>CM065592.1:154000331-156400331 GCA_033119425.1 Bufotes viridis | reverse complement strand
GGAGACAGCATACGTGTAGTTAAATCTTCCATCTGCACCTGCTGTGGGTTTTTTACTGACCTCTAGTGGTCAACGTGTAGGATAATCTGATCTGATCTGGTTATCCAATAACCACTTATACCGACTGTCATATATCTATTGTAATGATAATTGACATGATGGATAGACAGATGGACGTGAGAAATATAATTGGCTGTGACCTTTGTGATTTCTAAAAGGACATATGGCTGCTAAGATGATTAGCCATCGATAATTTACTCATTAAAAGAAAATGTTTTCAGGGTCCTTATTTATGCAGTGTGTAAAGACTGCTGTACACTTCAGTTACTTCTCATAGCATTTTTTTACAAGCAGTTTTGGTGGCATTTTTTTTATTTCGCTATATGCTATATTTTGAAAAAAAATGGCAATGCGAAAAGCCACAAAAGCACAAATGCATTGCATGCAATTTATACTTCTATACAAATTACATTCTAGCAAGCACTGAGAAATTGATCCTTTTTTAAAAACCTGTTTGTATTACTGTTTTCAGTGAATTATCTGCTGCTAAACACATTGTACATTGCTGCAAGATAACGGGTGGGAAGGATACAGCAGCAAACGCATTATACATCAGTAACACAACTTATAACTGTGTTACTGAAGGCGACTGCATCACAGTGTTTAGTTCAAAAGAGATTTCACATCCCTGCAAATAAATTTCATTGTCACACACATATATTAGTGAAGGGCTGGTCTTACTGCACCAGAATGTGTAGTTCAAGCACGTCTCACTGCAAAAATTGCATTATTACCATTGTAAATTGTCAATGCCGGTGTGCAGTGTATTTGTGAAAAGGGAGGGATTCAGGGCATTTATTGAACCTTGGTCTTTATTATAGTACCGTTTAATAATCTGTGTGTACCAAACTTGTGACTTTTCAATTATAGGCCTCATAACTAAATGTCTGGAAAATGAAAGAGTGCAAAATGAAATGACAATGCCTTGCCCTCCCAGAGTCAGAATGTGGGTAGTAGCAGTACCAGCCATCCAGCTAATAGTAGTAGCAGTTGGCCAAAGTTCTCACTGGCTTCTGAAAGGCACAACATTATTATTGATGACAAAAGGGATCAGATTGTGGACTGGATGGCTCATTCCTCCTCTCAGTCAAAGCAGAATGATATGGAGGTAACCTCTGAGTCTGACACCATGTCTTGCAGCAAGAGGTTCCGGCATTCTTCCTGCTCCTCTTCCTTGGAACCCCAGAGAAGCCTGTCACGGATGCGATGTGGGTGGGAAACTCCACACCGAGCACAGGAGGAAAGGGGTCAGGAACTAGGCCTGGAAACTAGGTTAAAGGAGAAGGTCACCTCCTAGAACAACCCTAATCCAAGTCAGTATGAACTGACCTCGATGGTAGGAAAGTTCATACACAGGAACCTAGAGCCCTAACACACCCTGTATGGCCCTGGTATAGTGACAGGACTTGAGACAACCTATTCCTCCACCAGAAGGATGAAAAAGTCTCCCTCAGGCCTAGATACAAAAGACAGAGAAATACAACAAACAAAATACAAATAGGGAAGACGACACTTAACTTCACGTGGAGCAAAGGCAGCGCCAGGAGCTCAACTGATATCCAACAACAAGCTAGCCCAGAGTCCAGAAACTGAAGCTATAAACCACACCCCCAGAAGGGGTAAGCAGTAATAAATAGGGGAGGTTAAATGACCATACCAACAACACCTGCAAGTGGTGTGGTCATTACTAAAACAACACAGACACAAATGATCCACAAAGAACCAGTGAGATTAGCTCACGTGCTGCCAGTCTCTCTGATCTCCTGGCACCTGTCACGGGAGCATTCGTGACAGTACCACCCCTTCAAAGGGTGACCACCGGGCACCCATGACCGACCTTATCCGGGTGAGACCTGTGAAAGGCTTTCACCACCAAGGGACTGGCATTCACGGTGGATGCTGGTACCCACATCCTCTCTTCTAGTCCATAACCCTTCCAGTGGACAAGATACTGAAGAGATCTACGGAGAACTTGAGAGTTGACCATCTTGGCGATCTGAAATTCCAAACTACCGTCCACCATGACAGGAGCAGGTGGCAAAGAAGACGGCTCCAAAGGTTTAAGATATCTCTTAAACAAAGATTTGTGAAACACATTATGAATTTTCAGGGCCTGAGAAAGTTCAAGACGAAAAGCTACATGATTAATGATGGCAGTGATCTTATATGGACCAATAAATCTTGGACTCAACTTCCAAGAAGGTACCTTCAACTTAATGTTTCTTGTGGACAGCCACACAGAATCACACACACTTAGGTCCAGACCATTCATATGTTTCCTGTCAGCCACACGTTTATACTTGTTGCCCATATTTTACCAATTTTTTTGAATTTTTCGCCATATCGATGACAATGATGGCGAAAAACGTTCTTCCTCAGGAATACCAGAACTATCAGAACCAGAAAATGTGCCAAACTGTGGGTGAAACCCATATGCCCCCAAAAAACGGCGACTCACCAGTGGAATCCTGACTACAATTGCTTATGGCAAACTCTGCCAAAGACAAAAAGGAAGACCACTCCTCCTGGTTCTCAGATTCAAAACATCTCGAGTAAGTCTCCAGGCTCTGATTAGTGCGCTCCGTCTGTCCGTTCGACTGAGGATGAAAAGCTGAAGAAAAGGACAGTTGTATCCCCAGTCGAGTACAGAACGCTTCCCAGAATCTGGAAACAAACTGAGTCCCATGATCTGAGACCACATCAGAGGGAATGCCATGGAGTTTCACAATGTTGTCAATAAATACTTGTACAAGTGTTTTAGCATTAGGTAGGCCCGGCAATGTTATAAAGGGCACCATTTTACTAAAGCGATCAATCAGCACCAGAATAACTTCTTTCCTGAAGAGTTAGGTAGATCAGTGATAAAATCCATGGATAAATGAGTCCATGGTCTGGACGGGATAGGTAACGGAAGTAAAGATCTAGAACGAGTATGTGTCACCTTGGCACGTGCACAGGTGTTACAGGCTGACACATAGTCCTTAACACACCCCGGCCACCAGAATCTACGAGATATGAGATTGGCAGTGGATCTGCTTCCAGGGTGTCCCGTAAGAACCGTACAATGATGTAATTCCGGTGGCACAAATAGTTTCCCAGAGGGACACAAATCCGATGCGTCTCCCTGAGCCTCTAACACCTTAACCTTAAGGTCAGGGTAAAGAGTGGATATCACCATCCCTTTAGACAGTATGGGACTCGGATTTTCAAAATCACCACCCAAGGAAAACTACGTGACAAGGCACCCACCTTGACGATAGGTGACAGTGAAATGGAATGTGGTGAAAAACAATGACCATCTGGCTTGTATCGGGTTCAGTCGTTTGGCCGACTCCAGGTAAGCCAGATTTTTGCGATCAGTGAACACCGTGATCAGATGAATCGCCCCTTTCAACCAATGACCCCACTCCTCAAAAGCCAACTACAGTGCCTTGTGAAAGTATTTGGCCCCCTTGAACTTTTCGACCTTTTGACACATTTCAGACTTCAAACATAAAGATATAAAACTGTAATTTTTTGTGAATAATAAACAACAAGTGGGACACAATTATGAAGTGGAACGAAATTTATTGGATATTTCAAACTTTATTAACAAATAAAAAACAGAAAAATTGGGTGTGCAAAATTATTCAGCCCCTTTACTTTCAGTGCAGCAAACTCTCTCCAGAAGTTCAGTATGGATCTCTGAATGATCCAATGTTGACCGAAATGACTAATGATAAATAGAATCCACCTGTGTGTAATCAAGTCTCCGTATAAATGCACCTGCACTGTGATAGTCTCAGAGGTCAGTTTAAAGCGCAGAGAGCATCAAGAAGACCAAGGAACACACCAGGCAGGTCCGAGATACTGTTGCGGAGAAGTTTAAAGCCGGATTTGGATACAAAAAGATTTCCCAAGCTTTAAACATCCCAAGGAGGACTGTGCAAGCGATAATATTGAAATGGAAGGAGTATCAGACCACTGCAAATCTACCAAGACCTGGCCGTCCCTCTAAACTTTCAGCTCATACAAGGAGAAGACTGATCAGAGATGCAGCCAAGAGGCCCATGATCACTCTGGATGAACTGCAGAGATCTACAGCTGAGGTGGGACACTCTGTCCATAGGACAACAATCAGTCGTATACTGCACAAATCTGGCCTTTATGGAAGAGTGGCAAGAAGAAAGCCATTTCTTAAAGATATCCATAAAAAGTGTTGTTTAAAGTTTGCCACAAGCTACCTGGGAGACACACCAAACAACGTTATGTTTGCCGTAAAAGCAACACAGCTCATCACCCTGAACACACCATCCCCACTGTCAAACATGGTGGTGGCAGCATCATGGTTTGGGCCTGCTTTTCTTCAGCAGGGACAGGGAAGATGGTTAAAATTGATGGGAAGATGGATGGAGCTAAATACAGGACCATTCTGGAAGAAAACCTGATGGAGTCTGCAAAAGACCTGAGACTGGGACGGAGATTTGTCCTACAACAAGACAATGATCCAAAACATATAGCAAAATCTACAAAGGAATGGTTCACAGATAAACATATCCAGGTGTTAGAATGGCCAAGTCAAAGTCCAGACCTGAATCCTATTGAGAATCTGTGGAAAGAACTGAAAACTGCTGTTCACAAACGCTCTCCATCCAATCTCACTCAGCTCGAGCTGTTTTGCAAGGAGGAATGGGCAAAAATTTCAGTCTCTCGATGTGCAAAACTGATAGAGACATACCCCAAGCGACTTACAGCTGTAATCGCAGCAAAAGGTGGCGCTACAAAGTATTAACTTAAGGGGGCTGAATAATTTTGCATGCCCAATTTTTCAGTTTTTTATTTGTTAACAAAGTTTGAAATAGCCAATAAATTTCGTTCTACTTCATTATTGTGTCCCACTTGTTGTTGATTCTTCACAAAAAATTACAGTTTTATATCTTTATGTTTGAAGCCTGAAATGTGGTAAAAGGTCAAAAAGTTCAAGGGGGGCAAATACTTTCACAAGGCACTGTAAATGGCCAGTAACTCTCTGTTACCCACATCATAATTTCTGTCAATGGGAGATAGTTTTTTTAGAGAAAAATGCACATCACATGTCGCCATTTACCAGGTGACGGCTTTGCAATAAAATTGCTCCTACCCCCACCTCAGACACGTCCACTTCCAGAATAAATGGTTGTGATACATCCAGCTGCACCAATATAGGGGCAGAAACATTCCTTAATCGCAGAAAAGGCTTGCAACGCCAAATCAGACCACACTGAGACATCCGTCCCTTTCTTAGTCATGTCAGTTAAGGGTTTTACTATTGTTCAATATTTATGAATACATTTTCGGTAATAGTTGGTGAACCCTAAAAACCGCACCAGAGCCTTCAGATTTTCAGGTCAATCCCAGTCCAATACAGCATGAACTTTCTCTGGATCCATTCGAAAACCCAAAGATTACAGCAGGTAACCCAAAAACTGCACCTCGTGTACCACAAAAACACTTTTATTAAATATTGCGTACAATTTATTGTCCTTTAGGATCTGTAACACCTGTCTCACATGATCCTGATGTGTTTCCACATCTGGAGAATAAATTAGAATGTCATCTAAATACATGACTACAAACCTCCCCACCAGGTGATGGAAAATGTCATTCACAAAGTGTTGGAACACCGCAGGAGCATTGGTCAACCCGAAAGGCATGACCAGGTTCTCAAAGTGCCCCTCAGGAGTATTAAAAGCCGTCTTCCATTCATCCCCTTCCTTGATCCTAACCAGATTATATGCCCCCCTTAAGTCTAATTTGGAGAACACCTTGGCGCCAATAATCTGGTTAAACAAATCGGGAATCAAAGGAAGGGGATAAGAATCACGGAGAGTAATCCGATTAAGTTCACGGAAATCCAGACATGGATTTCAACAAAAAAAGAACCCTGCTGCCACTGGAGACTTGGAAGTTCTTATATTTCCTTTGGCCAAACTCTCGGTAATGTACTGTCTCATGGCCTGTCTTTCAGGTTCAGAAAGGTTATACAACCTAGATTAAGGCAATTTAGCTCCGGGAATAAGATGAATAGGACAATCATATTCCCGATGTGGAGGTAAATCCTGGCATCCACTCTCAGAAAACACGTCTGCAAACTCAGATATAAAAGAGGGTAAATTCTTGGTAGTTACAACAGAAAAAGATGTATTAAGACAATTGTCAATGTAATAATCACCCCAATCCAGAATCTGCCTAGCTTGGCAATCGATAGTTGGATTGTGCTTGCTTAACCACGGTAAACCCAGAACCAGGTGACATTAGTAGGTATAATGTACTATGTAGCACTACCGTCCAAGCCCGCATTCACATTACTGTCAGTTTCCTGTTCTCCTGATTCTACACAAAAAAATCCTGTATTTTAAGCATCTGTTATGCTCATTTATGCACATTTTGCGTAATTTCCGACTGAGATCTATTATTTTAGAAAGAAAAAACAAAATACTTTGTGTAGAATTTTTTTTTTCCATCTAAAAAAAAACAGATCCCAGACAGAAATGGCTAAAAAGGATGCAAAATATGCATAACTGAGCATAACGGATGCTTAAAATACAGGATCAGAAGAATGGAAAACAAAACAGTAATGTGAACACAGCCTAAGGCTTCATTTATATCTCCAGTCACTGTATCCAGCAGGCTGTTCCGACAGAGAACATCCTACCAGAGTTCACCAGATCCAGCATTGCCAGATTCTACCGTTCACCGATGGACCCCATAGACCAGGGATGCCCAACCTGCGACCTCCAGCTGTTGCAAAACTACAACTGCCTGGACAGCCTACAGCTATTAGGGCATGCTGTGAGTTGTAGTTTTACAACAGCTGGAGGGCTGCTGGTTGAACTTCCCTGCCATAGACTATAATGGGATCCAGACGCTTTCCAGAAGGGTTTTGGCCTGACAAAAACTGTTCTACTGGAGGAGGGCAGAATTAAGCAATGTTGCATCTGGTGAACTCTGGCAGGATGTTCTCTACCAGATACCATTCACCAGAGATGTGAATAAAGACTTAGGGTGCATTTACACGACCGTAGTGTTTTGTGGATCTGCAAAACAAGTATACCGTGTGCGTTCCTCATTTTGCGGACCCCCACATGGCTATGATAGAAATGCCTATTCTTGTCATGCTCTATCTTTTTTGAGGGGCCACGGAACAGACCTACGATGCGGACAGCACACAGTGTGCTTTCTGCATCTTTTGTGGCCCCATTGAAATGAATGGGTCCGCACCTGTTCCACAAAATTGCAGAATGGATGTGGACCCAGAATTACGGTCGTGTGAATGCACCCTAATACAGCATCAAAGTGCAATGATCAGTTGACTTTATTTTGTCCTATTTAAGTAAAATGAAACATCCGAAATACAGAAGCCGTAAAGACAGTGATCACAGACTAACAGCACAAGCCAAAATCTCAGACACAAACCCATTATATATATATAGATATTATATATATATATATATATATGGATGTAGCAGAGTTAAAGGGGTTGACCGGGTTCAGAGTTGAACCCAGACATATCCCCTTCTTACCCCACTCAGCCCTCTGACATGAGCATCGGAGCATTGCCGGATGTCACCGGATCTGCAGAAAAAGCCCTTTTTCTGCGCAATTCAGCTTATACATATATAAATATATATATATATATATATACACATACATTATATAAACATACATATATTACACACACTATATATAAATATATATATATACACACACATATACATCAATCATATATACTGTACATATAGTACACACACATCTACATTTACTCAGTCATACTGTAGATATATTTCACATATATACAGATATATTAGGCTACTTTCACCCTAGCACTAGCAGGGTCTGGCAGGCTGTTCCAGTAGGGGAAGTCCGCTTGGCCCCATTAACTATAATAGGGACGGGTGGGAGATCCGACTGCAGCACGGCAAACATGCCGAGAGGCGGCCGGACAAAAGCTGCAGCATGTTTGCCGTGCTGTGGCCGCTTCTCCTACCTTTCCCAATTAGGACTCTTTCACACGAGCGGATCTCGTGCGTGGATGACATTGATAATGCTCCGTGCCTCTCTGTGATTTTTTTACTACAAAATCATGATGACAACTTTATCTCACTGTGATTTTGTGTAAAAAGGTCACAGAGAGGCACGAAGCAGTATCAATTATGCTAATGCTCTGTGCAGTGGCGGATCCAGAGCCTGGTCTATGGTGGGGCGTTTCCCCGGGCAATTGGAACTTATGCGGCCCCTGTGTCCCCGCTCACCCTCAAGCCACACCCACACACAGCCCCACCCATATATCGCGCCCATACCTCTGACATCCAGTGACGTCTCCTTTGATGTAGATGTTCTCTTTCCTCATCTTCTCCTTTCAGACCAGACCACCATTTTTCTGTCATTTTCCATCTCTGCAGTTTAACAAAAAATGAATCTTAGTTTACTACTTTTCCATCATCCTTTCATCTTTCTGGACAAAACATCCCACTACCTCCAATACTGTGCCGCTGTGGTCCCCAATAGTGTCCCGAATAATAAGTGCCTCTCCCCCCAACATCATGTGCCAGTGACAACTGCCACCCCCCCATGTGCCAGTACCAAGTGCCAAACACCCCATGTGCCAGTATGAAGTGCCTCTCCCCCCCATCATGTGCCAGTAACAACTGCCAAACCCCCCAAATGCCAAACCCCCCATGTGCCAGTATGAAGTGCCAAACCCCCCCATGTGCCAGTATCAAGTTCAAGTGCCAACCCCCCATGTGCCAGTATCAATTGTATGCCCCAGGTGCCAGTATCAAGTACCAAACCCCCCCTCATTTTCCAGTATCAAGTGCCAACCACCCCCCATGTGCCAGTATCATGTGCCAAACCCCCCCATCCTCATTTGCCAGTATCAAGTGCCAACCCCCTCCCCATATGCCTGCATCGAGTGCCAACCCCACCTCATTTGCCATCAAGCGCCAAACTGCTGCCCCCTCATTTGCCAGTATTAAGTGCCAACCCCCCATGTGCCTGTATCAAGTGCCAACCCCCCACCCCCATGTGCCTGTATCATGTGCCGACCCCCCCATGTGCCAGTATCATGTGCCTTTATCATGTGCCAAACAACCCCCCCATGTGCCAGTAGTACCATGTGCCTGTATCATGTGCCAAACAATCCCCCCCATGTGCCAAACAATCGCCCCCCATGTGCCAAACAATCCCCCCCATGTGCCTGTATCATGTGCCAAACAATCCCCCCCATGTGCCAGTATCATGTGCCAAACTATCCCCCCCACATATGTGCCAGTATCATGTGCCAAACTGCCGACCCCCCCCCCCCCATATGCCCCTTATGTGCCACTGGGTCCGGTCTTTAAAAAAAAAAAAAAAAACAAGACACTAATACTTACCTCTATCCTTTACAGTGATGCGATGCAGGCCTCTTCCGACCTGTGTCCCGCTCTGTACAGCTCACAGGCGGCGCGATGGCGTCATCGCGCCGCCTGCAGCAACATCTGATAGGCTGCAGGCCTAGTGCCGGCAGCCTATCAGAGGATCAGGGAAGAGAGACGCCTCCCTGCCCCACAGCGCAGCCATCTGTATCACTGTCCTGAGGATGGCGATACAGATGGCTATAAAGATGAACGCTTCCAGAATGGAAGCGTTCATCTCTCTGTGCCCCGCTGCTGCCGCCCACATTCCTGGGGGGGCGGGGGCAATTGCCCCGTTGCCCCCGCCCCCCTGGATCCGCCAATGGCTCCGTGTCTCTGCTGTCCAGAGTGGGGCTTGGCAGTCTTTCACGCAGCGGATTCCATGCACGGGATCCGCTCCTGTGAAAGAGCCCTAATAGTGAATGGGGCCGGAGAGGACTTCTGGTGGCACACATGGGCTAGCACTAGTACGGAACCGGCAGCACACTGCTAGCACAAGTGTGAAAGTAGCCATAGACAATTACACGTAGATATGTCACACACATATGTACAGAATACAGTACACTACACAGGCATATGTAAACACACACATATTACACTGGCACACACTTACCTTCTGTGCAGGTCTTCAGTTAAACAGTCAGGATTGATGGGTGGACATCTTCTCCTCAGCAGGCAGTGCAGGCCTCATCCCTCTTCCTCTGTCCCAACAGCTGCACATGGATTACATAACTGCAGAGGAGGAAGCTGCAGTGTGCCAGGACAGGGAAGAGGAGCAGAGAGGGGGAGGGGATCACTGGGGAGTCTTCTGATGGCAGCAGCACATCCTGCTGTAGCTGCTAAAAAACAGACCCCTCCTCAGCAGTGCAGCCCCTGAGGATATGTGCAGGCTCCTGCCTGATGCTGATCCTCATGGTAGGATCCCACCCTTGTTGGGGGGAGGGGGAGGAGGGAAGCTGGGGCACAGGCTGCACAGGAGAAGCAGTGAGGAGAGCTGGAAGGTGAAGCCAGAGGCCCTGGCAAGGACTCTGGACAGAGCTTTTGCACTAATTGTAATAAGGGGTGGGGCCTTTCCTCCACAGCCGAGCTCCCTTCCCCTACGGGCCCCATAGCAGTTACGTGGTGTGCCTCTATTAGAGGTATGCCACTGGTCACATGGACTTAAAGGGGTTCTCCAGGAATTAAAAAAATTAAAATACTTAAATATTATTTTATAATAAATATATTCACAATTACTTTCATTACTTAGAATGGCTTGTTTTGTCTGTGGAGCAATCATTAGGAGAAATAAAATGGCCGCCGTCCTCTCAGTACACACAAAACCTGTCCTAGTCACACAGGAGGACAAGTTACTTCACCACAATGAGTCATAGTGCTGCCTCATCCTCCTCTCTGCTCTGCTTGTCAGGAATCATGATCCTGAATAGGTGAATCTCTGGGGGAATGGAGATGATGAGGAGACATGAGAGGAGGGTGAGGTGTGGATGATGAGCAGCAGCACTTGTTTACAGTCTCCATTACCATAGCAACACATTACCACAGTCCCCAATATTATACTGCAGAAACCAATAAACCCCCTGATAATACTAGTTAGTTAGCCAGTAAGAGGTGCCTTCATAGATGCCTCTAACAAGTGCCTCTCCATGCCCCCCACAATCATGTGCCAGTAAAAAGTGCCTCTCGATACCCTCCCAATCATGTGCCAGAAACAAGTGCCTCTCCATGCCCCCCCAATCATGTGCCAGTAACAAGTGCCTCTCCATGCCCCCCAATCATGTGCCAGTAACAAATGCCACTCCATGCCCCCCAATCATTTGCCAGTAACAAGTGCCTCTCCATGCCCTCCCCCAATCCTGTGCTAGTAACAAGTGCGTTTCCATGCCCCCCCAATAATGTGCCAGTAACAAGTGCTTCTCCATGCCCCCCGAATCATGTGCCAGTAACAAGTGCCCCTCCGCAATGACATCATTGCGGCACCTGAACTGGCCGGCAGCCTATCACAGGAACAGGGAAGGGAGACTCCTCTACCTTCCCTGCCCCACTGCATCACAGCCATCTGTATCGCTGTCACCGAGGACGGCAATACAGATGTCAACCCGATCCGCTCTCCGCCCTGACTCTCACTATATTCTCGGGGGGGGGGGGGTCATCCGCCAGTGATCTTTATTTAGGGTCCTAATCACAATCATTGCAGACTGGGCCTGGAAAAGAGTCACGGCCACCTGAGAAGAGTCCTGGTTATTCATGAATTCCTGCTCTCCTGCCACCTGCTGATGACTGACAGTCTTCTACCTAGTTTTCTCCCTTTCTCTCTAGGAGAGAACTACCAATCATCAGCAGATGGGTGAGAGAGCAGGAGATTATGAATAACCATGACTCTTCTCAAGTAGATTTGACTCTTTTCAAGGCCTGTGCTGCAATGATTATGATGCTGGTTCTTAGCAACTACTTACTTTTAGCTCATGGGTGACACAGCGCTGAAATCAGCATTTATGTCACTATTTTATGCTGCCCTCAGTGAGATCAGCATAAAGTTAATGACAGGTTCTCTTTAAGTATTTTCATTTTCTAAATTCCCGGAGAATGACTTTAATTGTAAACTTATTCGATCCTCATGTGCCACATATGACCACTTCCGCCCTCAGCCTGCGGCTGACGCTTGTGAGGACAGGGCACCAGGACTAGGATCTTCGGCCCGGCACTACCTGACGTCACCAGGCCACGTCCCAATTGGTCGAACTACGGAAACGTCTGTGACATCCCAGTTTGTCGTGTGCAGCAGACTGTAAGAACAAAATGAATGGAGGAGAAAAGGGGCATATAATCCTAATGACATACTACTAAAGAGCGTCCCAATAATTAAAAATAAATATATATATACAGTATGTAAAGTGCCAAACTGTTAACTGATACCCAAATGTTAGGAAAAAATCATAATAATATACAAATAAGTATAAAAAGTCATGGGCATTCAAACACAAATGTAGGCCCCATGGCTCTCTTATATGGATTCTATGTGGCTGTCATGACCCAGAGCAGGTAGGATTTAGCACACAAAGACGCAAAAACGGATCAGTCTCGCTCAGTATTCCGTATTCCATGACGCACATAAAGATGCTGCTTGCAAAATGAATGGGGACAAAACTGAAGCGTTTTGCTGCGGTTTTGAGATCCTGTGATGGATCTCAAAATGGTCCAGCAAAATGCAGATGGGTAAGTAGCCTTAGACCCTTTCTATTCAATATTTTTCAATATTTTCCCACTGCCAAAAAGGAGGCCAAAGTACTTTATTACTAGGAAATTCTGTGTATGCAGCTTGCCGCAGATTTCGGCGAGCAGATGCCTTCCACCCCTATGTCCACTCCCCATAGAGTCACGAACCTCACACCCCCTCCATTTCAGTATTATCAACATGATAGAGGCATATCTAAAAGCAGAGACCTACCACCTCAACACCCAGGTTCAGCCCTAACTCTAGCCTTTTGCCAGCACCTGCCGTGTTCCCTGACCCCATGGACTTCTGGGCAGGCAGACTGGAACGCTGGTCTGAATTGGCTCATTATGCTCTCTCTGTTCTCTCTTGCTCGGCCTCCAGAGGGTTTTCAGAGCAGCAACAGGAGTTGTGACACCCAAAAGAACCAAGTTGACCTCCGCCAGTGTACAAAACAACACTTCAAAATGAGCAAAGCATGGAACCGTGAGGATTTTCACACTCCTCTGTTTGAGACCTGCCCTTGCTAACGGTGCCCCACCATCATGTTCCGTACCATATGGCTGCCTCTGCCGCCGCCGCCATCTGCCTGCCTGCCATCTTGTTTTGTATCGTATTGCAACTGCTAGTCGTCTACTGCCACTTCCATTACCCTACTGCACTAACATTACAGCTATAGTCGTCACTACTTCTACTACTACCACCCTTAAACTAGAGGGTGACTAGAGGGTGTTTATACAATTTAGGGTACTTTCACACTTGCGTTCGTGTGATCCAGCAGGCAGTTCCGTCGTCGGAGCTGCCTGCCGGATCCGCCGTTCAGTGTGACAACTGACAGCATTTGTAGACGTATCCGGGTGCGGATCCATCTACAAATGCATTGCAAGAACGGATCCGTCCTGCAGTCTTTTTCACAGTTTTCCCGGTCTGCACATGCGCAGACCGGAAGGACGGATTCGTCCTTCAGTTTTTTCGCAATGCCGGATCCGGCACTAATAAAAGTCAATGTAAATTAATGCCAGATCCGGCATTCTGGCAACTGATCAGGCATTTTGGACGGACATAATACCGCAGCATGCTGTGGTATTATGTCCGGCCAAAACGCCTGACAGTGACTGAACGGAAGGCATACTGATGCAAACTGAACGGATTTCTATCCATTCAGATTGCATGGGGATATGCCTGATCAGTTCTTTTCCGGCATAGAGCCCTTTTGACGGAACTCTATGCCGGAAAAGAATAACGCAAGTGTAAAAGTACCCTTACAGGGCAACTGGAGCAACTTTGATTAGTGTAGAATCAATTCGGAAACAAATCTTTTTTTTTTTTTCAACAATTTGACAAATTAGGCACAAAATGAATTTCGCTGATGTCTACTTTCGCTTTCTGAATTCTGACATCATGCACGCTTTGCATATTTGCATGCAGTAAATCCACAACAGGATACATTACCAGCTAAGCAGATGATATTCTAAAAACGTCATTGCAACGGATCTCCTGGCACCCCAACTGGGTACCTCAGTTGATGCTCCTAGTGCTTCCCGAGGGCTCCATGCACTCTACTTGACAGCATACGCACTGCAGACCCCACGAACTGCCGAAGCTTGGTTGGGGTCTCGCTGACTCCTACCCACTCTGGACCTAAGACAAGGCTCCAGGCTCCAGTGGGTGAACCTCTCTTCCTTCACAGAGCGAAGGAGGAACAAGCTCCTAAAAGAGCTAGTGATTATACTCTGAGGAGTATAGTGATTATAGCAATCCCCCAAGTGTAGTTTCTCCAGTCCCCCAAACATGAGCCCAGACTTCATGAAGGGTGGAATAGGACCTCCTTTAATAGGGCTACATGTCAGCCTTTTATGCAGGTCTTCCAGCAAGTGACACTCCCCTGGGGACCTTGTGGAAGACTGAGACAGCTTTTACGTTAGCCAATCACATGCACTTACAGTATGAAAACACTCCCAGCAAATCTACACAACCCCCCCCCTTTTGCCTGGGATACAATTAACAACCACAATGGGCTCTGCCTGTGATGCAATTAACAACTACAATGGGCTCTGCCTGTGATACAATTAACAACCACAATGGTCAAACTTAATCACTCACAGGCAGAAAACACACATTTTTCCCAAAACACAGAAAACACCTTGAAACCCAACATATCTCCATAAATTATACATCCCTGGATAACTCTCATCTGGGCGAACAACATATCCAAAAATCACCCAGATCTGAGCAGGGGTCCCCGAATTCCATGGAAGTCACATTTGACCGACCGCAATCATGGCTTTCCTGCCTAGAACAGTTCCACAGATGTAGGCTGTGCGGCCGGTCTACCTTCTCCTTCAAGAATGAACAAATTGCATAAACAGATCAGTTCGTGCATACCTTCGTTGAAAGCGTCTTGTTCGGTAGTTTGTCCGGTAAATCCCATTTGCCGACCCACATACTAAAAAGACACAAACAAGCCTTTTTACTGAGAAGAAACAAAGTTTTAGTATATGGGCCATTGTGGAAATATCCATGCGGAAATTGACCTGCCGTGCACATTTTAAAGTCCACAGCATTCTATCTGTGGATTTTGATTCCATATTTTACCCTTTGCAATGTATATTTTGCCACAGATTCAGGTGTTGGTTTTCCTCTACATATGGTGAAATTAAATCATCATCTTTGACCACATCTAATTGCATGAAGGCAGTTACAGTTGTAAAACTAAGTAAGTGAAGCAGAACTGCAGAATTACCTGGATTTCTGCATTGATTATTAATAAAATAGTCGCCAGACCCTTTATTGAACTCCTGTGCGACAATATTTTATCACACGGGTGTTTTTGCACTGTCCTCACCTCTAGGGTATGACAAGTGTATGGCAGGGGACTTTGTCCCAAACACATTCACTATATTTTGCACTTGGAAACAGGCGTAAAAGAGGAGTAAAAACTACTCTAGACAGGGGCTGGAGTAGTTGTTACTCCAGGCGCACAGAATGCTGGCTGTGTGCCTAATTTATGATGAGGCCTGTGCCTTGTCATAAATTAGGTTGCTTTCTCTGCCAGCGCAAGGGGGAAACAAGATCTGGTCTAAAAAGCCGTCCTTTGTAAATGACATCCATGGGTACTGATTTATCATGCCTTTACTCAAGAATTCTGGCTTCAAAAAGTCACAAAATAAGGTTTTGCATTTTACACCACCCACTCCAATTTTTAAATATGGGTGGGAAAGTGGATGTGGTTAGCTAGGTTAATGAGTTGATAAATTGCAAAAAAGGTTGCAATCTCAAGGAAAACTGTAGTAGCTTTTCTAGATAAGTGTTAGGTTGATAGATTAGCCAAATTTTATAAATGTGGCATAAAGTACAATGCAGACTCAAATATTCCACTTATGATAAATTCCCCTTATTGAGTAAACACCCATAAAAAGGGAGAAAATGTAAGTGTACACTTGAAATTAATAACCTGTAGCTCCTCTTTTAGCAGCAATCACCTTATTAAAACTCTGTGTTAATGACTTCTCCAAGAGGTAACTTAAAAAAGTTCCTCAATTAAGCAGATGAGATTAGAAGTGTGAATTTCACTGATGCTTTGCCCATTTGAAAAGGCACATAAAACCTGGTTATGGACAATTCTGCTCCTCTCAAGAAAAATTGGTTTGTGTGAACATTGACTGGCCAGAGACTCTAGGGCTATTTCGTAAAGGCTGCAAGCATATACAATCAGGGGTGGACTGGCCATGGACCTCTTCTAGAGGGTTATTTCAGGTTCCAATCTGGGATGCCAGACATCAGGGCTACTGCCAGACAACAAGGCTTTGCTCAATCACCAGGGTTCTATGGACCCCTTTACTAAGTCACTCTGCTTCTCTATCCCTACATGGACTCTCCTCATGAGCCACGACTCGGACTTCCTCAAGCATTCTGCTATCAGAGTGCCAACAACAAACTTTTGGGAGACAAAGTGTCCATTTTAACAGCTCTCCTGCAGCTCTACCCCCTGGAGATGCCAGCACTAGCAAATTGATGCCACTCCCCTATATTACCAACTCTGGACATGTAACTAGGTAATAACTACCATAACATTTTACAAACAACATTAAACCAACATGGTTCTCAATTCCAAACCCCAGCAGTCCATCCAAACTGATTAAACATTCTGGTGCTCCCACCGACTTACACCATGCCTTGAGACAAATAATTTCCAGAAGAATACAGAAAATTAGTTATAGAGTCGCATAGAGATGGAAAAGGAGACAAAAGCATTGCTAAAGACCTGGGTGTACATCAATCCAGTTTTAGACAAATGTCTACCTGGTGGAGGGAGCTTAATGGTTTGGTGCCACTTTGCTGCCTCAAGGCCTGGACACCTTGTGATCATTAAGAGAACAATAAATTGTAAGGTGTATCAAAACATTTTACAGCAGAATAAAAGGTAAGCAATCCATGACCTCAAACTGAAGAGACATTGGGTGATGCAACCTGACAATGACCCAAGGCACACAATTAATTCAACTAAAGAATAGTTATCAAGATGATGTGGAATCTGATCTGTTGGCTGATCTGTGGGCTGAATGAATTTGCAGTCTAATTAGGGGCCTAATCTGGGGTCTGTATTCATTTTGTTGTCTAGTCTGGAGGTTTGTATTATTTTTTGGGACTGATCTGGAAGATAATCTTTGGTTTGAAGGACTGTTTTAATTTTAGGGTGTAGGCTTCTGTAGTAATTTTAATTTCTACTTGTATTATTTTATGACATTCTAAACCATTAAAAACTGTTAATTATGGATTCTGTTCTGGGGTTTGAATCGATTTTGGGGTATGGTTTGGGGTTTGAGCAACACTATTGGTACAGTAATGTGGGCACATAGGGCAGCAGCAGGCATAGCATTGGTGGAAGCTATAGGATGGCAATATTAAATGGGACAGTAGATAAAGCTTTTCTTTGCTACAGAGGGTGGTGATGGACGGCAGAGGCATTCAAATAAAGTCAGAAGAGTTACCTGAATTTCCTGGTTCCTAATACAAAATCTTTACTCGACCCTCATCTACCATGTGCTATTTATTAATACCGGTGTCTTCTTATGTAGCAAAAGGGGCTGCATACCCTGACCATAGATGTCTGTGCAGTAAACTTTACAGTCTTCAGGAGAAATCGACATCATGGTCTGAACAAATTGCAGAAGAAAGGGGAAGTGAACAACTCAAATCAGTGGTGACATTACCTGTGAGTCCCTGGACTTCAATTGGTTCTGCATTTAAAATGTGTTTAAATCTTTTATTAGAACGTAAGGTCACTTTAAATGATTCTGGGGAAGGTGAGTAAAATTTGACTACACTGTCTTATAGCTACAGTATAGTACAGCAAGTAAGTCTATGATTCTGCAAGAACCTTGCTATGTATATGGTGACAGAGGAACATTTATCAAGACTGGCGCATCCATACAGTCTTGATCTCCCTTTACTGTCGTGAGAGGCGCCTAATTTATTGAGGGGCAGATGCCTCTTAACAAATCAGGCACATCTCTGCCATGCATTAGATACTGAAGTCTACAAGGGATGCAGGCTTGCACAGACTTCAGCTATAACGTTCTGGGGAAATTTATAGTAAATCTGGTGAGCGGTGCAAAGCCCCACCCTCTCCTGCTAAGCCATGCCTCCTTTTCTTGGCACGTCATAAAAGTGCCGAGAAGCTCAAAAAGTCACAAATTATGGTGCACATATGGTGTGGTGTAGAGCTTAATAAATGTCCCTCACAGAATGCTTTCATCACGCAGAAGCTCTTGATAAAGATATAGCGAGGTGTGGTGGCTGTTGCTAGAGTGGACAGGAGTGGTGGCAGTGGCAGAGAAGGTGGTTGTAGTTCACAGGTTGGTTAATCCCTCTCTCATTTAGCGTCCCTGGGCTGCTCATGCAGTTAAAAGAGGGGTGCAAAACTTCTTCCCCTTAGGGCACAACCTAGACTTACGAGGGCTCCTGCCTGGTAGTGGCTGGGGTCCCCTTGATATTAGGTGGATAGGCAGTGTGGATGCAAGGCAGGAGTTCAAATGATAGGGCCGGCGGATGGTGGAGTCAAAATACCAGGCCTGTTTTGTTAGAACAAATAGAGTCTCTCTTTATTTAATAGATGAATGGTGTTTCAGAACAAATTTCTGCAATAGGCACAGTTTTCAGATATTGCACAAAGTAGGCTTTTCCAAAAAAACTGTATATAGGAGGTAGCAATGATGACAGCAATCCTCGCTGAGTCTCTCTCTTGAGATACACCATGTAATGTTTCCAAATGACCACAGGCATGCAATTACTCTCAATATACTTTCTGAAGTTCCCAGTTGCAGGGTGCAGCCACAGATTGGATGGCCAGTCTGTCTCAGACGCCAGAAGCAATTAACACTTTCCACATGCACAAGTCTATTGCCATTTACCAGACCAGCACAGCCATTTTGGTAGCTTTCTTCCCTCAAAAGGTAATCCATAGCAAAGTTGCTTTCTGGCAGTTTTCCACTCTCAGGAATGATGTTTTCCTGGATAAGGCTTCTCTTTAGGCCTACTTGGCAGATCACACCAAAATAGGTCTTGGTTCTAGCTATGCTCTGCAAAAACTCACTAACCACGGGGTGAGGCCAGCCCATCTCCCAGCAACCATACTAAACACTACTTCCTATCCATATATAACCTTTTAAGAGACACAGTGCAGAACCCATAATCATAGTAAACATTTTAAAGAGGTGAACTTGAGTATTGACCTTTTAAATCACCTTGAACCACAGTAATAACCCTTTAATAGTGAATCACCGGGTCACTGCAAAAACACTTTGATAATACCTTGTGCTGAACCAGTAAAAGATTATTGTGGAAGACAGATCCTAAAGAACTGAAGCCAGTATTCATCGGACTTCAGATAAGACTCCCAATCTTCATCAGACCCCCAAATCAGATGCCCAATCTTCATGAGAACTCAGATAAGGCCCCCAATCTTAATCAGACCTTAGATCAGACCCTCAATTTTCATAAGACCTCAGATCAGACCAAAATCTTCATCAGACCCAAAAATCAGAACCCCTCTCTTCTTCAAACCCCCAAATCAGACCTCCAATCTTCATCAGAACGCTAATCTTCATCAGACCTCAGATCAGACCCCCAAATCTGAACCCCAATCTTTATCAGAACTCAGATCAGAACCCCAAATCAGACCCCCAAATCTTCATCAAACCTCAGATCAGACAAAAAAATTAATTAAAAACGTACCTCTCCTGCTCCAGACAGTGTTGCCACTCTGGAAATCCAGTGCGTTCTTATGTAGCGCTGCATTGTGACCTGATATTGCACAGTGTCAGGTCATAGTGCACACTTACGTGCATTACATCTTGATAGCTCTGTCAGGACACAGCAAACCCACTGCCCGGAGAGGACCAGGGAGTTGTGAGTAAAGCCAGCAATATTCCTGCTATATTCACCATTCCCTGGTCCTACTGTAATAAAGAGAGCTCTTATAAGAGAAATATGGTATGTATGTATGTATATATATATATATATATATATATATATATATCCATATATATCCACAAACAAAAGGTCAATTCCAGCTTCTTGCGTAAAAAATGGATGATTCTTTATTAGGCTTGCAAAGTTTAAGATCCGACATATATCACATGGAGAGACAAAATGTGACTGTGACGCGTTTCGGGCTATAGTATTGAGCTCTTCATCAAGACAATACATTGTGCACTAAAAACAAAACTTTTATACAACATAGGGTATACTCCTCCCCCTTTGCTTTACTGGAAACCACACCCCAACTCAGGTGTTCCTGAGTTAGGTGATACTCTCAGCAGGGCACTTGTAGAGGGGGAGGGGGAGAGGTGGAGAAAAACTTAAATCCACATATTCAAGAAAACATTTTCACAAATTCTACAAGTATTGTAATATTAAATCATGTTTTCTATTCAGACCTCTCGGTATGCATGTTTCCAACACAAACATCCAATATGTTTCTCTACTGAGAAGCTTCTGTCCTCTAATCGGTGCCGAAACCACTTCTATACCTTGCACAGAAAACGTGGAGACATCGCCCTTGTGAACAGTGGCAAAGTGCAGTGTTGCCGCTGAGACATTCCGAGACATAACATGAGGGACATCACTCAAATGTTTCCTTGTTTGTAACCTTTAATTCATTAGTGGTACAGCCTACGTATTGCAGCCTACACGCATTACATGTTATGACAAACACCACGTAGTCAGTACCACAATTAATGTATTTTTTCAAAACATGCCTTTTTCCTTTTTTGGCCATAGATGTAACCTCCTTTGAAATGGACATGTATCGACAGCAGATACATTTTCTGCTACCACATTTATAGTTTCTACAGGTTTTAGGCCAGGTACATATTTTTGGGGTTTTTTCCACAAATAAGCTTGGACTTATTTTCTGTCCCACCGTGGGGGTTCTTTTAGCTACACATCTTATCCCTGCAGGGACTATATTTTTCCGCTCCTCGTTAAAATTCAGAACCAGAAGATGTTTCCGTATAATTCTACATATCCTAAAATAGTCCCTGCTGTAGTTAGTAACAAAAGTGATAGGTTTGTCATTAAACGCTTCATTCTTATTGCGATTTTTATTGCGGTTATTTTTATTTCTTCTGTTTCTGCTTTTGTTATTAATCTCCTTCTTTTTGTCTTTCCGTTTAGAGAAGATTAAGGTTTCCCTGTCCTTAGATCTAGCAAAATTTATACCCCCAATAATACTGGCCTGAGTATATCCTCTCACTTATAATCTGGCTGCAATGATCTGGGCTTCTCTTTCAAACAACTTCTCAGTAGAGCAATTCCGTTTTGCTCTTACAATTTCTCCCTTTGGAATGTTGTTTATTACATGTGGTGGGTGGCAGGAGGAGGCAGAAAGAACAGTATTACCAGACGTGGGCTTCCTGTGGGTATATGTAACCACCTTGTTTCTGCCCTTATCCACCTCCAGGCACAGATCCAAGAAGACAATTTTGTCCGGGTCACTGGCATAAGTTTAATAGATGTAGTACAGTTATTTAAGCATTCTATACATTGTACTATTCTTTCTTTCTCCCCCTGCCACACCCACAGCATATCATCGATAAATCGACCATACCATTTGAAACACTCTTTATAAGGGTTATATATATCATCTTAATATTGAATACATATCGAACTTCAGGTTACTGAGAAATCCAACTTCATGGTCTGTAACTATTATTTGACTCGAAAAAGGATCATTCAACCCATCATTGCCTGAGGCATTATTTGTATAGTCATCATGATGGGGAACTTTCTACAATACTGCTCATCGATGTGGCTGCATTGCATAAATCACTGAAATATTCATTACCCTAATAGCAACCATTCATCTTCTCCAGCAAATCTATTTCTTGAACAAAGTACCCTTACGCTTATTTACTGATATCCCAATAAAGGTCCCGTTAACCTAAAGCTTTCAGTATCTGCGCCTTTTTAAAGAGGTTATTTCACACATTTTATAGTCAAACAGTTTTTACTCACTAAGGGTACTTTCACACTAGCGGCAGGGAACTCCAGCAGGCTGTTCCGGCGGGTGAACAGCCAGTTGGATCCATGCTGCCGCTAGTGCATGCGTGCCCCCAGACTACCACTCTGGCCCCATTGACTATAATGGGGGCAGGCTGGAGTTCGGATGGCAGCACGGCAAACATGCCGAGAGGCGGCCGGAATACAACTACGACATGTCGGAGTTCCTTGCCACTAGTGTGAAACTAGCCTGGAGGACTTATTTACCTTTCTGTTGGTGGGCAGCAAAACATCAAGCACCTGAATCATCTAGGATGCACTGCAATTAGCTTGCGTTAAACCATTCCTCCCCTAAATAGAAAATAGTCCCTCGGGTATAGCCAAAGAGATACAGTACCGGTCTAAAATTTGGACACGTTTTTTTCTTGTTTGTTTATTTTTTTTCTACATTGTAGATTCATATTAAACCCTTAAGGACCCTGCCAATTTTCACCTTAAGGACCAGGCCATTTTTTGCAAATCTGATGTGTCAATTTATGTGGTGATAACTTTAAAACGCTTTTACTTATCCAAGCCATTCTCAGCTTGTTTTTTCATCACATATTGTACTTGATGACATTGGTAAATTTGAGTCAAAATATTTCATTTTTATTTATAAAAAAATACCAAATTTACCCAAAATTTCTAAAAATTCGCTATTTTCATCATTTCTATTTTTCTGCTTTTAAAACACATAGTGATACCTCCTAAAATAGGTATTACTTTACATTTCCCATATGTCTACTTCATGTTTGGAGCATTTAGTAAATTACATTTTCTTTGTTTGGGGCGTTAGAAAGCTTACAAGTTTAGAAGCAAATCTTAAAATTTTTCAGAAAATTTCCAAAACCCACTTTTTAAGAACCAGTTCAGGTCTGAAGTCACTTTGTGAGGCTTGCATAATAGACCACCCATAAATGACTCCATTTTACTCCTCAAGGTATTGAAAACTGATTTTACAAACTTTGTAAACCCTTTAGGTGTTCCACAAGAATTAAATGAAAATGTAGATGAGGTTTCAGAATTTAACTTTTTTGGCAAATTTTCCATTTTTCCATATTTATTACCCTGATTCTGTAGTTTACAGAAACACCCCATATGTGGTCGTAAACGGATGTACGGGCACATGGCAGGGCGCAGAAGGAAAGGACGCCATATGATTTTTGGAAGGCAGATTTCACTGGGATAATTTTAAGTTGCCATGTCACATTTAAAGACCCCCTGATGCAGCCTTAGAGTAGAAACTACAGAAAAGTGACCCCATTTTGAAAACTACACCTCTCAAGGTATTCAAAACTGATTTTAGAAACTTTGTTAACCCTTTAGGTGTTCCACAAAAATTAAAGGAAAATGTAGATAAAATTTAAGATTTTCCCTTTTTTGGCAAATTTTCCATTTTAATCCATTTTCTTCTTTAGCACATCAAGGGTTAACAGCTAAACAAAACTCAATATTTATTACCCTGATTCTGTATTTTACAGAAACACCCCATATGTGGTCGTAAACTGCTGTATGGGCACACAGAGGGGAGCAGAAGGTAAGGAATGCCATGGTTTTTGGAGGGCAGATTTCCCTGGGATGATTTTAAGTTGGCATGTCACATTTTAAGACCCCCTGATGCACCCCTAGAGTAGAAAATTTCAAAAAAGTGACCCCATTTTGGAAACTACGGGAACAGTTATCAGTTTTGTTGGTACTATTTTAGGGTACATATGATATTTAGTTGGTCTATATTACACTTTTTGTGAGGCAAGGTAACAAAAAATAGCTGTTTTGGCATCGTTTTTATTTTTTGTTATTTACAATGTTCATCTAACAGGTTAGATCATGTGGTATTTTTATAGAGCAGGTTGGTACAGATGCGACAATACTAAATAAAGCATTTTTGTGAAAAAAATGATTTTTCAGTGTCTCCATATTCTGAAAGACATAGTTTTTAGTTTTTTTTGAGGTGACTGTCTTATGTAGGCGCTCATTTTTTTTGGTATTTGATGATGGTTTGATTGGTATGATTTTGGGGTGCGTATGACTTTTTGATCGCTTGGTATTACACTTTTTGTGATGTAAGGTGACAAAAAAATGGCTTTTTTGACACACTTTTTTTTTTTATATGGTCACCTGAGGGTTAGTTAATGTGATATTTTTATACAGCAGGTTGTTACTGACGTGGCGATACATAATATGTATACTTTCTTTTATTTATTTAAGTTTTAAACAATAACAGCATTTTTTAAACAAGAAAAATTATGTTTTAGTGTCTCCATATTCTGAGAGTATTAGTTTTTTTATTTTTTGGGCGATTGTCCTAGGTAGGGTCTCATTTTTTATGGGATGAGATGACGGTTTGATTGGTATGATTCTGGGGTGCGTATGACTTTTTTATCGTTTGGTATTACACTTTTTGTGATGTAAGGTGACAAAAAAATGACTTTGACACCATTTTTATTTTTTTCCGGTGTTCACCTGAGGGGTTAGGTCATTTGATATTTTATAGAGCAGGTCGTTACGGATGTGTCAATACCTAATATGTATATATTTATTTATTTCAGTTTTACACAATAATATAATTTTTGAAACAAAAAGAAAATATCATGTTTTAGTGTCTCCGTAGTCTGAGAGCCATAGTAGTGTATCATTTTTGCGGGATGAGATGACGGTTTGATTGGCACTATTTTGGGGTTCATATGACTTTTCGATCGCTTGCTATTACACTTTTTTTGATGTAAGGTGACAAAGATGGCTTTTTTGGCACAGTTTTTATTTAATTTTTTTACGGACATGGCAATACTCTATGTATACTTTTTTTATTTATATAAGTTTTGCACAATAATATCATTTTTGAAACAAAAAAAATATCATGTTTTAGTGTCTCCATAGTCTGAGAGGCATAGTTTTGTTTTTTTGGGGGCGATTTTCTTAGGATGGGGCTCATTTTTTGCGGGATGAGGTGACGGTTAGATTGGTACTATTTATGGGGCATACGCCTTTTTGATCGCTTGGTGTTGCACTTTTAGTGATGTATAAGTTTTTATTTTATTTTTTTAATGGTGTTCACCTGAGGGGTAACGTCATGTGATATTTTTATGGAGCCAATCAATACAGACGTGGCGATACCTAATATGTCTACTTTTATTTTTATCCCCATTTTTCAAAAACAATTTTACTTTATTTTGGAAAAAGGAAGCTTTTTTTCTTTACTTGAAACTTTTAATTTTTTGTAAAACTTCTATCTTCTATCTTCATTCAGCAGGACGTGCGCTGACATCACCGCGCTCACCACGTGGTGAGCGTGATGACGTCACCAAAGGTCCCTTTCCTTCCAGGTCATCAAAGAAAAAGAAAAAAGACGAGCCGAGCTGCGCGATCAAGTGGATGAGGTGAGTTTATTTTATTTTTATTATTTTTTTAACCCCTCCATCACTATTTTACTTAGCATTCTGTATTAAGAATGCTATTATTTTCCCTTATAACCATGTTATAAGGGAAAATAATAAAATCTACAGAATACTGAACCTAAACCCAAACTTCTGTGAAGTAGACCGGGTTCGGGTCTGGGTACCAAACATACCGAATTTTCTCACGCGCGTGCAAAATGCATTAAAACGCTTTGCACTTGTGCATAAAAGTCGCACATTTTCCCGCAACGCACCTGCATCTTGGCCGGCCCTCACACACGACGCCCGTGTGAAAGAGGCCTTAGTGTTGATCAAGCACCAAAGTGCTCTGGTGCTCAAGTAGAACACTTTGGGATGCTCGGGTACTCTACAGAGCACAATGGGAGAACCAGAGCATTTAACTATTAAACCCCCTGTGCTGAAGAGGGGAGGGTGTCTGGTTCACAGGAAAAGGTCAGAAATTGATGGAAACACCACTGAAATGGATTGGGAACAGCATGGGTAGGATGTCTGGATGCATCTTTGACTCCCAGGTCGCTGCTGGGAACGATGTTGTCCGAGTAGTACGCCATTTTTACAGACTGACAATAATACGCACAAAACCAAAGATAAAATCGATTTTAGAGGAAAAATTGTTAGGAAACATTCTTTCCTGTATATTTACTTGTATATAAAGTGCAAGTGCTGCCAAAAATTACAAGGAAGAGGCACTCCGATACAACATGTATATCACATAAAGGAGAGCCTCATTCACATTGTGGTACAATTGTTCAGGTAGTGGGACTCCTACACTCATAAAGCCTATGCCAAAGTGAAAGGGCTGCCAAAAATTACAAGGAACCTGCACTCCAATACACCCTTTATTACACATAAAGGATGGCATCATACACGCCCTTGGAAAATGATGATTGGTGGCCTGCTGGTGACCCTCAAAACCATTAGGAGCAAGGGCCTACTGCTGATCTGACTATCTAAAACATTAGGGGTGAGGGTCTGCTGGTGACCCTCTAAAACATTAGGGGTGAGGGTCTGCTGAGGAGCTGACCCTCTAAAACATTAGGAGCGAGGGCAGCCTAATACCCATGTTGATATGATGGAGGTGGAGGAGGAGGACGAGAAAAGGAAGATTGAACCATATACCCTTTTTTGTGGTGGAAGGGGTGCATGGGAATACAGTGTATTCAATACACCATAAAAGCCACATTTAAAGTGCCTTTATGTTCAGCCACTTTCCTCTGGTGGAGTAGAGAAGTCAGGGGCAATCCAGGCCTTGTTCATTTTGATAAGACAGGCGGATGCGCTTATCAATTATTATGCCCCCAACAGCACTAAATACCCGCTCTGACAAAACGCTGGTGGCAGGGCATGCCAGAACCTCCAAGGCGTAGAGCCTTGGAGAGTGTTGCCCTGCCTCTGTTGGAGCTGCTGTGTGTTCCCCTTGTCTCCCCTCCTCGGTTGCCCAAGGAACTCTGCCACCAGCGTTGTCAGCTGGAAAAATTTTCACAAGGACCTTCTGGTATTGCACCATTTTGCTAGTCCTCTCCACCACAGGAATGAGAGATGAGAAGTTCTCTTTGTAACGTGGGTCGAGAAGGGTCAACAACTAGTAATCAGTGTTGGCCAAAATGCGTATAATGCGAGGGTCACGGGAAAGGCAGCATAACATATAGTCAGCTATGTGTGCCAGAGTCCCAACAGACAAGAGTTCGCTGTCCTCATCAGGAGGATGACTCTCAATCTCCTCATCCTCTTCCTCCTCTTCTGCCCATCCATACTGAACAGATAGAATAAGCCTGCAATGGGTACTACCCTCTGTAGTGGAGGCAACTGTCTCCTGCTCCTCCTCATCATCATCAATTTGCGCTGAGAAGACGAACTGAGGGTGGTCTGGCTATCACCCTGAGTACTGTCTTCCCCCATTTCCACCTCTTCCACATGCAAAGTGTCTGCCTTCATTGTGAGCAGTGAGCGTTTCAGTAAAGACAGAAGTGGGATGGTTACGCTGATAATAGCGGCATCGCCGCTCACCATCTGTGTTGATTCCTCAGGGTTGTGTGAGGTCAGACATCCATGCCCACTCGTTGCTTGTGAAGAAGCTGACTGGAAAGGCGATGACACAAAGTCTGGCCAACATGTGGAACGTGGAGTTCCAGCGCGTGCTCACGTCGCACAACAGTCAGTGAGCTGGCAACTGCAAGCGCTGCTACAGCGTTGCCAGACCGGTGGCAGCTGTAGATGACTTTCGGAAATTGACACACATGCGGCGCACCTTCACCAGTAGCTCAGAGAAATTGGGGTAGGTTTTGAGAAACTGCTGAACTACTAAGTTGAACACGTGGGCTAGGCATGGTATGTGTGTGAGCTTGCCGAGCTCCAAAGCCGCTCCAAAGCCGCCAAGTTACGGCCATTATCAGACACAACCATGCCTGGTTATAGGTTCAGTGGCGAGAGCCACAGCCCAGTCTGGTCCCTTATACCCTGCCACAGCTCTGCAGCGGTGTGCTGTTTGTCACCTAAGCAAATTAGTTTCAGCACGGCCTGTTGCCGCTTCCCCACTGCAGTGCTACACTGCTTCCAGCTACTGACCGATGGTTGACTGGTGCTGCAAGATAAGAATTCAGAGGTGGAAGTGGAGGAGAGGGGGGGGGGGGTTTGCAGCCACTAATGTAGGTGGTGGCAGAAATCCTGATGGATTTCGCAATCTTTGGTGTCATTAGCACCTGTGCCATCCCGGGGTATGAGTGGCTCCCGGACTCCACAACGTTCACCCAGTGTGCAGTCAGGGAAATGAAGCGTCTCTGGCCAAAAGCACTTGCCCATGTGTCACTCGTTAAGTGGACCTTCCCAATAACTGCGTTGATCAGGGCATGGGTGATGTTACAGGACACATGCTGGTGTAAGGCGGGGACTGAGTAACGAGGGAGGGCCGCAGCCATTAGGCTGCGGAAAGCCTGTGTCCACAAGCCTAAATTGCAACATTTTCAGGGCCAGCAATTTGGAAAGGTGTGCATTTAGTGCTATGGACTGTGGGTGGGGAGCTGGGTATTTGAGCTTTCGTTCAAAAGGCCTGGGGTATAGACATCTGTACGCTGCCCTGGGACACAGAAGTGGATGTGCTAGCTGATAGTGCTTGCAAAGGTCCAGGTGCAGGGCGGAAGGCATCCGGGCCTGCGTCTTGGACAGGAGATTGGCCAGCACGTAACACAGGGGAAGAGGAGCCAGTGGTGTGACCCGCAGACACTGATTGTGGACCCAGGCGTTCGGCCCACCTATTAGGGTGCTTTGATGCAATGTGGCTGATCATGTTGGTGGTGGTGAGGTTGCTAGTGTTCACATCCCTGCTTATTTTGGTATGGCACAGGTTGCAAATGACAATTCTTTTATCGTTCGCACTTTCCTCAAAAAAGCGCCAGACTGCGGAACACCTACCCCTTGGCAAGGGAGATTGCCGCAAGGGGGTGCTCCGGGGAACAGTTGCGGGCCTGTTTGGTGTGGCCTGCCTTCTTCCTTTTGCTACCCCACTGCCTCTTCCAGCCTGTTGCGGTGCTGCGGATCCCTCCCCCTCTGTACTGCTGTCCTTGCTCGGCTTGCCACCTTCCCAGGTTGGGTCAGTGACTTCATCATCCACCACCTCCTCTTCCACTTCCTCACTCTGGTCATCCTCCTGACTTGTTGACCTAACAACAACCTCAGTTATTGACAACTGTGTCTCATCCTTATCATGAACCTCTTGAGACACTAATTGTGGTTCACTTATTGGCATTTGTGTCTCATCATCATCCACCCCGTGAAACACTAATTGCTGTTCCGCACCGTCATCTCTTTCTGACTGTGGATGCTCAAGAGTTTGGGAATCAGGGCACAATATCTTCTCATGTCCCTCTTCAAGCGGGCTTGGCGAGAGGCCCAATTTAACCTCTTAAGGGCACGGCCATATTTCACCTTAAGGTTAACCTGGCCATTTTTGCAAATCTGACCAGTGTCACTTTATGTGTTAATAATTTTAAAACGCTTTTACTTATCCAGGCTATTCTGAGACAGTTTTTTCGTCACATATTGTACTTCATGACAGTGGAAAAATGAAGTAAAAAAAAAATTCATTTTTATTTATAAAAAAAATACCAAATTGACCAAAAATTTTGAAAATTTTTCTAATTTCCAAGTTTCAATTTGTCTACTTCAATAATACATAGTAATACCTCCAAAAATAGTTATTACTTTACATTCCCCATATGTCTATTTCATGTTTGGATCATTTCAAGGCTTAAAAGTTTAGAAGCAAATCTTGCCATTTTTCAGAAATTTTCCAAAATCCACTTTTTAAGGACCAGTTCAGGTCTGAAGTCACTTTGTGAGGCTTAATAGAAACCACCAAAAAATTACCCCATTCTAGAAACTACACCCCTCAAGGTATTCAAAACTGTTTTTTACAAACTTTGTTAACCTTTTATGTGTTCCACAAGAATTAGTGGCAAATGGAGATAAAATTTCAGAATTTAGATTTTTGGCCAATTTTCCATTTTAATCCATTTTTTCCAGTAACAAAGCAAGGGTTAACAGCCAAACAAAACTATAAAAATATTTATTGCACTGATGCTGTAGTTTGTAGAAACACACCATATGTGGTCGTAAACTGCTGTATGGCCAAACGGCAGGGCACAGAAGAAAGGGAACGCCATATGGTTTTTGGAAGGCAGATTTCCAGGACATCCTCCATGACAGCACCACAGGGAGGTTGTCCCCCCGTCCACTATTGGGACAGGAAACAGAGAAAGGTTAAAAGTTTCCCCCACCCACCCACTTCCACCAGTGTTTTTTCCTGTCCCAATAATGGACGGGGCAGAGAGAGGATCTCTCCTTTATATCTTCAATTTTTTCCTTTTTCTTTGTATCGCCTGGCTAATATCCCTAAACTGGAGGTCCCCTAGCCTCCCAGCCCTTCCAGTACCTATTGGTCATGCGGCTCAATTACTGGAGTGGAGTCCTAGGGGCTTGGGAACTGTAGCCGCAACCCCGCCAGGGCTCTGGGCTGCAGGGTGCCTTCTCCTGGGGATCTCGGAGGCCGCGCGCTGAAGCCGGAGCGTCTTCTCTCACTTCCAGTCTTCCGCGTGGAGCAGGAAGCGACATGAGGACGCCAGGAAGAGGTGCGCATACGCGTAACCTCCGTCACCGGATCCAATATGGCGGCGCCCTGCAAACGATTCCATGGCGAGGGACGCTGAAGGCCGGGGGTTCTGGCCTTGCGTCCCATCCGGTGACTCTATGAGGACGGGTACCGGAAGGAGGAAAGGGAGGAGCACCAACACGAGGAGGGGTAAGTGCCAGTGGCATTTAAATTCTGTTGGGGCTAGTGTGAGTTCCTCACTCATGGATTCCTCCGGTATGAGAGAGCAGTCCCCAGACCCTCCTGCCCAGGGACATGTGAGTAAACCTAAAAAAAATTTAAAAAAATGGTATGATTAGGGGACACATTATTCTTTTTTTATACTATCATCATGTCTCTTAGGGAGAAAAAGATCCTACCCATAAGGTGGAAAGTAAAAAGAAGCCCAAAAGATGCGCTATCTGCAGCAAAAGGCTTCAGGATACATATGCAAAGAAACTAAGAAAACACATTTTTTTTCGTAAAAAATTCCAGCCTAAAAATCTAACATACAGTTGTGTTCAAAATTATTCAACCCCCACTGAAATTGAGTGTTTTGGCCAGTTTGACATTGATTTTGATCATTTCAGTTTACAATTAAATCAAAGAGGCACTTGTAAGTCAGACAAATATAACATAACATTTATAATGAAATAACCACAAATGTATTTTCTGTGCTCACATCATTATCAGTTTTATTCAACCCCCAAGTGACATTCAATCTTAGTACTTAGTACAACATCCTTTTCCAGTTATAACACCTTTTAAACGTGAAGCATAGCTTGACACAAGTGTCTTGCAGCGACCTACGGGTGTCTTCGCCCATTCTTCATGGGCAAAAGCCTCTAGGTTCAGTCACATTCTTAGGCTTGTGCGCTGCAACTGCTTTCTTTAAGTCCCACCAGAGGTTCTCAATCGGATTTAAGTCTGGTGACTGCGATGGCCACTTCAAAATGTTCCAGCCTGTAATCTGCAACCATGCTCTAGTGGACTTGGAGGTATGCTTGGGATCATTGTCCTGTTGAAAGGTCTAACGTCTCCCAAGCCTCAGGTTTGTGACGGACTGCATCACATTTTCATCCAATATCTCCTGGTACTGAAGAGAATTCATGGTACCTTGCAAACGCTGAAGCTTCCCTGTACCTGTAGAAGCAAAACAGCCCCAAAGCATGATTGAAGAAAGGGAACGCCATATGGTTTTTGGAAGGCAGATTTCCAGGACGTCCTCCATGACAGCACCACAGGGAGGTTGTCCCCCCGCCCACTATTGGGACAGGAAACAGAGAAAGGTTAAAAGTTTCCCCCACCCACCCACTTCCACCAGTGTTTTTTCCTGTCCCAATAATGGACGGGGCAGAGAGAGGATCTCTCCTTTATATCTTCAATTTTTTCCTTTTTCTTTGTATCGCCTGGCTAATATCCCTAAACTGGAGGTCCCCTAGCCTCCCAGCCCTTCCAGTACCTATTGGTCATGCGGCTCAATTACTGGAGTGGAGTCCTAGGGGCTTGGGAACTGAAGCCGCAACCCCGCCAGGGCTCTGGGCTGCTTTCTTTAAGTCCCACCAGAGGTTCTCAATCGGATTTAAGTCTGGTGACTGCTATGGCCACTTCAAAATGTTCCAGCCTTTAATCTGCAACCATGCTCTAGTGGACTTGGAGGTATGCTTGGGATCACTGTCCTGTTGAAAGGTCTAACGTCTCCCAAGCCTCAGGTTTGTGACGGACTGCACCACATTTTCATCCAATATCTCCTGGTACTGAAGAGAATTCATGGTACCTTGCACACGCTGAAGCTTCCCTGTACCTGTAGAAGCAAAACAGCCCCAAAGCATGATTGACCCCCCCGCCATGCTTCACAGTAGGCAAGTTGTTCTTTTCTTCATAGGCCTTGTTCTTCCTCCTCCAAACATAGCGTTGATCCATGGGCCCAAACAGTTCTAATTTTATTTCATCAGTCCACAGAACACTATCCCAAAACTTTTGTGGTTTGTCCACATGACTTTTGGCATACTGCAGTCGACTCTTCTTATTCTTTGGAGACAGCAAGGGAGTGCGCCTGGAAGTTCTGGCATGGAGGCCTTCATTACGCAGTGTGCGCCTTATTGTCTGAGCTGAAACTTTAGTACCTGCATCTGACAAATCTTTTTTCAGTTCCTCAACAGTCACACGGGGACTTTTCAACACTTTGCGCTTCAGGTAGCACACAGCAGTCGAAGTCAGCATCTTCTTTCTGCCACGACCAGGTAGCGTTTCAACAGTGCCCTTTGCCTTGAATTTGCGAATGATGCTTCCTATGGTGTCTCTTGGTATGTTTAACATCTTTGCAATCTTCTTATAGCCATTGCCCTTCCTGTGAAGAGAAATCACCTCTTCTCTTGTCTTCCTGGACCATTCTCCTGACTTCACCATGTTTGTAAACACACCAGTAAATGTCTAGAAGGAGCTGAGTATCACAGTCATTTTAAATCTGCCTAATTGGTGCTTATTATGCTTGATTGCTGCTCCTTGACATCCACAGGTGTTTTCAATACTTGATCGGAAACACTTGAATGAACCTCTGTTCTTAAGAGTGGTAGTCTTCAAGGGGTTGAATAATTGTGTCAATGAAGAAATCACAAAAAAAACATTTAATACTGTATTACAAAAACAATTGATGTAATTTTACTTGCATTTGGTTCTTTAAAAAGTCCTTGTAAGATTTTATTCTGAACACAATTACAAATGTACACTAAATTCCCTAAAACCCTTTACAGCATTGGGGGTTGAATAATTTTGAACACAACTGTATAAGGATAAAGGGAAATCAGGAAGATGGTCCTATCCAAAAGGGGGTAAAGGTAGAGGATTTTTGCTTAACCCCAACACTTCCCAGGACAAGCAATGACGCCAGACCAGTCGGGGGGAGATTAAGAGATCTTTTCTCCCATATAGCCAAATAACTTAAAATCTGTGGGTGCTCCAAATTATTTAAGAAGGAGACAAGATAGAATTTTTATCATCACCTCAACAAAAATTTGCGCTGACAGGGTACGGAGAAGGTACATCACAAGCAAATCTATTAAAAGACGTCGCAAAATTGAAGAATCTAGGCGCGGTGACTCGCGTCCCTGTAGATCAGGAAGGCAGGGGTTACTATTCAAGATTATTCCTGGTCAAAAAAACAGATGGTTCATTCAGAACTATAATCAACTTAAAACCCCTATACATCTTCATAAAGTATCGTCGCTTCAAGATGGAGTCCATAAAATCAACTACACCCCTTATCTCTCAGGGAGCGGTAATGTGCACTTTGGACTTAAAGCATGCTTATTACCATGTACTAATACATCCGGACCACCCAAAATTTCTAAGATTTGCGATAAGAGAAGCAGGAAAAGTAAATCACTATCAATTTCAATGTCTGCCCTTTGGAATATCATCGGCCCCTCGGGTGTTTACGAAACTGGTAATAGAGACGGTGGCCTTTCTCAGATTGAAGGGGATAAAGATTGTGCCTTACCTAGACGATTTTCTCCTAACCGCAGACTCCGCGGAAGTACTAATGGAGAAAACACAGACGACAATATCCCTCTTACAGGACCTAGGCTGGATCCTGAATTGGGAAAAATCAGAAACCAAGAAAATTTTCCTAGGGACGATGCTAGATTTGAATTTACAGAGATCTTTCCTTCCAGTTCAAAAACAACAGAACCTTGTCAGGAGATTAAATGCATTTCAAAAGAAATCAGTGTGCACCATCAGAGAAGCCATGAGCATTCTGGGCCTAATGACAGCTTGTATCTTCACGGGACCGTGGAGTCAACACCACACAAGAGTCTTACAGAAAATGATCCTAGCAGTCTGGGACAGAGACCATCCATCTATAGACCGGAAAATCCTTATAAAAGAAGATGCTCGGAGATCTCTGGATTGGTGGAAAATAACAGACAACCTATCAAAAGGAGTCTCCTGGAATCCAAGTCCGTATATTGTAGTGACAACGGACGCCAGCCAACAAGGATGGGGTGCAAAGGTTGGAATCTATTACTTCCAGGGAGCCTGGAACCAGACCATAAAAAACAGATCTTCAAATTTCAGAGAGCTTCAAGCTGTTTGGGAGACGCTCAAACAGAGTCAAGATCTCCTGAGCGGTCAAAATATAAGAATTCAATCGAGCAATATGACATCGGTGTCCTTTCTCAAACATCAGGGGGGAACAAGATGTCCCCTCCTTCAGAATCTGTCAAACAAAAAAAATTTCCTGGGCAGAAAAGAATGTACTGGTAATTTCAGCAGTACACCTACAGGGCTCAAAAAAACAGTTGGCAGATTTCCTCAGCAGACATTTTGTAGATACGAATGAATGGACTCTAAACAGACAAGTGTTTCTAGAGCTGACATCAACATGGGGATATCTCGAAATAGATCTCTTCACATCAAGGGAAAATGCACAGTTTCCTTCTTCTCTCGAAATCCAGCCGACTGTCCCACAGCAGTGGAGCTTTATCACAGCCCTGGAACATGAAGCTAGGTTATGCGTTTCCTCCTTTTCCCTTAATATTAGTAATTTCCCTAAGGAAGATCAGTAGAGAATCATCCAAAGTGATCTTCATAGCCCCCTTTTGGCCAAAACAGGCCTGGTTCCCATGTCTGTCCTCACTAAGCCAGTAAAATCCGATTCCTCTCCCCCTCAGGCCAGACCTGCTGCATCAGGGTCCGATCTGGAATCCGGAAATAACCAAACTCAAATTAACGGCATGGCTTCTGAAAGGGACTTGTCAAAATTACAGGGATTCTCAGATGAAGTAATATCCACTATTCAAAAGGGCCATAAACAGGTTACATCTGCTATTTATAAAAATTCTGCTCCTGAATGTCACTGAGGGAAAAAAATCCTCTACTCCCGAGTCTAGGAGATGTTCTCGATTTTCTCCAAGAAGGGTTCAATATGGGTCTTTAACACAGTACCCTAAAGGTTCAGAGAGTAGCTTTAAGTTAGTTCCTAAATTACTCTCTTTCAGGAAATCAATGGGCAAACAGGTTTTTAAAGGCAACGACATGGATTAGACCAACACTAAGGTCCCCGGTTCCACATTGGGATCTGACGCTTGTTCTCAGTGCCTTAATAAAGCCACCCTTTGAAACTTTACATGAAAGCAGTTTAAAAAACTTAACCTTGAAAATTGTGTTTCTAGTAGCTATCACATCAGCTCGTAGACTAGGGGAAATCCAAGCTCTAACCATCCGTGAGCCATACCTTACAATCTGTGAAGATAGAGTCATACTAAAACTAGATCCATCTTTTTTACCTAAAGTGGTTTCTTCCTTTCACCCTAATAAGGAAATAGTGCTACCAACCTTTTCCACAGATCCGAAAACCAAAAAGGAGAAGGATTTCCATCTTCTAGATGTTAGACGTTCTCTCCCTATCTACCTAGAAGTTACTAGTACTTTCAGATTAGATTCTAGTCTGTTTATTCAGTTCTCAGGCCACAATAAAGGCAAAAAAGCTTCTAAGACGACATTAGCCAGATGGATTAAAACAGTAATTAAAGAGGCCTATCAGGTCCAAGGACTCCCCTGGTCCAAGATATTAGGGCTCATTCAACTAGAGCAGTCTCGGCTTCATGGGCCGAACACGCAAATGCTTCTATTGACCAGATATGTAAGGCAGCCACCTGGGTAAGTTCTCATACTTTTTGCAAGCATTACAGATTAAATGTGTCAGGGAAAGACGACTAGAAGTTCAGACGGAAAAGTTCTTCAGGCCGCGGTCCCTTCCTAGTTATTAGATGAATTTGGTATTTCTACTCCATGTGCCATGTGCTGCTGTCATAGAGGACGTCCTGGAAAGTAAGAATTAGTCTTACCGGTAATGATGTTTCCAGGGGTCCGACATGACAGCACCGGTAGTTTCCTCCCTAATGTTTGAAATATTTTTTCTTTAAGTTGTATTACAATACCCATTATTGTGTGATAATCTTTTAACCTCTCCCTGTTTCCTGTCCCAATAGTGGGCAGGGGGACAACCTCCCTGTGGTGCTGTCATGTCGGACTCCTGGAAACATCATTACCGGTAAGACTAATTCTTACTTTTGCTGGACTGTTTTTTTGACACCATGTCCCATTTGAAGCCCCCCCCGATGCACCCCTACAGTACAAAACTCCAAAAAAGTGACCCCGTTTTGGAAACTGAGGGATAAAGTGGCTGTTTTGTTGGTACTATTTTAGGGTAAATATGATTTTTGGTTGCTCTATATTACACTTTTTTTTAAACAAGGTAACAAAAAATTGAAATTCTGAAATTTCATCTCCATTTCCCAATAACTCTTGTGGAACACCTAAGGGTTAACAGGGTTTGTAAAATCAGTTTTGAATACCTTGAGGGGTGTAGTTTCTTAGATGGAGTCACATTTTTGGAGTTTCTACTCTAGGGGTACATCAGGGGGGCTTCAAATGGGACATGGTGTCAAAAAAACAGTCCAGCAAAATCTGCCTTCCAAAAACCATAGGCCGTTCCTTTCCTTCTGCTCCCTGCCGTTTGGCCATACAGCAGTTTACAACCACATATGGGGTGTTTCTGCAAACTACAGAATGAGGGCAATAAATTTTAAGTTTTGTTTGGCTGTAAACCCTTGCTTTGTTAGTGGAAATATTGATTAAAATGGAAAATTCGCTAAAGAATTGCTGTTTTGAGATAGTTTTTATTTTTTGCTATTTACATCGTTGATCTGATAGGTTAGATTGTGTGCTATTTCTATAGAGCAGGTTGTTACGGATGCAACAATACCAAATATGACTACTTTTTGGGGGGTTTTGTTTCTGTTTTACATTTTGAAAAAAATGATTTTTTTGTGTCTCCACGTTCTGAAAGCCATATATTTATTTTTTATTTTTTGGGCAACTGTCTTATGCAGGGGCTCATTTTTTGCGGGATTAGATGTCGGTTTGATTGGCACTATCTTGGGGTGCGTATGACATTTTGGTCGCTTGCTATTACACTTTTTGTGATGTAAGGTGACAAAAATGGCTTTTGACACCGCATTTATACATTTTTTTTTTGCTGTGTTCATCTGAGGGGTTATGTCATGTGTTATTTTCATAGAGCAGGTTGTTACGGATGTGGCGATACTTAATATGTATACTTTTTATTTATTTATTTAAGTTTTACACAATAATATCATTTTTGAAACAAAAAAAATCATGTTTTAATGTCTCCATAGTCTGAGAGCCATATTTTTTTATTTTTGGGGGCGATTGTCCTATGTATGGTATCATTTTTTGTGGGATGAGATGGCAGTTTGATTGGTAGTATTTTGGAAGGCATACGCCTTTTTGATCGCTTGGTATTACACTTTTTGTTATGTAAGGTGACAAAAAATGGCTTTTTTAACACCTTTTTTTGTTTGTTTTTTTATGGTGTTCACCTGAGGGGTTAGGTAATGTGATATTTTTTCAGTGCAGCTTCTTATGGACGTGGCGATACCTAATATGTATACTTTTTTAAAATTATTTTACGTTAACACAATAACAGCATTTTAGAAAAATAAAATCATGTTTTAGTGTCTCCATAGTCTGAGAGCCATATTTTTAAATTTTTTTGGGCGATTGTCCTATGTAGAGGCAAATTTTTTGCAGGATGAGATGGAGGTTTGATTGGTATTAGTTTGGGAGGCATACGCCTTTTTGATCGCTTCGTATTACACTTTTTGTGATGTAAGGTGACAAAAAATGGCTTTTTTTACACAATTTTCTTTTATGGTGTTCACCTCAGGGGTTAGGTCATGTGATATTTTTTAGAGCAGGTTCTTACGGACGCGGCGATACATAATATGTGTAGTGTATTTTATTTTTTTAGTTTTTATTCAGTGATAAATGTGTTTCTTCCCCAGCCCTTACTGCTCGCCTTGCGCATATTAAATGGTATATATGCTTGCAAGTATGTAACACATACAGTAGCGAAGGTTTTGTAAGTGTATGCGCAAATAAAGTACACAGAATGTCACAGATATTTTTAGGATGCACACACGTTAAACAGGAGATGTATCACAGATAATGTCCCTGTCCGCAGCGTCTATGAAAAAAGTACACTGAATGTCACAGATAATTTTAGGATGGGCAAACGTTATACAGGTGGTATAGAGCAAGTAATGTCGCTGTCACCACCAGCTAATAAAAAATTACACTGAATGAATGTCACCGATATTTAGGATGCACAAATGTTATACAGGAAATGTTGCACCGAATGTCACCAGCGGCCAAACTATTGCGCTGAATGTCACAGATATTTAAGCGGCACAAATTTAAAATAAAAGATGTAGCAGTGGTTGTGTCACTATCAGAAGCGGCACTAACAATTCCACGCAATTTAGCGCAGGTTGCACTAATAATTATATTGCTGCCAGAAACAACAATAGTCCTAAAAGGACTTTTGGGTCTCCAACAAGTATTTCCCTAAAATATTACGATTTCACTCCCTACACTATCTGTCCCTTCTGCAGCACAGCTCTTCCTGACTAAGACTGAGCTGAAAACGTGTCATCGGGTGCTATACGCGTTCCGGCCAGCCAATCCCTGTAATGCCAGTAACCAACATGGCTATGGCATTACAGTGAATGCCAGTACTCCCCCACATGTTTATTGGCTGCAGCCAACAAAAGTGCGGGGAAGAGACTCAAGCATCGCGCTCGACCACACGCAGTGTTCAGCCGAACACCTCGATGTGCCGAGCATCATGATGCTCAAGCCGAACTGGTGTTCGGCCAAGCATGCCCTCCCAACAATATCAATAACCATTTTGGCCCTTTTTGGGCCAGCCTTGCACAAGGGGGGCTTCGTTACTAAAGAATGAAGTTTTACATATCAATCTCAGCAAAAGGTCCATCAGAGTAGGATGCACAGGCCTCTTAATAAGGAGCTGGTGTACATTTCACTTATAATTTATGACAGTTTAAAGGTTTTGTAAATAACCAGAATGATTCATAATTAAGGATTTTTTTTTAATTTATTTTTTTAGCAGATTTTATAGATTTTGTGGAACCTGGCTTTAACCATTTATGTCATTAGGTGATTGTGCAGAATACAAAAGCATTGACTATTTCTTACGAGGTGCTTTTTTTAAAATTTTATTATAGCAATGAAGGAAAAGATACTCTGGGGAGCCCTGAGCATTCTACGTGTCATGTGGTGCCTTGCTCCGCAAACAGGTTACCTGCATCCTGATGAATTCTTTCAGTCTCCTGAAGTAATAGCAGGTATGTATTGTTTGCAAATTGTATATGTTTAAAGGCTATGCCAACCTTTTGAGAACATTTTTTTAAAATTTTCGCTCGAATCAAGCTAAAATTAAAATTCATCATCTTGGAAAAAAAATCCTATTTTGTGAATACAACTGCTAGATAGATATACGCATCTCTATGGTAACAGACTACAAGCAAACTATGTAGTCTGATCAAGCAGTCAGTGTCTTCTATATTCCCCCAAGTACATATATGTTTACAGTATACAGTTGGCCAGTGATTTCTGTCAGTAATAGGGAGCCAAAACCAGGAGCAAAGCCTCAGCAGCGATGAGGTATAATGGAAAGATTTGCACTCGCTCTGTGTTTCTGTCTGACCCGCATCTGGCTCACGATTGCTAATTGAAAACACTGACCAAATACTGATGTGTGAATAAAGGGGGTATTTACACCAACACATATCTGACAGATTTTCTGAGCAATAATTGGTCAGATGGCCATATACACACACAGATCTGTTGTTATAAACACACCAACTATTGGTCTGAGTGACATGTCGTAGTTTTATTCCGGTGGCCTCTGAGCGTGTGCTGCCAAGCCGCCACCGGAACTCCATCCCGCCCCCATTATAGTCAATGGGGCCAGAGCGGTAGTCCGGGGGCACACGTTCACTAGCGGCAGGACGGATCTGACAGGCTGTTCACCCGACGGAACAGCCTGCCGGAGGTCTGTGCCGCTAGTGTGAAACTAACCTAACTCGCAACTTAGATTTGGTTTACTCTAATCTAATAACAATGATTAATTTACTCAACATGGTCATTACCTGTGATGTCTGGATACTTGACGAACTTCCTAGGCCAGTGATGTCACATTCACTGGTCACATGGCCTATTTGAGGCTCCGTCCCATTCAAGTGAATGGGCCTGGGCTACAGTACCAAGCACAAACACTATATAATGTATGGTGGTGAGTTTGTCATACCGTGAAGAGGCAGCAGCACTCATTTGAGCACCACAGTCTCTTTAAATGTATTATTATCTGGGGTACTAGGTGTTGGACCCCACCATCCAGATGTTTATGTCATATCCTGAGGATAAGCCATCAATATTGAACTCATGGAAACCCCTTTAATCCTTATCTCCTCATGGACATTCTAGCCAAAGCATGAAGTGTTTCTCCGGCGGGGCTCTGCATTCTACAATACTTTTTAGTTTCACGAGTTTGTAGATCTCTGCAGACTGATCAGTAAGCAGGTTTTCATTTTTACCCTCAATTACTTCTAGATCTAGTGTTCATTTAAGTCAGCGTTTCTCAAATAGGGGGGCGCGAGGCTCCGTAAAGGGGGGCTCCAGGTGACAGGAGATGAACGCTTCCACTGTGGAAGCTTTCATCTCCATAGTGATCTGTATCGCCGTCCTCTGGACAGCGATACAGATCGCTGTGCTGTGCGGCAGGGGAGGGAGAGGCGTCTTCTCCCCTGCTCCTCTGATAGGCTGCGGGCCTTGTGCCGGCAGCCTATCAGAGCGGTTCAGGCGGCGCGATGACGTCATCGCGCCGCCTGAGCAGAGTACAGAGCGGGACACAGGCCGGAAGAGGCCTGCATCCAGCGCTTCCAGGGAGGTAAGTAGTGGGTGGGTGGACCCTGGACCCTATTGGGGGGGGGGGAGCCTGCACATAATTTGGGGGGGGGGAGAGCCTGCACATGATTTGGGGGGAGGGGGAAAGCCTGGACCCTGCACATGATTTGGGGGGAGGGGGTTAATGTAGCCTGCACATGATTGGGGAGGGGGGTTAATATGATTGGGGGGGGTTAATGGAGCCTGCACATGATTTGGGGGGGAAGGGGGGTTAATGGAGCCTGCACATGATTTGGGGGGGAGGGGGGGGGGGTTGGTGTACTTATAACAATTTTATAGACAAATGATACTATTTACAGTCGCGCGGGGGGCACGAAATGTTTTCTTCTTCCTAGGGGGGGCATGACAGAAAATAATTGAGAAACACTGATTTAAGTCAAGAGCTATAAAAAGGCCAAGTTTGGTAAACGCAAGTAAAATCATTCTTATTGAAAAGCCACCACTTTAAAAGGCCAGGTTTCTGCATAGTCATCTTGCCTGCCCTGCATATGGACTCAAAGTATTTTTTTTTTGCTTCGCTAAATGAAAGATATTACATTCAGCTCAGCTAGCCCTACAAGACATTCTGACTGGTTGATAAGCACATTTCATAGTCACAGATGCGCTTTGACACTAAATTTCCTGGTGATGGATTACCTTTAAATTTGAAAGCAATACACATAATAAACTGATCATGTGTCGGATCATTACATAATCTTAGTTTCTAAGGCCTCTTTCACATCTGCGTTTTTCCTTTCCGTCCTAGAGTTCCGTCCTCGGGGCTCTAAGACGGAAAGATACTGATCAGGATTATCCGAATGCATTTTGAATTGAAAGAAATCCGTTCAGGATGCATCAGGATGTCTTCAGTTCAGTATTGAAATGTTTTTTTGGCGTTGAAAAATCCGCAGCATGCTGCGGATTTTCCTCCGGCCAAAAAAAAGAAGGCATGCCGCAAGGATGGATCCAAAATGAATGCCCATTGAAAAGCATTAATCCGGATCCGACTTTAAGCTAAACATCGTTTTGGCGCATCGCCAGATCCGACTTTTAGCTTTCTGAATGGTAACCATGGCAGCCAGGACGCTACTAAAGTCCTGGCTGCCATGGAAAAGTAGTGGGGAGCCAGGGGAGAAGCTACTTACCATCCGTGCAGCTCCCGGGGCGCTCCACAATGACGTCACAGCGCCCCTACGTCGCATGGATCACGTAATCCATGCGACGTAGGGGCGCTGTGATGTCATTGTGGAGCACCCCGGGAGCCGCACTGACGGTAAGTAGCTTCTCCACTGCTCCCCACTACTTTTGCATGGCAGCCGGGACTTTAGTAGCGTCCTGGCTGCGATGGTAACACTGATCAGTCTTTAAATGCTTTCAGATGTGTTGCGTTGTGACGGATGCGGCAGGCATCCTCACAACGCTAGTGTGAAAGAGGCCTAAGCCAAAACTTATTTTTTTTTTAATTAGGTAGTTTTTATTAACATATTTTAATTTTACAGACAGAAAACCCCAACACCCACATACCCTCTCCCCACCACCTGGCCACACCATTATGTTTCTGTGATAAATACATGCTCCTTCCCTACAACACTCTCAACAATACAATGGAGTTAAATCTTTAATCCCGTGGGTGAAATTACAATCTGTTATCAGATACAACTTCACCTTATTGAATAGTGGAGAGACATTTCATAAATCCCGCCAATCACGGATCCATGTACACACACATCTGGCATCAGTACCTCTTACACTAGTCCCAATCGGTATCTCTGACGTTCTCTGGATGTGGGGAGAACGTGTTCTCTGGCATCAATCCAAGGAGTCCAAAGTTTTTCAAATTTGGTCATAGCACCCCTCTTCCTATAAACCCCTCGTTTCAAATTAATTAGCCAATTAATCTTGGCTATATATTCGGTTCTACTAGGGCTACACTAATCTAGCCAATGCTGAGCAATCAGCTTTCAAGCAATATATAACATTCTGACCCCCGCTACCTTTCTGGGCTTAGTGATTGGCAGGTCCTCCACATATCCCAATACAAAAACAAATAGGGGCATATCCAATGTAACGTCATACAGAGAGTGTTAATGAGATGCATCACTGCGCACCAAAAGTCCTCCAGGGCCGAGCATGACCACAGCATGTGTAACATACCCGCATTCTCCTCCCCACATCGCGGACATTTGGAATCCGGACGGAGTCCGTTATTAATCAAGAGCTGAGAAGTTCTCTAGACCCGATGGATCAGGTACAGTTGTGATAACCAATAGGGTTCGGTGAGTGAGAGCTGCGGGGTCCTCGCTAATATCTCCTGCCACTGGTTTTCCTCTAACGACCCCACCTCTACTTCCCATTTTGTCCTACTATTCACTGGGCAGTCTTGCAGAAATCGGTCTAATATAGCCTGATAAAGCAGAGAGATAACTCCAGACGAGGAATTCCTTTGGTCTACAAGGGCAATGATTTTGTTTTTGTGAACAGTGTTCAACATACCGTCATCATGGTCAGCCCGGAGGACAGTAAACCAGTTTCCGTCTGAAGTTGCTCATAAGTTTTAAAGACATTATTATCTAGAAGTTGGTGAACTCAGATAATGCCCCTATGACGCCAACCCCCCATACCCTGCAGGGAGCCCAGATACGGAAACCATGGAGTATCCCTTATGGATGTATGCTGCGTGATGCCCTTAATGCCCTGTATGTCCCTCACTTTCCACCATATCTTATGCAAGAGACGCAACATAGGGAACGCCAGACCTGACCTTTTTATCTTATCTGCCTCCAAGGCTTCATATAGATTTGGTACCGCCAGGAATTCTTTCAGTAACTTATTTTTGGTATCTCCCTCCTCCCTTTACCAGTCCCTCATATGTTGAAGTTGTGCGGCTATGAAATACACCTATGGATTCGAAAGAGCCAATCCCCCATCAGTTTTACATCTTTGCAGTTTCTCCAGCTGCAATCGTGCCGAGCGCCCTCTCCATATGAGCTCCCTAAACAACTTATTAATGGAGTAAAAAAAAACTGAGAGGAAACCATATGGGGGAGTTATGTAGTAGATAAAATAGCTGTGGCATCCGGATCATCTTAATAAGATTAATCCGTCCTACTACTGACAACGGCAGCTTAGACCATACATGCATTTTCTGTTTGAATCTGCCTTTGAGGGGGATAAATTAAGCTTCTCATATTCCGTGAGTTTCCTAGATACCACCAAAACTTTAATAGCCTTAATAAATGTATTAACCAGTTTTTTTTTCTGCTAGGTGACATATTAGATCTGGAAACAAATCGACCTTGGGAATTTCTAGCTGCCTCTCCCTGTAGGACCGTGCTCATACCTCTTCTTACATCTGGCACAGCCTTCTGGATTATTGACATTTTACCTAGATTCTGGTCTGAAATAGCACTTAATTACAGCTACGTTCTCTTGGTACTTCCACGTCTAATCATGACAACCCTCTCCTTTCTATTGGACTATACAGTGCATCAGATAGCTACAGCTTGGGGCTCTAACCCATGGAAAGCAATGGTTCTCCTGGCAATGTCTCCAGTGACTCTGGTGTTCTACACCAGGACCATCAGCAACGCTATAGAAGGTGTGCTGTTTGCACTTATTCTGCTACTTATTTCACCTGGTGAAGGTAACCCAGTCCCGAGTTCTTGTAAAGCAAACGCTCATCATTTTATTGGCTTAATTTTAACAGTTGGTTTTTTTAACAGACCCACTTTTCCCTGTTTTGCTTTTGTGCCATTAATATACTGGGCTGCTCAACGTGGCACCCACAAGTCACATTTCTCATGCACATCCATTATTCTTACTGCAATGAAGACTGTGCCCAGTGTAGTCTTCTTCTCTGTAATATGTGTAATGGCTGATACCATATACTATAGAGGACACTGGCCACTTTCTATGAATAGCAAAGAAGGCTTCATTGAGCAGCTAAAGAAGAACTTCATCCTAACACCTGTAAATTTTCTGTGTTATAACATAAACCCTGAAAATCTTGCCCAGCATGGGGTTCACCCTAGAATAACTCACATGGCAGTTAATGGATTCATGTTGTTTGGTTTGTTTCATCTGTCCGCTTTGTGCTCTGGTATTAATATGTTAAAAAACATGATATGGGGTAGTCACTCCAAGAAACCTTCTACCGAACAAACCAGGCTGCTGTTAATGCTTTACTTTGTACCACTCATGTTCCTTTCATTGTTTAACCACCAGGAACCTCGCTTTCTCATCCCGCTGATAGTACCGTTGGTTTTATTAGTTTCCAATTACACTAGAACAATAAAAACAAAATGTCTTCTTGTCTTGTTCAGTGTCACCGGGGCCCTTTTCTTTGGCTGTCTCCATCAAGCTGGAATAATTCCCAGCTTGTTCCATATCCAGCAAATTGTGCTGTCTAAATCCGCCTGTGGCAATATTTCGTGCCATCACACTGTCCTCTTCACACACACATACATGCCTCCCCTGTACCTGCTGAACCTAAAGAAAGGGCAAACATCGGTGGAAATTATTGATCTTGCTGGCTGTACCGAAGATCTCATGTGCCAAAAACTTAGAGGCTTGCAAGAAGAACTTTCTCTGAGAAATAAAGAAGTGTTAGGGAAGACAATGCATCATCTGATAGCTGTATTCCCTGGCACGATTGCATCAGTTGTTGAAAGCTGCAAGTTAGCCCATAAGGCTGAAGTCTTCTTCACACCACATTTGTCTATGGAGGACCCTCCTAAAATGTTCCATTTACTCACCAGAAATGTAATCCGTCACTTATCATTGCATGTAATTGAGATTGATGTAAGCACAACCAGGGAATAGAATCGAGCAATATTGTACAGTTAAAACAAATGTACATTTCTATTTCTAGAAAGTGGACAATCATATTCCATAAGTATTTCAAATGGGAAATGTACACATCCGCTGCTTTTTTGTATTTAAATGGTCACTATTTGGCTATGAGCATACTGGAGTATTTTGCTAATCCTGATTGCAGACCATTAAAACTGAATTTTTTTGACCTCTAAGGTAACATTTTTGAACTCTTTTAAAAATAAATTCTAGTGTTGAAAAAAAAAAAAAAAAAAAAAAGAATAAAATGTGTTTAAAAAAAAAAAAATTCTAGTGTTGAAGGCCCTTTATAAGGACAAATTATTGGATAAGCAACTATTGCTAAGGCTATTTTTACACTAGCGGCAGGGGACGGGGCGGCAGTCCGGGGCACATGTGAACTAGCGACAGGACGGATCCAATAGGCTGTTCACCCACCGGAACAGCCTGACGGACTCCCCTGCCGCTAACGTGAAAGTACCCTAAGAATGCTTGTCCCCGATCACTGGTTTGAGCAAACACTTGTTGGCTGATTGCATCTTTTTTTGCAAAGCTTCCTTATCCCCATATAGTTTGCATCAGACAGTGTAAAAGCAGCAACTGCTGTAAAAAAAAAAAAAAAAAAAAAAATAAGGCAACTTTTGTTACTGCGAATGCGCAACACTATGGAGAAAAAAAGAACACATCTCACCAGCACCAACCACTCAAATGTGAAGCATGATAGCCTCAAACCATGATGCTGCTTCTGCCTTGTTACCACAGGACCTGGACGTCTTGGGATCATCAAGGGACTAAGGAATACTAAGGTGTATCAAAACAATTTACAGAAGAATGTGAGGGATGCAGTCAATGAGCTCAAGCTAAAGAGATGTTGGGTGATGCAACAAGGCAATGACCCAAAGCACACAAAAAAATGAAATAAAAAACGGTTGAAAAAGATTTGTGTTTTGGAATTACTAAATGAGTCCTGACCTTAACACAGTCAAGATGCTGTGTTATGACACATTTGAAACGCGTGTTTGAGACATTTGTGGGGAGGAATGGTCCAGATTTCCACCTCATCATTGTGTGAATCTTATTTGCAGTTCCAGGAAACACTTGGTGGAGAGGGACTGCTGCTAAAGGGTTCACTTACTTTTTCTCTTTGAACTGTGCCAATAAAATTTGATTTTTTGTACTCACCGTAAAAATCCTTTTCTCGTAGTATGCATTGGGGGACACACCATCGGTATATGCCCAGCTGCCACTAGGAGGCCACTAGAAACAAAAAAAGTCTTGGCTCCACCCAGATGGGCTATACCCTCTGCACAGAGCCCAGAGAAACCAGTCGGTACAAAAGCAGTAGGAACACCACATCGAACTAAGTAAAACAGAGAAGCCAACAAGTCTTCAACGGAAAAAAATCCAACAACCAAACCCGGAGAAAAGCCGGAACTGCAATAAGGAATGAGACAAAGAAGGGAGGGATCTGTGTCCCCCAATGCATACTACAAGAAAAGGATTTTACGGTGAGTACAAAAAATCAAATTTTCTCGTGCATAGCATTGGGGGACACCGCACTATGGGACATCCCAAAGCAGTCCCCTGAGGGAGGGAAGAAACCGCCAATCTAAAGCACAGCTGCTTGCAGAACCTTGCGCCCCAGACTGGCATCAGCCAAGGCCAACAAATGGATATGATAGAACTTTGACAAAGTATAACCAGATGCCCAGGTGGCGGCCAGGCAGACCTGGGAAGCCGTGGCCTGATGAGGCACCGCCCAAGAAGCCCCAACCGCCCTTGTCAAGTGGGCAGTCAATCTGAAAGGGGGAGCAAGACCCTTCGCCACATAGGCCTCCTTGACGGCCGACCGAACCCAGCGTAAGATAGTGGCCTTGGAAGCAGGCAAACCCTTACAAGGGCCAGCAGGAACCACAAAGAGGGAGTCAGAACGACGGAAGGGTTCCGTGAGGCGAAGATAGAGGCGAAGGGCCCGGACAACTTCCAGATAATGGAGACACTTCTCCCTGGGGTGAGAAGGATTGGGTCGGAAAGAAGGAAGGACAATCTCCTCATTAATATGAAAGGAGGAAACCACCTTCGGGAGGAAGGACGGAACGGGACGGAGGACCACCTTGCCCTGATAAAACACTAGGAAAAGCGAGAGGCAAGACAGGGCCGCGAGTTCAGAGACCCTCCGGATGGAGGTGATGGCCACGAGAAAGGCCACCTTGAACGAAGCAAACAACAGAGAAATCCCTGCCAACGGCTCAAAGGGCGACACCTGAAGGGCGTCCAGAACGAGATTCAGGTCCCACGGCTCCACTGGAAAACGGAAGGGAGGGACTCAGCGAGCAACCCCTTGGAGAAAAGTCTTGACCTGAGACTGCGAAGCCAAAGGTCGCTGGAAAAGGATCGAGAGGGCCGAGATTTGACCCTTAAGGGAAGCCAGACAAAGACCCTTATCGAACTCGGCCTGGAGGAAGGCAAGGATGTGAGGAACAGAAAACCGGAGAGGGCGAAGCTGACCAGATTCGCACCAAGCGAAGTAAGCTTTCCATGTGCGGTAATAAATACGGGCCAATTGGGGTTTGCGAGCATGGTCCGAATGACCGAGTCCGAGAGACCGCGGGCCCCTAGGATCACAGTCTCAACAGCCATGCCGTCAAACGAAGCTGAGGTAAATTCGGGTGGTACAGTGGGCCCTGAGAAAGGGATCAGAACGCAGAGGAAGCCACCACGGGACATCGGCGAGCAGAAACACCAAATCTGCGTACCACGGCCTGAGGGGCCAATCTGGAGCCAGCAGGATCGCCGGGACCCGGTCCGCCATGAGGTGTTTGAGCACTCGGGGGAGAGGAGGAATGGAGGGAAAGAGATATAGAAGGTCGAACTGGGACCAAGGAAGGACCAGGGCGTCGACCGCGATAGCCTGAGGATCCCGGGACCGCGCGGCGTATCGCGGAAGCAGGTGGTTGAGGTTAACAGATCCACGTCCGAAGTTCCCCAATGGTGACATAGTTGGAGGAACACCTCCGGATGAAGAGACCATTTGCCCGCTGACGGCTAAGAAAATGCGCCACCCAATTGTCGACCCCGGGAATGTGAACGGCGGAGAGGACCGGAACATGGTCCTCCGCCCACCGTCACGCTCCTGGTGCCCCCTTGGTGGTTCAGATAGGCCACTGCGGTGGAATTGTCCGTCTGGATCTGGATCGGAAGACCGCAGAGATGGGAGGTCCAGTGGGAGAGTGTCAGAAAAATCGCCCTGAGTTCCAGGACGTTGATCTGCAGGGAGGACTCCTGAACAGACCACAGGCCCTGGACAGTGAAGGATTCGAAAACCGGCCCCCAACCCGTGAGGCTGGCATCTGTGGAGATCACCCACCACCGCGGAGGAAGAAAGGACCAGCCCAGGGAAAACATCCGAGGATCCAGCAACCAGGAGAGAGTCTGACGAAGCCTGGGGGGGGGAAGACGGACCAGGTGATCAAGACCGGACATGGACTTATCCCACCTGGAGAGGATGAACAGCTGAAGGGGCCAGGAGTGGAACTGAGCGTAAGGAATGGCCACCATCCTGCCGAGGACACGCATACACATCCTAATGGGCCGGGAAGACGGGACGCGGAGGCGCGCCACTCCTGCCTGAAGGGAAGCAATCTTGTCCGGGAGAAGGAACAGTCGCCTCGAAGATCATGCCCAGGAAGGGCACCCGCCAGAGTGGGGTGAGAGAGGACTTGGAGTGATTGATGAGCCACCAGAACTGGGTCTGGACCGAGAGGGTGATGTGGAGGCTGGACAGGTTGTCTTCCAGGGACAGGGCCCGGACAAGAAGGTCGTCCAGGTAGGGCAGCACCGTGACTCCCCTGGCACGGAGAAGTGTCACAAGAGGCTCCAGCACCTTCGTGAAGGCCCTTGGGGCGGAGGCCAGTCCGAAGGGCAGGGCGACAAACTGAAAATGAAGAGAACCCACTGCGAAGCGAAGGAACCGCTAATGGGAGCGGGCAATGGGGACATGGAGATAGGCGTCCTGAATGTCTATGGACGACAAAAACTCGCCCTCCTCTAAGGAGGCGATCACCAACCTGAGAGACTCCATACGAAAATGGCGGACCAGGGCGAAGTGATTGAGTGCCTTCAGGTCCAGGATTGGGCGGAGTGAACCGTCCTTCTTGGGGACTGTGAACACGTTTGAATAAGACCCCTTGAAAGCATTCTGATTCCGGAACCAGAATAATGACTCAGAGGGAGAGGAGGGAATGAACGGCCCGAAAAAACGAGTCCGCCTTTGCGGGGGACCAGGGAGGCGACGTCAGGAAGAACCATCCCGACGGAAGGTCGAAGAATTCGATTTTGTATCTGGAGGAGACCACCTCCAGAACCCAGGCGTCCTCCACATTTGCCTGCCAGACTTCTTGAAAGGCAAGCAAGCGACCCCCCACTCGGACGGGAGCCGAGTCATGCGGAAGATGGCTTAGCGGGCCTAGAAGGCCTGGGCTTGGCATGCCAGGAGCGGACTTCTTGTCCGAGTGGGAGGAGGGGGGCCGAAAAGGAGCGAAAACCCTGCAACTGCGAGGATGACCCGGGAAGGTGGCGGCGAGGCTGGTTTTGGGGAAGAAGGAACCTCTTTCCCCTTGTGGCCTCAGAAATGAGCTCTTCTAAGCCACGGAGTTGGCGGCCACTCGGCCAGAACGGCCAGCCGATTCCATAGAGGCGTCGCAAAGGAATTTAGACGCCTGGTAGATTTGAGAGGCAAGGACAGCGAGTTCCCCCTGAGCCGACTCCAGAGGCAAAGCTGGGACAAGCTGTTTGGCCCAGACAACGCAAGCTTTAGCCACCCAAGATGCGGCAAAGGCTGGACGGATAGCGGCACCCGCAGCCAAGGAGTTGATCCGTTTGTCAGAGTGATCCGACAAGTAAGCTGCGTCGGCCAGGGGAAAGGGTGGTGGCCCTAGCCAAACGTGCCACCTGGGGCAGAAAAAGGATAAGGAGTTTTGGATAGGAGAATGGACCGATCAGGGTGACGCCACTCCTTGGCCAGGAGCGCATCAAGATCTGCGTGGTTAGGAAAAACCAAGGCGGGTCGTCTTGAACGGCGGAAAGACACCGGCTCCTGGGAGAAGGAAGAAGGATCGCCCTGCACATGGAGCGCGTCCCTAACCGTCTTGATGAGATCCTGCATGGCTGAAGACATCGCCGTGCTCTGCTCTGATTGGGAATCTAAGTCAGAGGAGTCCCCATGGGCGGCAGAAAGGGCGGAGGAGGAAATCTCTCTGGACTCAGACTTATCCAGGGAGTGATTTGAGGAAGCTGAGGAGGAATGGGACACCGCCGAGGCGACACGAGGTGGCTTGCGGGAGCGTGTGTCAGAACGAGGATGGACATCACTGGCGGGGGGTCTCTGTTAGAGGCGGCCGCAATTTGGGCCAGCAAGCGATCCAGCGAGTGCGCTAAGGATTGAGAGAGGCTGGCAAGGTTCCCTATGGCTTGGGACAGGAAAGCGGCCCATTCCGGAGGGACAGACCCGGACGGAGTGGTCGGGGCGGGCCTGGGGTCAAGGCACTGAGCGCAAAAGGAGTTAGGCTGACCGCATGGGAACTTCTTATGGCAGCCAGAGCATGCATAATAGGCGGTGAACCTGGCAGGGGGAACGGAAGAGCGGTCCTGACCAGAAGAAGACATTGTGGGCTAGGGTGGAGCCTGCAAAGGAAAAAATCAGCCAGAGGCTGCCTACCAGACCCCAGGTGCTGTGTCCCACAGAAAGCAGCAGCAGCCCGATAAGGAGAGCAGGAAGATGGCGACCAGAGGCAGGAGAAGCCGGCAGCCAAGAGGAGACTCCACCCAGCCTCCAGAAAGCCCGTGCTGAGAAGTGATTGGCCAGGCTAAAAACCCCTCCCAGGGCTCCCTCCACAAGGGGGAGGGGACAGGAGCAAGCCCGAGAAGCCAGGATGAGGGCGGAAAGATGCAGCCTAGTAGGCCAGAAAAGCCGGGGGCTCGAGTAGAGGAGCGAACCCGGGGAAGGACGCCCGCGATTGCGGTAGCCTCCCCCAGCAACCGAGAGGGACGGGATGAAGGTGGGGGAGAGGCCTGGAGAAGCGACCCCCAGGGAAGGAGAAACGGGGGGGGGGGGCTGAGGCCGAGAAACAGGCCTCCAAGGAGTAAAGGAGTAGGCCCAAACACCCCTTCGGCGGACTCTACACGGGAACCGTGGGAATGCCGGAAATCCACTGCGGAAGCAGAACTGGAGACCGGGTGGCTGCATGGTACTGAAGGTACTCGCCCGCAGGGGGTCAATTAAGGTGGAACACGATGGAGCCCCCCTGCTGCCGGAACCTGCAAAGAAAGAAAAAAAAAGTAAGAAAAAACAGCAGGATGACCTGCGCAAAAAAGAGCGCAGGGCATGTCTGCCTCCTACGGACATTAGAACAAGACTGGTTTCTCTCGGCTCTGTGCAGAGGGTATAGCCCATCTGAGTGGAGCCAACACTTTTTTGTATCTAGTGTCAGCCTCCTAGTGGCAGCTGGGCATATACCCATGGTGCCGTGTCCCCCAATGCTATGCACGAGAAAATACATCAACAGTACAACTGTCTGCATGTTGTTTAGTAAAATGGTGCTTCTCAATAAGGCTGCTGCTACACGTTCTGATTTTGGCTTCAAAAACTGCATCAAAAAGTTTGGTGTGGGTCAAAAAAGGAGAGACAGTTTTAAGGGCAGATTAGGGTTGTTTCGGGTATCGAACTTTCGATACCCAATCGATACTTTTCTCTGGTATCGCACTCGATACCAGGAAAAGTATTTTATCGATACTGGGCTGCGCTACTGCACAGCCCAGTATCAGAGAACGTGGCTGCGCCGCTCTCAGCGCGGCCATGTTCTCCTCGGCAGCACAGGGAGAAGGAGGCAGTCTCTCCCTCCCCCTGTGCTGCCGCTGCAACCAATAGAGGGAGAGGGGGCGGAGCGGGGGCGGAGCTGGGGGACGGGCGCACTGGCCAGCAGAGTACAGTTTCATATATAACTGCAGGCAGAAGACACAGGCTGCCGGCACCTGCCTGTGACCCAGCACTGCAATCAGAGGCAATAAACCCCTCAGGTGCGGCACCTGAGGGGTTAATAGCCTCTGATCGCAGCGCTCGGTCACAGGCAGGTGCCGGCAGCCTGTGTCTTCTGCCTGCAGTTATATATGAACGTTATTAGGCTGGCCAGTGCTCCGCCCCCTCCCTGGTATTAAAACATTGGTGGGCAGTGTGCCCCCTCCTGTCCCCCTTCCCCCAGTAATAAAATCATTGGTGGCAGTGGCCACAGGGTCCCCTCACCTCCTCCTCATTGGTGGCAGTGATCGGAGCCCCAGCAGTGTAATGCTGGGGCTCCGATCGGTTACCATGGTAACCAGGACGCTTCTGAAGTCCTGGCTGCCTTGGTCTGCTGCTGTGTGCACTGTGCACAGGGCAGCAGGGAGAGGGTGAGATCCTATTCACCCTGATAGAGCTCTATTAGGGTGAATAGGATGAGAATATCCCAAGTTCTAGCCCCTAAGGGGGGAAATAGTTAATAAATAAACTGTAAAAAAAAAAAAAGTTAAAGTACACCAAAATATTAATTATAAATCACCCCCTTTCCCAATTTTACATATAAAATATATAAACAATACATGAATAAAATATTACATATCGCCACGTCTCAAAAGTCCAAACTATAAAAAAATCCACTTTTATGCGGTGAACGCCGTAAAAGAAAAAAAAAAGAAAAATGCACGATTCGCCATTTTCTTTTCGTCGCCTTGTACCCCACAAAAGTAGGATAGGACTGTTGTATTATGAGCCAGCGGTTTCATAAAATGTGGAATGCACGCGGATTTTTTTGGCGTTTTTTTCTTTTTTTCGCGTGGTATCGAATGGTATCGAGTATCGCAATACTTTTTTATGGTATCGATACCGAATCAAAATTTTGGTACCGAAACAACTCTAGGGCAGATACTACTACTCCACTTTTTCCATTCCACTTCTGGATTTGGCTTCAAAAACGTGTATCCCCTCACTGTGACCTATAATAATCAGACCACATTGTATTAGTAATCAATACAGAAAGTCCATGCAATGCCAGAGGGTTTCACTTACTTTTCCTTCTAACTGTACTTAAACTAGATCCAATGACATGGGAATGTCTCCTTTTGAAGTTGTCTCACTTCAGCAAGTGGCATTTATCATGTAGAGAATGTATTGTAATAGTGTATTGTTATCCATATTGCTTACTTTGCAGTCTGGATTCATTCTTCGATCACATTATACACTGCTCGTTTCCATGGTTACGACCACCCTGCAATCCATCAGGGTTGGTAGTGCTTACACACTATAGGAACATGTGCCAGTCTCTCTGGTTCTGAGGATCAAGGGAGCGCACATAGGCTGGTGCTTTTTCCTATATTGTGTAAGCACGACCACCACTGATGGATTGCAGGGTGGTCATAACCATGGAAATGAGCAGTGTATAATGTGATCGAAGAATGAATACAGCCATTAAAGGAAGCAATATGGACAATCACAGTACATTAGTAAGTGGCTTGTATTAACTTCCTCTACATGATAAATGCCACTTACTGAAGTGAGACAACCCCTTTAACTTCTGAAGATGAAACAAGCAATAAAGGAGTATGTCATAAACTACTCTGTGAACTCTTACCATCATAGGATTATAGCTATTTGTATCAAATAAAGAGTGTAAAAATGGCAATATAAAGTATTATTCCTGCACTTGTCCTACACTTTAAAACAACCGCATTTAGACTAATGTTTTGGTGCAAGAAGAAATAATGTTGTATTTATGAATGTATTTGTAACAGTGGGATAAATTGAAAGATACGATTCATGTATTAAATCCTAATTAAAATGTTGAGAAATCTGTCATTTCTGCATGCTTGTCCTTATAGATTGTAAGCACAGTTCACAGATGTCTGGACGGGTGTATGGGGCATGAACTCTCCCTGTACGTAGCACTACGAAACACCTAATAAACAAGGAAATGGGAAAGCACAATAGATAGGTGTCTTTTTTCTGGTTTTGACATATATCCTAAGTTATGTCCCACAACCTGTAAATAAAGGGATGCAAATAACAAGCTCTGCCTCTAATGCCACCAGATGTAAGGCAGCTATCCTATAAGTCAATATTCGACTCTTTAAATAGGCCTTGAGACATGACTCAGATAATAAATAAGCCAGCATCTCATCTGCAGACAACTGTTTCGGGGTGATTGCCCCTCATCAGAGAGTACTGACTTAACTAGGTGAGAGGCCTAAGTCAGGATTTGGGGGAGGGGGGGGGGCGTGCTATCTCTTATTGAGGATAAAGGCGCTCTCTCCTCAAGGAGAGAATACCCCCCCAAATCCTGTAAAGGGTCAGACATTGACAAGCTAGGGGAGGAAAAAAAAGAATCTCGGGCACTGCCATCCAAGAAAATTCCAGGAACAGTTGTATCTATTTCTACTTCTTTATTAAGTATATAATAAGCAACTCATTTCGGGACTGTACCAGTCCCTTCCTCAGACAGAGATGAAAGAAACACGGCTGTCCCAGTGTAAAACGTTTCAGTATAGGACGATATACGGTTTTACGATAAGGCACAGCACCATGTATAGCAAATTATCAGTATCTGGCTGCTGTGTGCCCCCAGATCCACGCTCCAAACATAGGAGTGGGTGAAATCGGTACAGCATAGGATGATCCATTATTGTGACCACACTGTCAGGAAATACTCGTCAGCAGGGAGTTAGCACCAAAGATTGTCTTTATAGGGACTATGCGTTACGGGGTGGAATGCGCCATCAGGTCCAGTCATATTGAGGAATTTATTGCAGATTTACTAATGCAAGGATTTAGGGCTTATGCACACGTGCGTATGCCCTTCGAGATATACGGTCCGTGAGCGGGCCATATGTCCCGGAGCGGCATTGATTGTGCCCACGGGAGCACACAGCATCATAGATTACAATGATGCTGTGCACGTCGGACTATTGTCCTGTATTCATAAGATCGTATGAGTGCGGGACAATAGGCACGCGGGCGGCCCGATGTGCACAGCATCATTGTAATCTATGATGCTGTGCCCTCCATGTGCACGATCAATGCTGCTCCAGGACATATGTCCCGCATGTATCAGAGGGTATACGGTCGTGTGCAAGGTCCCTTAGTCGAAGGTTTTACTACTATGTTGATGACCTTTCCTCAGGATAGGTCTGTGATGCTGACCTCCGGCACTCCAGTTGTGGTAAAACTACAACTCCCAAGATGCACACTTGCTTAACTGTTCTCAGAACTCCACAGAAATGAATCGAGCACGCTGGGAGTGGTAGTTTCACAACTGGAGTGCCGGAGGTTAGCCTGACTCCAGCACCTCCACTGATCAGCTGTTTGGAGAAGTACTGGTGTTTGTGCGAGTGCCTCTTGCTCCTCAAAATTAGCTGTGCGCCTCCTTTGTAGCAGCACAACAGTGTAATTACAACTGCTCGTCCCATTCAAGTGAAAGGGAGGCATTATTACACTGTGCCGCTGGGACAAAGGAGACGACGCGCAGGTCATTTTCAAGCGGGAGCAGTGTTTGGCGCTTGCACAAGCGCCACTACTTCTCCAAACAGCTGATCGGCAGGGGAGCTGGGAGACCAACCCCCACAGATTCGATACTGATGGCCTATCCTGAGCAGTCAATCAATATGGTAGCGCCGCACAACCCCTTTTTTTAAAGGAGGAGTGTTCTTGGGAATGCTTGTTCCCAATAATTGCCCCAGACCCTGTTGATTGGATAAAGAATCCTTGATATGGACCTCCCTGTGTAAAGATGAATCCGACTCCCAGAAGCAAATATGGTCTATGAGGATGAGCGATCACTTCTCACCCTACAGAAGAGGCGATTGCTGCGTGTAAATGTGACTCGTTTCCTCCAATGAGCAGGCAATTATTGTGAATGAATAGGTTATACCCAAATATTTGCCATGTAAAGGAGCCTTTCGACTATAGTAGACAGTCTGAAGCTGTACCGGAGCCATCACAGTGGCTGATGCCAGATGAGAAACCTGGCGTATCTTTTAGGTTGTCTAGTCTAATGAGGGAATGTATCGTTACTGGACGCCAGTTTTTTTCTCCCCCAGACAGTTTTCATAACTGGTGTGAAAGTGGGCGTGGCTAGCTATGTTATGCTAAAGCCTCGTTCACATTTCTGTGAAAAATCAGTCTGTGTATCATCTGTATTTCACGGATAACGCTCAGATGAAAATGAATTTTTAGAGCATCTACCACAATGGTCCACGAAAAACCACTGACTGAATGTGGATGCCATCAGTGTTGGGTCAGTCATTTTTCGCAGACCTACAGACTTCAATGGGCGTGCATACTGGACCAAAGTAGTGCATGGCTCCGTGAATTTTGCAGTGACTCACGGTCAATGGAAAGCCACGGATGTGTACGAAAACAGTAACATCAATGGGTGCAAGAGCTGTCTGTTGAGAAGGCCTGAATTTATACCATTAGTTGGCACCAGAAACCTGGTACAACCTAAGCCATGTCCACATGCCAACAAGGCACAAAATGTATCTAACCCACTCAGAATTATGATGCGTTTTCATTCATTTACTCCCATTTTCTATTTCAAAATATTGCAGGTCGGGATGAGCGAATCGACTTTGGATGAAATATCCAAAGTCAGTTTGCTCATCCCTAATTGCAGTATTACACAGCAGCAATCATATAGAAATGACCCACAATGCATTTTCTTCATGTTTATGTACAATGATTGCACATTTCAGAGGCGGCACTTGCAGAATTGTCCAACAGATTAGACGGCTGTAAGTGGCTTCCTTGCCGCTAGAGGGCACCACAGTCAGGAGACAGCTGAATGGCAGGCTCAGTAAAGTATGGCTGACAACATTCCTAGGCTCCTAGTGCATCACTGGCCGTTCTTCCTCTTCATTTGCCCCTTGACTTCCTCCATGCCAGTTTTGAACTCCTTCACGAATGTTTCCCTGATCCTCCCCATCTTGCGCCCCATCTCCCCCAGATCCCGTGGAGTGGCAGACGCCTCCCGCTTCAGCTGCTGAACCGTATCCGAGCGGAGCATGCGCTGGGCCGCGTCCTTGCCGGTCAGCTGAGCCTTGGTGATGGCGAAGGCGGTGATCTGCGCGGCTCTGCGGATGGGCCGGGACTCGGAGAGTTTCTCGATCAGCTGAGGGTTGTTGAGTAAATTGAACAGGAGCCTCCTGAGCACCATTGCCACGGGGCGAGCAGACTTCTGACTTGAAGCACAGAGATATAGTCAGTTATTTCCTGATGAGACTGTGTGCTGCTGTAATAGGTGCACGGCATTTACCTCCGTCCTTGCAAGCTAGCGCACTCACAGCCAGCTGGTTGCCCACATCAAAGATGGCGGCGGGCTCTTCCGCTTTGAACTAGGAAATGCTTCTTTACGGTGTTTCCTGTGATTGGTTCATGACTGTCGTTAAACCGGTGTCGTTTAGCGGCACAAGTGCTTGATTGGTTGGGTTGTGACTAAATCACACCACGCAGTAACCCCCCCACATCTCAGTATACAATCCCTCACACCTATTAGTAGGGTTCCGCGCACTTTTACTGCGCTGCAGGGTTTATTAGTTCACTCCCCGCGCTGCTGACATTCGCGAGCTCCATGATACATGTTTGCGATCCACGTGATCTAGGAGTGCCACGTGACGTTGTGACGTCAGCAGGTCCTTACCGGTTATAGTATTTAGCCATTACCCTTTGCTTGGCGGCAGTGTCGTTCGCTTCTGGCGGAAGGTGCTGGGCTGGCGAGATGTTGAACGCATTGAGGAGTGACTCGTACGTGGAGCTGAGTCAGTACCGGGACCAGCACTTTAAGGTAATGAGTGCGGGAGTAAAGAGCACAATGACACCTGCAGAGCCGCTCATTTCCATTTACCCTACAGTGGATGCTATCTGCTGGTCCCTGTTATCAGAGCCTACCTACTGGGGAAGTTAAAGCGGTTCTTCAATGACATCAGCCTATCCTCCGCCCACTGGGTAGGGGATGTGTCTCGGCGGGGGTCCTAGAATGGGAGCCCATGTCCCTTGTTTTAATAGAGTGGCAGTGCTCCATTCAGCTATATGGGACTAGCCAGAGATGGCCGCCTACTAGTGTCGAGCGAATGTCTGTCTTCAAGTTCAGCGTACAAGGTTCAGGCTATCTAAGAATTCCGTTATGGATAATTTATGGTCTGTGGTAGCGGAACCCATAATGGAATTCTTAGGCCCCTTGCAGACGGGCGAGTGTCACTGGTCTGACCTCCCAGCACTGCTGGGGTCACACAGAATTATAGTGTTTTTTGATGCTATGTAACCCTTACAGTTCTGGAACGTATTGGATAACATTGGCAGCATTATGTCAGTGTTATATCCAATACATTCCAGAACTGTAAGGGTTACATAGCATCATAAATCACTATAATGCTATGTGACCCCGGCAGTGCTGGGAGGTCAGGCCGGAAGCTGCGCTGCGGACTCGCAATGTGACACACACTAGAATGCAAGAGGCCTTACATAACCGGACCCTTGTACGCCGAACTTGAAAACAGAAGTTCGCTCTTCGCTACCTCTGTACCCCAAGTACCGGGACACCAACTTTAAATGGGTTGTCTCACTTCAGCAAATGGCATTTATCACGTAGAGAAAGTTAAAGGGGTTCGGCAGCTCTATTTTATAGATCTATCCTCTGGATCAGAAGGGGTCCGACCCGGGACCCCCACCGATCAGCTGTTTAAAAGGCAGAAGCGCTGACAGTAGCGCCGCGGGGGTCCCAGAGGATGGATAATCAGTAATAGAGAATTGCAGGACCCCTTTAATTTTCTCTACATGATAAATACCATTTTCTGAAGTGAGACAACTTATTATTATTTTTTTTTTTGCATAATCTAAAGGAAAATCTGTATTGTCAAATCTGAACCAAAATTCACACAGTTTGGTGTAAATTCACCTCGCGCATTTCACTGAAAGTTGCTTGAAGGTTTGCTTTGGAAATTTCCCACGTTAAAGGGCTTCTGTCACCCCCCTTAACCCATTTTTCACTAGCTGACATTAGCTATTTGCTAATGTCAGCTGAGTCGAAATATATATTTATTACCTTGTCCGAAGTTGTAAATTACGTTAAAAAGCCACTTTTATAATATGCAATGATCTTGCTACCAGCAAGTTGGGCGCTTACTTGCTGGTAGCCGCCGCATCTGGATTAGTATGCACGCCTCTTCCTCGCTTGATAGACAGGCCAGCGCTTCCTCCTCGCACTGGCCCTGTCTGAAGATGAATCCCGCGCCTGCGCCGCACCGCTCAGTAGTCGGCGCAGGCGCTCTGAGTGAAGGACGCGAGCTTTGCCGCTCTGTCCTCAGTGCGCCTGCGCCGATTACGCCACCGCTACACCCGCTTCCCTTCCGGGTGTAGCGGTGACGCATCGGCGCAGGCGCACTGAGGAAGGAGCGGCAAAGCTCGCGCCTTCACTCAGAGCGCCTGCGCCGACTACTGAGCGGTACGGCGCAGGTGCGGGATTTCATCTTCAGACAGGGCCAGTGCGAGGAGGAGAAAGCGCTGGCCCTGTCTATCAAACGAGGAAGGGGGCGTGCATAACTAATCTAGATGCGGCGGCTACCAGCAAGTATACGCCCAACTTGCTGGTAGCGAAGATGATTTGAATATTATAAAAGTGCCTTTTTAACAGAATTGCCAGCTTCAGATAAGGTAAAAAATATATATTTCAACTCAGCTGACATTAGCAAATAGCTAATGTCAGCTAGTGAAAAATGGGTTAAGGGGGGTGACAGAAGCCCTTTAAATTCAACTTGTGTGAACTTGCTCTTATATATGATCGCTAGGAGAAAATCTATAGAACTTTCAGCTTTTAAGATTACGGTTTTGTGTAGTCTATATCCAGTTCCCAATACTGCTGCAGACATATATGAATGGTAGAAGCAGCAATTCTTAAAGGTCTGGACTGTAGGTTTGTGGCCCTTTAAGAAGGAAGGTAATACTCGCCCCCTCATCCTCCTGGCACCCAGTCCTTTCTGCCTGATGGTTGTAGTGTGCCATAGACACTGCAGAGTCATGTGTGAAGTCATTAGAGACCTAGGCAAGTTGGCATTTACCGTTTCATCTTTAGGGTACACGGTGCAGTTTTGTTAAATCCGCATAAAAATGTGCACAAATCCACACTGTTTATCGCTGTTTTTAGTGCATATCTACTGTTTATGGTAACAACCTCTTTGACATCTATGCTACTCACAAAGTTGGGGATATTTGGCTTTCAGGATGAACTTAAAATGCACTCTAACCGTGACCTTCTCGAAACTTTTGAATGCACATGTCCAACTGTTCAATGTTTCAGTACTCTTTGCACAACTTGCTGTTCTCTAACAAGGAGCTTAATGGCAAAATTCACAACAGGTGTTTGATCCATGAATCGCCCAATAAATTTCTTGGTTAAATTAAACAGTCCTCCTCATCATGCTGTTCACATTTTGACATCATGAGACCAAGAAGACACCTAACCATTAATAAACAGTACCTCACCATTGCGAGGCTTCAAGCAGGATGTTCTTAGGCGGAAGTGGCCACTGAGCTTAGTGTCATCAGCAGGTTGCAACACAGAAAGGCATAGAAGTGGACGTCCTTCGGCCACACCACACACTGACCGCTTCATGGTCCAGGAATCATCCACGCTGGACAAGGGACCAGTGGGCCTCAGTGCTGTTCACTGATGGAAGTCGTTTCACTCTGAGCAGAAATGATGGCCGCCAACGATGTTGGAGACGTCAAGTAGAGCGCTGTGCATTGGCCACTGTTTGCCTTTGCTGGTGTTAGTGTGGGCATGAGTGTCTAGTCAATACAGAACTGCCCCACACTTTGTGAATGGTACATACTATCTGAATAACATCATTAATTCAGTCATTGTGCCTCTGCATGAACAACACGGGCCTAATTTCATCTTCAAGGACGACAATGCGCCAGTTTTTGACTCCCATTGAAAACCTATGGGATCAGCTGAGTCACCGTGTAAAGGCTTGTAACTCTGTACCCCAGAACCTCAATGACCTGAGGGCCACCCTTCAAGAAGAGTGGGATGCCAGGCCTCAGCAGACAATAATTCGACTTGTGAACAGCATGAGACATCGTTGTCAAGCTGTGATTGATGCTGAAGGCCACATGACAAGTTATTGAGACACTGACATTTTTATGGGGGTATACCCACCACTGGTGTGGCTTTTGTTTCAATAAGTTGTTTGAGATGAGGAAATCACCATTGTATGCTTCTAATTGCTGTAAATGACCTACTTTTTATGATGTAAAAAGTTCCCGCTACAATGATAATGTTTTCCATATATTCCACCCAAAAGCCAAATATCCCTAACTTTTTGTGCAGAATCACCTAAACAATTGACAATTTCAGAATCCCACACAGCAGGTCAGTTTCTGCTCAGAAGAAAAAAAGCAAAGTGTACATGAGGTTTGTCAGATATTATGCTGCATTTTTTTTTTCTGCATGAAAATCTGTGCGGAAAAAAACATACATAATCCGCAACGTGTGCAGGTAGTATTAAAGTAATCTGATCAACTCAATTCTCCACAAATGAAATGTTAATTAATTTTATTTTTTTTTAACCCCCAGGGTAACAGGGACGATCAAGAGAAGCTCCTGAAACAGAGCTGCACATTATATGTTGGCAATCTGTCATTTTACACCACAGAAGAGCAAATCCATGAATTATTCACTAAAAGTGGAGATGTGAAGAAGATCGTTATGGGCCTTGATAAGGTTAAGAAGACGGCATGCGGCTTCTGCTTTGTAGAGTATCCTTTGAATGATTAGATTGTGGCTAAATGGCTTTTCTGGTTCTAAGAAATTCTCTTATCCACACGATAGGAGACAACTGTTAGGTTAGTAGGAGTTTGACCACTGGGACCCTCATTGATTACGAGAAGCCCATACCTCAGTAATGTAAGTTTTTATAGCTGGGGTCACTAAAGGAAAAAAAGAAGAAAATCTGACTTTTAGGCTACATGCACACGACCGTTGGTGTTTTGCGGTCCGCGCATCCGCAAAACACGGAAGCTGTTCCGCAATATGCAGAACGGAACGCGGCCCATTATAGAAATGCCTATTCTTGTCCGCAAAACGGCCAAGAATAGGACATGCTCTATTATTTTTTTTTTTTGCAGGGGACGGAACGGAGCAACGGATGCGGACAGCACACGGAGTGCTGTCCGCATCTCTTGTGGCCCCATTGAAGTGAATGGGTCCGCGCCTGAGCCGCAAAATATGCGGCTCGGACGCGGACCACAACAACGACCGTGTGCATGAGGCCTTAGTGTAATTTAGGGGGCTGTCATAAATATCATTTTGGGGGTGGGATAAAGCAACGGGTCCAGCTTCTAAAACCTAAAACCTCCAGGACTTATTGGTGGGGAAAGCTGGGGCCTGTCAGACTGCTGCCATGACCAAGAAAATGTTTCATTACATGCCAGCTATTCAAATTCAACAGATCTGCAGTGATTCTCTGTTCTGACACTCAAAGGGGTATTCTGGTTAGAGAAGGTTATCCCCTGGCCACAGGATAGGGGCTAACTATTAGATCGGCGTGGGTCCTCCCCCATTCACGACTGTACCCCATGGAGCTGATCGGAAACGCGTGCCCCTCCTCCATTCATTTCTATGGGCGTGCCGAAGATGGCCAAGTCCATTTGCCCTGATGGATTGTCTTGGAGAGACTATTGCTTCAGGGTGAATGTGTGAGCTGCCAAAATAATACACATACTTTGACGAATAAAAATACAGCATGCTTATGCTATGTATGGATGAGGGGAACCCTCCCCATCCCTATCTGCAGTGACTGATAGCCCGTTGTGTAGCGTAGTATACTGACAGGCTCGGCCACTGGAGTTCGGGATCAGTGGCAGGGCTACCCTGAGCAGAAAAAATGAGGATTGATTTTTAGACTGTGCTGGCCAACAGCTGACCCATGGGTGACACTGAACATGCCAAAGTCTGTTCAGTGAAAAATGGAGGATTTTGCACACAAGTCGAATCTGTTTTGCCTGCGTTTGCATTCCTTGTGTTTTTTTTTTTTTTTTTTTTTTTTTTCCCCATCTGAGTTGTATCTGTTTTTCACATGTATAAAATACAAATTGAAGTACAACACAGCATTAGTGATGTGTAAATCGATTCAGATGAATAGATATGTTCTTCACCTGTGAGGGACTGTAGCCACTGTTGATGAAGCTTCCCCTGCTGCTTGATAGACAGGGCTGGACATCTCGCCCAGCTCTGACAAACTTGTGCTGCTGCTGATACTTGAGCACTGGCTGTGCATGTGACTCTATACTTCCAGTGCACGGACGGTCACCGCGGGGGAAGCTACTAGGAGCAGCAGCCCAAGCATGAGATGTCCATCTTCTAGTGACCATCAGTGAAAACCTGAATGTACCCAGACCTGTCCATGTGCTGTCGGTTATCTTTCACTGATTTTAAACAACATTCACACGTCCGTATTTTTGGTCTAGTATGCAGACCACAAAACAGGCTACAGTCATGTGCATGAGCCCTAAAGTGAACGGGCCAGTCCCTTGTTAAAAATGGATGAAGATTAAATGTGCTGCAATTTCCTGAACGTACAGATGTTCAGTGAAAGCTACACTCGTGCATCTTCCCATTGTAATGAATGGATCAGACTTCAGGCTTGTTTCACATGAGCAACATTTCCATCTGGATGCTGTCCATTTTTAACAGTCAGCATCCATACTGAACGGTTGAAACATTCATTTCAATGGCTATATGTATGTGAGCAGAGTTTCTCACAGACCATCTGTCCATTCAGTAAAAATTTTAGCATGTTCTATTTTGACCCCTTAGTGATCACCCATACGCCTTTTTACGGCAGTCACTAAGGGGCCTTAGGCTAGGTTCACACCTGAGCGTTTTACAGCGCGTACGAACGGGCTGTAAAACGCCCTACGCCCAAAGAGGTACAACAGCTTCTTTGGGGCAATTTGTCGCACGTATTGTGATTGACGCCAGAGTGGTCAATCACACAAACGCGCGTTTCCTATTGACAAAAACGCGCGTATCAAATACGCTCAAGTGTGAACCCAGCGTTAGGCTGTCTAAGCGCTGCACAGGTCTCGCAGGGAGCGGGGACCCGGCTCTTACATGAGAGCTGGGGCCCTGCTCTAACAGCCCGGACCAGCAGGAGAGCCGATCCAGGCTGTTTAACGCTTTATATGCCGGGCGCAATAGCGCCCGCCGCATGTAAAGCGGTAACAGAGGGAGCGGACTCCCTTTGTCTCCCATCAGCATCCCGTAAATGCGATTGCAGGTTGCTGATGTGTGAAGCCTTACCTGGCTTCCAATTCTAGGCCCCGGTCCTTCCTGAAGTAAGTTTCCAGCTGGTCAATGTTAGAATAGCATTGCTGTTAAAATACAGTGCTTTATAGAGAACATTCATTGTATTTTAAAAGCAATCAAAATACTGTTTGTTATAGTCCCCTTGTGGGACTATTAAGTGGTGGAAAGAAACACATTTATTCAATTTGAAAAATTCCATAAAATAAAAAGATGCGCTTTTTTTTTTCCATTGAAAATACGCTTTTCAATGGAAAAAAAACTATTTTTTGGTATTGCCGCGTCCGTAACGACACGGGCTACATAAATATCACATAAATTATCCGCAACGATGAACGCAATAAAATACAGAATTGCTAATTTATCCTTAGTTTCCACCGAAAAAACATAATAACAAGCGATCAAAAAGTGCCAATTACTCCGAAAGATACCAATGAAAAATAGTCGGCCCTCACACAACTCAATAGGGGTTATGGGTCTTGGGAAGCGGCAATGCCCAAAAAATTTTCTTAAAAAAAAAAAAAGGGGGTTTTTATTGCAAAAAAGTAGTAAAAAAAATATATGTATTTGGTGTCACTAATCGTACTGACCCAGAGAATAAAGATATGTTATTTATACCGAAAAATGAACGCCGTAAAATTTATAACGTAAAATGCAGTGGCAGTATTGCTTCCCCCATTTTCCTCCCAGAAAGAGTTAACAAAAGTTAATCAGAACGTTGTGTACCCGGAAATGGCGCTATTAAAGACTACTACTTGTCCCGCAAAAATCAAGCCCTCATAAAGCTGTATGAATGGAAAAATAAAAAAGTTATAGCTCTTGGAATGCGACAACGAAAAAGGAAGAAAAACGCTTGGTCATAAAGGACCAAACAGGCTTGGTCACTAAGGGGTTAAAAGGGTTTTCCCATCTCAGACAATGGGGGCATATCGGCTATTTCCGTCTGCTCCATAGAAATGAATAGGAGCAGGGGCCGTGCATACGTGGCGCACTCCTATTCACTTGTATGGGAGCAGTGCTTGGTGGTGGACGGACCCCGGGAAATCTGGGGTCCTTCAGCCACAGCGCTCTCCGCTTTATCGTTGCAGGTGCGAGTCCCAGCGGTGAGACCCGCACCTATCAGACAATGGGGGCATATCCTAGCGATATGCCCCCATTGTCTGAGATGGTAATACCCCTTTAATTCATTTTTTTCCAAGTAGGATTGGTCCATTCAAGTCAGTGAAAACAAAACGGACAACAGGTATTTATGGCAATCAAACTGAACATTATGTTCGTCTGTTTATTTTAATTCAAGAGTATAAAACTAGGATCGAGCACTCACACTCCGGGATATGTGGTTAAGGTGAAACGGCACGCTGGCCTAGGCTTGTGGAGAGAAATTTGGAAGTCACGTGGTGCATGAATGGGACATTACCCTTGACTCCACTGGGCGATTATATCTCTACAGATTGCCAGTAGTACCGACAGGGTGACCTCTCATTTCACTCCCATCTTATGTGGGTATCGCATTACCCCATCGGAATTATTTGTGAATTGATCTTATTTATTTGTTTATTTCTATATTTATCTTATGACTTTTATGTTTTATTAAATATTATGTGGTTATGAAGTTCATGCTCAGTGACATTTCACCTTAACCACATATCCCGGTGTGTGAGTGCTCGATCCTAGTTTTATACTCTTTCATGGTTTTCTTTTGACTAGGCGAGTCATTTTGGATCTAGCAGCACCTATATCTATTCACCATAATCGGTGAGCCAACCCTTATTTCATTTTTATTTTAAGTTTCCTAATGTTTATCACTGAAGCCTGTTTGGAGATGGCCCATTGAAGTGAATTAGACTGTGGCGAAATTGCAACAGTGAGCAGGTGAACAGTGAAGAGAATGCAGCACTGCTTTCTCTTCAAACAGCCGATCGGCGGGGATGGTAGGGGTCAGACCTCGCTGATCTGATATTGATGACCTATCCAGTTTAACAGAAATCAGTAAGGCACGGACCGTATACTGGCAGTTTTTTCAGTTCAGTATACTGACCGTATACTGAACCATTCACTTCAATGGGTCTGCAAAAAATACTGAAGTGTCTCCGTATGCCTTCCGTTTCCGTTTTTCAGTTTTTTCTGTTCCGTTTAAATATAGACCATGTCCTATTCTTGTCCGCAAATCACATTCAGTGGCTCCATTCAAGTCAATGGGTCTGCAAAAAAAACGGAAAGCATGCGCAAGTGCATCCGTATGTCTTCCGTATCCATTCCGTTTTTTTGCGGAACCATCTATTGAAAATTTTAAGACCAGCCCAATTTTTTCTATGTTATTACTGTATACTGTATATACCATACTGAAAAACGGAACGGAAAAACTGAACCAAAACGGAAACACAACAGAAACAAAAAACGGAACCACGGACCCGATAAAAACGGACCGCAAAACACTGAGAAAAAAATACGTTCGTGTGCAAGAGGCCTAAAGCAAAACTTCAGTTTTTCACTGACTGAACTCAAACAAGTTCCCTATCGCTTGTGTGAAATAGGCCTAAGAAGGTTAACGCACTTTGTGCTTATGCACACGACTCTATGTATTTTGCGATCTGTCAAAACTGGATCCGCAAAACATATGGATGACATCTATGTGCATTCCGTATTTTGTGGAACGGAACAGCTGGCCCTTAATAGAATAGTAGTATCCTTGTCCGTAATGCGGACAATAATAGGGCACGTTCTATTTTTTTGCAGAACAGAAATACGGACATACGGAAATGGAATGCACAAGAAGTAACTTCCGTTTTGTTTTTTTGTGGACCCATTGAAGTGAATGGTTTCTCATTCAAAATATGTGTGTGTGCATGAGCTCTTAGAGAGCAGCTTACAAATACTGACTTTTTATACTCCAGTGTAAAATGGTATTACAAGCTACGAAGTATCATAGGTTTGCACTGTAATGTACACCAGTTTCTGGCATACATTGTAGCACATCTGTCAGGTCGTAGGAGTCCTCATTCCCTCCCACTAAGTGCACCCACTTTTTCCAAAACTGTCAGGAGTGGCATAACATTTTAATGCCGCTTGTGCAAAAAATTGAGATATTTGTGCAGACGCAAACTGGCGTACCGCCCTTTATGAATGCCATAGTTTTTGCAGACTTTGAAGAGCCCTAACTCTATACTTAGATACTACACCAGACCAGACGCTGAGAACGCAATGCGATTTATTAATGGCACACGGTTAGATGATCGAATCATCAGAACAGACTGGGATGCAGGATTTAAAGAAGGCAGACAGTACGGACGTGGGAAATCAGGCGGTCAGGTAAGAGTCTGTAATGTATTTTTATGAGCTCTCTGAATTGGATTGTAGTTACACAGAAAAAGAGGTATTCAACTTTTCCATAGTCCGGCGCTACCGTTTATCTTCTGATCTCATGCTGCCAGGGTCCTAGCTCACCCGCCGTTCATGTTTGACATTGTGTCCTGCGACTGTAAGCGCTCAGTGACAGTTTGTCTGTAGTTAACTAGGACCGGTAGGGAGGCATGTGAGCCCATAGAAACTAATTGTTAAAAACTGGAAATGTGTCTTATACATTAATATATACATGTCATAGTAGCCTAATGTCTTATTTTTATTTATTTTTTTCCTACTAGGTTAGAGATGAATATCGCCAAGACTACGATGCAGGAAGAGGTGGTTACGGTAAAATCGTACAGACGTTCTGAAAAAGTGAAGATCTTTCCAACATGTACAACAGGAGTTTGGTGTTTTGTTTTTTTAAGCATTTCCATGATAATGTTTTAAGTTGTCCTTTGTTATGTAAAGGAAAGCACAAATACTTCCGTCTCTCTGCTTACCCATGGGTCGTATATTACTACTCACATTTTCAAATAAACTGTTACTGACTGCTTTTACTTCAAGCTTGGGCTGGCTTTTATTTCTCAACTTGAAAAATGACAAGTTCTTTTCTACTTTCATATGCAGGAAATATCTTGCCCAACATTTGAGAATTGATTAGTGACACTTCTAAACTGGTACTAAAGGGTTAGCGCAGTGTGACCAGTGGAGCTTGTATAAATCACTATAAGGTCTCATTCACACGTCAGTGATTTCCATCAGTGATTGTGAGCCAAAACCAGGACTGGAGCCTCCACAGACATGAGGTATAAGGAAAGATCTGCTCCTGTTCTGTGTTTAGAGCCGCACCTAGTGTATGGCTAGAAATCGCTGACCAAAACACTGACATGTGAATGAGGCTTAGTGCTGTGTGATCCTGTCAGAGGAGCGGAGGTTAGAATGGACACATGCTGCAAGTTTCTCGCTTTGCACTCTCAGATGTGTGTCTGGCCTTAAGGTGGTCATACGCATTAGGCTACATTCACATGAACGTATTTTGTTTCCGTGTCCGTTCTGTGTGTTCTTTGTTTTTGTTTTTTCCCCCCCGGATGCATGAAGATTTTAATGGGTCTGCAAAAAATGTGAACAGCATTGTGTGCTGTCCGCATCTGTATGTCCATTCCGTAGTTCGTTTTGCCGACAAGGATGGGCATTGTTACAGTGGATCCGCAAAAAAAAAAACAGATGTCATCCGTGTATTTTTGTGGAGCGCAAAACATGCGGTCGTGTGAATGTAGCCTTGGACAGAAGATGGGTGAACAACAGTTCCTCAGAGACGACCAAACATATTTTAGTCCTTATTGTTACAGTTGTACAAACTAACCATACCTGTTCACTGAAACCAGGCAATGGATGAAAGATATTTCTAGAAACCTTCTTTCAGAGAAATATAAAAATAATTATCTTTATTTATATAGCAGTTATAAATAAAATAGCAACAGACAAGTCAATAATTAGAACAAGAGAAATGAGGACCCTGCTGGCAAGAGCTTACAATCTATGAGGAGATATGGGGTGACACAAAAGGTAAAAGTGCTTGTTTTGTACAATGGTCCGGCCATCTTGATCTGATATTTGTAGTGCTCCTGGGTGCGGTGGAGAGTTTGCTGGAGGATCAGGTTCAGAAAATAATTGGTCTATATATGGAGAGGGGTTAGATCAGGGGATGTGATAGGCCACCCTAAAAAGATGTGTTTTTAGGGAGCACCTAAAAAGATGTGTTTTTAGGGAGCACCTAAAACTGTGTGTGTTGTGATTTAACATAGTTTCTTGGGTAGGGCATTCCAGAGAACTGGTGCAGCTCGGGAGACGTCTCAGAGCCAGGAGTGAGAGGGTCGTTTTACGGTGGATGTAAATTGTAAATCATTAGCTGAAAGGAGAGCACAGGTAGGGTGGTAGACAGATGAGGGAGGAGATGTAGGGGGGTGCAGCACTGTGGAGATCTTTGTGGGTGAGAACATGAAGTTTAAATAGAATGGGCAAGCAGTGCAATGACTGGCACAGGCAGAGGCATCAAAATAGTGTTTTGATCCTGGCTAGTGCATTAAGGATAGATTGGAGAACGGAGAGTCTGGTGGGGGGAAGGCCAATTAATAGTGAGTTATAGTAACTATATAGTAATTTTTGTTGTTTCCATAGTAAAGCTTCATACACACGAACGTATTTCCTTTCCGTGTCCGTACAGTTTTTTTTTTTGCTGACCTTATTTGGAACCATTCATTTCAATAGGTCTGCAAAAAAAAAAAAAACCCGGAAGGTGCATTCCATTTCCTTTTGTCCGTATTTCCGTTCTGCAAAAAAATAGAACATGTCCTATTATTGTCCATATTACGGACAAGAATAGGAAAAAACAGTAGACCAGGTCTGCGCTTATTAAAGAGAAAAAGTCAGAGATAGCCTTCTAGGAAAAAACAGTCCTTCATTTCCCGCGCTGAAACATCCCCACAGTATCACACCACACTGCTGACCGAAACCCCACAGGACATTGGATACCTTTTAAAAAGAGCAGCAACATAGTGCAATACCCGAGCGACATTTTGGATGATTTCTATATGCTGAAAACAAGTTGTCATTGTGAGTACAATAAAGTTGACATTCTGGTATGAATATCACGGGTATTGCACTATGTTGCTGCTCTTTTAAAAGGTATCCAATGTCCTGTGGGGTTTCGGTCGGCAGTGTGGCGCGATACTGTGGGGATGTTTCAGCGCGGGAAATGAAGGACTGTTTTTTCCTATAAGGCTATCTCTGACTTTTTCTCTTTAATAAGCGCGGACCTGAACTACTGTTTTTTCTATTGTGCGATATAAGGAGGAAGGATGCACTCCGTTATTTCTTGGACTGCTGCTGCAAGTTTGCAATTTTACACATAGACTGCTTACATTTATTTGCTATTTTGCGGACAAGAATAGGACTGTTCTATTAGGGGCCAGCTGTTCCGTTCCGCAAAATACGGAATGCACACGGACGTCATCCGTATGTTTTGCAGACCGCAAAATACATAGGGTCGTGTGCATGAGGCCTAAGAAAGGGGCGGATTCTAGAGAGGTTTTTGAGGTATAGGCAGGGGAGAGACTGAATATAGGGGGTGAAGGAAAGATCAGTGTCAAACACTGAGACAGCGGGTGTGCTGCCTAGGAGTTATGATGGTGCTGCACACTGAGAGCTAGATATCCGTTTTGAGTAGGTTAGTAGATGGGGAAAAAAAAATCTTTTGTCCAACTAAATATTAAAGGAAATCTGTCATCAGACCTGGGCTATGTAACTAATTACATTCTTCCACTGCTCTCCTCATACAGTTCCCATCGGTAATTGTTTTCATCTCTGCATAGCCGTTTTGAAGAAAGCACCTTTATAAAATGTATCTGACGCCTGCACTCTGGAGTCCGTGGGGAGGCCCCATGCAATCCCTGCCTCATGAAGCTACCACTACAAGTTTATTCATCCAGCTCTGATTGACATTCCTCTACCTTGGCCACATCATCGCTGGGACTTTTGAAATCTTGCACATGACCAAGCTACACCTCTTCACGCTAGGCTCAATAGTACAATGTGGCGTTGTGTATATATGCCACAAAAAACACGAAGAATAGTGACACCACACAAAATATTCAAATGTTCAAAAAACATAGGGGCACATTTATTAAGACCGGCGTTTTAGATGCCGGTCTTAATAAGCCCCTACGTTGTTGGTGGATCGCTAAATTCGAAATGTAAGACCGCTTCCTTGCTGCCTTACATTTAGACCATTTTCTACGCCGGCCCTTCCTTGTCCACGTCACTACCCCTTTTTTTAAACCTGGCGTAAGCGGGGAAGAAGTCGGGCAAAACGGACAAGAATAGGACATGCTCTATTTTTTTTGTGGGGGCACGGAACAGAGCAGCGGATGCGGACAGAACACAGAGTGCTGTCCGCATCTTTTACGGCCCCACTGAAGTGAATGGGTCCGTGTGCTGTCCCTGGAGAACACAAACGGGACACGTCCGTGGAACACTGACATGTGAATAAGGCTACATGCACACGACAGTTGTTTTTAGCGGTCCACAAAATAGGGTTCCGTTGTTCCGTGTCCGCTTTTGGTTCCGTTGTGTTTCCGTGGTCCACCAGAAAAAAAGGAAAGGAAAAAAAAGTGTAATTTTATTATCTCCACCCAGGATAATGGAATAAATATGCAGGTCGCGGATGACAGTCGGATGTGCCTCCGCATTTTTTCATGGTCCCATTGACTTGAATGGGTCCGCAAACCGTTTTTCGCGGACAAGAATAGGACAGGTGATATTTTTTTGACGGACAGTAATCACAGACGCGGAGGACAAACGGTGCATTTGACGAGTTTTCCACGGACCCACTGAAAACCAATGGGTCTGCAGAAAAGCACGAAAAACGGCTCAACGGACACAGAATCAAACAACGGTCGTGTGCATGAGGCCTAAGTCTTAACAATGATTCTGATATCAAGCTAGAGAAATATCAGTGACAGTTGGATGGATGGTCTTGCAGTGGCAGCTCTGTGACTCAGCAATCGCACAGAGCCTCCACACTGACTCCAGGTCAAGGAGTTCCGGCATGTCAGGTGCATTTTTTAAAGGTGATTTCTGCAAAACGGCTATGAGGAGATAAAAACACTTACTGATGGGAACTGTACAATGAGAGCAGTGGCTGCATTTAGTTACAGAGCCCCGGTCTGATGACAGATTCCCTTTAAACATTACTTCTTTTCAGGCGATAATGGTCTGCTATCAGTTGGCTAAAACAATCGTGTGTTGTTAACCTTATAGTGACCAGCCTGTTTGTTGACTAAGTGACCAAGCAATTTTTTTTTCTTCATCATCAAATTCCAATAGCTATAACTTTTTTTTTCATCCATATAGCCATTGTTTTTGTGGGGCAAATTGTAGTTTTTAACTGCACCATTTTGGGGTACACATACAGTGCCTTGAAAAATTATTCATACCCCTTGAACTTTTCCACATTTGTCACATTATACCTATAAACTTAACATAGTATATAAGGCCAAAAAAAGACATTTGTCCATCCAGTTCGGCCTGTTTCCTACAAGTTGATCCAGAGGAAGGCAAAAAACCCCTGTAAGGCAGAAGCCAATTTTCCCCACTTAAGGGGAAAAAATTCCTTCCCGACTCCAATCAGGCATCAGAATAACTCCCTGGATCAACGACCCCTCTCTAGAAGCTGTAGCCTGTAATATTATTACACTCCAGAAATACATCCAGTCCCCTCTTGAATTCCTTTATTGTACTCACCATCACCACCTCCTCAGACAGAGAGTTCCATAGTCTCACTGCTCTTACCGTAAAGAATCCTTTTCTATATTAAATGTAATTTTATTGGGCTTTAATGTGATAGACCAACACAAACTAGCAAGTATGCGTGGAGTGAAAAGAAAACGATACATGGTATTCAAAATGGTTAATATGTACTCCAGAATTGTAAAGCACACGACTAATGGACAGATTCTCCCACCTGAGCTGTGGATCTCTGCAGCTCGTCCAGAGTGACCATGGGCCTTTCGGCTGCTTCTCTAATTAGTGCTCTCCTTGCCTGGGCTGTCATTTTAGGTGGACGGCCATGTCTTGGTAGGTTTGCAGTTGTGTCATACTCCTTCCATTTTCGGATGATGGATTGAACAGTGCTCCGTGAGACATTTAGAGTTTGGGATATGGCTTCACAACTTTATCCCTTACCTGTCTGGTGTGTTCCTTGGTTTTCATGATGCTGTTTGATCACTAATTGTTCAGTAACAAACCTCTGAGGCCTTCACAGAATATCTGTAGTTATACTGAGACTAAGGCCCCATGCACACGACCGTTGTTCGGGTCCGCGTCCGAGCCGCATATTTCGCGGCTCGGCCGCCGACCCATTCATTTCAATGGGGCCGCAAAAGATGCGGACAGCACTCCGTGTGCTGTCCGCATCCGTTGCTCCGTTCCGTGCCCCCGCAAAAAAAATATAGCATGTCCTATTCTTGTCCGTTTTGCGGACAAGAATAAGCATTTCTATAATGGGCCGCGTTCCGTTCCGCAAAATGCGGAACGGAACGCGGAACAGCTTCCGTGTTTTGCGGACCGCAAAACACCAACGGTCGTGTGCATGTAGCCGAAATGACACACTCCAGTTACTAATTAGGTGATTTCTGAAGGCAATCGGTCACACTAGATTTTATTTAGAGGTATCAGTACAGAGGGCTTATTAGGCCCCTTTCACACGGGCATGATTTCCGCGCGGGTGCAATGCGTGAGGAGGACGCATTGCACCCGCACTGAATCCGGACCCATTCATTTCTATGGGGCTGTGCACATGAGCGGTGATTTTCACGCATCACTTCTGCGTTGAGTGAAAATCGCAGCATGCTCTATATTTAGGGTTTTTCACGCAACGCAGGCCACATAGAAGTGAATGGGGCTGCGGAAAAATCGCAAGCATCTGCAAGAAAGTGCGGATGCAGTGCGATTTTCCCGCATGGTTGCTTAGAGACGGGACCAGATCTTTATTATTTTCCCTTATAATATGGGAAAATTCCCGTGATGGACCATGTGATTGGACCACGTGATGTGACGTCATCACAGGTCCTTTAGACTACAGCTAATGCTTGAAGAGAGAAGAGAGATCGCCAACTACGTGATCAAGTGGCTAGGGTAAGTTAAGTTTTTTATTTTTAACCCCTTAATCCTCATTCTACAAAGCATTCGTATTAAGAATGCTATTATTTTCCCTTATAACCATGGTATAAGGGAAAATAATAAAATCTCCAGAATACTCAACCCGAAACCGGACTTCAGTGATGAAGTCCGGCTTCGGGTCTGGGTACCAAACATGGCGATTTTTACAACGCACGTGCAAAACCCATTACAAAAGTTTGCACACGTGCGGAAAAATCGTGCATATTCCCGCAACGCACCCGCATCCTATCCGGGCATCAAACATGACGCCCGTGTGAAAGAGGCCTTATAAATACACACCATATTTTCCAGATTTTCATTTATTACAAATTTTGAAAACCATGCATCATTTTCTTTTCACTTTACACATACTTGCTACTTTGTGTGGGTCTATGACATAAAATCCCAATAATATAAAGTTAAGTTTGTGGGTATAACATAAAAATTTTTCAAGGCACTGTAAGTTACTGATTAACGTTTTCTGGGGAGATGGGGAAATATAGCGTTCATACAGAATAAGAGCAGATACTGAGGATTACACCCAGTATACAGAATAAGAGCAGATACTGAGAATTACACCCAGTATACAGGAAAATAGAATTGATATTGTGCAGAGTTCATATATGCAGAATAAGAGCACATACTGAGAATTACACCCAGTATACATGACAGGAGAACTGGTACTATGCAGTGTCCATATATACAGAATAATATCAGATACTGAGGATTACACCAGGTATACAGGACATGAGCGGTGGTACTGTGCAGTGTCCATATATACAGTATACAAGCAGATACTGAGGACTACACCCAGTATATAGGACAAGAGAAGTGGTACTTTACAGTGTCCATATATACAGAATAAGCAGATACTGAGAATGACACCCAGTATACAGGACAGGAGTGGTGGTACTGTGCAGTGTCCATATACGGTATACAGAATAATATCAGATACTGAGGATTTCATCCGGTATATAGGACAGGAGAAGTGGTACTGTGCAGTGTACATATATGCAGAATAAGAGCAGATACTGAGAATCACACCCAGTATACAGGACAGGAGAAGTGGTACTGTGCAGTGTCCATATAAACAGAATAAGAGCACATACTGAGGATTACACCCAGTATACAGGACAGGAGAAGTGGTACTGTGCAGTGTCCATATATACAGAATAAGAGCACATACTGAGGATTACACCCGGTATATAGGACAGGAGAAGTGCTACTGTGCAGTGTCCATATATACAGAATAAGAGCAGATACTGAGGATTACACCCAGTATACAGGACAGGAGAAGTGGTACTGTGCAGTGTCCATATATACAGAATAAGAGCACATACTGAGGATTACACCCGGTATATAGGACAGGAGAAGTGGTACTGTGCAGTGTCCATATATACAGAATAAGAGCAGAAATTGAGAATTATACCCAGTATACAGGACAAGAGAAGTAGTACTTTACAGTGTCCATATATACAGAATAATATCAGATACTGAGGATTATACCCGGTATATAGGACAGGAGAAGTGGTACTGTGCAGTGTCTATATATACAGAATAAGAGCACATACTGAGGATTACACCCAGTATACAGGACAGGAGAAATGGTACTGTGCCGTGTCCATATATACAGAATAATATCAGATACTGAGGATTACACCCGGTATATAGGACAGGAGAAGTGGTACTGTGCAGTCTCCATATATATAGAATAAGAGCACATATTGAGGATTACACCCAGTATACAGGACAATAGAAGTGGTACTGGGCCGTGTCCATATATATGGATTAAGAGCACATACTGAGGATTACACCCAGTATACAGGACAAGAGAAGTGGTACTGTGCAGTGTCTATATATACAGAATAAGAGCACATACTGAGGATTACACCCAGTATACAGGACAGGAGAAGTGGTACTGTGCTGTGTCCATATATATAGAATAAGAGCACATACTGAGGATTACACCCAGTATACAGAACAGGAGAAATGGTACTATGCAGTGTCCATATATACAGAATAAGAGCAGATACTGAGGATTACACCCACTATACAGGACAGGAGAAGTAGTACTGTGAAGTATCTACATATATACAGAATAAGAGCAGATACTGAGAATTACACCCAGTATACAGGACAGGAGAAGTGGTACTGTGCCATGTCCATATATACAGAATAATATCAGATACTGAGGATTACAGCCGGTATATAGGACAGGAGAAATGGTACTATGCAGTGTCCATATATACAGAATAAGAGCAGATACTGAGAATTACACCCAGTATACAGAACAGGAGAAGTGGTACTGTGCAGTGTCTATATATACAGAATAAGAGCACATACTGAGTATTACACCCAGTATAAAGGACAATAGAAGTGGTACTGTGCCGTGTCTATATATACAGAATAAGAGCACATACCGAGAATTACATCCAGTATACAGGACAGGAGAAGTGGTATTGTGCCGTGTCCATATATATACAGAATAAGAGCAGATACTGAGAATTACACCCAGTATACAGGACAGGAGAAGTGGTACTGTGCCGTGTCCATATATACAGATTAAGAGCAGATACTGAGAATTACACCCAGTATACAGGACAAGAGAAGTGGTACTGTGCAGTGTCCATATATACAGATTAAGAGCAGATACTGAGAATTACACCCAGTATATAGGACAGGAGAAGTGGTACTGTGCCGTGTCCATATATACAGATTAAGAGCAGATACTGAGAATTACACCCAGTATACAGGACAGGAGAAGTGGTACTGTGCAGTGTCTATATATACAGAATAAGAGCAGATACTGATAATTACACCCAGTATACAGAACAGGAGAAGTGGTACTGTGCAGTGTCTATATATACAGAATAAGAGCACATACTGAGTATTACACCCAGTATAAAGGACAATAGAAGTGGTACTGTGCCGTGTCTATATATACAGAATAAGAGCACATACTGAGAATTACACCCAGTGTACAGGACAGGAGAAGTGGTACTGTGCCGTGTCCATATATACAGAATAAGAGCAGATACTGAGAATTACACCCAGTGTACAGGACAATAGCAGTGGTACTGTGCAGTGTCTCTCTCTCTCTCTCTCTCTCATATATATATATATATATATAGAATAAGAGCACATACTGAGGATTACACCCAGTATACAGAACAGAAGAAATGGTACTATGCAGTGTCCATATATACAGAACAAGAGCAGATACTGAGGATTATACCCAGTATACAGGACAGAAGTGGTACTGTGCCGTGTCTATATATACAGAATAAGAGCACATACTGAGGATTACACCCAGTACACAGGACAGGAGAAGTGGTACTGTGCAGTGTCCGTATATACAGAATAATATCAGATACTGAGGATTACACCCGGTATATAGGACAAGAGAAGTGGTACTTTACAGTGTCTATATATACAGAATAAGAGCACATACTGAGGATTACACCCAGTATACAGGAGAAGTGGTACTGTGCCATGTCCATATATACAGAATAAGAGCAGATACTGAGGATTACACCCAGTACACAGGACAGGAGAAGTGGTACTGTGCAGTGTCCATATATACAGAATAATATCAGATACTGAGGATTACACCCAGTATACAGGACAATAGAAGTGGTACTGTGCTGTGTCCATATATATAGAATAAGAGCAGATACTGAGGATTACACCCAGTACACAGGACATGAGAAGTGGTACTGTGCAGTGTCCATGTATACAGAATAATATCAGATACTGAGGATTACACCCAGTACACAGGACAGGAGAAGTGGTACTGTGCCATGTCCATATATACAGAATAAGAGCAGATACTGAGGATTACACCCAGTACACAGGACAGGAGAAGTGGTACTGTGCAGTGTCTATATATACAGAATAAGAGCAGATACTGAGGATTACACCCAGTACACAGGACAGGAGAAGTGGTACTGTGCCGTGTCCATATATACAGAATAAGAGCAGATACTGAGGATTACACCCAGTACACAGGACAGGAGAAGTGGTACTGTGCCGTGTCCATATATACAGAATAAGAGCACATACTGAGGATTACACCCGGTATATAGGACAAGAGAAGTGGTACTTTACAGTGTCTATATATACAGAATAAGAGCACATACTGAGGATTACACCCAGTATACAGGAGAAGTGGTACTGTGCCATGTCCATATATACAGAATAAGAGCAGATACTGAGGATTACACCCAGTATACAGGAGAAGTGGTACTGTGCCATGTCCATATATACAGAATAAGAGCACATACTGAGGATTACACCCGGTATATAGGACAAGAGAAGTGGTACTTTACAGTGTCTATATATACAGAATAAGAGCACATACTGAGGATTACACCCAGTATACAGGAGAAGTGGTACTGTGCCATGTCCATATATACAGAATAAGAGCAGATACTGAGGATTACACCCAGTATACAGGACAGGAGAAGTGGTACTGTGCAGTGTCCATATATACAGAATAATATCAGATACTGAGGATTACACCCAGTATACAGGACAATAGAAGTGGTATTGCCAGCATACATCACAGACACAACACTTTCCCAGATCCTTCACGGCTATTTGTCCTCCTGTCTGGAGTCTTGATGACCTGTGATATGGTCACACGATCTGCTCATGTAACATTTTTTTCAGGTCTTTAGGCTACAGGAAGATCAAGACTCCAACTAGGAGGCTCCTGCATACATCTGTCACGTTTTGGCTGCAATTTGCAGTGAAACCAGGCTGTACAATATTAACTACCAATGTACGCAGTGCTGCTTAATATTTTCTACTGTGTCTGCGCCCAGAGGAGGTATACACAGTAGACTATGGTGCCGCAACTGCAAGCGGGGCTCTGTGAATATGCACCGTATGCCCCACTTTCTTTCTACTTGTGACCAATGTGTATGTAAGATGTCTATATGACAATTACTAATACAGCCTTGTTGATAATTTGTGCTGTTTGCTATGTCATAAACCATGTTCCTTTGTTAGGCAAATCTGTGCTGTTCATATGGAGTTCCTGTCCACAAGATGGCCGCCGTCTCAGCCTCCATTCAAAAATCTTGCACCAAACACCTAACACAGTGATGGGCAACGTGCGGCTCTCCAGCTGTTGCAGAACTACAACTCCCAGCATGCAAAGCCTGTCTATAGCTATCAGCCTACTGCAGGGCATGGTGGGAGTTGTAGTTTAGCAACAGCTGGAGAGCCGCACGTTGCCCATCACTGACCTAACAGAACAAGTGCAGTGTCTGAATGGAGACATCACATGAAGGTGATTTGCCTGGTCACATGACCCTCCATCGGCAGCCATTTTCAAGACCTCTGTGTGGACTGCACAAAAGACTAGGCCAGGGATGGCCAACCTGTGCTCTCTAGCTGTTGTAAAACTACAATTCCCACCATGCCCTGCTGTAGGCAGTCTGGGCATGCTGGGAGTTGTAGTTTTGCAACAGCTGGAGAGCCACAGGTTGGACATTCCTGGACTAGGAAAACAAGGCGGGGGGAATACCTTATGAAATATTGAAAACAGTGCAGAATTTCTACAAAGGCTATACTGTGTTAGTAAAATGACTTTATGACCCTTACTAACACATTGGTCAACAGTAGCCAGAAAGTGGCTTACCCTTTAAGTAAATCAAGTCATAGATGGTTACATCCTAGCAAAAATGTCACTATGGTCAAAATGTGTGAATATACCCTTTGGCCACCTTCAGACAACTATAATGTGGCGGTATGTCAGGTTCCATATTATAGCGGCAAATCCTGGCTTGACTGACCTGAACTGACATCATATAGCGGGGATCAGCAACCTCAGGCACCCCAGCTGTTCTGAGACTACAACTCCCAGAGTCCTCCTTACAGTTGTGTGGGAATTAGAAGAACAGCCGAGTAAGTTTGCATGCTGGGAGTTGTAGTTTGCTGATCCCTGTCATACAGATTCATAGTTCAGGTCACAATTTATGGCTGTCCAACGGAGGCATTAGACTCACATTATGTTTGCAAAGGTTGTTCAAACTAACTGTTAGCATAAATAAACCTGTAGAAAATCTGCTGTGTGGCCACACCCTAAAACTTTAAAAGCACCGCCCCTTCTCATGATAGGTAGCTGTCCCAATAATCAGATGTATGTGATGTATTATGGGCCATAAGATCTTGTCATTGACCATTAAGTTCACACCACTGTGTTCATGTTCTTGTCCATGCTATCTCATAGGCCTCATGCACATGACCGTATGCGTTTTGCGGTCCGCAAAACACGGAAGCTGCTCTGCGTTCCGCAAGCGCGGCCCATTGTAGAAATGCTTATTCTTGTCCGCAAAACGGACAAGAATAGGACATGCTCTATTTTTTTAGCGGGGCCATGGAACAGCGCAACGGATGCGGACAGAACACGGAGTGCTGTCCGCATCTTTTGCGGCCCCATTGAAGTGAATGGATCCGCGCCCGAGTACAGACGTGGAGCAAAACAGCGGCCGTGTGCATGAGGCCATACTCACATGACAGTCAGTATTAAAGCCCCCATACATATTGACTATTGCTGGCCAAACCTCCTGGCTGGAGAGTTTTGGACTCCTCTGGTACATTTAAAGGACACGTCAGCAGATTTGTACCTATGACACTGGCTGACCTGTTGGATGCACGCTTGGCAGCTGAAGACAGTAGTGTTAGTCCCATGTTCATATTTTATTTATGTTACACATATGAAGATGGGACCAACACAGATTCCTTCAGCTGCCCAGCGCACATGTAACAGGTCAGCCAGTGTCCCAGGTACAAATCTGCTGACAGATGTCCTTTAATTTCAAAGCCAGACGCTATTCTTCTTCTAGGAGAAACGCCACCAGAGAGGTTCTGACATCAACTTTCTGGGGCATGGTATAGTACAGTGATGGGCAAAGTACGGCTCTCCAGCTGTTGCTAAACTACAACTCCCACCATGCCCTGCAGTAGGCTGATAGCTATAGACAGACTTTGCATGCTGGGAGTTGTAGTTCTGCAACAGCTGGAGAGCCGCACTTTGCCCATCACTGGTATAGTATATCCGGTGGTGGATTGGAAGCCCCATGCCTTTTCTCATCACTTTAGAAAAGTGGCAAGAAGCTGGAAAAGTCACAAATTATGGCTCAAATATGGTGTACAGCAAAATTAGCAACTTTTTTTTACTCCACAATAATAGTGTAAGGCTACTTTCACACTGGCGTTAGGCTTGTCCGGCAGGGGACCAGCTTTCCAGGTCCATACTAACATTTGCACACGTGTGCCGTTGGAAGTCCGCTCCGGCCACAGCACGCCAAACATGCCACGCGGACAAATACCATAGCACGCTGTATTTTTTGTCAGGCCGCCCCCTCTGCATATTTGCCATGCTGCGGCCCTGTTATAGTGAATGGGGCCGGGGCGGACTTCCTGCTGCACACATGTGCAAATGTTAGTATCGACCCGACAGGCTGTTCCCCTGCCGGACAAGCCTAACGCTAGTGTGAAAAAAGCCTAAGAGCTTTAAATGTCCCTCATTGTGTTGAAAATAAAATTGGATAAAGACTTTAGAAATCAGTGAACTTGGATTATTTTTGATGTGATCCAAATCCAGCTTCCCACAGTGGTATTGACAGTGTAAAAACATGCATAAAAATTTAAGGACAGTTCATCACTAGTTATGTAATAGTTCACACTGAAGTGAAATTCAGGTACTTAAAGGGGTTGTCTCACTTCAGCAAATAGCATTTAATTTGTAGAGAAAGTTAATAGAAGCCACTTACTAATGTATTGTGATTATCTATATTACCTCCTTTGTTGGCTGGACTCATTTTTCCATTACATTATACACTACTCGTTTCCATGGTTACAGACCACCCTTGCAATCCATTATCGGTGGCCCTGCTTGCACACTATAGGAAAAAGTACCGGCCTATGTGCACTCCCATAGTCCTGGCCATCAGAAAGGTTGACACTTTATCCTATAGTGTGCAAGCATCACTGATGGATTGCAGGGTGGTCTTAACCATGGAAATGACGGGTTTATTTTGTGATGGAAAAATGAATCCAGCCAGCAAAGGAGACAATATGGATAATAACAATACATTAGTAAGTGCCTTGTATTAACTCTCCACTTGCTGAAGTGAGACAACCCCCGTTAATCCCTTTATAAGGTCCTTTTACATGGGCTGACTGACAAGGCAATTATTGGGAAAGGACGGGGGGAGAGCTGCATTTACATGCAGCAATCATCCTCTCTGCTTGGAAAAGCTTGTTGGCAGCAGATCCCTGCTTACACAGGGCAAGCTGCTGCTGGCAAATAAAGCTTTCTGGTGCTGCATTAAAGATACAATCACCTGATTGTCGGTCCATGTAAAAAGGCGTATATCCGCCTCTCGTTTCCGAATAGCTTCACACTTTTTTTTTTCAAAAAAGCAAAAATAAAAACTCAATAGTAAATTATAAAATGCCCTACAAACACTACTTTTTTGTAGTAGCATTTTAAGACTTTCTCCTGTTTCTTGGGTCCTTTACCATTTTTTAAAATTGTAGCATGCTCTAGGTGTGGTGCTTTTTTCAGGGTTTTCCCAAAAGTCTGGAAAAGCTGCAAATAAAGGCACATTTGCACGTGCCGAGGAGGAGCCAATTGCAGGAAAGGAAGCAGACAGGAGGCTGCTAGCTCAGTGGAGGTGAAGAGCCACATTGATATGTAGTGATCACCTCCACAGTTTAAGGACGAGGGATCACTATTGCGATCATTCGGCATCATAGACTGTGTAGACAGCACAATCTGCTGCCCAGAAACAATAATTTGGGGGCCTGCACGAGCTACCATCTCCCTTGTTGTTTTCCCATCACCCCCAAGACAAGTGTGGCAGTACCCTTACGCGATTTTGAGCAGGAAATAAATAATATTTTATCATCTGTTTTATTCCAAATAACGTCCCTGGATTTTGAAAAGAATATAGACCTTATTACTACCCTTGACTGTCATTTTTTCACTTTGTTTCTCAAAGACAGACTGAGGCACATGAAATAAAACAGTGTCATTGTTGAATCACAAAAACAGCGCAATTGACCATGTCCACATTTATCCCATAAACCTCCCATAAAACATGGGCTGTAAAGGACAGTGGAAAAGTGCAATAAATAAAACACGCCTGGTCAAAATATATGTAATGAATCATTTTTCCATTGGAAAAACATTTCAAAGTAAATACAGCTTTAATAGTTACAGGAAAAAAATGTACCTGTTATTTCATATATTTAAACAAAATTAAAATTTTCTTTATCACTTCTATCTACAAGTCAAAGGTGCATCAAATATACAGTCCTTGTTTTACTGCTGCATGCTTTTGCATATTTGCATGCGTACATAATAAATAATAAATACCAGAATCAAAGTGAAGCCACAAACACTTCATGGTGGCTTGGCTTGATGTCCCACAAGCTAACCAATTCATGTCCAAATCAGATGAATTTAACAAAATAAAAGGAGCATCTGAGGTAACAATGGAGGGCCAGCCACCCTTCGAAAGTGATGTTTAAAAGTTGTGGAAGTATTACATAATTCAAGTACAGCTTGAATGTTTTCAAATGGGCCACAAAAGAGCAGCTTTAATGCTTTTTTTTTTTCAATTCATGAGTCTGCGTTCACAGAGTTCTTTGTAGATCCATTTTCGGATACGAGGCATATCTTCTTGCGAGAACAAGAAAGGCTGTTCTTGAGCGAGGCACTTGCAGTACTGAGAAGAGAAGACAGACTAATGTCACTTATGAAGCATAACGCATACAGACACTACAACACAGGTCACATGCGTCAATGTCATGGGTACCAGCTCTTGACTGAACAGGCACAGTTAAATTTTGGTAAATTTTCCAAACTTGAACTGGTGGAGAAAGCCCATGGTTAAGGTCTGAAACACATACACCTCTACCAATGCGAATAACTGCTCAGATTTTGTGACAGCTTAACCATATGGTATAGTTATGGAGACTGTAGCAAGTGGGTCAATATGGCGCATTCTAAATGGGATACATAGTGATGGATCTGTGCCAAGTCTCAAGCTGTTTTGTATGGCTAGTGCATATATTGTGGTAAATAGCTATGGACGTACCTGAAGCATAAACACGCCACAGTCAAAGTCATTCTTCTGTTGTGGAATGCACTGAAAGGCAAGAAGCATTTTACTCAACGGGCAAACAAGGCATACAGTTTACTTACTATGCAGAGTTATGCAACCAGTTATAGTTTACGTTGCAAGTAACAGATAAAGACATTATACTCTTAAGACTATATAACATGTCACTGCAGTGAATGCAGGGGTTAACTGGGGCCACTATAAAAATACCACACCTATAGCCTTTAAAAGGTGGAATAATGCATTAATGACATTAACAAAAATTCCTGGTATGATGCTTCGAGCTTCACAGATTGTACACGGAATAAAGCTACTCTCCCAAAGAGGCAACAATGTGTATTTTTCTGTTAAAGGGGTCTTCTAAGATTTTTTTTTTTTTACTGATGACCTATCCTCTGGATAGGTCATCAGTATCTGATTGGTGGCGGTCCAACTCCCAGGACCCCCGCTGATCAGCTGTTTGAGAGAAGGCACCGTCTACCGCCTTCTCTCAGTTCCGGACACTGTACAGCGGCTGTGCTTGGTATTGCAGCTCAGCCCCATCGACGTGAGCTGTGCCTAGGCCATGTGACCAATAAATGTCACTTGGCTTATTAGGGGAACCGGGAGTCGGACCCCCACCAGATACTGATGACCGATTTGGAGTTTAAAAAATCCCCGGAAAACCCCTTTTAACATCAATGACTGAACTTTTTACCTTTTTTACAGTAGTCTGCCAACCATAAAGAAACTCAGGATGGTTCTTTTCCTTGGCTTCTGTCGTAAGGTACTTGAGGATGTTCTGTAGGGCATATAAAGAAATAAGAAGGGTTAAGAATATCAACGGCAACTCCTTTTCCTTCCCTATTGACAACATAGCTTTAAAAATGGGATATTTCCACCCTTATTGATTATGTGTTTTGCAATATGATTTTAAGAACACCTCTATGAGTCAATAGGTCTTGCTGAAGTTTTCTGTGCACTGAAGACCATAGCAGACCGGTGGTAGGTAGGCCTTGCTCATTCTTCTTAGGGAACATGATGGCCAAGTGCGAGCCACCATTTTTTTTTTTTTACTTCTGTAAACATGTCCGCATCAGATCAGCAAAAAAATGAGGACCAAAACTATGGCCGTGTGCATGAGTTCTTATTCATTTTTTTCTAACTCAGCAGTATTTAAGAGCGATCCCTCAATGGAGTCGTAAGTGAGCATGAACTAATGTAGAGCTCTTTTATATTTTGCTGCACATTTGTAGTAGAAAACTCTGCACTGTGTGTAGGTGGCCTTAGGTCTCTTTCACATGAGCGATACAGAACCCGTCAGTCTTTTTAGTGAAAATTGGACGATTTTGCATACACGTTGCATCAGTTTTGTCTGCTCTTGCATTAAGCGTTTAGTTTTTTTCTGTCCAAATTGCACCTGCTTGTCATCTGATTTTTACACGTGTGAAAAAAACAAAAAAAACATAAAAAAAATATTGAAGATAAACACGCAACATCTCCTAGTAACCACAAGTGAAAAACAGATCACACCAGGATGCTCAGTTTTTTTTTCACTGACCCACTGCCTTGAATTGACCAGTTCTCCATGAGAAAAGAATGAAGACAGAACAAGCTGCGATTTTTCTTGGTCAGTGAAGACAATGTTCAGTGCACTGAAATGAACTGGTTAGGGTTCAGTTCGGATACTGTCCATTGTAAAAAAATGAACCGTATCTGGACCGAAAGATTGTGAAATAGTTACATAAATACATTGTACGCCTGCTTTAGGCTGCACACAGTAGCATCTGATTGCGTTCAGGTGGTTTTCTGGAAACAGGACAGACAAGATGGCCGCCTACTCCCCACATTCTGAAGGCGATGATGGCCGCCACTCACCTCTGTACAAAATTTTAAATGTAAGCCTTGGGAGTCATAGAAGGTAATCATCTTATTTGGGATGTTCACAGCAACGAGGGCCCAGTGGACTTGTAAGTGTATTGGAATCAACAGCAAGGTCTTCTTGAAAAGGTCCACCTAGAGAAAGCACAACAATAAGGAAAACAAAATCAATTCAACGTACACGTAAAGGGGTGTTAAACATTCGGAAACCTTTACAATAAAACCACACTGGATGAAAGGGAAATAAACCTGCCTTTTTAGTCCATCGTTTCACTCCATCATATCCTTTGGTCACGAGTTGCTTATGAAAAAATGTGTTAAAGAAATGAATCTGCCGGAAAGAAAAAACAGAACAAGGTGAACGTGCAAAAATAAATGGAAGAAGCAATGAAAAAAATATAACGTCCTGGTGTGCAGGATTACCGAGTCCACCACACCAGCAACTATTTCCGGAATCCTATAACTGCATAGATGGGCTCATCAGTCTGCACTTAATCAAAGCTAAGGTAATACGCTATAGTATTGTCATGTAGAATCTCATCAGCGGACGGTGCAAGTCCGACTATTGTATTAACGATTTGGATTACAGCACTGGCTCCTCTTTTCTACATCTACAGCAGCATTTCCTAAAGCAACATGTGAATAGGCTTTTGTAAACACCATGGACATTTCGTGCACAATCCGCAGCACAGGGGTGCCCCAAGTCCTTTTATGAAATAACATCACATTTGCTTAAAAAAAATAGGCTAGGTTCACATATGTTTATACTGCTCCAGTATAGCAACAGAAGAGAGAGAAAAAAAAAAAAAAAAAAACAGCGCCGGTATGCTGGATACCAATGGCACCAGATGGAACCGACTATTATGGGATCCATTGGGATATTTTGCCCTTCATTTCTGCCAGCATCTGCAATAGTCCTCTACAGACGTGAGCCTAGCCTAACTGTTCAAGACCAAATAAGTTACATGGAGTGAACGCCTGAACTGTAGCACAGAGATATACAACCAATAACTGTACACACCTTATCTGGCGCAGAATCCATTATAAGGTCACCATACATGTTAATGACCTACAAAAAAATATATAAAAAAATGTAATATTAGAAAAGTAATGAAAAATATCAAAGATCAAAGTCTAGACAGAGTAAGTACTCCAGGATTGATCCCAAAAGCGGCGGTCATTCATACTGGTGGTAATTATACAGAGATGGGAGCTTTAAGCTGTATACCAAGGTAGCATGGGATTTTATTTCATACATGAGATTATTAAAATAAAACCCCAAAAAAGGGAATATCCGTGTTTTCTACCTGGTCATTGAGCCACTGTTGCTCATCGAGGGTAACAAGATCATCCAGATAAAGAGTGTGTTTATTATAGCAAATCTGGAAACCGCAACCGGTATTTCTGGAATTCTTGGCTTTGTACTTTGCCATTTCCCTGCCAATGAAGGGCATCCTGAGAGAGAAAGCAAGATAAAACAGAAATCACTAGTTGTACGATGAAACTAAAACGCGTCTTTTTCGCGTTTATATATCTCAACCATGTACAAAAAGAGTCAGCAGACAAAGAATCATCCTGATGTTGTGTGAATACGATTTATGTAGCTTAGACTTGCATGATCCAAAGTATAGCCAACTAATAACCCAGTGAAGGGAGCATTGAAGGCAGACAATGGGGGCCATTTATCAAGCTGGTGTAAAGTAGAATTGGCTTAGTTGCCCATAGCAACCAATCAGATTCCTCCTTTCATTTTGCAAAGGAACTGTCAAAAATGATAGGTGGGATGTGATTGGTTGCTATGGGTAAGTTCTACTGCACACCAGTTTGATAAATGACCCCCAATATGTATTAAAGAAGTTGGCCACTTTATTACCATTTTATCAGATTTGCTGTAAATAGCATTACAAGGCATTTACTAATGCAAGATCGGCCATGAAGCCCTACTTCTAAACCCCCCATTGTTTAGTGGCCTCTTCTCCAGTCTCTGTGCAGCACCCTGGTCAAAATATGGTCCTTGATGGAGAGACGTGAACAAACCTGCCTATCAGCAGCCTCCGCTAAATAGCACTGCACGTGTTTTGGGAAGCTAGCGGAAGCCAAGGGAGGCCTCTAAGGGACAGGTCTGGTCACGTGGCCCTCAATCAGTGGTCATCAGCAGAGGGGAAGACTTGCATAAAAAGCTTCCAACATGTACTAGTCTCTCAAGGGTTTGACGCACCACAGAGTTCAGACTACCACTCATTCACCATGTACTATAGAAGGAAAGGTAGTCTGAGGAACTGTCCTGCTATCAAACTGTCAGGGCACAATATAAATGTTCGGAGTGTGGTATGTGGATTTGCCCTGTGGTAAGGGTAATATCATACCTGTAGGAAAAGTCCTGGTTGAAAACCGCCTTTAAACGAGTAAGTACGTCCTTTTCAGTCACTGGAATCAAACTGCCGTATTTCTTCACGAGTTCATCGAGAAAATCTAAGTGGAAAAAGGAAACATTCCCCATTAAATGAACAGAAATACGGTATACTTCTATGGTTGTCTTCACAGTTATATGATCCCACTAGATTACCTCTTCTGTGCTAAAAGCCCCTAATGTGGTTTCTGAAATATGTCCCACCAGTCACGTTCACACAGTGCAGTTAGGAGGTGTCGACAGCTGCACTAGGTGAACAAGGCCTAGAAAGGTTAAAATGAGCTGAGTATCTCCCCTCGTGTGATCAGATACAATCTTACATAGCTGCAAGGCTTACTTAATAGCACCTTATCTTATAAAGTGAGGTACGGTCAAGTACTGCGCCAACATGTGGTTTTTCATCAAACTGGTGCCGTATGCAATTTGGCTGCTAATGACTGTACGATTTAGTGGTAAAGCAGGTTTACCATGCCGATTTGGGGTAAAACTACTTAGTGGCCGCTATGTGTAAACCCCTTCTAATAACATCAGTAAGGATGAGGGCTCATGGGAGGAGGAACAACATCTGCATAGGTTTCTTCCCACACTCCAAAAATATACAAATAGGCACAGGGGCTTCCTCCAAAACTGACCCCAGTGATCGTTGTCCAATGCCAATACGGAAGCCTCTCATTTCCCAGGGAGTCGCTCCAGCCACACAACTATCCCTGCGCTTTGAGTCCATGTGAGAAAAGCTCATTACAAAGGTTTGTCATTGTCAAGTTTGATAATTGAGCCATAAAGTGTAGAACTATTTAAAGGTGACAACACGACTCCCACCCGAGACCCACCCTATAACAAAAAATACAGTAAAGAATATAAAATAATAAAACTTAGCCCATACCACAAATACTGGCGGCAACTTGTTCATCTGGGACATTGCTGGTGATTTTCTGTCCATTCTGTAGGCCCTGTAGATCCAGTCCATCATATGTGGTCTGTTGCATGGGACTTTTACAGTAAGGGTGATCCAACAACTTTGCGCTGAATATGCCAGAGTCTGTACTGTCATCCAAATCCATGGGGCAGGGTTCGTCACCATTCTCTACCATTTCCATGGAAGCATTTTCCTGACACCCAAAAGTATCACTTGCACATTCCTGCAGCTTGTCAGGAGTCAGGGGAACCTGTTCATCGTCCTTCTCGCCATGAGCAGCTGTTTCTTCCTGGCAAGATATATATACTTCTCTTTCGGTAAGCAATACACACAAGTCCTCAGGCTGGTTGGTAATAATGGGAACATCACTGGTTCTCTTGGTGATGGCGTCGGTGCCGCACCACTGGGTAGGTGTGCAGAGCAGTGGTTGCTGGCTGGCGGCAGCATTTCCAAACTGAGCTTCCACACTCTGCAGCTGGACAGCATCACCTCGTAGGCAGCTTTTGGTTGTGCATTGTGCATATAAAATTCCTGAAGTGTTATTGTTCATATCGTATGCCCTCCGTCCAGCTCTTGTGTGTCTCTGAAGTTTGAACTTCAGATAAGAGATGACTTTATGAATCCTGCTTCTCAGAGTCTTCTTGCAACAGTTCCAAAAACCTTTCCGGAACCACATCCAGTTAAAATCCAGTAGTCTAAAGCTTGTCTTTTTAGCTCTGAGCTTCTCAGACTGTAATTTACCACAGGCTGCTATCTGAAAGAGTTTTCTCTGCATCATAAATAAGGGTACTCTTCCAATATTAAGCAAATCACAGCTTTTCAGCAGCCATAAACCTCCAGAGCATCTTTGTGCTAAGAAAGGACGGCGTCTCTTTCCCTGAATCGGAGCAGCCACGAAGCTGCGGGCACGTTCATCCTTGTGCTTCCACGCCTGGGTGATCTTCTTTGGTGGCACACTAGCAGAGTCTTCATGTACAATATTATTTCTGGACACGAGTCTTGAAGTCAACTTCTTACCACAAAGTTTCTTCTTCTTTGTGGCTTGCGATGGGGTCACTGTCTTTGTAAGTAGAGAATCGCCAGAAGAAAAACGAAATGTCTTCTGAAGTTTTCCTTCCTTTACGGCGTCTTGTCCAGATTCTGTCCCTGAGGGCTGACCAGCAAATCTCTTTCTCTTCTGAGGTTTGGCTTGCTTGCCTGCAATCTGCTGGTCCTGGTGGTCATTCTTCAGGGTTTCCTCATTGCTTTTTTGGGATAGAGGAAGATTTTGTTTTTCGGAGATAAAGTTGTTAAAATCTCCAATCTGTCTGGACCATTTTTTTTGGAGGTGTGAAAATTTATGTTCTTTCATTTTTCTGCCACATAAGCTTGACGCTACCCTTAAGAAGAAGAAGAAAAAGAAAGAAAGAAAAAAAAAAAAAGACACGAATGCTGAGTAAGTCAACCTGAACTTATAACTAATGCTCATTTCCTAAGGCTAGGTCACACCAGCATTTTGTGCTCAGCATTTCTGTTGTCAGAGAAACAGAAAAGGGATCCTTTAAGTGGACTGAATGGTGGAAATAAATGGACCCAGAGGTTGCACCACATTTTTCTAGAAGAGTAAAACTACTGCTCTTGGCAGTTTTGAGGAGCATTTTCAGCCAAGAAGGAGTACCGAATAAGACATTTGGTGTCCCTTTTATTATTTTCTAGCCATAACTTTATTTTTCTGTCTACATAGCCGTATGAGGGCTTGAGAAATCATCTATGTACACGAAACGGCTGTAGGCCATCCTGTGTGTCTTGAATTATCCCATTTAAAAACATTTTTTTGCTATGGATCTAATAAAGACTGCAGTTTTAGATACTGGTGAGTGACGTGATTTTTCTACACATGGAACGAATTGTATTGATTTATATCAATTTCCTCTAAGGGTACTTTCACACTAGCGTTTTGGATTCCGTTTGTGGGATCCGTTTCAGGGCTCTCACAAACGGTCCAAAACGGATCAATTTGCCCCAATGCATTCTGAATGGATAAGGATCCGTTCAGAATGCATCAGTTAGGCTCCGTTCCGCCTCTATTCCGTTCTGGAGGCGGACACCAAAACGCAGCATGCAGCGTTTTGGTGTACGTCTGAAGAGGCGGAGCCTAACGGATCAGTTTTTTTTTACAATGTAAGTCAATGGGGACGGATCCGTTTTCAAATGCACCATATTGTGTCACTGACAACGGATCCGTTCCCCATTGACTTTCAATGTAATTCAAAACGGATCCGTTTTGGACTTTGTCATTTTTCTTTTAACTAATGCAAACGGATCCGTTCTGAATGGATACAACGTTAGATAGAGTGCGGATCCGTCTGTGCAAATAAACAGACGGATCCGCACCAACGCTAGTGTGAAAGTACCCCAATGTGGACGTACCCCAAAATTTTAAGAATCTGGACTCTGAATTTTAAAGGTTGAATATTGAGTGGACAGAAGTTTTTTGGGGGAGTTTTTGAGAGCAAGTACTTGCTATATGTTTATGTGAATGTTGCTGCACTGCTTTTAAGTATTAATAAAATCACTGCATGTGACCATATTTCTGTGTGCCTACCCAAATTCCCAATTTCATGGAACGAATTGTATTTTTACTGATACCACTTTGGGCTGCATATAACTTATTAACTTTCATTACCTTTTTTTAAGGGTGGTAGTGGGGAAATATAAAGCAGCCCTGCCAATGGTTTTTGCACTTTAAATTTATAACATTCACTGTGCGTCATTACGATTATGGTCATCCCAAATACGTATTGTTTTAGGCGTTTTCTACTACTATGTGTGTCATTATGTCGCCACGTTCAAAGAGCCAGAACTGTGCTGTTCTAGCTGGATGAGGGCTTGTTTTTTGCAGGACGAGATGTAGGGTTTTTTGTACCATTCTATTTTTTGTTTTTTACATTGTTCACAGGACAGGTTAAATAACATTATTTTTATTAGGCTGCTTTCACATGCGTCACAAGCTCCATTTGGAGCTTCCATCACAGAATTCGTTACAGAAAAGTCCTGTTCATCCGCTACAAAAAATGTTCTCCTGAATGGAAATCTAACAGATCCAATTATAGGAGATGGGGTCCGGTAGGCTCTGTTTTCTTTAGTTATGTGCTGAATCCGACACTTTCGTTATTTTTGTTCTTCTGCTTCTATAACAGAGCACAAAAATTAGCGTTTTTGCAGGTCCGTCATGGATCTGCAAAAACGCTTCAGTTACAATAAGACAACCGCATGCATCCGTCACGGTTTTATTATGTCTTCTTTAGCCATCCATCATGAACACCATTGAAAGTCAAAGGGGGAAGGATCAGTTTTCTATTGTGTCAGAGAAAACTGATCCATCCCAATTGTTTTTCATCAAATTGTGTGCCAGGATGGATCCGTCTTGCTCCGCTCCACATCACGGACAGAAAAACGCTGCTTGCAGCGTAATTCTGTCTGCGATAGGAGTGCAACCAAACGGAACAGAATGCATTTTGGACAATGAATGGGGACAAAACTAAAGTGTTTTCTTAATTGTGTTTTTTTTTATAAATTTTACTAACCTTTATTTTTATTTTACTCTCACTAGGGAAAAATGGCTTTTATAATGTACTGGTATACTTTGAATTATAGCCTAGCACTGTACCAGTGACAGGCAGTCTATTAGGCCGTATCTACTGCACAGTCTAAGAGACATACAGTCATGGCGTTCCTGGGGGTCTTTCTTAGGCCCCTGGCTGACGATGGCAGAGCGCTGTCCCTCTAACTGCTTATATGTCACTATAGTTATTTCTGATTCTGCACGTTTCCGCGGAAGCCCAGATCCAGTCAGTGCTGAGCTCCAACTATAACCCTGGGTTCAGACCTGAGCGTTCTTGAAACGCGCGTTTTACGCATGTTTTTGTCGCGCGTATTACAGCGCGTTTTTGCAAATAGGAAACGCGCGTCGTACGCGCGTTCTTGTGATTGACTACTGTGGTGTCAATCATAATACGCGCGACAAATGCCCCAAAAAAAGCTCAAGTACTTGTTTATGCGTAGGGCGTTTTACAGCGTGTTCGAACGCGCTGTAAAACGCGAAAATGTGAACCAGTCCCATAGGGAAGCATTGGTTTGCATGTGTTGAGCGTTTTACAGCGCGTTCGAAGGCGCTGTAAAACACGCAAGTGTGAACTTAGGGTAAGGGCCCATGCACACAGTTGTAGCCGTTTTTGCAGTCCACAAATTGCGGAACTCCAAAACACGGTGTGCTCTTTGCATCTTTTACAGCCCCACTAAATAGAATGGGTCTGCATTCGACCTGCAAAAAATGAAGATCGGATGCGCAGCAAAAAAATACAGTTGTGTGCATTAGCCCTAATCTGGAGCACTACATCAGCGCAGCCTTGGGCACGCTTCAGTTCCTGCTGCCTGTACCAGAATTAATAGCGCAGGCAGCAGACACTGAAAAGACTACACAGGCTGCGTTACTACAGCGCTCCAGACAAAAGACGGGCGTGAGTGGATTAGGTCCGGAAGCATTGCAGATGCGTTCAATGAAAACTGCGTGATTTTGCAAGCAGGTACATTCAGTTTTCCCTGCGATTGTGTTCAGTTTTTATCGCGCGGGTGTAAAGCGATTTAATGTGTTTTGCACATGCGTGATAAAAAACGTAATGTTTACAAACAACACCTCTTAGCAACCATCAGTGAACAACGCATCGCATCTGCACTTGCTTGCGGATGCGATTTTCACACAGCCCTATTCACTTTTATGGGGCCAGCGTTGCGTGAATATGGCAGAATATAGAACATGCTGCTATTTTCACGCAACGCACAAGCGATGCGTGAAAACCAACGCTCATGTACACAGACCCATTAAAATGAATGAGTCCGGATTCCGTGCGGGCGCAAAGCGTTCGCATCACTCGTGTGAAAGGGGACCTATGCATCTGTGACGCTTGTACAGGTGTTAATGCGACCTCTGAATGAATCACCTTCCGTTTATATCCATCATTCATTACCTTCAATGTAAAAAAATAAAAGTATGAAGGATCTTTTGTTGTGTTTCCTTTATTTTTCACTCAAATGAAAAGATCCATTTTTGTTCTGTTTCTCTGATGGGGCAGAAACATGGAAAACCTCACACCGATGTGAACAAGTCCTAAAACTTTAATTTTGGAAATAATGTATTTCTATTGGGCCTCATGCACACGACCGTGTCTGTTTTGTGGTCTGAAAATTGCAGATCTGCGGAACATCCGTGTTTTGTGGCTCGGATGAAATGCGGCTTGGATGCGGACCCAAACCATGGTCGTGTGCATGAGGCCTAAGGCTTTTCTTCTTTGCAGTCAGGATTCTGTTGCTTTTTGATGGTGGGAATAGTGCAACATGATGCATTATACCATCCCGTAAAATTAAAAATGGAACCACATCTGTAAAGCCTCATTCACATGCCAGTGTTTGGTCAGTGATTTCCATCAGTGATTTGAGCCAAAACCAGGTGCGGAGCTAAACAGAACAGGAGCAGATCTTTCCCTCATACCTTATGTCTGTGGAGGCTCCAGTCCTGGTTTTGGCTCACAATCACTGACCGAACACTGACGTGTGAATGAGGCTTAAGGCATTACAGATCTACTATGGGCTACTTTGCTGAACATACTGGGAAATCTAAATGTCAGTGCACAGATTGTAGAGTAAATATAGAATATTAATACACAGGCAGAACACTATTAAACTAAGCCATACTGGACGACTGCCATTTAATCAATAACCCAATGGTGAAGATTTAATAAGACTGGAGTTACGCCGCACGCATGCATCTTAGAAAACATGGCACCGTCTACAGGAAATTTCTAACCATACCGCTTACGCTAGCACAATTAAATGCCACTTGTAATGACACAGACACGTGACGGGTAACAACGGTGGCGAAAAGCAGCTTTATTACAAACTGGTGAGAGGCCTGTTAATATCACACTGACATGCACGTAACCATTAACAATTATTTAAAAACTGATCTGTGGTAAAACCACTTGTTGGGGCCGTTTTCTGCATCTACCTGTGTTTTTACGTTTTTTGGGGGGATTTAGATAGAGATGATCTGTCCTCAGGATAGGTCTGTGATGGCTGACCTCCGGCACTCAAGCTGTGGGAAAACTACAACTCCCAAGATGCACACTTGCTTGGCTGTTCTCAGAGCTCCATAGAAATGAATGGAGCATGCTGGGAGTCGTAGTTTCACCACAATGCCGGAGGTTAGCTATCACTGGGATATGTCCTCAATATCAATTTTACACTGACACCCCACTGAGCAGCTTTACAGCCTGGCCCGACGCAGCAGTCTATCTGGGGGTGCTGGGAGCTGTACCCCCTCCAAATTAACTGTGACAACTTATCCTGAAGTTAGGTCATCAATATCTAATTATGGATTTAGATGGGGCAGATTATCGGGAACGAACATTCCTGTGAACGGTCGTTCCTGACAATCTGTCCCTGTAAAGGTGCCAACGATCGCACAATGAACAAATAAAACTTAACTTTTGTCCGTGCGGGCAGCAGAAATCTGCAGCACAGAAACAATGCTACTGTATGAGGAGGAGCGATCGCAATAGACATCCCTCTTCCGCATACTGTGGAGGAGATCACTGCCCTTTAAGAGCGGCAACAGACCTACATAGATAGTCCCACAATGTATTCTAAACTAGCCGTAAGTTGCTTACAGCGTAACATAGCGTGCCCGGCTGTTTCCGTGACTTCAGTCACCCGGGCCGCTGCAAACGCCGGGTAATTCGATCTCATGGCAATACCCCTCTAAGACTTGGTTTAAGACTTTGGGGCACATTTATTAAGACCGGCATTTTAGACGCCGTTCTTAATAAACCCTAGATCTGGCAGTGGATCACCGACAAAACGGTGTCAGATGCACAAGTTAGAAACGATGCATCAGGCCCAAGTTGAACGATGACCCATTAAATTGAAAGTGTGCCAAGGTTTACGGCATGCCCCATCCAGCTCCGATCCACTGAACGGAATGGGTTTGTGAGTCGTCACCCAGGGGCAGCATGCTTAAAAACCTGCCCGTCTTCACCGTCTGGAAATCAGACTCGTTTCCTATCCGTCTGAAGTCCTCCGCTACATTTGGTGAACTTTGAATTGGCTTTTTTTTTTTTTGCTTCAGCGGCCATAGTTATATAAGTGACAACAGGAAGTGCAGCCATTTTGGACCTCTCCTGACATGCCTGTTTTAATTACTTTGTGTATTCCCCACGTACTAACAATTCTGGAACATCTATTCTTATGGCTCTATGATGTGTCATTCCTTTATTATTTCTACTAGAAGTTATGAATGAATAGCCAGCAGTCTGCAGTAAGGGTACAGAGGGGAGGTAACCGGTTGGGAGTGTGTCCCTGCACAGTCTGACTCTATCCAATCAGTGCTGCCATTTTCAGTCTGTGCAGGAACACCCCCCAACTGGTTACCTCCCCTCTGTACCCTTACTGCAGACTGCTGGCTATTCATTCAAAACTTCTTGTAGAAATAATAAAGGAAAGGCACAACATAGAGCCATAAGTATAGATGTTCCAGAATTGTTATTAAATGGGGAATGCACAAAGCTATTAAAACGGGCATGTCAGGAGAGGTGACGAAAGAAATACCAGTTGCTCGACCACCAAAATGGCTGCACTTCCTGTTATCAGATAGATAAACATGGCTGCAATTCTAAGTTTACCTTCACACTGGCGTTTTTGTTTTCCAGCATAGAGTTCCGTCATCAGGGCTCTTTGCCGGAAAAAAACGCTTTAGTTAAGATAATACAAACGCATGCATCCGTTTGAACGGATCCGCTTGTATTAACTTTTTTTGAACTCCATTGAAAGTCAATGGAGGACGGATACATTTTCTATTGTGGCAGAATGTGCCATTGACTTACATTGGGGGGTCATGATGGATCCGTTTTGCTCCGCATCCCAGGATGGAAAGAAAAAGAATTTTCTCCGTCCAAAAAACGTTCACATACTGAACGGAAGACATCCTGATGCATCCTGAACGGATTTCTCTCCATTCAGAATACACAGGGATAATACTGATCAGTATTCTTCCGGCATAGAGCCCCAACGACGGAACTCTATGCCGGGAAACAAACGCCAGTGTGAAAGTACCCTAAGTAGATAAGCCAATTACCTAACATGGGCCGAATCTAAACTTAATATATGGCCAACCGTCAGACTTTGGTGGAAATCCTTCTAACAAAGGCTGATGATCCAAAGGGGGCATCAGAAAAAGGGCACATTCCTTTACATGGGATTATCCATTGATGGGGACCTCATCCATAGGAATGTGTATGTGCAATCATAGCCCCTGATTCTCCTGCACAGCCCCCCAAGATCAGCAATCAGAGGCTTTACATGGAACGCTTCCAGTTCTCACAAATACACAGATCACCTTTAATGACTAAATGAAATGTACAGAAAATATTAAGAAGCAGCTGATCAGTATGTGAGTGTATGGTGCCGTAACCCATAGCAACAAGGAGCCACAGCTGCACCCCTTTGATTGATGCTGCAGGTTTGGGGTGCAGTCTACCCCCAGGTAAACAGCCATAAACAGAACATGCATGCATTTACCTCAGCAGAGCAAGCCATGTGGCGTGTCCAACTCACATCCATGCTAGCACACGTCAATACACGGGCCACAGCTTCTGGATCCAGAGTAAAGGGGAGCCTCTGAGGGGAGACCACTAGGGCTATATAACGAGGCCCATACAGCAGCAGGCTGGGAGCACGGTGCCGGGTACGTGTAACACGGAGCTTCGCCGCTATGTCCGCTCTAGAGGAGGGGGGGCACCCGGTACACTCGGCGCACTACACAACTGCCTCAATCCCCTGGCTTCCTTCTGGCCAAACACAGCACGACGCCTCCTGTACGGAGCATCACAAGGGACAAACAACCAGCAGAGTGCGAACCATAGCCGGCGAGGAGCACGTGACCGCCTGAGCACTGGCCCGGGGCTGCCCCTTGTTCTTCTGGGGGAAGGGCACAGTGGAAGTGATCCGCCAGTGGTCCAGCCCCCCTGCGAGTATAATGGAAGGGGCGAAGCCTCCATGGGAATTTTGGCCAATTTACATAGTATAATCAGTCGTTTACGTGAGGCGCTTCTGACCGTGCGCGGCACTCTCTATCGCCCCCCACGCGAATTAGAGTGTGGAAGGGGAGACACCAAGCGTCGGACCGAAAGCGCTCGATTTTGGCCAAAAAAAACCGAAGAAAGTGTTTGCGGTGGTCACGTGGTCTCGCCGCGTCTGATAGGTCAGACGAGGCGCGGGCCCCCTAGTGGCCGCGAGCACTCACTGCGCTCGTCGGTCGGATGTTGGGGAGTTTTGTGGTGCTTCACTTACTGTCCTGCGGGGGTTTCTAGCGAACCAATTCCAAAATTTACCAGAATAATTGCCGGAGCAGCGAGGCGGGCGTCCGCTCTGTGTGGAGAACTGTTGGTCTGGGGGTTCTCAGGTATGTCACAATGACATTACCGTGGCAACCCGTGAGCGCGAGCGAGTCCTTACCGTTACCGTACAGACGAATACAAGCCAAGAGCTTTTATGGCAATCTAATTTTTCTTACAGTAGTCGGGTGTACCACCCCAAGAAGTGTGTTCTGACAGCGGGGATCTTAGTTTTTTTTTGTTTTGAATAAAAATTAAATCTTAGTCCCCGAAGTATAAAGATGGTGTTGTAGGAGACAGCAGCGCCACACGTCTGCAGGTCATGTCTGGTATTGCAGCTCAGTTAAAGTGAATGGGCAGAACCAGACACTGGTTTGTGGAGAAATGTGGTGCTGAATGATTTTAGGAATGAGCAGCCATGTTTTTCTACCTCTTTAACCCCTTAGGCTGGGAACACACCTAGGCGTTTCTGAATCGCGTGTATGACGCGCGTTTAATGCGCGTTTTTTGATGCGCGTTTCGTTAACTTACAAACGTGCGTCATACGCGCGATTGAGTGACTCTCCCCTATGGCATCATTGTCCATAGGCGCGTTAAAACGCCCCAAAGAAGCTCATGTACTTGTTTGGGTGTTGGCCGTTTTACAGCGCATTGAAACGCGCTGTAAAACGCCCAAATGTGAACCATGCCCATAGGGAAGCATGGCTTTTCACATGTGCGTTTTACAGCGCGTTTGAACACGCTGTAAAACGCTTAGGTGTGTACCTAGGGTTAAGGACACGGCCCTATTTCACCTTAAGGACCAGGCCATTTTTTGCAAATCTGACCAGTGTCACTTTATGTGGGGATAACTTTAAAACGCTTTTTCTTATCCAGGCCATTCTGAGATTGTTTTTTCGTCACATATTGTACTTCATGACAGTGGTGAAATGGAGTCTAAAATTTTTATTTTTATTTATAAAAAAAAATACCAAATTTACAATAGCAATTTTCCAAGTTTTAATTTCTCTACTTCTATAATACATAGTAATACCTCCAAAAAAGTTATTGATTTACATTCCCCATATGTCTACTTCATGTATCGATCATTTTAGGAATGCCATTTTATTTTTGGGGACGTTACAAAGGCTTAGAAGTTTAGAAGCAAATCTTGAAATTTTTCTGACATTTTCAAAAACCCACTTTTCAGGGACCAGTTCAGGTCTGAAGTCACTTTGTGAGGCTTACATAATAGAAACCACCCAAAAAATGACCCCATTCTACAAACTACACCCCCCAAGGTATTCAAAACTGATTTTACAAACGTCATTAACCCTTTAGGTTTTCCACAAGAGTTCATGGCAAATGGAGATAAAATTTCAGAATTTTGATTTTTTTTTTGGAAAATTTTCCATTTTACTCCATTTTTTCCAGTAACAAAGCAAGGGTTAACAGCCAAACAAAACTCTATATTTATTGCCCCGAATCTGTAGTTTTCAGAAACAGCCCATACGTGGCCGAAAACTGCTGTATGGCCAAACGGCAGGGCGCAGAAGGAAAGGAACCCTATATGGTTTTTGGAAGGCAGGTTTTGCTGGACTGGTTTTTTGACACCATGTCCCATTTGAAGCCCCCCGATGCACCCCTAGAGTAGAAACTCCATAAAAGTGACTCCATCTAAGAAACTACACCCCCTCAAGATATTCAAAACCGGTTTTACAAACTTTGTTAACCCTTTAGGTGTTCGACAAGAGTTATTGGCAAATGGAGATGAAATTTCAGAATGTTTCCTTGCCTCAAAAAAAGTGTAATATAGAGCAACCAAAAATCATATTTACGCTAAAATAATGCGAAAAAAATCCAGCTCACCAAAATCCAAGCGATTCTTTATTAAAGTTCATAAAAAATTCCAATACATCAGGACAGACATACGACACCGTTACGCGTTTCGGGCCTCTTACAGATATGAGTCATGATGAAGGGCCCATATCTGTAAGAGGCCCGAAATGCGTAACGGTGTCGTATGTCTGTCCTGATGTATTGGAATTTTTTATGAACTTTAATAAAGAATCGCTTGGATTTTGGTGAGCTGGATTTTTTTCGCATTACTTCGATGTGTCCACCAGAAGACTATTCCGTGCTCCCATTCAGCGGTCATCAGGGGTGAGCTGCCTTTGCCTTGTTGCAAATTACTTTTCTACTTACGCTAAAATAGTACAAACAAAACTGCCACCTCATCCCGTCGTTTCCAAAATGGGGTCACTTTTTTGGAGTTTCTACTGTAGGGGTGCATCAGGGGGCTTTAAATGGGACATAGTGTCAAAAAACCAGTCCAGCAAAATCTGCCTTCCAAAAACCATATGGCGTTCCCTTCCTTCTACACCCTGCCGTTTGGCCATACAGCAGTTCACGACCACGTATGGGATGTTTCTGCAAACTAGAGAATCAGGGCAATAAATATTAAGTTTTGTTTGGCTGTTAACCCTTGCTTTGTTACTGGAAAAATGGATTAAAATGGAAAATTTGCAAAAAATAAGCTGTTTTGGGACCGTTTTAATTTCTTGTTATTTACATCGTTGATCTGACAGGTTAGATTGTGTGTAGAGATGAGCGAACTTTAAAAAAAAGTTTGGCAGTCGGCGTTCGTGTTGTGGTAACTCGCGCATCCTGTTATGGATTCCACTATCGCGGCATATGGAATCCATAAGGGGCGGCTTCCACCAACCCGAACTGTTGAACAGCCGAAGGACCTGGGGTGACGTCACAGTCATGTGATCAGTGCAGGGGGCATGGCTCAGCACTGGATTTGATCCTGTGCTGAGCCACGCCCCCTGCACTGATCACATGACGGTGACGTCACCCCAGGTCCTTCGGCTGTTCAACAGTTCGGGTTGGTGGAAGCCGCCCCTTATGGATTCCATATGCCGCGATAGTGGAATCCATAATGGGATGCGCGAGTTACCACAACCCGAACGCCGAACTTTTTTTTAAAGTTCGCTCATCTCTAATTGTGTGCTATTTCTATAGAGCAGGTTATTACGGATGCGACAATACCAAATATGACTACTTTTTTTTTTTGTTTAGTTTTTCATTCAAAATATTTTTAGTGTCTCCACATTCTGAAAGCCATTTTTTTATTTTTTGGGCGACTGTCTTATGTAGGGGCTAATTTTTTGCGGGATGAGATGACGGTTTGATTGACACTATCTTGGGGTGCATATGACATTTTGGTCGCTTGCTATTAGACTTTTTGTGATGATATGACTTTTGACACAGTATTTATATTATTATTTTTTCTGTGTTCACCTGAGGGGTTAGGTCATGTGTTATTTTTATAGAGCAGGTTGTTACGGACGCGGCGATACATAATATGTATACTTTGTTTTATTTATTTAAGTTTTACACAATAATATTATTTTTGAAATAAAAAAAATTATGTTTTAATGTCTCCATAGTCTGAGAGCCATATTTTTTTATTTGGGCGATTGTCCTATGTAGGGTATCATTTTTTGCGGGATGTTATGACGGTTTGATTGGCAGTATTTTTGGGTGCATGTAACTTCTGGATCGCTTGCTATTACAGTTTTTGAGATGTGAGGTGACAAAAAAGTTTTTTTTACATTGTTTTTATTTTTTTGCGGTATTTACCTGAGGGGTTAGATCATGTGTTATTATTATAGAGCAGGTTTTGACGGATGCGGCGATACATAATATGTATACTTTTTTTAAATTTATTTTACTTTAACACAATAACAGCATTTTAGAAAAAAAAATACAGTTTTAGTGTCTCCATAGTCTGAGAGCCATATTTTTTTAATTTTTTTTGGGCCATTGTCCTATGTAGGGGCTCATTTTTTGCGGGATGAGATGGCGGTTTGATTGCTACAATTTTGAGAGGCATAAGCCTTTTTGATCACTTGGTATTACATTTTTTGTGATGTAAGGTGACAAAATGGCTTTTTTTACACCCGTTTTTTACGGTATTTACTTGAGGGGTTAGGTCATGTGATATTTTTATAGAGCAGGTTTTTACGGACGCGGCGATACATAATATGTGTAGTGTATTTTATATTTTTATTCAGTGATATGTGTTTTTTTTATTTTTACTTTTTTTTACTTTTTAATTTATGACCCAGACCCACTTGGTTCTTGTAGATCCAGTGGATCTGGTGTCTATATAGTACAGTACACTATATAGTGCACAGGACCCCCCTGGGCATTGTAACAAGGTACCTGCTGAATGATTTCCGCAGGTACCTTGTTCCGATCACTGCCGGCTGAGCAGCAGTAATCGGAAATACTTATGATGTACCGTATGGCATAAGTCCTTAAGGGGTTAAAGGGGTTGTCTCATCTTAGACACAAGGAGGATATCACTAGGATATGCCACTGATGTCAGATAGGTTCGGGTCCCATCTGATCCCCACCTATCTGTAGAACGGGCCCCAAAGGTGAAGGTCAGCGCACCCTGCTCTCCGTTTATTTTTATGGGAGTCCCGTAAAATAGCCTAGTGAACGCGCTCAGCTATTTTCGGAAGTCCCAGATTAATGACTGGGGAGCGCAGCCACCGCGCCATTAACTTCTGTGGGACTGTCGGAGATATTGGAGCCAGTGCTTGGCTATTTTAGGCAGTTCCATGGAAATGAGTGAAGGGAGGCTTTCCAGGCATGGCTGCACACCACTCACTTCGGGGGTCCCATTTCTGAAGATAGGTGTGGATCTCAGAAGTGGGAGCCCGACCTATCTGATATTGGTGGCATATCCTAGTGATATTTCAACCATCTCTAAGATGAAACAACCCGTTCCTCCACATTTATGTCAGCTATTTGAACATGGCGCACGAGAGCCAAAGCCGCCGGGTGCCTGCTGTTTTAACCCCTTAAGGACCCTGCAATTTTTCTCCCTAAGGACCCTGCCATTTTTTGGAAATCTGACATGTGTCACTTTATGTGGTAATAACTTCGGATTGTGTTTACTTATCCAAGTCATTCTGAGATTGTTTTCTCGCGATACATTGTACTATATGATAGTGGAAAATATGAGTCGATATAATTCACTTTTAATTATTAAAAAATACAAAATTGACAGAAAATTTGGAAAAAAATCGCAATTAGCAAAATTTCTGTTTTTCTGCTTTTAAGGGTCTATTCACACGTCCGTAAAATGGGTGCAGACCCATTCATTTTTAATGGGGCCGGAAAAGATGCAGACAGCACACAGTGTACTGTCCGCATCCGCAGTTCCGGTCTGCGGCCCCCATCTTCCGGGCCGCAGCTCCGTAAAAAGATAGAGCATGTCCTATTCTTGTCCGCAGAGACAAGAATAGGAATCCTTTATTAAGTGCCGGCGATGTGCAGCGTCAGTGTTTTACAATACACTACGGACGTCTGAATGGATCCTTAGGCAGATAGTGATACCTCAGAAAATATTTATTACTTTACATTTTCCATATGTCTACTTTCATGTTTGCATCATTTTGTAAATGTAATTTTATTTTTTTAGGATGTTATAAGGCTTAGAATTTTGGAAGCAAATTCCTGAAACCCACTTTTTTAAGGACCAGTTCAGGTTTGAAGTCACTTTATTGACACCTCCCATAAATGACCCCATTTTAAAAACTACACCCCTCAAGTTATTCAAAAGTGATTTTACAAACTTTGTTAACCCTTTATGTATTCCACAAGAATTAAAGGAAAATGGAGATGACATTTCTAAATTTCACTTTTTTGGCAGATTTTACATTTTGATCCATTTTTTACTGTAACACATCAAAGCTTAACAGCCAAAGAAAACTCAAAATCTATTACCTCAATTCTGCAGTTTACAGAAACACCCCATATGTGGTTGTAAACTGATGTAAGAAAAGGAGCACCATATGGTTTTTGGAGAGCAGATTTTGCTGGACTGCTCTTTAGACACCATGTTCCATTTTAAACCCCCTGAGGCACCCCTACAGTAGAAATCCCCAAAAAGTCACCCCATTTTGGAAACTACAGGATGGGATGTCAGTTTTATTGATATTATTTTGGGGTACATATGATTTTTGATCGCTTTATATTACACTTTTGTGAGGCAAGGTAACCAAAAATGGCCGTCCTGGCACAGTTTTTATTTTTTGTTTTTTACAGTGTTCACCTCACAGGTTAGATCATGTGATATTTTTGTAAAACACGTTGTTACAGATGTGACGATATCAAGTATGTCTACTTTTTGTTTGTTTCAGTTTTACATAATAAAGCATTTTTGAAAACAATCATGCTTTTGCATCTCCATTTTCTGAAATATTACATATATTTTTTTTTATTTATATATTTTTTATATTTATATTTTTATATATAAACATATTTTTTAATATTTTTCTGCCGATCGTCTTGTGTAGGGTCTTGTTTTTTTGTGGGAAGAGTTGACATTTTCATTGGTACCAAATTTGGTTACATAATATTTTTTGATCATTCAATATTACAATTCATGGGCAAGTAGACCAGAAACTGGTTGTTTTGGCACAGTTTTTTTTTAGTTTTTTTTTAACAGCATTCACCTTAGGGGGTATACCATGTGATATTGTTATAGAGGAGGTCGTTACGTATTTTAGAAAAAAAAACATGTTTTTGTGTCTTCATCTTCTGTCTATAAGAAAATACCTGCCACACACAACAAGAAGAAAACCAGACCACTGAGATAACCTAGAACACCCGGACAGAGAGGACGGCGAGTGGACTTCATCAAGGGACCACAGTGAGGACCAAGGTTTTTTAGGACATCAACACGCCCCAGAAGGGTCGGACGGAAACATCAGAGACACAGAAAGGGACAATATGAGGGTCACACGATCCAGGAAACCTCCGCTGGGCAACAGGACTTTTACACAACCGGAGACACAGACCAGACAAGTGACGCAATGATGGAGGACACATCTCTGGTGGTTAATATTTCTTCTCCTTTTGCCCAACCACAAATATAGACTGGTTCAAGATTGATTTACACTGTTTCTTTAGACGTATTAAACCTAGAGTTTTCTTTAATAGAACCCAGCAAATAGACACCTGTAGGGCTGACAATACCACTAACAGCACTACATAACACAACATACTGAGACTGAAAGATGTAGGGCTACATTGTAAAAGGGACTTCCAACCGCCTCTTAATAATAAGGCAGTGGATACCTTCATCTCCTTGGTCAAATTAGGAGTCATGGACATGAGGAAGATATCCTCATTATATGGCCAGGACCCCAACTTTAGCAAGGAAGAATTAACAGCATTGATGACTCTTAGCTAAAAGGGAATTAACCATCAAGGACAAAGGGGGAGCGATAGTGGTTATGGACATGGACAAGTATATCTCAGAAAATCACTAACTGTTACAGGACAAGGAGGTATACCAGCCACTAGAGGGGGATCCCAAATTTGCTAATATGCTACAGATTAAAATATTAGTGGACAACTCCTTTGCTAATGACATAATAGATGAAAAATTCCATGATTTCCTCATCATACAACATCCGGTGACCCCTCTTTACATTTTGCCCAAAATACATCAGGACTTATACAATCCCCAGGGCGACCTATAGTCTCAGGCATTGATTCAGTATTCTTTCATGCGGCAGAAGTATTTAGATAGACTTCTCAGACCATTTGCTACAGGGGCTAGCTCATATGTTAGAGATACAAAGGACTTCCTATGTAAACTACATGAGATTAATTACAACGAAGGGGACATTCTGGCATCCTTTGATGTCACTAGTCTTTATACCAGCATAGAATATAGGAAGGCTCTAGAGCAGGGATACTCAACCTGCGGCCCTCCAGCTGTTGCAAATCTACAACTCCCAGGATGCCCTAATAGCTGTAGGCTGTCCAGGCATGCTGAGAATTGTAGTTTTGCAACAGCTGGAGGGCCGCAGGTTGAGCATCCCTGCTCTAGAGGCTATTAGGTGGACCCTCAAGAAGATATATTTTCCTTTATACTATACTTACTGGGAATATTGCTAACACATAACTAGTTCCTCTTTGGTGGCACATTCTATGTACAAAACCGGGGTACCGCAATGGAGTCCAATGTGGCCCCAACTTATGCAAACATCTATATGACATTTGTTGAGTAGCTACACATATACCCATGGATGAGGTATATTGATGACATGTTCCTAATTTGGAAGGGCACGGAAACCCAACTGCATGAGTTCCACAAGTCCATTAACAGGATACACAATTTGCCCTGGTACACTTACAACGTTCCCTACAATTTCTGGATACGTTGGTTTATGTACAGGAAAATACCCTGAAAACTGACCCGTTTATCAAGCAAACCGACAGGAACAATATGCTTTGCTTTGACAGTGCCCACCCGAGAAATATGCTGGAATCCCTTCCATACAGCCAACTGCTCAGGGTTAGATGCATTGTGTCTGACAAAGTACTAGTTGACAGTAGATTGGAAACAATGGGTCAGAAATTCATTGAGCGCAAATACCCAAAAAACTTAGTCAAAAGACACCAGATGAAGGTTAGACAACAGGACTGTACACAACTTTTAGCTACTCAAAGGGAACAAACAAAAAATAAAAGAATACCATTTGTATCCACCTACACCTCTATTAGCGGCCACTTAGGGTACTTTCACACTTGCGGCAGGACGGATCCGGTAGGCTATTCAGCCTGCCGGATCCTTCCTGCCGCAAGTGGCCGTGCTGCCGCTCTGTCCCTATTGACTATAATGGGGCGAGGGGGCGGAGCTACGCATGGCAAAGATCGCCGGACTGAAAAGTCGGACATGCAGGACTTTTAGTCTGGCGATCTCCGGCCGCGCACTACCGTGTTGTGCCGTAGCACCGCCCCCCGCCCCATTATAGTCAAGCACGGCAGTGCACGGCCACTTGCAGCAGGACGAATCCGTCCTGCCGCAAGTGTGAAAGTACTCTTAGCCAGGATTTTAATCCAAAACTGGCACATTCTCTCACAATCCTGACATAGAGAAATTCCAAGCCCTATCCCTCATGTTATATAAGAGATCTCGAAATTTAGGTGATAGGTTGATACACGCCGACATAGTTGACAATACGAGACATAAAAATGGCAGGACAGGTTGATATCCTTGTTTGACCTGCTGAAATTGCAACAGTCTCATCAAGGGTAACACTTTCACCCAAGAACGGGTAGACGGTATTCTATCAAATATTTTTACATCTGCTCCTCTGACTTTGTTTGACTGGAACTCAGATGGATCTTTAAACTTGATACAATGGAACCAAAGGGTCTTAACCGGGAGTTTAAGGTTGGCTCTCTCTTCTAAACTCCCAAATTAGTTATGTGTATCTAGTTGCTGTATGTTATACCTAATGAGTATTTGCCCAGCTCACGCTGTGTTTTTTTTGCTTTTAATACAACTTTTTCTCTTTTTATATTTTAGTGGGTACCACTTTCGTGCTGACGGAGAACCTTTGCAAAGAAGGGATCGGACTCATGGTTATCCAATCATATTTCATTTACGAACTCCCTGGCAGACCATACTATTTGGACTTCCTCCATTGATATATGGTGACTATACAAATCTTTGACAAATAATTAAGCCTGGTACTGTCATAGGATGGATTAGGCCTACTATTTAAACACCCCTACTCCAATAATGATCTATGCAATTACAATACCTTGATGATATCCTCTAGAACCCCAGGAGTACACTGGCTTCATGGTTCTTAGATCCTTACAGGTGATGAGCTATATAACGTGTGTGTGTAAGATCGGTGATTCCCGGGGTTGTGGATGGTCCACTAAATGTGAATCATCCATACTACCAGGCTGATACCGTAGGATTAATTATTACTGACCTCAACTGTTGGCGGATTATAATACTCCTAGGCTGCGTTCGTACATGTAAGTTGTGACCAGGACGGTTCCTTTGCAGGTGCTCACCCTATAAATGGGGTAGAACACCAGCCAGGATAATTTGAGGTTCGGTGGGTGTATGGTGACTGCTTTGTTCCATGCCCAGGATATTTATCACTGCACATTTGGAGCACATCTGGCGGGTCACACTATATGATTGACAGCCCCCCTAAATAGGCCATTACAGTGATATATATTGTACCTCCTATCAGTGATCTTCTTTGGGTTCTCTGATTTAGAGCAATATCTTAATTTTTTTATATAAATTTCTCTGTTCTCACAGTTGCATTCTGATGCCTCAAATCATGTTGAATTATCTTATACAGTATATCTAGCCAACTCCTATACTATCAACAGATATCTAGCAATATAGTAAGATACATACTAACATCAGATATATGCCCTGTACACACATTACAAGTGCACCTTACACCAACCTCCCGTTTGCCCATACATTTTAGGACGCACGGGAGTAGGAGCGTCCCCGTGGCTTGGAGACGTGCTGAAGTGCACACCAACAGTGGAAGTGCCCATGCACATGTTCCGCTTTGGACACTAGATGCCAAGACATATGTTCTTTTCCATCTTTATTTTTGTTTGTCTTGTTATGTGCCATGAATGTTATCTACAGTTGTGTTCAAAATTATTCAACCCCCAAATTAGGATATTTGGTGTACATTTGTAATTGTGTTCAGAATGAAATCTTACAAGGACTTTTTAAAGAACCAAATGCAACTAAAATGACATCAATTGTTTTTGTAATACAGTATTAAATGTTTTTTTTGTGATTTCTTTATTGGCACAATTATTCAACCCCTTAAAGACGACCGCTCTTAAGAACAGAGGTTCATTCAAGTGTTTTCAATCAGGTATTGAAAAACCTGTGGATGTCAAGGAGCAGCAATCAAGCATAATAAGCCCCAATTAGGCAGATGTAAAATGACTGTGATACTCAGCTCCTTCTAGACATTTACTGGTGTGTTTACAGACATGGTGAAGTCAAGAGAATGGTCCAGGAAGACAAGAGAAGAGGTGATTTATCTTCACAGGAAGGGCAATGGCTATAAGAAGATTGCAAAGATGTTAAACATACCAAGAGACACCATAGGAAGCATCATTCGCAAATTCAAGGCAAAGGGCACTGTTGAAACGCTACCTGGTCGTGGCAGAAAGAAGATGCTGACTTCGACTGCTGTGCGCTACCTGAAGAGCAAAGTGGAGAAAAGTCCCCGTGTGACTGCTGAGGAACTAAAAAAAGATTTGTCAGATGCAGGTACTAAAGTTTCAGCTCAGACAATAAGGCGCACACTGCGTAATGAAGGCCTCCATGCCAGAACTCCCAGGCGCACCCCCTTGCTGTCTCCAAAGAATAAGAAGAGCTGACTGCAGTATGCCAAAAGTCATGTGGACAAGCCACAAAAGTTTTGGGATAGTGTTCTGTGGACTGATGAAACAAAATTAGAACTGTTTGGGCCCATGGATCAACGCTATGTTTGGAGGAGGAAGAACAAGGCCTATGAAGAAAAGAACACCTTGCCTACTGTGAAGCATGGTGGGGGGTCAATCATGCTTTGGGGCTGTTTTGCTTGTACAGGTACAGGGAAGCTTCAGCGTGTGCAAGGTACCATGAATTATCTTCAGTACCAGGAGATATTGGATGAAAATGTGATGCAGTCCGTCACAAACCTGAGGCTTGGGAGACGTTGGACCTTTCAACAGGACAATGATCCCAAGCATACCTCCAAGTCCACTAGAGCATGGTTGCAGATTAAAGGCTGGAACATTTTGAAGTGGCCATCGCAGTCACCAGACTTAAATCCGATTGAGAACCTCTGGTGGGACTTAAAGAAAGCAGTTGCAGCGCGCAAGCCTAAGAATGCGACTGAACTGGAGGCTTTTGCCCATGAAGAATTGGCGAAGATACCCGTAGATCGCTGCAAGACACTTGTGTCAAGCTATGCTTCACGTTTAAAAGCTGTTATAACTGGAAAAGGATGTTGTACTAAGTACTAAGATTGAATGTCACTTGGGGGTTGAATAAAACTGATAATGATGTGAGCACAGAAAAGACATTTGTGGTTATTTCATTATAAATGTTATGTTATATTTGTCTGACTTACAAGTGCCTCTTTGATTTAATTGTAAACAAGATGACTAAAATGATCAAAATCAATGTCAAACTGGCCAAAACACTCAATTTCAGTGGGGGTTGAATAATTTTGAACACAACTGTACTTGGCGGGAAATACACCTGCCATTATGAGCTCTATTTGTCATCACACATAGACGACCAGTACGGATCCTGAGGAACTGATCCCCCCCCCCCCCTAATCTCCAACTGTCTCATTATGATATACACAAATGTCTTGGTGAACACATGTGATACTTTGTATGGGTGGGACTGACCCCTGATCCGCAAAAAATCTGCATGACGTCAGTGTGCATTCCATTTTTTTTGGAACGGAACAGCTGGCCCCTAATAGAACAGTACTATCCTTGTTCGTTATGCGGACAATAATAGAACATGTTCTATCTTTGAACGGAACAGAAATACGGAAACGGAAGGCATACGGAGTACCTTCCATTTTTTTTGCAGATCTATTGAAATGAATGGTTCTGTATACAGAAAAAGCATTTTGACACCAAAAAGATCATGTTTTAGTGTCTCCATATTTTGAAAACCATATTTTTTCATTTTTGGCGGGATTGTCTCATGTAGGGGCTCATTTTTTACGAGATGAGGTAATGGTTTGATTGGTACTACTTTGGGGTACATGCGACTTTTTTGATCACTTTTAATATCATTTTTTGGAAAAGTGAGGTGTGCAAAATTTCAATTCCATCATATATATTTTTTTTTATGGCGTTCACCGTAACGTGATTCTTTTATAGATCAGGTGGTTATGGATGCGGTGATACCCAAAATGTGTAGTGTTTTTTGTTTTTTTCACTTTTTTTATACTTTTTTACCAAGACCCATTTGGTTCTTGAAGATCCAGTGGGTCTGTATAGTGTACTGCAGTGTATTTTCATTTACTGCCTTTAGCAGCAGCCTGATTAGGCTCAGATGTACCATGGCAAGCAAGATGCCTGTGAAGGTGTCCGGTTGCCATGGTAACCATCGGGATAGCAGTGCAGCAGCCTGATGGGGGAGGGAGCTCCCTCCCTCTGTGAACCCGTCAAGCATCAGGTCACTGCCACGGCACAGCAGCGGCCCGATGGGAGTTGTAGGGAGTTCCCTCCCTCTTCCATGGAAGGGGTAAATGGCCGACATCGGTGCCATCACTGATGTCGGCCGTTTCAAGCAGAGTGTCAACTGTATATTGCAGCTGACACTCTGCTCACTGCTGCTCGGCTATCCTAAAAAAGAAAGCGGGATAGGGACGGTGGGGGCACTGTCATCCTAAAAAGGGGGGGGGAGGGTTTCACACATTAAGCACCGCAGGGGGGTGCTGGGTGTTAAAACATTTTAGAAGGTTCTGATCATAATCTTTCAGTCGGCATTAGGATACTCTGATTGGCTAGTTTGTAATGAAATGAGTGAAGGGAGGCTTTCCAGGCAAGGCTGCACACCACTCACTTAGAGGGTCCAATTTCTGGAGATAGGTGTGGATCTCAGAGGTGGGACCCCCACCTATCTGATATTGGTGGCATATCCTAGAAGATGAGACAACCCCTTCCTCCACATTTATGTCAGCTGTCGGGTGCCTGCTGTTTTTAACCGGCAGAGAGTAAACATCAAAAACGGAAAATGGCCCTGTCCTGAAGGGGTTATTGCCTACTCATAAATACACATTGGGGCACATTTATCATGGGCACCTGGTTTTGGCCATAAAATTCGACAGACGTATTTAATTTGTCTGCCTTTCTTTTGTAGTGTTTATTAAAAGTCGCACAGTCGTTGATGAATTAGACTTGGTGTATTTTTGCTTGTCTGACCTCTGGTGGTTGTTTTTCAGTATGACAGGCTCATAATTTGGCCTCTTGCACACAACTTTTTCAGTATTTTGTGATCCGCAAAAAATACGGATGACGTCCGCGTGCATTACGTTTTTTGCGGAACGAAACAGCTGGCCCCTGATAGAACAGAAGTATCCTTGTCCGTTATGCGGACAATAATAGGACATTTTCTATCTTTCAACGGCGCGGAAATACGGAAACGGAAGGCTTACGGAATACCGTACATTGTGGATCCATTAAAATGAATAGTTCTGTATACGGTCCGTATACGGAACGTAAAAAAAAAAAGAACGTAAGCAGAAAAGAAAACGTTTGTGTGCAAGAGGCCTAACTTAGACTGTTCTAATTTATTTGCGCATGATAAAAGTTGCATCTTTGCAGAGAAAAGTCGCATGTCTCCCAGAAAGTGCGATTTATTTTTTACTTAAAAAAAAGGCACTTCACCACTGAAAACAGACGAAGAAAAGTACACCTGCCCTGGGGTGGAGTAGACATTAGACTGTTTTTGCGACAATTTCAGGCACAATAAAAGGCACACCTACATAAAAAAAAGTCGGAAAAAAGTCGCAAAAGTTAGAAAACCTCTAAATTGGTCTAAAAAAATCTGAATAGACAAACGAGGCGCAAAAGCCTCCAAAACAGGCACAATTTTAGAAGCAAATACAGCATTTTTTAGACCGAAAACAGGTGAAAACACTTTAGTAAATGTGCCCCAGTGTATTCATGTGCAGCGGCATAAAGCTGGTTTTACTTTCCTGAGCAATTTTCATTTTTGTTTAATTGTTGTTTTTCACTTTCTGCCTTCCTGGAGCTATAACGTTTTTATTTTTCCGTTCACATAGATGTATCAGGGCTTGCTTTTTTTGTGGGACAAGTTGTACTTTCTAATCACACCATTTATTATTGCTTATAAAGTGGTGGAAAGCTAGAAAAAAATGGCAAATGGGGTGGAATTGGGGAAAAACTGCAATTGGGCTATAGTTTTATGTGTTTGGTTTTTATAGAAAATTTATATAGTTTTACACATTTATATAGTTTTACACGAATGTTATAATATACTCCACAGTAGTTAAAATAGCATCAGAATTTAAGATTGCCACAGCTCCTGTGTGTGAAGGAACTAGAAATAACAATTGTTAAATTGGTTGTCTGACCTAGTGGTGCATTCACACGTGGCGGATTTTGGGACAGAAAATTCTGCGACTGAAAATCAGTTACATTAATTTTAATGGGGCAGCAAACAGATGGGAGTGGGGGTGTTATCAAAACTGGTCTAAAGTAGAACTGGCTTAGGTGCTCATAGCAACCAGTCATAATCTACCTTTCATTTTTCAGAGCTCCTTTGGAAAATGAAAGGATCAATCTGATTGGTTGCTATGGGCATCTAAGCCAGTTTTCCTTTGCACCTGTTTTAATAAATCTGCCCCATAGATTTTTGCATGCCCCATTCAGGAGAATGGAACTGATTTTCAGTCAAATAAATTTTCTGCCACAAAATCTGCTGCTGGGTGCCCCCCAGGAGCCGACAACTCCAGTGATCGTAACCTGTGGCCAATCAAAAGAAAACTCACCTGACCGTGGTCCCGCACCACTGCCCGATTCCTGGACCCTTAGGCCACCTGCACATGTTGCAGAATACATAAGTAAGAGTGCTGTCCGCATCTTTTGCGGCCCCAATGAGGTGAATGGGCCTGCATCTGATCCGGGTTTTTTACGGTTGTGTACATGAGCCCTTATATAGTGCTGACTAGTGTTAAGCGAACTTGTTTTTTAAGTTCTGCGTCCAAAGTTCGGGTTATCAAAGAATCTTCACTTACTGTGGGTCAGTTTTTGGTGTAATAATGTTGCACAACCCCTGTTTAGAAACGTTTTGAACACCCGCACAACAATATTTTGTTGCACAGGCGTTTTTATGCCAGGTTTGACACATAAGAGTGACAGGGACGGGGCTGGGACTTCGGCCCGGAAAAACATACCAACATTTACGCCTTGAAATGTTGGGGAAAAACTACTCTAGCCAGTTTTTCCTCCATGCACACAAACTAATCAGAGGTGCACACCTCATTTTAAATTAGGCACAGCTTCCTCCAAAGAAGCCAGCGCAAAAGGAGAGTAAGGGCTCATGCACATGAATCTATGTATTTTGCAGTCCGCAAAAAAAAAAAACGATGACATTTCTGTGATTTCTGTGTTGCATCTGCTTTTTTTGCTGATCCATTGTAACAGTGCCTGTCCTTGTCGACAAAATGGACAAGAATTGGACTTTATTTTTTTTTGTGGATCGGACATGCGGATATACTGACACAGAATGCACAATGAGTCATTTCGGTTTTTTTTCAAGCCCCTTTGAAATAAATGGTTCTGCATACTGACCAGTAAACAAACGGAATGGAAACGGAAGAAAAATGTGTTTGTGTGCATGAGCCCTAAGGCTGGCTTCACATGAGGGAGTTCAACACATTGAACAATGAACTAGCATTATAGTAATATAGTATTTTTAATTTTTTAACATTAATTTTTTCTTTTCATCGCCAGATTCAGACCCATCTAACTTTTGTGTAGTTATGTATATGGAGCTGTGTAAGGATTTTTTGCCGGGCGATCTGTACTTTTCATTGATACCATGGGGTATGTATGATTTTTTGATCACTTTTTATTCAATTTTTTGTGTTAGGCGAAGAAAAAACGGAGAATCAGCCATTTTGTCTTTTTGTCGTATGAAATATTTTTCTATTTTAATAATATCGGTGCCCATGATGTATATTTTTCATTATGTGTTTTGATTTAGATTTTTGAGAAAGGGGGTGTGATTAGAATTTGTATAAAAATTTTTTTACGTTTTTGAAAACATTTATTTTACTTTTTTAATTTTTTTTCTTTTGGACAATGCAACCTTAAAACAGTATGCCTAATAATGGGAAGCTTGGATACATATAAAAAGCCCATCTTCATAGGAACTTATGTGCGGCAGCCTCGGATCATTCAGGAGGACTGAGGTTGCTGCACTTACCGTCTAAATCCCCCTATCCCCACCAGGGGGAACCAGTAAACACCACTTCCAAAGACTATGTGAACAGACAAATTAAAACAGTTATGGCTCTGGGAAGGCAGGGAGGGCAAAACGAAAACGCAAAAAAAACAACTCGGGGCCTGACAGGGTTAAATCTACTAGACCAGGATCTGAATTTTGCATAATTTTACTAGAAAAATAAGAACTAAGGGTACTTTCACACTAGCGTTAAAGTTTTACGGTATTGAGTTCCGTCCTAGGGGCTCAATACCGAAAAAAAACTGATCAGTTTTGTCCCAATGCATTCTGAATGGAAAGAAATCCGTTCAGTATGCATCAGGATGTCTTTAGTTCAGTCACTTTTACGGTATTTGGACGGAGAAAATACTGGCCAAAATTCAGGAACACTTGCCTGAATGCCAGATCCGCCATTCATTTCCATTAAAATTTATTAATGCCAGAGCCGGTATCAAGTGTCCCGGTAAAACGGATCCGGTATTGCAATGCATTTGCAGATCAGGATCCTGATCAGTCTGGAAATTACATGCGTTTGCATACAGTTTTCCTGATCAGGCAGGCAGTTCAGGTATCCAAACACGCAAGTGTGAAAGTACCCTAATAAATGAAACTGAAATTTACCTTAAGTAATCATGATAGTCGATAACGGAAGTTCAGTCAAGATAGAAGAAGACCTCCTATTCTGTGGAGACCTGGAAGCTAGTAAGATCCAAAGGCTGCTCTGTTGTATCATAGAACTCGAGCATTATCTATGATGACATCACTGCCAAAACAACCCATTCATTCCTTCATGACCATACATGTATGTATTTAGGGATAGACACATATGGGATGTTCATAGATTTTTTTGCAGCAAAATCCATTCAATACATTTGAATGGGGTTGTTTGTGCAGTATGTGCAGGAATTATTTTTCAAGTTCTACAATGAATATGTTGTAGAGGAACAAACCCATACAGGAAAGAAACTCCTTCAACATAACACATAATCCAGAATGACAATTGTTTCCAGCACGGATCTGCAGTATGATGTGGCATTTATCAAAAGTAGAACTCGGAGAGAACAGATCTAGAAAGGAAACCACAGAGATGTCTATCTATATACAACTGTTTCGGGGTTCTTGCCCCTCATCAGCACAGAGCAGGGTACTGATTGGCTGAATGAGATACTCTGTTGATCAATATAGACTATATTAAACCAAAATGAACGATTTTCGGTTGAAATTTAACAATGACCAATCATCTACTATTGATTATCTTTTGAAAAGAAGCCAGCCATGTTTTTTGTCTGACAGTCAGGCAATAGCGCTTTTATTCAAAGAAAGATAATTTGTGAAAAGGGTTGAGCGAACCCGAACTGTAAAGTTCGGGTTCGTACCGAACTTTAGGGTTTTTGGTAACCGGACCCGAACCCGGACATTTCCGTAAAAGTTCGGGTTCGAGTTCTGTGTTCAGCGATTTCTTGGCTCTTATTGAAAGGCTGCAGGGCAGCCAATCAACAAGCGTTTCACTAGTCTGCCCTTAGAAGCCATCACAGCCATGCCTACTAATGGCATGGCTGTGATTGGCCAAGAGCAGCATGTGACCCAGCCTCTATATAGGCTGGATGAACGTAGCATCGCATGTCACTCTGCTCTTCTCAGTGTAGGGATAGGATGCTGCTGCTGTTGCTGTGAGGGAGAGATTAGGGAAGAATTTTGTTGAACTTGGTGGTGTTCAATCTTCAAACTACAGAGATTATTGCGGGTGCTATGCTACATTTTTGTACCCAGCCCTGAGCCCAGTGACACTGAAGTTTTAATCCATCTGCTAGTTCGGTGGGCGTCGGCAGCCATTTTTGCAAGTGCAGTGCCCTTGCAACTGCATGTGAACTGCATGTGTGCCAGGGACATTACTTTATGGTTGCACAGTGGAGGACAAATTCTCTTTTTTGGCCGTTCAAGTACCCCTGCGGCCTGCAGTGCATACCTGGCAGTGAAAATTATTCAATTACATTAGTCTCTCATATATATATATTTTTTTTAAAACATCTCTTTATTTGGAGACAAATCAAGTCATACAGTCATACAATCATGGTACACTGTAGCATTGACAGAGTAATCAGTGCAAGTGAGCATAGGAATAAGACGATACAGGCAAATGGAAAACTTGGCTCTGTCTTTGTGTATGACCTGCCCTATGATGGTTGATAGCATGAGTCCTGTATCTCCACTTTTTTTCCCATTATTTTTCAAAATTGCCTCCCCGCCCCCCACCCTAACCCAACCCACCCTAAGAACATGAGGAAATGATGCAAAATCTCACAACTCATCCATCCCGTCCGGTATTCTACCATGGTCAGGCACTAGACCCCCCCCCTCATCTTCCCTTCTATCCACCTCCAAGCTGCCTAATTTCCCGCTAATCTTGGCCTGCATATACCATTTGGTTTGTGTAAATGGGGCCATTACTTCTCTAATTTATTCTGGTGGCAAGGAATTCTCCATGAATTTTCTCCATTTTTTAATGAAGTTGCCTATTGATTTCTCTTTATGTCGTTCCAATTCCAAACGTTCCATGTATAACATGGCTTTCATTATGCCTAACACTTCATCCCATGTTGGGGTATCCTTGCTGAGCAAATGGCGTAAAAGCGCCTTCTTTACCGACATCAGTAGGATATGTACCCCCTTCCCTCTGACGCCATTCCCCTCCTCATTTTCTTGGTCAACCGGAATGAATTGGAAGATACATTGTTGGGGTGTGAGAGTCAGGTCCACTTCCCACACCGTAGCTATAAAATCCTTGGCCTGGGACCATATTGGGGATACATTTGGGCACTGCCACAATGCGTGAAGAAGACCCGCTTTCGGTAACAGACATTTAGGGCAGTGTCTCAAATAATGAGCTGGAGCACTCCTATATGGCAAGTCAAATGCAAAAGTCGCCCTGTGCATCAGTCTTAACTGTGTCTCCCGCCACTGTTCGTTATATATGGCCTTCCGTACCATCTCATAACCTTCTCTAATTTGTTTCGCTAGTCCAGCTACCTGCAGCTCCCTTTCCCACGCTGTAAAGGCCCGATCTACAATTCCTATTGTCTGTATACCGTGGATCCTGCGATACAGGTCTGACAATGGAATCATAGAGTCCTTTGACCCCAAAAGTGCGTCAAACCATGTCAATCTATTGCCGTCGCCCAGCTGTTCCGCTAGTGATCTGCAGTACCCCTGTAGTTGTAAGAAGGGAAGGAAGTGGGGGGCTGTCAGCCCATATTTAGCCCTAATTTCCTCCCAAGTCAGCATTTTCATATTCGTGTCATCCAACACGTCCCTAAGTTTGTGAATACCCTTTTGAAGCCATATCCGGTACATTGAGTTTTCCCTCCCTTGTGGGAAGGACGGTAGAGACCATAACGGCATGTATTGCGATATATAAATCGGTAGCCGGTATATCTTACGTACCGCCTTCCATGCCATAATGGTATCCCGTAGCAATAGAGATTGTTTAATGTGAGGCGGAATATCCTTCAATTTAGTGTGTAAAATAGCCGTTAGGTCCCAGGGTTTAGCCAGCTCCTGTTCCACTCTGTCCGCTGTGAAATGGGATGAACCCCAAACCCAATCCTTTACATGTCTAAACAACGCTGCTAGATTATAATGACGAATGTTCGGGAGCTGTAGTCCCCCTTCCCATTTTAACATAGTCAATTTTTCATAAGCTATTCGGGGCCTTTTATGTCGCCAAAGGAATTGAATAAAGGCTGCCTGTATTTTGTTAATATCGGTATGTTTCAGCAGCAGGGGAATTGTCTGCAGAGGGTAAAGTAATCTGGGAAAGCTCGTCATTTTCAACAAATACGCTCTACCATGTAAGGAAAGTGGTAGGTCCTTCCATTTGCTCAGTTCTCCCACAATTTTATTTATCAAGGGCGGGTAATTTAGAGAATATATGGTCGTCGGGAGTTTGCCGATTTTAACTCCCAGATAGGTGATATAGTCTTGTCTGACTTCCAATGGTAGATTGCGAGTAAAATCAGTACCAGGGGTCCTAAGAAACATAATTTGGCTCTTTGAGATGTTTATTTTATATCCTATGGCTGACCCGTATTTCATGAGAGCTGCTAGAATGTTGTGTAGCTGCGTGGTTGGATCTCTGACAAATAATAGCAGGTCGTCGGCAAATCCAGTGAGTTTAATCTCCTGCGTGCCTATTGTAATCCCGTCATATAGAGGGGTTTGTATTAGGAACCTAGCTAGAGGTTCTAGGGCGAGATTGAATAACAGGGGGGAAAGGGGGCAGCCCTGCCTAGTTCCTTTTTGCAATGGTATCCCAGAGGATAGAAAGCCCGGTACGTAAACTTGAGCACTAGGTTTATCATATATTGCAGCCAGGTAATTTCGAAAACTGCCTGTGAAGCCCATGGCGTCTAGGACCTCCCCCAGCCAGGCCCAGCCCACATTATCAAATGCCTTTTCGGCGTCGAGCGCCAAGAAGGCCGGGTTTCCTGGTATAATATCTGACTTGAGGGCATCCAGGACAGCCAATACCTTCCTGATATTTGAGATTGCGGATCGGCCCTTCATGAATCCCACCTGATGAGAGCCTATCAAATCAGGCATGACTAGCGCCAGTCTATTGGCCAGTAATTTTGACAGTACCTTAATGTCTTGGTTTATGAGAGATATCGGTCTATAAGAGCCTGGTTGGGAGAGATCCTTACCCTGTTTGGGAAGTACCTTTATATAAGCTAAGGAGCCCGACGGAGGCAGACCCTCCCCCCTCAATATGGAGTTAAAAAGTGAGGTTAAGGTAGCCGTAAATTCACCTTGCATGTTTTTATAAAATTCTGCTGGGAACCCGTCCGGCCCTGGTGTTTTACCATCCGCTAGGCCTTTTATAGTCGCGCGGACTTCCTCCTCACCTATTTCTTTGTTCACTAGCTGAAGGGATTCTATAGATATGGAGGGAAGAGTGACTTTGTTTAATAGATCCCTTGCCGTCTCTATATCATAGGGATCTTGGGCATACAAGGTTTTGAAGTATGTACCGAAAGCCTCAACTATGGCTTTAGGTTGTGTGAGTGTAACCCCGGTGCCATCCCTGAGTGGGTGGATAGCCGAGGATGCACCATACGGCTTAGCAAGGCGGGCTAAAAGTTTGCCGGCTTTGTTACCATACCTGAAAAATTCTGCCTTTTTGTACGACCCCTGCCATCTCTCCCTGTTTTCTAGATAAAAATCAAAAGTATGCTTCGCCGTCACCCATTTGACCTTATTAATCTCTGTAGGAGATTGAGGAAAGGACGTATAAGTTTCCCTCAGAGCATCTACTGCCAGACCATACTTCCTGAGAACCTCTTTCTTTTTACTCATTGTATAGGCCATAATTCTACCCCGTAACACCGCCTTAGCTGTGTCCCAGAATATTTGGGGATTATCTTTATAGGAATCGTTCTCTTGTGAGAATTCCCACAACCACCCCTTCATGATATTGGCAAATTCTTCATCCCTCAGAAGGTGGTGTGGCATTCTCCATACAAAATCAGTTTCTTTTGGGCTGTTGTCTTGCATATCCAGAATCACTGGTGCGTGGTCCGAGATGACAAGATCCGAGATCTCCACCCCTTGAACTCTCTGCAGAATCGGCGCAGAAACCAGAAAGTAATCAATTCTAGACCACGATGCCCGTGCGTGGGAGAAATGTGTAAACTCCCTGTCTGCCGGGTGATAGTGTCTCCACGCATCAGTGAGACCCGTCGTGCTAAGAAAGGGCGTCAGGGTATGAGGACCTGTAGGATTAGTATGGACCCTGGGAGTCGATTGTTTCCTGTCCTCCCTGTCGTCTAAGACTCTGTTGCAGTCTCATGCCAGTAGGATACAGCCGCCCTCTTCCTGCAATAAGTCCGTCTCTAAGGCATGATAATAGTGCAATTGGGACGAGTTGGGTGCATATATATTATATAGTGTGATGTTGTCCCCCGAGATTTCCAGAGTGAGTTTCAATCCCCTCCCTTCCTTATCCGCTGACGTCTCCTTCACCTCTGCTCGTAAATGTTTGTTCAGTAGGGTAATGACCCCCGCCTTCCTCCCTTGAGAGGGGGAGCCAAATATGCGACCCACCCATAATTTGCGCAGTCTCCAAAAATCTTGTTCTTCTAGGTGTGTCTCCTGCAGCATGGCCACATCCACTTTAAGTTTTTTTAAATGTCTCAAGACTGATATCCGTTTATATGGTGATCGTAACCCTTTAACGTTCCATGTGACCACTCGCATCATTTGTCTACATTTTCTCGGCTCACTGCAAGGGACACACCCGTCACGTAGTTTTCAAACCACCATATTGTAGAATATTCCCGGAGCATTCCCAAAAAAACTTCCTGTTGATATGCATCATTTCCTAAAACTTCCCCATCCCTCCCCCCATGAACAGTTTTCCCATTAATAGAAAACATGGAAGAACATGCTTCTCTGTACTTCACTTTTTTCGCGCAACTGGCTGTCTCGCGCCAAACCTTACTGAGCATCAATCAGAACAAAACAGTTCCCACAACTTTACTCCCTTTCCCCTGGCCCTTTGAAACCTGATGTCCATTGGGGCTGGTCTGTCCCCAGACCTTGTACACATAGTCCCCTGTCCCGGATTGTGTGGTGACCACCCCCATGTATTTCTTATTTTATTTTTTTTTTCCCCATTTAAACAGTTAAACACTATGCTTTCTCCCCTAGGTCAGATGTAACCCTCAGTCCCTCAAACCTTCTTCATGGTTCCTCTTGCTCGGGTGGGTATTCTTGCATACCCTTATCTCGCAAAAGTACCTCAGTATTGCGACCTGTAGCCGACCGACCGGTCTGGGATCAGTCCCATTCGGCGTCCCCCGCCGCGTATCTGGCTGGTGGTCGTCCTGGTCCTGGTCTGTGGTTTGGAGATCTTCGCTGTCTCAACGGTGGGCTACCTCTCCCCTTCGCTGGCACCGATGTTCTGGCCTGTGGTGGAGTGAAGGATCCCTGGATGTCGCTGTCGAGTTCCAGTGCTTCTGCTGCTTCTCTCGGGGAGGCAAAGGTGTCAATTGTGCCATCCGCCTGGAACACTCTCAGAGTGGCTAGGTACATTAAGGCGAATCTGGTCCTCTTCTGGACCAAAGAGGTGCAGATGGAAGAAAAAGCCCTCCTTTTTTTTGTGACCTCAGCCGAATAATCATTGAAAAGCAACACTTTAGTGTTGTTGAGGAGAAGCGGCTGGGCTGATTTCTTGTAGGCTGACAAAATGGCGTCTTTTGCCGCGTAATTGAGGTAGCGTACCATAACAGAGCGTGGCCTGGGTGGGCCCAGGGATTTATCTTGCGGACTCGGTGGACCCAACCTGTGGGCTCTTTCCACTGTAAATTTTCCTTGTAACCCCAGTGCTTGGGGGATATCCTGGGCACATACCTTGGCCAGTTGATTAGGGGCCACAGATTCAGGGAGCCTGACTATTCTTAAGTTGTTTCGTCTGGAGCGATTTTCCAGATCGTCCACTTTCTCCTTTAGGTACTTATTCACTTGCAGCACCTCTCTTATTTGTGTGTGGGCTTTCTCTATTTCTTCCTCCATCATTCCCACTCTTGTCTCCAATTCTGTCAGTTGCTCCGTATGTTGTTGCACCTCAGTCTGTAGCTGTTTCAGCGCTGAGGAGACAGTGGCCTCTAAGGTCGCCTTAATGTCCTGCGCTAGTAGTTTGGCTACTTCTATAGCCATGGATTTGCAGGAGAGCGGGAGGGAAAGCTCTTCGGTTGCACACTCCTGTCTGCTGGCCTCAGACTCTGTCTCTGTGCAGGGGCCAGGAGGTTGAGAGGCTGACCTGGTGAGTCTATTGTTCTTATCCCTATCTGCTGCCGCCGCCATCTTCCCTCTCTGCCTCCTCTCCACTCTCTGCTGGGGCGGTAGAACTGATGTCTGGGAGCTGCTGCGGTTGAGGAACTTGTCCATGCGGTGTCCCCGGTCCCGGATCTGAATCTCGGGATCAGTTTGCTGCTGCTGGGCACGTGGGAGACCTGGTCTGCGGGCTAGGGTGAGCGGAGCTGCTCCTTCACGCGACCGCCATTGCGAGCGCCGGAACCGGAAGTGTGCATTATTTTTTTATTTTTTTGACCTAAAGCGATTTTTTATCTGTCTGCAACAGGCACTGCATCTGACAGTCCAATAAAACCGCTAAATACTGCAGTTACCTTGCTGATATAAAAAAGCACACTTTTTTTTGCAAGATAGTAAATTTACGGGCTATGCTGCATTTCTGACAGTCCAATTAAAATGTTACATACTGCAGTTACATTTCTGCTATAAAAAAGCAAATTTTTTTGTGCTAGATAGCAAATTTGCGTGATACACTGCATTTCTGACAGTCCAATACAACCGTAACATACTGCATTTACATTGGTGCTACAAAAAAAACCACGCTTATTGTGCTAGATAGGTGACAGGGACGTAAATTTGTAAAAAATTGTCTGTTCCATTGGTGGGTGACATTTTACCATTTTTGCCGTATACAAACCCCTGCTCTGCATAGGTGAGAGGGATGTAAATTTGTAAAAATCGTCTGTTACATTATTGGGTGACATTAACCCAGTTTTGCCATATACAAACCCCTGCTCTGCATAGGTGACAGGGACGTAAATTAGTATAAATCGTCTGTTACATTATTGGGTTGCATTAACCCAGTTTTGCCGTATAGAAACCCCTGCTCTGCATAGGGGACAGGGAGGTCAATTTCTAAAAATCGTCTGTTACATTGGTGGGTGATATTTTGCCAGTTTTGCCGTATACAAACCCCTGCTCTGCATCGGTGACTGGGAGGTAAATTTTTAATAATCGTCTGTTACATTGGTGGTGACATTTTGCCAGTTTTGCCGTATACAAACCTCTGCTCTACATAGGTGACCGGGAGGTAAATTTCTAATAATCGTCTGTTACATTGGTGGTGACATTTTGCCAGTTTTGCCGTATACAAACCCCTGCTCTCTATAGGTGACAGGGAGGTAAATTTCGAAAAATTGTCTGTTACATTCTTGGGCCATAAAGTACCCCTGCACTGCATACCTGACTTGGAAATATATTCAGTAAATTAGGTGGCCTTCAGATTGTTAGGTGATCTGTACCCCTTCTTTCTTTCAAAGTTCCCCTGCACTGCATACCTGACTGGGAAATATATTCAATAAATTAGGTAGCCTTCACATTGTTAAGTGATCTGTACCCCTTCTTTCTTTCAAAGTACCCCTGCACTGCATACCTGACTGGGAATTATATTCTGTAAATTAGGTGGCCTTCAGATTGTTGGCTGATCTGTACCCCTTCTTTCTTTCAAAGTACCCCTGCACTGCATAACAAACAGGGAGCTTAATTCATTACAATTGGCGGTTACATTGGTGCCTGAAATAAAGCCTTTTTTGGCTGTGAAGCCAAAGGTAGTCGCCAACAACAATGTGTTTTTTTTTTTTTGTTTGTTTTTTTATAAATTGGGGTAGACCCCAAAACATTGGGAAATAGAAAATAGAAAACAAAGCGTTAGTACGCTGTAGTATAACATGGCTGTGTGAGGCCGGTATACATGTCTATTCTGCATAAGGTACGAACAAGTCCTGTGGGATCCATGCCTGGTTCTTTTTAATGAACGTGAGATTGTCCACGTTGGCTGTGGACAGGCAGCTGCGCTTGTCTGTGATAACGCCATAACGCCCCCAGCAGTGCTAAATACACGTTCAGACAGTACACTGGCTGCAGGGCAGGCCAGCACCTCCAAGGCGTAAAGGTCAAGCTGAGTGAAAAGAGGGGTGTACGGTGGGAGTCTGGTCGGGTTAATCTTCTCTTTTTGAAATGTTCCTTGTATAGTTTTTGTTACGTTTATATTATAAAGTCCTGATAACCGTGGAAATGTTACCCAACAATCTAACCAACAAGTTTAATAAAAAAATTTGCCCGTCACATCTGCATCTCAGGCCGCAGGGGTCCTGGAGTACCAATAATAGTGAATTTGTCCCACCAGAATCTAAGAGCTGGATTAACTGAATTGATTTTCACTGTCAGGTGTTCAGGAATTTCTGCACCACCAAATTCAGCACATGCGCCAGGCAAGGGATGTGTGTCAAACTGGCTAGGCCCAGAGCTGCTACGAGATTTCACCCATTATTGCACACCACCAGGCCGGGCTTAAGGCTCAGTGACACTAACCACTCATCGGTCTGTTGTTCCCTGTCCGTCCACAGCTCCTGTGTGGTGTGGGGTTTGTCCCCTAAACAGATGAGTTTCAAAACTGCTTGCTGTCGTTTTCCCCCTGGCTGTGCTGATGTTTTTGGTGAAGGTGTTACGCTGACTGGATGAGGAGGTGTTAGAGAAGTAGGAGGAGGAGGCAACAGGAGGCAAATAGAAATGCCCTGCAATCCTCGGGGGTGGAAGGACATGCGCCAAACTTCTATCCGCCTCTGACCCAGCCGCCACTACATTTACCCAGTATGCTGTTAGGGAGATATAGCGTCCCTGCCCGTGCTTACCGGTCCACGTATTGGTGATTATGTGGACCTTGCCACAGATGGCCTTGCGCAGTGCACACCTGATTTTGTCCGCCACTTGGTTGTGCAGGGAAGGGATGGCTCGCCTGGAAAAGTATTTGCGGCTAGGAACCATGTACTGTGGGACAGCCACCGCCATAAGTTTTTTAAAAGTCTTCATCTATCTCCACCAGGCAGAATGACAACATTTCAAAGGACCAGGAATTTTGAAAATCCTGGCATTCAGTGCCAGGGATCCCGGGTGGGTAGGGGGTACTTCCTCTTTCTATTTCTCTTTCTATCAAGTGTTTGGGAGATGGACAGCTGAAGGCTTCCAAGGTATAGTGTGGAGATGCTTGGTGACGGTGAAAGATGTGGTGGCTTTTATGGGAAAATATGGCTCTTAGCCTCTTAGCCAGAACCTCAGCCTGATGACCACACAAATATGTTCTCAAGCCTTTTTTGTGGTGTATTAGTGGGGAAAGAAATGACTTATATGCCGTTGAAGTGACAAAATGACAGCCTTTTTTGGGGTGTATTAGTGGAAAAAAAAAGTGTTATTAGCCGTTCAGCGGTGCAGTTATATGTTCTGAAGCCATTTTTCGGGTGTATTCGTAGAATAAAAAGGCTTGTTAGCCGTTGTGCGGTGAAGTGACAAAATTATAGCCTTTTTTGGGGTACATTAATTTCCTTTTTATTTATTTAGTTAATCTAATAGTCCTAATAGTTTCTGAGCAGGCACAGGTCGCAGCAGAGTAAAGGGGCGTGGCAGCAGGGGTCACTTCGAGAGACCTGAGCCCCGTGGTGTCATCCAGCGGTCGTGTCATGCTTGAATGGTTGAATTGGTCATCCACTTTGTCCCAAGTGACATCAGACACCCTCAGCCAAGAGTCGTGGGTTTGTCAGACACAACCCTTAGTTGGCATGGCCCAGGAGCAGGCCCTGTGTCCTCACCTGTCCTCAACCTGCCTCTATCCTTTTCTGTTCCCTCAGCCGGAGAAGCATTATATAATGTGCGTTCAGCTCCACTATACAGCGAGAACGAGCTACTAGAGGACAGTCGGCAGCTACTGCCCAGCCAGGATCTGGAGGACACATCCACTGCTTCCTCCGGAAGGCTGGCAAGTAGTGATGAGGAGAGTGGCGTGGGAGCTGGTGTAGCGAGCGGTCAGTACTCGATGATGATGTAGCTGATCGCAATTGGGAGCTGGGTGACAGGAGCTTTATCATCATCGGGAGAAGAGGGTGGCAGCTTGCGCGTGAGGCAGCAGCGGAGCCAACAAGTCGGTACGGTAGCGTGGCCAGGAGTCAGCAGAGTGTTGGGAGCGGTCAGTACTCGATGATAATGTAGCCGATCGCAATTGGGAGCTGGGTGAAGAAGGGGCTTCATCATTATCGGGAGAAGAGGGTGGCAGCTTGCGCGTGAGGCAGCGGTGGAGCCAGCAAGTCGGTAGCGTGGCCGGGAGTCAGCAGGGTGGAAGCAATGGAAGGTCAGGAGCCAAATGTGCCCAGGGTAGACCACCCGCTTCTCAGATCACTCAGATCTAAGTTTAATTCGCAATGCGATTAATATAACCTGCATTAATGGCATTACAAATTCAACTTATAGCTGAGTTCCTAATGGTTGTTGTATTGCTAGAATATACGTTATATTCTAGCAATACAACCATTTGTAATCGAAATGCGAATAATACTTACAATTATTAATCGCTTTGCGAATCCATTTGATGCCTCTATTTGATTGTATATGACGGTTGACTATGACTACTACCAACGTTCTGCTGCCTCCAAAGCAAGATATCTGAACCCCCCAGGGGCCATTTGGGCGTTTTCGATAGAAAACGCATCAAAAACACATCTGCGTTTTTATAATTTTTTAATTTTATTTTTTTGTGTATTTTGCCACATTTGGTTGCATATTTACATTTGGTATAGGCAAATATGGTAGTCTAGATCATATGTCTATACCAAAACCTAGGATCATTGTTTGACAGCATATTTTCTAAGCCATGTAGCTGAATATAGATTTGTGCAGAGTAATGATCTAGACCTGTGTTTCCCAACCAGTGTGCCTCCAGCTGTTGCGAAACTACAACTCCTGGAGGCACAAAGTTGGAGGCACACTGGTTAGGAAACACTGAATTCTAGACTACCATATTTGCCTATACCAAATGTAAATATGCAACCAAATGTGGCAAAATACACAAAAAATTAAAATGATGAAAACCCATATGCGTTTTTGATGCGTTTTCTATCAAAAACGCCCAAATGGCCCCTGGGGGGTTCAGATATCTTGCCTCGGAGGCAGCAGAACGTTGGTGGTAGTCATAGTCAACCGTCATATACAATCAAATAGAGGCATCAAATGGATTCGCAAAGCGATTAATAATTGTAAGTATTATTCGCATTGTGATTACAACTTAGAGCTGAGTTCATAATGGTTGTATTGCTAGAATATAACGAAGATTGAGAATTCAATCTTCGTTATATTGTAGCAATACAACCATTAGGAACCAAGCTCTAAGTTGAATTCGCAATGCGATTAATGCAGGTTATATTAATCGCATTGCGAATTCAACTTAGAGCTGGGTTCCTAATGGTTGTATTGCTAGAATTATATAACGAAGATTGAGAATATAGCGCTATATTCTCAATCTTCGTTATATTCTAGCAATACAACCATTAGGAACTCAGATCTAAATTGTAATCCCAATGCGATTAATACAAGTTATATAAATGCATTGCGATTACAACTTAGAGCTGGGTTCGTAATGGTTGTATTGCTAGAATATAACGAAGATTGAGAATATAGCGCTATATTCTCAATCTTCGTTATATTCTAGCAATACAACCGTTAGGAACCCAGCTCTAAGTTGAATTCGCAATGCGATTAATGCAGGTTATATTAATCGCATTGCGAATTCAACTTACCACTCTCTGCGTCAACTACGTAATTTTCCATGGGAGTTTTGCCATGGATCTCCCAGCATGCCACAGTCCAGGTGTTAGTCCCCTTGAACAACTTTTCCATCACTATTGTGGCCAGAAAGAGTCCCTGTGGGTTTTAAAATTCGCCTGTCTATTGAAGTCTATGGCGGTTCGCCCGTTAGCGAACATTTGCGGAAGTTCGCCGTTCGTGAACGGAAAATTTTATGTTCGCGACATCTCTAAAGGTGAACATGGCCATTTGCCAAATCTGTGGGCAGAAGGAGAAGCGTGGCTAGAGTGCACCACAGCCCTGCGTCAACATATGCAGCGTCACCATAAAGTGGCCTGGGAGAACCATGGCTCCAATGTGGTGGTCCAGCCTGCCCTAGCAACCGATGCATCACCCAGTGGCACGCACCCAATTTCAGGCAGTCAAGCTCCACCACCTTAGCCGAAGGGAGCTGTCTGTCCTTCCAATCATCTGCTGGTCCTGATGCTCCTCCTACTCCTCATCAGTTATTCCGTCAGCAATCGATAACCAAAGCGATTGCCAAGAGACAACAGTATGTGTGCACCCATCCAACAGAGCAGAAGCTGAACCTGCTCCTGGCCAAGTTGCTGGTGCTGCAATCCCTCCCTTTCCAACTGGTGGACTGTGCATCTTTCAGAGAACTGATGGCTTGTACACAATCGAGGTGTAGAGTCCCAAGCCGTCATTTCTTTGCCAAAAAAGCAGTACCAGCCCTGCACAAATATGTAAAACAGAAGATGGGCCAGTCCTTGAGCCTATCGTTGTCTGCCAAAGTGCACGGCAGCGCCGACGTGTGGAGCTGTAACTACAGTCAGGGACAATACATGTCCTTTACAGCCTACTGGGTGAATGTGGTTCATGGCCAGCCACACCAGCAACTTGGTCAGATTACGCGGCTTCCGCCTTCACATTCTCACGCCATTGTTCCTGCGACAATGTCCGCCTCTACCTCATCATCCACCACCGTGTCCTCAGCCTCCATGCAGGGACAATTCACAGTGCTCCTCCAGCATACCACATGTGTAGGGCACGGCGGTGTCACGCTGTTCTACACCTTGTTTGCCTGGGCGAACGGAGTCACACAGGGGAGGAACTGTTCCGTGTCCTTTATTTAAGAAATCGAATCCTGGCTTTCTCCGCAACAACTCTGAACCATGGTGACCGACAACAGAAAGAACATGGTTCCTGCGCTGCATCAAGGAGGGCTAAGCCATGCGCCCTGCATGGCGCATGTGTTCAATCTGGTTGTCAAGAGGTTCCTGAAGTCTTCCATCCATCTGCAAGACATCCTAAAAATGGCCAGGAAACTTCAGCCACTCGTACACCACCAATCACACCCTCCTTGAGCTGCAGCGGCAGAATGGCGTCCCCCAATATAGGCTGATATCCGATGTTTCCACTAGAGATGAGCGAATCGAAGCTGACGAAGTGGAATTCAACCTGAATTTCAGGAAAAATTCAATTCACACAGAATCCGAATTTCCTCACGATTCTTGGTAACGAATCGTATTTTTTCCTAAAAAGGCTGCTGCACGTGTGAGAACCTGGAGCAAGGAACTCTGGGAAGGCGGGATCACCCACAATGCCATGCCTGCAGCCAATCAGCAGCCAGCCAGCCATGTGATGTCACAGCCCTATAAATAGCGGCAGCCATCTTAGATTCTGACAATTACCAGTGTACTTAGTGCAGGGAGAGACGTCTGCAGGCGCTAGGGACAGTGTTAGAAAAAACATCATTGTGCTAAAAAAAACGATTTACAAGTGGAGGGAAAGATTTTTCAAGGTGTAGGGAAAGGAGAGGGAGGAATCATTTCACAGCATTTGTATTAAACAGGGTTCAGTAGAGAAGGTTACAGCCTGGGTAATAGAAACAATCCGATTACACCTTGCTGCACTGATTGGGGATCCAAATTGCCATTATACAGCTCTGTAACTCCAGCAAACCATTCTTATTAGGGTGCAAGTGCTATTTGATACAGGCATTAACAGGGTTTATTACAAGGAAATATTTCTAAGGGTCCATTCACACGTCCGTAGTGTATTGCGGGTCTGCAAATTGCGGATCCGCAATACACCAGGCCGGCACCCCTATAGAAATACCTATTCGGAACCGCGGACAGGAAATGCGGTTCCTTTCCATCCCCATTGAGAATAAATGGGTCCGCACCCGTTCCGCAGAATTGCAGAACGGATGTAGACCCGTTCTACGGATGTGTGAATCGACCCTAAGTCTTATTTGCCTTGTGCAGCGAACCGGACTGCAGGGGCAACCCGTGAGGCACAGTGGGCCAGTGGGGGTAGTAGTTGTTTGGTACTCACAGTTAGCAGAGCCTCCCTGGGCCGGCATGCAGTGAAGGGAAAGACAATATTCCTCCCGAGGTAAGAGATGCGGGTACAATGGTAGTTCACCAGATGCGTTTTGTAGTCTGCAGCTTCGGACTCCGAAACGCGTCTGTGAACTACCATTATACCTGCATGTCTTATCTTAGGAGGAATATTGTTTAACTACCCTGTCTGAAGCGCTTCACTTGCGGGCATCTGCCCTTACCGGTCCGCAATCACACCGCACAGCAGGGTAGCCTGTACGCGAGAGCTCCATTACCACGTGGGAGGCCAACAGCGCTGCTACCATGTGAGACGCCAACAATTAGGCTTGAACTGAGGATCGATATCACACAGGCCGCCAGGATGATGGGACAGGTAACCGCAGTCAGTGGGACACCACAGTAGGCATACATCAGTTCCTGACTGCCAGCTTAACCTCTACGTAGTCCACAATAAGATATACAGTGGAATATATATTTTAATGAATTGGGCATATGAACAATGTACCTGGATGAACTGGGCATAGGAATAGTATCTCAAACAACAGAGTGCCATCCAGCTGATGAGATGTATATTATAGTGTGAACAGCATTAGATCGGCAGCCTAGACAACAGAGGCGACCCGATCTATTAAACTCCTGTATTAGATGCTGCTGAACTAATAGGAGTGACTCGCTACATCACACTATTGTATCAAATGATGCTGAACTAATAGGATGATTCAACAAATTACATTGTTGCAACATAGTATTGCAAAGAGTATCGGCAATTGCGGCTCCTATTAGGTGAAATATATGCTGCTATCTCTGTAAATAGAGACTGGACACTTTCTTAAATATTCTCCGCAAAACGGATTTTCTGCATGCGTTTTTGTACAGTTTATATAAAAAATAATTACACGTATGGCCATTGATTGATTATATTGATCTTATGTGGCTATTGACTGATTATCCTTGCTATCTATCTGTAAAGATCCAGAATATGATTGTTACCATTTCTTTTTAATGTTTTTTATGTGTATTTTAGGGGTTGTTTTGGTTTATTTTATGTCATTTTATTTTATATATTAAAGCTCCTCTCTTTTTCCCCATAATATCTCTCCGAGTGTTACCAGAAGTAGAGTGCCTGTCTATATATTAGCTATCATCAATTTATGTCATGACTCATGACATATTAAAATTTACTGTATATGTGATTTTTTTTTTTACAAATAAATAGGTGAATAGTTTTCCCTTTTTCCCCCCTTTGTTTGGACTTTTAGTACGACAAACGGCTTCACTTGACTCAGTCTGACCATTCACTCCGACCAGAGTGGGAAAGGGTATGAGTAATTCAAGTAGGGTATCACACATTACACTGATAAGTGCAATACTCTTCTGTGGGCATCTTTATCTAGGCCTATAACAGTACAGCTGTCATACTGTGTCCTAATTCTACAAATCTACTATTATACTAACAGATCAATGGACACATTTACAAAGACCGGCATTTTCGTGCCAGTCTTTGTTTCCCCCTTGCACAGCCAAAGGATCAGACTAATTTATGACAAGGCGTGCACATCATCGTAAATTTGGCTAATCTAAGGTGCCTAGCAGAAAAACTATGCCAGTTCCAGACTGGCTTCGTTTTTCGCCAACATGTATGCCCCCACTCCGCCCCGTCCAACTGTTGAAAACTTTTCTACATGACTATGTGACTTAATATTGTCGCATGGCTGGTCAAAAAGGGGACTTGCGACTATTTTTACGCCAAAAGCTGGCATAAAAATATTTGGAACAATAGGTTACTTATCTATACTGGTGTTTTATCTTTATGTGCTGACTGCTACAGAATGGCAATAGTTTGTATTTAATTTTCAGGGGTATAGTACTGCATAAATAAATAAAAATCCTTCAAAAATAGTTGTCTATGAGTCTATAGTTGTCTATGAAAATACTTCTTTCTGCAGGGGCGTTGCTAGGTTACTAGGTTAAAACATTTGAGGCCAGGGCCCCTGATGTTTTGTCCCAGGCCCTGAATTTCCTGCCTGCCAGCTAGATATAACTGTATTGCTATCCTCAGGACAGCAATACAATTGCATCTAATGCACTGGAAATGCTGAAGGACCTGTGGTGATATTACAGGTCATGTGACCAGTAAAACAGGCAGTGGTTGAGAAGGACCTGCCATGATGTCACCATCTTGTCACCAGTGCAGGAGAGGATGGCAGTGAAGCCCAAAAGTCCAGGGGGAAGAAGCTGTGGTGATTTCTGCTGTCCGTCTTGAACAGCATTGAAAGTCAATGGGGGACGGATTCGTTTTCTATTGTGTCAGATTCTGTCATCCCCATTGACTTAGCCGTTCACATGAACGTTTTTTCCGTATACGGGCCGTTTTTTGCGTTCAGTATATCGTCCGTATACGGAACCATTCATTTCAACGGGTAAACAACAAAAAATTGTATTTCGGTTTTTCCGTTCCGCTACATTTTGAGTCATTATTATATGCTTCTGTTTCCGTTTGCGATCTGCAAAAAACAGATCACAAATGGAAACCATAAGGAAACGGAACGGAAACGGAAACACTACTGAAACCAAAAACTGATAAAACGGATCCATTAAAAAGGACCACAAAACCATACGGTCGTGTGAACGAGCCCTATGTCAGGACGGATCCGTCTTGCTCTGCACCACATCGCGGACAGAAAAATGCTGGCAATACCACATATGTATAGTTTTTCCTGCGTTTTGATACAACAACAAAATGTAATTTATTTTTTTTCTTTTTCATTTCTTTTGTAGTTATGTGTGCGGAGCTGTATGAGGGCTCATTTTTTGTGGTGTGATCTGTACTTTTCATTGATACTATTCTGGGGTGTGTACAACTTTTTCATCACTTTTTATTAAATTTTTGTGGGAGGAGAAGCGACCGGAAAATGGCAAATCAGAAATTTTGATGCTTTTTTCGTTTTACCTTTTTTCCCACTTTTTTTTTTATAGGGCCCTTTAGAATGCTATTCTCATAGACTCCAAAAGATTAGCATTGAAGTCTACGAGAAGTGTACTATCTTCCTATGGAGCCCTGCTACAGAAAAGTGCTCCATAAGAGACACTATGCAACAGGCTCCTGTCATTCTCTATGACAGGGACTGCTGAATACAAGCTCCAGCTCCTCTGATCACCACACGAGCATTACTGGTAATACCAGCTCTTAAATGCCGTGGTCAGGTTTGACCACGGCATCTGAGAGGTTATATGAACACGATCGGCATTACTGTCTGAAACACAGCAGGCACCCGACAATTTAAGGGGAAAGGGTTTAAGAGGTTATCCCATAAATAATGTAAACCAGGCATGCTCAACCTGCGGCCCTCCAGCTGTTGCAAAACTACAACTCCCAGCATGCCCGAACAGCCTACAGCTATCAGCCTACAGCAGGGCATTGTGGGAGTTGTAGTTTTACAACAGCTGGAGGGTTGCAGGTTGAGCGTGCCTGATGTAAACGATACAAAGCATGCATGATTAGTTAATGACAATCTCTGTCTAACAAACTTAGAACCAGCCCTGTACCTCACATGAATCCAGAGGTCTCCCCATTCATTGCCCCAAGTGCTCTGCTAGATTTATTTCAAACTTTCAGCTATGGGGTTGTGTCCTTTCTGCTGCAGCTAGTGGCAGTTGAAGCATAGAACTGAGCATGTCCTTCTGTCTCACTGAGCAGAATAGAGACATTAGAAAAAAGAAAACAGCAGGTGGCGCTATATTTCTTTATTTCATTGAATAACTTGGTAGCTATAACAAATTTTTTATTACATGCAAATACTGAAGTATTCAGATCCAGGTGCTGGTTTATAAACTGTAGAATATTTTTAATGTGGGACATATCTTTTTAGTCTTTCATGAAAGAGGAAATTTAGGGAACTTTACAAGCGGATGGTTCACATGTGAAAAAATATATATACTGTAACCAAGTAGATCTATTTGCTGCTGCAACAACATACAAACCTGGGGACAACATGCTCCCTAGAGTTGGAGGACATTTAGATACTAGTGATAAGCGGCACACGCAATATTCAAATTCACGATACCTTGCTAATTTTTGGCTGAATATTCGCTATAAATTAGCAAATTTGAGAATTCGTGATCTCCAGTCATTATTTACTTGATGGCGAAATTCGGCAATGTAATATATTCGTGATAAAAATTCGTAATCAACACTAAGGGGTAGGCACCTTTCCTATTGGTTGCTAGGGATGTTGCTAAGTGCCGATATTCGTGATAAATTCGTGATTAGAATATTCGTGATCAACACTATTGGCGAATACGAATATATAGCACTATATTCTAAGTATTCGCGAATTCTCAAAGTGGTGATATTCTCTATTAAAATTCGCAATCTGAATATTCGTGCTCAACACTATTAGATACCCCCTGGCATTCTAATTTCAGTATACTGTGCTGCATATTCCTTACAATATCCTTGATATGTGTATACTAAACTGCAGAACTAGCATTGGTTTGATAGGTTAATGCATGTGATCACGTTTGGGATTCGTGTCTAGTCCGCAATATTTGTGGGTCGAATGCTCTACTCAATCATTTCTATGGGGTCCACAAAAAAATGGATAGCAAATGGACGTCAGCAGTGTGCTGCCCGCATCCGTGCAGCTATTCCACAAATTATAGAACATATCCTATTAGTGTCCGTTTTGCAGACAACAATAACCATTTCTATTGATGGGAGTGAAATAACTGTGGAATGTCCACTTCAATGATGCTAAACATTGTAGTAGCCTTAGAAACCTATGCATGAACCTTTATACAGCAGATGGCATGTAGCTCCCTACATCAGAGGGCAGGTCATGAGAGAGTGCGAGAGGCCTTGCTGTGACTACTGGAAGTTGAAATGGTCTGTTAGGAATTCTGCTTTGACTGCTAAGTGGGAGGTTTAGAAATGGTGAGATTGACTATGAGTACCGAGACGAGAGGCTGAAGGAAGTCCTGCTATGTCAACTGGAGAAGTAGAAGGACTGGTATGACTACTTAGGAAGTAGGTGCCATGACTACTGGGAAAGTAGGTAGGGGGTTACTGTAATTACTAGTGAAGGAATTTGGTGGAGGCTGCTGTGATTACTGTAAAAGTATGTGAGGGTGGAGTACCACTATACATGTAACTATCATGGAATGCTCTATTGTGACTATTTTCTAAATAAGGGGGTCAAATCCTCAAAAGTTGCACATCATTGTTTTTTTTTTGTAACCGAAAATTAATTCCCCCTAAGGCCCCTTTTACATCAGCGTTTTTGCTTTCCGTCCTAGAGTTCCGTCCTCGGGGCTCTAGGACGGAAACATACTAATCAGGATTATCCTAATGCATTCTGAATGGAGAGAAATCCGTTCAGGATGCATCAGGATGTCTTCCATTCAGTATGTGAACGTTTTTTGGACGTTGACAAAACCGCAGCATGCTGCGAATTTGTTTCCGTCCAAAAATCCGGAAGACATGCCGTAACTCCGGATCTGGAATTAATGCCCATTGAAGTGCATTAATCCGGATCCGGAATTAAGCTAAGCATCGCCGGATCCGTCGTTTAACTCTGCGCATGCGCAGCAGCAGTTCCGATCGGGGCCCCAGTGTAAGCTGGGGCTCCGATCGGTTACCATGGCAGCCAGGACGCTACTGAAGTCCTGGCTGCCATCGTAAGTACTCTGCAGCAGTGTACTTACCTTCGCCGCGGCCTCCGGGCGCTCCTTCATGATGTCTCAGGTTCGGGCGGCACATTGATCTATGCGCCACGGGGACCTGTGATGTCATGAAGGAGCGTCCGGCAGCCGCAGTGCAGGTAAATACACTGCTGCGGAGTACCATGGCAGCCAGGACTTCAGAAGCGTCCTGGCTGCCATGGTTACCTGAAAGCATATTGAAGACTGATCAGGATCCTGATCAGTCTTCAAATGCTTTCAAACGACTTGCGTTCCGACTGAACGCAAGTGTGAAAGAGGCCTAAGTGGGTTTTTGTCAGAATGTAGTTGGGGCCCTTAAAGGGGTTTTCTAAGATATTTGTAAATCAGACAAACCCTAAAATGACTAAACTAATATTCAACATGTTCTTCAGGGCCATTCTCTGAAGTGCTGGATCGGTTCTATGATCCCTATTTGTTTTCAAACACCAGTGATGATGTTCCTTGAAACAGGGGCGTACTGACTATAGACCACACAGTGAAATTTCCCTGTAGGCTTAAATCGAGCCCTCCTCGATTTAAGACTGGCAGCATTGAGTACTCATGTACCTGCCCGGGGGCCACCGATACTCTCCTGACTCTTGGGTCAACTGTATTGCCTTCCTGAGGAAACTGGAGTAGGGGGACAGAATGTGGCAGCTGATGTTGGCCACCTCAGAGGGGCTGCTGGGGTATTATTTTGTGATGCACTCTGGTATTTTCTTCTGCTTGGGCAGTTTATTGTGCTGTGTTCACTTTATGGTCGCTTTAAGGTCCCAATCCATCCCTACCTTCCTGGCATGTCACAATAATGGTGATGTAAACAGTGATATTCCGAGATACGTCTCGTGACTGCTGATGTTTGTTGAACCGGTCCAGCACCATATAAAACAGCACTGGAGAACGGGCTGAGTATAACATTTTTTTTTTTTTTAATTTCAAACCATCTTAGGTCTTGTCTGAGATTTTTTATAATCTGTGAAAATCTCCTTTATTTTCATAGCTGGCTTCTAAACTTGTCGAGGCAATATTTTACATATACCATATAAATTATGGGTAATGTTTTGAATATTCGCTGACTAATGACTTTGAGGTATATAGTATCCTTGTCCATGCCATAACTCTTGCCTCTACATTTCATAGAATGAGTATTCGCCATGTAGACATAAAATAAATTTACATACACAATCACAATGGATTCTGTTCTATAAATATATTTAATTGAAAATAGTATAAATTAAAATGCTAAATGTATAAAGGGCTATATACAAAAAAATATTGCAAGATAATTTACAAAAAAAGATCTGTACAGAAAAAAAAAAGATTATTTGTATATAGTATGATAAACCTACTTACAAACAACTAGATTAGTACAGTTCTGGAGGTAGCTGTTTCATTTAGGCACACTATTATACATCACTTTAGAGATGAGAGTCTTTCTCCTTGTATTCTTTGTGTGACTACCACATAACCTATATTCTATTTACCACATGTGTATTGTGTTATTGCTCATTTCTAGCATGTGAGGTAGTTGTCCTTTTTTTTTTTTTTTTTTTTCCTGAAAGGACTGTAAACCTGAAATGAGAGAAAAATAACATGGATATAAAAGTAGCTGAAAGTATAATTACCTTTCACACACAATTTTAACCATTATAGGGGGTTACTTTTAAAGGAGAACTAACAAAAAATATATTTTTTATGCATCATTCTTCTTGCAAAAGGAAAAATGGCATGTCTACTTGTTCTTGTGATAATGCATTTAGCACATTGCTATCTTTTGGCATGACAACTGGTTTCTATTCAGATAAGAAATAGGTTGGACCATAGACAGGACTTCACCACCTTTCCATGAATACATCATGCCAAATCTTCCTACTCATGTACCAACAGAGGTGCAGGAAATGTATCCCAGTCATTGAAGTCCTGTAGAAGCCATAATGGCAGCCATATTGGTCAGCCAGGCTTTGTCGAAGCAACTCTTAACGAAATGATGAAAGATTTAAACTTGCTACTGCAAAGCGCAGAACATTCGGAGGAAGCATGTTATAGAGCAGGAGAAGCTGAGCAGATTTACTGTGTATATAGTTTTTTGGGGTAATTATTTAGTTAGTTATTTGATGATGTAGCCTTGCATCTTCTTTTCTGATTTTAAGGGTAAATTCAAAGGAAAGGATAATTGTGGAAGACACACTTTGTAGCTTACCTTACAGTCCCTATGCAGGAGTGAGGAAGGTTTCCTCTGTAGATGAACCATTGAGGGTGACTATTTGGACTTTAACATGGTAGAATGTTGAGGGCTTCAGGTCATCAATAATCACAAAGTTATGAGTCTTCAACACACATAGGAAGATGATTGTATCATGTAGAAAGAAGACACAATGTTATACAATAATAATAGAAATTAAATGGAGTGGCGCTCTACTCGATTCAAACTCATCCTCACCACTGTCATATAGTGAGGAGAAATGAGGGCTAAGGCAACCTGTTCTATTGAAAGAGCAAAGTCCCAGCAGTGGGGCCCCAAGCAACTACATATGCTGTACATAGGTAATAAAAGTCAATTGTGAGGAAAACCACTTTAAAATAAGTCTTTTTACACTATATTTGCAGAGTTGGGAACTTATCTGAGGGGAGATCTAATAACTATGTATAAATATATCAAGGGTCAGTACAGAGATCTGTCCCATCATCTATTTATCCCCAGGACTGTGACTGTGATGAGGGGACATCCTCTGCTTCTGGAGGAAAACAGGTTTGTACACAAACATAGAAAAGGATTCTTTATGGCAAGAGCAGTGAGACTATGGAACTCTCTGCCTGAGGAGGTGGTGGGGGTGAGTACAATAAAGGAATTCAAGAGGGGCCTGGATGTATTTCTGGAGTTTAATAATATTACAGGCTATAGCTACTAGAGAGGGGTCGTTGATCCAGGGAGTACTTCTTTCCTCTGGATCAACTAGCAGGATGACAGGCCGAACTGGATGGACAGATGTCTTTTTTCGGCCTTATGTACTATGTTACTATCACACCCTGCGCCCAAGAATTCTAGCTTCAAAAAGTCGCAAAATAGGGCTTTGTGACTTTTTGGGCTCGCTTGTTCAAACATGTTGTGCCTTTTTGCATTTTTACATACTCACTCCAATATTTTGAAAACTGTGTAGGAAAGTGTTAATTAGTTCAACTCCATATTTATCAGGCCAACTTTAAAATAAATAAATATAAAATCTTTCAAACTTGCTCCAGTAAGGGGGTGGAGTAAAAACACTGGGATAGCATCTCTACATAAAGGGGGTCATTTACCAAAACCAGCGTTTCACATGCTAGGCTTAGTAAAATCCCCTCTGAAAGAAAGCCTGAAAAATGTATTACATGTCGTCCGGCCCGCCCCCAATATAGTTAATGGGGTCGGAGCAGACTTCCAGCGGCATGCGTGCACTAGCGGCAGCACGGAAACAGCCTGCCGGAAAAGGCTGCCGCTGGTGTGAAACTAGCCCAAATTAGACACAGAGCCAGCATTCTGTGTGCCTGAAGTAAAAAATACTCCAGCTCCTGACTGCTTTCCAGGCGTAAAAGATAGTAGATGTGTCAGGCCTAAAATCAGCCCCCACTACTGCCCTATCACTCCCTTGCCCCTCCCAAGTGGCGAGGATAGCGTAAAAATGCCCCTGTGACAAAATATTGTCGCACAGGCAATTAAAAAAAGGGTCTTGAGACTATTTTTACAGTAAAAGCTGGTGTAAAAATATTCATAAATGGCCCCCATAATTTTTCACAACGCATAGCCAGATACTAAAAGCGCCCATTAAAAACTTATAATGGGATCCATTGGGTTCTGTTGTGTATTCTATCATTTTGGTGGGAAGAATAGCCATTCTTCCTGTCAAACCAGCTGTTTTAAGAGGCTGTATTGCTCCAGTGAGTGCTGCAGCCCCATCCTAGGCCAGTAACATCACATTCATTGGTCCCGTGGCCTAGGCACAGCTCAGTCCTATTCAAGCGAATGGGCCTAAGCTACAATACCATACAATAAGTATAGCTGCAATACAACGTACAGCGCTGTGCTTGGTACCCAGTGGGAAGGTACCAATGCTCTTTGGAGCGCCATAGGCTCTTCAGACTGCTGACTGATGGCAGTGCCCACCAATCAGATATTGACTTATAGTAGGGTTATCAATATTCTACTCCTGGAAAACCCCTTTAAAGGGTTTCTGTCATCAACTTTTGACATTATAAGCTGTCTGACATTAGCTATGTGCTAATGTCAGACCAGCTTGATAATGTCTTTTTTATAAAAATCGGATGTATATTTAGGCAGAAAAACTTACTTTTATAATATGTAAATTAGCCTCTAGGAGCAGGGGGGGCGTTGCCCTGCTCCTAGCGGCTCCGTCCGGCAACCTGCTGGCACGCCCCTTCTTACTTTGATTGACAGTGCGGGGAAGCGATCCTCCTGCACTGTCTTCTTCTGAAATCCCGCGCCTGCGCCGCCGCTCTGTATTCGGCGCAGGCGCGGTGAGCAGAGGACGCTGGTGCCTGCTGTCCTCTGTTCACCGCGCCTGCGCCGAATACAGAGCGGCCGTGCAGGCGCTGGATTTCACAAGGAGACAGTGCCGGAGGATCGCTGCCCGGCACTGTCACTCAAAGTAAGAAGGGGCGTGCCAGCAGGTTGCCGCACGGAGATTCTAGGAGCAGGGCAACGCGCCCCCTGCTCCTAGAGGCTAATTTACATATTATAAAAGTAAGTTTTTCTGCCTAAATATACATCCGATTTTTATAAAAAAGACATTATCAAGCTGGTCTGACATTAGCACATAGCTAATGTCAGACAGCTTATAATGTCAAACGTTGATGACAGAAACCCTTTAACTGCTGTGCATACATTTTATCCAGTTTCCTAAAATGTTAGTGAATTAAAAGTCACACTGTAATAAACCACTGTAAATACACACAAATCTCAAAGATCTCACGCTTGTGTATAATGGTCAGTATTCTGCATTGGTATTTGTCAGCCAAAATCAGGGGAGGGCCCAAAATACAAAGAGGTGCTCATCTTTCTGTATATTCTGTTTTAACTGTTTATGTTCCACTCCTGGTTTTAGCTTACAAATACTGATGCAAGAAATATCACCAAAACACAAAAGGTAACATGTTATTTTATTATTTCTGGACCACACTATACTTACAGCTGGAAGTGTGAGGGTGTTGTACGATGCAGCAGTTTGTGACTTCTCTGCCCAGCTGAATAGAAAGCTTTTGATGGAGAAGAAGTCATCAGTTTGTAAAACTTTCCAGTGAAATTCTCCTTTAATTTTCCCATTCACATTCTGGAAGACTGCTCTTAATTTTACCCATCTATGCATCAAACTTCTGGACAGACGGTGGCACCCTGGAGTTGCAGATAAGCAGCATGTTTTATGACAGCGTACAAATGCTCTCCATACAGCGGCTTTGTATCTAGACACACAAGCATCAGTCATTCGCATTTAAAGCTTTTTAGTTCTCTGTTCTCATACTCTTTACAGTACAATTATATCACCATTCCAAGACTTTTATGGGCAGATGGTGAGGATATTCTTGCGAGCTAATGTCCACACTTTACCACTGCTCTGGAGGTAATTATATTCCCTGCTACTTCCTTAATATACTTTACGTTGCACATTTGCTCAAGTTAGAAATTGCAGAAGGGCAACCGATAACTCAAATTCACTGTGGCTGCTTTCAAAACCGGGCATTCTTATTAGATAAAATGTCAGGGCCCAGTCTTAGAAGTGGGTTGAAAACAGCTTTGCCTCTGTACTCTTACGACCATTTTTCTCCTCCATGTTCTGTTTGTTTTAAAAATGGATGCCACATAGACCCATGCCATGGAAGTCAATGGGACGTCTGTTTTTTAAACAGATCCGTGTGCCCGATTCGAGAAACTAAGTGGATTTCCTATTCTGTTATGCTTTTGTGAATCAGAATAGCAAATTCAAGTGTGGCAGGGAGGAAATAAATGGACGGCTTCCGTGTGCTATCAGACAGGACAGTGTGAATAAGCCCTGACAAATCACATACTGTGTCCTTTGCAGTTAATGTTGCTATGGATTACAGCTGAACCTGTTGTGGTGGCAGTACCACCCAGGTTGAAGTGTTAGGGTACGGCCACACGGTCAGGTGTCTTGATGCAGCTTTGGAAGCCAAAATCAAGAGTAGACCATAACAGGGGAGAAAGTATAAAGGACAGATAGGACTTCTCCTCCTTTACCAATTCACTCCTGGTTTTGGCTTCCAAAACTGCATGCAGAAATCCGACAGTGTGGTTTTACTCTTACGCTGCCCCTCAGTGGTGCCAGAACTACACTTATCTGATGTTATATTATTTATATATGCAAAATCATTATATCTTCCTTCATTTAAGTGTGCCATGTAACCAGCATCATGTTTCATATGTCATGTGATGTACTAGGTGATGTGACATTTGTGCCTTGAAATGCCAGCAAGGAAAGGATAAAGTGTTGTGGATGAAGAGCCGTAGGTATATTGTGGCCTTGTGTATGGCGGTATACTATACTGGTGATAAAAAAAGGTGGCTGGGAGGGGGTGGTGACACTTTGGGGGGCATTTATCTTGGGCAGGATATTGAAGTCACTGCATACTGATGCAGTTATACCGATATGATATAAACTGCACTGTTTATGTTCAGAAATGCACTGTATGATGAGATACTGCACTATAAAGTATTGCATTGGTTTACGGCTGGATACTCAGCAATGCTGGGGTGAGCCTGCAGTTGGTGTAAAGGTCACACGTGATGCGTACCTACAGTGCAGAGCACACCTTTGTGGGGGTAAATAGATGTGCCTAATGGGACCCTGTGGTCAGAGCATTAAGGCAGCCTTCTCAGGGTATGCTGGAAGATGGGGAGCCAGATGACAAATGCGTGATAATGAGCTAACAAGTAGAGGTGGGTGTCACTCAAAAATTGGCTCACCAGCTCAGGGGGTCTAGAGATGGTCAGGCAGGTAAGCTCCACAGTGGAGAAGGGGTAGCTAACTTGCACTGCCTAATTCTCTTAGCAGCAGAGGACCTGTGGAGAAGCCAAGTCAGGAATAAAGTACCACCAGTATCACTTGAATAGATGGTGTCACATGGTGCAGGTTAAGAGGAAGGTGATGCTGTAACCTGATTGTGACTATACAGATCGTGCAAAATAGCACCACAAGGATAAAGTGCCATGGCCTACACAGCAACTACATTCATCCTTATTGCTGCCAAGACGGAGGAGACTCGAGGGTGCCAGTACCTAGAAATTTGGGTGCAGTGCTTTCCAAGGGAGACTGTTTCTTTGCAACAACATAACCACATTAACCTTTCAAGTGTGACTGCACATACAGAGATAGTTGTTATTCAGTGATTAGGACCACCGACTAGACTCCTAAGATCAGAGATGGCAGAGATATAATTCATGTTATACTGAATCTTTTCACAGAAAACCATATATTAATCTGACCAGCGCCTTCTGCATTATAACATGCTGCCTGCAGAATGGACTACATTTTCAAAGAAATATATTTCCTTTAACTAACCACCTAACTGTTTTTCTCGAGTCCAGCTCGGGCAGTGGGGAAAGTAGCTAACTGTTCTGCCGGAGCTGGGCTCAGGCAGAAAATGGAAGGCGGAGGGCTGCTTTAGATGCTGCTGTCTCCTGAATGGTAGCAGCTAGAAACATGCAACTGGTCTTGTTTGAAAGCTGACATTCCAGGACCAAAATGACAGCATTAGTGAGAAATCACTGTTAGAAATCGAGTCGGGAATAATCGGCAGGTAAAATCTGCTTTTACTTTCACTTTCAGCTGCATTCACAGCATCCCGATTTCTATCAGTGATTTAATACACTATATAACCCAAAATGGTTCCTAAAAAACCTACTAACCTAAGAAAAAATTAAAAAGTTATGACTGCTAGAACACAAAGGGGGGAAATATTATTGGTCCTTAATGCTAAAATGAATGATGTCACTAAGGGGTTAAAAATGCAATGGCGTCCCCTGAGTTGTGCGCCAACAAGATTAACTACAGACACATATTAAAAATCTACAATAAAAAAGTGACCTTTTTGGGATGGTTTTTCCAATTTTAACATGACTGTTAGGCCTCATGCACACGACCGTTGGTGTTTTGCGGTCCGCAAACCGCAGATCCGCAAAACACGGAAGCTGCTCCGCGTTCCATTCCGCAAATTGGCCCATTATAGAAATGCCTATTCTTGTCCGCAAAACGTACAAGAATAGGACATGCTCTATTTTTTTTGCGGGGGCACAGAACGAACAAAACGGATGCGGACAGCACACGGAGTGCTGTCTGTATCTTTTGCGGCCCCATTGAAGTGAATAGGTCAGCGCCCGAGCCGCAAAATATGCGGCTCGGACGCGGACCACAACAACGGCCGCGTGCATGAGGCCTTAGTAGTTTGAGGCTACTTTCACACAAGCGTGACGGATTAGGTCCGGATGCGTTCAGGGGGAGTTCAGTGAAACTCGCACCATTTTGCAAGCAAGTTCTGTCAGTTTTGTCTTCGATTGCGTTCAGTTGTTCAGTTTTTTCCACGTGGGTGCAATGTGTTTTGATGCGTTTTTCACGCGTGTGATAAAAAACTGAAGATTGCAACCAACATCTCTTAGCAACCATCAGTGAAAAACACATTGTATTCGCACTTGCAATGTGTTTTTCACTGAAGCCCCATTCACTTCTATGGGGCCAGGGCTGCGTGAAAAACGCAGAATATAGAACATGCTGCGTTTTACACGTAATGCAAGACTGATGCGTGAAAAAAACCGCTCATGTACACAGACCCATTGAAATGAATGGGTCAGGATTCAGTGCAGGTGCTATGCGTTCACGTCACACATTGCACCCATGCTGAAAACTCGCTCGGGTCAAAGGGGCCTAAGAGTGATTTACTTTAAAAAAAATACTTGAATATTAGACTTTTTGTACCACTTTTAATTGATTTTAGCTATTGAGGGATAGCTGTAATCCAAATGCGATCTTTGTGCCTACAGCTGTCATTTGAGTTATAATTATGGTGATCAATTGCTACAAAATATCTAGGTGTAGCCCCAGCCTAATAAATAAATACTATTACATCAATGTTTAACTGATTTCATTAAGGTTGAAATGCTCTTTTAGTCAACGATGAGTCCACATTTTTCTGACAGAGTCCATGTATTGTAACCAAACATTCAAACTGTACTTAGTTTGTAGGTCGCTCACCCAGTTTTGGACATCGTGCATCTTTCAGCCTTTTAACTTTCATGTTGTTGCACTTGGGTGTTTTTACAAATATCACCTCTTCAACCAATGGTCCCTGAAGGGTGAATGGCCGTGCTGTTACTTTATATGTGCATGCAAACTGGAGGTCAGTAATTATGTAGCTCGGACCCTAGAGTAAAAATTCAGAAGTCCTTATTTAACACCAATAGAGAAAGAAAATGCAAGTTGACTGCTCCGTAATCATGACAGCAAACAGGATTTTGAAATGTCATCATACATTTTTGCCCTTTTTGCTGATTTGTATGCCTTTAGTTGTTAGAATGCTTCAGCGAATCGAGCTTCATTTGAAAAGCTATTTCTATACAGCATTAAAATGTATTGCCTCCATGGAGCCAAACGTCGTCTCACCCAAAGTCGTGCGAGACTTTGGTGAATTACTACCGTTTCATATCTGCGTATTTTAAAACATTTTAAAATAGGAATTTGAAGTTGGCTGTGGTACTGGCTGGTACCTCAGTACCAAAACCCACTTAGGATTCCTATTTTAAAAGGTTTTTAAATACGCAAATATGAATACAGTAGTAATTCACCAAAGTCTAGCGCGCCTTCGGGCAGGAGTAAACTTGGCTCCACAAAGCCAATACATTTTAATGCTGTACAGAAACAGCATTTCAAACGACGCTTTTGAACGAATCGACTTCGGATCTATTATCCGAAGCTCGAATCTCTCAAACCTAGTTGTTAGCATCCAGTGAGCCTGGAGGTTGCCCTCAATTATCCAGAACTTGCAAAGAGCAGCTCTTGTTCTGGAGGAATATTTCTTTTTCTAGTTGATATATCAGTTACAAAATATAGACATTTCTCACCTTAACAACTACTTTTCCCCCCAAGAAGGTGTCATTATTGTCACACATGACTGGTCTCCACTTTACTAGGTAAGTATAGGGTTTCACGTGACTGTCTGTAGACAAAAGATGAGAGATTTAGAAACCACCATGTAATTACTGTGTAAGATTTCAGCTGTATGGTCAAGTGTCATAATTCTATATTATTATTATTAAAGTTACTCATGGTAGCAAGGAGCGTGCAAGCAATACAGTGTTACTTTACACTGTCTTATATACAGTACCCCCTAGGGTTCCGTAGCTGAAGGGTGCCCCTGCGCGAGTTATTGAATACAGGGTTAATCCCACCTAGGGATAGGAGTGGTAATGTGGGCTATTAGAATTACCTAGGCCAGGGGTCTCACTAGATTTAATAGCCCAGTTTACTATGTGCTGTCCTAGTGCCTCATAGAAGAAGGGGGAGGGAGAGATATAAGACAGAGAGAGGAGGAGCATGCTATATGTCTTAATGTTATATAGTTGGCTGCTACATTTGTGTCGTGCTGCATGAACGCAGGTTAAGGGCATATATCACACTCTGTGATAAATTTCCAATCCCCTTATTAGTCCCCAAATTAGTAGCATTTGCCAGGGATGAACACCTCCTAGTTAAAACGCTAACTAAAATCCTGACTGACTACCAGTATGGAGTGAGGAATCCCAGCAGTCGTGACTCAGTGCTCATCAGGAATTTATTAAAGTAACAGCGTGTCCCATATTCCAGGACGCGTTTTGGCTAGCAAGCTGAAAAAGGCTTGCTAGCCGAAACGCATCCTGGAATATGGGACACACTGTTACTTTAATAAATTCCTAATGAGCATTGAGTCACGGCTGCTGGGATTCCTCACTTCATTACACGTGGAACCGGTCCTGTCCCGCGCAGCGTGCAGCAAGCGAGTGCTGGTCAACTTATCCTTATACCTGACTACCAGTATGAACAGACCCCAAAGGTAGGTGAGTTCATACGCAGGAATACCTATCAAGCCCTATAGGATCCTGGTACTAATGGCAGGGACGAGACTACCTGTTCCTCCAAAAGGAAGGACGAACAGGAGCCTCCTTCAGGCCTAATACAAACAATAGGAAAATGCAACACATAGAACCCAAACAAAATACAAAAGGGTAACGAAAGACTTCACTTCAAAGGAGCAATGGAAGCACCAGGAACTCAGCCAAGATCCAACCACAATCTATCCAAAGGTCCAAACAGAAGCTATAAACCACACAGCATTGTGGGAGAAGCAACTATAAATAGAGAAGGTTAAATGACCCTAATAGCCACACCTGGGAAAAGAAGGTGTGGCAAGCACCAGAAACAACACAGACATCATTTGATCCAAATGGAAAACATGTCAGATCAAACCACGTGTTGCCAGTCTCACCGATCTCCTGCCACCTGTCGCGGGAACGTCCGTGACACTTGCAATTATTATGTAGAGAAAGTTAATACAAGGCACTTACTAATGTATTGTTATTACCCATACTGCTTCCTTTACTGGATGGATTATGCTAATTTCCATGGTTACGACCACCCTGCAATCTTTCAGTGGTGGTCATGTTTGAGGACTATTGGAAAAAGTACCAGCCTCTGTGCTCTCACACCGTCCTGGCCACCAGAGAGGCTGACACTCTTTTTCTATAGTGTGCAAGCGCGACCACCGTTGATTGATTATAGCGTGGTCGTAACCATGGAAACAAGCAATGTAAAACGTGATGGAAAAATAAATCCAGCCAGCAAAGGAGGTAATATGGACACACACAATACATGAGTAAGTGCCTTGTATTAACTTTCTCTACATGATAAATGTCACTTCCTAATGATATACTGTATATTACTCTGTCTTATATTCAGTAACCCCTAGGATTCCCTAGCTGAAGGGTGCTCCTGGGTGAGTTATTAAAAACAGAGGGTATTTCCAAATAGGCATAGGGGTGGTGTCATGGGACTAATGATATTACCTAGGCCAGGAGTCTCACTGGATTTAACGTCCCAGTTCCCTATGTACTGCCCTGGTACATTCTAATTTTAGCTGTTCTATGCTACAAAGTGGTGCAATATATCTTACCTGACATTTGCTTCCAAAATAATTGTATTTTAAGCTGATTATTGTGGTAAAAACTAAATGCTTGTAAAGCATGTTTACAACTTTTGTAAGATTTGTCTTGGTTGTCACATGGATTCAAAGCAGGATTCATGCTCCCTGGTCTTAAATCTGTAAAATAATAACACAAAATGCTAGCTCAAAATATGTTCATCAGAGCTAATACTTATATTGAACATATACATAATCCTAAAGGCTCATGCACATGACTGTATATATTTTGCACAGATCCACAAAAAATACAGATGACGTCCGTGTGCATTCCGTATTTTGCGAAACGGAAAAGCTGTCCCCTGATAGAACATGCGGACAATAATAGACATGTTCTATTTTTTTGCGGAGCGGACATATGGAAATGGCATGCACATGGAGTAACTTTAGTTTTTTTTGCGGACCCATTGAAATGAATAGTTCCGCATATGGTCCGCAAATAAAACGGACACGGAAAGAAAATATGTTTGTGTGCATGAGTCTTCAGTGTAAGACCAGTCTTAGGGGTCGCTATCACCTTGCTGTCCAGTACTGAATATGAACTGTGCCTTTGGGCTCTTCAATCTTTTCTGTCCCCAATAGGATACAGCTTGAATTTTCATAAGATACTCAGTGTCAGGTAGCAAGCCTTGTAGTGTAAATACTGTTTTTGCCTGAATTAAAAGATAACACAAAGGTGTTAGATATTACAAGAGAAGAAGTCGAATGTATGGAGGAAGGAACTAAAAATGAGCATTACATACCCCATCTGTTAAAACCCAACTCTCTGCCTTCCTCTCTGAATGAACCTGTCCAGGTTTCTTAATGCTCCAGCATATTCTGTAATAATGAATTTTTAGGTCATGTTCTGGTGGCACAGCCCAGGAAATGTTCACTCTGACAGTGCCATCAAGGGCAACCGTTAGGTTATGTTTTCTAAGACCAGTGGGAGCAGTTGGTGGCAATGGATCTATAGAAAATCAAGAAGGATGATACATTAAAATGTAATATGTAAAACAATATTCATATAGCAGCAGGGAATAGTGACACAAACTTTATAGTAGGGATAACAGAGGAATGGCACAACATACAATTTTTATTTTATGGGTAATGCATGTCAGGAGAGGATTGCTGATAGCCCCTTTGAACCCCTTAACGACATGTATCCATCACTATGATCTCATGGGTGCTGGTCATGAGATCATATTTCATATCATATTTCATTGTCATATTTCCTATAAAATGATTAATGTAGCAGACTTCTGACAAACCCATCTTTTAAAGTAGGGGGTGAAGTATCTTGGCAGCTCTTAACAGGTGCTTGGTAGCAGTTTTTGTATCATACAGACTGAGTAAGATAAGGTTAGGATTAAAATTAATATCAGTTGAAAAGATGATATTTAAGGCCTGGTGGATGGCTTTCCATGTAATCCAGAGATAAGAAATAGAGCCAGTATGTTTATGGCATCTCCTGCAAAGAGGAAAAATAGAGGGGTTGAACCTATGTAACAATACCAGGGTTCTGTACCATCTGTTGATTACTTTGTAATTTAATTCTTGAATTCCAGTACACGTCGAATTTAAGTGAGAGGCGACACGAATTGATTGAGTCTGCTTGTATCCAATTGATTTATATATGCTATCAAACTTTATTCTCCCTTTGATAACATATAATTCAATTACATATATGCGCACACTTAGTTTATGGACAGGGCTCACTTGAGGATACTATGCTAGCCTTATTGGCTTTATTATATAATTGTGCTTCATGTATGTTAGTCTACGTTTAGAACTTACGAGTATGTTTATATTTATTTAATTGGCATTCTTGGCACAACCATTGTATCCAGGCACTATGTAATCATATTTTATCATGTGTTATACTTCATTATTGATTACCGTTGAGGAAGCTCCTGTTGGACAGAAACATCCGGTTTATGATATAGATTGTGGTATTCTCAAGCCCTATCATAGAGATCTGGATCAGTTTTGGATATTGTTTTCAAAATAAAATGATACTTTAAATGCATGAAATATACAGCGGTATTCTCAGGCATTTGGGATATCCTGAACCTCATTGTTATAGGGCTGGCTCCATATATGGAGACAGCCTTAGATCAGAGCAGGGACTCCTAAACTATATATGGAGTCAGAGAAGGGACTCCTAAAGCAGTGCTAGCATGTCAATGTGCCTAATCCCTGCCCCTCTTCTGAACTTCCTGTTGAGTGTGTGAGGTCATGCAGGTGCATTAAACTGTTCTGTAGCCGAAGATGGAGAGGACTGGGAGAAGGAGAACGTTCTTTTTTCTGCAAGATCTCTCCTAAAATGCTTATGGCAGCAGTTTGGGGAGCATTTTGTAGACATAACTGAGTGTGCACTATGGATTAAATGTATTTGTGTGATTTATGTTTTCTTCAGGGTTTAAAGTCTGTTTAATCACATACAATGGTAAAACACAATGTTGTATGTTGTGCAAGAAGGTCGAATGACCTGTGAATTTGATTTCTCTGTAGCTGAAGGCTGTGTCATGCCAGAAGTCACAATGTACAGTACACAACATGTCAGCACTGTCATTTTAATAATAAATTAGAAAAGTAGACTATTTTAATGGACTTCATGATCCTTAGTGAATTGGACATAATATGCAGCAGTTGCAGATTAAAATAACCAGTGTACACATAGCTAAAGGCAACATGTCTGTGGTGTGTAAAAATTCAGAAAATATATGAATTCACAGTCCAGTATTCTTTACCTAAAGCATTTATCGAATCAGATATTGTCATTCAAAATAATAGTGGAATCTCATACATCCCCAAATATCTTAAATTACTGTATATAAATGGCAAGGAACGTTTTTTAGGACTCTTTCACACTTGCGTTCTGAGGATCCGGCAGGCACTTCTGTCCCGCCGGATCCGTCAGAACGCAAGTCGTCTGAAAGCATTAGAAGACTGATCAGGATCCTGATCAGTCTTCAAAATGCTTTGAGGTTACTATGGCAGCCAGGACGCTATTAAAGTCCCGGTTGCCATAGTAGTAGTGGGGAGCGGTATACTTACAGTCCGTGCGGCTGACGGGGCGCTCCAGAATGACGTCAGAGTGCCCCATGCGCATGGATCACGTGATCCATGCGCGTAGGGCGCCCCGACGTCACTCTGGAGCTCCCCGGGAGCCGCACGGACGGTAAGTATACTGCTCCCCCGCTCCCCACTACACTTTACCATGGCAACCAGGACTTGCTGCCATGGTAACCATTGGGAAAAAGCTAAATGTCGGATCCGGCGATGCGCAGAAACGTCGTTTAGCTTAAGGCCGGATCCGGATTAATGCCTTTCAATGGGCATTAATTCCGGATCCGGCCTTGCAGCAAGTGTTCAGGATTTTTGGCCGGAGCAAAAAGCGCAGCATGCTGCGGTATTTTCTCCGGCCAAAAAACGTTCCGGTCCTGAACTGAAGACATCCTGAACGGATTTCTCTCCATTCAGAATGCATTGGGATAATCCTGATCAGGATTTTTCCGGCATAGAGACCCGACGACGGATCTCTATGCCGGGAAAACAAAAACGCTAGCGTGAAAGAGCCCTTAGCTCAAAGGATAATGTATAGACATGAATGTTTTCAGTACTATGAAAACATAATGTTACAAAATCTAAAGGTTAGTTTGTTCTTTACTTGTGGAGCAAGTTATAGATTTACTAATTAAGACTCTAGGGTTAGTTTCAGGTTATCATGTATTGAGCAAGCAAACTAGGGAAGCATTAGGTAACTTTACAATGCACATACGTATGTCGTTCTTACCTCTAGAGGAACAGACGTGCTTACTTGGTATGGTAAAACCTTGTGTTCCTTGCATATTGACTGCAGCCACCCGAAATTGGTACCATCTGCCTGGCCTTATATCTCTCATAAGAAAATGGGAAGCTACTGTCTGATACATACAGAAGATAAGGAATGACATATTAGGGATTAATGAGGAAATTATATCTTTTATACATATATATATATATATAAAATGATCATTTTAGTTTTTTTGTTGTAGTGCAGCAAGCTTTAGGTACTGTATACAATATGACTGTCACTCATTATTTGATCTTGGACTCAAATTCACAAAAGTCACAGCTTCTAAATGTAGATATGGCAAGTGGCATTTGAAGGATGGATCTGAGCATATGTGTCCACCTCAGAGATGTTACTGAGGTGGACAGAGAAATAAGGAAAAGAAGAAAGAGCAGGTGGCGCTATACAGATACATTTTATTGAATATCTTAGTGACTGTACTACATTTTTTATTGCATGCAATTATAAAAGTATTCATATCTAGGTGCTGGTTTGAAGAATGTGGAATATTTTTTATGGGACAAGCCTTTTAATGATGAAAATTCTGATATACTGAAGCTAAATAGAAGGCACAGCTGGCGGAAGGGAGAGGCTTGCCTGGGCAGCAAGTCCTCATTGTGCATCAAGGATATGCTCTCTGAACATTTGCTCACTGCATTTTTGTTTTTTCTCCATGCCTCCCTGCCATAATTTTTTAATTTTTCCATTCACTTAGCTGTATGAGGGCTTGTTTTTCATGGGACACGTTGTTCTTTTGAAGTCTCCATTCACATGGCCTGCACTATAATAGAAAATGCCTATTCTTGTCCGCTATTGGACAAGAATAGGACGTGTTCTATTTATTTATTTTTTTGCGGAAATTGAAGTGCGAATGTGGAAGTCCGGATCCGGAAATTAATGGGTCCGTACCCGTTCCACAAAGTTGCGGAACGGATGAGGACCCATTTTGCAGACGTGTAAATGGACCCTAATGGCACAATTTTATACTGCGTACCATGTAGTGGAAAGCAAGATTTGGGTTCTCATCTGTGGGCTCCTTATTTTAGAGAGCAGTTCTCTGCTTGCCACACTGAAATGGCATCAAAAAGTTGTCAAAAGCAGCTCTGCAGGATCAATGAGACAAAAAGATTGGGTTTAATCCTGGAAAGCCACCATTTTGTTAGACAAATAAATCCACATGTGACTGTCTTGTTGTCTCCATTGTAGTTCATCAGATGTAGTACAAGATTATCAGCTCTCTAGGGTGTCTGTTAACATCACAGGTTTTGTGGTGAGTAAAAAAAAAACTAAACTTTGTTCTGTACATAGTAAGATGTTATGTTTTATGTATTCTGTACTGACCACAGTTATCGTCTGCCAGTTTGTGGACTCATCTTCACTAGGCTGGATGCCATAATTCCATCGTCTTTGCAGGATATATAATACGGGCTCTACAGATATGTTGAATCTAGATTTCCAAGTAATCTTCATAGTCCTGTTTAAGTACTCGTTAATTATGAATTCAGAATGAGGTTTCCAGGGGACACCTGTAAATTGGAGAACATTCAAAATAACATTCCAAAATTTTTGCTCCCATATACTGGGAGCAGATACTATCACATAATAATACAGAGGATAAATAGGAGAGGTTAGGTAATAAGTATAAACCGCTAAAATTAACCCCCATGGCTTACAGCTACTGTATAAAGGGGTTGTCCATTAAATAAAAAATCCCCTTAAGGCATCATATTGTGATAAAACAATAAAAGAATGCATACTCACCTATTACATTCCTGCCCATTCCAGAACTGCCACTCTAGTCCGAGAAGCAGTTCTACAGTATACAGGGACAGTTATATATATTTACATACAGTATATATAGCTGTTCCTATATACTGTAGAACCTTCTTCCTGCCTTCTATACTTACTGTCCATGAGCGTTGACTGCCGGCTCTCCTGGATCTCCCCAGTGGCTCGCTAGTTAGTGAGCTTGCCGGAAATACAAAGCACACATAGCGCTCACTACTGACAGCGTAGAGATGTCAGGGAGATAGAGCAGAAGTATTTCTATGGTATATAAGATCACTTATATCGCCACATAGGACAGAGAGGGCAGCAGCAGGATGGCTCTGCAGGTAAGTGTGCTGGGAGCTGGGAGCGTCTACAGCTTCACTACTGAACTGACCTCTGAATACAGGTTAGGGACTTCTGAACCATTTTTTTTGCCATTCTTTTTTAAATACAAAGGTACAAAATGAAGTAAATTGAAAAAATTATCATATACACATATAAAAGTGCATTATTTTGAAGGATGGTCATGCAAACCAAAAAAAAACCTTCAAGTAAACCAGCTAATTAGAAATCATACCCAGTGAAAATAAAGATGTGTATGTCTAATGCTATGAGTATATAAAAGCCTATATGGTTGGGGGGTTGGGTTGTAGTTGATACCTTTATATTTTTAAGAGAGAATCTGTCACCTGGATTTTCACTGTTAAAACAGGCTCAATGTATTGTAGGATTAGTTAGGCTGAATGTAATATCTTTCATTTAGTAAAATCTTTAATTAATTTGCAAATCAGAAGTTAAGTGCACTAAGGGTGGGCCAAAGCCACTGTATGCACCTTCCCCTGCCAGCTCTCCTTGATTGACAGGGCCTGGTTCCTCACCTGACCCTGTCAATGCAAAAAAAGAGAAGGAAACGGGAGGTGCAAGGGTGCACGCAGTGGCTTGGGCCTGCCCTCTGTGCACTTACCTGCTCATTTGCACATGGATTAAAAGTGTTACATTACATTCAGCGTAGCTAGCCCTACAAGGAATTGTGTCTGGTTTAACGGCAAATTTCCTGGTGACAGATTCAATTTAAGTCAGCTGCCATCAAGTTCTTTCATGCTGGATATCCCTTTAAATGATAGCACAGTGTGGACAGCAGTACAATGAGGGAACACACATATTATATTTGCTGGCCAATAAAAAATATACTCTTTACGGTAGAATGTGTGTCAGCAAACCCTGTAATTAAAGGCCTGCGTGTATTGTAATCCTATGTTATGTAAAACTGCTAGTGAAGTTGAGTTAAACAATAATGTACCTTTAAACGTATTGACTGGAACCTGGCAGGTGACCCCACATCCATTGGCACAACACTTCTTGGAACCAGGACAGTCTGTGTCTCCACTGCAGCTCAGTACACAGGCAGCTGCAAACCCAGATGCTCTATGTGGTGGTGGACAGTGGCCCTGCTTCATGGCTTGCAAAGATTTCAGAAACTCACAGCTGGCTATGCACTCATGTCTGTTCTGTAGAAGAACACAGTACTGGTCAGGAATTATTTTATAAAATGATAACTAGATACATCTCTGCTTGGATTTGTTATCAACAGTGTGTCATATTTTAGGATCTATTAATATTCCATATATCCTTCTTAATGGCATGATTAAAAGATCACTAACCTTTCAAAAACTTTTGATATGTCATAGAGATATAAAAAGTTGAGATCGATGGGGGTCTTAATGCTGAGACACCCCCACTAATTGCTAAAATGCAGAGAAGCGCACGCTTTCTCCCTCTCTTGGCTTCAGTGACAGAATCTAGATGGCCCCATAAACTTCTATGAAGCCCGTCTCGTGCAGTGAGGAGAGAGAGCCCGCTATTCGCACACTTATCACCCATAATTCTAGAGATCGACATCTGATCGGCGGTGTTCCACCAATGATCAGCTGTTTGAAGCGGCTGCGGGACTCTGGTGTTTACTGCAACCTCCTCACAGCATACTATAAACAGAGCTAGTTGTCGTATAGAGGCTGCACTTAATATGTGCAGCTGAGACCCATTCACTTGAAAAGGACAGAGCCGTGCCTAGCGATGTGACCAATTAACATGTTATCACTGGCCTAGAAAGATACCTTGGTGCTCAATGGCGGGCGTGTCTGGAGTCAGACCTATCCTCTGGATAGGTCATCAATTTGAGATTGGCAGGGGTCGGATACCTGAGACCCATCCTGATCAGCTGCGGAGGGAGTGGCTCTCTGGTTAGTGCCATGGCCTCTTTCACAGCTCAGCCCTATTCATTTCAATGGGACCAAGCTGCGCCAAGGCCACATGACCGATGTATGTGTCGTCATTGGCCTAGGAAAAGGCCTCGGATAGGTTGTCAATATCAAAATCCGTGTAGAATTAGTGGTGCACAGGAATGACCTACGAACCTCGGAAGAGGTGCTCACAGAATAGAGGAATCACCCTTCCTCTAATGGGGCTAGTATATCTGATCAAAGTATCTGGGCACTCTCAATATATTTGGACCAACCGAGTTGTCAATATCAAATTCCCGGAAACCCCTTTAGTGTATTCTGGGTACTGAAATTCTCTGTCACATTTCAAATTCTGTTTTTCAGGAAACTTTTTATTTACTGGATCTATAATCTATAGAAGATTCTGGACCCTCCCTAACTATTATGGATTATTTCCCAGTTTGTACTTTCTGGGTGTTCACTAGAGAAGAAGCTGGATCTGACATATGCTGCTTCTATAAGGCTCACCAGTGTTTAAATTGGCATTCCATGTATATGTTATGGTGGTCAAGGATAGCTCAACCTTTTCAGAAGTTCCTTTTGTATGTTAAAAACAGTGAGAAAAATATAAAAAAATTATGTCCGTACATGAGCGAAAAACACTATTTCTCCCTGTTATATGATTTAGCTGTTTTTTTCTGTCTAATCTGTCCTTAATTCTCAGTTTTTCAGAGCTAGTGGGTAGAAATCAGGAGGAATCATGTCTGTCCATACACCATACAATGAGAATTGGGATCCTCCTCCTAGCTCTCTGTAGTACACCCTCAGAAGGAGCAGCAGTAATGGAGGACATTTTACAGCAGAACTAATCAACAACTATAAAGGACAAGGAAATTTTCTCTGGTAGGATATATTACACACTTTCTTATATTTACCTATACTATTCATTTAGGAGAAACAAAAAATAAAATAAAAAGTTACTCTTTAAAATTCCAATTGCTCTTGGATCCAGCTACTGGATCCCCAAAAATGGCAAGAAAAGGGCCAATACCAGTTCCAATTTCTGCCACAGGTCAATGAGAGCTATGGAAAATCATATGTATTATCATACAGTATACTGTAAATGCATATACAGTGATATCTCTTTGATTAAAAATTGTCTTCTGGGGAGGTAGTAATTTCAAAGAAGACAATACAAACAGAAAAAGGGAGGACTGAAAATCTGGCACTGAAAAATCTTGATAGAATAGGAGTAGTTTTCTGAAAGAGCTGGTGTTTTAGAAAGCTGTAATACTTTTTTTTTTAATTAAGATTAATTAATCAAAGTGTTTGTCTCACTAGAGGCAAATGGCATTTACCATGTAGACAAAGTTAATACAAGACATTATTGTATTGTAAATGTCTATAACCCCTAGAAACAAGCAGTGTATAATGTGATGCAAAAATGAAGCCAGCAAAGGAAGAAAAATAGATAATAACAGTACATTAGTAAGTGGCTTATATTAACTTTCTCTACATAATAAATGCCATTTGCTGAAGTGACAGAACCCCTTTAATAAAACATGGAACATTAATCCATCACCATTGTCAACAACTACCTTCATGTAGCTACAGCTGTTATAAGTTGTCACAATAAATGTTCATTTTGCACTAAGAAATGTATTTTTACCTCACATTTCCTATGGCATTGTTTTGACATAACATCCCACTCACTCATACATGGTTGCATACACTGAAAAAAAAAAAGAAATTTGCAGTAGTCAGAAAATGAAAAACAATATTTTACCCTGTTACTATTATAACTGAGACGTAGCTGAATGACTCTGAATGAGATCTTCAATTGGATAAGATGATAATAATTTTAATAAAGATGTAATGTAGATGAGTATTGTCAAGGTTTTCCCCATCAATCTGCACTCAATACCCCATAATGAGAAATTGAAAATAGAATTTTAGAAATGTTTGCAAATTTATTAAAAAGGAAAAACTACAATTTTGCATAGACATAAGTAGTCAGACTCTTTGCTTTGACACTTGAAATTTAGCTTGGGGGCCTCCCATTTCTCATATTCATCTTTGAGATGTTTCTACACCTTGATTGGGGTAAATTCAGTTCATTGGACGTGTTTTGGAAATATATATCCCTTTCTATATAAGGTCTCACAGCTGACAATGCATATCAGAGCAAAAACCAAGCCAAGAGAAGGAAAGAGCTGCCTGTAGAGATCAGAGAAATTATTGTGTGGAGGCACAGATCTGGAGAAGGCTGCAACATTTTTTAGCTTCACTGGAAATTCCCAAGAGCACAGTGGCCTCCATAATTCTTAAATGGAAGAAGTTTGGAACAACCAGGACTCTTCCTAGAGCTGGCTGCCCCACCAAACTAATCGGAGGGAAAGGGCCTTGGTAAGAAAGGTGACCAAGAACATAATGGACACTCTGCTGAACTCCAAAAATCCCATGTGCAGGTGAGAGAAACCTCCAGAAGGTCAACCATCACTAGAAAATAATGTACAAAATAGCCAGCTTTCCCTTTTTGCACTTCACACTCTGAATCTCATCATGTGTTCAAGCGCTCAATACTAAAGAAAAAAATGTTTTGAATCCGGAGTGCAATAAAATCTTCATAAGTTATTTCCACATATTGAAATTAAGGTACAATACCACTCCTATTAGCACTCCAGTACCGACACCTTTCAACCGCACTGTGTGGTCTACTCATGGCATGGAGTGACAGGCTTGACAGTGCAGGCTTTAGCAATTTAATTACAACACGTGACTTAAAAACAGGTGCAGAATGAAAACAAGATTAAGGGGGTTCTCCAGGCTTTTTCTATTGATGACCTATCCTATAGGCCTTAGAATATATGTTAGTGATCATCCACCGTGGATAACCTCTAACTTTGAATCTGTTATGTATCGTGTGTGCCTCTATTTGAAAGCTTTAGTCTGCACTACAGTTTTTTTTCTGTGTCATATAATTTCTCCTATATGGATGGCCTGTACTGTGTGTTTAGCCTGTTTGACCTGTGTTATGTGTCAACAACATGTTGATTCCCAGAGACCTGGGACCCCGGAGGCAGTCATGGAGCGATAGAGCTGGAACCCAGCAGCGGGGACCAGGTAAATATGAACCCCACCATGGGTCACTCTGAAGGGGTCTGTTAACAAAAAGTTTAAAGTTGAATAATCCCTTTAACGATAAGCTGAATGGAGCAAAGTACAGAGATATTACATAGTAACATAGTTTATAAGGCTGAAAAAAGACATCTGTCCATCCAGTTCACCCTGTTATCCTGCAAGTTGATCCAGAAGAAGGCAAAAAAAAAACTGTGAGGTAGAAGCCAATTTTCCTCACTTTCAGGGAAAAAAATTCCTTCCCGACTCCAATCAGGTAATCAGAATAACTCACTGGATAAACAACCCATTTCTAGTAGCTATAGCCGGTAATATTATTACACTCCAGAAATACATCCAGGCCCCTCTTAAACTCTTTTAGTGAACTCCCCATCACCACCTCCTCAGGCAGAGAGTTCCATAGTCTCACTGCTCTTACCGTAAAGAATCCTCTTCTATGTTTGTGTACAAGCCTTCTTTCCTCCAGACGCAGAGGATGTCCCCTCATCACAGTCCTGGGGATAAATAGATGATGGGGGAGATCTCTGTACTGACCCCTGATATATAGATACATAGTTATTAGATGAATGACCCTCATTTTGATAATCTTTCAGGGTACTGTAGATCCCTCATTCCAGTTATTACTTTGGTTGCCCTCCTGTGAACCCTCTCAAGCTCTGCTATGTCTGCCATGTTCACAGGAGCCCAGAACTGTACACAGTACGCCATGTGTGGTCTGACTAGTGATTTGTAAAGTAGTAGGACTATGTTCTCATAACGGGCATCTATGCCCCTTTTGATGCAACCCATTATCTTATTGGCCTTGGCAGCAACTGCCTGACACTGACACTTTTACAGCTTAGTTTGTGGTTCACAAAAATTCCTAGGTCCTTTTCCATGACAGTGTTAGGGCTCATGCACATGGCCGTTGCCCTGCCGTGGCCGTATTGCGGGTCCGCAATACACGGGGCACCGGCCGTGTGCATTCCCGATCACGGATGTGGACCCATTCACTTGAATGGGTCTGCAAATCTGGAGATGCGGTGCGGAACGGAACGGAACCACGGAACGGAAGCACTACGGAGTGCTTCCGTGGTGTTCTGTTCCGTGCTTCCATTCCACAAAAAAGTAGTGCCAGCACTACTTTTTTGCGGTGCGGACCATCGATGCGGATTGCGGAATGCATGCAGCTGGCCCATGGTCGTCCCCGTGCCGTGGGCATGAGCCCCTAGCCAGTGTTTTACCATTTAGAATGCACTGGTGACTTGCATTACTCCTTCCCATGTGCATAACCTTACATTTGTCAGTGTTCAACCTCATCTGCCCCTTCTCTGCCCAAGCCTCCAATCTATCCAGATACATCTGTAGCTGTATACTGTCCTCTTCCATGTTAATTACTTTACACAGTTTAGTGTCATCTGCAAAAATGTATATTTTACTGTGCAAGCCTTCTATAGGATCATTAATAAATATATTGAAGAGAATAGGGCCCAATACTGACCCCTGTGGTACCCCACTAGTGACAGTGACTCAATCTGAGTGTGTACCATTAATAACCACCCTCTGTTTTCTATCACTGAGCCAGTTGCTTTTCTCCCTCGTACATACTGGCTGGAGGAGTGCAACGCGAGACGCCGGTAACTCCCCGCTCCGCTCGCCCCTCGCCAAACCACCCGGGGCGACTTGTTTAAGCAAAAGGAGGGAGATCCCTTCAAAAAGGTCAATCAGATGGCCGAAACGTTGGGGACTGACTATATAACTTTAACCTATATGATCTAATCCGGATGTACTATACACTACACTCACCTAAAGAATTATTAGGAACACCATACTAATACAGTGTTGGACCCCCTTTTGCCTTCAGAACTGCCTTAATTCTACGTGGCATTGATTCAACAAGGTGCTGATAGCAGTCTTTAGAAATGTTGGCCCATATTGATAGGATAGCATCTTGCAGTTGATGGAGATTTGAGGGATGCACATCCAGGGCACGAAGCTCTCGTTCCACCACATCCCAAAGATGCTCTATTGGTTTGAGATCTGGTGACTGTGGGGGCCATTTTAGTACAGTGAACTCATTGTCATGTTCAAGAAACCAATTTGAAATGATTTGAGCTTTGTGACATGGTGCATTATCCAGCTGGAAGTCGCCATCAGAGGATGGGTACATGGTGGTCATGAAGGGATGGACATGGTCAGAAACAATGCTCAGGTAGCCTGTGGCATTTAAACGATGCCCAATTTGCACTAAGGGGCCTAAAGTGTGCCCAGAAAACATCCCCCACACCAATACACCACCACCACTAGCCTGCACAGTGGTAACAAGGCATGATGGATACATGTTCTCATTCTGTTTGCGCCAGACTCGGACTCTACCATTTTAATGTCTCAACAGAAATCGAGACTCATCAGACCAGGCAACATTTTTCCAGTCTTCAACAGTCCAATTTTGGTGAGCTCGTGCAAATTGTAGCCTCTTTTTCCTATTTGTAGTGGAGATGAGTGGTACCCGGTGGGGTCTTCTGCTGTTTTAGCCCATCCGCCTTAAGGTTGTGCGTGTTGTGGCTTCACAAATGCTTTGCTGCATACCTCGGTTGTAACGAGTGGTTATTTCAGTCAACGTTGCTCTTCTATCAGCTTGAATCAGTCGGCCCATTCTCCTCTGACCTCTAGCATCAACAAGGCATTTTCGCCCACAGGACTACCTCATACTGGATGTTTTTCCCTTTTCACACCATTCTTTGTAAACCCTAGAAATGGTTGTGCGTGAAAATCTCAGTAACTGAGCAGATTGGGAAATACTCAGACCGGCCCGTCTGGCACCAACAACCATGCCACGCTCAAAATTGCTTAAATCGCGTTTTTTTCCCATTCTGGCATTCAGTTTGGAGTTCAGGAGATTGTCTTGACCAGGACCACACCCATAAATGCATTGAAGCAACTGCCATGTGATTGGTTGACTAGATAATTGCATTAATGAGAAATAGAACAGGTGTTCCTAATAATTCTTTAGGTGAGTGTATATATATGATATGATGTAACATGTCTATGAATTAAAAAGCATTAACTGATTTTGGAGTGCCACGAATTTTCTACTTGGATACAAGACGACAAACCGTCCTCCTTGAGCACCCAACCCCAAAAGGGTGTGCAGATCTCATCATCCCCTTACTTTTACATAAATGCAGACCCCTCCCCTCTCCACTTCTGACGATCCTTTCTGAACAGACCGTAACCCTATACGTTAATCGCCCAGTCATAGCTATCATCCAGCTTAATGAAAACTTGATCCAGAGTGCTCTAGACCTCAGACTAGGCTGAAAGTGTACCTTCCAACAAGACAATGATAAACAACACAGGAGTAGCTTACAGACTACTTTGTAAGTGTCCGTGAATGGCCCAGCTAGAGCCCTGACTTGAACCCAATCGAACATCTTTTTAGAGTCCTATAAATGACTTTACACCGATGGTCCTCACCCAACCTCACAGAGCTTAAGGGATCTGCAGAGAATGTCATACAAGTCCCAAATCCATGTGTGTAAGCCTTATGGCATCATACCCAAGAAGACTGGAGGCTGTTATCACTGACAAAGATACCTTAACTAAGTCCTGAGTAAAGGGTCTGAATACTTATGTCAATGCAGGATTTTAGTTTTTCCTTTTTAATAAATTAGCATTTCAGCTTATAAAAAATATCTAAACACAAAAATTATTAAACTGAAGGATAGCCTAAAATAGAACAGTTTTTTTTTTTTTTAGGATTCTCCCGTTGTTCAATTTATGCACCATGACAAGTCTCCTTGATTCATTTTGTTGTGATAACCCTTTTACATGTCTCTGGGGGTCTAAGAAAAACTGTAGTCACTCTGTTTTAGACTACTGAAGATAAAAAGAAGACCTCGGGTAAAATTCGGAGCATGTCAACCTCCAGTGGACTTTTGTATATCATGTCCATTAATTCTCATTAGAGCAGATGCTTTTTTCACCCAGAATACATTACCCACATAACATGATCTTGGGATTAAAAGCAGATTTTTTTTTTCACTTTAAAGGAGGTTTCCAAGTGTTTAAAACTTATGATCTGTCCTCAGGATAGTATAGGACTGTAGGATGATCACAGCACTCTATCCAGTTCTGACCAGTGTGGGTGCACGTGCCGGTTTGTTCCAAACTCCACCTTGTGGAACTTAGTCAGTATAGAGCAAATTGAGACAGCACTCCTGTTTTTGTATGATGTGTGTGCTCACAATTGCCTGATAAAGGGCATCCATATTGCCCGAAACGTTGTTTAATTGCACCACCATGTCTGGCTAAACAATAAATTCATCCAGCATACAAAAACAGGAGTGCTGTCTCGATATGCTCTATAGTTTCCTCTGGATAGGTCATCCGGATCTGATTGGTGGGGGTCTGACTCCCAGCACCCCTGCCAGTCCGCTGGTTGCAGAAGCCGCACTGCTATGGTGAGCACAGTGGTCTCCTTGCAGTTTGCCAAGCACAGCACCATACATTGACTAGCAGCTGTGCTTGTTATTGCAGCTCAGCGCCATTCACTTAGATGGTACTGAGCTGCACCTAGACCATGTGACCAATGAACATGACGTCACTGGCCTAGGAAGAGGCCGCAGCACTAACCAGAGCACCTCAGTCTATTCAAACAGCTGATCGGTGAGGGTGCCAGGAGTCAGACTGCCACAATCAGATATTGATGACCTGCCCTGAGGATAGCTCATCAGTATTAAGCACTAGGACAACTACTTTAATGTTTATGAGTACACATCTGGTCAGACACTTGTAACGTATGCACTAGGAGCAGCAATTACAGCCACTAATCAGTCTATCGTGTCTCTCTTTACATTCAGCACATCTTGCTTGAACGTATTGACAATATAAAGCTTTCCGTGAGTTCTTCTTCATTCGAAGATCTCTCCAATAGGGCTTGTACCAGAATATACACCATGTATTTAAAAAAAAAAAAAAAAACGACCAACAAAAATGTAATTACTGTAATGAACTTCTTGAGTTAATCGAGGTGGTTTCAAGTTCTGTGTTCCTCATCTCTTGGCCAGAAAGGAAGTGATTATAATGAGCGTCTTTCACTCTGAAAGACCTGCCATGCCATGCATTACACAGAGAACCCAATTATTTCAATGGACTCTGTGTAAGGGTTCAGGCACACGACCGTTGTGCCTTATGCATTTTGCAGAACGGAACAGCTGGCTCATTATAGAACAGTCCTATACTTATCCGTTATATGGACAATAGTAGGACATGTTCTATTTTTATGCTGCATAGCCATGAAGACACAGAATGCACACAGAGTCATTTCTGTTGTTTTTGTGGCCCTATTGATATGAATGGTTCTGCATACGGGCTGCAAAAAAACTGGAACAGACACGGAAAAAAAAAATTTGTGTGCATGAGCGTTAATGCTTAATCTCTCTTGTGGTGGTGCTGCAGGGAAATTAAATACTTCCTACAAGGTTAGAGCTGATCAAAGGGGAAGGGGGTCCCTAAGTAGGGATTTCCATTGTAGACCACCCCAGGAACACAAAAATGTTTCTTTCTTGCCTCCCATATTCACAGTATGATACCTTATATACGTATCTGTATATATATTACTTTTTACGATTTTTTGTTTTAAAATTTTTAATTTATTGCCTTTTTGCAATCAATGCATTTAGAAAGTTTTTATAGTTTTTAGAATATACCATAGAATATAATATAGACTTAATATAGGCCATCAATATTAGACTGGTGGGGTCTATTTTTCAGCATATCTGCCAATCAGCTGTTTGAAGTGACAGAGTTCATTTTTTTCATTGGTACGTAGATTGTTCATAGTACTAAATGCTGTACTTTTAGTACATATTCACTTGGACTGGAAAAAGCTGCACTGCACTGTTGCAATTATACATTTATTTTACCTAAGGATAGGTCATCAATATCTGATTGGTGGGGATCTGACTCCCGGTACACCCGCCAATCACTTGTTTATAGAGTTTATGATCCATTGTATAGCAGCTGTACTTGGTATTGCAGTTCAGCCCCATTTACTTAAAGGGGGTTGTGTCACTTCAGCAAGTGGCATTTATCATGTAGAGGAAGTTAATACAAGCCTCTTACTAATGTACTGTGATTGTCCGTATTGCTTCTTTTGCTAGCTGGATTCATTTTTCCTTATACACATTATACACCGCTCATTTCCATGCAACCACCCTGCAATCAATCAGTGGTGGTCGTGCTTGCACAATATAGGAAAAAGTGCCAGCCTCTCTGGTGGCCGGGACCATGAAGGTGCACATAGGCTAGTGCTTTTTACTTTATTGTGCAAGTACGGCCACCGCTGATGGATAGCAGAATGGTCGTAACCATGGAAAAGAGCCATGTATAATGTGATGGGAAAATGAATCCAGCCAGCAAAGGAAGCAATTCTCTACATAATAAATGCTATTTGCTGAAGTGACACAACCCCTTCAAAGGGGCTGTCTCATCTCAGACAATGGGGCCAGTGGTGGGACCTGCACCTACATGGAGCATGGAGCCCCGAATGTGGCGGAGGGCACACTGTGCATGCGCAGCCGTCCTTCATTCATTTCTCTGGGGCCGCCGAAAGTAGCCGAGCTCTGGCTCGGCTACTTCCATCAAGCCCATGGAAGTGAATGGGAGCTGTGGCTGGTCATGGGCGGTGCGTTCCCATTCATTTCTATGGGGAGAGCTCTTGGTGATGGCTGGACTGAAGTCCTGCTGCCACCACTTTGCGGGTCTCCGTTTAGAAGATAGGTGCAGGTCCCATCGGTGGGAGCCGATTGTCTCAGACAATGGGACTGAGCTGCGCCTGGGTCATGTGACCAATGAATGTGACCTTACTGGCCCAGGGCAAGCTGCAAGGAGGCCGTCGCACTCACTGGAGCACCATGGCCACATAAAACAGCTGATGGGCATGGGTACTGCGACCCACACCAATCAGATACTGATTACCTATTCTGAAGACAGTTATCAGTATAAAACACTTTTAAAGCCCTTTAAACTGTAATCTAATGTCTTACTGCTTTATGACATTGCATTACTGACTATCCATAAATAGTGGTCAGGTAGTCTGTTTCGGCAGGATTACTGGACAGATCTAGAGGCCTCTGTTAGACCCCTGTCTGGCAGTGTATAATTACTGGGCCTGGCAAACAGAACGTCATAGAGCTGCATAAAACATGCACTGCAGACCACTGATCAAAAATGTGTAATATTGTATAGATAGTTGGAGGTACCTACTTGTGAGCACCGCCGCCTATTCCCACACCATGTCAAGATGTCATCACTCTAGAAAAAAGAACAGAGAGGATACATAACCATATATGAGCTTCACTTCATACAATAAGACTATAATCATTATAGCATTCACAGCGAGTTTGCAGGACCAGATATCTTTTATTCATAGCTCTTTGCCCTTTCCTAGTAAGTGTTCGTGAGAGGCAGGGGACATGAATGCCACATTATTTCTCAAAATTTACAGTAATCAACCATAACATTAAAGCCATCAGCAGAGAAAGTGACTAGCATGGATTATCTTTGACAATGCCACCTGTCAAGGGATGGGAAATATTGGTCAGCGAACAGTCTGTTCTTGAAGCTGCGGTACTGAAAACAAGAAAAATGGGCAAGTTCAAGCACCTGAGTGACAGATGAGGCCAAGATGTGATGGAGAGATAATTGGGTTAGAGAATCTCCAAAATGTCAGGTCTTGTGAGGAGGAACCTGGCCTGATGAATAACACTTTCTTTTACGCCATTTGGACGGCTGGGTCACTTCCTTGAGGAAGCTGGTACAGGATGCATTGGAAGAAGACAAGCTGAGAAAGGCAATATGATATTCGGGCAATGTTCTGCTAGAAAAGCTTGGATCCAGACAGTTAAAGGGAGTCTTTCACCCAAAAATTGCAATATCTAACACTTACACCATTGTGTCTAATACAGCCCCCACATTAAAATGCATCTTACCATATTGTTGTCCGTTCCATAGGTCGTCCAAAAAACACTTTTATTCCATATGTAAATCAGTGTGTGAAGGTGCCCAGGGGCGCCTGGGGAGTATCCAGTGCGCAGGAGCCGGCCTGTACGTCACATTACAGCAAGCGCCGCCGTTCCTCGGCGCAGGCATGCGATTTGGCTACGGGCGAGGGAGGTGAAGATCCAGTGAAAGGGTGGGCCGAATGGATGAAAAGGGAGTGGTTGCTTATGAAAATCAGCGCGGGGCCTGGGCACCGGCCGTTTGAATGCCGCCCCTGGGCACCTGGGCACCTTCACACACTGATTTGCATATGGAATAAAAAGTGTTTTTTGGACGACCTATGGAACAGACAACAATATGGTAAGATGCATTTTAATGTGGGGGCTGTATTGGACACAATGGTGTAAGTGTTAGATATTGCAATTTTTGGGTGAAAGACTCCCTCTAAAGATAATTCATCATCATGGAAACGCAATTTAGTTTGCAGAAAATGTATTATAGAGCAGGAGGAGATGAGCAGATTGATATTTAGTTTTATTGGAAAAAATCCAGTAAAACTTGTAATTTATAAATTTGGACCTGTGCTGTCTCCATGCCTAGGAGTCATGTGGGCAGTACTACATACTGATTGACAGCCTTACATGTATGCTTAGTCATGCAGAGTTGGCTGTCAATCACTGAGTAGGACCGCCTACATGACTCTGGAATATAATAAAAGTTATATTGAATCTCTTCCCATAAAACTGCTCAGTTATGTGCTCCTGCTCTATAACATGCTGCCTGAAGATTGCTCTGCATTTTCTTGGTGACACATTTCCTAATGGATTTTACTTTGACTCATACCAACTACCTGAAGATTGTTGCAGACCAAGTACACCCCTTTTTGGCAACTGTATTCTCTAATAAAAAAAGTGCCCTCTGTCAGCAAGATATCGCGGCTTGCCACTCTGCAACCATTGTTCAGGAATGGTTTAAGGAACTTGACGTTATACTGTATGGGGCGGGGGCCACAGGGTGACGTTATACTGTATGGGGGCGGGGGCCACAGGGTGACGTTATACTGTATGGGGCGGGGGCCACAGGGTGATGTTATACTGTATGGGGCGGGGCCACAGTGACGTTATACTGTATGTGGGCGGGGGCCACAGGGTGACGTTATACTGTGCGGGGGCAGCCCTAAGTTGACGTTATACTGTATGGGGGCAGCCGCTTGGTGACATTATACTGTATGGGGGCAACAGGGAGACATTATAGTTTATTAAGTGCCACGTTAAGTGCAGATTGCAGGCAGGGCCAGAGCCTCAGAAGACAGACAGCACTACCTTCATTTCTGACACCCGGGCTCTTAGGCTCCCTGCAGATGAGCATTCCTCCCAGAGTCTGTCAACGGAGCTCCCGGCCTGACCTGCAAGCGCTGACTGGGGTTACATAGCATTATACTGATTTATGATGCTATGTAACCCTTACAGCTCTGGAATAAAAGAGTTGTCTCACCTGAGACATTGGTCACACATCACTATGCCATCAATGTCAGATGAGACCCAGACTTATCTCTAGAACTGAGCTCCTAAAGTGAACAAGAGAACAGTGTACACGTGCAGCCGTCCTACTTTAATTTCTATGGGAGCGCCAATAATAACTGAGCGGTATGCTCGACTGTATTCAGAAGTACCACAGAAATGAATGGAGAACATAATGCGTAAGCGCAGCCAGTGCTCCATTCACTTCTATAACTGCTGGAAATTTTCAGCTCTCTCATAGAAATGAATGGAGGGCGGCTGCGCATGCATGGAGAGATCTTAATCACTTTGAGAGCTCTTTTCTAGATATAAGTGCAGGTTCCAGAGATGGAACTCATACTTATCTGACATTGGTGGCATACCCTAGCTATATGCAACCAATGTCTAAGATGAGACAATCCCTTTAACAAGAGTTCAAGGTGTCCGTTGACAGTATAGAAACTAAAGCATAGGCAGGGTGCAGGCCTACCACAGCAGTATGGTATATTGCATCCTATTTTTGCTTGTCCCTCCCATGATACCATGGGATATAGAAGCAGGCGCATTGTATCTTGTGTCGTATTACATCACCTGTTTTGATGCAGATGTAAAAAATGGTTTACAACAGTGTGCGATGCTATTATGTGTTGGCACCACATACCATGTTGATATCTTTCTGTTTTTATTAGACAACCAGGATAGAGCTCTCTAACATCTGATATAATGGGACCCTAAAGGGGTGGGGTGGCAAATCCCCCCTCCCCTACTGGGCAGATCTGGGAAGAGACCCATACTTACCTTCTTCCCAGTGCTGGCTCCTGGGTTCCCTGGGCCTTAGTTGCTCCATTCAGGTCCCTGAGTGTAAACCGGTTTAACCTTGCTGCAGCCAAATGCTGGCAGCAGCAGTGACCTGCTACCCTTGCATCACATTACCATTTGTCATGACACAAGGGAAGCAGGTCACTGCTGCGACCAGCAATTGGCTGCAGCAGCGTGAAAACAGAAGTTTACATTCAGGGACAAGAGTAGAGCAGCTGAGAGCACAGGAGTCGGGAGCTGGCGTTGGGAAGCAGGTAAGTATTCTTCCCTTCGCAGTCTTCCCAGGAGGGGGGATTGCCAACCCCCCAAACATGTACAGCTTGCGCCCTGCCTCCTGGATTGGATTACAATGTAAAGGACCAAATGGTGCACTCAGTTTACTAGAAGACTCAAACACATAGGAGTGTGCATAGCACAGTTTTCTTATGGCATCTGTTACACTTTAAAATATAGTTCTAATGTTGAGATTTTTTGTATACCATTTACAGTTCTGTCAGTTGCTGCTTGGTTCCTGCTTGGAAGTAAATTACAAAGTGTCATATTTTACATAACTGTCAGAACTGGCAAAATTTCAATTAAAGGGGTTGTGCAATGGCATAATATTTATGACCTATCCTCAGCATATGTCATCAATATCAGATAGGCAGTGGTCTCACTCCTGGCACTCATGCCAATCAGCTGCTTCAGGGGGTGGCGGGGCTTGTTCAAGGGCTGTGTCCTCTTCAATAGTTACCTATGGAGTGTAATTACACCTTCCACTCCCATACAAGTGAATGTGACGAGCAGTTGTAATGACACTGCACCGCCGCTGCAAGGTAGGCAGTGTGTAGTTAAACACTGAAGAGGTTGCAGTGGTCGCACAAGCACCCCAACCCTTTCAGACAGTTGATCAGCTGGGAATCGGACTCCTGCTGATCTGATATTGATGATCTATTCTGAGGATAGGCGTCAATATTTTGCCACTGCAAAACGCCTTTAAAGATCTTTGTTGAGAAGGACCTGAGGAAACAGAATTATGAATGGAATGGGGCAAATCTTGGTGAGACAAACTAGGATATATATAAATATATTATAGCGGAAGAGGAGAATGCCACTGCAATTATTCAAAAGGAATAGGAAATATAAAGGAAGGACATATAGTTGGCTGAAGGAACTCCATCAAACTTGCAGTGGCATGTAAACAAAAAATGCTGTGTGTGAAACACTCATAAAGCACTTGATCTAGTTACCTGTAGGCTGGTGAAGGTGGCAGACATCTGTGCGGCATGTAGGGTCAGGCATCGTGATGTGCATCTGGCCAGTATTATTTTCTTATCAGTGACTTCTCCAGTCTTCTCCACTTTCTTGCCTGCAGCTGCAACCATAATGCTAGAAAGCAGGAACAGTACAAAGTTACTGTTGAGTAAATCCTTGGCCATGGTCAGAGGTGAATTCAGCTCCTTCCCAGTTCTATTCTGCTTTTGTATTATTCTGCAAGCAATGTTTCTGAGAGGGTGATCCTTGCCAAAAGGACACTCCCCCCAGGAAGTCTCCCCCAGCTTCAAACAAGACCCCACCATGATCTACAGTGCAGAATTTGACATGTATTCCCTGCTGATCTGTGATTGCTACATGTGGGATCTGCATTGCATGATGTCAGACAAGGTGACAGAGCATTTCTCCTGTTACAGTGCTTTGTCTTACAAAGTGGTTATGCCAGGAGAGGTCATACAAGGGGCCGACATGTAATGCACTTAAAACTTGAAGTCTTGTCTTTGTGGCTGGATTGAGGGACTTACAAAGAGTCACATTTTAATAAATAAAAAATGTGATCTTTGAAATTTTCTTTTTTGCTTTGTATTTATTCACTTATTGGTGTTATCCTATATATCCAGATGTTGAAGCGCATGGACATATTTATCAAGGAAACATTAGAAAAATAGATATTGCGTATATTTTTGCCCTTAACGACTAGATGCTTTTCAGCTTTTTATGCTTGTGCTGTTCTATAACTTAAAAAAATGGTATGCTATTAAAGTGGTGTTTGCATTTTCTAGAACTGTAGTTCTAGTTTATGATTAGTTTATGATTTTTTTAAACCATTTTATTATTGTTTATTTTCCCCCGTATTTATATTTTAGTGGAGGATTATTTACTTATTTCCCCGTGACTGAAGCTACAGTATCACCAATGACAAGACCAGGAAATCAGCCTGCTCTACAGGCTACGAGTGGCCAAGTGGGAAAAGAAAGCAAAATGTGTTTATTATGTCATCAGTTGTACTAAATGTGCTATGTGATATGCACCCTCTTGATAAAATCAGAGCAAATTAAAGTGATCTGTATCTCCAATTTCAGAAAACTTTTGACATGCCATAGTGAAATGTCAGAACCTTTGATTGGCTTGGCAGTAGTATCGGTGCTCAGATCCCACCAAGCAGTGAAAAGAAGCGACAGAAGTGCACAGTGCCTGTGTGTGATCCTTGGAGAGGTGCGTTAGCGCTATACTGGCGCATAGACAGTAAAATCCTTACACTGCTTTGCTTGCCCCTCTGAGAATGCAGCCAAAGGGGCATGTCTCACTCTTTCTTTGTAAAGTTCTTATTTGAAAATGTGTCCCATTTTTTTTTCAAAAATACAGAATACAGCAAAGTCACCATATCCACAAAATAAATGTCCAGCCAATAGAGGACCCACCTCTGGAACCACCAACTATCAAGAGAGTATGGGTTCCTTGACCATTAAGTAGTCTTTTGCATCCCTCTATATTTAATTGGCTTAGAATTTCTGGCTCACCCTTTACTATGTTGTAAACCCATTAACATAAGACACTTACTACTATCACCTGTTTCTTCTTTCCTGGCTGCCATTTCAGTTTATTAGTTCCGCAACAGATAGATCATGGAAGACACAAAGCGGAAAAAATCAGGTAATTTGTAAGAATTTTTACCCTGTATGAGCTGTCTTCTTTGGTCTGTTCATGGAAGGAGGATAGATGGAGATTTCCTAGCACACCTCAGAGCTGAGGCACAACAGAGGATTGCCTCCATAGTCCTGCTCATGAACCAGTGACCTTTTTAACTGGCCCTCATCCCAAACATTATCATATGTGATTAATATCTCTTACCCACAAAAAAGGAGCTGTCCTCTCCTGGAAAACATCAAGTAGCAGATTCACACCATCAAACACCATACTGACTAACAGCATTTTAATAGCAGTTAATAGACAAGGTGCCTTGATCCCTGACATCTTAAATAGATCTGAGATTACTAAGTTCACTCTGGTAACACTTGTAATGGACGTTAACCGTTTGTTACCGGATGTTCCATGGTCATTTTGTGAAATCGGGCAACATAAAACCACCAGAAACTCATCATTATTTAATGCATAGACATGACATTTTTAGCTCACCATTTAAGCTAACGGTGCCTGGTAAATGTCAGCAATTTCAATTGGCTACATACCATTAGTGATTTCCTCATAATTGTACCAGGTATTTCCTAACAGAAAAAGTGATTTATTTCCCAAATTTGCTTAATGAATATTATTATAATTTTACTTTTAAAAGAAAAACAAAAAAAAGTTATGAATATTTTTAACATACCGGTAACTATTACGTACAAGGTAGCAGTAATAATAGTATTTTCAGTGTTGTCTGATCACAGATAATAAATCAGTAAGGTTAATAAAAGTCCATACAAGTTGAACCCATTATCTCACTTTATTCTGGAAAAATACAATTTTTAATTCCTTCCAAATTCTTAATATGACAATTTGAATAATCTCCAGGAGAATGTGTCACTTGTAGTATCATATCCAAACCCATCATCTGCAAAATAAGGCCTCACGCACACGACTGTATCTATTTTTTTGATCCACAAAACATGGATACGGCCGTGTGCATCCTGCATTTTCCTTTCTGCAAGTCATAAAACGGACATGAATGGACATCGATTTTTTTTTTTTTTGCAGGGCAAATGAATGGGTCCACATCCAACCTGCAAAAAATGCTGATTATATATATACAAAAACTACAGTCTTGTGCATGAGCACTGAATAACCAATCCATTTGTAATGAGCTAAAAGGATACCGCCAATGCTTGCCTGGTTCTAGGCCACATGGCAACTGCATCACACTGTCTGGCCGTGCCCTCAAGATAAATGTCCCATTCATGATTAAGGGATATATCTATCAGCTCTGCACATAGACCTCCTTTAATTGGCGTGATTAATCATTTGCAAGAATGCGACATGCTATTTCAGGGGTTAGGATGGATAGGATAAGTGTGTGTGGACACTGAGTTCTGCTCATTAAATGTGGAGATTTACACTGTGTGATCATTTGGGCCTAATTGTTTTCAGATGTCTGTGTCCTTCCTGAGAGGACGTGATTGATGGATACTAGGCCGCATATGAGAATGACATCTGAACCTAAGAATACTGTAATGGAGCTCATATATACTTGTATGCAGAATTAACTCATTCTATAGTGCAAGGCTTAATTAATTTTAAGCTGCAAAACCAAGGACTAACTACATAGTTTACAGTATATGCATTCATTGCCAAGTAGACCATTAAGGCCCCTTTCACATGGGCGAGTTTTCCTCTCAGGTGCAATGCGTGAGGTGGATGCATTGCACCCGCACTGAATCCGGACCCATTCATTTCTATGGGGCTGTGCACATGAGCGGTGATTTTCACGCATCACTTGTGCGTTGCGTGAAAATCGCAGCATGCTCTATATTGTGCGTTTTTAATGCAACGCAGGCCCCATAGAAGTGAATGGGGCTGCGTGAAAATCGCAAGCATCCGCAAACAAGTGCGGATGCGGTGCGATTTTTCCGCAAGGTTGCTAAGAGACGATGGAGATGGGGACCCGATCTTTATTATTTTCCCTTATAACATGGTTATAAGGGAAAATAATAGCATTCTCAATACAGAATGCTTAGTTAAATGTGGATTCAGGGGTTAAAAATAAACATTTTTACTCACCTTATCCACTTGATCGTGTAGTTGCCGATCTCTTCTCTCTTTTTCAATCATTAGCTTCCAGCAAAAGGACCTGTGGTGATGTCACATCACATGGTCCAATCACATGATCCATCACCATGGTGATGGACCATGTGATTGGACCATGTGATGAGCGCAGTGACGTCACCACAGGTCCTTTAGCCGCTAAAGGATTGAAGAAGAGAGAAGAGATCGGCAACTACGCGATCAAGTGGATAAGGTGAGTTAATTTTTTTTATCTTTAACCCCTTAATCCACATTTTACTAAGCATTCTGTATGAGAATGCTATTATTTTCCCTTATAACCATGTTATAAGGGAAAATAATAAAATCTACAGAATACTCAACCCAAACCCGAACTTCAGTGATGAAGTCCGGGTTCGGGTCTGGGTACCAAACATGCCGATTTTTCCCACTGCGTGCAAATGCATTAAATGCTTTGCACTCGCGCGGAAAAATCGCGCATTTTCCTGCAACGCACCCGCATCCTATGCGGACCCATTCCTCAACGCCCATGTAAAAGGGGCCTAAATCCAGTTGTACCCTAGAACATTAAAGGGAGTCTGCCACATCATTTTCACCACATACAGCATTACCTTACAGAAGATTGCAAACCCATTCCAGACATACCTGTGTGTGCTTTGTGTCTTTTTTCCATGTCCAGGAAAAGCATTTTTATTCTGCTGAAGAACAGCGCCCAAGTGCCCAGCTGGGTGGACTTTTCTTTAGGGCACTTGGGACAGCAAAGCCCTTCCAGCTGGGCACCGGGAGCTGGTTTTCAGCAGAATAAAAGTGCTAATGGAATAAAGACGTAAATACACACAGGTATGTCTGGAATGGGTTTGCAATCTTCTGTGGGGCAATGCTGTTAGTTATATTGGTTAATATGATATGACAGACACCCTTTAAGGGCATATTCAGATTGTGTGGTTGTTTTGTGCTTTTTGCAACATGGCAATAAAACATACAATTTTATTATTAATTTGCCAGGTTTCACAGTTCTGATGAACGTGAACTGTTCCCCATCTAAAAATACTCTAGGCCCACTTTTACATGGTCAGTATTTGGTCAGAGTTTTGCATCAGCATTTTTAAGGCCTCTTTCACACGAGCGTGACAGATTAGGTCCGGATGCGTACAGGGTGCATTCAGTGAAACTCGCACCATTTTGCAAGCAAGTTCAGTCAGTTTTGTCTGCGATTGCGTTCAGTTGTTTAGTTTTTTCCGCGCGGGTGCAATGTGTTTTGATGCGTTTTTCACGTGTGTGATAAAAAACTGAAGGTTGATAAACAACATCTCCTAGCAACCATCAGTGAAAAACGCATTGCATCCGCACTTGCTTGCGGTTTTTCACGCAGCCCCATTCACTTCTATGGGGCCAGGGCTGTGTGAATGTAGAACATGCTGCGATTTTCACGCAACGCAGAAGTGATGCGTGAAAAACAATGCTCATGTACACAAACCCATTGAAATGAATGGGTCAGGATTCAGTGCGGGTGCTATGCGTTCACGTCACGCATTGCACCCGCGCAGAAAACTCGCTCATGTAAAAGGGGCCTAAGCCAAAACCAAGAGTGGACATTACAGAGAAAAGTTGTGCCTTTTGGATCCCTTCTGGTTTTGGCTTACAAATACTGATTAAAAATACTGACCAAATACTGACCCTGTGACAGTGGTCTTAAGGTGAGTTCAAACAGAGTTTCTTCAGTTTGGATTTCTGAGCTAAAAACCATGTGGAATCCGCGGCAGAAAACCTTGAGTTTCTGCCGCTGTTTTTGTCATTTGAATGCAGATTGCTGCTTGGGGCTTATCTGTGGATGGACACCCGCTGTAGTTCTGGCAGTGTCTGTGAGGAAACCACGGAAAAAAAGAACACGTACTGCGGCCGGAAATGCCACTCAGATAGAAACAACAGCCTCATAAACGTCAATGTGGACTCCCGTTTTAAAACAATGGGAAGGGATTTCCATGCTGCATGTTTTTCAGCACAGAATCTTTGCCAAAATCCATGCCGAAAAAATTCACCCTTTCACAGCTACATTTTGAAATGCAAGAGAATTGTTTCCAAAAAGCTAAAATCCTTCTCACAAGCATGCTACCCAGATGATCAGCTGACATTGCTGCAGAATCATTCAAATATAATGTACGTAGTACAGTGAAACCTCCTTGAGCTGACCAACCAAATTGGAACAGATTTGTATTTTATGGGGGATAGTATTGTCAAAGTAAAAAGCATACAGAAAGAAGGTTAACATATTTAATGGAGTCAGCTCACATGTACAGCCCACAAAAAAACACAATTAACCCCTTCAGTACCGATCCACTTTTCATCTTAAATCCCAGGCCAATTTTTGCACATCTGACATGTGTCACTTTATGTGCTAATAACTTTGGAACACTTTTTACTTATCAAGCCATTCTGAGATTGTTTACTCGTGACACATTGTACTTCATGATAGTAGTAAATTCACAATTTTTTAAATTTTTATTTCTCTAGTTTTAAGGCAGATAGTAATACCTCATAAAATAGTTATCAATCAACATTCCCCATATGTCTGCTTTATGTTGGCATAATTTTGTGAAAGTCATCAATTTTTTTTAGGACGTTAGAAGGCTTAGAATTTTAGAAGCAATTTTTCAAATTTTCTACAAAATTTCCCCAAAAATTTTTTTTAAGCACCAATTCAGAACCATTTTTTGTAACCCCCATTTTAGAAACCACACCCTGCAATTTTTTTTAAAACTGATGTTAGAAACTTTGTTAACCCTTGAGTTGTTTGACAAGAATTAAAGGAAAATGGAGGTGAAATTTCAAAATGTAATTTTTTTTGTAGATTTTTTATATTAATCAATTTTTCTTGCAAAACAGCAAGGCTTAACAGCAAAATAAACCTTAATATACATTACTCTGATTCCCCACTTTACAGAAATACTCCATATGTGTTGGTAAACTGCTCTATGGGAACATGGCAGTGGTCAGAAGGAAAGGAGCGCCATATGGTTTTTGGAGGCATATTTTGCTAGAATGTTTTTTGGGCACCATTTTGTATTTGAAGAAACCCTGGCGTACCCCTACAGTGGAAAGCCTCAAAAAGTGACCCCATTTTGGAAACTACACCCCTCAAAAAATATATTAAGGGGTGTACTAAACACTTTTACCCCCTAAGCCTTTTACAGAATTTAACACTTGGTTGTAAAAATGAAAAGTTTCATTTCTTCCAATAAAATGTTTCTTTAGCCCCAAATTTTTCATTTTCACTAGGGGTAACAGGAGAAAAAGCACCCTATAATTTGTTACAATTTGTTTTCTCCTGAATAGGCAACACCCAATATGTAGTGGTAAACTGCTGTGGAGGCACATAGCAGGACTCAGAAAGGAAAGAGCGCCATATGGCTTTTGCAGCACAGATTTTGATTGATTGGTTTATGGGTGCCATTGGTTTTTATTTTTTCAGTGATTGAGTCTTATGTGAGGGTTCATTTTTTGCGGGATGAGGTGACGTTTTAATTGGTACCATTTTGGAGTATATATAACTTTTTGATCACTCGATATTATGCATTTTGTAAAGAGAGGTGACAAAAAATGACTGTTTGGCATAGTTTTTATTTATTTTATTTTTACAGCGTTCACCTGACAGAATATATCATGTGATATTTTTATAGAGCAGGTTGTTACGGACACGGCGATACCCAATGTGTCTATTATTTTTATTTTTATTTCGTTTTACACAGCGAATACCTTTTTGAATAGCATAAAATCTTGTTTTTGTGTTGCCATGTTCTGAGAGCCATATTTTTAAATTTTTTCTGGCGATTGTCTTAAGTAGGGTCTCATTTTTTGCGGGATGAGATGTTGGTTTGATTGGTACCATTTTGGGGTACATAGGACTTTGTGATCCCTTGGTATTACACTTTTTGTGAGGCAAGATGACAAAAAATGGCTGGTTTGGCATAGTTTTTAAAAAATTTTTACGGCATTCACCTGAGGGGTGCAGCGATACCTAATATGTCTTTTCTTTTTTTTTCCCTATTTTTTTAAAAAAAATGTAAACTTAATTTGGGGAAAAGGGCGCTTTAGGTTTTTTTACTTGAAACTTACATTTTTTTATTATGTAAAATTCCCTTTTTTTTTTTCCCTTATTTTTTGTCCCATTAGGGGACTTCAACTTTTGGGGGTCTGATCCCCTGTACAATGCATTACAACACATCTGCATTGTAATGCATTGGCTGTAAGTGTATTACACAGTGTAATACACTTACAGCCTGCTTGCCTGTGAGATCCAGGGGGGTGGATCTCACCAGCTTACATGGAAGGCAGCACAATGTCTATAGAAGGCATCGGGCTGCCTTCCCAGCCATCGAGTCCCGATCACCGCAGTGCAGGGACTTGATGGATACGGGTACCCGACAGGGATACCGCACATTGTGAGGGTTAATGCGCCTGCATCAGTGTTTTCACCAATACCGGATCATACAGCAGGGGCCTGGCTATCAGTGACTGCCGAGCCCCTGCCGCTGATCAGCACGCCGTAGCTGTACAGCACTGGGATTTAAGACACAGTTCCCAGCACCGTACAGCTACGGTATCCTACAGGTTAATGATCGACCTCAAAATCATGTTGTTTATGCTTGGCATTACATCAGCATATCACAGAAAACCAGGCTAAGGACTAATGGAATAGTTTTCATTCTTAGTCCTCAGCATGGTCCCCACTCTTATTATTGGCCCTCAGCATGGCTCTCATTCACTCTCATCAGATCCCACCCAGGGTGCACTCGTTTGTTTTCCAATTCTGTGCAGTAAACTCCCAGATTCCATGAAGCAAAGAACAGCCACAGTGATGTGTAACTACAGTGTCTGAGACTGAACCATCTTGGAGAAAGAAAGAGGGACGTTCCTGCACCTAATAGCCGACTACAATCCGGCTTACTGGGAACAACTAACAGTGCTACACTGACTGATCTGGTGAGATCTGGACTTTGCCAGAATCTTCCTTTTTAACTGCTAACAAATCTGTCCCTCAAGTCCAGGCTTTATTGTTTAAATTATGTTCAGTAATCTAGAGCAGCCTGCAAGCCTCCTGAATGTCTATGCCTCGGAGGTCCACACACGGTGAAGACATGGTATTAGGGTACTTTCACATTTGCGTTAAACTTTTCTGGTATTGAGTTCTGTCCTAGGGGCTCAATACCAGAAAAAAACTGATCAGTTTTATCCTAATGCATTCTGAATGGAGAGCAAACTGTTCAGTATGCATCATGATGTCTTCAGTCACTGTATGGTTTTCGGACAGAGAAACATGCTGCAGTATTTTCTCTGTCCAAAATTCCGGAACACTTGCCGGAATGCTGGATCCGGCATTATTTTCCATTGAAATGCATTAATGCTGGATCCGGCCCCAAGTGTTCTGGAAAAACTGAACCGGTTTTGTGGTTTGGGCAGACCTTTAAAAATATTAAAAAGATAAATACCGGATCTGTTTTTCCAGTTGACAACCAGAGAAACGGATCCAGATTCACAATGCATTTGTGAGACGCAGGGCCGGTGCAAGGATTTTTGCCAACACAATCGAAGCTAGATTTTGGCGCCCACCTCCCCATGATCACACTTCTGCCCCCCCCCCCCCCATGGCACATCATCCCCCCCATGTCACATTTATCCCCCTCCATGGCACAGACTACAGACATTTGATTTGTCCCTCCTCCCATCATGTCACCCCTGATTCCTCCCCCCCCCCATTAATGTTGTGTAATAATTATAAACAATATGCGCTCTGCGCTCATCACCTACACAGTCACCGACAGCTGCTTTAGTCCCTGCTGCTGCCCGCCACGGAGCCACTCGCCAGTCAAACACCCCCTGAGTGCCCCCATGACCGTGTTGCCGTGCTGCCGCTTTGTGAGTGAGGACCGGGGCCACATGGCACATGCAGGCTGGGGTGGGTGGCTGGCGGCGCTGCGGCGCAACTCGCCGCAAGTGATTTAAAAAAAAGAAGTTCATTTTTCCGCCCCCCCCCGCTTCTCTGCGCCCTAAGGCAGCCGCTTGGTCTGCCTTATTATAGAACCGGCCCTGGTGAGACGCATCCGCATCCGGATCAGTCTACAAATGGTATCCGTAAGAGCAAAAATAAAGTTTTGTGTGATCCCAAAAACGTGAAATAAGCAGCAGTCCCAATCTCGTCGGAGTAAGTCCCTTCTCGAATGAAAGCACCAGAAAGTACAGTGGATATAAAAAGTCTACACAACCAGTGGTTTTATATACTATGAACAAGTGTTTTATTTGTGAGTAGAATAAATTATATATTCTAAAAAAATGATTTGGGTATTGCACTATGATCTGTCCCTTTTAGAGGAAAATCAGGAATTTCTGGTTGGCATTGAGACTGTGCACCGGAGATGTATCTGTGAAGTTGAAATATCTTCGGGAAGACTTTCTGTTTGTGAACTGTTCCTGATTCAAGTGTAGCGTGGACCCATATGTATGTACTTTCTGGTACAAATGGTATCCGTTTGCATACAGACTGCCGGATCTGGCAGGCAGTTCCGGCGACAGTGTGAAAGTACCCATCAAACAGAAGATAATAACGGCACTCACCATTCCATTACGATGATCACGTTTATTCAAGGCAGGAGGGGGAGACATACAGCGCAAACTCACATGAAAAAGGCTGAAAGTGTGAAAGTACCCCTAGAGGCTAAATGGTGGAGGCCCTAGGTCGAAGTCTGCCTGTGTGAAAAGCAACAGTGTTTCATGTTGTGTGGTGTCAAAGCCAAATCTTTCTCCTCTGTCCAAAATTCCAGGCCGTTCGGGAATTAACAAAGCCTTAGGCCTCTTTCACACAAGCGAGTTTTCCGCGTAGGTGCGTTGTGTGAAGAGAACGCATAGCACCCGCACTGAATCCTGACCCATTTATTTCAATGGGTCTGTGTACTTGAGCGTTTTTTTTTTCACACATCAGTTCTGAGTTGCGTGAAAAACACAGCATGTTCTATATTCTGCGTTTTTTACGCAGCCCTGGCCCCATAGAATGGGGCTTCAGTGAAAAACGCATTGCATCCAGAAGCAAGTCCAGATGCAATGCATTTTTCACTGATGGTTGCTAAGAGATGTTGTTTGTAAACCATCAGATTTTTATCACGTGTGTGAAAAACGCATCAAAACGCATTGCACCTGCGCGGAAAAAATTAATAATTGAACTCAGTCCCACACAAAACTGACTGAACTTGCTTGCAAAATGGTGCAAGTTTCCCTAAATGCATCCGGACCTAATCCGTCACGCTCGTGTGAAAGAGGCCTTAAGGATGTATTAGACCCCCGGATGCTGCTAGTGATTGTCGGAAGGAAATCGTTCCCTCCAGGCAATCGTCAGATAGCTGGCAGAAGACACCACTGCTATTACATGCAGCAATGTCCTCTGCAACATGAGGAGAAGCGATCGCTGTGCCATCGCTCATCACCACGCAGGACAGCCGCTATTAGACAGCGCGATCTGCAGCCAGCAAATCCAAATCTTTCAGCATGCTGAAAGATCTGGACTGCCCGGTGTACGAGGGATGATTTAGAGGCAGTGTTAGACTGCCAGATGAGCAGTAACGAGAGTTCACAGGAACGCTCATTACCAATCATCCAGCATAAAATCTGGCAGTCTAATAAACCCTTTACACATTCCCAGCATTTAACAATTATTTACTAAGAGTTATTTAGACCTATGTGTACAGGTGTAAAATGCAGTTTGGTACATAATACCTTAATTCCTTACAACGCTCACTGTGCTAAGCGCCTATGGATGTAAACAGTGGAGCAGGGTTCAGATTGTTAAAAGGTCCCCCTCACATAAGAGCTGTGTGTACGGCATGTTCCGTTAACAAAAGGAGCTAATTACATATATAAATGTTAATTGTTTCTTCATTTCATCTTTATTTCATTTAGGTTATGTATAAATATTGTATTCAGTGAAGATGAGGTCTCACATGGCTGTATTAAAGATCTGTGTTATATGGATTTGTAATATTTCATTTAAAAACTTCTTTTCAGATATAAATGATGGAGTAAGGGTGCCCGTTCACTGTGCGGCCGAGCTGATATAACCACATGTGGATTAGCGTTAATTGCTGTGGTTTGGTTGCAAGTAGAGGAGAAGCACATGGTTTATATGGTTTATATGTGCTTCAACTATACTTCTAGCAAAACCACAGTAATTAGTGATATTCTGCATATGGTTGCAGCAGCTCAGGCAACAAGGTCGGACTGGCCCACCAGAGTACCAGAGAATCCTCGAGTGGGCCAAGTTTTGACAATAATGGACCTCTAATAAAACCTGTATATAAGAAGGCGGGCCCAAGGGACTTCAGTCTGATGCTGTCGGGCAACATATTACAAAAACATTATAAAGTAATGATGAGGACATAATACCTGCAGCAAAAATAAATAGTAGAAGAGGAGACGTTGTAATACATTTACATCTAGTATCTTACAAGGACACTGGCTGATTCTGCATTATCATGAAGTACAAAGCAAATGTCACTCTTCCTCTCCTGTTTTATAACAGACTCACGGTACAGTGATAACCATGGCAGGGAGAAAAGCCTTTTATAGATTGATTGTGCTTAGAGTGTTTTCCGGTACTTTAGTTAAATGGTCCTTAAAGTCTTGGAACTGATTAATAAAGTAATACCTAGCACCTGGACCTTACATTCAGTACTTAATTATGGACGGTGGATGAACAAAAGAAAGGGAGAGAGACATGCTCAAGATCTCTCAGTGCAACATCTGATTAAATAAGAGGGATCAAAACCCTCTCCATTACATGGCAGTAATACATTACATGCAAGGCTCTCTGCTCCGGATGTGTACAGAGTCTTTGTAGTTATTGATGTTATTTCTTATGTTCTGTGAGGTCAGGATCTAGAACTGTAGGATGGAAGTCTGAAGGGAAATGTGAGGAAGTATTTCCTTATGTAAATGTTCTGTAAGCAGTGAGCAATATGCATGTTTGTACAAGGCATTTCATTTTTAATTTATTTTATTACATTTTTACTGTTGCTGTTTATTTTAATTCAGTTTGCGTGACACAACTTTTTGCTATTTGTGTAACTAGACATTTGTTTGGGATGCTGAATAGTGGCAAATAGGTTTAATTATAGACATGGAAATCAGTGCACATGACTGAATTTTTCATTTTCATGCTATTTACATTTTTTTTCAGATAGCACACGGACCTATTCATTCCTATGGGACCATGCACACATCCATATTTTCAGGGCCGGCACTTCCATATAGGCAAGGGGGGAAATTGCTCCCGGGGCCTGAGTCCTTAGTGGCCCCTAAGAACTCGGGGGATCGGGGACAATTTCCCCATTTGACTATATGGAAGTGCAGCCGCTCTGAGCCCCTCTCTGTCACTTTTAGGGCCCGGCTGGGAAGGGGGCCCGCGGCGGCAGGACACAGGGCGATGAGCGCTTCTATTGTGGAAGCGTTCATTTCCATAGTCATCTGTATCGGCCTCCTCAGGACAGCAATACAGATGGCTGTGCTGCGGGGCAGGGGAGGGAGAGGCGTCTCCCTTCCCTGTTCCTGTGATAGGCTGCCGTCACAAGGCCCGCAGCCTATCAGAGGCCTGTGCAGGCGGCGTGCGACACAGGCTAGAAGAAGCCTGCATCGCATTGCTACCATAGACGTCATTGGATGTAAGCGGTATGGGGCGCTGTATTTCTGTATGCTGCCATTGAGGGGGGGGGGGAGAAATAATGTGACACGAAGGGGGGTGATGTAAAACGGAAGGGGTGATGACGTGACATGGAGGGGGAGAAATGTGCCATTCAGGGGGGTGGGGTGGGGTGGAGCTTGGCAAGTATGCCGCCATGGGGGGGGGGGGGGGGCGGAGTAATGTGACACGAAGGGGATGTAAAAAGGAGGGGGTGATGACATGACATGGAGGGGGGGGGTTATTGTTTTTCTCCCCAGGGCCCCATTTTACCTAGAACCGACCCTGCATATTTTGCAGATCCATGTGGCCATTACCATAAATTATAGAACATGTCCTAGACTGGACCATGTTGTGGACGAGAGTAGCCATTTATATTGATGAGATTGAGAAGAATGTGAAATGCACACAGCCAGAATCTGTATTTTGCAGATCCATAGTTTGTGAATAAAAATAGGGATACAGTCATGTGCATGAGGCCTGAGGCTTAATTCTGTGTTGAAGGGACCTCTGACGCAGATTCTGTAGTGTAGCATGCTGCGCTAGTTTGTCAGTAAAATGCTGAGTTTTGTAAATGAAACTCTATGGATTCCATCATAATCAATGTGGTCCTCTTGTTTTCTTCACTTGACGGCTCCAGCACTTACACTATTTTCGTTCTTCTGCTCCTTTAATGGAGCAGAACAACAGCAATCAAAGTACTGGTATGTATCTAGCCTTAGGCTACATGCACACGAACGTTGTTTGTTTCCGTGTCCATTCCGTTTTTTTGCGGATAGGATGCCGACCCATTTATTTCCATGGGTCCGTAAAACATGTGGACAGCACATTGTGTACTAACCGCATCAGTATGTCCGCTCCGTAGCTCCGCAAAAAAAATAGAACATGTCTTATTCTTGCCCGTTTTAGGCATTGTTACAATGGATCCGCAAAAAAAACGAATGGCATACGGATTTCATCCGTTTTTTTTTGTGGATCCGCAATTTGTGGGCCGCAAAACACATACGGTCGTGTGCACGTAGCCTAAATCCAAAATTATATACTTAATCAATGTGATCGATGACATACCAGAAGATCGTTTTGACTTGATTTCTCCTTTAATTAAAAACAAATTAAATTTATTTTGTGTATGTACAGATACAGTTTGATAAAGATACTTGTTGAATTGTTTATCTTATGAATTGTTTCTTATTGCTGTATGTATTTTATGAGCTAATCTCCCTACTACTGGTTTATAGAATAAAAGCATTATTTTCACAATGCTATGTGAGCACATTACTTCATTCTTTAAATACATGAATGAAACAATAGCCACTTTGTAAAACCTTGTAAAGCAGGGGTGGACGCAGGGGCGTAACTATAGGGGAAGCAGGGGAAGCGGCTGCTTTGGGGCCCTGACCCTGAAGGGGCCCATCCAAGAGGAGAAGAAGTACTAAAAGATTTTGTCAGGGCCCCTCAACATTATTACACAATGAAATTATACACAGTGGCAGTATAGACAGTGTAGAAAACAGATGGAACAGCTGCCGGGCCTGGTCTGAGAGAGTGATCTTTACTAGCCACAGAAAAGGGGGCGGCATGAAAGGAAGGGGTTGTGAAAAAATTCTAAAATTTGCTGTGGGACCCAGTCATTTCTAGTTACGCCACTGGGTGGATGTAGACTGTAGCAGACCCTGAACAAGAATAGTACGTGGGCCTCTTGCTGTTTAACAGCTAATTTATTGAGTGAGGGCTTCTTCATAGTGCTCCTTGAACCTTAGTATGTCTCTCTAGTCAATCCTTCATTTGATAGATCAGAATATATCAATAATTCTGAGCCAAGGGAACTTTGGTGTCCTTTTTTTTTTTTTATGTGGTATGGCCACCCCGTGCCCATAGGACCCCTGTGCAGTTGCACCAATGGTATGTCCAGGTGATGTTGTCCATTCAAAATCAGCCATGTGGGTCTTCTGTCATTACAAAGATAGATTTTAGCCTACAGTGTTATGCCATGGGTTAAGGAAGACATTCATTTGGAGGACTGGCAGAATGGTTAGCTTTAAGTCTAAGAAAAAATATTGGCAAAGGCAAGTTATATACAGTCTCTTCACTCTACATTTTCCACTTAGCCACAGCCTAGGTAAGAAATGCAAGTAAAGAAACTGATGAGGTTCTGATGGGCAGAGGATCCCAGGGCACACTGGAACAAAGGCTTTCTAGGAAGGCATGGCACAGGCAGCTTATTGAGAACATAGCTTGCAGCGGACACTAGACTACAGGCTGGTAGGAGATGGCCAGCAAACTTGGGACTACCTTGAGCCACCTGTGTCAATCAAGCATTAAACGGCCCACACACATTCAATGGCTGTCTGCCTCCTGAGGAAATGTTATTATTATCAATTCTTGGATAACCCCCTAAGGAGCAGAACCTGGCAGAATAAAATGTTATATTCTCACTACTCCTGATAATAAAAGCTCCATAAAACTTATTTTGGTACTGCTCTCCAAAGCCCTTACCTAGTGCTCTTAGCACTTTAGCATGATTAAGGCTACTTTCACACTCGCGTTTTTACTGGATCAGGATACTACAGGGTTCAGCAAAAACACTTCCGTTACTGATAATACAACCATCTGCATCCGTTATGAACGGATCCGGTAGTATTATCTTTAACATAGCCAAAACGGATCCGTCATGCCCCGCATCCCAGGGCAGAAATCAAACCACAGCATGCTGCGATTTTCTCTCCGGTATGGGAACGCAACCAAACAGAACAGAATGCATTTTGGAGCCTTACGTTCTGTTCAGTTGCGTTTTGTCCCCATTGACAATGAATGGGGACAAAATGGAAGCTTTTTTTTCTGGTATTGAGACCCTATAACAGATCTCAATACCGGAAAATAGAAACGCTAGTGTGAAAGTAGCATAAAATGGCTGATAGACTCCCTATAACATTATATCAAGCCTAAATTTTGTGTGATTTTTTTCTTTTTAGGAGTTACCCTTAGGAGTTGCTCTTCTGGTTTTTACTCCTCATTTTTAATGACTCAGCAGTAAAAAAATGGTCTTAGAGTGCTGGCACACGGTCAGGTTTTTTTAATGACATTTTTTAAGCCAAAACCAGGAGTGAATTTTAAGTTCTCTCCCGATTTCCGCTTCAAAAACTGCACTAAGAAAACTGAACAGGAAACTCCTCATTTCTAATGACAGACAAACAAAATCTCAGTTTCAAAATGAAAAATGTGTACTTGTCAATTTTAGACACAGTCATGTGTTTAAAGATCCTAACTAAATGCAAAACCATGCCAAGTGATGTCACAGACAGGGACGTAGCTAACGGCTCATGGGCCCTGGTGCAAGAGTTCAGCTTGGGCTCCCTTTCCCTAAGGCTGGGTTCAGACTTGAGCGTTTTACAGCGCGTTCCTACGCGCTGTAAAACACTCAACAGGCGAAAACCCATGTTTCCCTATGGGCATGGTTCTCACCTGAGCGTTTTACAGCGCCTACGAACGCGCTGTAAAACACCCTACGCCCAAAGAACTACAGGAGCTTCTTTGGGGCGTTTTGTCGCGCGTATTGTGATTGACGCCAGAGTGGTCAATCACACGAACGCGTGTACAACGCACGATTCTTATTTCCAAAAACGCTCTGTAATACGCACGACAAAAACGCGTGTAAAACGCGCGTATCAAATATGCTCAGGTCTGAACCCAGCCTCAGTGCTTTGTGTGTCTTCTTATGCGGCACAAGGGTCTTTGGGCCCCCTCAGGCTCTTCTGCCCGGTAGCGCCTTCTACCTCTGCACCCCCTTTAGCTACGCCCATGGTCACAGACCTGCAGCTTCTCTGCCCCTTTGATTTCTAATAATGAAAATATTGTAGTTGGCTGACGTGACGTGTTCTAATCCGACCTTGACGATGTCAGAAGCATCATCAGTGAGATTGCATAAAAACATGTACATAGCCAATTGCACAACTGACCAAGAAATATTTTTTAACAGAGATGCATGTTAGGCCCCATGCACACGACCGTTGTTTGTTTCCGCGTCCGTTCTGTTTTTTTTCACGGATTGGATGCTTCCCCATTCATTTCAATGGGTCCGTCAAAAAATGCGGATGGTCAACCGTTTGTGTTCCGCATCCGTGATCCGTGTTTTCATTCCGTCAAAAAAATAGTGCATGTCCTACTTTTTTCACGTTTGCGGACAAGGATAGGCATTTTTACAATGGATCCGTCAAAAAAAACGGTCCGTCAAAAAAAACGGTCCGTCATCCGTTTTTTTTGACGGACGCAAAATTTCAAGGAGGAGCGGACGCGGAGGCAGGCAACGGTCGTGTGCATGTAGCCAATAGTGAGTCTGTGGATATCAGTATTCCGTGATACATGAAATTTTTATATCTTCCTGTGTAAGCATTGATCTGCTGCCCAGAAGCAATGATTCCCTATGAGGATGAGTGAATGATGTAGTTATATGTAGAGTTAAACAAACACCTGGATGTTCGCAAAAAAGCTGAACTTGACCCCGAACCCCATTGAAGTCAATAGGGACCCGAACTTTGGGGCACTAAAATGGCTCTAAAAGAGTCATGGAAAGGGCTAGAGGGCTGCAAAAGGCAGCAAAGTGTGGGAAAGAGCATGACAAGTGCCATGCAAACAAATGTAGATAGGAAAATCATTACTGATTTAGAATATTCTTCATTTTTTAATATAGTTTATGTTATGCGAAAAATCGGTAATTAAATATGCGCAATCATCGAATCGCGTAAGGTCATTAAGCAACTTTCCTATTGGGTTGGCTTGGTAAAATTGTCGAATATGTAGAATATAGCGCTATATTCATAAATTACGAATATATCGCTATATTCTACATATTTGACAATTCTACAAAGCCAAGCCTATCCAGTTGCCGATGTTTCGCATAACATAAACTATATTAAATAATGAAGAATATTCAAAAACACTAATGAGTCAGACTCATTATCGATTTCGAATTTTCTTCATTATTTAATATAGTTTATGGTACGCGAAAAATCTTCAATTAAATATGCGCGTTTATCGTATCGCCTAAGGGCGTTAAGCAACTTTCCTATTGGGTTGGTTTGGCTTGGTAGAATTGTCGAATATGTAGAATATAGCGCTATATTCGTAATTTACGAATATAGAGCCATATTCTACATTCACTAGAGAATATTCAATTTCACTAGATATTGCAGCCTTCTCACATTGGCCCACAAGCAAGAAGCAGGCAGGTAATGATTTCAGATGAAAAAAAATTAGTGAATATTCATTTTTACAAATATATATCACTATATTCAAAATATTCACGAATTCTCGAAGTTACGATATTCGCGATTAAAATTCGCTATTCGAATATCCGCGCTCAACACTAGCCATTAGTAGGCATGGCTGTGATGGCTTTTAAGGGCACACTAGTTAAACGCTTGTTGATTTGCTGCCCTGTAGCCTTTCAACAAGCGCCATTAAATCGCCGAACACCGAACCCGAACTTTTACGGAAATGTTCGGGTCCGGGTACCAAAAACCCAAAAGTTCCGTACGAACTCGAATTTTACAGTTCGGGTTCGCTCAACCCTAGTTATATGTGTAAATGCAGATGAGTGGTGCATGTAAATTATGCTCTTATCTCCTCTGAGGAGCAGGCAATCAGGAACGAACGGTGCCAATAATTGCCTGCATCATCATTACAGGTTAAAGGACCATTAGAGGCACAACAGTGGTCTGACTACAGGTGGCCCCAGAAAGGGGGTGTGCTGAAGGAAACATTTACATATGAATATTCTGAATGCTGTGCAATTACAAGTGAATTATATTGTGTATTTATATGACAATTAGACACTCACTGTGGAGCTGCGAGAAAGATATCTGGGAGAGACAAGGAGAAGGCTGCAAAGGGTTCTAGTTGTTGTGAGAAGTGTACCACAGTTTTTTGCTTTATTTTGTAAGAGCACTTACAAGGTAGTCTCTAAAATGCAAAGACAATTTGGGGTAGATTTATCAAGACCAGCGTTTTCTGTGCCAATCTTGATATCCCTTACACTGCCAGCGGATGGATCTAATTTATGACAAGGCTCAGGCCTTGTCATCAATTAGGTGCATCCTCCGGCAGTCTTTGCACCTAAACAGAAATCTGTGGTACAACAGCTCTGGTTCTTTTTGGGATCCAATGACCGTCGGGTTCGACTATAAAGACCTTATGGTGGGTGCATCAATCATGCCTTTGCTTGGGAGTGACACACTGCCTTAACTGCTGGTGTGATGATCTGTGGAGTAACCCCTAGTAGTGATACGCAATATGGGCAGGACATCATGTAGCCACATGTCCTGCCTCTCATGCCCTGGCTTCCAACTGGCATTTTTCAGGAGAATAATGTTCAGTCACAAATAGAAAGTATTTCCCAGGAATGTCATCGCCAGTTAACAAGTCTTTCTCGGCTGGAATGGTTACCAGATTTATTGCCAATTGAGCATTTTTGGGACCGGCAGGGTTGCCAACTTTGGCAGCCTATGATAGTGCCGGATCTATAGGCCCAGCTGCAACATCTGTGGGCAAATGTGCATCAGGATACCATACAGAACCTGTATTCCTCCATGCCAAACCATATGTCAGATTGGCTAGAGGCGGCCCAACAGTGTGCTAGAGTCTCCTTTCAGTTGTACAGTTTTCCCCAATAAACTTATCCAACAACTCCTTCTATGTGCTTTATTTTTTTGTAGCAATGAGTGTATTTATTTAATATATATATATATATATATATATTGTGGGGAGTTGCTCTGGTAGACAGCGGTGCGGGTGCAGTATAGAGGCAAAGAGAGTCCAGGTAGTGCAGCAAACAGTGTTTTTATTTCACACTTGCACAAACAAAACTCAAAACAGTCACTTAGTGTTACTTCACACACGCAGCAAAAACTTGAGGCAAAACAAAAGTCCAAGACTGAATCAAATTCACCTGTGTGGTTTAGGTGCGTGTTCACACCTGGCTGTCAGCCCAGCCGCAGGAAAGTCCAACCTCAGGCTTCCAGGCAGACTGCACGCCTCTTTGCAAGCTCTTGCTTCCAGCCCTGAGAGCTCCACGGAACACCAGCAGTTTCCAGGTTAAATCACCTCAAATCCTAGGTGTTAGTTCACACCTGGCTGAATGCTCGGCAACACAAAAAGTCCACTGACCGTCTTTAAATGGCCTGCTCTTCTGACACACAGGTCTCAGCTTTTCAGCCCAGCACAGGGCTCAGATCCCAAACACAGAGAGAGTTTGCATAAAACCCAGCTGTCTTTTAAAGGCACCTAGGCATTAACCCAAAAAACCCGGACCGGCACCTAAAATCCGGTCCAGTATTTGCCCTCACCTGGCTGCAATCAACCCAGCAGCACAGGCTGAGAGGAAAATACCTGCTTTTTACCACCAAACCTCTCACTGTGTCACATACCCCCCTTTGTTCAACCCTGAGGGGGTGAACACACGCCAGACAGTATACCCAGAACCGGGCACTCGCATTTCCCTGTAACTGCCCTGCTCTGTGTTCCACTGAAAATCTAAAGTTCTGAAGTCACCCGAACCTTCTAGTGACCCAGGACTTTCCTTCTTTGTCCAGATGGGGACAGGCTGCGGCCAACCCCATATCACTCCTTCAGAGATGGCTTGTCGCCGAGCCACGGGCACCTGGTACAGCTTTAACCAGACTTTTGCCTGGGGCTCAGTGACAATATCACGGTGAGTTATGGAAGGGCATTCAGGGAAATCACAGAACACCTCTGTGTTCCGACTAACAAACTCCTTGGCTCTCTGAGTCTGTTCAGTGGAAAGGCTGCCAGTAATTTTATCTGTGGCAGCCACTTCCCTGTTAGCAGACAGAGGGACCGGAATCTCTTTCCCTAGATAAACCGGCCGTGGGTTGTTCTCAATACAAGTCTCTCTAACCTTCCAAGGTTTCCGTAAATTTACATGGTAGACCGGCTCCGGCTTTTGCCGTTCTGGCTGGTGTACCTTGTAATTTGGGTCTCCAACTTTCTGTGCTATTTTATAGGTCCCCTTCCCCCTAGCGCTGTCCTTACTGTTCACAGGTGGCCCAACAACCAAAACCGGGTCCCTTTGGCTACGGACCCCAGACACTCGATTGCAGGTCCGCCTTTGGCCTGGCTGAGCCACCTTCCTATGTTTTCTACCTATCCTACTAAGGGGACTGTCTTCCCCTCACCCACCGGACCTACTGTGGGTCCCTCTGCCTTGGGTTTCTGGGGTTCTAACACCTCACCTGGGCTAGGCCTCACTACTGGGAGTTTTCCTACCTGTCTGGGAACTGTACGTACAATGGCCGGCCACAGGGATGGGAACAATGGAAAGTCTTTTCCTATTATCACATCATAGGGCATACTCGTGGTTACAGCTACCTCATGGACCTGCCTGCCGGCACACGTGTTTACAGACAACAGAGCAGTGGGGTATTCTTTTACATCTCCATGAATGCTGAAAACCCCGACTCTCCGGCCTGTAAACTCTGTGGGTCGCACCAGGAAGCCCTCACCAGGGTCACCTGACTCCCGAATCCAGCAGAGCTGCCACTGGAGTGTCTCCCACCTCTACCCGACACAAATGTTCCTCATGGATAACCTCTGACACATCGACCCTTCTGGCATACAATGACTGTCGATACCCAAAGTTTACATCCATGGGCTCACCCAGGAGGGGACAGTTGGCCCGTACATGGCCAGGCTCCTGGCACCGCCAGCAGATTATAGAGTCCTGATCCCCAAAGGGCACATCCCGTGCGGTCTTTCTCAGCTCAGGCCGCAGGGTCTGGGGAGGGGATTTTCTGGGTTTTATTACTCCCTTCCCCAGAGTCCCCCCCTTAAGTTCCTCAGTAGCCCCATAACGGTCGACCAGGTCCACCATCTCCAGGGTACTAGTAGGAGGTGTCTGGCCAACCCAGCGCTGGAGGGGTAGGGGCAATGCCCTCCAGAATTTGTCAGCTACAATACGGTCCAGCATAGCAGTGGGACTAAGTACGTCAGGCGGTAGCCATTTTTGTAAGAGTTTTAGCAAATTGTAATACTGGGGTCGTGCTGGCTCAGCTGGGTTAAACTCCCACTGATGTACCCGCTGGGCCCTGACCAACACATTCACCCCCAGTCTCGCCAGGATCTCACCCTTAACCACAGAGTAGTCTGCTGCTTGGTCGTCCGGTAAATCAAAGTAAACCTGTTGGGGTCCTGACGCCAGAAACAGAGAGATGACCTCGGCCCACTGGTCTCGGGGTAGTCTCTCTCTCACGGCCACCTTTTCGAACACCGCCAAGTAGGTTTCAACATCATCTGTCGCTGTCATCTTGGGAACGGCCGTGCGGACTGCTTTCCGGGCATCGTGCACTCCCTGAGGCATCCCTGACTTTTCTAGCACCATTACGTGTTGCAGCAGCCGCTGATTCATGTCCTGCTGTCGCTAATTAGCCTCTAGCAGCTGTGCGACGGCCTCTTCATGTCTTTTTTGCTGTTGTGCGATGGCCTGCTGTTGGACAAGTAAGGCTTCTTCATGTCTCTTTTGCTGTTGTGCGATGGCCTGCTGTTGGTTTAAGTTGGCCTGGACAAGCTGCTTTATCATCTCCTCCATCTTGTCCTGTGTTGGTGGTTGCAGCTTGGCAGGCTTAATCCAGGACATACAACAGTGCCCAAAAGAAAAAAAAAAAATGCTACGAAAAGTTTTGGCTTCACGCCAGCCTCACTGCAATTGCCCGCATCCGACACCAAATGAGTTGCTCTGGTAGACAGCGGTGCGGGTGCAGTATAGAGGCAAAGAGAGTCCAGGTAGTGCAGCAAACAGTGTTTTTATTTCACACTTGCACAAACAAAACTCAAAACAGTTACTTAGTGTTACTTCACACACACAGCAAAAACTTGAGGCAAAACAAAAGTCCAAGACTGAATCAAATTCACCTGTGTGGTTTAGGTGCGTGTTCACACCCGGCTGTCAGCCCAGCCGCAGGAAAGTCCAACCTCAGGCTTCCAGGCAGACTGCACGCCTCTTTGCAAGCTCTTGCTTCCAGCCCTGAGAGCTCCACGGAACACCAGCAGTTTCCAGGTTAAATCACCTCAAATCCTAGGTGTTAGTTCACACCTGGATGAATGCTCAGCAACACAAAAAGTCCACTGACCGTCTTTAAATGGCCTGCTCTTCTGACACACAGGTCTCAGCTTTTCAGCCCAGCACAGGGCTCAGATCCCAAACACAGAGAGAGTTTGCATAAAACCCAGCTGTCTTTTAAAGGCACCTAGGCATTAACCCAAAAAAAAAACGGACCGGCACCTAAAATCCGGTCCAGTATTTGCCCTCACCTGGCTGCAATCAACCCAGAAGCACAGGCTGAGAGGAAAATACCTGCTTTTTACCACCAAACCTCTCACTGTGTCACAATATATAAATATATATATATAGTATTTTTGGGATTATAAGACTCAATTTTTTAACAGGAAGAAATCTTGCTAAAAAGAGCCCGCATCTTATAGTCATTGGGAGCAGCACTGCCAGCTCTATCCACTACCCACTACACATTGGATGGAGCTCAGCTGTGTATTTCCTATGCCGACTTCCGGCCCTGACCTACCAGTTGTATATCAGCAGTAAAATCCTGGAATACCCCTTTAAGCATATACATTTTTTTTAAATAAGAGTCTATTGGTGATGGATGGCCCATGCATGACATCTATCAGTCATACAATAGATAAAATATATGACAGATTGAGGTGTCAGTCAGACCAATGCATTTTCTTTTTTCACTTTACATCACACATCTCGAGATATGTGGTGTTAAGGGAGAACACGTCTGTATCAACATATCTGGTTAAGCCAATACACACAAAATATTCAATTTTCTTCTCCTATGAAAAAAGCATCTATATAATATATTGTGCATTTGTCTATTCTCAGCATTTACATCAATAATTTAGAAGAATTCTTCCCATTCTGTAAAACTCAAATTCTACTTTTCCCCATCTTCCAGCTACCATGTACACAAATGAAATAATAAGGAGCCTGGTGGTTGCAAGGGCAACTGCAGAACTTTTAAATGAGGTTGTCCAGCTTTTATTAAGTGATGGCATGTTCTCAGGATAGGCCATCAGTAGGTGATTGGCAGGGGTCCAACATTCCCTCAATTGATCAGCTCTTTGGGTATGTAGCTATATCACTGCAAGTTGGTGCCTGAACTACATAGCACCATCAACATTGGTATTGAGGGAGCTCCTTACCAGGACGGATTAAGTGTGTCATAGGCCCAGAGCTGTTTACCTATCTTGGACCTCCTCCATTTGCCCTGACCATCCCCTCTTTCGCGTTGTACCCCATTTTTTTATTTTTATCGTAAATATTAAAGAAAACTATGCTACGTATATCGTGTCATTGCTCTTATGCCCCTGGTAAAACATTTTTGGGGCAATGTACGAATCGATTTTAGAAGATAATTTCAGTGCTGACAATAAGCTGTATGATCAATGTGATTTATTAATGAAAAGGAAGCAATAGATAAGGGACTAGTGGTGAACGTGCACAGAACCACATCCCTGGTTCAGAAGGGAACACACAGAATAATCCTCTACGATAGCTCGCTGGGTGATTAGTGGTTTTATTATTAGAGGTTATGGGATAAATGTAAATTGGGTGCTATCAGCCATAGGGCTGCCAGTTTTTGCTTAGGAGGACCTAATATCCCTAATTTCTCAGGGTCAGTCTAACACTGTAGAAGGAAGTATCCAGAAATATGTATATATATATATATATAGAAAGAAAATTGAGGCAGCACCACCTGACAAAAAAAGTTAGCGGGTGCAGTGCTCACCTGTGGAGTAAACCCACTCCAGCAATTGTAGACAGATAAAAATCGAGCAGCACTCCAAATGTGTTCAAATAGCAAATGCGTCTTTATTCACCCATCGGCGTGGCAACGTTTCAGCTCCTGCTGGAGCCTTCTCAAGCTTGAGAAAGGCTCAGCAGGAGCTGAAACGCTGCCATGGTGAATAAAGACGCATTTGCTATTTGAACACATTTGGAGTGCTGCTCGATCTTTATCTGTCTATAAATATATTATATATATATATATATATATATAAAGGAGAAAAAATGGACAGCACTCCGGGCGAAAGTTTCTTGAAAACAGATGAAGTTTAATCACCCATGTGAAAAAAAGGGACAACGTTTCAGCTTTACAATCAAGCCTTTTTCAAGTCAATAACATAAGTGTAAGTGCACTATTTATGCTCAAACAATAATGAAAAGATACGCCCCATTAAGTGACATCATATCCTGGGCGTGCACAATGATCGTGATTCTCATTAAATACATATCAAAGTATGCAATCACACAGTGAATATACAAAAACACCTAGCTACAATGTGTACATATGTGTATAACAAAAATATATACCTATCAATGAGTGTGTTATGTACATAATTAGGTGAGAGTCCAAGTGAGGTTAAAACTAAGGACCGCCTACAAGGGGGCTGGAACGGCATGATGATAAGTGGATACAATCAATACGTCACAGAAAAATACGCCCAGTCATTCAGTCGTACCCGCATTGTATCGGAAGTGTAAGTCACTGCCGGTCATGCGCATTAGACTTATGCTGTAGAGGTGGCCATATTAGTTAAGGGCAAAATAACTATTGAGTAGCGCGCACGCGCATATCCTAAACAAGGAAGTAACATCCATGTCAGTGTCTGGCAAACTTGCCAGTATCCCATATCGGGACCTAAATAATCAATGAGGACCCATTTAACCCAGCGAGGGCTTAACCAGGGGACACCCACCATCAAGGGGGTGAAACCCCTGGTACAGGCCGACTCCCTATTAACAGTGATCCAGCGAAAAACGCCGTCACTGTCCTCAGGAGCAAGCAATGCCAATCACTATCGGGTACGGTCCAATCGCGGGATTCTCCGCTGTATCAATTACTGACAGACACTAAACACGACAAGCAAATACTGTATATGATAGTTATTATCTGTAGCCACCACACAGTAATAATAGGGTGCAATGAATGATTAGGGCAGTACGAAGGATGTAGTCCACCATCATGTCGGTTCCCATCCACTTGTGCGTCCTTTTCCAAATTCTAAAATAATGAGAGAAAAAACGAAACGTTAGTACAATAGTCAATGTCATATCTCATCAATACACTTTATGTTCAACAATTGGACTAACACGAGGAGAAGAAAGAAAACGTATAAACAGAAGGGACATGTGAGGGCAAGCTCACTCATATTACACCTATCCATATTCAATATTCAATCCATAAGGTTTCAATGAATTCAAAGTGGAAATCCAGTGGTTTTCTCTTCTTTTCAGAAGAGAGATCCTGTCACCTCCCCGTCTTGGAACTGGAACATGGTCAATTATCCAGCATTTAAGTTCTCGTTCCAAGTGGTTGGATACGGTGAAATGTCTAGGCACCGGTAAATCCATACGTTTTTGTCGTATGGAAAACCTGTGGTTATTGAGTCTTGTTTTCAAATCAGTCGATGTCTCTCCGACGTACAACAATTTGCAGAGGCAAGAGAGTACATAAATGACATAGTTGGAATCACATGTCAGATGGTGTTTGATTTGATAGATCATGTTAGTTGTTGGGTGAACAAACTGTTTGGATTTCTGTATATATTTGCAGTTGACACACAGTAGGCAGGGAAAACAGCCCTGACTGCGATGCGTCAAATATTTCTGTGTTTTTACATTGAGGGGGCCCACATCAGCCTTGACCAATTGGTCCCTGAGACTCCTAGACCTACGAAATGCAAAGAGTGGAGGTGCACAAAATTGTGGTATATTAGTGAGTCTACCAAGAATACCCCAATGTTTCCTAATGATGTGTTTAATCATATAACTTTGTTCACCATATGTCGTAATGAACGGGATTCTGTCTCCACCCTCTTTCTTATTTTTGGGGGCCAATAAAGTATGCCTATCCAAGGTTAATGCCTCCTCCATTTGTAGACGAAGTAGTGAAGAGGGATAACCCCGACGTGAAAATTTTTGGGCCATATCATTCAAAGTCGATTCACAGGCAGACTCGTCAGAGATTATTCTTTTCGCTCTTAAAAACTGCGAATAAGGCAGATGACGCGTTGTATGCTTGGGATGACTGCTATCAAATCTAAGGATCGTGTTACGATCTGTCGGCTTGACATATAATGTAGAGATAAGTTTACCATTCTCAAATCGAACCTTGGTGTCCAGAAACTGTATCTCATCCTGAGAATACACCAAACTAAACTGTAAGTCAGCATTGACAGCATTGAGTATATCCTGAAAACTCAACAAGTCAGACAAACTGCCTGTCCAGATGAGGAAGACGTCATCTATGTATCTCCACCACCTCAGAACTTGACCAAAGTGGTAGGACACATAGATGACGTCCTCCTCAAAACCCCTCATGAAAATGTTAGCATAAGTAGGTGCGGCATGGGAACCCATGGCCACACCCCTTTTCTGTCTATAAAAGGTATCCTGAAACAGGAAATAATTCTCATACAGAACAATTTTCAGTAGTTTAAGAACAAGGTCACATGCTGATTCAGAAAGAGAAGACAGTTCTAACATACGCCTGACTGTATCAATACCTAAAGCATGGTCTATAGAGGTGTAAAGAGAGACAATATCAAAGGAAGCCAAAATAACTTTAGAATGTGCTGACAATTCTACAGCATCAAGTTTCCGTAAAAAATCAGAGGTATCCTGAATATATGAGGAGGCACCCATGGCAAAGGTACGTAAAACACGATCCAAAAATATCGCAATGTTATTGAATATAGAACCCGATCCAGAAACAATTGGCCGACCAGGTGGGTCAACCAAAGACTTGTGGATTTTGGGAAGTACATAAATAACGGGAGTCCTAGGATGCTCCACAATGAGAAAGGACCCCAATTTCTCATCAATAGTACCCGCCATGATTGCTTCAGAGACACAAGATTCAATTACTTTTGCAATACGGAACTTTGGATCCATATTGATCACCTCATACACATTGGTATCACCCAACTGACGATTGATTTCTGCAATGTATTTGGACGTGTCGAGTACTACAACAGCTCCCCCCTTGTCAGCAGGTTTGACAGTGAGGGAGCTGTCGCTCCTCAACTCGTTCAATGCCTGTACCTCCCCACTAGTGAGATTCGGATGATTAAATTGACCACCATTCGTGCTCTCCCGTTTAAGCATGTTTACATCAGATGTAACAGCTGATACAAATGCATCAATTAGCGGTTCATTAACCATGGGCGTGGTGGACTTAACCGTAGAAAGACCAAGGGCATGCATAGTAAATTCACTTGTTTGTGGTGTACTAGGCGGCGTCTTATCATGAAAAAAATATTTCAACTTAATTAAACGAAAAAAATTAGATAAATCAATGTCCAAATCAGACCACTTAATGTCTGCCGTGGGGCAGAAAGACAATCCCTTAGTCAACACACTTACTTGTGTAGGAGTTAATGTCCGAGATGATAAGTTGACTACAGTTAATTCTTCTTCTGTGCTTTGTGTTGCGACCTTGTCTTGTTGTAGCGAGTTGAAACCGGTCCTCCGGAATCGGAGTGTTGTCCATTTTTTCTCCTTTGTATTCATGGGTAAGGACTCACACCCTTGGACTTAGCACCCACTTTGTTTTCTTTTGGACTCTCGGTGCCGCCATCATTTTCCTTTTTTATATATATATATATATATAGTAAAACAAAAAAAGCACTGCAACACTCCAATCATGTAATTCACTGGTGCAAATCCTCAAACCACAGGCCAAATGGTCAAATATACAGGTAGTTATCCAAAAACGAGGCAGCACTCCAGGATAGTGTGAAGAAAGTGGACCCTTTATTCACCCTTCAGCGACGTTTCAACCACTCATTGTGGTCTTTATCAAGCATGCTTGATAAAGACCACGATGAGTGGTTGAAACGTCGCTGAAGGGTGAAGTGCCTCTGCCAGTGAAAGTATACCAAGTGGTTGCTTGGTGTGCAGATGCGACTTTTGTGAATATCACAGGAGATAATGAGACTTACAGTAAAAGTGATCTAATGTGCAAATTTGGCCCTAATCCCAACCTGCAACAGGAAACTGGTGTACAAGATTTCATAAATTTTCCCAATGTGTGAAAGCACTTTAATGGAAAGACTTGCACCTCTTCAATATTTTAGACCAATTCCTGGTTTTGGCTTTCAAATACTGATGCAATATACCGACGAAAATACACAATTGTTTGAAGGAAGTGTTCACTAATGTTTGTCATACTTGTAGCAGAAGTTCTGATTTGTTCTCTATTTGCTTGGCACATTAGTGCTGCTCTGTATGGTCTTTATAGCAATGTTCTTTTCTAGATAGATAGATTAGATAGATAGATAGATAGATAGATAGATAGATAGATAGATAGATAGATAGATAGATAGATTTACACCAAATCTTTGTACATTGTTACTTATTTGGAATATGTCATACATTCCAAAACATCTGAGCAATTTTCACAGATGAAAAAATTTCAAGACTACAATTAATGTAACTGTCACCATTTTATATTGATCACTTCCTTTCCATGTACCCAGCCAGTCATCTTGCCAAATATACTGTAGAGTATTCTAATTATAGCTTTAACTTTGTTCTCAACAGATTAAAGGGTTAATTATGTGTAGAGGAAATGTGATCTGCATCAAAATAGGATCATCCAGCAGTCTGTGTTGGAAACCTGGTAGCAATTAGGCCAGTCTTAAGGTATAGTGGACACATTAGTGATTGATCTGCTCTAGTTGACCTGAACTTTGTCCTGTACCCTTAATTACAGCCACTAATGGAAGATATCAGCTTGAACACAAGGGGACCTATGACAGTGAGATCCTAATGTCAGTAGTTTCTACATTGTAAAGGGAGATTCTTATATCAAAAAGCCTCACTTCTCTTTCCTCAGCAAAATATTCAGATGTGAAATATAATGATTTCATAATTATACCTTAACCCATAGAGAACCAGCACTGTACATTTACGCCGGGTTCTGGGAGAGGATCACGGGGGAATCGGGGCGGGATGGCTGCTCTTACCGGCTGCCATCCATGCCGGCTAATGACAGCATGTGTATTTCTGCCCCCTGCAGCTCCAAGCGCTGCGATTTGCTGTGCTCCAGTGTTTGGCGTCCCCTGCCAGCTCTGCGATTGGCTGGAACAATGCTCCAGCCACTGGCAGCGCTACATCAGCAAAGGTAACAGGAAGAATCCCTCTGCATGCAGCTATTCTAGCTGGAGACTGCATGCAGAATGGACCTGTGCTCCTCTGTGCTGTAAATTTGCCCTGCAGGGACTTGTGGTGCACCACCATAGCTTACTTCAAGTAAGTTCCAGATTCCTAATCCACCCTCCTTCCCAAGCCCTGTCCCTATTCCAACCCTATATAAATATATATATATTAATTAATTTTAGTTAGGTAGTGTTAATTAAATTTTTGCACACACATATCTTTGTGCGTGCGTCCTGCACCTGCTGAGTGCTGATCAGAAACATTCAGTTTTTTGACCGGTCTGATCAGTTTACTGTGCAGATTTTTCCCCTCTGTAATTTATATATATATATATATATATATATATATATATATATAATTTAAACCTCCATGTACATATATATAGAAATCAACTTTAGTTAGGTAGTGTTAGTATAGGTTTTTGCACGCATGCAACATCTTTGTGCGTGCGTGTATTCTGCGGCTGTATTATTTTTTATACTTTTTTTTATACTTCTTTTCTCTGTATTTCAAATACATTACAAGCCCCATCACGTGTAAAAACACAACATACACACCCCTCACATTAAATAAAGGTTTACACACTTTCACAGTAACACCAGATTCCCTGCCACTGTACGAGGTACCACTACCACTGTCCCCAAACCAGTTAGCATCCTTGATTACAACAGGATGCTAACTTCCGAAGCCCTACAGTGCCACACGAAAAACGAAGTGTGGTACAAAAAGCTGGTTGTGCACATTGTACAGATGACAATGTGCAATGCATACGTGCTATTTAAATCTGCAGGTGGTTATCAAGGCCCTAATTTTTCAAAGCCAGACCGGGGAGGGTCCCAGTACTTCAGGAAGTCATGGTGCCTGTGTTGTACCAGGGAAATATTTTCCAGGTCAAGTCCCCCAGACATCAAAGAAGGGAAGGACCCAAAAAAGATGTAAGGTGTGTTCCAAAAAGGGGATAAGGAAAGACACCATTTACCACTGCGAAACCTGCCCTGAAAAACCTAGCATGCAGGATTGTTTCAAAATCTACCACTCATCCATGGAGTATTAATTTATTTTCATCCTTTATGTACTGTGTAGTTTTACCACCTTACATCTCTGGTTTAGTCTGAATAGCTTACATATCCACTTTTCACCAACCACTACATATTCATTTCTGTGAAACACCTGTTAGGTCAAAAGTGCCCCTTCCACCCCTTAACCCTTTCACTACCGGAGGTTTTTTTCATTTTTGCGTTTTCATTTTTCTTCCTTATCTTCTTCTCCCTATCCCTATATTCCTTGAGCCATAACTTTTTTATATTTCCGCTCACATAGCTGTATGAGGGCTTATTTTTTGCAGGACAAGTTGTACTTTCAAATGCCACCATTAATTATGGCATAAAATGTAGTGGGGAGCTGTAAAAAAATTCCAAGTAGGGTGGAATTGGAAAAAAATTCCATGCCCTTCATAGTCTGGGTCAGTACGATTGCGACGATACCCCATATGTATAGTTTTTTTTAAATGTCAAAATAGTGTAAAAATAAATTTAAACTTTGATAAAAAATGTTTTTTTTACATCTCCATATTCTGACCCCCATAACTTTTTTATACTTATGTCTACTGAGCTGTTTAGGGGCTCATTTTTTGCGGAACAATCTGTAGATTTAATTGATATCATTTTAAAGTGTGCGTAACTTTTTGATCAGATTTTATTACATTTTTTGGGAAGAGAAGCAATGAAAAAATGGCAAATCGGCCATTTTAGCCTTTTTTTCCGTTACGCCATTTGCCGTATTAGAGATTAGTTTTATATCTTAATAGTATGGGCGTTTTCGGTCGCAGTGATACCCATGATGTTTATATTTATTGTTATTTAGGTATTTTTTTTAAATTATACATCAGTTTCTAACCACGTAGACGACAGAATCAGGCTAATAAAGATTGCGTTTTTTTTGGCTGTTAAACCTTAATGTGTTGCAGGAAAAATGGATTAAAATGGAAAATCTGCCCAAAAAAATGTGAAATTTTGAAATTTCATCCAAATTTTCCTTTAATTCTTGTGGGACACCTAAAGGGTTAACAATGTTTATAAAATCAGTATTGAATAGATTGAGGGGTGTAGTTTCTAAAATAGGGTTATTTATTGGTGGTTTCTAATATGTAAGCCCTACAAAGTGACTTCATAACTGAACTGGTCCTTAAAAAATTGGATTTTGGAAATGTTCTTAAAAATTTTAAGATTTGCTTCTAAACGTCTAAGCCTTCTAACATCCCCAAAAAAGAAAATGTAATTTACAAAATTATCCAAACATGAAGTAGACATATGGGAAATGTAAAGTAATACCTATTTTTGGAGTTATTACCATATATTTTAAAAGTAGAGAAATTGAAATATTTCCAAATTTTTGGTAAATTTAGTATTTGTTATAAATAAAAATGAAATATTTTGACTCAAATTTACCACTGTCATGAAGTACAATGTGTGATGAGAAAACAGTCTCAGAATGGCTTGGATAAGTAAAAGCATTTTAAAGTTATCACCACATAAAGTGACACATCAGATTTGCAAAAAATTGCCTGGTCCTTAAAGTGACCAGGGTCCTGAAGGGATTAAAATTAACTAAACTTCTACACCAAAGTAGAGCTTGGCCTGACAACATTCACTTTATATGAATGAAAAAATGTACATGAAAAACATCTGGCACACAGAACTCAATATAAAAGGATTTTTGGGCAGATTTTTTTAAAGGGTCAGAAAGGCTTAAAAATATAAAAGAAGCATTACTCACGTCCACTGGTCCTGTACCCCTGCTGTTCCCACACTGTTCCAATCACTGCTGCTCTCTGCGCAAATGACAGCCTAGGCCTGTTCAGCTAATAACTGACTGAGGCAGATCACCCATGTTTTACTTCTTAAACAAAAAAAAAAAAATCCAGAGCAGGAGAGTAACCATAGGGGATGTCAGAGACTGCAATTTCATTTGAGGGGGCCCAATGACCACTTTTCTACATTTGGCATTACCACTTGTTTAGTCTACTGTATGTACCTAGACATAACTGTGTGTATGATGTTTAAACCACGCTGCTGCTTCTCCCTGTACACGGGTGAAAACATCCGGTGTTGGGGGGGTGGGAGCAGCCAATGGCAGGTGGGGAGACGGGGCCGAGCCATTGGCTGAACACCAACACCGGATGTTTTCATGAAGCAGCGGCGGTGCGGGGACCAGGAGTGGTGCCGGGAGCGGGGTGAGTATATTACCTGTGAGGGGCTGTTGGAGACGTTGGATAACCCCTTTAAAGGGGTTATCCGGGAAAAGATAAAGATAGGTTATTACTATCACATCAGCAGAGATCCATGTTCTGGCATCCCCGATGATCAGCTGTTTCAGGGAGACACTGCACTTACCAGAACTCTGGTGAGCGATGCAGGCTGCTGGCAACTTTCCAAGGAGACCGCCGTAAATCGTATAGTGGCAGTGCTTAGTATTTTAGCTCAGCGTCATTGAATTGAATGGGGCTGAGTTGCAACTAGGCCATGCGACCGATGTACAGTGATGTCATTGGCCAAGAAAGAGACTGCTGCACTCAAGGCCTCTTTTAACAGCTGATCACATGGGGGTTCATGGTGTAGCACCCCCGCAGATCGGATGCTGATGACCTATCCTGAGTAAAGGCATAAATATCTTTTCCTGGATAAACCTTTTAATAGAATTGATGAACTGCTAAATGCCATTAGTGCTTAGTGGTTGCAGGATGCTGTCTGCAAAATGTTATCTAAAATGAGTGGTCTTCCTTTATGAGATTGCAGATATGTATTAAGTTAGATACTATTTTATTGATCTTGTAGTTAAAGTGATGCATATCTTTATTAGACAAGACAGGTGCCACATCTGTATTATATTGTACTTGTCTCTCATTCTCAGATAGAAAATAGAATGATGTCCTGAGGCACAGCTTACATTATACAAAGGAAAGTAGAAACATATGATATACGCCACAAGGCACATACAAAGGAGACAAACATCTCTGCCACCATAGTGTCAATATAACCGCAACCTTAACCCCTTCAGGACCCTGCCATTTTTTACCTTAACCTCTTAAGGACACAGGACGTACCCGTACGTCCTGTGTCCGGTCTTTAAAGATGGCGCCTGCTCCTGCTTTATGCAGGCGCCTTAGCCGCGGGTGTCCGCATGGTTCTTGTAGCAGACACCCGCGGCTAATGTCCGCGACCGGCAGCAATAGCGATCGCGGACATTTAACCCCTCAGATGTCGTCAGGGGAGCACCCAGGAATGTTGTCTAGGCGGGGTCCGAAAAGAAAAAAATTGTTGGCCCCGCCCATTGTTATAAGCCCCTCCTGCATATAATAAGCCACTCCCAACAAACAATGCACAGCTGAAATTATATTGTTGAGGTTGAAGGTAAGAGTCTTACCCTCATCCTACATAGACGCACTGTACTCAATACTCAGGGGGCTGACATAATGCTCCTGTACTCACACTGTCCCCCATATAGCTTAGTGGCAGGAGCTGTTGGAGTTTCACTTCCTCCCTCTTAGTCCTGAAGGCGTCAAAAGAGGAGTGGAGTAGGAGGAAGGTGTGTAGGTCCGGGTGGGGGCCCGGCTCTACACATCTTACGGAGAGGGGAGGGCCTGTCCTGGCTGCACTGCCTCCTTCACATTATACAATAGACAACAGCAGGCTACAGCCAGGAAGCTCCTCTGCTCTCCTCCCTCCCCAGATCCTGCTCAAGGCCTGTGGTTCCCCCCACCATCTGCCACCCGTCATCTCCCAGCTCTGAATCCTCCTTCCGCAAATGGCAGGGGGAGCAGCTGTAGCATCTCCTCTCCTACATAGCGCCACATACCTTTTACATCCAGTGATGTCACCTTTGATGTAGACGTTCTCTTCCTTTGATGTAGACGTTCTCATTCCTCATCTTCTCCATTCAGACCAGACCGCCATGATGATTTTTCAGCCATCTCCAGTCTCTGCAGAGATTGACAAACGGACATTAGTTTCCCACTTTTCCATCATCTTCACATCTTCTGAACACACCATCGTGTCCCCCCCCCCCCATACTGTGCACGCTGTGTTCCCCAATACTATACTGCAGAAACTGTCCTCTGAAAAATATATGTATCACGCAGATAGTGCCCCCTTCAGCAATTATTGCCACACAGTGTTTAAAAAAAAATAGCTAAGCTATGCCCAGTACATGGTATCCCGGACACTAGTATAAACATAATGTCCCCACAAGTAATTGTGCTAAGCTGATACTGTGCCAGGGTGCCCACCAAAATAGCAGTGCTCCCCAAAATGCCACAATAGAAATAATTCTCTGCCAGAGCACACTTAGTAGTAATAATGCCACCATAGTGCCCATACTAGTAATCATGTTCCTATAGCCCACCAGTAGTAGTAGTAAAGCTCACCATAATGCCCCCTTGTAGTAATACTTTTCCTTATAATATGCCAATAAAAGAAATACCCCCACTTAGTGCCCACAGTTCAGCTAATGTCCCCATGATATATGCCACTATAAAATACACCTATATAGTGTCCCAGTAAATGCTCCCATGTTGCTCCTTTCCCCCTTCCCCATATTACCCCCATGATGTGCCAGTATAAAATACGCCATCTTAGTGCCCCCAGCATATGCCTCCATTGTGTTCCTTTCCCCATAGTGCCCCCCATTATTTGCCAGTAACAAAATTCCCCTTTTTAGTGCCCCCAGAAGATGCCCCTATAGTACTCCTCTTCCCCAAAATGTGCCAGTAAAAAAATGACCCATCTTAGTGCCCGCCAAAATGTACCAGTAAAAAATCCCCCTGCTTAGTGCTACCAGATGCCCCCACTAAAAATTCCCCTTCTTAATGCCACAAGATGCCCCTATAGTTCTCTCTCCCCTATAGTGCCCCCATAATGTGCCAGTTAAAAATGCCTTTTCTTAATGCCACTAGATGCCCCATAGTGCTGCTCTCCCCTATGCCAGTTAAAAAAATGCTTCCTTAGCGCCCCCTATAATGTGATTCACGGAAAGCAAAGGGACGCTAAAACTACACTTTATTGTTACATTTAAAAACAGGGGAAGATTCCTGATCAATATAAAGAAGACCAGGGTATGTATACATATCAAAGATACACAAATCCACGTCCTGGGACTTATGCAGTGAGGTCCCTGGAGTGCATGGTCCAAACGCCGGAGGTGTCAGGTGTGAGACAAATGCTCAAAGAAGGCTGGATGTGGCAGCCTGCCTGCTGAGTAAGGTGAGATTGAGGGCTAATTTTTGCCCAAAAACACCAAACTTAGGTATTCTTAACCAGCCAGCCACATGCAGCAGCTTCACAGGAGGTGCCAGGTGTTTATTAACCCATACACACATTAACGGCCGAACTAGCGTCGGACGCTGTCACCACGCCAGTGGTACAGCTCTTGCTCTTTAGTGTACACGGCAGGCAGGGTCTCTGTGCTCCTGATGAGTCTTCTTCTAGACGAAACGCGTTGAGCAGTGGGTAGCCTTTTACAGCCGGTCTATGAGCATTCTAGGTTTTTAGACCCAGCATCTCCCTTTGGAATTGTGTGCATCCCCCTGAGTGTTTTTTGGGGGTTTTGCAACTCCATGGTACCCCCCAGGGGAGTACTTACAAATACTCTCCTCCCTTTGGTGGGGATCCTTGGTTTTTTACTGGGTCTTGATTGTTAGGTGTACAGGATAATAAACACCTGGCACCTCCTGTGAAGCTGCTGCATGTGGCTGGCTGGTTGAGAATACCTACGTTAGTTTTTTTGGGGCAAAAATTAGCCCTCAATCTCACCTTACTCAGCAGGCAGGCCGCCACATCCAGCCTTCTTTGACCATTTGTCTCACACCTGACGCCTTACACCTCCGGTGTTTGGTCCATGCACTCCAGGGACCTCACTGCATAAGTCCCAGGACGTGCATTTGTGTATCTTTGGTGTGTATACGTACCCTGGTCTTCTTTATATTGATCAGGAATCTTCCCCTGTTTTTAAATGTAACAATAAAGTGTAGTTTAGCGTCCCTTTGCTTTCCGTGAATCCTACTTATTTGAGACGAATACCTCCTTATATAATTATCTGTGAATTCAGACCCCCTATAATGTGCCAGTAAAAAATAGAGCCCCAAAATGCCCCCATAGTGCTCCACTCTCCCATAGTGCCAACAAATAATGCTCCTATAGTGTTACTCTCCCCTATAGTGCCTCTATTAATGTGCCAGTAAAAAATGCCATAGGGCCCCCCATAATATGCATTTAAAAAAGTCCCCTTTAAAGCCACCAAATGCCCCCATAGTGCTCCACTGCCCCATAGTGCCCCCAAATAATGCTCCTATAGTGCCACTCTCCACCCATAATATGCCATTAAAAAAGTCCCCTTTAGAGCCCCCAAATAATGCTCCTATCGTGCCAGTGCCACTAGATGCCCCATATTAATTAATTTGGCCCCAGACTGCCATACATTTATATGCCCCCCTGCCCCATATTAATTATTTTACCCGCCTTACGGCCATCCATTTATTTTCCCCCAAACTGCCCCATATTAATTAATTTGCCCCCCATTTGTCCCCACTGTCCCATTAATTTGCCCCCAAATTGCCATCTTCCCTCTCCCCCAGATAAACACAAAACACACAAAAAAACAGGCCAACACTTACCTGTGTCCTGGATGGTGAGGCAGCTGCGCGACTCAGATGCACGATGACATCATCGCGCACGTCGCACGATGATGTCATTGCGCGGCGCCGGGCTTCTACCACCACTTAGGCCTCAGGCCTACTCAGCCTGAAGCCTATAGTGCCGATAGGCGGCGGGGCAGGGAACTATGCGCTCCTGTGCCCCGCCGCAGTGCAATTAGAACCAGGGCCGTGCCGCCTGTGCTATCAGTAGTGCGGCCCTGGAGGATAAAAAAAAAATGAATGGTTCCAGACCCATTGGACCACCCCCCTGGGTGCGCCACTGGATGTCGTGGTCAATCCTGACCAAGGCATCTGAGTGCGCACAAACCGAAAGTTTTACTTTCAGTTTGCGGTCTGGCTCCCCAATGTGGCGATCAGAGGAGCCGGAGCGCGCCTGTAGTAGCCTGGGTTTCTATGAATGAAACCCAGGCAGCTCTGTAGTATTTCCTATGGAGCCTTACCTGTAATAGGCTTCATAGGAAATATGCGATTTTTTCATACATTCCAATGCTTTTGCATTGGAATGTATGATAATCACAATCAAATGATTGTTATTTATAGTTCCCTATGGGGAAAAAAAAAATAAAAAAATAAAGTTTAAAAAATAAAAGTTCAAATCACCCCATTTTGCTAAAATAAAAATACTAAAAAAATTAAAAAAAATACACATCATGGGTGTTGCATATGCGAAAACGCCCATACTATAAAAATATAAAAAAATATTCCCCATATGTCAAACAGCAAAACGGAAAAAAAGCGTCCAAATGGCGGATTCACCATTTTCGGTCGCTTCATTTTCCACAAAAAATTACATAAAAGGTGATCCAAAAGTCATACACACCCCAGAATGGTATCAATAAAAAGATAAGATTATGACGCAAAAAATGAGCCCCCATAACGTTATAGGGGTCAAAACATGGTGACAAAAAAGTAAAACAGATTTTTTTCCCACTTTTGTTTTTTTTTCACAAGAAAACGCAAGAAAACCTATACATATAGGACATCGCCAATTCGTACTGACCTGTAGAGTAAAAGTAACCAGTCATTTTATCGCACATAGAATGTCGGAATTTAAAAACCCACAAAACTGTGGTGGAATTGCTTTTTTTTTTGCAATTTTACCCCATTTGGATTTTTTTTTCCCGCTTCCCACTACATCATATGCAATATTAAATGGTGTCGTTGGAAAGTAGAACTTGTCCCGCAAAAAAACAAGCCCTCATATGGCTATGTGAACCGAAAAATAAAAAAAGTTATGGCTCTGGGAAGGCAGGGAGCGCAAAACGAAAACTCAAAAAATAAAAAACCTGGGCCATTTTTTGGAAACTTGACATGTGTCACTTTATGTGGTAATAACTTCAGAATGCTTTTATTATTCAAGCGATTCTGAGACTGTTTTCTCACGACACATTGTACTTCATGATAGTGAAACATTTTTGTTGATATAATTCACCTTTATTTATAAAAAAAATCTAAAATTTACTGAAAATTTCGAAAAATTAGCAATTTTCTAAATTTGAATTTATCTGCTTTTAAGACAGATAGTGATACATCATAAAATATTTATTACTTTACATTTCCCATATGTTCACTTTCATGTTTGCATCATTTTGTAAATGTAATTTTATTTTTTAGGATCTTATAAGGCTTAGAATTTTAGAAGCAAATTTTTAAAATTTTAAGAAAATGTCCGAAACCCACTTTTTTAAGGACCACTTTAATACTAAAGTCACTTTGTGGGGCTTACATAGTGGAAACCACCCATAAATGACCCAATTGTAGAAACTACACCCCTCAAGTTATTTAAAAATGATTTTACAAACTCAGTTAACCCTTTAGGTGTTCCACAAGAATTAAAGGAATAAGGAGATGACATTTTTAAATTTCACTTTTTTGACAGATTTCACATTTTAATAAATTTTCTTCTGTAACACATCAAGGGTTAACAGACAAATAAAACTCGAAATTTATTACCCTGACACTGCAGTTTACAGAAACACCCCACATGTGGTCGTAAACTGCTGTATGGGCACACAGCAGGGCGCAGAAGGAACGGAACGTCATTTGGATTTTGGAAGGCAGATTTCACTGGGATAATTTTAGGTTGCCATATGACATTTAAAGACCCCCTGATGGACCCCTAGAGTAGAAACTCCAAAAAAGTGACCCATTTTGGAAATTAAAGGATAAGTTGACACTTTTATTAGTACTATTTTGTGGTATATATGACTTTTGATTGCTGTATATTACGCTTTTTGTGAGGCAAGGTAACAAAAAAATGGCTGTTCTGGCACAGTTTTTTGTTTTTTTACAGTGTTCATCTGACAGGTTAGATCATGTGTTATTTTAATAGAGCAGGTTGTTATGGTCACGACAATACCAAATATGTCTGCTTTTATTTTTCTTTTGTTTCAGTTTTACATAATAAAGCATTTTTGAAATAAATCATGTTTTTGTGTCTCCTTTTTTTGAAAGCCATATTATTAATATTTTTCGGGCGATTATCTTATATAGGGGCTCAGTTTTTGCAGCATGAGGTGACGGTTTGATTGGTACTATTTTGGAGTACATACAAATTTTTGATCGTTTGGTATTACACTTTTTGTCACGTTTACGTTACGTTTTTTTTTGGAACGGTTTTTATTTTTTTAAGGTTTTTACCTGACAATGTAAATCATGTGATATTTTTATAGAGCAGGTTGTTATGGATGCCGTGATACCTAATATCTCTGTTTTTTAAAATATATTTTGGTTTTAAACAATAAAAGCACTTTTGAAACAAAAAAAATTATGTTTTTATGTCTCCATTTTTTAAAAGCCATATCTTTTTTTTTTTGAGTGATTGTCTTAGTTAGGGTCTCATTTTTTGCGGGATGAGATGACGGTTTGATTGGTATTATTTTTGGGTATAAATTACTTTTTGATCACTTGTTATTACTCTTTTTGCACAGTTTTTATGATTTTTTTTTGCGGTGTTGACCAGACGGGGTGGATCATGTGATATTTTTATAGAGCAGGTTGCTATGCATGCGGCGATACCTAATATGTCTGTTTTTTTTATTTTTTTCTATTTTTGGTCTCTTTTTATGGGAAAGAGGCTTTTCTTAATTGAAACTTTAATTTTTTTATTGTTAAAAACACTTTTATTTCACTTTTATTATTTTTTTTTTTCCTCCCACTATGGGACTTCAACAGTACAAGGTCTGATCCCTGTTTCAATGCAGCACAATACATCTGTATTGTACTGCATTGCCTATCAGTGTATTAAAGCCAGATCCCTGCCGCTGATCGCAGCACCGCACATGGGGGGGCGGGGGACAAAGGACCGCAAGACGAGAATGCTCGTCCTGGTGCACAAAGTACCGGCCATTTAGGACGAGCATTCTCGTCCTGGGTCCTTAAGAGGTTAAAAAGGTTTTCTGGTTTGCAGAAACATCCCCTAATCATTTATGAAGGTAGCTATAATTTTGTAATGTACAGTACTTTACCAAACTTTAAGGCAGGTGTGGAAAAAATGCTGCAAAATATGAATGCTTTCAAAAAAACGTATTACTTAAGGTAATTTCCTTTTCATGAATCCTCCATGACGGCATACCGTGAGAGAGATGACCCGCCTCCAACCAAGTAGGGACAGGAAGTATAAAATAGACCCTCCTCCAGCATATCTTCTGGACCGACAGCCTAGAGAGTATACTCTTCCTAAATATTATATATGAATATATATATATATATATATATATATTATTAATAATATTAATTTTTCACAACACACCCAACACCTTTTTTTTTTTTTGGAGGGAAATCCCTGCCGTCATGGAGGATTCATGAAAGGGAAATTACCGGTAAGTAATATGATTTTTCCTTTCATCCTCTATGACGGCATACCCTGAGATATATCAGATCAATACTATTCTAGGGAGGTACAAAAGCTTCTAAAACTCTCCTACTGAAGGAAAGCTCTTGTTTTGACCGAGTATCTACCCTATAATGCTTTTTAAAAGTATAAGGGCTGGACCATGTAGTGGCCCTACAAATTTGTTCTATTGACACATTAGCTTTTTCTGCCCAAGAAGTGGAAATCGATCTTGTGGAATGGGCTTTGAAATTTTTTGGCGGAGAGACCCCCATAGAGTTGTAAGATTCTAATATTGCCGACTTAATCCATCTGCCTAAGGAGTCTTTTGTGGCTCTATGACCTCTAAATTTCCCCTGGAACTGAACAAACAAAAAATCTGATTTCCTGAAATTTTTGGAGGCCTCTAAATAAACTAAGATGGCTCTGCATACATCAAGTTTGTAAAATTTTTCTTCACCTTCAGATTTTGGATTGGGACAAAAGGAAGGGACAACAATCTCCTCCTGTCTGTGAAAATTGGTAATCACCTTAGGCAGGAAGGAAGCATCCAACCTAAACACCATTCTGTCTGGAAATATCATGAGAAAAAGTTCCACTATCTTAAGTGCCTAAATCTCACATATTCTGTGAACCGATGTGATAGCCACTAAAAATAAGACTTTTAGTGTAATATTTTTTAAGGATACATCTGACAACGGTTCAAAGGGGGCTACAGTTAACCCCGAAAGGACCAGATTAAGGTCCCAAGGAGGATCTGAGGGTCTAAAAAACGGTTTCAATCTATCAGCCCCTCTTAAAAACCTGATGATCCAAGGGTGGTCAGCGATTTTCATATCAAAAACAGAACTGAATGCTAATACATGCACCCTTAAAGTATTAGGCAGTAATCCTTTGTCAAAACCAGATTGTAAGAATCCTAAAACCGTCTGAATAGAAAAAACCTGGCATGAATTTTTGGATTAAGAACACCAGTCACAAAATTTTGACCAGACTCTGGAATAAATCTTTGCGATTACTACCTTTCTGCTAGCTGTCATGGTGTTGATTATACCATCTGAAAGTCCTTTGGCTTTTAAAGTTAACCTTTCAGATTCCAAGCAGCCAGGTGTAGTTTCTCTACCCGGAGGTGACAGATTGGACCTTGGACTAGTAGGTTTTTGGTCCAGGGAAGGATCCATGGACTCTCCAATGACAAAAGTTTTAACAGAGGGAACCATGATTTCTTTGGCCATAGTGTAGCTATCAGTATCACATGAGCCCTTTCTTGTCGGATCTTTCTCAATACTCTGGGAATTAACGCTAGAGGAGGAAACGCATACACTAGGCGGAATTCCCACTTTTGTGCCAGCGCATCCACCCCTATGTTAAATAAAGTACGTTAAAAACATTTTATTTTATTAAAAAAGGTAATCTCCACAGATATAGGTTGATAGGGTGGACTGGAACTATTCAGACCAATAATTATGCTGGTTCCTAAGTCAACCCTACCAGAAGAACTGCTTGTTGTGTAAAGGAGTAATGGAACTCTCCTGCTATAGTCCTAGGAATGTATCTGCACTAGTCCCTCAGGGCTGCAGTCCCTATAGACAGTGCGTGACCCTATTTCAGTATAGGACCAATGTGCAGGAAGAATATTCCCTATTTAGGGCTCAAGTAACGGGAAGAGAGTCATATACCAAATGTGTCTTGCAGTGCTAATGCTCAATGCGTTTCCCTTCCGACTGATGTCGGTAAGTCATCAGGAGCATTGATCTAGGTGTTCGGCCGAGACTATACACTGTGACCCTGATAGTGGGTACGCAGCAATCACGCCAGTACACTTGATCTGATTGCTGACTATATAACTTGAAAAGACGCTGCACCCCTATGTTTCCGTCGAAGGGGTTTAGGAAAAGAATTTTCAAGTTTTGTATTTTGTGCTGTGGCAAAAAGGTCTACTTGCGGAGTCCCCCACATTGTGGTTATTTGTGTAAAGACCCGCTTCTCCAAGCTCCATTCTGTTGATTTTAGAGGTACTCGACTTAAGAAGTCCGCTTTTACGTTTAAAGATCCTTTGAGATGTACTGCTGATAGGGAATTTATGTGACCTTCTGCCCAGGAAAAAATCTTTTCCGCCAATTGACCCAGACTTTCGCTCCTCATTACTCCCTGATTATTTAGGTAGGCTACTACCGTTGTATTGTCGGACCTTATTTGTACATCTTTCGTTATTACATATTGAGACAGAGCTTTTAATGCCTCCCAAACAGCCCAGAGTTCTCTCTGATTTGATGACTGACTCATCTGATCCATGGACCATCGTCCTTGGCAGGCATGAAGAGAGCAATAAGCGTCCCATCCCCACAGGCTTGCGTCGGTGGTGATCGTTTGAATCTGATCGGGGGACCAATCTACTCCTTCTTTTAGGTGGTCCGGATCTAACCACCACTGAATTGAGTTCTTTACCCAAGGAGGAATCAGGATTATCTGATCTAAGGCCTCCTGCTTCCTGTTCCAACATCCTAGTAACCATTGCTCCAGGATATGAGTTTGGAATTGGGCCCATTTTACTGCGGTAATGCACAATGTCAGAGAGCCCAACAATTTTATGCTTTCCCTGACTGAACAACTTGCAATTTCTGTGAATCTTGCTACCTTTTTTATCATTTCCGGCTTTTTCGGCCAGAAGAAACGTTTTTTGAAGTATGGAATCCAAGCACACGCCTAAAAAAATGAATCTCTGTGACTTAAATCTATTGATGCCAAGAAATCTCCTTTTTTTAATAAGTTTATGGTTGAACTTCGTATTTTATGAATTTGTTCAAACTTTTTAGATTTAGGATCAAACGGAACTTCCCATTGGGCTTCCTCACCAAAAACACTGTTGAGTGGTAGATGGGAGGAGGACTTAGGGGCCATATCCCAAGAACAATGGACTAATTTGATGTCATTGATTCCTAGTCTTACACTTAATGAGTCTCAAAGGTTGTCCCAGATTTATCTTATCCACAGAGTGTATAGGACTCCCAAGCTCTTGTTTAAAATTGGTTTGCGTCCAGACTCCTCCTGCCCCCGTTGTGGCTCCCCTGAAGCGACACTACTACATATGGTGTGGGATTACAATAAAAAGATAAATCTGATATACGTATCCTTCCAAATTGCTGCAGTCCTTTTTCAAGAGGTGGGTAGATCTCTCATCAAAAGTTTTAAAACAGTAAGTGGACCGCGCAGAAAGTGCTTCTATTCTTACACCATAGGAAATAATTTTTGATCGATCTCCAACATCCAGCTCGCACTGCTTCCTTTCATATGTATCGATCTATACAGATTATAAAAGGAACCACATATAGTGAAGTATTGCCAGTTAGAACCTGCAGGCACTCTAGGATTGCACTCACCGTGCTCTCGTTTTAACACAGGCGTATCAAGATGTTAAACACAGGTCACCGGCTTTCTTTCCTTCATCCTATGTGAAAATTACACTCCTTCCATAGTGAAGACCGTTACACACCAAATAAAAGACTTCTTTTATTCTACTTACAAATTGACAAGTAAAATCACAGCGTTTTTTAAAACAATCGCGTCTGCCCGACCCGGGTTTCGCTCCAAATGGCTTAGTCAGTGACGCCCCTGACGAAGCCATTTGGAGCGAAACCCGGGTCGGGCAGACGCGATTGTTTTAAAAAACGCTGTGATTTTACTTGTCAATTTGTAAGTAGAATAAAAGAAGTCTTTTATTTGGTGTGTAACGGTCTTCACTATGGAAGGAGTGTAATTTTCACATAGGATGAAGGAAAGAAAGCCGGTGACCTGTGTTTAACATCTTGATACGCCTGTGTTAAAACGAGAGCACGGTGAGTGCAACCCTAGAGTGCCTGCCGATTCTAACTGGCAATACTTCACTATATGTGGTTCCTTTTATAATCTGTATAGATGAATATGGTGTGGGATTGTCCACGCTTGGGTAGATACTGGGAGGAGATAAGATAGATTGTTACTACAGTTACCCAGATAATGCTGCCCAATGAACCCAGGGTGTGTGTATTGGGATTGCTCGATCCCCCGGATATAGATGACCCGAAATCGTTATGTATTCAACGGATGTTGTTTCAGACGAGGGTCCTGATCGCCAAGCACTGGATCTGGGAAGCACCTCCAACTAGACTAGAATATGTTAATAGACTAAACACTGTGCTACGCCTGAATAGAGGGGTATATGTTAAGCGCAAATGTCCACAGAAATTTCTATCCATTTGGCAGGGCTGGCTGGAATCAGGAAATCTGGCTTCTTTAGCTTTAAGGCCTCTTTCACACTTGCGTTCTGAGGATCCGGCAGGCACTTCCGTCCCGCCGGATCCGGCAGAACGCAAGTCGCCTGAAAGCATTAGAAGACTGATCAGTCTACGAAATGCTTTGAGGTTACTATGGCAGCCAGGACGCTATTAAAGTCCTGGTTGACATAGTAGTAGTGTGGAGCAGGGGAGCAGTATACTTACAGTCCGTGCGGCTCCCGGGGCGCTCCAGAATGACGTCAGAGCGCCCCATGCGCATGGATCACGTGATCCATTTGATCACGTGATCCATGTGTGTAGGGCGCCCTGACGTCACTCTGGAGCACCCCGGAAGCCGCACGGATGGTAAGTATACTGCTCCCCCGCTCCCCACTACACTTTACCATGGCAACCAGGACTTTAGCGTCCTGGCTGCCATGGTAATTAGTCAGAATAAGCTAAACGTCAGATCCGGCGATGCGCCGAAACGACGTTTAGCTTAAGGCCGGATCCGGATTAATGCCTTTCAATGGGCATTAATTTCGGATCCGGCCTTGCGGCAAATGTTCAGGATTTTTGGCCGGAGCAAAAAGCACAGCATGCTGCGGTATTTTCTCCAGCCAAACAACGTTCCGGTCCTGAACTGAAGACATCCTGATGCACCCTGAATGGATTTCTCTCCATTCAGAATGCATGGGGATAATCCTGATCAGGATTTTTCCGGCATAGAGACCCGACGACGGATCTCTATGCCGGAAAACAAAAACGCTAGTGTGAAAGAGCCCTAACAAGAGACTGTGTGAGAGGACAGATGTCCATGATGTCCTAAAATACTTTGGATCCCTGAACAGATTACTAATGGGCAATGCTTCAAAATATGGGAAGAACTCAGCACCACATTGTTGGATGGTTCTTTCAATCTCCTTTGCCTTTCCTTCTTTTTTTTTTTATCTTGTCTAGAGTGACGATATATAACTCTCTGCATGGTCACGGGTGGGGGTGGGGGTGGGAGTGTTTTTTTTTTTATTTGTTTTGTTATTAGTTCTGACAATAACCAATTGTAATGCACCTGATTGTCTAAATGGAACATGTGTATTGGCATATTACCCGAATGTTCGGGATATGCCTGAATATCATAGTGTATTTGGATTGTATCCTGATTGTCTTATGCAAAAAAAAAATATACATTTTACTTCAATAAACTTGAACCTGATTTAAAAAAAAAAAAAACACTGTTGAGTAGTATCCTTTTTCTAGTTGAGAATAGGGTACTGGAATAATGGCTCTTTGAGATAGAAGGTTCTGGACACCTTCCTCGAGAGACTCCTGAAGGAGAGATGTCTTTTGAATAGGTGTTATCCTGAAAAAATTTACCGGGGAGGAAGACGGAAGGTAATATCGAGGCCTTCGGCTATAATGTTTAACACCCATGAATTTTGGGTGATATTTTCCCAGTCTTTTAGAAAAAAACGTAGCCTTCCCCCCACCTGAATCTTGGCGTCATTGTTTTGAAGTTTCCGAATTTTTGGGGTGAACATGAAACCTCTGTTTCTTCCCATATTTTGATTTTTTCCTTTCGACCACTGTCCTCCCCTATCTGTTCTTTTGGAAAGGGAAATTTCTTTTTATACGTTTCTTTAGGAAAGGATTTTTTTTTTAGAGTCTGCTGCTTTCTTTAAAATAGACTCCAAATCCTGCCCAGGCATTAAGTTGCCATGAAAGGGTAAATTACACAATTTAATTTTAGATACAATATCCCCCGTCCAAGACTTTAACCATAGGGCCCTTCTTGCTACTACTGACAGACTAGAGGTTCTAGCAGCTATCCTAACTGACTCTGCCGTCGCATCAGATAAGAAATCTACCGCTTTTAACAAAAGAGGGAAAGAATCCTTTAAAGTATCATAAGGCATATCTCCCCTAATAAGGACTTCTAACTGCTGTAACCATTTTTTCAAGGACCGAGATACCGAAGTTGCTGCTAAATTGGGCTTAAATATAGCTGCAGCAGATTCCTAGGTCTTTTTTAGAGTGGAATCTACTTTCTTGTCTATAGGATCCTTTAATGATTCCATATCCTCAAAGGGGAGAGAATTTGATCCCTTAACCAGTTTTGAAAGGGAAACATCAACTTCGGGACATGAGGGTAACAGTGTCTCGTCCTCATCACTAAAAGGAAGTCTCCGCCTCATAGTCCTGGAAATAAATAACTTCCTATCCGGAAATTTCCATTCTCTTTTACATCAAACATATTTTTATGAACCGGAAAAACACGTTTTTTCCTATGCTCGAGTCCCCCATACATTTCATCCTGAACAGACCTATGAACCTTTTCATCTGAAAGATGCATAGTCGTGTCCTAATTGCTTTTATCAATTTATTGGTATCTTCTGATGAAAATAGAAAACTTCTAAATTCTGTGTTTGAGCCAGAGGAAAACACAGCGTTATCACTATCTGAATCTGAATCCTGATCAGGGTCCGAGGAAAGGGATTCATCATCTTTACCCCGTGATTTAATTTTATGAGTAATTGGGTCAGGGTTAGATGTGGATTGTTCCGCCAGAACTGACCGCATCTCCTCTCTAATCACATCCCTTAGTTCATCTCTAATGAATGGGACTAAGTCTTTAGCCATATTAGCAGTGCAAGTTTTACAGAGTTTCCTGGCAACTTTATCAGACAGTTTTGTCAAACAACTCACACACTTTCTAGTATTAGGAGAGGATTTTGGTTTCTTAACCCCATCTTTCTCACTCTACAGGCACACAGGAGAGAGAAAAACACAATAAGGGAGGAAGACATTAGTATAAGCCATACAACTTTCCATAGTCTTCCCCCACTGGATTTGACTTACTGCAGCTGCACTTCCAGCAGGCTCCATCTGTCCTGAAGCAAGATCAGACATATTGCCAGCCCTGCAAGCCCTTTTAAATCTTTCCTTACCTGCAGACCTCAGATCAGCGGACGACTTCCGTCTTGATCTGCCACACCGAATTAAGCTCCGCCCCATTACGGCCGTCACGCAAAACGGAAGTCCCTGTGGAACGCATGTGGAATATCGGACTTCCTGTGACGTCATCACTATGCTCCGAGAATCGGGCTGCGATGAGGAGAATCCTTCAAGACCAGAGGGACTAAGTAAGTGTCCGGTCAACACATGGCCCTTCCAAGCTGGCGCTAGCAAGGAGGTAAGGGGCAGGGTCCCCTATACAGACGTCCAGCACCTAAACAACTCCAATATTGGAGGCTGGTGCTGCCTGCCCCCTCATGTGTAATAAAGGCATCTTAAAGTATCCCCACCTCTGCCTGCCTACACAGAAGCGGACCCATAGCATGTGCCATGAGTGATAACCCGTCTCCCACCTGGAGGGACAGGAAGACACTGAGGATATGCTGGAGGAGGGTCTATTTTATACTTCCTGTCCGTACCTGGTTGGAGGCGGGTCATCTCTCTCAGGGTATGCCGTCATGGAGGATGAAATGGAAAATAGATGTTTTAATAGTTTATTTTTTAAAGTTAATACAATGCAAAGTGACTGGACAAAAGAGAAATCTAAATCAAATCAATATTTAGTGTGACTACCCTTCAGAGCAGTATCAGTTCTTCTAGGTACACTTGCTCATAGCTTTTGGAGCATAATTCCCTTTTACAGGTCTGGCTACAAGGGGGTTTGCCAAAGACACCCTAAAAGGTGGCCAGCCTCATTAATAATTATACTATTCATGTAAGCATCTTAGACACAAAGTTGTTTTATAGCTGGCCGGGCTTATTGTCACATGGCTGTTCCCACTAAAGAAAAAGGCTGATCGGATAGGTAATCAATAAAAATAAAAAAACTTGGAAAAGTATGTAGCCCATATATCTTTAATAGATGTATGCTAAACGCTTGTTCTGCCAACAGCTATTTATCACAACCCCACCACAAAAACAATAAAGAGGTTGTGCAGTTTCAGGTTTCAATGAAGAACAAACTTACCAGCCAGATCTTGCGCCACCAGTCCGTTTCTTCTTGCCAGGCTCAGTTTACCCGTTGTTATTTAAAAGAGGGCCTTAAAGAGCATGTATAATCAGAAAATGTCATATTGTTTAAATCACATTGGAAGCGCACCCTGTGAATAACTGAGATGGTTGTTAATGTATTTTCTTCAGTTTCCTTAGCTGGGACAAATCCCACCTGTTCTTTATGAATGACATCAGGAATGAATAGTTGGAGTCTCTGGGCAAGCAATTTAGAAAAAGTAAGAATTAGATATCTCTTCATAGAGAGATAGGGCAAAAGTTACAATAATTGGAGATATCTTTGCTTAGTTTCAGTATAGCTGTAATGTGTGTTAAAAGGGGCAGAGGAGGAATGAGAGAACCCTGGGCTATGGAACTGAAGAACTTACACAAGGAGGATATCAACTGATCTGCAAAGAGTTTATACAATTTAGAGATGAAGCCGTCTGGGTTCTTCTGTTTTTCAAGTCCTTAATCACTTCCTTGAGGTCCCCCATTAAATAGCCCTCCTCCAGGCTCTAGGCACCCAAAGTTGGTAAAGATGGAGGGGCATGATCTGCTAAATATTCATGTATGGTTAATGGAACCAAAAGGGGGAGATTGTATGTTATAAAGGTGTTGATAGTATAAACATAAGTCCTCTGGAATATCTGAAGGTCTGTGAAGCAAGCCTTTAGCAGGGGAGTTAATAGACTTAACATGAGTGGACAGTATTCTAGGGTTCAAGGCCATGGCCAGCCAATAATTATACTTATTGCCAAACTCAAAATAACCCCTCTGGAATATATCTCTGATGCAGGGGATGAATGGGTTAAGGATCCAAAGGATTTGTTGAGGTACTATGGAGATTTTGGCCAATAAAGAGTCAGACTATGAGCATTTATTTGCCAGTTGTAGGTATACATAGAGCATAGAAGCCACCTGAGTTTTTTGGATCTTTCTTAAGTTGGGACCTGTGTGAGATAGAAATATCCCTCAATACAAATTTCAAGGATTTCCATTTGAAAAGAGTGCAAGTGGGTAGAGTTGAGCGAATCAAAGTCCAAAAAGTAGACTTTGATCTGAATTTCAGGGAAAATTCGATTAGCCTAGAAGCTGAATTTCTTCGTGTTTCATGGTAATAAATCGATTTTCCCTGAATAGTGGTAAAAAAATGTAAAAAATCATCATTGCACCCACTACTTACAAAGAAATGCGCTTCATGATGAAGTCATCATTCTGAAGCAAACGTAAATTTTGTCATAAAATTTGTCGAAGCATCCGAATTGAATTTTTCAATACTTCACTCATCTCTACTAGTGGGGGTAGAGGCATGGACCTGGATAAGGATGAAATGGCCGTCTTGATATTTCCCATGCATGCTGCATCTAAAAGATTTTTATGATTGAGGCGCCAGGAACAACACCTCCAAGCGGCCCAGGACAGATTAATATCGCCTAAAATAGGAACAAACCATTCTATGAGATCAATAGAGAAAGTAGCGTTTTAGTCAAGGAGGCCATCAGAAATAAAGAGGAAGTCTATATGGCTGTATGAGCTATGAATGGTAGAATTATGGCTAAAGTCTTTCAGGCCTGGGTGCAGAATTCTCCAAGTCCGCTGCCTTGGAGTGACCTTGGATTTTGCCCTCTCCTTCCGACCACACATCCAAGCACTTTCCACCACCTGCCGTTTCCAACTCAAAAACATCTCCCGCATCCGCCCTTTCCTCAACTTTGAATCGGCAAAAATGCTTATACATTCCCTCATCATCTCCCGCCTAGACTACTGCAACATTCTCCTCTGTGGCCTTCCATCTAGCTCTCTCGCACCCCTACAATCTATCCTCAACTCTGCTGCCCGACTAATCCATCTCTCCCCCCGTTACTCCTCTGCATCTCCCCTCTGTCATTCCCTGCACTGGCTCCCCATTGCCCAGCGAATTCAGTTTAAAGTACTAACCCACACATACAAGGCCGTCCACAATCGGTCCCCTCCCTACATCTCTGAGCTACTTTCCCGATACATCCCCACACGCAATCTTCGATCCTCACAGGACCTCCTTCTCTCCTCTCCTCTTATCACCTCTTCCCACACTCGCCTCCAGGATTTCTCCCGTGCATCCCCTATACTCTGGAACTCTCTACCCCAACATATCAGACTCTCACCTACAGTGGAATCCTTCAAAAGCAACCTGAAAACCCACCTCTTCAGACAAGCCTACGACCAGTGACACTGCTGCTTCTATACCGCCATGACCAGCTTCACCCTCGCCTACTGTCTCCATCCCCCATACCATGTAGATTGTAAGCCCTCACGGGCAGGGCCCTCTATCCTTCTGTACCAGTCTGTAACTTGTCTCGTTCATGCTTAAGGCAATTGCCTGTATTATGTATGTGCACCGCTTATGATATGTACAGCGCTATGGAATGAATGGCACTCTAAAAATAAATAATAATAATAATAATGCTGCATCTAAAAGATTTTTATGATTGAGGCGCCAGGAACAACACCTCCAAGCGGCCCAGGACAGATTAATATCGCCTAAAATAGGAACAAACCATTCTATGAGATCAATAGAGAAAGTAGCGTTTTAGTCAAGGAGGCCATCAGAAATAAAGAGGAAGTCTATATGGCTGTATGAGCTATGAATGGTAGAATTATGGCTAAAGTCTTTCAGGCCTGGGTGCAGAATTCTCCAGAGGTCAACAAGTTTAAGTTAGGATTTTATCAGTTTAAAAAGGAAGGATTTTACTCTATGGATTGCTAAAGAAAAGAGGACAAATTACCTACTCTTTGAGGAGTCAGATACCACTGGGTGATGCAGTGGTTGCTGCGGCAGGCTGGACCACCACAATGGAGCCACGGTTCTCCCAGGCCAATTTATGGTGATGCTGCATATGGTGACGCAGGGCCGTGGTGCCAACATAGACACCCTGGCCTACATATGGACATGTTCACCTCCTCTGGCGGCTTAACAAAAAACTGTCACACTGCCGAGTAGGTGATTTTTCCCCCAACACTACGCACTGAATGACTGCTACCGCCGTTGCCTCCGTAAAGCCTTGCTTCCTGGGCAGATAGGCTCCTGCAAAGCGGGTGGTCTACCCCGTGCACATTTGGCTCCCAACCTCCCACTGCTGCCATCCTGCCGACTCCCGGCCACGCTAGCGACTTGTTGGCTCACTGGCAAGCTTACACCCTCTTCTCCCGATGATGATGAAGCCCCTTCGTCACCCGGCTCCCAAGTGCGATCAGCTACATCCTCATCATCGAGTACTGTCTGCACGTCACTAATGTCCTCCTCTACCATACCTGGGTCAGGCACCTGACCACTCATAACACCAGCTCCCACGCCACTCTCCTCATCACTACTTGCCCGCCTAGTGGAGGAAGCAATGGATGTCTCCTCCACATCTTGGCTTGCCAGTAGCTGCTGACTGTCTTCTAGTAGCTTGTCCTCACTGTATAGTGGAACTGAGTCCACAGCATACAATACTTCTCTGGCTGAGGGAACAGAAAAGGACAGAGGCAGGTTGAGGACAGGTAAGGGCACAGGGCCTGCTCCCGGGCCATGCCAACTAAGGTTTGTGTATGACGGACTCTTGGCTGGGGGTGTCTGATGTCAATTGCGGCGAAGTCGAAGATCGAGTCAACCATACAAGAACCGCTGGGTTGCTGGTCACGACATGACAGCTAGCTGACACTGGCTCAGGCCTCTTAAAGTGACCCCTGCTGCCACGGCCCCTTACAGTGCTGTGACCTCTGCCTGCACTAGAAACATTTACACCTCTGCCACTCCCCTGTGCAGGGTCTGGCACTTCTCTGTTTAACATACTGTTAGATCAAATAAATAAAAAATAAAAAATTAAACCATCCCAAAAAAGTCTGCAATTTTCTCACTTTACCACATAACGGCTAATAAGCCCTTTTTCACACTAATACACACAAAAAAGGGCTTTAGAACATATAACTGCACCTCTGAACAGCAAATATATTTTTCTTTTGCCTCTAATACACGCCACAAAAGCCTTTAGAACATATAACTGCACTGCTGTATGGCAAATATATTTTTATTTTGTTATTATTACATGCCACAAAAGGTTTTAGAACATATATCTGCACCACTGTACAGCAAGTATATTTTTCTTTTGCCTCTAATACACCACAAAAAGGGCTTTAGAACATATAACTGCACCGTTGAACGGCAAATATATTTTTCTTTTGCCACTAATACACGCCACAAAAGGCTTTATAACATATAACTGCACCGCTGAACGGCAAATATATTTTAATTTTGTCATTATTAGACTCCACAAAAGGTTTTAGAACATATATCTGCACCACTGTACAGCAAGTATATTTTTCTTTTGCCTCTAATACACCACAAAAAGGGCTTTCGAACATATAACTGTACCGCTGTATGGCAAATATATTTTTCTATTGCCACTTATACACACCACAAAAGGCTTTAGAACATATAACTGCACTGTTGTACGGCAAATATATTTTTCTATTGCCACTTATACACGCCACAAAAGGCTTTAGAACATATAACTGCACTGCTGTACGGCAAACATATTTATATTTTTTCATTATTACACGCCACAAAAGGTTTTAGAACATATATCTGCACCACTGTACAGCAAGTATATTTTTCTTTTGCCTCTAATACACCACAAAAAGGGCTTTAGAACATATAACTGCACCGTTGAACGGCAAATATATTTTTCTTTTGCCACTAATACACGCCACAAAAGGCTTTATAACATATAACTGCACCGCTGAACGGCAAATATATTTTAATTTTGTCATTATTAGACTCCACAAAAGGTTTTAGAACATATACAGTGGAGGAAATAATTATTTGACCCCTCACTGATTTTGTAAGTTTGTCCAATGACAAAGAAATGAAAAGTCTCAGAACAGTATCATTTCAATGGTAGGTTTATTGTAACAGTGGCAGATAGCACATCAAAAGGAAAATCGAAAAAATAACTTTAAATAAAAGATAGCAACTGATTTGCATTTCATTGAGTGAAATAAGTATTTGAACCCCTACCAACCATTAAGAGTTCTGGCTCCCACAGAGTGGTTAGACACTTCTACTCAATTAGTCACCCTCATTAAGGACACCTGTCTTAACTAGTCACCTGTATAAAGACACCTGTCCACAGAATCAATCAATCAAGCAGACTCCAAACTCTCCAACATGGGAAAGACCAAAGAGCTGTCCAAGGATGTCAGAGACAAAATTGTAGACCTGCACAAGGCTGGAATGGGCTACAAAACCATTAGCAAGAAGCTGGGAGAGAAGGTGACAACTGTTGGTGCGATTGTTCGAAAATGGAAGGAGCACAAAATGACCATCAATCGACCTCGCTCTGGGGCTCCACGCAAGATCTCACCTCGTGGGGTGTCAATGGTTCTGAGAAAGGTGAAAAAGCATCCTAGAACTACACGGGAGGAGTTAGTTAATGACCTCAAATTAGCAGGGACCACAGTCACCAAGAAAACCATTGGAAACACATTACACCGCAATGGATTAAAATCCTGCAGGGCTCGCAAGGTCCCCCTGCTCAGGAAGGCACATGTGCAGGCCCGTCTGAAGTTTGCCAATGAACACCTGAATGATTCAGAGAGTGACTGGGAGAAGGTGCTGTGGTCTGATGAGACCAAAATAGAGCTCTTTGGCATTAACTCAACTCGCTGTGTTTGGAGGAAGAAAAATGCTGCCTATGACCCCCAAAACACCGTCCCCACCGTCAAGCATGGGGGTGGAAACATTTTGCTTTGGGGGTGTTTTTCTGCTAAGGGCACAGGACAACTTATTCGCGTTAACGGGAAAATGGACGGAGCCATGTATCGTGAAATCCTGAGCGACAACCTCCTTCCCTCTGCCAGGAAACTGAAAATGGGTCGTGGATGGGTGTTCCAGCACGACAATGACCCACAACATACAGCAAAGGCAACAAAGGAGTGGCTCAAGAAGAAGCACATTAAGGTCATGGAGTGGCCTAGTCAGTCTCCGGACCTTAATCCAATCGAAAACCTATGGAGGGAGCTCAAGCTCAGAGTTGCACAGAGACAGCCTCGAAACCTTAGGGATTTAGAGATGATCTGCAAAGAGAGTGGACCAACATTCCTCCTAAAATGTGCGCAAACTTGGTCATCAATTACAAGAAACGTTTGACCTCTGTGCTTGCAAACAAGGGTTTTTCCACCAAGTATTAAGTCTTTTTTTGTTAGAGGGTTCAAATACTTATTTCACTCAATGAAATGCAAATCAGTTGCTATCTTTAATTTAAAGTTATTTTTTCGATTTTCCCTTTGATGTGCTATCTGCCACTGTTACAATAAACCTACCATTGAAATGATACTGTTCTGAGACTTTTCATTTCTTTGTCATTGGACAAACTTACAAAATCAGTGAGGGGTCAAATAATTATTTCCTTCACTGTATCTGCACCACTGTACAGCAAGTATATTTTTCTTTTGTCTCTAATACACCACAAAGGGCTTTAGAACATATAACTGCACCGATGTACGGCACATATATTTTTATTTTGTCACTATTACACGCCACAATCAGACCTCAGATAAGAGCTCCATGCCGTATAGCAGCCCCCAGTAGCCATATATCAGCCCCCAGTAGCCTCATAGCAGCCCCCAGTGCCTCTCCACCTGCCCCAGTGCCTCTCCACCAGCCCCACCAGCCCCCAGTGCCTCTCCTTCAGCCCCCAGTGACTCTCCATCAGCTCCCAGTGACTCTCAATCAGCCCCAAGTGCCCCCTCCATCAGCCCCCAGTGCCTCTCAATCAACCCCCAGTGCTCCCTCCATCAGCCCTCAGTACCTCTCAATCAGCCCCCAGTGCCTCTCAATCAGCCCCCAGTGCCTCTCAATCAGCCCCAATGCCCCCTCCATCAGACCCCAGTGACCCCTCCATCAGCCCCCAGTGCCTCTCAATCAACCCCCAGTGCCCTCTCAATCATCCCCCAGTGCCTTTCACCAGCCCCCAGTGCCCCCTCCATCAGCCCCCAGTGCCTCTCCATTAGACCCCAGTGCCTCTCACCAGTCCCCATCCAGTGCCTCTCACCAGCCCATAAAATATAAAATTAAAAAACCACTTACCCTCTCCTGCTCCTGGACGCCGCCGCTCAATTCATCCTGCTGTCGGCTGTGCTGTGAAGGCTGCGCACAGCGTGAGGTCACAGAGCACCTCATGCCTGTGCACAGCCCCACACAGCCGACAGCCGAGGACCAGGAAGCGGTGAGTACAACGCCTTCACCGCTTCCTGGTCCTTTTGCCCTGAAAGGGAACAACGTTCCTGCTATGAAAAAAGTGCAGGAATGCCGTTCCCACCCGTTCCCACAGGACTCGAGCCCTGCTTGTTTTAGGAAATCAGAATGTTGTGAGCAATTGCTCCTAATACGAAGATACTGACCTCCTAGGATTTCCTTCTTGAGGGGAAAGGGATGACTTCTCTCCCAGCGCAGAAGGGAATTAGTGGAGGTGGGCTTTCTGAAAATAGAAGTATCTAAGGTGCCATTTGAATTTTTGGTTATACATATGTCAAGAAAGGGTAATTTTCTCTCATTGCATTCTGAAGTGAACCGAAGGCCAATATTATGGGTGTTTAACCCATTGGTACAAATAGTAAGTCTCTCCATGCTTCCTTTCCAGATTACAAAGACATCATCAATAAATCACGTCCACATATGGATACTCTCTGTCTCCACTGTTGTCACATCCCCAAAGATGCAGGTACCCTCCCACCAGCCCAGGAACAGATTTGTATACTATGGGGCTCAAGAACTTCCTATCACGGTGCCCCTGAGCTGGTGGTAGTCCCTGCCATTGAAGAGTAAGTAGTTTTTGGTAAGAGAAAACTGAAAGAGTTGGAGAACAAATTGGTTATACACAGTATATTGGGATCTCCTTGTGGAAAGAAAATATGCAACTGCACGTAAACCAAATTCATGAGGGATGGACGAATATAATGCCTCATCATCAATACTCCCTAGAATTGAACCCTCCTCCAGGTGAATGCCTTCTAGTTGTTTAAGGTGGTTGTCTGTATCTCCTACATAAGAGGGGAGGGCTGTGAAACTGCAAAAGTATTTTTTTTTTTTTTTTTTTATATCAAATTTTTATTCGGATCGTATAAGGCAAGTCAAGATACAGCACATTTAAATGACTTATCTCGGTACAAGTGGAAAATAATGTCATGTTACTCACATCAAGTCTCGCTAACTAACAGTTCCACAATCCGACCTTTTACATTTTCTCCCCCCCAACCCTCCCTCCCCACCCCACCCGCAGCACCTGGGGACGGCCATCCACCCTTCACACTGAAAGCACACCTAATCTATTTGCCACCTGCTCTTTCAGGAACCATGTCGTATCTCTAAACGGTCTCATCACTTCCTGTATTTCCTGTTGTGAAAGAGATTTTTCAATAAAGCTCCTCCATTTGTGAAAGAAAGTTTTTGTCGCCATTTCCTTATGTCTTTCCGCGTCCAGCCTATCCATATACATTATCAGTTTCATAGTTCCTATCACTTCCTCCAGGGAGGGCAATTGGGGTTGCAACCATTTCCGAAGAATACATTTCTTGGCTACCAACAGCAGTACATGCGGTCCTTGTACACTGACAATGTTAGACTCCTCGTCTTGTATCTTCGGGATGTAGTGAAATACACATTGTTGGGGGGAATCCCTGATTTCCACTCCCCATGTAGTATTCGCATAAGTACATATGTCTGCCCAGTAAGTTCTGAGGTGGCTACAACCCCATAGCCCATGCAACAAGTCAGCCTTCTGCAGGCCACATTTAGGACAGTGCCTCAAATAATGTGCTGGGGCATCAGTGAACGCCAGATCAAAAGCATAAGTCGCCCTGTGTATAATCCTAAATTGGGTCTCTCTCCATGTCTCACTACTAACAGCTGACCGTACCCTTTCCATGCCCTCTCTAATCTTTTTAGACATCGTGTCATCTTGCAAGGCCACCTCCCATTTTTTGAAGACAGTCTTAGCTATTCCCGTCAGATTAGTATCGTTTATCCTCCAATAAAGTGATGAAATAGAATCCAATCTCTCCCTAGAGCCCATCAGTCCCGCAAACAACGTCATATTGTTATCCTCCCCCAATGAAGTCGATTGGGCCCTACAAAAAGCTCTAAGCTGTGAATATTGTAAATAATGACCAGGAGCCAGCTGATATTTTACCTTAACTTCTACCCAAGGGAGTAATTGTTGATTTGATTGATCCAATAAATCCCCTAGCGTCTTAATTCCTTTTTGTCTCCAATCCGTAAACAGCTTATTAGTCCTTCCTTGCTGAAAAGCCGGGAGCGTCCATATGGGCATATACGGTGAAAGGTATATCGGGAGCCTATACAGCTTCCTAATATGTTTCGACGCAGCAATAGTGTCAGATATCAACACTGCCCTTTTCGCAGTCGACGGGAGTAGCTGGGTCCTAGTATGTAGCAGGGCTGGGAGTGAGTGTGGTGAGACCAACTCCTGTTCCAGTTCTCTGTATGCGTGGTGTGACGTACCCCAGACCCAGTCCCGTATATATCTAAATATTGCGGCTAAATTATACCCTCTGATGTTTGGCAATTGCAGACCTCCTTCCCATTTTAGTAGGCATAGTTTTTTATAAGCTATGCGTGGTTTTTTTTTTTTCCATAAAAACTGTACGAACGCAGCCTGAAGTCTTTGGATATCAACATGCTGGAGAAGGAGTGGGATAGTTTGTAGTGGATATAACAAACGCGCAAAACTATTCATTTTTATCAGCTGCGCTCTTCCCATGAGAGATAAAGGTAAATCCATCCATCTGCTCAAGTCCTGAATAATCTTAGATATCAAAGGAGCATAGTTCAGTTTATATAATGCCCGCGAATTTTTACCTATTTTAATTCCTAAATACTTTATGTATTCCGTCGCCACGGATATAGGGCCCGCCTCTCGTTGTAACCTGGGGCCTCCCCCGATTTGCAATAATTGACATTTAGTGACATTTATTTTAAAGCCCATAAAGTCCTGCACCCCATTTAATGTTGTCAATAGTTTAGTCATATCCCTAGCGGGGTCTTTCAAAAATATCAGCATATCATCCGCAAAACACGTGAGTTTCACCTCGGTGTTCCGTACTCTAATCCCTTCATAAATATCAGAGGAGATAAGATGTAGTGCAAGTGGCTCTAACGCAATGTCAAACAGGAGTGGGGAAAGGGGGCACCCCTGTCTTGTACCTTTCTGAAGGGAAAATGGGGCCGACAGGAACCCAGGGATACATATCCGCGCCGACGGTTTAGAGTATATGGCTTTAAGAAAAATCCTAAAGTTACCCGTTATACCCATTTTGTCTAAGACTAACCCTAGCCAATCCCAATTGATGTTGTCAAAGGCTTTCTCGGCATCAATAGCCAGGAGGGCCTGCCTCCCCCGTTGTTCATGCGCAGGTAAGGAGGTCACCCAGTCCTGTACCGCCATCACCGTCCTAATATTTCTGGTCGCAGATCTGCCTTTAACAAATCCCACTTGATGTTGTCCAATCAAATTGGGTAAGAAGGCCGCCAACCGATTTTAGTCAAGATTTTCAGGTCCTGATTAATCAACGAGATCGGCCTGTAGGAGCCCGGTTGAGTAGTATCTTTATCCTGCTTAGGTATCAATTTAATATGTGTCATATTACCCGTCGGCATAATCGATCCCTGCTGAACAATGGAGTTGAATAACGGCAGAAGAGTGGTCAACAGCTCTTTCCCCAGTGATTTATAAAATTCTGCCGGGAAGCCATCAGGTCCCGGGGCTTTCCCATTGGGCAAAGATTTTATTACGGACAAGATCTCCTGCTCCGTGATTGGTGCGTTCAAGTGCGCCAGATCCTCCTCCCCAAGTATCGGGAGTGAGATTCCATCTAAAAAGGATTTTCCTTTTTGTATGTCACACGGACCTTGAGTGTATAGTTTCTCATAATAGTTTTTTAAAATAGGTACTGTCACCCTTGGGTCACTTTCCAAATCCCCCACGTCCGTTCGGAGTCTGGGCAACGGTATTTGTGACATTTTCCCCCTGGCCAACCTAGCTAACAGCTTTCCCGATTTATTTCCATATTTAAAAAAGAACGCTGAGGTATAATCAGCATGGATTCGCTCCAGTTTCTCTAAATAATGGTCATAACTATGTTTAGCAGTAACCCACTCTGTTTTGCGGTCATCTGTTGGATTAAGCAGAAAGGCAGTATATAGAGACCGCACCCTATCCGTCGCTTCAGAGAATTTTTTCTTTACCTCTTTCTTAAGTGCCGAGGCATAAGAAATAATCCTGCCTCTCAAAACCGCTTTTGCAGTTTCCCAGAAAAGGACAGGATCCTCTCTGTGTTGAGCATTATCCTCGACATATTCCCACCACCATCCCTGTACTCTTTTTGAAATGATTCGTCAGATGCCAGATACCCCGACAACTTCCAGATATACTCCTGACCTCTTGGAGTAACATCACGCAGCTGCAGGATCACTGGTGCATGGTCCGATATTATTAAGTCCCCAATCCCCACTCTCTGCACCCTAGGCAGGATAGTACTAGTACCCAAAAAATAGTCTATACGCGACCATGCGCATTGCGAGTGCGAGAAGTGAGTATATTCTCTCTCTATAGGATTGTAATGCCGCCAAACATCTATCATATTGGTGGTACTTAAGAGAGTGTGGACCAGGGAGTCATGTCTTACATTCACTGGGACATCTGTTCTGGTACGTTTCGATCCTCTGACAAAACACTCACAGCGTTCAAATCCCCCCACTAACACCAGTGCCTCAGTGTCCTGCAGCAAACGGCGCTCCAAATCACAGAAAAATGGAGCAGGATGAGAGTTCGGAGCATAAACATTATATAGAATCATCTGTCCCGCTGGTGTCACTATGTGCAACCGCACTAGTCTCCCTTTATCATCATTCTCCGAAGATAAGATACGGTATTGCAGTGTCCTACGCAGTAGAATCATGACTCCAGCCTTCCTCCCATCTGATGGGGATCCCACTACTTCACCTACCCATTGCTTCCTCATCCTAAAATAATCGGCCTCTCCCAAATGGGTTTCTTGTAACAGGGCTATATCTACTTTTAATTTCTTAAGGTGACGTAACACCATGAGCCGTTTATGAGGTGACCTAAGACCTTTAACGTTCCATGTAATTACCTGTACCATATCTCCACAAAATCATGCATCGTCACACCAGTGCCTCTTACATGCGGTTCCCCAGGTGCTGTAAAACCTTCCCACCCGCCTTCCCCTCCCACAACAGTAACATTAACGAAAACTGCATTGTATGGACTTCACTTTTTCTCGCATTAAACGAGATTTCGCCATCTCTATCTGTCTACCAATGAACATAAATGAATATTGAGACCAGGCTCCAGTCCCCGAGCCCTGCAAATATAAAAGATTAACCGTAAACCAAGTGTCCAGCTGGTCGAGTCTCTTTATCATTTTCTGAACCATCTCAGGAATAGTCCCGAATAAGTACCGAAGAACTTTAGGAGGCAACAAGATATAGTCCTCTATTTGTACCACATCCCCTAGTTAATCAGAAGACATAACTATGATTGAACCACAAAGTACAACTGCAATACTATAATAGTTACGTGTCCCAAGACATCTGCGATGATAAACGAGGTTTTCAATCCCCAGTCTCGTTAAGGGCCTCCAGATCCCTGTCCCGCCGTCTTCTCGGTGATTGGGGCAGCTGGGTCGTGGGGCTATTACTTCTCTCCGGGTGTCTCCTCTTCATCGGCGACGGGCGTATGATCCTCTGTCGTCATTGGTGTTCCATATGTTGAGCTTCAGTCCCTCTCTGGCAGTTTCAGGAGTGTCATACAGGACCGAGGTACCATCATCATGGAGTACTTTCAGGGTGGCCGGGAAAAGTAAAGCGAATTTCACCTTGCTCTTCACTAAAGCCGTACATATTTCTGAGTAGGCTCGCCTGCGTCTAGAAACCTCCGCCGAGTAGTCTCCAAACAGGAGTAGTTTGTAGCCACGCACCTGAATTGGTTTACCGCGTTTCTTGAATTGCCCCAAGATGTCCGCCTTGTCCGCATAATTAAGGTACTTTGCTATGGCTGGGCGTGGGCGTGGGGCACTCTCCCCAGCATTCCGATCTTCTCCCTGTATATGCCTTGGCGGACCGATACGGTGTGCCCGCTCCACTACACACGGGGTCTGTAAGCCCAGGGCCTCCGGAATCTCCACTGCACAGATGGATAGAAGTTGGCTGGCGGGGATCGACTCTGGCAGGCCAATAACTCGGATGTTACTCCGCCGAGACCTGTTCTCAAGGTCTTCCATTTTATCTTGCATGGCGGAGGTCGACTTAAGCATGGTACGTATCGTCTTCTTCGAGGAGTTCAGTTCATCCTCCAGGGAGCTCACCCGTCGCTCTAGCTCCAGCAATTGGGAGGAGTGCCCCTTAACCTCGGCTTGCAATTGTGTCAGGGTGGCTTCCACCGTAGCTTCCAGGGCGGATTTAATGTCGGGGGCAAGTAGTTTCGCCACTTCCACTGCAAGCGTTTTACACGACATCCCCAGACCTTTCAGTATCTCCGACCCAGCTTCCATATCCTCCATGTTTTCCTCCAGGGTTGCATCTAGCGGTCTAATAGGGGGCTGCGAGGATGACCTGGCCGACCGTTTGGCGCGGTCAGCAGGAGTCGCCATCTTGCTCGATCCCTTCTGATGGTTCTTGGTTTTGCGTTGTCGCTGGTCACTTGTGTGTTCGCCTCCTCTGACCAGAAATTTCTCCATAAAGTCCCGGAGAGGTAATAAACGTGTTATCGGGGAAACATCCCCCTATTTAAGGTTTGAGGCTTTTAAAGGGGCTCTAGGTAACGGAGCGCTCGTCTCCTGCTTCCTCACATGCGAGCGCCGGAACCGGAAGTCTTCACATTTGCAAAAGTATTTTGTCTATATAGATGCCCAGATTTTGACAAAGACTGCTAACCCCCGAAACAATGGGTCGGCCCTTAAGGGGTTCTGCATCAAGCAAGGTGGATGGCAAAGGCAATATATGCACTTACCCAGATGCAGACGACAAAAAAAGTTCTCTCACAGTTCCTAAGAGACACCTTTGTTATCTGTTAGAAACAAACGTAGGATTGGCTTTTTTGGGCGAACGTATTACTCAGGCTGTTAAGGAAAATATTAGGGTTGAGCAACATGGCTGTGATTGGCTGAGTGCAGCATGTGATCCAGCTTCTTTGTAAGCTGGAGTCATGTAGTGCCGCACGTCACTCTGCTGATCTTAGTGTAGGGATAGGTTGCTGCCGGTGCTCTCAGGGAGAGATTAGGAAAGACATCTGTTGAACTGGGTGGTGTGAAATCTTCAAGCTACAGCAATTATTGAGGGAGGGTGCTACTGCTATCCTACATTTTTGTACACCTCCCTGAGCCCAGTGATACTGCAAAATAATTTTCTTTTAATCCATCTGTTATTGAGGTAGGGGTTGGTGGCCATTTTAGCAACTGCAGTGTCCTTGGAACTGCATGTGACCTGCATGTGTGCCAGTCTGCCAGGGACATCAGACAAATCATTGTGAAGGAAAAATTCCTTTTTTCTGCCAGGTCAAGGCCCCTACATTACCTATTTTATAATTTAGGGGTGGCATTTCTGTAGTTGGGGGCAAAAACCTGTATTGTGGTGCTATAGAACACTTGTGCATACAACGCACAAAAACATATTTTAAATTTCAGCAGTGAAATACTGCATTAGTGTATTTCGGGGAAAGAAACCCGTATTATTGGTTCACAGAGCACTTGTCCATACACCGCACAAATACTTACGTTTAAATTTTATCAGTTAAATACTGCATTAGTGTATTTGGGTGAAAGAAACCCATATTGTTAGTCCACAGAGGAGTTTTGCATACACCGCACAAATACCTACATTTAAATTTCAGCAGTGAAATACTGCATTAGTGTATTTTGGGGAAAGAAACTCGGATTGTTGGTCCACAGAGCACTTGTGCATACATCGCACAAATACCTATTTTAAATTTCAGCAGTGAAATACCGGATTAGTGTATTTTGGGGAAAGAAACTTGGATTGTTGGTCCACAGAGGACTTGTGCATACATCGCACAAATACCTATTTTAAATTTCAGCAGTGAAATACTGCATTAGTGTATTTTGGGGAAAGAAACTCGGATTGTTGGTCCACAGAGCACTTATGCATACATCGCACAAATACCTACATTTAAATTTCAGCAGTGAAATACTGCATTAGTGTTTTTTGGCGAAAGAAACCCATATTGTTGGTTCTCAGAGCACTTGTCCATACACCGCACAAATACCTATGTTTAAATTTCAGCAGTGAAATACTGCATTAGTGTATTTTGGAGAAAGAAACCCGTATTGTTTGTCCACAGAGCATTTGTGCATACACCACACAAATACCTACGTTTAAATTTCAGCAGTGAAATACTGCATTAGTGTATTTTGGGGAAAGAAACCCGTATTGTTGGTCCACAGAGCACTTGTGCATACACCGCACAAATACCTATTTTAAATTTCGGCAGTAAAATACTGCATTAGTGTATTTTGGGGAAAGAAACAAGTTTTTTTGGTTCACAGAGCACTTGTGCATACACCGCACAAATGCCTACGTTTAAATTTCAGCAGTGAAATACTGCATTAGTGTATTTTGGGGAAAGAAACCCGTATTGTTGGTGGTTCACAGAGCACTTGTGCATACACCGCAAAAATACCTACATTTAAATTTGAGCAGTTAAATACGGCATTAGTGTATCTTGGGGAAAGAAACCCGTATTGTTGGTCCATGGAGCACTTGTGCATACACCGCACAAATACCTATTTTACAGAGCACTTGTGCATACACCGCACAAATACCTACATTTAAATTTCAGCAGTAAAATACTGCATTAGTGTATGTTGGGGAAAGAACCCCGTATTGTTGGTCCACGGAGCACTTGTGCATACACCGCACAAATACCTACATTTAAATTTCAGCAGTAAAATACTGCATTAGTGTATGTTGGGGAAAGAACCCCGTATTGTTGGTCCACAGAGCAGTTTTGCATACACCGCACAAATACCTATTTTAAATTTCAGCAGTGAAATACTGCATTTGTGTATTTTGGGGAAAGAAACCCGTATTGTTGGTCCACAGAGCACTTGTGCATACATCGCACAAATACCTATTTTAAATTTCAGCAGTGAAATACTGCATTAGTGTATTTTGGAGAAAGAAACTCGTATTGTTGGTCCACAGAGCACTTGTGCATACATCACACAAATACCTACATTTAAATTTCAGCAGTGAAATACTGCATTAGTGTATTTTGGGGAAAGAAACCCGTATTGTTGGTTCATAGAGCACTTGTGCATACACCGCAAAAATACCTACATTAAAATTTCAGCAGTGAAATACGGCATTAGTGTATTTTGGGGAAAGAAACCCGTATTGTTGGTCCACGGAGCACTTGTGCATACACCGCACAAATACCTATGTTTAAATTTCAGCAGTGAAATACTGCATTAGTGTATTTTGGGGAAAGAAACCCGTATTGTTGGTTCACAGAGCACTTGTGCATACACCGCACAAATACCTACTTTTAAATTTCAGCAGTGAAATACGACATTAGTGTATCTTGGGGAAAGAAACCCGTATTGTTGGTCCACAGAGCACTTGTGCATACACCGCACAAATACCTATTTTACAGAGCACTTGTGCATACACCGCACAAATACCTACTTTTAAATTTCAGCAGTGAAATACTGCATTAGTGTATTTTGGGGAAAGAAACCCGTATTGTTGGTCCACAGAGCAGTTTTACATACACCGCACAAATACCTACCGTATTTTTCGCCCTATAAGACACACCGGCCCATAAGACGCACCTAGGTTTTTGGCGAGGAAAATAAGAAAAATTTTTTTTACCAAAAGGTGTGGTTTTGGTGGGTTTTGAACGAATGCTGGTCTGTACATGACACTATTATGGTGGATCTATATATGACGCACTGTTATGGGGGATCTGTGGATGACACTGTTATGGGGGGGAGCTGTGGATGGCACTGTTATGGGGGGGATCTGTGGATGGCACTGTTATGGGGGAGCTGTGGATGACACTGTTATGGGGGAGGTGTGGATGGCACCGTTATGGGGGAGCTGTGGATGGCACTGTTATGGGGGATCTGTGAATGGCATTGATATGGGGAGAGGATCTGTGGATGGCACTGTTATGGGGGATCTGTGGATGACACCGCTATAATATGTGATTATCCACAGATCCCCGTATAACAATGTCCCCTAATACATCGGGCCCTGCTGCTCTGCATAGTATTTCTAAACAGCAATGCTTAAGTTCCTAATAGATTTAACTAAGCTGCGATCTCTCATTTATTATAACTTACAAGAAATCCTCCGTAGCAGGCAGAGCGGCTGGCTGGGTTACGTCACTCACTGGCGTTGCACGCTTGCTCTGCCTGCTTCATTCATAAAGTGGGCGGAGCAGGCATGCAACGTCAGTGAGTGATGTAACCCAGCCAGCCGCACTGCCTGCTACGGAGGATTTCTTGTAAGTTATAATAAACGAGAGATCGCAGCTTTAGTTAAATCTATTAGGAACTTAAGCATTGCTGTTTAGAAATACTATGCAGACCAGCAGGGCCCAGTGTAAGTACAGTGACTGCACTGGGCCCGCCGTAAGTTGCCGGCCTCCAGCCCCTCCTCCTTCCCCGCTCATAGATCGCAGCCTGCGATGCTGGAGCACCGCAGGCTACGATGTAAATTGTCAGCATTCGCCCCATAAGACGCAGGGGCATTTTCCCCCCACTTTTGGGGGGGGGAAAAAAGTGCGTCATATGGGGCGAAAAATACGGTATTTTAAATTTCAGCAGTGAAATACTGCATTAGTGTATTTTGGGGAAAGAAACCCGTATTGTTGGTCCACAGAGCACTTGTGCATACACCGCACAAATACCTACATTTAAATTTCAGCAGTGAAATACTGCATTAGTGTATTTTGGGGAAATAAACCCGTATTGTTGGTCCACAGAGCACTTGTGCATACACCGCACAAATACCTATTTTAAATTTCAGCAGTGAAATACTGCATTAGTGTATTTTGGAGAAAGAAACCCATATTGTTAGTTGACAGAGCACTTGTGCATACACCGCACAAATATCTACATTTAAATTTCAGCAGTGAAATACTGCATTAGTGTATTTTGGAGAAGGAAACCCGTGTTGTTGGTCCAGAAAGCACTTGTGCATACACTGCACAAATACCTATTTTAAATTTCAGCAGTGAAATACTGCATTAGTGTATTTTGGGGATAGAAACCCGTATTGTTGGTCCACAGAGCAGTTTTGCATACACCGCACAAATACCTATGTTTTAATTTCAGCTGTGAAATACTGCATTAGTGTATTTTGGAGAAGGAAACCCGTGTTGTTGGTCCAGAAAGCACTTGTGCATACACTGCACAAATACCTATTTTAAATTTCAGCAGTGAAATACTGCATTAGTGTATTTTGGGGGAAATAAACCCTTATTGATGTTACACAGAGCAGTTTGGCACAAAAAGGTATTTTAAAATTTAGCAGTGACATACTGCATTTCTGTAGTTTGTTGCAATAAACACTGTTTTTGTGCTACATAGCAGATCTACCTAGCAGATCATATTTTAGTCATTTAAAGTAATCTTTTGAACTCCGCATTTACATAGTTGGTTGCAAACACACTGGTTTTGTGGTAGATTTGCGGTGTACGCTGCATTTCTGACAGTTAAATGAAACAATTAACTTCTGCTTTTACATTGTTGGTTTGAAAAATCTAATTTTTGGTGATAGTGAAGTAATTGTATTGAATTGCTCTGTTACACTGTTGTGTGACTTAAAGAAATGTATTCTGTTTTTGACACGGGCACTGCCTTACTGTTAGTGAACTTAATTGTTAATTATTAGCAGTAAAATGCAGCAGTCTCTTATGCTTTTTGAGGACTCTGCTGGCAGGGTTTCCCAGGGCCATAACCATAGTCCTGCCCCAGAAGTGGAAGAGATTGAGTGCATGGATGCCCAACCACTTAGGTTTGAGGATGAGGACAGGGGAAGACCACCGCAGCACGTCTCTGATGATGACATAACACAGGTGCAAACTGCTGCGGCTTTCTGCGGTGTGCAGACCGACAAAGAGGGCAGGGGTGAAGACTGGGTGGAAGATGATGTTGAGAACAATGAGGTCCTACACCCCAAAATATACCACTTAAATCCATGTTTTTCATGGGTGGTAAAAAAAAATCATATTTTTTATGCCAGGAATTACCTTAGTGGCCTGCGCTGCATATGTGCCGGGGGACAATAATATAGTTAATCTCTCTGGGATTTTAATGGTTGACATATTCCAATTTTTTGCTGTCAAGTAACCCTGCACTGCATAGGTGACAGGGACCGAAACGACGGAAAATCCTCTTTTAAATTGTTGGGGGAAATATTACCATTTTTGCCGGGTACAAACCCTTGCTCTGTATAGGTGACAGGGACCGAAAATTTGAACAATCCCCTTTTAAATTGTTGGGTGCAATATTACCATTTTTGCCGGGTACAACCCACGGTACTGCATAGGTGACAGGGACCGAAAATTTGAATAATCCTCTTTTAAATTGTTGGGTGCAATATTATCAATCATTTTTGCCGGGTACAAACCCCTGCTCTGCAAAGGTGACTGGGACCGAAAATTTGAATAATGCTCTTTTAAATTGTTGGCTGCAATATTACCATTTTTGCTGGGTACAAACCCCTGCTCTGCATAGGTGACAGGGACCTAAAATGTGAATAATCCTCTTTTAAATTGTTGGGTGCAATATTACCATTTTTGCCGGGTACAAACCCCTGCTTTGCATAGGTGACAGGGACCGAAAATGTGAATAATCCTCTTTTAAATTGTTGGGTGCAATATTACCATTTTTGCTGGGTACAAACCCTTACTCTGCATAGGTAACAGGGACCAAAAATTTGAATAATCCTCTTTTGAATTGTTGGGTGAAATATTACCATTTTTGCCGGGTACAAACCCCTGCTCTGCATAGGTGACAGGGACCGAAAATGTGAATAATCCTCTTTTAAATTGTTGGGTGCAATATTACCATTTTTGCTGGGTACAAACCCTTACTCTGCATAGGTAACAAGGACCAAAAATGTGAATAATCCTCTTTTAAATTGTTGGGTGCAATATTACCATTTTTGCCAGGTACAAAGGCGTAAAGGGCAACCTCAGGCCATGTGCCCAATTTGATGACCCAGAAGTTGAATGGGGCAGACCCAGTGGCGTAACTAGAAATGATTTGGCACCACAGCAAATTTTTGAATGGGTCCCCCCTCCCCCAGTAATTTTTGCACAACCCCTTCCTTTCATGCCGCCATTCCTGTGGCTACTAAACATCGCTCTCTCAGACCAGGCCCGGCAGTTGTTCCATCCGTTTTCTACACTGTCTATACTGCCACTGTGTATAATTTCATTGTATAATACTGTTGAGGGGGCCCTGACAAAGTCTTTTAGTCCTCCTCCTCCTCCTCCTGGATGTGCCCCTTCTAGGTCAGGGCCCCAAGGCAGTAGCTTCCCCTGCTTCCCGTGTTGCTACGCCCCTGGGCAGACCCACCATGTTGCTGAAATGCTGCCTCCTGCTAAGGGTACTTTCACACTTGCGTTGGTACGGATCCATCTGTTTATTTGCACAGACGGATCCGCACCTATAATGCCTATAACGGATCCGTTTGCATTAGTTAAAAGAAAAATGACAAAGTCCAAAACGGATCCGTTTTGAATTACATTGAAAGTCAATGGGGAACGGATCCGTTTTCAAATGCACCATATTGTGTCATTGAAAATGGATCCGTCCCCTTTGACTTACATTGTAATTAAAAATGGATCCGTTAGGCTCCGCCTCTTCACACGGACACCAAAATGCTGCATGCTGCGTTTTGGTGTCCGCCTCCAAAACAGAATAGAAGCGGAACGGAGCCTAACTGATGCATTCTGAACGGAACCTTATCCATTCAGAATGCATTGGGGCTTAACTGATCCGTTTTAATCCATAAGTGAGAGCCCTGAAACGGATCTCACAAATGGAATCCAAAACGCTAGTGTGAAAGTAACCTAAGACGTTCCATATCTGCTGGTGGTGCAGGTTGTTGTGGTGTGATGACAAAGCTTTTCCACATTTCTCCCATGCTAACCCTGCCTTCTGAGGTGCTGGTGGGGACCCAGTTGCGTTAGCGACTTCTTCTTCCTCCTCCTCTTCTGCCTTCACCTTGTGCTTCCACTGAGTCCCCGGTGTCAGGTGTGAATGCCATCAGCAGCGTGTCTACTAGCGGGCTCATCTTCCTATCACGCTCCAGTGAGGGAATTAAGGACAGCACATTGTCCTTGTAAACGGGATCCAGCAGGGTGGCCACCCAGTAATCAGCACAGGTTAGAATGTGGCTGTAATTCGGCGGTCGTTGCTCATGCACTGCAGCATGTAGTCGCTCATGTGTGTCAGGCTGCCCAAAGGCAAGGACAAGCTGTCCTCTTTGAGGGAGGTATATCGTCTGTGTCCTCTGAATCCCCCAGCGTTCCTCCTACTCTTCCTCATCCTCCAGAACTGTGCCCTGGCTGGACAATTGTGTTCCAGGCCAGGGCCTATGTTAGTGCAGGAACCCACCCTCCGAGCCACTTGTATTTGGCTGGCCTTAAGTTAAGGATAAGGCATGTATATAGTTTTGTTTGTTTATATAGTTAAGTTTAGCTGCATTATAGTTATTTTCATTTTTTATTTAAGTAAATTTGCAGGGGATGTGCGTCAAACTGGCTAGGCTCAGACCTGCTATTATATTTCGACCATTAGCGCACAACACCAGGCCGGGCTAGAGGCTCAGTGGCATCAACCAAACATCGGTCTGTTGTTCCATGCCCGTCCACAGCTCCTGCGTGGTGTGGGGTTTGTCCCACAAACACACACGTTTTAAAACAGCCTGCTGCCATTTCTCCTCGCTGTGCTGCTGTTGGCAGTGAAGGTCTTACGCTGAGCGGATGAGGAGGTGGTAGAGGAGGAGGAAGCCGAGTAGAAGGAGGCAACAGGAGGAAAAGAGAAATGCCCTGCAATCCTCGGGGGCGGAAGGACATTCACAAAAATGCTATCCGCCTCTGGGCTAGCCGCCACTACATTATCCAGTGTGTTGTTAGGGAGATATTACTTTCCTGCCCGTACTTACCGGTCCACGTATTGGTGGTTATGTGGACGTTGCCACAGATAGCATTGCGCAGTGCACACCTGATTTTGTCTGCCACTTGGTTGTGCAGGGAAGGGATGGCTCGCCTGCAAAAGTAGTGGCAGCTGGGAACCACGTACTGTAGGACAGCCACCGCCATAAGGTTTTTGAAACTCTCCACCAGACAGAATGACAGCATTTCAAAGGATCAGGAATTTTGAAATCCAGGCATTCAGAGCCAGGGATTGTGGGTGGGTAAGGGGGACTTCCTCTTTCTCTCCAGTGTTTCGGAAATGGACAGCTAAACGCTTCCATGGGATTCTGTGGAGATGCTTGGTGACTTTGAAAGATGTGTTGGCGATGCTGCCACATCCTCTGTTTTCTGGGTGGCAAGTGCCACTGTCACTCACTTGGGTTCAGTTTTAGAATGTTTATTTATTATTTTTCTGTATTTTATGTTATTTTAAGTCATTTCCCTATCCACATTTATTTGCAGAGCAGTTGCCATGTTCTTAGGCACATTTTGCTGCCTTTTCCAGCCCTCTAGCCCTTTCCAGGACTATTTTATAGCCATTTTAGTGCCCAAAAGTTCGGGTCCCCATTGACGTCAAGTTCGGGTCAAGTTCGGATCACGAACTGAACTTTTTTGTGAAGTTCGGCCGAACCAGTGGCAGATCCAGAGCCTGATCTCGGGAGGGGCACTTCCAGATTGTTTTGCGGCGGGCCAGGGGGTAATATTACTGAGGAGGGTTATCATGGGACTGTAGAATATACCTTGATACCCCTTAGTTATAATACACCTGTATACTGTACCCTGATACTCCTCCTCAGTTATATTACCCCCTGTATAATTTATGTGCCTGTAATAAGTGCCACTTTCCTCCCCATCATGTGCCAGTCCCCCCTCCCCCATGTGCCAGTAATAAGTGCCACTCTTCTTTCTCTCCCCCTCTCACCAGTCTCCTCTCATGTGCCAATCTCCACAGTGAGTCTCCACAGTGAGTCCCCCCCCTCCCCTTAAACATACTGACAGCTCCCACACTGGCACTGCTGCATCTGTTGTGCTACATACAGTATGTACCTTTCTATGTTGTCCTCCTTGGCTCTCTCTCTGTGGGCACTGCCTGGGGCCCTGGGCTGTGGCCTAAGAACAGTCACTCAGGCTGCTGGCTGCGCTCCCACAGTTGCTCCGCCCCCTTCTTCTTCTATGGGCTGGGGCAGGAGCTAGCAACGGCTCTCCTCTCCCAGCTGCGATGCTGCGTGCGTGTGCACGCACGGCTCTGCTGCTTCGCTCCGGACCGGCTCCGCCCCCCTTCCTGGCCCTGTGGCGCGGTATTGAAATTTACAGTGTGTGCACGCCTCGGCCAGTGAATTTATTCAGCAGAATCTCGGGGGGGGGGGGGCAATTGCCCCGTTGCCCCCCCCCCGGATCCGCCAATGGGCCGAACCCGTCGAACCCGAACTTCCAGGTGTTCGCTCAACTTTAGAAAATATGACAAAAAATTTAGAAACCAAACCTGCAAAGAAAAATTAAATGAAACGATTAGAGGGTAAAAACCTAGTTTTAATAGTAATGACTAGTAATAACTATAATGTACTAATGGATAAAGTGATCAATGTGTGCAACTCCTAAATATTATCTAATCTTCTTGAAATTTGGCATATATATCTTTTACATCACTGAGACTCGGGGTGTAAGCAAAGTGTGCAAAAATTTCAACATTTAATTTTTTGCATTACAAAATTAAACACCCTAAGCCTACATGCACACGACAGTGGTTTTTTGCGGCCTCCGTACCGTTTCTTTTGCGGATCGGATGGTTTACCATTCATTTCTATGGATCCGTTAAAAATGCGGATGCCTCTTCCGTTGCCTGTCCGTGTCCGCTGTCCGCATTTCATGTCCGTAAAAAAAAATGGCATGTCCTATTCTTGTCCGCAAAAAACAGTTTGCGGACCCATAGAAGGCCTCATGCACACGACCGTTGTTTGTTTCCGCGTCCGTTACGTTTTTTTTCACGGATAGGATGCTTCCCCATTCATTTCAATGGGTCCATCAAAAAATGCGGATGGTCAACCGTTTTTGTTCTGCATCCGTGGTCCGTGTTTTCATTCCGTCAAAAAAAATAGTGCATGTCCTATTTTTTTTTTACGTTTGCGGACAAGGATAGGCATTTTTACAATGGATCTGCCATAAAAATCGGATCCATCAAAAAAAACGGTCCGTCATCCATTTTTTTTGACAGACGCAAAATTTGCAGGAGGAGCGGACGTGGAGGCAGGCAACGGTCGTGTGCATGTAGCCGAAGTCAATGGGTCCGCAAAAAATGCTGATGACCAACGGAAGCCATCCGTTTGTCATCCGCATCCATTTTTTTTTGTGGATGGTTGCTTGGAAACCAGGGCACTTGTACAGGTACTTTTAGAAACTGGTTCAAGCCTTCCGTTTTTTTTTTTTTGCAGATCCGCAAAAAAAAACTGAAGACACACGGAAACACAACCTACAAAATTTGCGGACACTTGGAACGGATGTGGATGTGAAAAAAAAAGGAAGACGGATCCGCGATTTGCGGACAGCAAAAAACAACTGTCGTGTGCATGTAGCCTAAGGCCTCATGCACATGACCGTTGTTTGATTCCGTGTCCGTTGCTCCGTTTTTTGTGATTTTCTGCGGACCCATTGGTTTTCAATGGGTCCGTGGAAAACTCGGCAAATGCACCGTTTGTCCTCCGTGTCCGAGGTCCGTGATTCCAGTCCGTCAAAAAAATATAACCTGTCCTATTCTTGTCCGTGAAAAACGGTTCACGGACCCATTCGAGTCAATGGGACCGTGAAAAAATGCGGATGGGCATCCGTGTGTCATCCACGTTCCGCGTCCGTTTTTTTTGCGGATCCCTTGGCAGGCACTTGGCAAAAATTGTCAGCCTGTCTTTTGGTAAAATCTTTTGGGTCATGTCCGCTAAAAAAACGGAAGACACAGAGAAACACAACGGAAGGCAAAAACGGACACGGATCACTGAACAACGGAACCCCTTTTTGCGGACAGCATAAAAAAACGGTCATGTGCATGAGGCCTAAGGGACAGGTTCCTGACGGGGTCTCCCCTGTCGGGGCGGTTGCTCTGTATATTGCTAGGCAAGGACTACTAGCCCCCTACCTACACTTAGGTAGGGATATCATATAGGGTCTGGTAGTTCTAGTCCCCACCAAAGCAACGCTGCTACGAGCCCCCGCCTACTCACTGCTACCAAAGGACGGCACCTGGCAAAGATACAAATCACAGTCTGTATTCCTGGGTCTGGTAATATCTTTCCATTTATTTTCCAGGAATTATCTGTTTGCAGGTGCATACAACATTGTTATGCAATTTCTATTGATATATCTCACCGTACTTTCATGAGCACTTTTTGTATCTATCTTAATCATAATAAGTAAAAGTTACGTTTTAGTAATAATTTTTCAGATCTTTTTGAGATATTTTGGTATTTCTTAAGTTACTACAAGAAAATATTGAGGAGACCAGGAGCACATTGAATATCTGTATATTGTAACAGACATTTAGGTTACATTTCAGGAGTCTAGCTAGACAAATTGATTTCCCAAATGTTGATTCTTCTGTTTCATGTGAACTGCGCTGAAATGCCAGAGCAAATATTTTTCCTGGCAAGACCATGACTTATCTGCTTTATATAAGGAAGATGCAAAGCACAGCACTATTTCCATCTAACTGTATCCAGAGGCAATCCAGGCACGCTGTAACACGATGAAGATACTGATAATTTCGGCTTCACTACTCCTTTGCCAGGCTGTGGTACTACCTTTAACACAGCCTGGTCGTGTTGTAAACTGTGATGATCCAGAAGTGCATGAAGGAGCTAATGTAGCAGTTAAACACATTAATAGTCTGCACAGAACTGGATATAAGTTTGCCTTAGAACGGGTTGAAAATGTCAAAGTGCAGTCTTCGGTAAGCCAAAACGTAAGAAACGGATGAGATCTTGCTACTTGACGGATGAGATCTGTGGCTACTTGATTTGATATGCTTCTTGGTAAAGATATAAAACTTGGACATACATGTCCATGGAACATTTATATTTTTACATTTTTAGCAGTATGGTTAATGTGTTACTACTAGAGATGGAAGAATTGGTCATCACCAGATTCAAGACATGCAAAATATTAGGCAGAACCATGTGTTAGAAAATGAATAGCAATGACCTACTAAGAGTTGTTACAGGTAGCAGGTGATGCTCAGCTGCATTCCCAAAGTTAATTTGGGGTTATGGGAATTCTCAGTAGGACACATGGGTGGCTCTTAAATTAACCATATGAATTATATTCCCTTCTGAACAACATAATACATCCAAATTAATTGAACTGTGTTTGCTTTTGTTTTTAAGGCACTTGGAGAAATTTTTTATCTAGAGTTAGATCTCTTGGAGACTCTATGTCCATCTCTGAGTCCAGTACCAGTAAAGAATTGTCCTGTGAGACCGATAATTGAACAGGTATTTAATGTACATGAACTAGTAGACTAACAATATGTACAGTATCTCACAGTATGCAGTTACACATGTTACGTTGTGCATGGGGCAGAAAGTAAAGAACATGTAAAAGTTGTATACCCCAGCAGTTATGGATTGTAAGCTAAGTCACTCAAATAAATCTGGATATTAGGGCTCTGCTTATATAGCAGTCCCCTACTATGGTAGTAGTACCAATATTATACCAGTCTAATATAGTAATAAGTAGTGTTGAACGTCAATATTCGAATTGCAAATATTTATCAAGAATATCGGCACTTCGAGAATTAGCGAATATTTCAAATATAGTGATATATATTTGTAAAAACTAATATTCGTTTTTTGTTTTTTTCATCTGAACCCATTACCTAGTATACCTACCTGCTTCTTGCTTGTGGGTCAATGTGAGAAGGCTACAATATTGTAGTCTGTAGTGAATTAGAATATTCTTCATTATTCAATTTATTTTCTCTTATGCGAAAAATCGGCAATGTTATATCCGCATAATGCGAATATTCTAAAATATGAATATATAGCACTCTAGAATAAAGTGCTATATATTCATTTTTTAGAATATTCATTATTTGTTTCCATCTGAAGTCATGATTTCTCCCTGCTTAAGTTGCTTTTGGGCCAATGACTGTTCACATTAAATTGAAAAAAGGACAAACATTCTAAAAAACGAATATATAGCACTATATTCTATAGTGCTATATATTCGTGTTTTATAATATTTGCATTACGTGAATATTACATTGCTGATTTTTCGCAATCAATAGAATAATCTCGAATGCGAATATTCGCAAATATATGACGACTATTCTAACAAATATTCGCGAAGTATTGCAAATTTGAATATTGCCCCTGCTGCTCATCACTAGTAATAAGCTAAAAAGAAGTCTGTATTGTCTGTACTGCAGACATGGGCTAGTTTGCAGGCATGGCTCTTTGCCTCCAGTATGTGGCTACTACTACAAACATTTTGAAATATATTTAATTAGATGTGTCCATTTGAATTGCAGGCAGTGGAAGGTGACTGTGACGTCAAACTTCTGAAGCAAAATGGCACCTTTACTGTCCTTGACACCAAGTGCAAATCTGAATTAGGTAATTTGTTTTCATGTTTTAAATTCAGTTAAAATAATGTATAGTAAAATCAGAGAAGCCTTTGGCCTTTTATAATAAAATGTATTAGTACTCTGCCATGTGGGGGCTGAGTGAGTGTGTGCTCTGAATTGTGTCTCAAAGGGGTCTTTAAATGGGTTGTCCAACATATTTTTTTAAAAAAAAAACTCTACAAAGCCCCTAAATGTAATAAAACAAAATAAAAAAAAACATTGTATACTTACCAATTAATCCCGTTTCCGGTGCCACCACTCTGGTCCTCACCTCCAGTTTGTGTTTACAAAGCTGCTGCAGCGACACGGCTTTATACTATACATGACCACTGCAGCCAATCACTGGCCTCAGAAGTCTCGAGCCATGTATTGTGGAGCCCAGTAATTGGCTGTGGCGGTCATGTGAGGTGTATGGCACGTCATCGCAGCAGTCAAGTAAACAAAACCTAGTGAGGAGGAATGGTGGAGCTGTAAAAGGTGAGGAGGGTAATATGGTCAGTATGAGATTTTTTTAAAAAAAATTCACATTTAGGGGCTAGGTGAAGATTTGTAAGTCAGACAAGCCCTTTAAAAAATACCTGGCTTTACACAAAATGCCATTCATTGAACATTCACAGTTGGCATGAGAGGGTATAGCTACTGAGCTGGGAGTATGAGTGAAGGACAATCCATGTTTCCTGTGATTATGCACTAGTTAGATACATTTGAATACTCTGTAAAACCCTTGAAAAGAGAAGGAATCTAAAAAGTCATCTAGATGAAAACTAACTAAAGCATATGATGAAAGAAGTCATTTTTCACAGATAAGTCAAGACAATGGAATGAAATGGTAAAATAGTAACGTCATGTTAATGGGAAGCCACGAATGTCGTTTTTTAAAGCACTCGGTAAAATAAAAAAATTAAAAAGTAGATGCATGAATAGTCTTGTCTAAAAAAAACTCTTAGATCAAGGCTTTTCTGTATGAAATATATAGGATATAGGATTTTATAAATTCAGAGGGAGCAGAAAGTTTAAGGCTACCATTGCTTTTTTTGTCTTCCCGTGCTCAGTGCTCTTTTCATTATTATGTTATAATAAACAACGATTTCTCTCTCCTTTTTTCAGATTCAGCTGAAAATTTACTCAGATTGTGTCCTCACTGCCCATTGTTGGCACTTCTTAATGATACTCAGGTTGTGCATGCAGTTAATGTGTCCCTTAACAAATTTAATGGTGGGAACAACACAGCATTTTACTTTCTCCATGAGATTGGCCGAGGAAGAATTCAGGTAAAAATGTAACAACAGTGGATAAATCATTTATGTATTCCATACTTGGAGGTGAGACAAGGGGTATACGTAATAGGAGCTTTCATAGAAATGTACCTCTCTAGAAGCTGCACATAAGATGCCATAAAAATAATACACAAGATATATTTTTAATACTTTTACGGGGCCACTGACACTTTTAAAGAGAATCTGCCATCACAATTCTACATTAGTAGTACTGCACATATGGAGTTCCTATGGCTATTTGCTTTACTACTGAACCCATTCCCAGCTGTCAGTGCTCAGAACTACACTGAAATACATTGTCGGGACTGCCGTGCATGCACATGAGTCCTCTCCATTATGTTGAAACAGCACAGCAGTCCGGATTGTATATTTCAGCGCAGCTTTGAATGCTGACAGCGGGGGGAATGGGGGCAGTAGGAAAATAATAATTCTGTCGACAGAACTTTGTTTTCCGTCCAGCATCACGGAAATCTGACAGATCCGTTATGCTTGCCCATATACTTCTATTATGACAGATCAAAACGGAATGCCTCTAAAGGTTTCTGTTTTGATTTCCGTCTTATGGATTCCATTATTTTCTGTTTCAAACATGTTATAACAGAAAGCCATAACGGAATACATAACGTTGATGTGAACAAGCCCTTACTTAAAGACAATTTAACTATTCAGACCCTGACATTTTGTTGATTTTTTACATCATCTACTCTTTTATTCATGTTAGATTAACAAAAAAAAAGAGTTCAAAGTATGTGGGCAAATTATATTGTTGTAATAAGCATATATACTGTACTATTTAGCAGAATCACTAATCCAATTATCTCATCTTTATTTGCAGTCCGGTATCAGTAATTCAGTACTTGTTGAGTTTGTTATCGCAGCAAGTAACTGTACTGTAGATGATGTCAATGCTGGAGTTGTCGCTTGTGTGGAGGAAACCGGAGCCAATGCTGTAAGTATTTGTTTCATGCCATGCAGAAATATTAAGTTTTCTGGATATCTTTTTTTTTTAATGCTAATATTTCTATATTCCTATCATGTTTATAGTAAAAATATGTGGACTGTTAAAGAGGTTATCCAAGACTATAAAAATGTCCCCCATATGCCAGGCCCCTCACATTGAATATACCTACCCCGCTCCCTGCGCTGCTCCTGGTCCCCGTACCGCCACTGCTGCTTCTCCCTATGCACGAATAAAAACATCCGGTGTCATGGAGCAGCCAATGGCAGGTGGAGACGGGGACGAGCAAGCAAGTTTTAGGCAAAAAAAAATTCTATTTACTCCTTTCCCTGGTTCTCCTCTGGGCCGTTGCTTACCTGCAATAACAAAAATCTCTGCAGTTTCCTCATGAATATTTGAGTCCCTCCCCCCACTCTGCAAAGGGAGTTAATAAAAGTGCTGCCCTGCGTAAAATATCTGATTGCATGGATACTCAGCAGCATGTTGTATGTGTAGGACTACAAGTCCCAGCTGTGCAAGGATACTGCTGATACACACAGGATCTCCTCCCTACCTGTTCTTGTGTAATGCTCTGCAGAACTCCTCCAGTCTGTCAGCTATGTGTCTGCAGGATGAGGAGAGAAGATCCTGTGCTCAGCATTTGTCTCTTCACTGCCTGCAGCTGCTCAGAAAAGCCTCCAGCCCTGAGTCTGTGCTGCTGATGGTAGAAGAGCTTATGCTTTCCTGAAGTATCTAGTGGAACAGCAGCCACTCGGCCAGTGGAGGGGGTTGTGGCCAGCATAATGACGTCTCGTGCACAGACACAGACCTGCTCCTCAGGCTTGTGTAAGAGACATCATCAGACCAGGAAGAAAAGTTGACATCACAGGTCATGTGACCCTCAGTGAACTCTGAGAAAGGAGCCACTGCAGATGAAGTAAGTGCATTGTAAACCCCTTACATTTGATTAGTTAGAAACATGCAAAGAACCAAAAAATAACTCTGACATCCCCTTTAAGGTCAATTTCAGACAGTCATAATATGTCTACATATTAGGGTCTGTATTACAGGGTTCTATGGTGATCTAAGTTCAGTCCAAAAAAAGTGTGAGCTTTCAGTGCTAAAGTTATATTACAACTGTGCAAAATTACTTTACTTTACCTTACTTCATTGTAAAAATGATGCTAGTTATATTGTAAAACCCTCCAATTACACCCGATTTCTCTATTTTTAGAGAAACGCATGCATATTTTTAAGATCATGCTTCCAGCAGCATAAGGTTCAGCGAACTATAGGGCTGTCAGCAAAATGAGAGTTTACCATTGGCTTAAGCTCTTCCTGTCCTTGTTTAATACTAAACTTTACAAAGCACATTCATGGTTCGGTTGACCATTGCTAGTAAACAAATTGGAGTATCAAGGTCCTTAAGAGTACTTCCTCCCTTGCGGCAGGACTGATCCGACAGGGTGAACAGCCTGTCGGATCTGTCCTGCCGCAAGTGTGAAAGTACCCTAAGGGTAATACTTCTACATAACACCGGGTTTGTTAATGGAAAAATAATATAATTGTGATCCCATAATGTAGTGATATTTATATTATCCCTTTCCTATGAATGGTTTTCTGTTTTGTCTACACAGCATTTCGGAGCTTGCACTGGTTCAGTTGTGAAAAACCCGGGAGCAGTGGATGAAGAAGTTACTGTAACATGTACAATCTATGAACCTCAGGTAGTCATAGTCATCTATCATCTATTCATCTATCTATCTGTATCTATCTACAGTATCTATTTATCTATCTATCTCCTATATGATCTATTATCTATCTATCTATCTATCTATCTATCTATCTATCTATCTAGTAAATAAAGTAAAAAATTACACTGCACTCCCAAGGAAAGTAAAGTAGTGTTCTTTAATCACCAAAATTGACTTCAGTCCTCTTACTGGGACTTTTCTCAAGCAGTTGCTTTTTGGTGATTAATTAATTAATTCAATTTAGTTTCTAATCTAATCTAATCTACCTATCTACTTATCGTCTGTCCGTCTGCCTATTTATCTCATATCTGTCTAGATCAATCAATCTATGCTATCTAAAAAATATAAAGTAGTCCCAATTTAGAAAAAGAAAGGGCCCTAGACCAAACCATTTTTTAAGCCAACTATCGTGAACTAACGTTCATTGGAACACTCTTTCCCATTATTAGTGTATAATTGTGCGCTGATCATCCAATAAATGAGCAAATGTTAGTTTGTCGGCTGATTCTTCACCAGGAAGAAAGATGCCTGATTATTGGCAGTACATCTGCCTGTGTAATCAGGGACCTACAGTTGATAATACCGTTCAACATAGGTTTTGTAAGACATGGGTAACTTCATAAAATTTTTGGTTGCTGAACACGAAAATGATGTTAAAAATGTGAGATTGTTTGCAAGTTACAGAGGGAAGAAATAAAGAACACTGAGAGTTATTTATCAAGATATTTAAGCCACTAATGTGGCATTGAAAAGTTGCTAGTTATGGCATGTACCATAATTTGCAATTTTTTAAACTTCTTAAGGCTGGGTTCACACGAGCGTGATGGATTTAGGTCCGGATGCGTTGCGGATGCGTTCAGTGAAAACTGTGCGATTTCACAGGCAAAGCCATTCAGTTTTGCCTGCGATCGCGTTCAGTTGTTCAGTTTTTTCCGCGCGGGTGCAATGCATTTTGATGCGTTTTTCACGCGCGTGATAAAAAACTGAAGGTTTACAAACAACATCTCCTAGCAACTATCAGTGAAAAACGCATCGCACCCGCACTTGCTTGCGGATGCAATGCATTTTTAATGCAGCTCCATTCACTTCTATGGGGCTCGGTCTGCGTGAAAAACGCAGTATATAGAACATGCTGCGATTTTCATGCAACGCACAAGTGATGCGTGAAAAAAACGCTCATGTACACACACCCATTGAAATGAATGGGTCAGGATTCAGTGCGGGTGCTATGCGTTCACATCACGCATTGCACCCGCGAGAGCTTCGTCCGTGTGAATGCAGCCTAAGGCTGCATTCACACGGCGTGATTTCGCGCGGGTGCAATGCGTGATGTGACGCATTGCACCCGCACTGAATCCTGACCCATTCATTTCTATGGGGCTGTGTACATGAGCGTTTTTCACGCATCACTTCTGCAACGCGTGTAAATCGCAGCATGCTCTATATTCTGCGTTTTCACGCAGCCTAGCCCCATAGAAGTGAATGGGGCTGCGTTAAACGCATTGCATCCGCAAGCAAGTGCGGGTGCGTTGCGTTTTCACTGATGGTTGCTAGGAGATGTTGTTTGTAAACCTTCAGTTTTTATCAGCGGCGTGAAAACGCATCAAAACGCATTGCACCCGCGGAAAAACTGAACAACTGAGCGCAATCGCAGGCAAAACTGAATGGCTTTGCCTGTGAAAGCGCTCAGTTTTCACTGAGCGCATCCATAACGCATCGGACCTAATCGGACACGCTCGTGTGAACCCAGCCTAAAGCCTCTTTCACGGCGTGTCGGATTAGATCCGGATGCGTTGCGGATGCGTTCAGTGAAAACTATGCGATATCACAGGCAAAGCCATTCAGTTTTGCCTGCGATTGCGTTCAGTTGTTCAGTTTTTCAGCGGGTGCAATGCGTTTTGATGCGTTTTCACGCGCGTGATAAAAACTGAAGGTTTACAAACAACATCTCCTAGCAACCATCAGTGAAAAGCATAGCGCACCCGCGCGCTTGCGGATGCTATGCGTTTTCACGCAGCCCCATTCACTTCTAAGGGGCTGGGGCTGCGTGAGCACGAACTATAGAACATGCTGCTATTTTCACGTAGCGCAGAACTGATGCATGAAAAAAACGCATAGCACCGCACTGAATCCTGACCCATTCATTTCAATGGGTCTGTGTACATGAGCATTTTTTTTTCATGCATCAGTTCTGCGTTGCGTGAAAATAGCAGCATGTTCTATAGTCTGCGTTTTTCACGCAGCCCTGGCCCCATAGAAGTGAATGGGGCTTCAGTGAAAAACGCATTGCATCCGCAAGCAAGTCCAGATACAATGCGTTTTTCACTAATGGTTGCTAAGAGATGTTGTTTGTAAACCTTCAGTTTTTTATCACGCACGTAAAAAACGCATCTAAACACATTGCACCCGCGCGGAAAAAACTGAACAACTGAACGCAATCGCAGACAAAACTGACTGCACTTGCTTGCAAAATGGTGCGAGTTTCCCAGAACGCACCCTGAACGCATCCGGAGCCAATCCGTCACGCTCATGTGAAAGAGGCCTAACGCTTTTGTAAGAGATGGGGCTTAATGGGAGGAAAGAAGCCTACCTTGATTTGCCAGGTTTACTATAATTTACACTAGAAACTGGTGTAAGTTATAGCTCATATTTACACCCGGCCCTAGCGGTTATAGATTTGAGTTTCTGGTGCACAGAGTGCCAGCGAATCAACTAATTTATTAAGCTGCATCTGCCTCCTAATAAATTCAGCGGATCCAGCTCCATTCCCAGGGGATCAAGAGTGGCGTATGGTAATGCCAGACTTGATAAATCTCCTTCATTGAGCATAATAAGAATTTCTTTCATTAGAAAGAAAAAGCACATACATCCAGCAGTAAAGTGCCAACACTAAAGGGCTCCATTTACCTTTGTGACGCTTCTCAATGACTGCAATATCCTGATGAAAACACTCCTCATTTTTACCAATGAGTGCAATGCAATTAACCATATCCTGACAAGGCGCATTTTCCATTTTCAAAGCCATAACTTTTTTCCGTTCAGTTATGTAAATAATTTATGCTCCTTTTTCTAGTGATATATATAGTTTGTGTTTTGTTTTTTCATTTTATTTTAGTTTCTTTTTTTCTTTCTTTTTTAAAAAGGAAAATGTAAAAAAGGGAGAAATTTGCCTGTTTTTACATTTTTATTTATTATTTTGTTAATAGCACAATATGCAACTAAGGCCTCTTTCACACTTGGGTTCTGAGGATCCGGCGGGCACTTCCGTCCCACCGGATCCGTCAGAACGCAAGTCGCCTGAAACCATTAGAAGACTGATCAGGATCCTGATCAGTCTTCGAAATGCTTTCAGGTTACTATGGCAGCCAAGACGCTTTTAACATCCTGGTTGCCATAGTAGTAGTGGGGAGCGGTATACTTACCGTCCGTGCGGCTCCCGGGGCGCTCCTGAATGACGTCAGAGCGCCCCATGCCCATGGATCACGTGATCCATGCGATCACATGATCAATGCGTCTGGGGCGCCCTGACGTCACTCTGGAGCGCCCCGGGAGCCGCACGGATGGTAAGTATACTGCTCCCCGCTCCCACTACATTTTACCATGGCAACCAGGACTTTAGCGTCCTGGCTGCCATGGTAACAATGAGAAAAAGCTAAGCGTCGGATCCGGCGATGCGCGAAAGCGACTTTTAGCTTAAGGCCGGATCCGGATTAATGCACTTCAATGGGCATTAATTCCGGATCTGGCGTTACGGCATGTCTTCCGGATTTTTGGACGGAACAAATCCGCAGCATGCTGCGCTTTTGTCAACGTCCAAAAAACGTTCACATACTGAACGGAAGACATCCTGATGCATCCTGAACGGATTGCTCTCCATTCAGGATGCATTAGGATAATCCTGATCAGTATCTTTCCGTCCTAGAGCCCCGAGGACGGAACTCTAGGACGGAAAGCAAAAACGCTAGGGTGAAAGGGGCCTAAAATAGTTTTTCAACTATTTCACTTTTCCATAACAGTCGTTTTAATATATGGGATTTATGGGTTATGGTCACCAGGGGCTGGGGAAAAAAGCTGTGTTGTGGAGTGTGGTGGCGTTTTTTTTAAATTTTTTTAATTTTGTCTTTAATTATTTTTTATTTTTACACTGTGTACCTTTTGGGGGACACTTAGGCTGAGTTCACATCACTGTTTAGCCTTTAGTTCTTCTGATCCAACAGAAGAAGTGAAAAAAAACAGGATCCTGTAAAAAAATTGATCCTGTTTCACCAGTTGCCATCCATTTGAGCCATTTCCACGTGAGAGACGTGGACAGGACTTTGTTTTCCGTCTTGCATATCGGCACACAGACGGATCCGTTATGCTTTCCCATAGACTTGTATTATGTCAGAAAGCAAACGGAATGCCTTTTAAAGGCTTCCGTTTTGCATTCTGTCTGGGTATTCCGTTATTTTCTGTTATAACCATGTTATAATGGAAAGCAATAACAGATTCCCTAACGCTAGCGTGAACCCACCCTTACCTCTTTACTAGAGATGAGCGAACTTTAAAAAATAGTTCGGCGTTCGGCGTTCGGGTTGTGGTAATCGCCGCATCCCGTTATGGATTCCACTACCGCGGACTATCCCGGCATATGGAATCCATAAGGGGCGGCTTCCACGAACCCGAACTGTTGAAAAGCCGAAGGACCTGGGGTGACGTCACCGTCATGTGATCAGTGCAGGCGTGGCTCAGCACTGGATTTGATCCTGTGCTGAGCCACGCTCCCTGCACTGATTACATGACGGTGACGTCACCCCAGGTCCTTCGGCTTTTCAACAGTTCGGGTTCGTGGAAGCCGCCCCTTATGGATTCCATATGCCGGGATAGTCCGCGGTAGTGGAATCCATAACGGGATGCGGCGATTACCACAACCCGAACGCCAAACTATTTTTTAAAGTTCGCTTATCTCTACTCTTTACCACTCCAACAATTGGTCTGATACTTTGTCTGGCGCACACTTACATTTTAAAAATTCTGTACAAAACATATTCACTCACCTCCTCTTGCTCTTTTTCCACTTTAGATCTGACATACTGGACTGTATTATAAATTTGGTATAAAATGAACGCACAGAGCTGTAGTTATGACAGCATATAGCTATAGTTTGTATCTCCTGCGGGTTACACTATTTATGATGTGTTGTTTGTATATTGTATATGTGATTAGAAACAGAACTAAGAACTTTTTTTTTCCATCATGGAAAGGTGGCAGAAGCTGTTGCACCGCAGGCACCTCCGGCACCACCACAGACAAAAGGTGTTCATTCACATTTCCACCATACCCTTCACCTGGGCCCTCAGTCATCTGAATCCAACTCTGCTGAACAAGCTCATCACGCTGTGAGGAGGTCACTTACAGGGGAACCTGTACCCCCCAGTGTGCCACGTCTTCCCTTGTGTCCTGGCAGGAAACTACACAACTAAAATACAGAAAAATAAAAGCCTTGTTGTAGAGGTAGTAAATTTGCTTTAGAGGTAGTAATGTTGTACTCGTGCCTGCTGTTGTTAATTTGTTTTGCTGTATGTAACAAAATCAGATGCAATAATGTTACAATTTTAGATTCCGCAATTAGGACAGATAATTGTGGTACTACCTAGGAAAACACAGGCCCACAAATCGGCATTTTAAAAAATGCAGCCTGGTCTAACGGGAAATATATCTTTAGAATACTATGGCTGGGGCTATCATCATCATCACATTTAAAGCAAACACAGTAGTGGATACAAGAGAGAACAAATGTACACTTGACCTTCTTTTTGACTTTGACTCAAACACTATGTAAAAAACTATACTAACATTATGTACTGTATGTGATTCTATTCAGACAGAAGAAAAGTACTGTATGTCTTTCCCCACATACTTTCCTTTTCCTTGTATCTCGACCTAGTTTTGGTTAAAAAAAGAAGCTTCAAAAATAGAACTGGACTGTGTGAACATGGGCTGAAAACTTAAACTAAGTTATGATAAATACAACACTAACACTCTGAAGAAATATATTCCATACATGAGAAATCTACTCTATGTGAGTTTTTGTGGTTTGATACTTGATTGATTCTAGCGAGCACAGCTAGATGATGGTGCTAACATTCATTTACTGCTGGTTTAACCTTGTTTTAAGAGACAAGATTGGTGAAGTTAAAAAAAATCATTATCCCATGGTTAATGTCAAAAATGAAAATCAGACTATATAGTACATGACACGGTTTTTCTAACACAGCTAGAACCAGCCCTGTACCTCAAATGAATTCAGAGATCTCCACATTTATTTATACAATTAGTCTGCTAATTTAATTCAGACTGGCAGATCAGGGGACACGTCCTTTCCCAAAGATATAGTTGTCACATCTTCTAACAGTAGATACAGCTGGTGGCACTGGATGTTAAAGGATATAACTAATCATGCGTGTCCATGCTCAGGTGGACAGAAAAATAAGGAAAAGAACAGCAGGTGGCGCTATACAGATACATTTTATTGAATAACTAAATTGCTATACTAAATTTTTCATTCCATGTAATTACAAAAGTATTCAGATCCAGGCGTTCGTTTGAAAAATATAGACAATTTTTCATGGGGCAACCCCTTTAAATGCAAAAATATAAATCTTTTGCTGCCACCTTGACCAAACATGCTGAGATTGTCAAAAAAATGCTTTTATGGCATGAGGATATAAGCTGTACTACAATACTAATAAAGTCAAAATGAATACATAAGGAAATAGTGCTCTTTTCTTTGCTAATAAAGTGTGTCAATAAACTTCTTTTGTGACTTTTTTAAATAAAATTCTCAAGAAGGATATATTCACATAAGCAGGTTTTGATCAGGTTTTTTTTCAGGGTTTTTGATGCAGTTTCTGAAGCCAAAATCAGTAGTGCATTAAAAATAGATTAGACCTTTATACATGCTCTCCTGTTATGATGCAGACCTGATTTTGGCCTCAAAATCTGCATAAAAACTTAAACAAAATCTGATTAAAACTTGCATCTTTGAATAGACCTGGCTTCTAGAAACTACCGTATTTTTCGCCCCTATAAGACGCACCTGATTATAAGACGCACCTAGGTTTTTGAGGAAGAAAATAAGAAAAAAAAGATTTTGAATCAAAAGGTGTGCTTTTGGTGGGTTTTGACCTAATGATGGTCTGTGGATGACACTGTTATAGGCATCTGTGGATGGCACTGTTATGGGGGATCTGTGGATGGCACTGTTATGGGGGATCTGTGGAGGACACTGTTATGGGGGATCTGTGGATGGCACTGTTATGGGGGATCTGTGGATGGCACTGTTATGGGGAAATCTGTGGCTGGCACTGTTATGGGGGAATCTGTGGCTGGCACTGTTATGGGGGAATCTGTGGCTGACACTAATGGGGGATCTGTGGATGACACTGTTATGGGGGATCTATGGGTGGCACTGTTATGGGGGAATCTGTGGCTGACACTGTAATGGGGATCTGTGGCTGGCACTGTTATGGGGGACTGTGGGTGACACTGTTATGGGGGACTGTGGCTGACACTGTAATGGGGATCTGTGGCTAGCACTGTTATGGGGGACTGTGGGTGACACTGTTATGGGGGACTGTGGGTGACACTGTTATGGGGAGCTGTGGATGTCACTGTTATGGGGGCATCTGGGGATGGCATGACACTGCTAGGGGGATTTGTGGAGGGGGCCAGCATTTAATACGACTTTGTAATGGCAGCGGGCCCGGTGAAGTTACTGTGCCCTATTGCACCGGGCCCGCTCACTGTATTAACTTAAGTAGCCAGTAAAACCGGTACATATACCGGTGATAGTCTTACACTTACGAAGGGCATGCAGGAGGCGGCAGGAGGCCGGGCGGGCAGGCAGGCGGGCGGGCACTTACAGCGTCACTCACTATGTCACGTGCCCGCGCCGCCTGCTTCACTCATAAAGCAGGCGGCGCGGGCACGTGACATAGTGAGTGACGCTGTAAGTGCCCGCCCGCCTGCCTGCCCGCCCGGCCTCCTGCCTCTTGCCGGCGCCTCCTGCATGCCCTTTGTAAGTGTAAGACTATTACCGGTATATGTACCGGTTTTACTGGCTACTTTAAGTTAATACAGTGAGCAGGGCCCGGTGCAATAGGGCACAGTAACTGCTGCCATTAGTATAGTAAATGCCACCCCCAGCCCCTCCTCCCTCCCGCACTGTAACTAATGTATCGCCGGCCGCGCTGCGCAGCGTAGCGGCCGGCGATACATCAGTTTCATTGCAACATTCGTTTTATAAGACGCACGGCCATTTTCCCCCCACTTTTGGGGGAAAAAAAGTGCGTCTTATAAAGCGAAAAATACGGTAGATTGTATTTCCTCCTCAAGATCAGTAAAATTAATAGGTTAGTATGAACCACTTGGGGAACTGCCAAAAAACTGAAAACATTTATTAAGACCGGCGTTTTAGACTCTGGTCTTAATGACCCTGCACTGGCGCTTGATGTGCCTAAGCTATGTAGAGGCGCCAGTGGCTACATTACTTAGGCGCATCCACTGCCAGCCTAAATCTAAGCCAGCTCCCTTCCTGGCGTAGAGTTAGAAAATTTTCTACGCCTAAAACAGGCATAGAAAATGATAAATGAGACTGGCTGGCCCAACCCCTTCGTCACCCATGCCATGCCCTAAAAATTGACATATATCTATTCATAAATGACCCCTCTAGTACAACTGCCATTGCAGGCACATGAAACAAAAATAATACTTGCCAGCCCAGTAAACATGAAAACTAGCCTTTCCAGTAAACAAGTAAACTAGCCTTTCCAGTAAACATGTAAACTAGCCTTTCCAGTAAACATGTAAACTAGCCTGACCAGTAAACAAGTAAACTAGCCTGTCCAGTAAACATGTAAACTAGCCTGACCAGTAAACAAGTAAACTAGCCTGTCCAGTAAACATGTAAACTAGCCTGCCCAGTAAACAAGTTAACTATCCTGCCCAGTAAACAAGTAAACTGACCTGTTCAGTAAACAAGTAAACTAGCCTGTCCAGTAAATATGTAAACTAGCCTGTCAAGTAAACAAGTAAGCTAGCCTGTCCAGTAAACAAGTAAACTAGCCTTTCCAGTAAAGATGTAAACTAGCCTGCCCAGCAAATAAGTAAACTAGCCTGTCCAGTAAATATGTAAACTAGCCTGTCCAGTAAACAAGTAAACTAGCCTTTCCAGCAAACATATAAATGTCTGTCCAGTAAACAAGTAAACTATCCTGTAAACTAGCCTGTCCAGTAAACAAGTAAACTGTCCTGTCCAGTAAACAAGTAAACTAGCCTGTCCAGTAAACAAGTAAACTATCCTGTAAACTAGCCTGTCCAGTAAACACGTAAACTAGCCTGTCCAGTAAACATGTAGACTGCCTGTCCAGTAAACTTGCCTTTCCAGTAAACAAGTAAACTAGCCAGCCCAGTAAACAAGTAAACAGCCTGTTCAGTAAACAAGTAAACTAGCCTTGCCAGTAAACATGTAAACTAGCCTGTCCAGTAAACAAGTAAACTAGCCTGTCCAGTAAATATGTAAACTAGCTTGTATGTCTGTAAGTATATATACAACGTATAGGAGAAGATGATATAATTATTGACAGTCTTATAGCTAAAAGATAAGACCATATTATGACTACATTTTGTACTTATCTGCAATAACACTTCCACTGATGTTTTTAGGGTCTCTACTGTACCTCCTTATGCTTTTGATTTTACACATAGTTCCTTTTGTTGCATTCTGAAAAAAGTGATATAGATCAAGCAGATAACATATGTATGGAGGTATTCTGTCCTACAAGCAAGAAAAAATAGCTTCATTCATACAGCACAGTCACTGATAAAGCAAACAAAGTTATCTTAGGCTGGGTTCATATTATGCCTTTGTCTTACATTTAATGTATAAAAAAAAACGTAGTTATTAAGCAGATGCCTCTGATAGATGCCATACAGTGGTATCCGTCATCATAGAGTTCCATAAAAAAAAAACATATATGTTAACTTCAGGATGGAAAAGCATTCCAAATACGCTTTTGCATCCTTTTTCCCCAATGTATACATAAACGTGATGTGAACCTAACCTTAGAGGTACATTCACGAAACCATATGTATTTTGCAGTACCCGAAATGCAGATCTGCAAAATACAGATGACGTCCATGTAGCATTGACTTCAATGGATCCATGAACTGGCAAGTACAGTATAGATCATGCTCCTTCTTTTTGCGGAATGGACAACCGGATGCGGAAAGTACAGTTTATTTTATGGTAGTCAAAGAGATATTAAATACTTTGTCAGTGTTCTACTTCTTGACAACGAGGATGTGCAGGGCAGGATTCCAGTCCCAAGCGAGCACCATGGCTCTGCTAAACAGCCAGGTACCTAAAACTTCAGCGGGTCAAGGACCCAGGCCTGGTTCTACTCCTTCAGGCTCAACCTATAATAATCCAAAATCAGCATTTAAACCTCCAGCTACCAGGGAAACATGCGTGAAACATGATTGCCCCCCCCCATCCCCATATATCTAACCTATTACCAAGCGCTACGGCCACCATTGGGAGCAATAATAACACAGACTGCACAGACTCACAGAGTAAGGGCTTGTGCTCACAGTCGTTGCCGTTCCTGGATTCCGCAAATTGCGGATCTGGAAAAAACAGATACAGGATACATGTGTGTTCCACATTTTAAAAAAACGGATTGTCCTGCCCTCCATAGAACTGTCCTATCCTTGTCTGTAAAACATACAAGAATAGGACGTGTTCTATTTTTCGTGGGGCCCGCTGAACGAACATATGGATGCAGACAGCAAACAGATGTCCTGTCTGCATCTTTTGCGGGCCCATTGGATCTGCATCTAGGTGGTAAGGAGTAGTGTTGGGCGCGAATATTCTAATCGCGAATTTTAATTGCGAATATCGGCACTTTGAGAATTTGCAAAGATTTAGAATATAGTGCTATATATTCGTATTCGCGAACATTCTAGATTTATTTTCATCTGAACCCATGATCCCTCCCTGCTTCTTGCTTGTGGGCCAATAAGAAGACTGCAATGTCTTTGTTTGAGCTTAGCAACATCCTTAACAACATCCAATAGAAAAGTTGCCTACCGCTTTACTATATAAGAACCCCCCAGCAGCCATTTTCTGCAGTTTTTTTTTGCAGTTCTGAGAGAGACAGCAGTGTTATTGCTGTGCTCTCTGCTTTCCTGTGCCATTACATTAGATAGTGAGTTAGTTAGCTTATATATATAATACAGATAGTTAGTGGGAGATATTCAGTGTAGGTAAGATAGTGATATAGTGTAGTTGATAGGTTCCAGTGCAGTGAGTCATGAACAGCGCCCTCTATTGGTTGCATAGTCTTATGACAAGACTATTCACTTACATTAGTTCTAATGGCTCATTTTGTCTAGGGAGCAATCATTAGGAGAAACAAATGGCCACCATCCTATTAGTACTCACAAAACCTGTCCTAATCACACATCAGGACAAGTTACTTCACAACACTGAGAGAAAGAGTTGCCTTATCCTCCTCTCTGCTATGACTGTCAGGGATTATGATCCTGCATACAGTTTAATATGATATTTAGCTGAATCTTTGTGGGAATGGAGCTCATAAGCAGATGTGGCTAATAAGCAGCAGCACTTGTATGCAGCCTCCATTACCACAGTCTGTCTTCTCTGTACTTTATGTTCTTGATGAACTCCATTTCCACAAAGATTCAGCTAAATATCATATTAAACTGTATTCAGGATCATAATCCCTGACAGTCAGAGCAGAGAGGAGGATAATGCAGCTCTTTCTCTCAGTGTTATGAAGTAACTTGTCCCTCTGTGTGACTAGGACAAGTTTTATGTGTACTAACAGGACGGCTGCCATTTTGATTCTCCTAATCATTGCTCCCTTAAAAAAACGAGACATTATAACTAATGAAAGGTGTTTAGGAATATATTTATAATAAAGTAATATTTAAGTATTTTCATTTTCTTAATTCCCGGAAAACCCTGTATGATTTTGAGTTACAAATACTAAGCCAACATACTAACCAAATAGACCATGTAAAAGTAACTTAAAGAGGTTGTCTTACTTCAGCAAATGAAATTTATCATGTAAAGAAAGTTAATACAAGCCACTTACTAATGTGTTGCTATTACCTATTTTGCTTCTTTTGCTGGCTGAATTCATTTTTCCAACACATTATACGCTGCTCATTTCGACCACTTTGCAATCCACAAGTGGTGGCCGTGCTTGCACACTATAGGAAAAAGCACTAGCCTAGATGCACTCCCACGGTCCTGACCACCAGAGAGGCCGGTGCTTTTTCTACAGTGTGCAAGCAAGACCACCACTGATGGATTGCAAGGTGGTCAAAACCATGGAAATGAGCAGTGTTTAATGTGATGGAAAAGCGAATCCAGCCAGCAAAGGAAGCAATACAGATAATAACAATACATTAGTAAGTGCCTTGTATTAACTTTCTCTACATGATAAAAGCCACTGGCTGAAGTAAGACAACGCCTTTACTCATTTAACGATAGGTTCAGATCTATAGTGCAGGTTCTGGCAATAGCCTCCGTCACAGATTCCAGAAAAAAAAAAGGACAAAATACAGTGAAACACAACAGTATTCTGTCCGGGAGATGCTGGTATTCAGGCTGGAATCCCAACAGACCCCATTATAGTGAAGGGGATCCGTCAGTCTCTGGAGGTCTCGGCATATGTCAGATCAGGTGGTTCTGGTATTCCTGGTGCTAGAACTGGTGTTCCTATGCTAGAACAAAATACCCGAATTTGGACAAATACAGCATGTGAACTTTAAATTTTCTCCCTGCACTGTGGATGTTTACTCAGTTTGCTCAATAAAAGCCTTGAACAGTATATGACCAGGTAGTGCAGTTTGTGTGTTCTTAGCTTAGTTATATTGTGTTCATCTGTAACTCTAATAATTCTGTAATCGGAGAATCTGCCAGATCATCACTAATGAGTGTTCAAAGGAATGCTCGTTTGTGATTACCTTGCTCTGTAAAAGGTGCCACCAATTACCCGATGAATGAATGAAACGCTAATTCGTCAGGTAAGTGGATTGTTTGTGCAGGCACCTAAATTGTCGTTTTTCGGCAGCAGATCGTGCTGTATAAACAGGCTCTGGTGTCGGCAAACACCGAGTCTGTATGGGGGCGAGTGATGGCATTAGAGACCACTCCTCCTAATATTGTGGAGGAGATCGCTGCATGTAATTGCAGCAGTCTCCTTCACCAATGAGCAGACGATTGCCAGTAAGGAACGCTTCCTTCCCAACAATCGCCTGCTGAATTCTCCTGTCTAAAGGGATCTTTAAAAAGCTTCATAAAAATTTAGGAAGAGTCTCTTTCTGAAGATATACAGTTATTATTATTTTTATTCTGTGTTATCCCATGTAATCTTTGGTTGCTATGAGTTATCATAGAGAGGCCTCACTTAAAAAGGCTAGACAACTCTTTTAAATAAAGTGTGCCTGGAAAGAACTAAAAGTGGCCCCATGTTGTGGTCAGAGCCAACAAAAATAAGTGGGGCCCGCAATATCAGAGTGCTAAAAAAATTCACCCAGTCAGTAGAAGACAGGCCATAGTTTTCTGGTGTCAAAAAGTTGCACATTTTTATGCAAAGTCCTCTGGCACAAAAATTTGTCACTGGTTTTGTGCCCTTCTCACCATTTTTTGAAAGGGTCAATGGGCAATAATGGGCCTATTACAATTTACACCAGAAAACTGGCATAAATTATTCTTGAAATCTACACCAGCGTAGATTTCAGTTTTGGTGCACTGGACTACCTGGCTACACCACAATTATTGACAGACACGTTCCTTTTTTAATAATAGAGGCACATCTGTCTCCAGTGAGGCAGAGATTACTAAATAATCTCCCAAATGTCCCCTTAACTTTTAATCTACAGCTTTTACTCCATTTATGCGACCCACTTACTGCAGTGACACTGCAGCCTTTTTTGTGACTTTTAAAGAGTCTAATTTAATAAATCTGGGCACATATAATTAATAAAGCTAACTACATGCACTTCAATCCACTTTTCAAAAGTAGCGAGTGTGACATAAAATCACCAAAACTTGTGACTCTTTGCCTCAAATTCTTGCACAAAGGGAATCAAAAATTCCACCCATATAGCCGACATACTATGGATCCATATATAAACCCTTATTTTATGTTTCATATTGATTCTATTATGCTAGTAGTATTAATAAACCCTTAGCTAGTGGAAATAAACTTTGTTTATTGTTTCAAGGTCACACACAAGGACAACATTGCTCTTTTGCTTAAGATTTCATCCTGACTTTGCGGAATAGTGTTAGACATTTGCCTAATCATTGACTCTCTTGTTTGCTAATGGATAGAAAGGGTTAAAGGTGATAACGGTAACCAAGTATATAAGTGAGTGAGGACCTTACTTATGGTACAGTTACCATAGTGAATAGTGAATTGAGCGGACACTTGAGCAGACTAAGTCTTGCTCTTACACCTTCTTCCAGGAAGGATGAAGGTCGCTGCATTATTGCTGATTTCCGCCCAGGTGTTCTTAGCTGCTGCTGGACCATCTCCAGCTGCTAAAGAACTCGTGTTAACGTCCATTCCTTGTAATGACAATGCAGTAGAAGCTGCTGCTGATTTGTCTCTGCGCCAGCTTAATACCAAGCGAAGAAACGGGTTTGTGTTTGGGCTTAAAAGAATTTCCGATGTTCAAGAACAGTTTGATGTAAGTAAAGCTCCTCTCTAAAAATCTCTATATTTACTGTGCTTTTGAACTTGTCTTCCAATATAAAATTTACTTATTTTAGCATAACTTTATGTGAAGTTATAAGCAGAGATTAGACGTTTCAGAATGATTATAATTCAGAGTTCCCTTCAACTGCGTAGGCAACTGTTTCTTGCTCTCCACGTTAGCATTGATTTTTTTGGGTGCCAATTACATGAGCCACTGCTATAACTCTAACCATAGAGGAAGCTGCATTAAGTGAAATTGTATTTGAGCATGTACTGTGTATAGGGTACCATCAGTCCTTTCTAAAGACTAGTTTGAAGAAAATACTTCAAGCAATTCTTCCTATATATCATAAGTTACCTTGTAACTGAGAATCAGCTACTCTAAGAATATAATATACAAAAAAATCATAGCCATAACGTCCCCATAAAATTTACAATTTTATTGATTCAATTAAAATAATATTAACACAATTAGGTTACATTCAAACGACCGAATAAATGAGTCCGCATCCGTTCCGCAACTTTGCGGAACGGGTGCCGACCCATTCATTTCTATGAGGCCGCAAAAGACGCTGATAGCACACCGTGTGCTGTCCGCATCTGTTGCTCCGTGCCGCGGCCCTGCAAAAAAAAAAATAGAACATGCCCTATTCTTGTCCGCAATTGCAGACAAGAATAGGCATTTTCTATGACAGCCGCGGCATGTGCGGTCTGCAAATTGTGGAACGCACATGTGCCAGTGTCCCTGTTTTGTGGATCCGCAATACACCACATTCGTGTGAATGTAGCCTTAATAGAAGGATCAGGCAATGTATCATATGACCAGGTAACAAGCATAACAAAAATCACATGCATAAGTATTTTAATATAATAACTAACGGTGCCATGAAGAGACATGCACTATACTGGTCTGAAACATAAATGCTGCCATACTGATTTAGCACAGTTCAGACCAGTATAGTCATAAGTTGATTTCCTAATGACTTTCATCCTCATATAGCTATATACATGCATAATGGTATATCTTCTGCAAGTAATATAGAAAGTACCCTGATTTGAGTAAAATGTTAATATTATATAAGTGTGAACACACTGTCATCATCAGAGGTGAACTTTACCACTCATGCAAACCAAGCAAATGCTTGAGACCCCAGAGATTATGAGATAGCCTGATGGTCACTAGTGGTTGAAAAAAATCAAACAAGGACATACTACCTATGCAGCCGGTTCAGGTACACGTTGGCCCAGTGGGGGAGGATGGCTCTTCCGAGCCATAGAGAAGTAGCAGAAGTGCCCAGGCTGTACTGCTAAGCTGAGAGTAGGGCATAGTCATTGGGTATCAAGTTTGTAAGCCCCTGCAGATTGTAAACTCTTCTGGGCAGGGTTAATATTTTCATACCCCCTCTTAGATTTACAGCGCTATGGAATTAATAGCACTTTCAAATAAATAATAATAATAAATAGGATGGAGTTTAGCAGAATGATGAGGCAGAGATTAGTATGGCGAGAAGAGCACCCAGCTTTGCTTGGGACTCCAGAAATACCAAGTCTGCCCCTAGTCTCCACTTAGTAGTTCAGACAACCTAGGGCTATTCAGATGTGACCAGTTCCAGGCCTGTGGCACTTCCTATGTATAGTAGTAGCTTTATAGGTAGATAGTGAAGTAAAGATTTAGTGAAATCTAGTATGTTCCAGAATTCTTTGTAGATGAAATGTGAAAGTGACACAAGTTTATTGTTTTTGACCCAGGAGGAGAATGGATCTGTATTTTATCTGACATTGGACGTTTTGGAAACTGACTGTCATGTACTGAGCCGGCGACTGTGGACAAGTTGTGAGGCCAAGCCCCGTCATGAAGCAGTAAGTGCACTAGGACTTTATTAAAATCTCTTTTATCCTATTAAATTTATGATGATAGAATCTACATTTCTGAAAATGTCACTAAATCTTACCTTTTTGTCAGTCTATAGTCTGTAAATAGGCATTCTACATGGATTTTGTAAAATAGTGCATCGTCTGAGGACTGGTTTGCAGGGAGACCATGGAAATGTTGAAGCTCCTTGCATATAATAGGCCAAATATAAGAAAACAAATGCTATCTTGGTCTACCATCCTACCTGTGCACTTTGGAGAATAATATACACTACAGCCATTATAATTTCTCATCGTAGCATGTAACTCCAGCTTCTAAAACTTCTCCTTTGGAATCATTTATCTGGGACCATAAGACTAAATGCTAGCCATGCCAGGAGCTGGCACATGAGCAGCTATGGTTACACTTGGATCTACCAAGTGTGTAGGTGTATCTCATGTGTTAATGTACCAGAGTGGGGTTAAGGGATCCAACAAGCTCAGTCCTTCTTTCTATTAATGGCAGGTTTGAGGCACAATTAGACCGGGTTCACATTTGCGTTATGGAATTCCGTTATAGGGTTCTGTTATAACAGAGTTATAACAAAATTTTAGGACGGAATACAAAACTGAACCCTGCCACCACACTCGCAGGCTCGCAAAAAATCTAATGTGTATGATCAGTGTTACCCGAAACCTTCAAAATGTTGTGTATTCTGAAGATGCATATTTGCAAGAATTACTAACATGTTTTAAATATATTATTAAAGTGTGCCTCAAGGGATACTAACCTGCCTGATCTGACAATGACGCAGCGGCATGGTAGGTGTCACAGTTACCGAGGCAACTGTACAATGCTCAGAGAGTAGCAGGCACTGATCCTATTAAACAAAATAGGGCCCATAAATCATTTTCTGCAGATGTCGCATGGTTGCCTCTGGAACATTTACAGCCAAGCAAGCAGTTGCGTCTCTCCATGCCCCATGTCAGATCAGACGGGGCACTTCATAACAATCTTTACATGGCAACACCCATTGGGACAGATTTACATTTACACTGTTTAATATTTAGACTGTGTAAAATTTGACTAGAAAGTCTAAATCTGTGATTTATTACAGTGGCTCTAAGTTAATACTAATTATTCATTGGCTTACTTTGTGGAAGAATTCTATGCCAAAATTCCATTGCAATTTTGGAACATGATGTTGCATTGTAAGCCACACCCCTTCAGGTAAAACCACACCCCTTTCCCGCCAAGCCCTATCCTGTTGTCGAGCACATCACAAAAAATGTCTAAGAATACTTGTATGTTCTCATGAGTAAATCTACTACATTATATTTATAAATGAAAATACTGTCTGGTTTTGGCAATCTTGCTTTTTATTCTTTATGGTAATTCTTATATCTGCATTGCTGTTACAGGTTTTTGGACAGTGCAAAGTGATATTTCAGTTGAATAAACCAAAAAGAATTGCCCAACTCCACAGCTATGACTGCACACTGCGTCCAGGTACGCTTATCTTATGAAGAGTTATTGACTGTCCTTAAACGGAACCTTTCACACTGAACATGGTGTCCTAGCTGCTGTTTTTATATTTATTTTCATGACTTAAAAGGGTTTTCCAAGATTTTTTTTACTGATGACCTATCCTCACAGGAGCGCCGCTGCCTTCTCAGAACAGCTGATTGGTGGGATCTCGGGTGCTGGACCCCCACCAATTAGATACTGATGACCTATCCAGAGGATAGTTCATCAGTAAAAAAAAAAAATCTCAGAAAACCACTTTAAGGCTGTATTGGATAGGCAGATTATGCAGGCAATTGTTGGGAAGGAAGCATTCCTTCCTGGCAATCAGTTGCTCATCAGCAGAGGAGACTGTTGTTATTACATGCAGTGATGTCCTCCACTGTATGGGGAGGAGCAATCACTAATGTCATCGCTGATCCCCAAACAGAATCATTGTTTGTTGGCAGCAGAGTGTGATTAGACACCATTAGACCACTGCCTCTGGCAAACAATGATTTTTAAACCTGTTGAAAGAGCTTGCTTGTTTATCAGGTAATCGGCGGCAGTATTAGGGTCCTTTCACGCTAAAGTCCTGGTTGCCATGGTAAAATGTAGTGGGGAGCGGGGGAGCAGTATACTTACCATCCGTGCGGCTCCCGGGGCGCTCCAGAGTGACGTCAGGGCGCCCTACACGCATGGATCATGTGATCGCATGGATCACGTGATCCATGGGCATGGGGCGCTCTGTCGTCATTCAGGAGCGCCCCGGGAGCCGCACGGACTGTAAGTATACCGCTCCCCCCGCTCCTACTAATGCAACCAGGACCTTAATAGCGTACTGGCTGCCATAGTAACCTGAAAGCATTTCGAAGACTGATCAGGATCCTGATCAGTCTTCTAATGCTTCAGGCGACTTGCGTTCTGACGGATCCGGCGGGACGGAAGTGCCTGCCGGATCCTCAGAACGCAAGTGTGAAAGGACCCTTACACTGCCAGATTATCGCTGACGAGCGTTACTACGAACATTCATTAGCAATGATCTGCCAGACTATCTGCCAGTCTAATACAGGCTTTAGGTGGATTCTAATTTGTAGCAAGAAAATGGGAGCCAAGGGATGATGAAATGAGCAAAGATGACTTCCAACAACATAGATTAGATAAGTTCTAATGTATTAAAGCGATTTTCAAGGAGATATATTTATCAACATGTGATTGGTGAAGGTCCAACTCATGGCACCCCACTGATCAGCTATTTGAAGAGGCCATGGCTCTTCCTAGGCCAGTGACAGCACATTCATCACTTACATAGCCTATGTGCAGCTCTTTCACATTCAAGTCAATGGACCTGGGCTGCAATACCATGGACAGCCACCATACAATGTACAAAAAAGTGCTTGATGTGTTGTGAAGAGGCCACAGTGCTCACCAGACCGTGCAACCGATTCCAACAGTTGATCAATGCTGATGCCAGACCCCCACCGATCAGATACTGATGATCTATCCTGAGGATGTCATCAATATTCTAGTTCCAGAAAACACATTTAAATATTGAAATAGTTCATTTTCCTCTCCATATTCTGTCTTTCTAGTATAAAATAGGGGAACTTTACATACAATTTACATACATCCCAAAAAAAGTGTGTATTCTGTGCCGATTTTCTCAGCGCATTTTCAAAATCTGTCATGTGAACATCCCCTAACAAGGTATGGTATTTACCTGACTGATTTTATTGTTACATTGATTGGCTTGAATATTTTGCTTGCCTAGTTCTGTATATGCCAGTTGTTCTATGCCCAAATACCATAATAATTGGGTGATTATCATTTATTTACCTTATTGATTTTTTTTCTTTACTATTATCCTTCCTACAAAAATTTGGGGTTAATTTATGTTAGTCCTAAAACAACAATGAGTTCAAATCCTGAAAATAATTTTGTGGCATTTTGTCTCATATTTCAGCTGCTCGTCTGGAGTTTGGTTGCAGAGGCTGCCATTCTTCCATACCGTTGAATGATAGTAATGTTCAAGAGGTTGCACAAAAGAGTCTGGAGAAGTTTAACAAGGAGAGTAACAGCAACAAATACTTTGCTCTTGGAAACATAACAAAAGGAGCTAGACAGGTACAGATAAAATACAAGCGGTTAATAATGTAAGGGTTTAATGTATTATAAAGCGTCAGATATAACAATTGCAGACCATGGAAAATAATAATATAGAAAAGGAGTGTAATCTTCTATTAGGCAGCAGCCATATTTTTCCCCTCCCTCTCCCTCCTCTGATGGTAGGAGGAGGTGGCTGAGTTTATGCTTCATATTTTTCGTCTACACAGTGGGTGTGGCCATTTTGTTAAAGAGAATCTCCTAGTTATCAATAGTACAAAATAAATGTGGTAGGTATATTGTAGCACATACATAGTGCCTGCCATAGTAGCACTATAGCTAGGCACTTTTGTCTTTCAGTGTCGCTGGGTTACAACCATGTGGTTCTGTAATAGAGATTGCAGAATACTATAGGTACCACGATAAATCCCCCTCCTCACTCCTAAATAGTGCCATAGCTAAGCAGATTTGCATTTCACAGTCCTGGAAAAGCTGAATAACTAGCACAATGTAAATGTTACATCATCTACAAATCTACTAAACTGCTTTCTATAGCAGCTTGCAGATATCGATCCAGAAAGAACTATAGACAAGCCTTACTGTACAGGTTATGTTTCTATGCTTAGTTTTCAGGGTTTAGTGTTTCATACAGGACATAATCATACAGGTTTCTTATACTAAATAGAGAAGGAACATCACAAATATTTGAAGCTAATTTAGGTATGGTTCATACATCTCTCCAACTCTTCCAATATATACTTTACAAATAAGTAAAAGACAAAATTTGTGATTCAGTTATCAATATTTATTAGCTCTAGAGCAGGGGTGCACAACCTGCGACCCCGGGGGCCACATGCAGCCCTTGATACCATTCAGCGCGGCCCCAACCATCTGGTAGCAGACATGTCTGTCTGTGTCTTGTGGCTGCTCAAATGCATTTTTCATGTATTCTTCCATTAGATAGGAGTCCTGGAACTGTAACTAGACATTTATAGTATATACTGTATGTTCAATATGCCATAAATACAGTATTTCAGTTGTTAATACCCCGTTAAAAAAGGGTCACTCAGTTTTCAGGATAAATTGTAAGGGTTTGGGATTTACGTCTCTACAGAATACAGCTCGTTATAAAATGAACTGAAGTGAGGCAGCAGTGATTCCTCCTACTGCAGTGATGTATTACACTTTCCGATATAGAAATTCTGGCGCTGATGGAATTATAAGTAGAGAGTATTAGACTGGAATAAAAGACAAGCCTGGGAGTCCTAGGCTATGAGCTGTGCGCTGTGATTGGCCAGCTCTGCAGCAAGGGACACGCCTGATACAAAGTCCCCGCCCCATACAACAGAGGGAGCTCGGACACCGGAGCCTATACAGGGCGAACAGAGCGGCAGCCAGACATACTAGTAAGTACAGGGGGACCCCTGTGTGCCGCTCTGCCCACAGATATAGTTAGTTTTTAGTTTTTAAATCGGTGAAAGGTCCTCTTTAAGGTGAATATCAATGTCAGAGAAAGGTTATCCAAACCTGCTAATTTTAGCAGGACCTGCCACCTATGTTATGTGTATGGGGGTGTATTGACTCTCCTCTGAGATGGTGTCAGAGAAGAGACAGGTTGGGAATGTTAAATTTCAGAATACCTGATCCTTTATTCACACTGGAGATAAGCCTCTGACAGATGTTTCTTGCACTCCCCATTGTCCTAACTCCCCACTGAGAAACCATACATACTCTCCTGAACATGTGTATGACGTGGTCATGAGGGAAAGCTGTCATCCAAATGAAAATATAAAAAAATGAGATTCCTTAGTAGTTGATACTTATTGCAAGCTTGTGAGACTACTCAGGTCCCTTCATCAAGCAGTGAGAGACCGGAGTAGTCTCAAAAGCTTGCCGTTTTGTCATCTTTTCGGTAATTCATTAAAAGGTATCAACCTTAAGGAATGTCATTTTAATCATATATTCTATTTACTGGCTAACACAGTGGAAATATATTTTTCACTGGCAGCCAAATCAGCACTATGTTAAGACTTTATTCTATCCTAAACAGGTCCATTTTCGCATACTGATCTTTGTCCTTTAGTAATATAATTGTCCATAACAATTTGGGGCTTTTTAAAAAGTCTTCTTTAGTTTTTTTCTAGCTATTTGGGTTGGTTGTTACCTTGTAAAATAAACCTCCGTGTTATCTAGATGTTGATTTGGGTTTCTATAAGTGTCGGTATTATTGTAACATTTCCAACTTTTTAATGTAACGGTTTCTTCCCTCAAAGGACATTTATCACTTATCCACAGGAGAGGTGAAAAATGTATGACTGCTCCAGGCTCCCCTGCTGGATCCCCACAATCACTAGAACGGGGGTCTCAAGTCTCCTCTTCCTCTTCGGCACATGACCACAGTGAGGAGGAGTTTGATTGGCAGTCAAGAAGGAGCACTGCTCCTTATTCAATGCTTATGGGGCATTGGTGATAGAAGATGCTTAGAATGGAGCAGCAGCACTCATGCTCAACCACAGCTAAAATGGAAAACCATAAATCACCATAAATCTATATGCATTAACGTGTTTTTAATGTGGTTGCATGTGCATGATGGTTGTGCCATTTTGGGCTGTTCCCCAACATAAAGTCTAAACTTGGCCATTGCGCTAGATACTTCTACATTTCAAGGGTTTTGCATCAAGTCCCATCCTCTAATGACATACATACTCATGTTCCCTATTTCTTCTTAGGTAGTTGCAGGAACAGCTTACCATGTGGAATTTACAATTCTTGAGTCTACTTGTAACAAATCAGCTAAAGATTTATCCCTGTGTAACCCCCTGGACTGTGAATTTGCAGTAAGTATATAACGAATAAAATGGTAATAAAAGTTAGGTTCTAGTTTTCTTGTCATCTCTATCAGCTTTCTTAGGGTACAACCTAATGGCACTGTCATGTGGTCATCCTGCAGTTAGGGAATGCATGTGGCTGCCCGGATGTGGTTACCACATGTATTGTCATGTGTTTACGAAGCGATTTTTGTCTGCGATCGTTCATAGACTGTTGTTAGCACTGTTGTGAATTTTCGTAGTTCTTTAGCATTCTGATTAGCTTCAAATAGTGATACCTGTGGTAAAATATATTAAACGTATACAGCAGCTGATCAACTGTATAACCACTGCGATCAGCAGCCGCAAGTTAGCAGGCATGTTTAACATGTGGATATAGAATGGGGGGCACTCTAAATATATAGGACAACTGGATCTTGTTGCCAAACTAGTAAATTTATTATACACAAGATAAAAATCATACACTTCATATAGATACTCATAAAATGATATAATGTAATAAAAATCATACGATGCAATTCATGAAAGTCCTCATGTAGTAGTATGGTATAAACTATTGAAATGCATAGGCAATATAAGCTGGATAAATGTAGCTGGATAAATGTAAACGAGATCCACTCTATAATAGCTGTTTAGAGTGTTCCAGCTATTATAGAGTGGATCTCGTTTTACATTTATCCAGCTACATTTATCCAGCTTATATTGCCTATGCATTTCAATAGTTTATACCATACTACTACATGAGGACTTTCATGAATTGCATCGTATGATTTTTATTACATTATATCATTTTATGAGCATCTATATGAAGTGTATGATTTTTATCTTGTGTATAATAAATTTACTAGTTTGGCAACAAGATCCAGTTGTCCTATATATTTAGAGTGCCCCCCATTCTATATCTACTGTTTTTCTTCTCTGGGCTTGGGTACCGCCAGGGGTGAGCACCTTTTCATAATTTGATATATCTAGTGAGCCGCCAGACTACCAATGTTTAACATGTGGTCGACCGCACATATAACAGGTGCTGTCATCACAACTTGGAAAGTGCCAAATCTATCTCAGAAACCTGTTGACTTCTATTGGGAAATGAGATGCTTCCTAACCGCATCACGACCCATAGTGATGTAGTAGATGATGCTTAGTAGTAAGCAAAAAAAATATTATTATTATAAAAATATTATTGAGGCTGGTAACTCTAATGAACTTTTTCCTTTCCTGGGGCAGTCTTCATGGGAGCCAGTTTCATCATAGCATTTAAAGGTTTTCATGACTGCATATGAGGATACTTTCGAAGTTTTGGAAATTTTAATTGACTTTCATGTCTTAAAGTAATTCTGGACTGTTAACTGGATTGACTTTACTTAGTTGAGTGTTTCTTGCCATAATGTGCATTAGAACAGTAAAAAAATAGGGCTAAACACTGAATGGAACTGTATACTAATCCTACCTCCACACAATACAACTGATGATAAGCACCTAGTGGCTGTGGTGCCCGCTCAGTTTCTGAGCCTGCGCCATCATTAAAGCCCCAATTTGCGCTGTAGATTTATGGCACAAGTCGAAAAAGGGGCTAAAGGGGATTGTGCTATTAGGTAAATACTAGTACATATGCTCTTTTATGTTCATATGTTCCCCTCTATGTGCTAGAATAGAAAGCTTCTCTGTATGAGAGGCTACTGTTTTGGTAGACTGGGCTTTCTTTGTCAGTGTTAATAAGAAATTAGTGCCACAGATCCTGCAGGCTATTCTGGCAGGGAACATCCTGCCAAATCTTGCTGCATTCTGGCATTGCCGGAAGTTTGAAATTCTCAGTTCGGCACCATTAAATATAATGGGGACTGCCAGAGATCAGACGCATTCTGGCAAATATGGAGAGAATCGGCAAGAAGAAAACAGCTGCTCGGCATATTATTGGGACCAGACGGAGACTCAAGCTTCTGGCAATGCTGGAATGCAGGGAAATCCATCAGGGTACAGCCTGTCGCATCTTTAGAGTTAGTGTGAAAGTAGCCTAATAACAAATTACTAGCACTAGTGTGGTGTTTTTGTTAGATGCCAGATTTAATATATTTATTTTGTTTCCTTTTTCACTAGCATACTGGCTACTGCAAAAGTAAGGCTGTAGCACACTGGAGCACCCCAGATGAAAAGAAAGTGCTAAATGTGACCTGTGAAATATTTGAACCAGAGGTATGAAATAAAACAATGTATCAGTAATATGAAAGAAGTATTGAGCGCAGTAAGATTGTTAGATATTCAGGGCAGAATGTCTGTGCCTTCCTCCACAGCAGTACAAAAGATCCAGTTCTTCTAGAATGGAAAAGAACTAAGAAGTCATTGATGGAACAATATAAATTTTTTTTTTTTATAATCTTGATCTACAAAGGAAAGACTTTGGTAATTCAGTGGAATAGAGTAGATGGCAATATCAGATTGGTGAATTTGCACGAGCACCGCCATCTCTTCATTATTTACATCAGCCTATGTAGTGGTGGTAGAGGGTATTTTTCAGTTTTGTCCTATTAACCAGTATACCAGTAATTAGGTGGGGGGCACTTTGATGGACATGCATAGTCTGTTCAATTATTACGACTAAAACACTAGGCTCCAAGCAACATTTCTGCATGTGTTTGGGCAATTTATTGTGTTAATATGATCAACAACACATTGCCCATCCATTATTAAAGTTCACTATGGTGCCTGTAAAGCCAAAGGTAATCAAGACTTCACAGTACATATTTTACCTTGTATTTCACTTTGATCGCATTATACCATATCTGTATTTTAAATAATACAAGTCATCAAGTTTTAGAGTGACCTTTGAATAGTATTTTTATGTGAAAATAATATTGTTCTTATGTTTAGGCGGCTGTTGTCGAACAGCAGAAGCATAATGAAGGCCAGGGTGCAGATCAACCGAGTAAAGACAAAAACGATCATGGAAAGAAAGGAGACAGGGGAAGAGGAAAAAAGCATGGCCACAGACATGGACATGGGCACACTAAGCACGGGGACAAACATGGACATAAACATGAACACAAACATGATCATGACCATAACAGTGAAAGTCACGAGCATGAGCATGATCATGAGCATCTACACAATTATGAGCATCATCATGGCCAGCCACAAAGGCCTCATGGGCCTCCGTCAGATCCACCTAAACCAGTTGGCACAATTACATATCTTTCTGGAAATGAAGCACCACCTACGGATGCTACTTCAGATCAAGAAAAGAAGGTTAAGGGAGCAAAACCAGATAAGAAGCAGGAAAGAAAACCATCTAAATCATTTATACGCCCTTTCCCTGAGAAGGCCTCGCTATCAGACCAATGCCCTGGTCCAGCCAAGAATATTCCAATTACTGAAAATTTTCCCATTGAAGAAGTTGTTCAAGAATCAACAACACTTCCAAAGTAGATGTTATAGAAATGATTGTGATAACACACTCTTGAATTTCCTATTTTTGTAAAGAACGCCTGCTAGACTGCATTTTAGGCTTAGGCAGGAAAATAAATGTGTAAAAAAACATGTGTTACTTAAAGAGTGTTATTATTTGTTAACAGTATGACTGTATGAATTAGAGGTGCATTATCATATATAGAAAAATTTATTGGAAAGGGGAACATTTAACTTTGTAGATCCTAGCAATGCTAATGGTTTTATAGGAAAGGAGGGCCCAGGTCCAATATTTGTCCAAAGGAATCTAGTTATACCCCTGGTCAGGAGTTGACAAATCACAGGGTCCTGACACGGAACTTCCTAATGCTTGCCAGTGTGTTGCAGTCACACTGTGGAGGAGAAGCTAATAAGGACACATGTGCTGTATTATATATGTGTGTGTAAAGTACTGTGCAAAAGTCTTAAGGTCCGTTTACATTGCCTGAGCATCAGGCAGATAATCGTTAGCAAGCGTTTGTATGAATGCTCTTTAACGATGATCTGCCGGTGTAAAGGTTCAGCCAATTATCAATGAATGAGCAAATCGCTTGCTAACAGCAGATCGTGCCATCTAAATAGCACTTTGCCGGCAAACAATGATTCTGTATGGGGACCGGCAATGGCATTACAGTAGCTATCGCTCCTCTAAAAATACATGTAAATGCAGCAGTCTCCTTCATTGACGAGCAGACGATTGCTAGGAAGGAATACTTTACAATGTATGTAAAAGGGCCTTTAGGCCTTTAGGGCCTTATAAAGTAAGGATGCTTTGAAAAAAGAAGTGTTAGTCTATTTTTATCAATTAGCAAAATGCAAAGTAAATGAACAAAAGAGAAGGACCTTGGCAGGGAGGTTGTTCCAGGCATCTTGGAGAGCTAACCACAGATCCTCTGTGGATGTATGTTTGCTCAAATCTTTTGTTCTCTTCATGTAATCCCAGACAGACTAGATCAGTGATGGCGAACCTTTTACTGACCGAGTTTCCAAACTGCAACCCAAAACCCACTTATTTATGGTAAAGTGCCAACACTGCAATTTACCCTGAATCTACAGTCCAGTATTGTATATCTTCCATGTACTAGCATCATTTAGCTATGATAGCTGCCTACATTCAGTGCGCTGCTTGTGCCGTTCATAGTGCGCCCTGCACTGATGAATGGCAGGAAGAGTCTAAGGCATATTGGTACACCATAGACTTATTCCATGGTGCTGGTGCCCACAGAGAGGGCTCTGAGTGCCCCCTCTGGCACCCGTGCCATAGGTTCGCCCCCACTGGACTAGATGATGTTGAAATCAGGGCTGTACGACGGGTAAATCATCAAATCCAGGACTCCTCATTCTTCTTTACACTAAATATAGTTGTTAGACTGGCTGCTCATGTCTGCTGTTGTCCTCCTATCCCGAGCAAGCACAGGCATCACTCCATTCTCCCTGTGTGTACTGGAACTAGTGTTCAGTGAACTCCTTCCAGCACTAGGAGAGTTAATCCCTTTCTCTTGCCCCTGTCCAGGTGCTGTTTAAAGGGATTCTGTCACCACATTTTACCCCCTACAGTTAAACATATCTACTTGTAGGTCTCCCTAAGCAGTATCAAATGATGCCCATATTAACTAGCAGTGTAGATTTATTTATAAAATCGATTTTAGTGATATGCAAATAACTTACATAACGTGCCCAAGGGGATGTCCTTTCCTAACTTGGTGCCAAACCGCACCCCTCGGTCCGGTGCCCAGCGCTGCATGCGCACTTCGCTCGACGATGCCATTACCTGTAGTCCGCACGGGCGCAGACTACAGTGTGTTTAGTGTGCACACGCGGAATTTCCAACAGGCTCACGGATTACATCAGCGCACCAGCTCTTAAATATATTAGATTAGAGGCAGCGCTGGGCACCGGACCGAGGGGTGAGGCTGGGTACCAAGTTAGGAAAGGACATCCCCTTGGGCACGTTATATCACTAAAATCGATTTTATAAAGAAATAAATCTACACTGTTAGTTAATAAGGGCATCATTTGATACTGCTCAGGGAGACCTACAAGTAGATATGTTTAACTGTAGGGGGTAAAATGTGATGACAGAATCCCTTTAGGTTGCTTATCAGCATCCTATTCAGCTGGGCTCTGGATCCACCTCTTCGCCTGAGCGAAGGTGATCTCGTCTGAATTTCTATGTACCGAACCCTGTCTGATTCTGATTCTGCTCCTTGCTGCCTGCCTCGACCTGGGAACTGTGACCTGGATTACGCATGACCTCTGCCTGCCATGACCTTGGAATCGATATTTGGAATACGCAGGTACACAGCCTGCCCTGACTATATTGGACTGTACTCAGACTACGCTTTATGCCTGTGTCCTTGGGGTTAAATTGTGGTCTGATAAGTTTGGGTTGTTTTTATTTTACCTATAACTACAGCCATTCATCCTTGATTCTGAGGTAAAATTGTGGCCAAAAAAGGTTCAAGGAATCCAGCTCCACTTCGGTAAAGGAATATTTATTTTGCTTGCGGTAAAATCACATCCAGTTACGGTTACAAAAGTCTTGTTTTCCACTCTCTGTGACGATGTGGTTCAGGGGAGTCCTCTCCTGCATAACGGAAATGGGACGGATCCGTTATGCAGGTCATAGACTTCTATTATGACGGAATGAATAACAGCATGCCTTTAAAGGCATTTCGTTATGCATTCCGTCATAGAATTGCGTCAATTCGCTCATCTCTAGACATGATGTTCATGTTGTTATCCTTGTCCATGCCTTGCCTGTTCTTCTGTACCTATTCTGTGTCTGGTTCTACTCTGTTCCATGTCTAGCTTAGCAGTGCTCTAACTGCGTCTAATAGTCTTGCAGTGCTAAACTGCTTCTGATTTTGTTCCTTGTATAGCCTGGCAATGCTAAACTGCCTCTGATCCTGTCCAGGCTGGCAGTGCCCCCTGCACTGATCACATGACAGTGACGTCACCCCAGGTCCTTCGGCTGTTCAACAGTTCGGGTTGGTGGCAGCCGCCCCTTATGGATTTCATATGCCGCTATAGTGGAATCCATAACGGGATGCGCGACTTACCACAACCCGAACGCCAAACACCGGACTTTTTTTTAAAGTTCACTCATCTCTACTTCTGACCCTTGTCTGTCCTGCAGTGGCTTACTGCTTCTGTTCCTGTGTTTGTCCTGCCTTCATGAGAGGGTCCCTGGGTTCCCTGGAGGGAGGATCTCTAGACTGTGTGCAGCTCTGCCTTAAACCGCCATGCTTCTATTCCGCTTGGGGTCCAGGCATCTGCTTCTGTGCTGGCTCCCATTCGACTTGTTGTTTGTTCCATGTCCTGTGTTTGCTTTGGTTCCAGTTCTGTTGTCTGTTCCACCGTGGTTCCTTGCCAAGTGTACCGGGACCTTCCTGGAGGTGCGACCAGTGAGCGCTCGGCCCAGTTCATCCCCACCTCCTGGGGCTCTGTGAAGAACATGGCTGCTTCTCTGCTCTCTGGGTTGTGCCTCTGGGTTGCCGGTGAACTTGGTTCTGTGGTAGGTCTACCACTATTGCCTTACCTGCATATATTGTACTGTCATGTTCTTTTATTACATGTGTAATAAAATACTCTGTTGGTCCCCTGGTCTGTTTTGCCTGTGTCCTGTTTGCAAGACATCCTTGGATCCTCTGTGACTGGGCAACTATGTTCACTCCTCATGCGGTTTCCACTAGTAATGATCGAGCACCCCGATTCTCGGGTGCTCGGGTACTTTGCCCGAGCACATCGGGATGCTCGGGTGCTCTACCCAAGCCATATAGAAGCCAATGGAAGAACCCGAGCATTAAACCAGGCACCCCCTGCTCTGAAGAGGGGAGGGTGCCTGGTTCATAAGAAAAGGTCAGAAATTGATGGAAACACCACCAAAATGGGTCAGAGACAGCATGGGGAGGATGTCTGGATGCATCTTGGACTACAATGTCGTTGCTGGGAACGATGTTGCCCGAGTTGTACGTCACTTTTACAGACTGACCATAAAACTCACAAAACCAAAGATAAAAGCGATTTTAGATGAAAAATTGTTAGGAAACATTCTTTCCTGTATATTTACTTTTATATAAATAGCAAGTTCAGACAAAAATGTTCATGATTTTCGGAACTGGGGCCATGACTAAGAGGGACGACCAGTGGCTTTGAATGTGTTGACTGGACTATCATCTAAAGATAATGAACTTGTAAGAGGAACGGAGTGGACATTAAGCTGACCAGTGACCGTGTATAAAAAATTGTAGGTGAGGGTCTGCTTCCGCTTTGTTTAGATAACTTCTAAGCTAATTGCACATCCCTGTGATGTTGATGATCTATCGATGTCTGCTCTTTTAACTTTCAAAGTTCTTTTATGTGCCTACCATGGTGATAGCAAGTTCAGGTAAAAATTTTCATGATTTTAGGAACTGGGGCCATGACTAAGAGGGACGGCTGGTGGCTTCGATTGTGTTGACCGGACTATCATCTGATGATAATGAACTTGTAAGAGGAACGGACGTTGAGCTGACCAGTAACCGTGTATATAAAATTGTAGGTGAGGGTCTGCTGCCGCTTTGTTAACTCTAGATAACTTCTAAGCTGATTGCACGTCCCCGTGATGTTGACGATCTGTCGATGTCTGCTCTTTCAACTTTCGATGTTCTTTTATGCGCCTACCATGATGACCACGAGTAATGGGGAATCAGGATTCCCTTCCGGAGAGGGAGCCTGAGGGATGGCCACGGCTACCACTTCCAAGAAAGGCAGGCGGGGGCGCTACAAATTCACAGTACCGCCTCAGTGAGGTAGTGACGATAAATAACAATACAGAACTCTTAAGAGAGCCTGTCATTGGAACGAGTACAAAAAAATTACAGGGAATGTCATGGGTATTTAGGATGAGGAAACGTTATACAGGAGGAGAGGTAAAGTATGATTGATGGCCTGCTGGTGACCCACTAAAACATTAGGGGTGAAGGTCTTCAGCTGAGCTGACCATCTAAAACATTATGGGTGAGGGCCTGCGGGTGAGCTGACCATCCGAAAAATTTTATGCGAGGGCCTGTGGATGAGCTGACCATCAAAAACATTATTTATGCGAGGGCCTGCGGGTGAGCTGACCATTGAAAACATTATTTATGCGAGGGCCTGGGGGTGAGCTGACTATCCGAAAAATTCATATGAGAAAGCACATATTTATGTTTCTATCTGTACTATGCGTTTTTCATCAATAAAATGTAAAAAAAAAAAAAAAAAAAAAACAAGGAGGCATATAAGCAATGGCATTATATGCGACAATTAAGTATGTAGATGTGATGGATGAGGAGGAGGAGGATGAGAAAAGAAAGATTCAACCATATACCCTTTTTTGTGGTGGAAGAAGTGCATGGGAATACAGAGTATTCAGTACATTCTAAACAACACATTTAAAGTGCCATAATGTTCAGTGGTGGCTTTCCTCGGAGTGGAGAAGTCAGGGGCAATCCATGCCTTGTTCATTTTTATCTGAGTTAACCTGTCAGCATTTTCAGTTTACAGCCAGATACGCTTGCCTGTTATAATGCCACCAGCAGCACTAAAAACCTGCTCAGACAAAACGCTGGCGGCAGGGCAGGCCAGCACCTCCAAGGCGTAGTGCGCCAGTTCGTGACACGTGTCCAGCTTGGACACCCAGTAGTTTTAAGGCACTGAGGGATCACTGAGGACGCTGACACGGTCTAGAAATAAGTGTAGATTTGCGTCTCACTGCTCACAGCAACCAAAGTTTGTGGAATACAGAAAATGACTGTCTGTCACTGGTATTTTTGAATTAAATATAGGCCGCACACAGTCTAGATATAAGTGTACATTTGCGTGTCACTGCTCACAGCAAGCAGAGTTTGTGGAATACAGAAAATGACTGCCTGCCATTGGTATTTTTGAATTAAATATAGGCCGCACACAGTCTAGATATAAGTGTAGATTTGCGTCTCACTGCTCATAGCAAGCAAATTTTGTGGAATACAGAAAATGTCACTAACGGTCACCCTGACAAAAAAATAAAAAATTCCCCCAAAACAATTTTGGCTGCCTGCCACCTCTAACAATAGTCCTTAAAAGGACTTTTGGTTTTTTGAAACGTCTTTAAAATGAGTAATTTGTGATGAAATTCGTCCTACACTCTCTGTCCCTTCCTAACAGCAGCTCTCCCTGACTCGCAATGAGCCGAACCCGCGTGACCGGGTGCTATATAGCACCCGATGACGCGTTCCGACCAGCCAATCACTGTAATGGCAGTAGAAAACATGTCTAATGGCAATACAGTGATGGCAATACTTACCTGCACGTTTATTGGCTGCTTAGCAAGCGCCAAACGTGTGGGGAGGAGACTCGAGCATAGCGATGCTCGAGCCGAACTGGTACTTGGCCGAGCATGCTTGCTCAACACTAGTTGCCACCTTACCACTCTGTGACTGACCGCTATGTTGACTCCCTCACCACTCTGTGAATGGGCCACTATATTGATTCCTCATGCGTTAGCCACCCTCTCCACTCTGTGACTGACCACTATGTTGACTCCTTTACCACTCTGTAAAAAGGACACTATGTTGACTCCTCATGCGGTTTCCACCCTCACCATTCTCTGACTGACCACTATATTGACTCTTCATGCATTGTCTCCTTCACCACTCTATAACTGGGCCACTATGTTGACTCCTCATGCGTTTGCCACCCTCACCACTCTGTGTCTAGACCACTGTGTTGACTCATGCGTTTGCCACCCTCACCACTCTGTGACTTGGCCACTATGTTGACTCCTCATGCAGTTTCTCACCTCACCATTCTGTGACTTGGCCACTGTGTTGACTCCTCATGCGGTTGCCACCTCACCACTCTGTAACTCGGCCACTGTGTTGAGTGCTCATGCATTTTCCACCCTCACCACTCTGTGACTGACCACTATGTTGACTCCTAATGCGGTTGCCAGCCCACAATTCTGTGACTGGGCCACTGGGTTGACTCATCATGCGTTTTCCACCCTCCCCACTCTATGACGGGCCATAACTGTCCCTGTTTGGCATTGTTGACATCACTATTTATTTTGCTCCTCTTCTGATCTGTCAGAAGGGTTGAAAAATGAGAAACACAACAGATCCTGTCTTTGGAGCATCTGTAAGGCCTGCAATGCTATTTTGCATCAGGATATGCTCATGATTTGGAAGCCAAAAGCAGAAGTGGGTACAAAACACATAAGACATGCAAACTTTCCAATCACGTGTCATTTCTGTTTTGGATCCACTCCTGTTTTGTTTTTTTTGCCTTAGCAATACTGATGGATTACTGAGCAAATGCTGCCTGTATGAAGGCGGATGCTCAAAAGACAGGATCCATTTTTCCAGGGTTGTTCTTATGGCAGATGAGAAGAAGGGCAAAATAAATAGTGATGTCAACACAAACTTACTGCTGAGTACAAGTGCCAAACTCCTTAGACAAAGAGAACAGATGTTCACAGACTGTTTAGGACAATAAGGAAAAGTGTGTGATAAAAAAGGTAACACACATTTATAGTTTTGGACTTATGGAAGAGGTATTTGGCACCCACCACACTTTGGGAATGGACTGGCCACCTGATCTAAGATCTCATCCTGCAATAGTAATAGCAGTGTTAATAAGAACGGATTTGCACTTCTGTAGTCAATTTGGGAAGTTGTTTGGATTTAACAGAGAGAGACTATACAGATTGCTTTCCCATATACATCCTTGGAAAGAGTGTGTGTAATTTGGAGAGACAGAATCTATCCTTACAAGAGGGACAATAACTGCTCGCATAGCGCACCATGGCAAACTTTTTATACAAAGCCACACCTCTTACTCCACCCAATGCATAACTATACTCCCCCAATCCCACCCAATCCCCTTAGGGTTATGGGCGAATAGCTTAAAACGTACGGCCATGACATATTTAGTATCTTTTACGCCTGTATAAAAATGACTTCAGTCTGGAAGGTGCTCCTATGTCATAAATTAGGCTAATTATCTGGCAGTGCAGTGCATCTGGCATAAAAAGCCGGCCTTTGTACATGTCTCCCAATATATACACCAAATAATGGTGGCCACACAAAATATTGACACTTTGGGCACAATTTGGCCATTTTCACTTAGGGGTGTACTGACTTGTTGCCAGTGGTTTAGACATTAATAGCTGTGTGTTGATTTATTTTGAGGGCTCACCAAATTTACACTGTTATACAAGCTGTATACTGACCACTTTACATTGTAGCAAAGTGTCAAATATTCAGTGTTGTCCCATGAAAAGATATAATAACATTTTTAGAAAAATGTGAGGAGTGGACTCACTTTTGTGAGATACTGTAGCTCAGTTACACCAGTTTTGTCAGGAGTAATGGGCCCAAATTCCGACCAACTATTGTGAGAAGCTTGTGGAAGGATATCCAAAACGTTTGACTCAAGTCATACAGTTTAAGGGCAATGGTACCAAATATTAATCAAATGTATGTAAACTTTTAGAAAGTAATAAAAGTAATAAAAATGCCTTAAGACATTCTCTCTTTTTCTCATGTCAGATATTGAGAAAAACATGCATATATGTCTTTTTATATAGTGTATGTAAACTTCTGGTTTCAACTAGAATATTGTGCAAAATGGGCCGTTACTTCTGGCCACAAGCTGCTAGCACCATTCTGATTGCTGCCACCTGCCTGATGCCACCCACCTGCTGCCTCTACTGCCATTGCTACAAAGGAGCTTCTTGGCCTACTGATATACACATGTTAATTTTTTAAAAAAGGATATGCATACCCCTGGGCCTTGCTATCACACTGCTGTTGTTGGGTTCTGCTACTACTGTGATCTGCCACCATCTTGTGCTGTATGCCACTGCTGTTACCCCCCTCCCCACTCTGTCATGAGGCCACTATTGTCCCTCTTACTGCCACTGCTGTTGGGCCCCATACCCAATCTTTTATGGGGCCACTATTGTACCTCTTTTTCTGTGTAAACTGTCAGAACAGAAAAAATTAAAATAAAAATAAATAAAAAGGATCCTCTATTTTGAGCATGCATAAGGTCTCTTTCACATGGTTAGTATTTGATCAGTATTTATAAGTCAAAAGCAGGAGTAGGCCCAAAGCATAGATGAGATGGAAATAATTCCATTACATTTATCTCTGTTTTGGACCCACTCGTGTGTTTGGCTTGAAATTACTGATGCAAAACACTGACCAAATACTGACTGTCTGAAAGACACCATTAAAGTCCTGCATGCAAGACTTTTTTTCATTGTTTAAAAAAACTGATTTCATATGTAAATGGGAAAAACGAATGCAAATTGAGCATTCCTCTTTCATATGGTCAGTATTTGGTCAGTGTTTTGCATTAGTATTTGATCAGAATTGGTAATCCAAAAGCAGGAGTGGGTTCAGAACACAGTTGAGATGCAAATAATTCCATTACATTTTATCTCTGTTTTGGATCCACTTCTGTTTTTTGCTTACAAATACTGATCAAATACTGATGCAAAACACTGACTGCCACAAGCCAAACAGTGTCCCGTACAATGCCGATGTACACTGACCAAAGACTAACCATCTGAAAGAGGCTTTATGGATGCTCAAAATACGGGATTTTTGTTTTGTTTTTAGTTTTCTGTTCTTCTGATGGATCAGAAGAACGGAAAAATAAACAGTGATGTGAACACAACATCACTGCTACTGACCCCCTCCCCACTGTGTCATGGGGCCACTATTGTCACGGTTACTGCCACTGCTGCTGCAGCCACCGTCCCCACTCTGTCATGGGGCCACTACTGTCTCTGCCACCTTCCCCACTCTGTCATGGGGCCACTACTACCACTGGTGCTGCTGCCACCACCGTCTCCACTCTGTCATGGGCCACTACTGCTGCTGCCGCCATCACCACCATCCCCACTCTGTCAAGGGGCCACTACTGCTGCTGCTGCCACTGTCCCTAGTCTGTCATGGGACCATTAATGCTGTTGCCACCATCCCCAATCTGTCATGGGGCCACTACTGCTGCTGCCACCATCTTCATTCTGTGATGGGGCCACTATTGTCACGGTTACTGCCACTGCTGCTTCTTCCACCATCCTCACCCATGGGGCCACTACTTGAATCTTGGTCCACTGCACGGTTAGGACCACAGCGATAAATTAGACCAGAAGCTAAGAGTGACCTTTAATACTGAAGTAGAGTAATTCGAGAGCTAATAGAAGGGATTAAAAAGCATGTGTTTGGACTGCCACAACGTGCATTAGATGAACATTTCTTTCTTTCCACTACTTAATTGCCGCTGCCTCCATTTCTTTATTTTGTTCCACTAAAGAGCCATTTGGACACAGCTACTGCAGGGACGCGCACTTTTTTTTTTTTTTGCTTTACTGGAGGGTGCTGTATGCTTTTCTTTTTGTTTAACAGAAGGGATTAGCTATGAATCTTGGTGTCCTGCACAGTGGTGTAGACTTAAATTACACTTGTAATACTGATGGTACAGCACCTACAGGATGGATTAACTATGAATGTGGTTGCACTAGAATGTAATGCCCACGGCCATACACTCTCCCTACAGTCTCCCTGCATTATCCCTGCAGTTTAAGTTCCATGCCTTAACACTGACATTGGGTCAGCAAGTGGGATGAATATGATTAGGCAGACTGGCCTGAGTATACCAGATTTATCGCGATTCGCCATTAATTAATTTGCAACTAATCATATTTCTTATCAAAGTTTGGCAAATCAATTCAATCGAATTTTTCAACATTTCGCTCATCACTATTTCCTATAATGAAACAAATTACACTGCTAGAATTGATTGTTAGAATAATTTGTCCAAAAAATGCTCAGAATAGGTCATCAATATCAGATCGTCAGGGTCTGACACCCAAGACCCCAGTTGATGCACTGTTTGAGGAGGTGGCGGACCTCCATGTAAGCGTTGCTTCATCTTCAGTGCACAGCGCATCGTCTACGTTGCAGCTGTGGCGTAGCGTAAGTACAAGTACTCACTCCATTCAACTGAATAGAGCAAGTACTTGTAATTACATTTGCTGATGGCCAGTGTAATGAAGAGTGTTGAGATGTCTAACAGTCTAAACTCAGTTCTTGTCGCCATTCACTTTTACGTTGCTACTCTTCTTTTTCTTTTCTGTATCGCTCCTGTTCACCATAATGTCTTTGCTCCTCTTCTTTACAGTTGTGACTTAATTCTTGGTTGTGAACTAACCATACAAGGAGTTCTTTCATACTTTTTGGAACAGTTATACTTGCAGATGAAGCAGTTCTATTCCCAGCTACAGCACCCCCCTCAGGAATTATAGGGTCACCCACCTCAGACTGGGTACCTTCCATCTTGGATACAGGAATAGCTTGAACTGGTGAGAGGGTTTTTTCTGCTTGTCTGGGATGTGTAGTCGCCTTGCTACGCTGAGATCGCCTTGGTGAAGGAGCATATATAAATCTCCTGCTACGTCCTCTTCCTGCCATATACTGAGTAGACAATTGCACTTAGTCCAGTACAAAGGCAATCCCACTGCTGCCACCATATGGTGGCAGCAGTGGGATTTGAACCCACGTCTCCGAAGAGACTGGAGACTAAATCCTCAAAATAAAAATGAGCGTTGCTTTTGCCAAGAACTGAAGCAACGCTCATTTTTACTTTGAGCAAAAATAAAGCAATTAAAAAAACAAGGCAAAATAACAGCAAAATAAATGATCCTCATGGGTCTTTGCAACTACCTTGCAAGTAGCTCCCCCAGTGTCCAGCTAACACTCAGAACTGAAGATGGGGGAGAAAAAACAGCACATTGCACAGGTGCTTTTAAATACACAAAACTCAGGTTCACAATCTTAAAGGGATACACACGCATTTTACATTTCCAAAAACAAATGTTACAATGAAACATACCTCAACACAGAGGAGCTTACCGTCTATTTCAGATACATAACACAAAATAGTTATACTAAAGAAACAAAAAACACTCTGTAAACTGCAGCTCTGCCTCACCTGGATTAATCAGCTGCATGCATCTCATACTCTGTGATGCAAGTAAGGGGATAATGCTGTATGTCAGTGTGAACAATGCCTTAGTCTGTTTGCAGAAATAATAGCGGATAGAGAGAGGTTTGCTGGCCAGCAAGAAAGTGAAAGCAGACAAGAAAGACATACAGATGCACACAGACAAACTAATGACATATTCCCTAACAAAGAGGAAGCAGTGCTCGCATGGAACACCACCTCCTTTTCAAATAGCTGATCATGGGGGTGCCGGGTGTCGGACATTTATGATCTATCCTGAGGATAGGTCATGAACATAAAACCACTGCACAACCCATTTAAAATTGAATCTATATATATTGAGATCATTTATAAATGTTATCATAAATCATTTGTGAAAATAACTCATTTGCACATGTAATGCAGGGGTTACATCCTTTGCTTCTTTTTTTTGTTTAGCATTCAGTTTTTTGTCTTGTTGACTGGTTGGTTAAAGATAACTAGAAATCAGTTGAGTAAGTCAGTTTACCATAGATAATAAAATGGGCACTTAGGACAACGACCGACTGATCCAGCATAGATAGTGGCAGTATCTCAAATCAAGCAGACTAATAATCATTTACCTTTTATTTGTAGTTCCCTAACAAAAAGGTCAGGGAGAACAGCCAGGGTCCACAATTATTGGCTATAAAATACAGGGCATTGGGAGTCAAATGGTTCATCAGGCCACACATTAGTTTTGCAGGACTTGATCAACATGGAGCAGTTTGTAATAATAGCCTTATTGGTAGCATTGTGTTCTGCCACAAGCCCTCCATTTCCTAATAGAATCGCCCTAGATTGCAATGAAACACTATTTGAAACAGATGTAGCAATGAACCTCATCAACGAACATCGCGATGAGGGGTTTGTGTTAAGACCAGTGCGAGTTAAATCGGTTGTTCAGCAGGAGGTAAGTGACCATCCTATAGCAATTACATAGTAAAAACTAATTAAATTGCTCCAGACTGCAACAATTGGTTATGCTTGGTGGATAAGGTGAAAATCTATGAGAGAATCATGTATAGACAAAGAGGGCCCCATGGGAAATGGGCTAATGTTTGGAGAGATTGGGATGGTTGAGGAGTTGTTGTTTTTTTTTTTTTTTTCTCTTCCCTCTTCCCTGCAGGTTTGGAGGGTGGGGGAACGGGAGGTTACTTTTTGTAATTTTGTTTTATGGTTTCTGTCTTTTTTTTGTGATGATTGAAATAAAAAAATTAAATTGGGTTTCATTGCCACATAAACATATCAACATAGAAATAAACGGTCAAAGAGGTAAGAAACCATGCCATCTTTGATAAATTTGATAAAAAATGAATATAATATCCAGTTTATACTACAAATCAAAAATTTTAAGTAGGTTTGTATAGGTACGGTATATAGAAATATACAGAGCTGGATTTAACTTTCTTGTTATAACTAGTTTATACAATTCAGTAAGTTTACCTGCACAGAAAATCACATTGAACTGAAGTCTGCTGTCTGTTTTATCAATATTGAATATAAAGAATAGTAATATATTACCGTTTAATTGCAACATAAATGGATATAATAGCAAAAAATTTCTTTTTTGTAGGTTTTAGTGGGGACAGAAAATAAATTAAAAGTTTCTATGCTATTTTACACTATAACTGATATAGAAGGACATTAAGGAGGAGATTTATCAAGATCGACACTTTCAAGGCTTTATTTTGATATCTCATGTGCTGTCGGAGGATGCGCCTACGGTAACATTTGACAAGGCGCATACCTCGTCATACATAAACCGGCAGTCCGTATGACAGACAGAAAATCTACGACAGTTCAGAGCTTCTGTAGATTTCTCTAATCATTTGTTCCAGAAAGCTAGTGTAAATTAAGTTACATTTGCCACTGCTGCTGGTCACACACCCTTCCTGCCCTTGCCACGCACCGTTTCTGAAAAGTGGAGGAAAAGGGAGATGCAGCAATTTTTTAAAAAGTCACAAACACATAGTTTGCAACTTTTTAACACCACTTTTCAGGTGCAAGAGAGATGATAAATTTCCCCCTAAGGCTCTGCTGAAATGCAACAGGTTGTAGAAATTTCTGCAACTGAAAATCTGTCCCATACATTTGAATGGGGTTTGTAATCACATGCTGCAGACCCCATCCAAATGTATGTATTTCCAATCACAGAAATTTCTGCAACAAATCTGTCATGTGTGAAAAAACTGTGCTGGTAGGTCTACAATCGACTCCTTTTTCAAACTCAGGGAACTTTCACATTAGCGGTCACGTGTTCCCATGTAAAAGTACGACATGCAGTACTTTTAGTCTGATTGCCTCTCACCGTGCGCTGCCGGAACTCTGCCCCCGGCCCCTTTATAGTCAATAGGGACGGAGCGGCAGTCTGGGGGCACACGTGAACTAGCGACAGGACGGATCCGACAGGCTGTTCACCCGCTGGAACAGCCGGACTGACTCCCCTGCCGCTACTGTGAAACTAGCCTCAGTCAGTTGATCTTAAAGGGATTATCCAGTAAAAGATATTTATGACTTATCCTCAGGATAGGTCATCAGTAGCAGATCTACAGGGGTGCAACACCCTGGACTCCCACGATCAGCTGTTAGAAAAAGCCTTGAGCACTGCAGCCTTTTCCTAGGTTAGTGACATCACTGTACATTGGTTACATGGCCTAGTTGCAGCTCAGCCCCATTCCCCAATTGGGCTGAGCTGCAATACCAAGCACTGCCACTATACGATGTATGGCGCTGTCCTTCAAAAGCTGCTGGGAGCCTGCATCGCTCACCAGAACTTGGGTAAGCACAGCAGCTACCTGAAAGAGCCTATAAGAGGGGATGCAAGGACTTGGACCCCCACTGATGTAATAATGATGACCCATCCTGAGAATAAGTCATCATTATCTTTTCCAGGATAACCCCTTTAAGCCTCATTCACATTGCATTTTTCTATATGCTTCAGGGAATTTTTTTTTTTTTAAACTGTAAAAAATCTCACAACTTTCCATGGGGTAAATATAGGTCTAAAGTGTCTCCTTGTAGCAGGTGTCGACCTGTGCGACCTGTGCAGACCTTTCCCTTATTGGTTATCGAAAAAAGTATGTCACAAAGATTTTTTGTCACCATGAAAGTTAATAAGTTGACTATGGCATATATTTGTATACATTTGTATACTTTTTTCTCCCGTTTTTTAATTTGGAAATGTACACACAGAAACAAGGAACAAAAAATATAAAACATATAAAACATATACAAAAATATGTCATAAGCCAACATAAATTTGCTTTAGAATATGCACGCACACTAAAATGTAGTATGAAAGGAACCTTATAGGGTGGCCATTGTAATTAGATATTATCTGGATGATGCCCCTGATTCCAATGGGATCCATCACCAAACCTGTGTTGTATTATACAGTTCTCCTCTTATGCCTTCTTTTTCTACAAAAGTGACTGAAGGAAATGATTGCCATTGCAGTTCCCATAGAGGTTGTGACCAAGTCCTGGGAATACTGGTGAACAGCAACCCCTCAGACAATTATAATGGCGGTCATGAGATATAACAAATATAGTTGGAAATCACCGAAAGAAAGAACAACTGAATGAGAGAAAGCAACTCAATGAGGCCTCTTGCACACGAACGTGTGCGCCCCGTGCCGGTATTGCGGACCGCATTTGCGGATCCGCAATACACGGGCACCATTCCGTGGCCATTCCGCATCACGGATGCGGACCCATTCATTTCAATGGGTCCGCAAATCCGGAGATGCGGAACGGTGCGGAATGGAATGACGGAACGGAACACTACGGAAGCACTACGGAGTGCTTCCGCGGGGTTCCGTTCCGTACTTCCGTCCCGCAAAAAGATAGAACATGTCCTATCTTTTTGCGGAACGGGCAGATCGCGGACCCATTCAAGTGAACGGGTCCGCGATCCGCTGCGGCTGCCCCTCGGCCAGTGCCCGAGCATTGCGGGCCGCAATTTGCGGCCCGCAGCACGGGCACGGGGCGCACACGTTCGTGTGCAAGAGGCCTGACTTCTATTTGTTGCTATCTTTTTTATTTTTATTTTTTATTGTCTTTTTTTTTTATCATTTTCTAAATTCAGCCAGTGAAGCAACATGGAGGCTTCATCTACTATATGGACCTGGATGTGGTTGAAACAAAATGCTCTGTCCTGAGTGGGAAATCGTGGAAAGAGTGTGGCAACGATGACATTCCATTGCATGAAACTGTAAGTATTACCATGAAACCACCAGAGAGCCATGCCACTTATCGATAAGCTGATAATAACAAATACCAGCAAACATCTATAATATCTTGTGTGTTACACAACAGGTGAATGTGCTAGCTAGTAGAAAAATATCTAATCTTAGGGTAGCATATGGCAGTCAGCATTCTGACATCTGCACTAGCTCATTGTCTGTAGATATGTTTAGAATATCCACCGTCAATACATCTATTTTACTTGTGCAGTGGGTTAATATTGCTGCTCTACCCTCAGAATAGGTAATCAATATTAGATTGGTGGGGATCTGACTCCTGGCAACCCCACCGATCAGTTGTTTGAAGACTTCCTCTTGAAAATTACCTGTGCGTCCTGTCTTTTGTAATTACAATACAGTCACTGGAAAGGGAAGGATCAGTTGTAATTACACTGCGCCTCCTCTACAATCGAGACAACGCGCAGGTAATATTGAAGAGGAAGTAGCACCTACATGAGCGCCGATACCTCTTCAAACAGCTGATCAACAGGGTGCAGGGAGTCAGACACCTGCAGATCAGATATTGACCTATCCTGAGGATAGGCCATAAGTATTTTTGACTAGTAGTTTTACTCAGCGGAGTATTATTTAATTTTAAAGAGGACCTGTCACCTCTCCTGACATGCCTGTTTAAATAGCTACTTTCATTCCCCATGTAATAACAATTCTGGAACATATATTTTTATGTCTGTATGTTGTGCCATTACTTTATTATTTCTACTAGAAGTTATGAATGAATTGCTAGCAGTCTGCAGTAAGGGTACAGAGGGGTGGTAACCAGTTGGGGGGTGTACAGTCTGAAAATGGCAGCACTGATTGGATAGAGTGAGTCTGTGAAGGTACACACCCCCAACTGGTTACCTCCCCTCTGTACCCTTACTGCAGACTGCTGGCAATTCATTCATAACTTGTAGAAATAATAAAGGAATGGCACAACATAGAGCCATAAGAATAGATGTTCCAGAATTGTTATTACATGGGGAATGCATAGAGCTATTAAAATAGGCATGTCAGGAGAGGTGACAGGTGCTCTTTAATACAAAATTGTACATGTTTCCTCAGTACAGGTGCATAACCTTCCATATATCCACATTGAGCTTTTCTTGCCAACTCTCTATGTAAACACCAAGCTTCTCCGTAGTTCTAAACTCATCTCTAAAAATATGCATAGAAACAAGAATACTTTACAAGCTCTATACTTGTATGCTCCAGGTATTTGGTCACTGTAAAGTCATCACTGTCATATCCAGGCCATGGAGAATTCTGAGACTCCTGAATTATAACTGCACCCTTGGCACAGGTAAGAGCAACGTATAATGTAAGACGTCGGCTGCTCCTATCAAATCAATCTGCTCGTTCAATGACCCTTTTATTATCAGTTCCTCCTAGGGTAGTTGTTAATATTTGCCCAGACTGCCCCGTTCTAGTCACCAATATCACACCACAAATAAAAGAAAAGGCTAACCTCATCATCCAGCAGTTTAATAAAGACAGCAATCAGACGCATCATTTCAAAGTGGATGAAATTGAAAGAGTGAGAACACAGGTAAGCTGGAGGTATATGCAGCTGTGAATGCATGGAAGCTCCTTACTTGCATGCAGCCTTGTCTGTTTCTGACACAATCAATTGAGAAACCAGATCAGACGTTACATTGTGACACAACTAATTAAAAAGTCTAATAGGAGCGAAAGCTTACAATCTATGAGGAGCTAGAGGTACAATAGTCCAGCCATCTTTTAGAAAAACAATATACTGCACATAAAGATGCACGAGCCAGTCTCCAGCTATTGTCTAGAAGGCACAGATATGAACAGCCTTACCGTGGGTTCAGACCTGAGCGTTTTTGCAAATAGGAAACGCACGTTCGTGTGATTGACTACTGTGGTGTCAATCACAAAACGCGCGACAAACGCCCCAAAAAAAGCTCAAGTACTTGTTTATGCGTCGGGCGTTTTACAGCGCGTTCAAACGTGCTGTAAAACGCTCAAGTGAGAACCAGGTCCATAGGAAAGCATTGGTTTTCATGTGTTGAGCGTTTTACAGCGCGTTTGAACGCGCTGTAAAACGCTCAGGTCTGAACCCAGTGTTAGGGTGCAAGTCATGCGGAGGGTACTGTGTGCACTATAACCTCAATCATTCATGCAGGATATGCGTAGGGCAAACATACTGCATGTGCCCACACTTCAGTGTACACGGCTCACCCCTGCTGCACAGTAAATAATAAGGTAATAATTGCTCTCTGCAAAGATCCTTTAATGAGATTGGCTATTTCTTTTTAACACAACATATTAATTTTTAAAACATTGTTATATGCACTATAACACAAGGTAAGCTCTTGGACCAAGTTTTTCTTTCCCTGCCTTCCAAAAACCCTAATTAGTTTTATCTTCCTGTTTTTTATCTTTTAAGTTTTTTATGAATTGTATTTTTTACTGTTTAATGTTCCATATAGTGCATTGTGTTGTTTTCTTTTTACGTAAGTGAGGTAAAATAGAAAAAAAAATACAATTGCAGCATTGTTTTTTTTTTGTATTTTTTTTTCTGCAGCATTCACTATATGGTAAAAAGGACTTGATAACCTTAAAAGGCATCTGTCAGCAGATTTGTACCTATGACACTCGCTGATCTCTTGATGAGTGCTTGGCAGCTGAAGGCATCTGTGTTGGTCCCGTGTTCATGTGTCCACATTGCTGAGAAAAATAATGTTTTAATGGAACTCTAGGACTAAAAGGGGCATTGCCGTTACACCTAGAGTCACTGCTCTCTCTGCAACTTCCATGCCCTCTGCACTTTGATTGGCAGGGCCAGGCATGATGATGTGTAAACTACCTGCTCCTGTCAATCAAATGCAGAGGACATGACAGTTACAGAGAGAGCAGAGCCTTTAGGTGTAATGGCAATGCCCCCGTTGCTCCTCGAGGCTCATTTGCATGTATTGAAACATCATTTTTCTCAGGAATGCAGGCGTATATGGGACAGGGAACCAATAGAGATGCCTTCAGCTGCCAAGTGCACATGGAACAGGTCAACCAGTTTGAAAGGCACAAATTTGCTAACAGATGCCATTTAATCTTCTGGTCAGTACGATTACAGAGATAACAGTGATATTATACATTTTATAGTTTTTGGTATATATCACTACTTTAAAAAAATTAAAAACTTTAAAAGTAATGCTTTGTGTTGGCATATTCTGATTGCTTGTACAATACACTGCAATACTACTGTATTGCAGGGGATTGTGATCTTACTGGTTCTGCCAGAAGCAGCATTTAATATAAGTGCAGGCTTGGGGGGGTTTCACAAGGCCCCTTACTGCTATGACAACCATGGAACACCCTGTAGTTTGAGGGCTGATCAGGGGGCAGAGGGAGCCCCACCTGTCTGTCTAGCCACTTAGATGCCATGGTCACTGCTGACCTATGATTTTTGAATTTTAATATATTTTTAGGTCCAAAATCTTGAGCTAATTTAGTGCTAAGTATAAGGCTACGTTCACACGACGACAATTGTCGCGCGACAAAAGTCGCGCTACAAATAGGGCACAACTTCACTGCAACATTTGTCGCACGACATTTTGTCGCACACAATGTCGCGCGACAATTTTTATAATAGGAGTCTATGGTGTCGCATTGCGACATGCGACATGCTGCGACTGCGACACGACAGTTGCAGAAAAACCCATCCAGGATGGATTTTTTCCAACTGTCATGTCGCAGTCGCAGCATGTCGCATGTCGCAATGCGACACCATAGACTCCCATTATAAGAATTGTCGCGCGACAATAGTGCGACTTTTTGTCGCGCGACAAATGTCGTCGTGTGAACGTAACCTAACAGTTCTCCAAATCCCTTGGTTCCCTTTACATGGCCAAATCAAGTTTTTATGTTAAACGTATTTATTTAGAATTTTTGGTAACTTTTTCCCTGTCTCTATCTATATTTTAAAATATTCCTATAATCCTGCAGTTTTTACACTGGCTACAAGGCATAAAATATGTCAAGACTTCCTGTTTGAGAACAGCCGCCCTCAATGACTTCCACGGGAGAATTTTCTAGGCATGTGACTGTGACAGGCATGTGATAAGCTGTGATCTCACTTGTTGTAAATGGTGGATCCAGTGTTATCTATACAAAGGTGATATGTCATTGTTATCCTGCCTGTAATGATAACGCAACGGCTACTGAAAAGTTACCTGTATTAAGAAGAGGAAGTCTCGACATTAGTCCTAGTGGCCAGTGGGAAAACTGCATGTTTAGATATTTTTTAAACAAAAATCATGAAAAATTCAGAAAACATTTTTTTAACTTAAAAATATGTCAAAATTTTTTAATAACACACTGCCTTTGCTATAAATATGTCTACCTACAGTCACTGGGAGTTGCTTATAGAACATAGATTTCCACAGCTTATAAGCAGCTTACTGAAATGGACGTCTGTATCGGAAACCTTAGGTCCCCTATTAAGACATAAAATTATCAGCACAGAATTTTTCATCTACTTAGGCTATTTTCACAAATCTTCCAGCAGGCTGTTTCAGCAGAGGAATTGCCTGCCACAATTCATCGTATCCAGCATAGCTGGAAAAGGCTGGAGCAACACCAAAACCAATTGACTATAATGGGACCGAACGGGGATCCGATCATTTTCCAGCAGTAGTGCCGGGATTCGGCCCAAGAAAAACTGGTGCTTGCAGTATTCGGCTATGCTAGTGTAGAACTAACCTTAGATTGAAACCGGAATCATTGGCAATTATAATAATGATGGAGAGTGCTCTGGTTGTATCTTTAGTTTCCTTACAAGCTTGGTATAGAAAAAGAGAGATGATAGTAGAACTGTCAATGGACCTTATTTCACTAGTATGATACAGTAAATCTATCAAAGTATACGTGAAAGAAACGGCATTGAGCATAAATATATACGTATAGCTTACTGCTCAATATAAAGAAAACAAAAACACAATGGACAATAAAGAATAAAGGACAACTCCATTATAACTGCTTTCTATATAATGTAGTAATTTTTTTTCTCTTCTAGTATGTGTTCGGACAATCTTATTTCTTCCATATCATCATAAAGGAAACTGAGTGTTTGAGAACACAAGCTAATGTAAATCTTAATGATTGCGTGTTCCGTGCAGACAAGGATGCAGTAAGTTGTATTATTTCATATTCTTACTATCCTTTATATAATTTGCAGCTTTATATTTCACTAATGTACTATCACAAAATACTGTAAGGGCTTGTTCATATGTTAGTAAATCACGGTTGTGTGCAGTCTATGTTCTCCACATGAGGGGACATTAGACATACTGAAAGGGGTTGGTACAAAGTATCACATCACCATTCATTATTTTCTTGTTATCTTAAATGAAAGACTCCAAATGAATCATGACACGCACTTGATCGGTGAGATTTTTTTTTACTGATGATGACCTATCCTCTGGATAGGTCATCAGTATCTGATTGGTGGGGGTGTGACACCCGGCCCTACCACCGATCAGCTGTTTAAGAAGGCACTCAGTGACGGCCTAGGAGCAGCTCAGCTCCATTCAAGTGAATGTGGTTGACCTGCAATACCAAGCACAGCCACTATACCAGGGGTCCTCAAACTTTTTAAACAGGGGGCCAGTTCACGGTCCCTCAGACCATTGGAGGGCTGGACTATAGTTTAACTATGAGCAATTATATATATTTACCAGTATTTCAATGGGAATCATTCCCCCCTCCCTTGTCACTATCTTTCTCACACCCCCTCCCTTGTCACTCTCATTTCCCCCCTCCCTCCCTTTTTGATCCCGTGCTGAGCCACGCCCCCTGCACTGATCACATGACGGTGACGTCACCCCAGGTCCTTCGGCTTTTCAACAGTTCGGGTTCGTGGAAGCCGCCCCTTATGGATTCCATATGCCGGGATAGTCCGCGGTAGTGGAATCCATAACGGGATGCGGTGATTACCACAACCCAAACGCCGAACGCCGAACTATTTTTTAAAGTTCGCTCATCTCTATTTACAACGTTTAATGTGTGATAAAACTAACCAGTTACTTTAATTCTGCAGGTCAGTATGAATCCGATGTTTTTCTTGCATTTTGATACTGATAAAGTAATAAATACCTTAGAAAAAAATCAGTTTTATTTTTTCATCACCATATTCAACCCCTAAAACTTTTTTGTAGTTATGTATACAGAGCTGTGTGAGCATTCATTTTTTGCGGGACGATCTGTACTTTTCATTGATACTATTCTGGGTTGTGTACAACTTTTTAATCACTTTTTTATTAAATTTTTTTCTAGGAAATGAAGCTACCAAAACTGGCAAATTTGCCACTTTGACTTTTTTTCTGTTTTGCCGTTTGCGGTATGGGGAAAATATTTTTATAGTATTAGTGTGGTGATACCCATGATGTGCTTTTTTTTACACTTTACACTTTTTTTTACACTTTTGTATAGTTCCCATAGGTAACTATAACAAGTAGTCATTAGATTGCTATTCTCATAGACTTTAACGCATTAGCATTGGAGTCTATGAGAAATGTACTAAGTTCCTGTGGAGGTGGAGCCCTGCTACAGACAGGGGCTTCATAGGAAACACTATGCAGCAGCCTTCTGTCATTCTCTATGACAGAGGCTGCTGCACAGAAGTTCTGGCTCCTCCGATTGCTGCACATGCTCAAATGCCGTGGTCAGGTTTGACTTAACATTCGCATATGTCTACTTTATGTTAGCATCATTTTGGTAATATTTTTTTATTTTCTTTACAACTTTAGAAGGCTTAGAATTTTAGAAGCAATTTTTTTAATTTTCAAGAAAATTTCTAAAATCAATTCAATTTTGAAGTCACTTTGAGGAGCTTACATAATAGAAACCACCCATAAATTAGCCCATTTTAGGAACTACACCCCTCAAGCAATTCAAAACTGATTTTAGAATTTCAATTTTAATCCATTTATTCCTGTAACACATCAAGGGTTAACAGCAAAACAAACCTCAATATTTATTACCCCGAGGCCTTTTTTTTCTGTTTCCATTCCGTTTTTGCGGATTCCGTTTGCGGTCCATATGCGGAACCATTCATTTCAATGGTTCTGCAAAAAAAAAAGGAATGTACTCCGTATGCGTTCTGTTTCCGTATTTCCATATATCCATTCCACTGAAAGATAGAACTTGTCCTATTATTGCCCGCAAATAACGATCCGTTCAAGTCAATGGGTCCGTAAAAAATATGGAATGCATACGGAACACATCCGTATGTCTTCCGTTTTTTGCGGATCCATGCCCACTTTGCCCATGTGTTTACTGTTAAAACACATTACTGTACAGTACATTAATGATTACAAATGTTATGTTTCTGTTTGTTATCTGCAAAAAATGGATTGCATACGGAAATCATACGAAAGTTTTGCAGAACCATGGAACGGAAACACAACAGAAACCAAAAAAGGAACAGCAGATCCGTGAAAAACGGACCGCAAAATACAGAAAAAGCCATACGGTTGTATGCAAGAGGCCTGATTCTGTGGTTTACAGAAACATCCCATATCTGGTCATGGACCGCTATATGGGCACATAACAGGGCTCAGAAGCCAAGGAGTGCATATGGTTTTTGGATGGCAGATTTTGTTGGAATGGTCTTTGGGCTCTATGTTACCCAAACCATGTTGATTCTGAGGTACCCATGAAGTGGAAACCCCCAAAAAATGACCACATTTTGGAAACTACACCACCTAAGGATTTTTAAAGGGCAGTGGTAAGTACTTTGACCCAACAAGCGATTCATAGAATTTATAACACTCTGTGAAAATAATAAAAAGTACATTTTTTTTGTTACAAGAAAATGGGCCCAAACTTTCTTTTTCTATATTTAGAAGCTCCTTCAAAGTGACTTTTTTATGATGACCCTCTAAGCTTTTCATCTTGGGGAAATTTTGACATTTTAAGCTTTTTATAAATGAAAAAAATAAATAATGCGTTTGTATATTTTGCACCCAAACACCTCCCCTCCCCACTATATACTAAATGTGGCTAAAATGAATACCTATATTTTTAAATTTTTTATGAAAGCAAAAAGGAAAAAAGAGGTGTGTACATTTTTATATTGTACACTCACAAAGTCCGCTATACTATTGCTAAAACTAAAAAATATATTTTTTATGAACGAAAAACGGTCAACTGACGGCTTATGTAAAGGTCTTATATACGATGTTCTGGCCTCATAAACACTCATTCTGGGAAGGATAGTCTCAAATAGACTGATGTTTGACCACATGTATCGAAAACTGCAGAAATTTTTTAATAAAGACCAATTGAGAAAATTATTTATAACACTAAATGAGTAAAATGAAATCATAAAAAGATGTCCATAGTGGTTAACTTGTTTAGGAAGAGAAGGTGCAGGTAGGAATGTGGTTTGGGTTTGGAAGTTCTCTCCACTACGACTGAAAAAATGGCGTGGTGTTAAACAGGCAGGAAATGCTCAAACCCAAATGCAGTTGAGCATCTATATACAGGGGAGCAGATCCTGCACTTGTGGCCCGTTGCTAATGGCGATCCCCAGCAAAAATGCATACAATGGAGGATGCCTGCAGCGGACCACAAGTACCACAATAGACATCCCACACACAGTGGAAGTTGTGTGGATGTGATAAACAATATAATAATATAATAATAAGAATAGAACAGACAGATGCACACTGCGGTCTTACTAACCCTCATTCTGATGTTAAAAATTAGAATTAGCCAACATGTCCTACTGTCGAGGACATGTCTGAGCCCAAGCACCGCGCCAAGGTTTCTCAAGTAGCTCGGGTCCTAACACTCACCTACCTGTGCTGTATGGGCAATACCAGGGGCCAGTGGGCTAAATTACAGGAGTGTAAAGGCCGACTCGCAGCAAACTCCCCAGTCACCTTCAGCATGTAACCATGCCTGCAATGGGAGGAGGGAGAAGGCTGTGAGCCCCACCCAAGACTGGCTTATATGGTCCAGGCCTCACAGTTCTCTCCACTACAATCTGAATTGGTCTGGTTTGTAAGCAGTTTATGTAGCTGGTGAATTAAGGGATTGATGATGAAGGCCAAATGAACCATCGTGATTGGCTGCTGCAGGTAGACTTAGCCTGCTGTGAGCCAGACTGCAGATGGACTGTTTAGGTTATCCTTACATACATGCAACCATTGTGAAGGGAAGGATGACTCTCTAAAACCATTCAGGGTTAATCAAAACTTAGGGGGACGTTTATGAAGACCGGCGATTTAGATGCCGGTCGTTGTCCCTTCTGCGATGGCGGTTCATAATGTAAGCAGACTTTATACTTGTCTAAATCTAAGCCAGCTCCCCTTTTTTAGACCTGGCGTGAGCAGTGGAAAGAGGAAGAAGTCGCAGATTGCGGAAAAAATAACCTTTGTGCTGCAATCTGTGACAGGTATATGCCAAAAGAGGCATATATTTGTTCCTAAATGAACCCCCTAGAGTTTATTCACACACAAGTGAAAGTGTGCCTCAAAATTTGAACGTCATTCAATTAATAAGTCCAAATAACACTTAGGTGATAATGTTCTGGCTGCCTTTAACCACCACTCAGAAAAGTGGAAAGAAATTCTATGGGGATTCATAAAATAAAATTACTGAAAATACCTAAATATTACTTTATTATAAGTATATTCCTAAATACCTTTCATTATTTATAATGACTCATTTTATCTAGGGAGCAGTCATCAGGGGAAATAAAATGGCCGCTGTTCTATTAGTGCACACAAAACCTGTCCTAATCACACATGTGGACAAGCTACTTCACAACACTGAGGTAAAGAGCTGCCTCATCCTCCTCTCCTACTTGTCATGATCCTGAATACAGCTAAATCTCTGTAGGAATGGAGTTCATGAGGATACATGAAGTACAGAGAGGAGGGTGGGGATATGACTAATGAGCAGCAGCACTTGTATGCAGTCTCTATTACTACACCCCCCCCCCCCCCCCCATTACCAGTCTATCCTGTCCGTCCTCTCTGTACAAACAATAAAACTGGGAAATGGGGATTATTCAAAACTAAAGTGGCATTATACCTACTATAAATGAAAAAATAGAAGCTCTTTGCGCACATTTTTGATCAAACATGTGTCGGGCCAATCTACCAGGCATCAAGGTGGATTCTGCAGATGGGTCTAACACTAACAGAACTGCCTCTCCTGGGCTTGATTATTCAGGGCAGTGTAGGAACCACATACATTTATAAGCCAGTAAAGATGAAGAAATCGGCTCCAGCACCAACAATAGTATTAAAACAAGCTTCCTCTTTATTAAGACGTATTCAAGGTGCAAGGTGAGCTGGATCACAAGTGTGTATATGCACTAGTAGCTACATTTATACTCTGCTCAGGCAGATGGGCGGGGAATGCTCAATCTAAAAGAGGCAGCTACCCTCAATAGATACTACACTATACTAGCATCCTCTCTGTACTTCATATCTCCTCATAAACTCCATTCCTGCAGAAATTTAGCTGTAGAGAGCTAAATCAGCAGAGAGCAGGCTGAGGCCGTTCTTTAGCTCAATGTTGTGAAGTAACTTGTCCTCCTGTGTGATTAGGACAGGTTTTGTGTGCAATTATAGGATGGCGACCATTTATAACTAAGTAATATTTAAGTATTTTCAAAAAATTTATTTTATGAATTCACTGAGAATTCATTTAATGGCTTGCGGAATACAAATGTATTGAAATGATTGCTAGCCTTCCCTCTATGACTGTGTATACCGATACACTGATAGGACCACCTCCTTGACTTTAAAGCTCAGAATGAGCCGGAATTTATATGACTAGATTACAATACATACTGAATATTTTCCTATAAAACTACATATCAATCTGCTCAGCTTCTCCTGCTTTATAACATGATGCCTTAAAGGGTTTCTGTCACCAACTTTTGACATTATAAGCTGTCTGACATTAGCTATGTGCTAATGTCAGACCAGCTTGATAATGTCTTTTTTATAAAAATCCGCTGTATATATAGTCTGAAAAACTTACTTTTATATTATGTAAATTAGCCTCTAGGAGCAGGGGGGGCGTTGCCCTGCTCCTAGCGGCTCCGTCCGGCAACCTGCTGGCACGCCCTTCACACTTTGATTGACAGTGCAGGGCAGCGATCCTCCTGCACTGTCTCGCTCTGAAATCGCGCGCCAGCGCCGCCGCTCTGTATTCGGCGCAGGCGCGGTGAGCAGAGGACGCTGGTGCCTGCTGTCCTCTGCTCACCGCGCCTGCGCCGAATACAGAGCGGCGGCGCGGGCGCGCGATTTCAGAACGAGACAGTGCAGGAGGATCGCTGCCCTGCACTGTCAATCAAAGTGTGAAGGGGCGTGCCAGCAGGTTGCCGGACGGAGCCGCTAGGAGCAGGGCAACGCCCCCCCTGCTCCTAGAGGCTAATTTACATAATATAAAAGTAAGTTTTTCAGACTATATATACAGCGGATTTTTATAAAAAAGACATTATCAAGCTGGTCTGACATTAGCACATAGCTAATGTCAGACAGCTTATAATGTCAAAAGTTGGTGACAGAAACCCTTTAAGCTCAGACACCATGTTCAACATGACAGGTTCCCTTTAAACATCACCTTGAATTTATGGCTTCTGGGGGGAAAAAACATGATTTGACCGCACGTATGTTTGTCAGATAGTAGAGTTATAGGACAAAAAAGAGATTGTTAGCTGCAAATGCCAAAGTAATAAACAGCAGACATAACTGAGGTGTTCTTTTCCGCAGCATGTTGGTGTCTGCACAGGAGGTTCTTACCACACACCTGACCGGCAAGAAAAGTATTACGTGTCCTGTGAAATCTACAACCCAAGGGTAAGCTGTGTACATGATTGGTAATCAGCCACATTTTGAACTAGACATGTGTTTTGCTTTGTTTTAACTCAGGAGGCCTTTCACTCAGAATAGTAGAAAAATATGCTTGGTATACACATGAGACAGCGATCATAGCCACCAATCACTCGTCAGTGGAATGATCCAAATCAGCAATGTGCCAGACTAAAGAGTCGATTTCTAAAGAAAAAAATTGCTTCCTGGGCCTTAAGCTCAATAGTAAATGATTGGCCAAACGATTGTTCTTGCTGATATTTCAAACAAGGGTCAGTCAAAATTAGCCATTGCAACTGACATCTCATGATATTGGCAGATTTAATGCACATAGTAAAGTTGTGTGCTATATGGCAGCATCATGCCTTACATTATCTGTATGCCGCAGTATGGTGTCTCCCCTAGAAGTAGAGAGTGTCATACTTTTGTTTTATTTCCAAATTTTGTAATTCATGAGAAAATAACCTAAATGCTCTCAGCCACTCTATTCATTTGGAGCTGCTTGGCTGTCTCTGACAGTCCCAGAAAGTCCATAGAATGAAAGGAGCTGCACTCCATTGGGATCAGAGGTGGTCCCAGCTGTTGAAACCCTACAGATCAGTTAGCTATCCCCTATTCTGTCATATCCAGGGGATAGGGGATAACCTTTAATAACGAGAATAAATAGAAATGACTTTTAGTCTTAGAAATATGTGTAACAAATCTGCAGCATGTGAATACAGCGTTTTACAGTGTTATTGGCTTCATTTTCTGAGCTAAACTCTTATGTCTCCATGGCAAAATGAAAACACCATAAACCACCATAAAACATCTCAAACTCTTGGTGTAAGGAGTTTATATGACTAGGTGTTTTAAAATGCTGGAAAAAAAAACTGTGTGTAATAGTCCTAACAATTGGTATAAGGCTATTTTCACACTTGCGTTGTTGTTTTCCGGCATTGAGATCTGGCAGAGGATCTCAATACTGCAACGAGCCCACTAGGCACACCTGGGGGATCCCTTACCCCTCTGGAGTTATCTACGAAATATTTCCGTCTTTTAGAGTAAGTAGTCGTGACGCCAGCTGCGGTTAGGCAGCCGAAGTACACCACTGGGTATTATCGTACCCAGTGGTAGGAAGGCCAGAGTGGTGTTAAACAGGCCACAATATCCGAGGAGATGTTGTGTAGCACTTTGTCACGGTGCTCCTACCTTTGGATATGATTGGAACCCAGACGAGCGTGGTCCGAAGCAGTGCAAAAGAGAAAGGTAACTTGGATGGAGTAGAACAAAGTTGAGTCCAGACTTGGTAAACAGTTGAACAGTTGCTATACTTGTAATAAACGATATTCCATAAAGTTTCCAGACTTTATATTGGTCATCAATAGGCTTCAGCAGGCAAATGGCAGGCAAATACTCTCTCTGCATACAAACGCCTCTCTGCTGTATCTTCTCTGTAGCTTTCTTAGCTCAGCTAGCTTAGTAGTAAGTTTCTTACTGTAGAAAATCCTAGGAACTTCTTGTCCTGGCTTTGAGTACTTCAAGCTTGATTATGCTTGGTGTTGCACAACCTCCAGTGATAAGGCTGGCGTAGGACTAACAGAACCTGTCCAGGGAGGACCAGGCCTACGGCATTCCCCTAGCAGGGGCTTTCTCAGACATCCACACAACCTCTCCCCAGGAAGGGTAGGCTGGAACTCGATCTAACTAGCTAATCTCCTCTTCTCTCTAAGAGAGGAATAGAGTCTGAAAGGAAAGTTCCAGATTCTCACTAATGCTCTGCCAAGTGTTTGCGTCTACCTTTTGGTAAACAATGTTATTACACTTGAACATAATAATTATAGGAAATACATAGCAATACATATGCACATTATAGGAAATATATTAGGTGATATAAAAATAATTTCCGTTTAGTCCTCATGCATTCTGAATAGAAAGAGATCTGTTCAGGATGCATTCACGATCTCTTCCGTTCTGGCAGCATTCCGTTTTGTGACTGGACATAAAACTGCTGCAAAATGCAGTTTTGTGTCTGGTGATAAAAAATGGAAAAAACGGATCCGGCACTGAAAACAATGTAAGTCAATGGTGACGGATCCGTTTTTTTTAGGAGCCTTAAAAACCATACCCATCACCCATTGACTTTAAATATATTTAGTGACGGATCCGTTTTTTTTCCATTTGATTTCACACAACCACATCCTAACGGAACAGATGCATCCTGATGTGCAAAATCAAAATAGATACGTTTAATTCCCGTATTGAGATCAACTACGGGATCTCAATACCAGAATTAACAACGCTAGTGTGAAAGTAGCCTAATCACAGTATAATGTAAAGATATGTACGATTCTAACAAACCTTGTCTTTGAATTACGTACCTTTTCAAGAACCCTGATTGTTGTCAGTTACTCGTTCACATACAGAGGCTGAAAACTTGTCCTGATCTGACTCTGGGTCAGAGACTATTAGAAAAGAGTTCTCAAACTTTAACAAGCTGTGCACCTATGTCAGTTGGACATTATCTTCGCAGATTTGTGCCTCAAGATGTCAATGAGAATGTTTCCATTCACTGACAACAATTATTGTAAGGAATTGGTAGACAAATGTGGTCGTTTATCAAACTGATGTAAAGAAGAACTGGCTTAGTTGCCCATAGCAACCAATCAGATTCAATCAATAATTTTTGACAGTTCTACTTTACACCAGTTTGATAAATGACCCCCAAAATATTTTAGTTTCCCATGACTTTTCATTATATTGCAATTTATCTATAATGGATTAAAACTAGAAAATTACTAAAGGGGTCCTGATCGGCAAAGGTGTAAGGAGTTGAACCACCACTGATCACATAATGATGACCTTTCCTTAGGATAAGCCATTGCCATCTAATTTTAAACCCGCAGAAAATCCCTTTAAATTGATTTTATCTATTTGTTTAGTATAATAAATATTTTTTAATAAACAAAAGCCTAAATATGATTTTTCTTTTCAGGTTGATAAAGACTATGATCATCATAGACATCGGCTTTGTGATCATGGACCAGATAGATCAAATAATAAACAAGGAGAAGAAAAGACCACAGTCCCAGGCGTAGATGCAGTAGAAGAAATACAAAAAGGTGCTGGGGAGGCAGGAAATGGCAAAGAGGCACCTGGCAATTGTGAGCATGGGCGATGCTCACTCCACAGGGGTAATAAACATCATCGTTGCCGACATGATCACCATCATCATCATCCTCACCATCATAATCATTCTCAGCATCATGACCATCCTCACAAACATGATCATCCTCACCATCATGATCATCCTCACCACCACCATCATCATCATCATGATCATCACAATCATACCGCATCTAAGGATGGCAGCTCATCCGAAGAACATTCTGATAAAAAACCTTTCGAAAAAAGATCAAAAGGTTCCGTTGAGATTTACTATCTTTCTGCTGAGGAAGACCGTGTACCACACCCTACCATTGTCCACCAACCTCAAAAATATGAAAAGCATGGAAAGTTTGATAATATTGAATTTCCAAGTGAACAATCAAAACTGAAAACATGTCCAGGTGAACCAATGTTAAAGTTATCACAAATTGTTCAAGATTATCTTTTTAAATAATCTAGAGCAACAGCATTTGTCTCCTATATATGTTAGAGAGCAACAATAAACATTTATGAAACAAAAAATAGCAGTATGTGACCTTCAATGCGTGTCATAAAGGAAACATCAGAATAAGGCCTCTTTTACACGGCCGTAGTCGTCCCGTGGCGTGCTGTGGGCCGCAAACTGACCGTGGGGCAGCCGCAGCGGATCGCGAACCCATACACTTGAATGGGTCCGCGATCTGCCCGTTCCGCAAAAAGATAGGACATGTTCTATCTTTTTGTGGGACGGAAGTACGGAACGGAACACCATGGAAGCACTACGTAGTGCTTCTGTAGTGTTCCATTCTGTCATTCCGTTCCGCACCGTTCCGCATCTCCGGATTTGCGGACCCATTGAAATGAATCGGTCCGCATCCGCGATGCGGAATGGCCATGGAACGGTGCGCGTGTATTGCGGAACCGTAAATGCGGTCCGCAATACAGGCACGTGACACCTACGGCCATGTGAAAGAGGCCTAAGACTTAAAGATTCACTTCCTTCTCACACAACTTTGCATAAATCAATAGTACAAGCAAGCATAAGAACTTTTGTAATATATCTTATCAAACAAAGATGCCTTGTTCTAGAGTTATCAGCTCCACCCCCACCCCCCCTCTTTCTAAAATGACATTGACCAGAAGCAGACTAGGAATTTAACGTGGTCCTGAGAAAAACGTGGTCCTGAAAAAAACTAAAAGTGGCTAACACAAGTATGTGGGGCCCACAAAATACCATAGTCATGCACAAAATACTGCCCCAGCAGAACCAAATACCACAGTGCAGATCATATTTGACACTGTTTCCATGCAGAAACAATGGTGAGCCAAGCTGCACAGAGATTAGACCCTTTAAATGGGGCTAATTCACATGTAGACCCACTGCTGTTATGCGAAAATTTCAAAGGTCAACCTTAGACCAGTCTGACTATGGAATATGTTCTACACCATGGACTGACTGCAGCAGTTACAGCATACGCTGCATAGTAGATGTAAAAACATACTGCATCTGCTGTAAATGCAGCGGTCAGTCCACAGTGTAGCACAGATTCCACATTCAGGCTGGGTTTACACATGACCGAATGGCTACGGATTTGCCGTCACAGATTTTTGCAGTGTCGAACAGTACCAGCAAAGCGAATGAGATTTTAAAAAATTTCAACCACATGCTGCATACAAAAATCATAGCGTAAACTGACCTGTGGTGCAAATTGTAAATCTGCAGCATGTTAATTTATGCTGCAGTCCTCCCCAGCGAATTCCACCCTTTGCAATGGAGAGAGTGGCAAAAAAAAAAACTGCACTGGAACTAGCACTTTGAATGAAAACGGAAGCACAGCTCCATTCAAAGTGTAATGTTGATTTACTACAATTTGTCTGTCTTTCACCATGATGACTCGGTGGCATAACGCATGGGTGACAGGTCACCATGCGCCAGCGATTGGCTGCAGCAGTCACGTGACTCCCGTCAACAAGATGTTGATTCCCAGAGACCCAGGACCCAGGACCCAGGGACCAGGTAAGTATAAATCCCATCATGGGTTTGTTAAAAACGTTTATTCATGGATAACCCCTTTAATGGCTCTAAACAAGAACAACTCTGTAATACAGCTTCCAAGTACTGTAGAGAAATAGATGCTGAAACATACAAACAAACAGTTCTCAATTTCACCTCTACTAAACACTTATTTCCAAAACAATTATTTAAAGCACAGGTCATTAATATCTGACCAGTGAGGGTCTGACACTCTGCTGCCCCACAGATCAGCTGGTCCCTTCAGCCTCCTGCGCTGGAACTTGACTGAGAAAAGGAAGCACAGCTCTGTTCAATGTGGAGTGGCCATGCTGGGTTACTGCAGTTCTGCTCCCATTGAAGTGAATGGGAGCTGAACTGCATTAACCCGACACAACCACTACACTTTGATCAGAGCAGTTCTTACTGTTACTAATACCAGCACAGGAGACTGCTGATAGGTGGGGATAACCATTTCCTCTCAACCTCTGTCTTTTGGTGTCCCTCAAGGCTCGGTCCTGGAGCCTCTGCTCTTCTCCTTCTATACCTATGACCTAGCTTTCAGTTCCCATTTTATGCTGATGATATCCAAATTTACCTCTCTAGTCCTGATGCCACCAATGTGCTATTCAGACTTACAGAGTGTCCATGGGCTACAGAAGATCCTTATTTTTCTCTTCCAGTTTTAAAAACACAACATGGAGAAAACGGAGTTTAGGAACATGCATTGACACAGTTTGGTGCAGCAACATGGTTAACTTTACTGAAGAACTTACAATTAAAGAGCATCTGTCAGCAGGTTTGTACATATGAAACTGACTGACCCATTGCATGTGCAGTTGGCAGCCGAAGACATCTGTCTTGGTCCCATGTTAAAAAAAAAGATGAAAAAATGAGAAAAATTATGTCTTCAGATATGCAAATGAACCTCTAGGAGCAACAGGCATATTTCTGTTACTCCTAGAGGCTCTGCTCTCTCTGTAACGGCTGTACCCTCTGATTGACAGCGCCAAATTGACAGGGCCAGGCACTGTTAATCAAAGGGCAGAGGGAATGGCAGTTGCAGAGAAATTGGAACCTCAAGATGTAAAGGCAACTCCCCTATTGCTCCTAGAGGTTGATTTAAATATACTAAAACATAATTTTTGTCAGCAATTCGGGCACATATGAACATGGGAGCAACACAGATGCCTTCAGCTGCCAAACGACCATGCAACAGGTCAGCCAGTTTCATAAGTATAAATCTGCTGACAGATGCCCTCATGGCCGCTTTCATACGAGCGAGTGTCACGCTCCAGACTCGTAGTGAATAGCCTTATATTGATTTATGATGCTATTTAACCCTTAGAGTTCTGGAATGTATTTATAACACTGACAACATTATGTCAGTGTTATTCAATACATTCCAGGCATCTAAGGGTTACATAGTATCATAAATCAATATAATGCTATGTGACCCCCGGCAGTGCTGGAGGTTCAGGAAGGGAGCTGCGCTGCGAGTCTGGAGAGTGACACTCGCTCGTATGAAAGTGGCCTTAAGGTCTCATTCATACGTTATTCAAAACTATAGTTTAGAAACGTGCACTGACGCAGCTGCGTGCAGCAACACCGTTAACTTTACTGAAGAAGTTGTCCATATCTGTGATGACATCTATGACAAAATGGTCAGCGTTTCTTCCATGAAGATGTATGTGAAGTATTCACTGTTCATCTGTGTGTAAGTTTCTTGTCCTCCATGTGTCATCCGTATTCCACATACACTAGTCGACTGAAAAGAGGATTTCCAGATGTTACGGACAATTGTCATGAAACTACAGTGCCAACTAACCGGTTTAAGTGTGTGCTATTCCTGAGGGCATTGTCTTGGCTGTCCCCTGGTTTTCACCTTTTAATCCCTATGCAGGGATTTGGGCTTCACTGCATGGGAGCTACTAGGCCACTACCTCCTGGAATGGTCTTGGTTTAGTTGGCAGCTGGCACTCAGGGAAAGCACAGAACCAGGCAGAGACAAGCTGGCGGAATACAGGTAGATCCAAGGCAAAACATGAACAGAATCAGGCTGAGGTCAGACAGGCAAGATAAATGCGAATCCTGAGAACAGACACAGGGACAAGGAAGATAGAACTAGGTCTGAATTCGGACAATAGGCAAAAGAGGAACTGGCAAACAAACAGATCAGGATAACAGGCAGGCAGACTAACAGACAAACGGACATAAGCTCCATCACAGATAAAGCAAACAGAACAAGAAAAGATCCAAACAGAATCAGTTGCATAGGCCAGAGGCAGGATACACAACACAGAATATCGAACAGGCTTAAAGGCTATGTACACCTCCGGAGGCAATTTTTATAATTGTATTTTACAAATTTTTGGCTAAAAATCATATTTTCAATTGGTCTTTCTTAAAAATATTAAGCCATTCTTTTACAAAAGATGAATTGTTTTTCTAACAGTGTGACTGGTACTTTTGCCGGTCATCTAATAAACCTTATCTCTAAACTACTAAGAGGTCATAAACACTTATTTAACCCCTTAGTGACCACCCATACGTGTTTTTACGGCGGTCACTAAGGGGCCTTAGGCTGGGCCGCCGCGTTTTTACGGCGGCCCACTCTAAGCTCTGCACGGCTCCCCCGTGCAGCGGGGAGCACGGACCCGGCTCTCTCATGAGAGCCGGGGCCCTGCTCTAACAGCCCGAACCGGCAGGAGTGCCGATCCGGGCTGTTTAACACTTTACATGCCGGGCGCAATGGCGCCCGCTGCATGTAAAGTGGTAACAGAGGGAGCGGACTCCCTCTGTCTCCCATCAGCACCCCGCAAATGCGATTGCGGGGTGCTGATGTGCTGGGAAGCTTACCTGACTTCCGATCAGGGCCCCGAGCCTGTCTTCCGGCATCTCCAGCAGACTGTGCCTCTCTGGCGCAGCCTGCTGGTCAAAGTTGGAATAGCATTGCTATTAAAATGTGGGACTATTAAATAGTAAAAAAAATTGAAAAAAATACACATTTATTAAATAAAAAAAATTCCATAAAATAAAAAAATATGCTTTTTTTCCATTGAAAATACGCTTTTCAATGAAAAAAATTGCAAAAAGAAAATATCCCCCATATGTTTGGTATTGCCGTGTCCGTAACGTCCCGGACTACATAAATATTATGTAAATTATCCCCTATAGTAAACGCCGTAAAAATAAAATAAAAAAAAAGACAGAATTTCTAATTTATTCTTAGTTTCCACCGAAAAAAACGTAATAACAAGCGATAAAAAAGCGGCATTTACTCCAAATTGATACCAATGAAAAAGTCTTCCCTCAAAAATAAAGCCCTCAATGACCTCCATAGAATAAAAAATAAAAAAGTTATGGGTCTTGGGAAGTGGCAATGCAAAATAATTTTTTTGGTTAATAAAAGGGGTTTTATTGCAAAACAATGTAGTAAAACATAAAAAAAATTATAAATATTTAGTGTCACTGTAATTGTACGGACCCAGAAAATAAAGATATTATGTTATTTGTACCAAAAAATGAACGCCGTAAAATTTATAATGTAATTGCTATTTTTCCCCATCTCCCTCCCAGAAAGAGTTAATAAAAGTTAATCAGAAAGTTACATGTACCCCAAAATGGTGCCATTAAAAACTACATCTTGTCCCGTAAAAAACAAGCCCTCATAAAGCTATATAGACGAAAAAATAAAAAAGTTATAGCTCTTGGAACGAGACCATGAAAAAAGGAAGTAAAACGCTTGGTCATAAAGGCCCAAACAGGCTTGGTCACTGAGGGGTTAAGCCACATTCTTATCAGTGTCTCCAAAGGTGTAGCCTTTAACAAACTGTCAAACAGATGCACACACAGAACCAGGGACAGTTAACAATACCAGTACTGAACTGAGGAAAGGTACAAGGCACAATGGAGCACATTTATTAAACTCACCTTTTTTAGGAGTAAAAAAAAAAAAACTGGGGTATTGGAAATGTTTGTGTCTCCTTTATTACCCCTTAATAAATCAGGTTTTTCTTTTTTAATCTAAGGCCCCTTGCAGGCGAGCGTCACGGATGAGGTCTAGATGCATTCCGTTAAAAATGCGCAAGCAAATTTATTCAGTTTTGTCTGCGATTGCATTCAGTTGTTCCGTTTTTTTTTCACGCGGGTGCAATGCGTTTTGATGTGTTTTTCACACATGTGATTAAAAGCTGAGGGTTAACAAACAACATCTCTTAGTAACCATCAGTGAAAAATGCATCCGCATTTGCTTGCTGATGCAATGCTATTTAATGCAGCCCCATTCACTTCTATGGGGCCAGCGTCTCTTGAAAAACGCAGAATATACAACAAGCATATATCAAGAGGAGAAAAACAGAACTGGGTCGCACATCCACATGCTATGCTTTGACCTAATAAAACTCGCTTCTCAGCTCAATATTTAGTGTACAGCACCCAATACTGCATGCTGTAAAAGAGGCATTTCGTGTACATTTTGATCAAAAGGCATAAGCCCACTCACCACGTCAAGGTTGCCTCTAAGAGTGGGACCTACTCTAAAATAAGCGCAGCACGGCGTAGTGACAACGCGGCACTGCCTGCCCTAGTAGGCGGCGGGATCCAGGAGTCAAAGAGCTGAGAAGTGAGTTTTATTAGATCAAAGCATAGCATGGAATGTGATGAGTGGGCTTATGCCTTTTGAACAAAATGTACACTACAGTCGTGGCCAAAAGTTTTGAGAATTACATAAATATTGGAATTTGGAAAAGTTGCTGCTTAATTTTTTATAATAGCAATTTGCATATACTCCAGAATGTTATGAAGAGTGATCAGATGAATTGCATAGTCCTTCTTTGCCATGAAAATTAACTTAATCCTCAAAAAACTTTCCACTGCATTTCATTGCTGTCATTAAAGGACCTGCTGAGATAATTTCAGTAATCGTCTTGGTGAGAATGTTGACGAGCACAAGGCTGGAGATCATTATGTCAGGCTGATTGAGTAAAATAGCAGACTTGACATGTTAAAAGGAGGGTGATGCTTGAAATCATTGTTCTTCCATTGTTAACCATGGTGACCTGCAAAGAAACGCGTGCAGCCATCATTGCGTTGCATAAAAATGGCTTCACAGGCAAGGATATTGTGGCTACTAAGATTGCACCTCAATCAACAATTTATAGGATCATCAAGAACTTCAAGGAAAGAGGTTCAATTCTTGTTAAGAAGGCTTCAGGGTGTCCAAGAATGTCCAGCAAGCGCAAGGATCGTCTCCTAAAGAGGATTCAGCTGCGGGATCGGAGTGCCACCAGTGCAGAGCTTGCTCAGGAATGGCAGCAGGCAGGTGTGAGAGCATCTGCATGCACAGTGAGGCGAAGACTTTTGGAAGATGGCCTGGTGTCAAGAAGGGCAGCAAAGAAGCCACTTCTCTCCAAAAAAAAACATCAGGGACAGATTGATCTTCTGCAGAAAGTATGGTGAATGGACTGCTGAGGACTGGGGCAAAGTCATATTTTCTTTCCGATTGTTTGGGGCATCAGGAAAAAGGCTTGTCTGGAGAAGAAAAGGTGAGCGCTACTATCAGTCCTGTGCCATGCCAACAGTAAAGCATCCTGAGACCATTCATGTGTGGGGTTGCTTCTCATCCAAGGGAGTGGGCTCACTCAAAATTTTGCCCAAAAACACAGCCATGAATAGAGAAGGGTACCAAAACACTCTCCAACAGCAACTTCTTCCAACGATCCAACAACAGTTTGGTGAAGAACAATGCATTTTCCAGCACGATGGAGCACCATGCCATAAGGCAAAAGTAATAACTAAGTGGCTCGGGGACCAAAACGTTGACATTTTGGGTCCATAGCCTGGAAACTCCCCAGATCTTAATCCCATTGAGAACTTGTGGTCAATCCTCAAGAGGCAGGTGGACAAACAAAAACCCACTAATTCTGACAAATTCCAAGAAGTGATTATGAAAGAATGGGTTGCTATCAGTCAGGAATTGGCCCAGAAGTTGATTGAGAGCATGCCCAGTCGAATTGCAGAGGTCCTGAAAAAGAAGGTCCAACACTGCAAATACTGACTCTTTGCATAAATGTCAAGTAATTGTCGATAAAAGCCTTTGAAACGTATGAAGTGCGTGTAATTATATTTCACTACATCACAGAAACAACTGAAACAAAGATCTAAAAGCAGTTTAGCAGAAAACTTTGTGAAAACTAATATTTGTGTCATTCTCAAAATTTTTGCCCACGACTGTATGTCTCTTTTACATCATGCAGTATTGGGGGCTCTACACTAAATTTTGCGCTGAGAAGCGAGTTTTATTAGATCACAGCATGTGGATGTTCGATCCAGTTGTGTTTTTCTCCCCTTGACATATGCAGAATATAGAACATGCTGCGATTTTCACGCAACGCATAAGTGATGCGTGAAAAACAATGGGTCTAGATTCAGTGCGGGCACAATGCGTTCACATCACGCGATGCACCCGCGCAGAAAACTCAGACTTAGGCAAGGGGCCTAAGTCTGACATCTAGTGGATGTTTTCTTGTAAGACAGGTTTATATTCAATAAGACTGGTCAACTTAGTATGCACATGAAAATGTGGCGCAAGTGAGTTGAAATGAGGTATACGTCACCTTGAAAGTAGGTAAAATGTGGCGCAACTCACCACTCAAAACAGACAAGCCCACCAGTACACCAGCCCTGGAGAGGAGTAGAAATTAGACCTTTTTTAACCACTAAATCAGATGTGAAATAAGGTGCATTAACATAAATGGGTCGGAAAATAGAAAAAAAAAGTTTGAAAACATCTGAATTAGACTTAAAACTCAAAATAGACGCAACAGGCGCAAATGTGTCCAAAACAGGTGCAAAGTCAGATGGTAAATGATTAATATTAATAATAATACACCTGCGCTGCCGCTGCAATATGTCTTATTTTCACTATAGATGGGAAATTGCTGCAATATGTCTTTTTTTCACTATAGATGGGAAATTGCTGCTGAATGTCCTCACATGAGTCTCCCGCCCAGACTCTTACACAATGTAAATATACAAACAAAATTATCTATAGTGGACTGTTGCGCCGTATAAGACACCCTGCTATAGCTACATCAGTAATTTAGATAGACATGCGAAAAGAACCTTTCACATTCTTACCGGTCTATGTTGTTGCACTGGTGTCAATAAGTCAGTGTAGGCCAGATGATTCCTCCCGTTCCGGTGGTGGAGTTTCAAAAAACATTTTGCTGATGTCCTCAGTTCGCTTTCCCTCTCCTGTGTACGGGCGACGAAAGAATGCATTCATTCTGAAACGCGTTGGAGGTATCGTGATCCTTAGAAGCATCCTTAGCTAGTAGTGTGACATCAACAGTTCTCGAACGAAACTTTTTTGTCGGATTTTCTGTGCGCGCGCCAGCTACCGGCCGGAACGGCGCACGCAGGAGAGGGAAAGCGAACTGAGGACATCAGCAAAACATTTTTTTAAACTCCACCACCGGAACGGGAGGAATCATCTGGCATACACTGCCTCGTTGACACTAGTGCAACAACATAGACCAGTAAGAACGTGAAAGGTTCTTTTCGCATGTAGCTATAGCAGGGTGTCTTATACGGCGCGACGGCCCACTATAGATAATTTCAGTTGGTAAATGAGACTTAAAAAGTAAGAAAGTTGGAAACAGGCTTTTTACTCATGAAAACAGGAGCAGACACTATAATAAATATGCCCCAATGGACTTAATTCACACCCACAAGAAGCAAGCCAAGGCAAGCACATATGGAACCGTGGCATTTATAAACTGACATTTGGTCCACATTGAAAACAAAAATAATCCGGTGCAGTGTGCATGGATCAATGTCAACATGTGAACCACAACTGTTAGTGCTCATGCACATGAACATACTTTTTTTCCATGTCTTCTTTTTTTTTTGTGGCCCATATGCAGGGTCATTCACTTCCATGAGGCCACAAATGCACACGGCCGTATCTGTGTTTTGCAGATCTGCAATTTGCAGACCGCAAAACATCAAACGGTAATGTGCATGACCCCAAACACCAGAGCATCTCCTACCAATAGTCAATGAAAATCTGTGTTCTGGTTTTCATGGACCCGTAGACTTCAATTGGTACATTTAGTCTGCATCATGGAATAAAGTAGCGCATGTCTCAAAAACAAAGATGTGTGAGTAAACACATTAAAATCAATGGATTGTGCTTGTGTTTTGGATCTGGTCAAGATACCAAGTAGGTTGATGTACTGCTCCATAGTAGTTTAAAGGTTTCTTAATGTGCACAGAGAAATCAAACTCTGACATACCCATCGGAGTCAAAGTAAATCTCTAGTTTATTGTTTAGTGTCCAGGCAGAATATACCCTCCCGGTGAGAGGTAACTAAAGGCATTTTTATTGGTTACTGGGAAATAATAGCAAGCATTCAATGGGTTAATCTTACACTTCTACTCCATCAGACTGACTTAAGATAGCTGCTTCACAGCGCACCTCCACAACCCCCTCAGTGTACCTAGGGCCTTGAAATGCGCTCCTTCCCCTCTCCCATCTTCAAGATAGTGGGAAAACTGTGTGCGTGCCTGGTACATCCAGGAAGCAGGATTTTTCTACTAAATGGTGGCTAAGCAGTGTGATACAAACAGGCAAGTATTGTAGCTGGCCATCTAAGACCTGTCCTAGGTTGCTAATATGACTTACATGTATATGCAGCTAGACCTGCTAATAATCTTAATGCAGTTCATATGTTAAAGACAAAAGCAGAGTTATTTACTGTGACTTCGTGTTTTTGGATGTCCTGTAACAGTTATATATTGTGTTCACAGAAGCAGAAAAGATAATATGCCTTTAAGATTCATTATATGACTGTAAGGTAAGTTCAATGACACAGCAGAATTATTAACACAAAGCATAGAGTTAAGCTGTTGTTATTAAGCAGGAGTCTTGGCCAATAACAGCCAATCTCACACTGAGCAGGAGTCTTGGCCAAACACAGCCAGCCTCACACTCAGCCTGTGTGGGAAATTCCTTAGCAGGAGCTGCTAGAATTCATTACACCAGAGGAGAGGAGCAGAACAGACATTCACTCCAGTCAGAGCTGAGTTTTATGGAAGCAAAGGCTAAAATAGGTATTTAGAACAGTTATGATATGTTCCTATTGTTAATGTAGTGATTAGAACTGTATGCTGAACTAGTTATGTATTTACTTACAGTTCCACCAAATTGCGACTAAATTGCATAAAAGCATCCAAACTGCTCAAAGCAATTGTATAGACCAAACTGCAAACCAAGTAGAGCAAGTAGAGCTATTGGTTAAACCTCAGATATACCTCTCAGAGAGATCATAAAGTGCTTAAATAACTTAACGTGAGAGTACAGATACTGAAGAGAGAAATATATCCACCATTTTATGTTGTATGACAAGATTGAACAGTCGAATCGCCATTTTGTGATGCTTTATTCAACATGTGTTTTGTATATGGACTATCTGCTGCGGAAGTGGCAGTGTTATATATGAAAAAAAGTTGAGTTAATAAAGAAGTTATTTCAAGCATTTGGTGTGCTCTTTAAAACTACTGCTTCCATAGAACGGCGCTAGAGGAATTACAGAGTAATAGACAGTCTGGTTAGACTAAAAGGTTAGAGATATCAAAATTCTTCTAATGCCACAGCACAAAAGGCACTTCATAGTGCTGCACCTGCCACAAGTATCCATACTGTTTCAATTGTTGATAACAGTCTCCCCTTGGAAACTTAATTGTAGGCTATCCCTACCTAACGAATCCACTGGGCATAACCTTCGTATCCTTTGCACCTACAGTGGCGACAACTTACCTTTAATAGATAAGCTCCCGGTTTCAGGGCTTATGGTAGTACCCTGAGATTCATCTTACCCTATCTCTGCACGGCATTATAGCTGGGAGGGGGAACCATGTTGCATGGCGTTTCCTTTTGATCTTCTTCATCGTAGAGAAGCATGATAGACTGCTCATCAGTTTTCTTCATTCTTTTTGAAAGGCGGGTCACACAAGTAAGAATAAGCTTAATTACCATGTATATATTCTCTGGAACTGCCACTGCTGTGCTATTGAATAATTGGGTAATTAATTTAGCTAATTGTATCCCTTTCGCCAGCTCATATCCTTTTAACTGACCTTCGGTGTTGTTAGCTAATATGCCTCTCAGGAGATCCTGTTCAGTATGGTTGTTACAGGGTAGGTCTTTTCCGTTCACGGCATCTACACCAATACACTGCATGTGGCTGTCTGTTTTTGAGTCATTGCAACCTGTATGTGTGTGCTAAATGCCATACCTTTGGTTTGTACTTGGAGACAATAACAGTGTGTCCTGCTTGCAATGGGTCATCTGCCCACCCTGCGACAGGTAAGGACACTTCCCTGTCCTTGTCTTTACTGGATTTAACTTGGTATATGGGTCAAAGTCATGGAAAGTAGGTGGATCCTCATGACTTATTGTTCCGGGGTCGTCAGGACGGCCTTTACTCTTTTACAATGTGAGACGTGGATCCAGGTAGTTCTCCCTTCGAGTTTCACAGAAGTTGGGGTAGTCAACAGCACTTGGTGGGGTCCCTCATATCGTGGTTCGAGGGTGCTTCTGACGTGCTTCTCGGACAGGGTAGGCTTCTGGCCACCCAGAGAACAAGTCTATCACTACTAGCACATATTGAAACCCTTGGCACATTGGCATCTGGATATGGTGTATTTAGATCCTTTGGAATGGGTACAGAGCTCTGGATAGGCACTTAGTGGCTCAGTCATGCCTGGGTTGCACTCGGCACAAATTAGGCAAGACTGGATATACCTTACCAGGATCGGGGTGATTCCTGGGGCCACCCATATTTTGTCAATTAGTACCTTCATAATGGTTTTGGATTGCTGGGTGGGCCCATGGGCCACTGAGGCTATTAGGGATAGAGGGCTCTGGGTAGACACACTCTCTTTCCTTGCGTCCAGAGTCCAGATTCTTCTTCGAGGGCTGACTCTTTCAACCAGGTTTCCTTTTCCATGGGAGTGGCCTGTTTCTGTATCAGTATCATGATCTGGTTCCTTATAAAGAGAGTCGTTGAGGTCCATAGTTCTTCTTCCTGAAGATCCTCTTCAGCCTTTAGATCAATAAAATCTTCAGAATCTCCAGTATACTCCCACCTTGGAAGAGGTACGAGTGCAGCAGGGTTGAGGATGTGGCATCTCTGAATAGTGATATTATCTGGCAGGAGCAGACTACACTGGAGTGGGTGGTGGCGCTGTGCAGTGAGGTGTTTAGGTTGTGTCTGCTGGAGGATGGCAGAAATGTCATGGGGAGCCAGAATAGTGAGGGGGTGACCAAGCACAACGTCAGATATGAAGTCCAGAAGAGAGCTGGCAGCATGGACAACTCTGACACAGGAAGGGGCGGCTCTGGCTACGTGGTCAAGGCGCTTAGAATAGTAACCCAGGGGTCTATTGCGACCACCATGAGTTTGAGTAAGGACTCCAGTCCCGTGGCCCTAAGGTTCCATGATATACAGTCGGAAAGGAAGGTTTTAGTTGGGGATGTCAAGAGCAGGGGCAGATGCATTGGCAGCCTTCAACATTTCAAAGGCTTCTCTGGCCTCCGTTATCATCTGGAAAGGAGTAGTAGCATTGCGGGGTATGCAGTCATATAGGGGCTGCATTAGGACTGAAGCATCAGGGATCCAGGGCCTGCAGTAGGAGATGAGTCCCAGAAAGGTTTGCAGCTGATAAGGGGTGTCCGGGAGTAGGATGTCAGAGATGACCTTTTTCCTGGCATCAGTGAGGTGCTTGCTACCTTGAGAGATACAATGACCTAGAAAAACAACTTTGGGGAGACACAGCTGCAATCTGGCTTGTGAGACTCGACAGCCAGCAGAAGCCAGGAACTGGAGAAGTGAGACAGAAATGGATAGGCAGACTTGCTGAGAATCAACACAGAGGAGTAGGTCATCCACATATTGCAGGAGTTCCACTTCCGGTTGTCGGACTGGCAGGGTTGCAGAACAGAGGAAATAGACTTGCTGAAGCAGGAAGGGCTGTTTTGGGCCCCTTGAGGCAGAACAGTCCAGGAGAACTGTTTGCCAGCATGAGAGAAAGCAAAAAGGAATTAACAGTCCTCATGTAAGGGAACAGAAAATAATGCATTGGCCAGATCAATGACAGTGAAAGTAGTGGTGGATGCGAGCGAGGCGGGTGTGCGGGTTGGGGACAATAGTTGTCTCGAGGACAGTGGCCTCGTTGACACCTCGAAAGGTCCTAGATTATGCGGTAAATAGGAGGTTGTCCCTTCCACTTCTTCTTCCGGACTGGGAAAAGGTGTGAGTTACAGGGAGAAGGAGTGATTTTGATTGCCCCATTCTGCAGGAGGGCCTGCACTTGGAGTGTAATAGCATCCTGTTGTGATACAGAAAGCGGATATTGAGCTTTGTATGGCAGGACCTTGGGGTCCTTCAGGGTCACAGTGACTGGTGGGATATTGAGGCGTCCGATATCCTGGGGTCCTTTGGCCCAGAAGGTATCGGGGATGGTTTGCAGCGAATCCCCTTGCTCATATGAATCAGTGACCTGAAGAGTTGTTAATGCCATGAGGAGGCAGGTTTCTTCCGGGTATAGGTCTGTGCCGAGGGTGACCGTTCCATCCTCTCTGAACTGTATGTTAGCTTGGATTCTCTGAAGGAAATCAGAGTCTAACAGATTGAAGGGGCATGTTTGGCTGATAACAAATTGCGACATGACTCCTGTTGGAAGGTGGAGCCGAGGGGTTTTGATCCGGGAGAATTCAGGGGAAGTGACTGAGAGTGGCTTGGTAATGGGGTTATGCTGCACAACCCCTTCTAGTCTAGAACATTGAATGTCAGTGAGCCAGGGAGGAGGTACTGCAGTCTGACATAAAACACTGCGGGCTGCACCAGTGTCTACAAGGAATGAGAGTTCCTTCCCGGCCACCTCGAGAGTGACTCGAGGGGCAAGACTGACTGGAGGGGCGGAGACTGTCATACATGGAGTGTCCCCTCCCAGCACCGGTTTGCCAGCGTCCTATTGTGATGAGGGAGGTGGAGTGCCCCCCTGTTGCTGTTGATTGGTTGGCCACAGATGTTAGTTACGGCAGTTCTGTTTGATGTGTCCAGGCTTGCCACACCCATAACAGACACGAGGTGGCAGGCGTTCTCCACCATCTTCTCCTGACATTACGGCTATCACAGCTGCTCGAGTTTTCTTTGTGTTGCTTTCCAAGCCCTTTGCAATTCGCTCCCAGATTTCCAGGGTCAGGGATTTCCACTCAGGACGACAGGTCACAAGGGCTTTGTTTATCTCTAGTCGCAGACCATCGACAAACAAGTGGGCCAGAAGTCCGAGGTGTACAGCTTCATTCTGATTGAAACCCATGTCCTTGTAATTCTGCTTCACTCTCTGTGCAAATCTCTCAACAGTTTCGGTTTTCTCCTGAGCCATGTCCTGCAATGTGGTAGATTGATCAGCTAACTTCACTTTTGCCCATTTGTGTAACCTCTCTATGAAGTATTTCCTAGACTCATGATCCCTAGGGTTGAAGGTCAGACCCCTTAGGATAGGGGTCGGGATATGGTCCATTATTAGTGAAGAATACTCCTCTGTGTTGTTTTCCACAATACTCTGTAGGTCTGACCATGTATATCCATACGTTTCATGTACCTGTGACAATTTCCTGAAAAAGGGTATGGGATGGGTTTCAGGATCTGGCAGCAGTTTCATGATGGTGAATAACTGCTGCGGGGAAAAGGACACATATTTTGGAGGTCCTTGTGGTCAGGTAAGAGCTAGGGTTACCTTTACAATTTCGAAATTGTCCCTTTCTAAAATTTGCATATTCCTTTGTAATTCATTGATCTGTTCCTGGAGCAAAGTTGGTCTGGGGAGGCTCAAGGGTTGGGTGCCGGAGCCACTGGTAAGACTACAGGGGAGATGGGAGGATCAGGGCTAAAGGAGATTAATGGTCCAGCCGTGGGTGTCGGCTGGGAATAAGATGGCGCCGTAGCAGGGATTGGGAGGACATGCTTGGGGCTTACAGGGGTGTGACTATGTGGGCGTGGAGCACCACATGCAAAACAGGTCTCTCGGGAGGTGGGATTTTGCTGACAACATACATTACAGACCCACCCTTTTCCTTTCTTCTTGGCGCCATTATAGGGCAGTGGCTGCCCCAGCCCAACAAGATTACCCGGTTTACAATAATATCTGCCACTAGCTTTATCAAGATTTTGCTGTCCTCCCGTCTCTTCAAATTCCTTGCTGCAGTCCAGCCACACTCGGACTGTATCCACTAACTTTTCATCTTCTAATCTACCTTTCTTTTCTGTCAGCAAAGTTTGCATTGTTGTACAACAAAAAGTACCACCTTTGCAGATACCATATTTTTCTCTACCTCGTCTCTCACACCTACTGGAGCTGTCTAGAGACCTCTGTATAGAGTAATCACTGGACCTGATGAAACTTTGAGTCCCAGAAAAGCACACTCCGGGCAACCGGGCTGCACTCCAATACAGGCAAATAGGAGAACTCTCTGTGTCTCAGTCAGTGATACTTGTCAACAGAGTCTTCACAGTTTATCAACACAGTACATCGAGACTTTAAAACACATGGAGTTCTTACTTTCGTGCCCTCAAGGACACCCCAAGCTGACATGGCACCCCTCCCTCAAACAGGCATGGATGGACTACACCAAAGGACACAAGACAACACGTTGTCCTACCTCTGATCACAGGCCTGCTGTCCCGGTGTCCATTAGTGAGGTCCTCCTCGTCTAGTCATCGGGGTACTGGATCAGGGGGTCATGTCCTTCGAGACCCACGTTGCTACGCCAGCTGTTTTGGATCTGGTCAAAGATACCAGGTAGATCGATGTATTGCTCCAAATAAGTTTAAAGGTGTCTTAACGTGCACAGAGAAATTAAACTCTGACATACCCATCAGAGTTAAAGTAAATTTCTAGTTTATTGTTTAGTGTCCACACAGAATATACCCTCCCGGTGGGAGGTAACTAAAGGCTGTGCATTTTTATTGGTTACTGGGAAATAATAGCAAACATTCAATGGGTTAATCTTACACATCTCCATCAGATTTACTTAAGAAGATATCAGCTTCACAGAGTAGCTCCACAGTGTACAGCCCTTAGTGTACCTAGGTCCTTGGAATGCCTCCTTCCCCCCTCCCATCTTTAAGATGGTGGGAAAGCTGTATGCATGCCTGGTAAATCCAGGAAGCAGGATTTTTCTACTAAATGGTGGCTGAGCAGTGTGATGCAAACAAGCAAGTATCCATACTGTTTCAATAGTCTGTCCATGATTAACTGACATGTGGATAAGCCTAAAAAGGTGGCCTTCTGGGGTAGCCACCATCCAGCCAATATAGGAGTAGTACAATTGTCTCATGAAGAAAAGAACAGTTCTTGAATGTTATACAATCTAACTCACATAAAGCGTGTTATCCAATAAACAAACGATAAAACTAGAACAGTCCCAAAAGCATCCTAGAAATCCTTCGCCACACCTCATACTGTGGTTCTGCAAACAAGACATTAGCAGCAGATCCCTTAAAAGAGTTTTTACTCAGAGCATCACATAAATGGGTCTAGCCTACATGACTGATGTTCATGACAGCACTGGCCTAAGGTGAGCAGCGAGAAGGCCGTGGCAGCAGGAGCGCTGGGACCTTCTCAAACAGCTGATCAACGGGCAGATCTAGGTGTTGGACCCCCACCGATCAGATGCTGTTGGCCCCTTTAAGTCCTATAAGTTGCCAGGTGGATCCTCAGATCCACCTCACATATATTTTTCCAGCAAATCCCACAGATGCTTGATTGGATTGAGATCTGGGGAATTTGGAGGACAAGTCAACATCTTGATCTGTTTGTTATGCTCCTCAAACCATTCTTGAATATATTTCTCAGTGTGCCAGGGCACATTATCCATTGTCATGAAGAGGTGTAGTTGGCCAGCAGCAATATTTAGGTAGGTGGTATTTGTCACAAGTAACAACAAGTGAATGCCAGAAGACCCCAAAGAAAATTACTCAGAGCATTACACTGCCTCTGCTGGCTTGTCTTCCACCTATAGTGTATCCTGGTTCCATATCTGCACCTGGCCATCCATATGATGTAAAGGAAAATATGACTAATCAAAACAGGCCACTAGAGATGAGCGAACACCTGGATGTTCGGGTTCGAGAAGTTCGGCCGAACTTCCCGAAAATGTTCGGGTTCGGGATCCGAACTTGACCCGAACTTTATCCCGAACCCGAACCCCATTGAAATCAATGGGGACCCGAACTTTTAGGCACTAAAAAGGCTGTAAAATAGTCCAGGAAAGGGCTAGAGGGCTGCTAAAGGCAGCAAAATGTAGGTAAATATCCTGCAAACAAATGTGGATAGGGAAATGAATTAAAATAAAATAAGTAAAAATGAACCAATATCAATTGGAGAGAGGTCCCAAAGCAGAGAATCATGCGTCATATCACCCACCACTGGAGAAGGCCACTTTCAGTTATTTAGGCCCCAGCACCCAGACAGAGGAGAGAGGTCCCACAGCAAGGAATAAGGCGTCATATCACCCACCACTGGAGAAGGCCACTTTCAGTTATTTAGGCCCCAGCACCCAGACAGAGGAGAGAGGTCCCACAGCAAGGAATGATGCGTCATATCACCCACCACTGGAGAAGGCCACTTTCAGTTATTTAGGCCCCAGCACCCAGACAGAGGAGAGAGGTCCCACAGCAAGGAATAAGGCGTTATATGACCCACTACTGGAGAAGGCCACTTTAAGTTATTTAGGCACAGCACCCAGACAGAGGAGAGAGGTCCCACAGCAAGGAATAAGGTGTCATATCACCCACCACTGGAGAAGGCCACTTTCAGTTATTTAGGCTCCGGCGCCCAGATTGAGGAGAGGTTTATTCAACTTTGGGTTGCACCGTAAGATCATGGTAAAGTTAAAAAAATGAGAATTCAATAAAGAAGTGCCCCGGAGTACAAGAATACATGGTTGAGGGGGAGGAAGTTATAAATGTCTATTCTGCACAAGGGAGGGACAGGTTCTGTGGGATCCATGCCTGGTTCATTTTTATGAACGTCAGCTTGTCCACGTTGGCTGTGGACAGGCGGCTGCGTTTGTCAGTAATGACGCCCGCTGCCGTGCTGAATACACGTTCAGACAAAACGCTGGCCGCCGGGCAGGCCAGCACCTCCAAGGCATAAAATGCTAACTCTGGCCACGTGGACAATTTGGAGACCCAGAAGTTGAATGGGGCAGAACCATCAGTCAGTATGTGGAGGGGTGTGCAGACGTACTGTTCAACCATGTTAGTGAAATGCTGCCTCCTGCTAACACGTTCCGTATCAGGTGGTGGTGCAGTTAGCTGTGGCGTGGAGACAAAACTTTTCCACATTTCTGCCATGCTAACCCTGCCCTCAGAGGAGCTGGCCGTGACACAGCTGCGTTGGCGACCTCTTGCTCCTCCTCTGCCTTCGCCTTGGGCTTCCACCTGTTCCCCTGTGACATTTGGGAATGCTCTCAAGAGCGCGTCTACCAGCGTGCGCTTGTACTCGCGCATCTTCCTATCACGCTCCAGTGCAGAAAGTAAGGTGGGCACATTGTCTTTGGACCGGGGATCCAGCAGGGTGGCAACCCAGTAGTCCGCACACGTTAAAATGTGGGCAACTCTGCTGTCGTTGCGCAGGCACTGCAGCATGTAGTCGCTCATGTGTGCCAGACTCCCCAGAGGTAAGGACAAGCTGTCCTCTGTGGGAGGCGTATCGTCATCGTCCTCCGTATCCCCCCAGTCACGCACCAGTGATGGGCCTGAGCTGTGTCGGGTGCCACCCCGCTGTGAACCTGCTTCATCCTCATCCTCCTCGTCCTCCAGTAGTGGGTCCTGGCTGGCCACATTTGCACCTGGCCTCTGCTGTTGCAAAAAACCTCCCTCTGAGCCACTTCTAACAGACTGGCCTAAAGTTGCTAAAAATGACCCCTTATCCTCCTCCTCCTCCTCCTCCTCCTGGGCCACCTCCTCTTCCATCATCGCCCTAAGCGTTTTCTCAAGGAGACATAGAAGTGGTATTGTAACGCTGATAACGGTGTCATCGCCACTGGCCATGTTGGTGGAGTACTCGAAACAGCGCAACAGGGCACACAGGTCTCGCATTGGAGGCCCAGTCATTGGTGGTGAAGTGGTGCTGTTCCACAGTGCGACTGACGCGTGCGTGCTGCAACTGAAACTCCACTATGGCCTGCTGCTGCTCGCACAGTCTCTCTAGCATGTGCAAGGTGGAGATCCACCTGGTGGGCACGTCGCATATGAGGCAGTGAGCGGGAAGGCCGAAGTTACGATGTAGCGCAGACAGGCGAGCAGCGGCAGGATGTGAACGCCGGAAGCGCGCACAGACAGCCCGCACTTTATGCAGCAGCTCTGACATTCTGGGTAGTTGTGAATGAACTTCTGCACCACCAAATTCAGCACATGCACCAGGCAAGGGATGTGCGTCAAACCGGCTAGTCCCAGAGCTGCGACGAGATTTCGCCCATTATCGCACACCACCAGGTCGGGCTTGAGGCCCACCGGCAGAAACCACTCGTCAGTCTGTTGTTCAATACCCCGCCACAACTCCTGCGCGGTGTGAAGCCTGTCCCCCAAACATATGAGTTTCAGAGTGGCCTGCTGACGTTTACCCCGGGCTGTGCTGAAGTTGGTGGTGAAAGTGTGTGGCTGACTGGATGAGCTGGTGGAAGCAGAGGAGGAGGAAGCCGAGTAGGAGGAGGAGGCTACAGGAGGGAAAGAATGATGCCCTGCGATCCTTGGCGGCGGAAGGACGTGCGCCAAGGAACTCTCCGCCTGGGGCCCAGCCGCCACTACATTTACCCAGTGTGCAGTTAGGGAGATATAGCGTCCCTGCCCGTGCTTACTGGTCCACGTATCTCTGGTTAGGTGGACTTTGCCACAGATGGCGTTGCGCAGTGCAAACTTGATTTTATCAGATATTTGGTTGTGCAGGGAAGGCACAGCTGTCTTGGAGAAGTAGTGGCGGCTGGGAACAACATACTGTGGGACAGCCATGGACATCAGCTGTTTGAAGCTTTCTGTGTCCACCAGCCTGAATGACAGCATTTCAAAGGCCAGTAGTTTAGAAATGCTGGCATTCAGGCCCAGGGCTCGAGGGTGGCTAGGTGGGAATTTGCGCTTCCTATCAAAGGTTTGTGAGATGGAGAGCTGAACGCTGTCGTGTGACATGGTGGAGATGCTTGGTGATGCAGGTGGTGGTGTCGGTGGCACATCCTCTGTTTGGTGGGCGGCAGGTGCCAACGTTCCTCCCTAGGCGGAGGAAGAGGCCGAGGCAGCAGCAGAAGAGGGAGCAGGGGGAGCCAGAGTGAGTTCCTTGCTTTTAAGGTGTTTACTCCACTGCAGTTCATGCTTTGCATGTAGATGCCTGGTCATGAGGTTGTGCTAAGGTTCAGAACGTTAATGCCTCGCTTCAGGCTCTGATGGCACAGCGTGCAAACCACTCGGGTCTTGTCATCAGCACATTGTTTAAAGAAGTGCCATGCCAGGGAACTCCTTGAAACTGCCTTGGGGGTGCTCGGTCCCTGGTGGCGGTGGCCAGTAGCAGGCGAACTCTCTTGTCGGCGGCTGTTCTGCTTTTGCCCCCTACTCCCTCTTTTGCTACGCTGTTGGCTCGGTCTCACCACTGCCTCTTCCTCTGAACTATGAAAGTCAGTGGCATGACCTTCATTCCATGTGGGGTCTAGGACCTCATCGTCCCCTGTATCGTCTTCCACACAGTCTTCCTCCCTAACCTCCTGTTCGGTCTGCACACTGCAGAAAGACGCAGCAGTTGGCACCTGTGTTTCGTCATCATCAGAGACGTGCGGACTCCGATGAGGTGGTATTCCCATGTCCTCATCATCAGGAAACATCAGTGGTTGTGCATCAGTGCATTCTATGTCTTCCACCACTGGGGAAGGGCTAGGTGGATTCCCTTGGGAAACCCTGCCAGTAGAGTCTTCAAACAGCATAAGAGACTGCTGCATAACTTGAGGCTCATTAACTTCACACGCTACCGTGCATCTCCCATTGTATTTCTGTCCGTTTAAGGGTATATTACGCAAAGTGTTAAAATACAATTGCTAAAGGCATAATCCTACATATTTTTTCTCACGCTACTGTGCATCTCCAAGTGTAAATCTGTCCATAAAAGGATACCTTTCATCCAGGGCCGAAATACTAGCCCTAAAAGAGATATTCCCCTAAATCAGTGGTTACTGCTGTGCCTGGATTAGTGTAATACGCTACATAAATAAATAGGCAGATAGTGTTAGGTGCCTGTAAAAAAAGGCCTGAATTGAAAATCAATACATTGGGCCAAATATATTTTTTCTTATTGTGGTGCTTGGTGAACAGTAGCAATGAGGAAAACATCTAGTAAGGGAAGCGGACGCGGTCGTGGTGGTGTTAGTGTACCCTCTGGTGCTGGGAGAGGATGTGGCCATTCTGCCACAGCCACACGTCCTAGTGAACCAACTACCTCAGGTTCCAGTACCTGCCAGAATTTACAGCGATATTTGGTGGGGCCCAATGCTGTTCTAAGGATGGTAAGCCTGACCAGGTACGGGCGCTAGTCAATTGGGTGGCCCACAGTGGATCCAGCACGTTCACAACATTATCTCCCACCCAGTCTTCTGCAGAAAGCGCACAGGTGGCGGCTAAAAACCAAGCCCACCAGTCTGTCACATCACCCCCATGCATATCAGGTAAACTGTCTGAGGATGACCCTCTCAGCACTTGTATATACACCTTGAGTGTAATATACCCTTTTATGGACAGATTAACACTTGGCCTGCAACAGCTGAGACACCAGATTCAGGGTATTGCTATTTTGGCAATTGAATTTCACCCCAGAACAAAATATATGTTTTGGCGGACACTATTATACTTTGCCAGCCACAGCTGTGACACCAGATTTATGGTATTGCTATTTTGGCAATTGAATTTCACCCCAGAACAAAATATATGTTTTGGCGGACACTATTATACTTTGCCAGCCAATGCTGGGACACCAGATTCAGGCTATTGCTATTTTGGCAATTGAATTTCACCCTAGAACAAAATATATGTTTTGGCGGACACTATTATACTTTGCCAGCCACAGCTGTGACACCAGATTTATGGTATTGCTATTTTGGCAATTGAATTTCACCCCAGAACAAAATATTTGTTTTGGCGGACACTATTATACTTTGCCAGCCACTACTGGAACACCAGATTCAGGGTATTGCTATTTTGGCAATTGAATTTCACCCGAGAACAAAATATACCCTTTTAAGGATAGATTAACACTTGGCCTGCAACTGCTGGGACACCAGATTCAGGGTATTGCTATTTTAGCAATTGAATTTCACCCCAGAATAAATATACCCTTTTACAGACAGATTAACACTTGGCCTGCAACAGCTGGGACACCCGATTCAGGGTATTGCTATTTTGGCAATTGAATGTCACCCCAGAACAAAAGATATGTTTTGGCAGACACTATTATACTTTGCCAGCCAGTGCTGGGGCATCAGATTCAGGGTATTGCTATTTTGGCTATTGAATTTCACCACAGAAAATGATCTATCCTTTGCCAGACAGCAGACAGTATCACACTTGGCTAGCCAAAGCTGGAACACCAGATTTAGAGGATTGGTGTTTTGGCAATTGTATTTAACCCCTTAATAAAATATAGAAATTGCTATCCTGAGTTTCTAGGGGTGACAATTAGCACAGCCAAGCCCCTGATGTAAGATATAGCAAAAAAAAAACCTAGTATTGATGGATTGATGGACTTGGTGAAAGCTTGTTCTGGTGCACCACAAGTCACAAAATGGCCGCCGATCACACTTGAAAAAAGTGACAGAAAAACGCTCTGTGCAGCCTAAAAACCAGTGAGCAATTAACTAGCAGAAGTTGAATCATTCTCAGCTGTAGATCGATCAGTTCATTAGGTGCTGTTGCTGACTTTTCCCTGCCTAATCTCGCCCTCACAGAAGCTGCGTCCTCTCCCTACACTAATCAGAGCAGTGTGACGTGCGGCGCTACGTGACTCCAGCTTAAAAGAGGCTGGGTCACATGCTGCACTTGGCCAATCACAGCCATGCTATTAGTAGGCATGGCTGTCATGGCTTCTTAGGGCAAGAAGTAAAACGCTAGCTGATTGGCTGCTGTGCAGCCCTTCAGAAAGCGGGAAGAAATCGCCGAACAACGAACCCGAACTCGAACTTTTTTTAAAATGTTCGGGTCCGTGTCCCGAACACCCCAAAATTCGGTACGAACCCGAACTATGCTCGAACTGTTCGCTCAACACTACAGGCCACCTTCATTCATTGTTCTATGGTCCAGTTCTGATGCCTACATGCTCATTTGCTTTTTCCAATGGACAGTGGCCAGTGTGGACACTCTTACCAGTCTGTTACTGCACAGGTCCATACACTGCAAGCTGTGATGTACTGGGTGGTCTGACAGCTTTCTATCAAAGCCATCATTATTTTCTCCAACAATTTGTGCTACAATAGCTTTTCTTTGTCCTGGACCAGATGGACTAGCCATTTTTCCTTCAACTGCTAAAGCTTTGGGAACTGATGACCTGGTTCACTCATTGTCCTTCCTTTGACTTTGTTTGGTAACAACCCGCCACTTTGGAGAGATTTTCATATGGAAAAACCGCAACATAACACAGTACCAGTAAAGTGTATGAGATTAGATAAACCTCATGAACATGTGCGGAAATTGATCTGCTGTGCTGATATTAAAATCTTCAGCCTGTCAATTGTTGTTCCATTTTTCTTGTGCGGATTTCACCCTTTTCAATAGATGAATGAGATCTGCGGAAAATCTGCATCAATTCTGCACCAAAAACCGCAAATAAAATGCACAAAAAAAAGTGCAAAAAAATTAGATAAACGGTGCGGATTTATGTGTTTTTTGTCAGGTTTTGGTGCCTATTTCATGGAGATTTTCTGCATATAAATGGGTAGTTACTCTAAGGCCTCATCTACATTTCCGTGTTACTGACACGTCTGTGATAAAATGCGTCCGTGGTGTGTCCCTAATTTTCACGGACCTATAGACTTCTATGGGTTTGCTTGGTCCGCATCATGGATCAAAATAGTGCATGCCTCCAGGATTTTTTCACTGACCCACTGTCAGTAAAAAAATACTGAAATGTGAACAGACACAGTTAAATCAATGGGTACATGTGCTGTCCGCAGAAAATGCGGAAGTGTGGACGAGGCCTAAGAGTCAAGGGGTTTTAAAGACAACTATATAACAACTAATTGTACATGCGATAATATGGGCTTAATATGCCCTGTCGTTAAGATTACAGTGTGTTTTAAATAATTTCAAGTGTATTTCCACATAAATCCTGTACATAGTAGTAAAATATACTGTACGCTATTAGCATACCTCCTAACCAGGTTCCGGTGGGACAGTCCCGGATTTCGGTGTCTGTTCCCCAGTCCCAGAATGGCTAAAGTATGTTCAGCTCTCAATGGTGAAGCTAAGAGAACATACAAACTCCATGCAGATGTTATTCATGGTTAGATTCAAACCTAGGACCCCAGCGCTGCAAGGCACTAGGGCTAACCACTGCCCCATTCCTTTGAAGGGGGCACATATCTGGGCATAAATACTGTGAGGAAGCACATCTTGGCAAATCTACTGTGAAGGGGGCTTATATCTTAGCATAACTACTGTAAGGGGGCAGATCTGGGCAGAACGTTTGTGAGGGGGCATATACCTGGGCAGAACTTTTGTGAAGGCGCACATGCCTGGACATAACTACTGTGAGGAGGCATATCTGGGCATAGCTACTGTGAGGGGCACATATCTAGGCATAACTACTGTAAGGGAGCACACATATGGGCACAACAACCATGAAGAGAGCACATATCTGGGCATAACTACTGTGAAAGAGGCACATGTGAGTATTACTGCTGTGAAGCGGGCACAATATAGGCATAACTACTGTGAAGGGGGCATAATGTGGGCATAACTACTGTGAAGAGGGCACAATGTTGGCATTACTAACAAGAAGGGGGGCATATGGGCATAACTACTGTAAGGGGCACAATATGGGCATTACTACTGTGAAGGGGTGCAATAGGGCATAACTACTATGAGGGGGCACATATGGGCATAACTACCATGAAGGGGGCACATATAAGCATGACTACTGTGAAGGGTGCACAGTGTGGGCATTACTGATGTGTGCTGGCACAAAGCAGGAATAATTTCTATGTGGGGGCATTAAGGGGACTGGGTGTGTATAACGCGTTGGGAGGAATGAGGCTACTTTCACATATGCGATTTTCTTTCCGGTTTTGAGATCTGGCATAAGACGCTTCAGTTTGATTTAATACAATCGGCTGCATCCGTTCCGTTCATATGTGGTTGTATTAAATTTAATATGAACAAACTGGATCTGGCAGTAACACTATTGTAAGTCGAGTGCGCTGGATCCTGCTTTTTCCTTTTTTCCTGGATCCAGCACCATTGACTTAAATTGTTTTCACCGCCGGACTGTGTTTAGTGTCAGATCTCAAAGACGCATACGTGAAAGTAGCCTTAAAGGCATGGTGGTACGCTGTGCGCGCTGCACACATTATCCCTTTTTGAAATTTTCCAAAGTTTGGAGGTACGTGGCAGTATGTATTATTCCAGCATTATTGCGATATTGCACAACTTTATACACTGTGGACCCTGTTACATGATCAACACAACCTTCAAGGACTGCACAGCCCCCTCACAGAGCTGTTTACTTAAAGCTTTGCTGCAGTTTGCATTGTGCTGATTGGGTAACATCTGTCACTAGAGTTCATTGACTATTCTCTGTCCACTGCTTTGTTTGCCTTCTGTCCCTCCTAATGTTTGCCACATGTCCACAATCTCTTCTGCACTGTCCATTAGTCCAGGGAATCAGAGGCTGAAATGATGCTTTTGCCTGTTGTGCTCCTCTGCTCCTACTGTCTCCTAGGTTCTGCGAACCAGGCTAGTACTGAAGAAGCAGACTGTGATGACCCGAATGTCTTTCTAGCAGCTGATAAGGTGCTGCAGTCCTTCAATGAAGCAAAAGAATATGGGAACCAGTTTGTCCTGTACAGAATCACAGAGGCCAAGAAAAAGGTAGGAAAGGCTGGCAAGGTGGCTCAAAATGTAATGGGTTTCATCCCACCAGGTGACCATCTGTCTTAGTTCCCTATATGACCCTATGAGAACGACCACACGGTCAGGTTTCCTGATCCAGTTTCGAGAGCCAAAACCAGGAGTGAATTCAACAATAAGAGAAGTCCTATCTGTCCTTTAGGGCTCATGCACACGAGTGTGTGTGCCCCATGCCCGTGTTGAGGACCGTAAACAGCAGGAATGCCATATACAGACACCCGCCATGTGCACTCCGTATTACGGATTAGGACCCATTGACTTAAATGGGTCCGCAATCCACAAGATAGGGAGCTGTGCGGTGCAGAGGCATGGATCAGAAGCCCGCATCCGCAAACAGCGTGCACCCGGCCAGTACGCATGCATTGCGGACCCATTCACTTGAATGGGTCTGCAATCCACAAGATACGTTGTTCTATCCTTTTGCGTTGCAGAGGCACGGACCGAAATCCCATGGAAGCGCATGGAAGCGATTCGCTTCCGATCTGTGCCTCAGCACCGCACCACACTGCTCCGTATCTTGCGGATTGCAAACCCATTCAAGTCAATGGGGCCGCATCCATGATACGGAGTGCACATGGCAGGAGCCTGTATATTGCAGACCTGCTGTTTGTGGTCCTCAATATGTGCATGGGGTACACACGCTCGTGTGCATGAGCCCTCATACTTTCTCTCCTTTTATGATCCACACTTGATTTTGGCTTCCAAAACTGCATCAGGAAACCTGACCGTGTGGCCGTACCCTAAGATTACATTCATACGGTCACGAGGCTATTTTCAGAACAATGATACACTATGTTTTTTTAATGGACTGTGAGTACTGGCCTTCAAAGAATAGTCCAATTTTATCAGCCCCCATACAATTGAAGGGAACCATTTTTAACAGAAAGGTATGAAAAAACGGCAATGAAAACAGTTTAACCATTTTTCAGGGGTGCTTTTCTCACAGTTGTGTGAGTATAGCCTAAGGCTACCTGCACACGATACAGATTATTTACATCCAGTTTTTCCATGTGGATTCTTGTGCAGATATACCACAGCGTAATACAGCACCAGAAAAGTTAGACAAATCTCATGTACACTTTGCTTTTTTCTTCGGTATGGAAACGTAGAAATGCTCAGCATGTCAGTTCTTTGTGCGATTCTTTTCTGTACTTTTTACCCTTTTCATCTGTGGAAAAACCGAATCAAATCTGCACTAAAAAACCGCAAAGAAAACTTGCAGTTTTTGGTGCAGTTTTGGTGCGGAAACAAACAGAAAACAGCACGGAAATCTGTGTGGGGTTTCTGTGCAGGTACCTGATGGGTGCCTTCATATTTGGCAGGATTTTTGTTGCAGAAATTCTGGGACTGAACATCAGTTCTATTCATCTGTATAGGGCTAATATATATATATATATATATATATATATATAAATCCATTGCCCTATTCAGATGAATGGAAGCATTCTCTTTGAAAAAATAAACAATATATATATCCAGGGAATACAATGGGGGACATTTACTAAGCATGTTGCGGCAGAATTATGGCGTAAAATGCACCCCAAAAAATGGCGTTTCAATTTGATTTTGTCAAAAAGTGGCTTTTATGAAAAGAAAACCAACTCGTCATGTGATAGGTAAGTAGTAAAACAGGACCCATTTATTTTTCTCTAATACTAGCAGAAGGACCCAGCTTCACCTGGGTATATTTCATCAATTTCATTTAATGTTTGTGTGTGTCGTTAAAAGATATCGACAGTATCCCCCATAACCAGTGACCTCTACAGTACCCCACCCCACTGTCTGCTGAGCTGTGTATCTAATCCTATCCTGTGTGATACTGTCTGCTGAGCTATGTATCCAATTCTATCCTGTGTGATACTGTCTGCTGAGCGGTATATCTAATCCTATCATGTGTGATACTGCCTGCTGAGCTGTGTATCTAATCCTATCCTGTGTGATACTGTCTGCTGAACTGTGTATCTAATCCTATCCTGTGTGATACTGTCTGCTGAACTGTGTATCTAATCCTATCCTGTGTGTCCTCACACGTACCGCGCAGAGAGTACAAACTGTTGACCAATAAACAAGTTAGACTACAAAGAACAGTCCTCTTATTTGGAAGACAGGAATAGTTTATGCTGAATGTCAGACTGCACAACGTGTATGAAGACAGAACAGTTTCCACACAGCATTAAAATGTAAGGGCTCTGCGTAGCCAAAATTCGTCTCAGATAAAGTTGCACTACGACTTTGGTGAATTACTTTAGTATTCCTATCTGCGTATTTAAAAACATTTTAAAATAGGAATCCGAAGTGGGTTTTGGTACCGAGGTACCAGCCAGTACCAAAGCCAACTTCAAATTCTTATTTTAAAATGTTTTTAAGGCTTTATGCACACTGCCGTTGCCCGGCCGTGGCCGTATTATGGCCCGTAAACATTGGGTCCGCAATATGAGGGCACCGGCCATGTGCTCCCCGCATCATGGATGCGGACCTATTCAATCCGGAGTGCTTTCGTGGTGTTTCTTACATAGGATTACATGTCTAACATCTAACATTAAAACTCCCTGAATAACAATTACAACTAGTTGAACAGCTGCATAACACAATATCCCTGAAATAAAGGTAGATCTCTCACCAGATATGCTTTTACAAGGATGGTGGAGTTTGAGAAGGAGGTATGCACCCGACGGCTCTGCTGATGTGTCCTGGAGACTGAAGACTTCTCTTTCCCAGGATGCTTTGCACTCCCACAATGCAGTGCACCACCCACAATGCAGTAGTCTTTGTAACAGCAAACACAAAGTGTAATACAACTTAACACCGCTAACTACATTAAACACTTGAGAAATAGGCAGACGTGATCTGTAATAGTTCTCTAACTCAGCTGGGCAAAACAGAAACAAAAAAGTTTTTTAACAAATCATCTTTGGATCTATGATCTGAAGCTCCATTCACTCAAGCCAAGTTATAGTAGTGCAGCAGATCTTTCTGCAACTGAAAATGAGGTTGACTCATCTAATGGAGTTGCTTAGATGGCCGTCACACGGGTGGGAATTCACTGTGGTGCCTGCTTGTGTGACAGATGGGCATTCAGGCCCCGTTAGGAATCAGGGCTGGTGTGTGTCTGGTATTTCTCCACCCATTATAGCTCTGCCCCTGCCACATTTTCCAGCGATGCCACTCCCCTTTCCCAGTAAGCCATGCCCACTTGGTGGACTAGTCGCAGTGGATTTTTCTGAAACTAGATGTGCCAAACTGCACAACAAAATGCACCAATTTGAGACAAATTTTGTCACAATTTACTACAAGAACTGGGTGCATTCACACAGGACCGCCATCAGGGGGGTCCCGAGCCTTTTTTTTATTATTGTGGCCGCCGGCCCTGGGGCCCAGTGCTCCTCCCCCTCTTCCTTCCGCAGCCCGTCCCTTACCTCCCCGCCACGCCCGCCACTCAGCTGATCGATTGGTCAGGTCAGGTCAGACAGGCTTTCCACTGCGCATCCTGTGCAGCCTCAGCCTGCTCTCGGCAATCTCCCTCGGTCACTGCCGCAGTGACCAAAGGAGATTGCCGAGCGCAGGCTGAGGCTGCACAGGACACGCAGTGGAAAGCCTGACTGTATTTAAGGAAAGGGTACCTCCAGGCGGTGCTGGGGAGCGAGCTGGCTGTGATCAGCAACACAAGTACAGGGGTGGGGGAAATAATGGAGGGCTGTCTGGGGGCAAAATTAACTTGTGTGGGGGCAAATTACTTAGTGGGGGGTCAGTGTGGCGGGCAAACTACACGGAGGGCCGTGTGGGGGCAAAATTACTTAGTGTGGGGGCAAATTACTTAGTGGTGGCAAATTACATAAAGCAGGGCTGTCTGGGGCAAAATTACCTTGTGAGGGGTGGGCAAATTAGTCAGTGGGGGGCAGTGTAGCGGGTGAACTACATAATGGAGGGCCGTGTGGGAGACGTCCCTTGATGTAAGAGGTATGGGCGCGATATATGGGTGGGGCTGTGTGTGGCTTGAGGGTGGACGGGGACACAGGGACCCCATGATCTCCTATTCCTGGGGGAAGTGCCCCTCCAAAGACCAGGCTCTGAATCCGCCACTAGGGCAGTGTCGGGGAGGGGGCGGCAGTGTCGGGGAGGGGGCGGCAGTGGGGGGGGGGCAGGCCTTGAGCTGTGTAAGGGGCCCCAAAATTTCTGATGGCAGCCCTGCAGTCACATTAAAAAATGTAGTCCAGCGTGTTTTAGAACTGTAACTGAAAGAGATTAAAGGGAATGTCACCTCGCCTGACATGTCTGTTTTATTACCTACCTTTATTCCTTAGATCCCTTGCAGACAGAACTCTGCAAGGGATCTGTCCATGGGTGTAACTACCAGGGTAGCAGGTATAGCAGCTGCTATAGGGCCCGAATAACTATTGGGGGGCATCTCTACCCAGGAATAGTGATGTATATGGACAATGGAAGATTGCATTGCTTTATGCATTATCTCTGTGCTGTGACATCACTGATTCATTTCTGTACAGCACTGTACATATTTTCTATCATACTATTGTGATATTACTGTGAGCCTGATTGCTGTATTGTGAACATTCTGCCTGTGCTGTAGCATCACTGTGCATATTATTTCCACCATCACTTTGTGCATTAACCCTGTGCAATAAGAAACCCAGCATAAATATAGGCTTTTCATAATCTTGCTACCTAAGGTGGTCATGGTGTTTGGAGCCCCATTCTAAGTTTTGCTATGGGGCCCCATGGGTCTGTCCCTATACACTTTGACAGTGTCAGCACTGTATTAGACTGTGTAGGGAGACACCCACAACTGCTAACACCCAGTTGTCAATTTAGTCAGAGGAATGGAGTACAGAGTTATAAGGGAAAAAAAATCCCCTATTATTTTATGAGGAATGCAATAATTAAAGGGTAACTCTTTCTCTACATGATAAATGCAATTTGCTGAAGACAATCCCTTTAAGTAAGAAATGGGAGTTGTTTTACAGTAAGAACAGGGTGCAGAAAGCGGTATCTGTCTTTATTACCTTATTACTTTTTTCAGTATAAAGAAAGAACAGTGCATGTTTGCTGAATTTCCATTTTTTTTTTTTTTACATATAGGAAGAAGTTGGCCAGGTACACATTTTCATCACATTCAAGATACAGGAAAGTGTGTGTCAAGTGAATAATGGTATAAATTGGCAAATATGTGCCTTCAAAGATAATGGAGCAGTAAGTCTGGATCACTTCGCTTTTATTTTTTTATTATTTGTGATTTACATCAAAATATATATTGCATCTATGTAATAAAACAACCATACACATTTTATGTGAAGTAAAAAATATGAATATTTGTATAATTTGTAGCACATTTAAGGCTACTTTAACACTCGCGTTTTGGCTTTCAGTTTGTGAGATCCGTCATGGGCTCCCAAAAGCGGCCCAAAACTGATCAGTTTTGCCCTAATGCATTCTGAATGGAAAAGGGTCCGCTCAGAATGCATCAGTTTGCGTCCGATCAGTCATCATTCTGCTCTGGAGGTGGACACCAAAACGCTGCCTGCACAGTTTTGCAGTCTGCCTGACAAAGCACAGCCAAACAGATCCTGACACACAATGTAAGTGAATGGGGACGGATCTGTTTTCTCTGACACAATCTGGCACAATAGAAAACATCATGGCTATAGAGGACATAATACAACCGGATCCGTTCATGATGGATGCATGCGGTGGTATTATTGTAATGAAAGCGTTTTTGCAGATCCTTGACGGATCTGCAAAAAACGCTAGTGTAAAAGTAGCCTAAAAGTGTCGTATGAGATTAGAAAAATTATGTGTGTGTGTTTTCCACAAACAGTATTATTGCTATCCATTGGATATGTCTCCTATTGCAACTCAAACTCACAAACCCTTTAAAGGGGTTATCCTGGGTTTATCCAAGTTCCAGTTTCCCTGCTGATCAGCTGTTTCAGAGAGACACTGCGCTTACCGGAGCTTTGGTGAGCGATGCAGTTTCCCGGCAGCTTTCCAAGGACATACATCGTATAGTGGCACTGGCAATGCTTGGTATTGCAGCTCAGCCTTATTGACTTGAATGGGGCTGAGCTGCAACTAGGCCATGTGACCGATGTACAGTGATGTCACTGCAGCGCTCAAGACTTCTTCTAACAGCTGTTCGGTGAAGGACCCTGGTGTCAGACCCCTACAGATCTGATACTGATGACCTATCCTCAGTACAAGTCATAAATATATTTTCCTGGATAACCTCGTTAAGGCTTATTTCACATAAGCGAGTTCCACGCTCTGGGCTTGCAGCATGAGTATGCGGCAGCTCCAGTCCTGACCTCCCAGCACTGACAGAGTTGCATAGCATTATATTGATTTATGATGCTATATAATAGAGGTCTGGAATGTATTGGATAATACTGACATAATGCTGTCAGTGTTATCCAATACATTCCAGACCTCTAAGGGTTATATAGCATCATAAATCAATATACTGTAATGCTATGCTACTCTGTCAGTGCTGGGAGGTCAGGATGGGGGCTATCACTGATACATGCTTTGAGTCCGATGCGTGGAACTCACTTATGTGGAAGGGGCCTTAGTCAGTGGGATGGTGAGGCAATAGCAGGCACCATCCACAGGCAAGACTAATCACATACAGTCTCATTGAGGCATCTTTTATTCTCTGTCCAGGACTATGGTGAATGCTCAGCACATGTTCTCGTCAACACGGAAACAAGAAGTGGGGCTATCTTTAACCACAACTGTTCTGTTACAAAAGGTATGTACAATGCAGCATCAACCTTGATATGGATTGAAATTGGGTCCTGCTGCTGAAAATCCCCATATTCAGAGGTGCTAGCCAGGGCAGCCATAAAATAATTGCTTATAAAACATTGCAGTCATCGCTAATTCAGAGAACACCTGAGTTATCACAAATACTCTAATGGGGTATTCCAAGGGTTTTATTTAAACCCAACAACTCCATTCGTAGTACAACAGAGAGAGTTAACTATGAATGACTACACAAGTGGGGGGGGGGGGATTTACTGAGATCGGTGTTTCGCCGCTGGAACGAGATGCACCTTAGAGCCATGTCTCTCCCTCCATGCACCAGAAACACAAATCTATGATAGCTCGAGTTTGGCATAGACTTGAGCTTTGATTTAGGCCTCTTTCACACGACCATTGGTCTCCTGTGCCCGTATTGCGGACCGCATCTGCGGATCCGCAAAACATGGGCACCGCTCCGTTGTCATTCCGCATCACGGATGCGGACCCATTCACTTCAATAGGTCCGCAAATCCTGAGATGTGGAACGGAATCACGGAACGGAACACTACGGAAGCACTACGAAGTGCTTCCGTTTGGTTCCATCCCGTACTTTCGTTCCGCAAAAAGATAGAACATGTCCTATCTTTCTGCGGAACGGGCGGATCACGGATCTATTCAAGTGAATCGGTCTGCGAGCCACTGCGGATGCTCCACGGTCGGTGCCTGTGAATTGTGGACCGCAATTTGTAGTCTGCAGCACGGGACACCTACAGCCGTGTGAGAGGGGCCTTATACAAATTTTTGGTGTAAGTTATAGCAAATCTGGCATGCAGTGGAGGTGCATTTGCCATAATCTGTGACTTTCTTATGTCACAAAAGTGGTGTAAAAGCCTTGATAAATCTCCCCAGGTATCTTTAATAGACCAAAAATGTTTAAGTGTACTGAAATCAAATTCAAAGAAAAAAAAATACTTTTTTCCTCTTGCAAGTATACAAACATACATAATACACACTGCCATTGTAACAGCCCATGCAATAAAATTAAAAGTGTTTTCTGGGAGTACCTCATTGAGAACCTATCTTCCAGTATCTGATCAGTGGGGTCTGACTCCTGGCATCCGCTATTTGAAGAAGCCGAGCACTGCATCCTCCTCATAGCACATTAAGCACAGCGCCGTTCACTGCACAGTAGTTAGTCTTGGTCTTGCAGCCCAGGCCCATTCATTTGAATGAAACTGAGTTACATATAAGCCATGTAACCAATGAACATGATGTCACCGGCCTAGCATGAGGCAGCAGCACTCTCCAGAGCGTTGTGGCCTCTTCAAACAGCTGATTGTTGGGGTGCCAGGAATCAGATCCCCATAGATCTGATACGGATGACCTATTCTGAGGAAAGGTCATCAACATTGTACTTCTTGAAAACCCCTTTATCCTATTATTTATGGTAACAATGTTAGTAAATGATCCCTCCCACAACAAAATAATCCTTCCCACAGCTACATTGAAGAAAAATCACTGCATCCTGACATCCCAAAGTAGAAGTTAAAGGGGTATTACCATCACAGACAATGGGGGCATATCTCTAGGATATGCCCTCATTGTCTGATAGGTGTGGGTCCCACCTCTGGGACCCGCACCTACAATGAGAACGGAGTGGGGAACTGGCTCGGCTATTTCCATCTGCCCTATAGAAATGAATGGGAGCAGGGACCGCGTAGCACGCTTCTATTCACTTCTATGGGAGCAGCGAGGAGCAGCACTTGATGGTGGACAGACCCCGGGAAATCCGGGGTCCTCCAGCCACAGCTCTCCCTGCTCCGTTCTCGTTGTAGGTGCGGGTCCCTAGCAATATGCCCCCTTTGTCTGTGATGGGAATTCCCCTTTAAACAACTCTGAAATTTTATTTTAGCTTTTTTTTTCTTCAAATACATTTTTTTATGTTATATTTATGCATTTTGTGCTATTTACCTCCTTTATGGTCCAGCTCTCCTCTGTCTATTCACTGAAGAAGACGGTATATGCAACCAGAGATGAGTAGTGGCATCACCAGCCTTACCCAGATAACCCTGGCCATTACTTTAGGGTGGTTTTACACATGCCGATCCTGGCCCTAAATGAGTGCCGATATAAGACGTTGATGCAAACTAAAAAGGGCAAGGAGCGATTCGTGGTACAATCATTCGTCACCGTTTAGTTTGCATACTGTTGACAGCACAATTTTTCTCATAAGGTTATGTGCTACCAACCAGTGAGCTTTTTTATCTGTGTATAAGGCCTCATGCACACGACAGTATTTTGCAGACCGTATACTGGTCGTTTTTTCAGCTCAGTATACTGACAATATACTGAACCATTCACTTCAATGGGACCGCAAAAAATACTGAAGTGTCTCCGTATGCCTTCCGTTTCTGTTTTTCCGTTTTTACGTTCTGTTTAACCGCTTACCGACCGCCTAAAGCAGGATTGCGTCCTGCAGGCGGTCGGTCTATTCCTCTTTGAGGCGCGGGCGCGTCATCTCGCGAGAGGCGAGATTTCCTGTGAACGCGCGCGTGCGCGCGTTCACAGGATCACGTCAGGGACAAGGTAAACTACAGCCTGCCAGCGCTGATCATGCGCTGGCAGGCTGTAGAAGTTAAAAAAATGGCATATGAGACGCTGTTTTGTTAACAGCGTCTGATATGCTTGCTGATCGTTCCTTTGGTGGTCCCATTTGCTTGGGACCACCAAAGGAAACTTTTATAAGTGCACCAAATCACCACACACACACCCCCCCCACCCATCCCCCCACCCCCACCCCCACCCCCGTCACTGATTAACCCCTGATTAACCACTGATTAACCCCTGATTAACCCCCGATCACCCCATGTCACCCCCCTGTCACCCCCCTGACACTAATTACCCCCTGTAAGGCTCATTCAGACGTCCGTATGTGTTTTGCGGATCCATGGATCCGCGGATCCGCAAAACACGGACACCAGCAATGTGCTTTCCGCATTTTGCGGATGAGAAGCTATCACTGATACATGCTTTGAGTCCGATGCGTGGAACTCACTTATGTGGAAGGGCCTTAGTCAGTGGGATGGTGAGGCAATAGCAGGCACCATCCACAGGCAAGACTAATCACATACAGTCTCATTGAGGCATCTTTTATTCTCTGTCCAGGACTATGGTGAATGCTCAGCACATGTTCTCGTCAACACGGAAACAAGAAGTGGGGCTATCTTTAACCACAACTGTTCTGTTACAAAGGTATGTACAATGCAGCATCAACCTTGATATGGATTGAAATTGGGTCCTGCTGCTGAAAATCCCCATATTCAGAGGTGCTAGCCAGGGCAGCCATAAAATAATTGCTTATAAAACATTGCAGTCATCGCTAATTCAGAGAACACCTGAGTTATCACAAATACTCTAATGGGGTATTCCAAGGGTTTTATTTAAACCCAACAACTCCATTCGTAGTACAACAGAGAGTTAACTATGAATGACTACACAAGTGGGGGATTTACTGAGATCGGTGTTTCCCACGCCGCTGGAACGAGATGCACCTTAGAGCCATGTCTCTCCCTCCATGCACCAGAAACACAAATCTATGATAGCTCGAGTTTGGCATAGACTTGAGCTTTGATTTAGGCCTCTTTCACCACGACCATTGGTCTCCTGTGCTCGTATTATGGACCGCATCTGCGGATCCGCAAAACATGGGCACCGCTCCGTTGTCATTCCGCATCACGGATGCGGACCCATTCACTTCAATAGGTCCGCAAATCCTGAGATGTGGAACGGAATCACTGAGCGGAACACTACGGAAGCACTACGAAGTGCTTCCGTTTGGTTCCATCCCGTACTTTCGTTCCGCAAAAGATAGAACATGTCCTATCTTTCTGCGGAACGGGCGGATCACGGATCTATTCAAGTGAATCGGTCTGCGAGCCACTGCGGATGCTCCACGGTCGGTGCCTGTGAATTGTGGACCGCAATTTGTAGTCTGCAGCACGGGACACCTACAGCCGTGTGAGAGGGCCTTATACAAATTTTTGGTGTAAGTTATAGCAAATCTGGCATGCAGTGGAGGTGCATTTGCCATAATCTGTGACTTTCTTATGTCACAAAAGTGGTGTAAAAGCCTTGATAAATCTCCCAGGTATCTTTAATAGACCAAAAATGTTTAAGTGTACTGAAATCAAATTCAAAGAAAAAAAAATACTTTTTCCTCTTGCAAGTATACAAACATACATAATACACACTGCCATTGTAACAGCCCATGCAATAAAATTAAAAGTGTTTTCTGGGAGTACCTCATTGAGAACCTATCTTCCAGTATCTGATCAGTGGGGTCTGACTCCTGGCATCCGCTATTTGAAGAAGCCGAGCACTGCATCCTCCTCATAGCACATTAAGCACAGCGCCGTTCACTGCACAGTAGTTAGTCTTGGTCTTGCAGCCCAGGCCCATTCATTTGAATGAAACTGAGTTACATATAAGCCATGTAACCAATGAACATGATGTCACCGGCCTAGCATGAGGCAGCAGCACTCTCCAGAGCGTTGTGGCCTCTTCAAACAGCTGATTGTTGGGGTGCCAGGAATCAGATCCCCATAGATCTGATACGGATGACCTATTCTGAGGAAAGGTCATCAACATTGTACTTCTTGAAAACCCCTTTATCCTATTATTTATGGTAACAATGTTAGTAAATGATCCCTCCCACAACAAAATAATCCTTCCCACAGCTACATTGAAGAAAAATCACTGCATCCTGACATCCCAAAGTAGAAGTTAAAGGGGTATTACCATCACAGACAATGGGGGCATATCTCTAGGATATGCCCTCATTGTCTGATAGGTGTGGGTCCCACCTCTGGGACCCGCACCTACAATGAGAACGGAGTGGGGAACTGGCTCGGCTATTTCCATCTGCCCTATAGAAATGAATGGGAGCAGGGACCGCGTAGCACGCTTCTATTCACTTCTATGGGAGCAGCGAGGAGCAGCACTTGATGGTGGACAGACCCCGGGAAATCCGGGGTCCTCCAGCCACAGCTCTCCCTGCTCCGTTCTCGTTGTAGGTGCGGGTCCCTAGCAATATGCCCCTTTGTCTGTGATGGAATTCCCCTTTAAACAACTCTGAAATTTTATTTTAGCTTTTTTTTTCTTCAAATACATTTTTTTATGTTATATTTATGCATTTTGTGCTATTTACCTCCTTTATGGTCCAGCTCTCCTCTGTCTATTCACTGAAGAAGACGGTATATGCAACCAGAGATGAGTAGTGGCATCACCAGCCTTACCCAGATAACCCTGGCCATTACTTTAGGGTGGTTTTACACATGCCGATCCTGGCCCTAAATGAGTGCCGATATAAGACGTTGATGCAAACTAAAAGGGCAAGGAGCGATTCGTGGTACAATCATTCGTCACCGTTTAGTTTGCATACTGTTGACAGCACAATTTTTCTCATAAGGTTATGTGCTACCAACCAGTGAGCTTTTTTATCTGTGTATAAGGCCTCATGCACACGACAGTATTTTGCAGACCGTATACTGGTCGTTTTTTCAGCTCAGTATACTGACAATATACTGAACCATTCACTTCAATGGGACCGCAAAAAATACTGAAGTGTCTCCGTATGCCTTCCGTTTCTGTTTTTCCGTTTTTACGTTCTGTTTAACCGCTTACCGACCGCCTAAAGCAGGATTGCGTCCTGCAGGCGGTCGGTCTATTCCTCTTTGAGGCGCGGGCGCGTCATCTCGCGAGGCGAGATTTCCTGTGACGCGCGCATGCGCGTTCACAGGATCACGTCAGGGACAAGGTAAACTACAGCCTGCCAGCGCTGATCGTGCGCTGGCAGGCTGTAGAAGTTAAAAATGGCATATGAGACGCTGTTTTGTTAACAGCGTCTGATATGCTTGCTGATCGTTCCTTTGGTGGTCCCATTTGCTTGGGACCACCAAAGGAAACTTTATAAGTGCACCAAATCACCACACACACCCCCCACCCATCCCCACCCCCACCCCCACCCCCGTCACTGATTAACCCTGATTAACCACTGATTAACCCCTGATTAACCCCGATCACCCCATGTCACCCCCTGTCACCCCCTGACACTAATTACCCCCTGTAAGGCTCATTCAGACGTCCGTATGTGTTTTGCGGATCCATGGATCCGCGGATCCGCAAAACACGGACACCAGCAATGTGCTTTCCGCATTTTGCGGATCCGCACATTGCCAGAACTATATAGAAAATGCCTTTTCTTGTCCGCAGTGCGGACAAGAATAGGACATGCTCTATCTTTTATGGAGCTGCGGCCGGATGTTTGGGGGCCGAAACCCGGAAGTTTGCGGCCGCAGCTCCGCAAATGCTGATGCGGCGAGCGCATAGTGTGCTCTCCGCATCACCGCCAGCCCCATTCACACTGAATGGGTCCGCATCTATTCCGCAGAATTGCGGAATAGATGCGGACATTTTTGCGGACGTGTGAATGGGGCCTTACTACTTTTTTTTGCACATTTTTGGCAGAGATTTATTCATCCACATTGATCGATGCGAATGAGGAAATCTGTGCAGTTTTTTTTTTTGCACATTTTTGGGCAGAGATTTTTTCATCCACATTGATCGATGCGAATGAAGAAATCTGTGCCGTTCATTTTTTTCTTTTCAGCCCAGAGGCTGAACGGGAAAAATCTCATTACCCGTATGCTCAATATAAGGAGAATCGCAGAAACTCCTAATGCTGGCCATACGTGTAATGATTGCGGAGACCCTAAAATGCCAGAGCAGTACAAACACCTCACATGTGACCCCATTTTAGAAAGAAGACACCCCAAGGTATTCCATGAGGGGTATGGTGAGTTCATGCAAAATTTTATTTTTGTCACAAGTTAGTGGAATATGAGACTGTAAAAAAAAAATAATCAATTTCCGCTAACTTGTGCCAAATTTTTTTTTCTGTGAACTCGCCATACCCCTCACAGAATACCTTGGGGTGTCTTCTTTCCACAATGGGGTCACTTGTGGGGTATTTATACTGCCCTGGCATTTTAGGGGTCCTAAAGCGTGAGAATCCAAATGCGTAAAAATGGCCTGTGAAATCCTAAAGGTACTCATTGGTTTTAGGGCCCCTTGCACATCTTGGCTGCAAAAGTGTCACTCATGTGGTATCGCCGTACTCAGGAGAAGTAGGGCAATGTGTTTTGGGGTGTATTTTTACATATACCCATACTGCGTGTGAGAAATATCGCTGTAAACGACAACTTTTTAAATTTTTTTATTCAAAGTTGTCAATTTACAGAGATATTTCTCACACAAAGTATGGGTATATGTAAAAATACACCTCAACACACATTGCCCTACTTCTCCTGAGTACGGCGATACCACATGAGTGACACTTTTTTGCAGCCTGGGTGCGCAAAGGGGCCCAAATTCCAACGAATACCTTTAGGTTTTATATGGCTGCTCACAATTTAGCCCCACCCAAAATGCCAGAACAGTACAAACACCCCACAAATGACCCCATTTTGAAGAAGACACCCCAAGGTATTCGCTGAGGGGCATAGTGAGTCCATGAAAATTTAACTTTTTGTCAAAAGTTAGCAGAAAGGGAGACTTTATGAGAAAAACAATAAAAATCAATTTCCGCTAACTTGTGCCAAAAAAATCTTCTATGAACTCGCCATGCCCCTCACAGAATACCTTGGGGTGTCTTCTTTCCAAAATGGGGTCACATGTGGGGTATTTATACTGCCCTGGCAATTTAGGGGCCCTAAAGCGTGAGAAGAAAATTGCGTAAAAATGCCCTCCTAAAAGGTACTCATTGGTTTTAGGGCCCCTTTGCGCATCTTGGCTGCAAAAAGTGTCCTCATGTGGTATCGCCGTACTCAGGAGCAGTAGGGCAATGTGTTTTGGGGTGTATTTTTACATATACCCATGTTGAGTGAAAGAAATATCTCTGTAAATTGACAACTTTGAATAAAAAAATGTAAAAAGTTGTCGTTTACAGCGATATTTCTCACACGCAGCATGGGTATATGTAAAAATACACCTCAAAACACATTGCCCTACTTCTCCTGAGTACGGCGATACCACATGAGTGACACTTTTTGCAGCCAAGTGCGCAAAGGCCCTAAAACCAATGAGTACCTTTAGGATTTCACAGGCCATTTTACGCATTTGATTCTCACGCTTTAGAGCCCTAAATGCCAGGACAGTATAAATACCCCACATGTGACCTCATTTTGAAAGAAGACACCCAAGGTATTCCGTGAGGGGCATGGCGAGTTCACAGAATTTTTATTTTTGGCACAAGTTAGCGGAAATTGATATATTTTTGTTTTTGTTTTTGTTTTTACAAAGTCTCATATTCCACTAACTTGTGACAAAAATAAAATTTTACATGAACTCACCATACCCCTCACGGAATACCTTGGGGTGGCTTCTTTCCAAAATGGGGTCACATGTGGGGTATTTATACTGTCCTGGCATTTTAGGGGTCCCTAAAGCGTGAGAAGAAGTCTGGAATCCAAATGCGTAAAAATGCCCTGTGAAATCCTAAAGGTACTCATTTGTTTTAGGGCCTTTGCACTCAGGCTGCAAAAGTGGCACACATAGGTATCGCCGTACTCAGGAGAAGTAGGGCAATGTGTTTAGGGTGTATTTTTATATATACCTATACTGTGTGTGAAAATATCTCTGTAAACGACAACTTTTAAAAAATTTTATACAAAGTTGACAATTTACAGAGATATTTCTCACACAAAGTATGGGTATATGTAAAAATACACCCTAAAACACATTGCCCTACTTCTCCTGAGTACGGCGATACCACATAAGTGACACTTTTTGCAGCCTGAATGCGCAAAGGGGCCCAAATTCCAACGAGTACCTTTAGGTTTTACATGGCGGCTCACAATTTAGCCCCGCTCAAAATGCCAGAACAGTAAACACACCCACAAATGACCCCATTTCGAAAGTAGACACCCCGAGGTATTCACTGAGGGGCATAGTGAGTCCGTCTGAGATTTCTTTTTTTTTGCCAGAAGTTAGCAGAAATTGAAACTTTTTTTTTTTTTCTCAGAAAGTGTCATTTTCCGCTAACTTGTGAAAAAAATGAAATGATACATGAACTCACCATGCCCCTCCGCGAATACTTTGGGGTGTCTTCTTTCTAAAATGGTGTCATTTGGGGGTATTTATACTATCCTGGCATTCTAGCACCTGAAGAAACATGACAGGTGCTCAGAAAGTCAGAGCTGCTTCAAAATGCCGAAATTCACTTTTTTGCACCATAGTTTGTAAACGCTATAACTTTTACCCAAACCAATAAATATACACTTATTGGACTTTTTTTATCAAAGACATGTAGAACAATAAATTTAGAGAAAAAATTATATAGAAATGTAGTTTTTTTAAAAAAATTTACAACAGAAAGTGAAAAATGTCATTTTTTTGCAAAAATTTCGGTCATTTTTGATTAATAGCAAAAAAAGTAAAAATGTCAGCAGCAATGAAATACCACCAAATGAAAGCTCTATTAGTGAGAAGAAAAGGAGGTAAAATTCATTTGGGTGGTAAGTTGTATGACGGAGCAATAAACGGTGAAAGTAGTGTAGTGCGGAATTGTAAAAAGTGGCCTGGTCATTAAGGGTGTTTAAGCTAGGGGGGCTGAAGTAGTTAAATATAGAACATGTCCTATTATTGCCTGCAAATCACGATCCGTGGCTCCATTCAAGTCAATGGGTACGCAAAAAAACGGAATGCATACGGAAATGCATCCGTATGTCTTCCGTATCCGTTCCGTTTTTTGCGGAACCATCTATTGAAAATGTTAAGCCCAGCCCAATTTTTTCTATGTAATTACTGTATACTGTATATGCCATACGGAAAAACGGAATCGAAACAGAGACACAAAGGAGGCAAAAAACGAAAAAATGGATCCGATAAAAGCGGCCCGCAAAACACCGAAAAAGCCATACGGTTGTGTGCAAGAGGCCTAAAAGATATGATCAGACATGCTTGTTTGTTGGCTGATCGGTGGGTTGTTTGGAGTGGGCGATGATCAAAAAAAAGTTTGTTCCTTGCTGCTTTCTTGTTCAGGCAGTTCCATAGACTTGCTAGAAATGATGGGATGATGACTTTCAATTTCACAGTAAACTATAAAACAAGATTCAGTCTGGTCATCAAGTGAGAAAATAACGGTTTGTGCTTTTTTCAGGGGAGCAGCCAAAACTACCAAAAAACCGAGGTGAACTTCTTTATTATTATTCTATATTCTAAGATTGGTTACATTAAGTACAGAGAACCAACAGATTATATAATGCATCACAAAAAGACTGGAAACATATGTCACACAGAGGGGCAGAGTGCTGATTGTACTGAGTTAAGCTGACCATATACTTCAGTTAATCTATTTAGCCGCCCCCCCTGCATTCATTTCCTATATGGAGAAGAGAATAAGCTGCTGACAAACACCTCTGGCAGCAGCTTATATCCCATGGGAACAAACAACCAGGCATACTGAAATCCAACATGCCCAATCCTTCTTTCTCCGACACCTGGTGTGAAAGGCAGTCTAATAACTCTCAGATGGTTTTCCGATCCAGCAGAAATGACATTGATGTGTATAGGCCACTTTGGTGTTCATTTTAAGGTCAAGACACAAGACGTGTTTAAAGCATGAAGAAAAGGTCTCCACAACTGTAATCCTTTCACTGTAAAAAGGTCTTCAATCCCTAAGCCCTCATGCACACAAACTTACTTTCGTTCCGTGTCCGTTCCGTTTTTTTTGCATTCATTCCAATGGGTCCTCAAAAAAAACGGAAGTTACTTTGTGTGCATTCCGTTTCCGTACGTCTGTATTTCTGTTCTGCAAAAAAATAGAACATGTCCTAATATTGTCCGCATTATGGACAAGGATGGGACTGTTCTATTATGGGCCAGCTGTTCCGTTCCGCAAAATACCTAATGCAAACGGACGTCATCCGTATTTTTTGCGGATCCATTTTTTGCGGACCGCAAAATACATACGGTCGTGAAAAACAATTCCGTTCCATTTAGTTGCATTCCCATACCGGAGAGCAATCTTCTTTCCGTCCTGGGATGCGGAGCAAGACGGATCCGTCATGACCCACAATGTAAGTCAATGGGGACGGATTTGTTTAACTCTGACACAATCTGACACAATAGAAAACGGATCTGTCCCCTATCGACTTTCAATGGAGTTCATCCGTCTTGGCAATGTTACAGATAATACTACCGGATCCGTTCATAACTGATTCAGATAGTTGTATTATCAGTAACGGAAGTGTTTTTGCTGAACCCTGCCGGATCCAGCAAAACGCTAGTGTGAAAGCAGCCTTAGCAGCGCTCCTCTGTCTTCTGTTTACATAACAGAGGAGACTTGCTAACACTGACTGTGTTATGTAAATAGAAGACAGAGGAACGTTGCTTTAGGCTTCTTTCACACTTGCGTTCTGAGGATCCGGCAGGCACTTCCGTTCCACCAGATCCGTCAGAAAGCATGTCGCCTGAAGCATTAGAAGACTGATCAGGATCCTGATCAGTCTTCGAAATGCTTTCAGGTTACTATGGCAGCCAGGACGCTATTAAAGTCCTGGTTGCCATAGTAGTAGTGGGGAGCGGGGGAGCGGTATACTTACAGTCCGTGCGGCTCCCGGGGCGCTCCAGAATGACGTCAGAGTGCCCGATGCATGTGGGGCGCCCTGACGTCACTCTGGAGCGCCCCGGGAGCCGCATGGATGGTAAGTATACTGCTCCCCCGCTCCCCACCACACTTTACCATGGCAACCAGGACTTTAGCGTCCTGGCTGCCATGGTAACCATTGAGAAAAAGCTAAACGTCAGATCCAGCGATGCGCCGAAACAACGCTTTAGCTTAAGGCCGGATCCGGATTAATGCCTTTCAATGGGCATTACTTCCGGATCTGGCCTTCCAGCAAGTGTTCTGGATTTTTGGACGGAGCAAAAAGCGCAGCATGCTGCGGTATTTGCTGCGTCCAAAAAACGTTCCGGTCCTGAACTGAAGACATCCTGATGCATCCTGAATGGATTTCTCTCCATTCAGAATGCATGGGGATGATCCTGGTCAGGATTTTTCCGGCATAGAGCGCCGAGGACGAAACTCTATGCCGGAAAAGAAAAACGCCAGTGTGAAAGGACCCTAAGGCTCAAAATGGGCCACTTTAGAGCTATTTTTAATAGAAATGTATGATTTCAGTAATTAAAGTATATTACAAAAATGGTTAGCATCACTGCCCCTATACATTACACAAATAAAAATAGAATGGCAGTTACACTTTAATATTTAACACTGCACTATATAGGTCTGTTACTAAGACATTATGCAGTGGAATCATTATGGTTTCACGCCAGTATTATGTGGCCATTGTATGTCAATATGTAGGTGTTAATATTAGACATTTTATTGCATGTGGAAGGGAGCTTGAACAAAACACGTTTTCCCGGGTCATGCAAAGCCTTTCTCCAGCCCTGTTACTTATAAGTAATGTCAAGTGCTGCATTGGGTACATGGGGAAGTGAAAGACATCTAGCTCTTATAAACTAATTCATGTTTTTACAATACTTGCAGTTTTAGAGACAATTGTGACGGGTGTCAAATACCCTTGCTTGGGATGCTATCATGTCATAGACACAAACAGTGAGTTGTTGGTACCAATAATGAAGTCGGCAATCGAAAAAATTAACAGAATAGGAAACCACCAATTCCACTTTGACCTTGAAAACTTTACAAAGGCCGAACAACAGGTGAGTAACAACTGTTCCACGATGTTGCCGGTGCGTCCTATAGGTGGACTAGGCAGTCGCCTAGGGCGCCTCTTGGGAAGGGGCGCCGCCAGGAGCGCCAGCCCCCCTCATGCTGCAGCCGCCCGAGTGCTCTATAGAGAGCCTCAGGCGACTGCAGCACTGCCCGGGCTGGCTCGTCCATGAGGGCGCACCGCCCAGGCGCAGCATAAAGAGAGGGACTGGTGTAGCGTGGCCGAGCTCTGTCCGGGTCCGCGGGTGTGCACTTAGTGTGCACTTCCTTTCAGTCTGGCTGGGTACAGGAAACAAATGCTCCTGTACCGCGGACTGGACAGAGTTCGGCCACGCTACACTAGAGGGGAAGGGGGTGAGGGGTGGGGGCTGAGAAAGAGAGTGACTAGGGAGGGGGGAATGAGAGTGACAAGGGAGGGAGGGGGGATGGAATGAGAGGGGGTGGGGGCTGAGAAAGAGAGTGTCAAGGGAGGAGTCTGAAAGAGAGTGATAAGGGAGGGAGGGGGAGTGCCTGTTCTACACAAGACCAGTGGAGCCAGACTGCAGCTACAGCCGATCATCATCCTCATCTGGTGGCAATCTAGTATATTATACGTGGCACTAGTCTCCAATTTACCTCTTATTAAAGGGACACTATAGTCCCCAGAACCACTGCAGCTTAATGTAATGTCTCTGGTCTTTATAGCCTGTCGTTGAAGGCTTTTTAATGTAAACACGGCGGACATCATTGGAAGGTTAAAAGCATCAAAAGTTCTCCCGTATATAGAACAATCCCTTTATGAGGAGCAACAATCCGACAGTAGACTAGAAAAGCTAGCATATGGATGGGGATACATGACAATTGTAATTGAGATGCTGCTATTGCATCCTGATACATAGTTGTGTTTCATGCAGCTTATTGATGTTATTGTATCCATACTATAATCGCTCCCCTCTGAGGACCAGTGTCTTTTTCAATTCATTATCACTGACTTTTTTGGGGCTTTACCAATAAAGTTCTTAGATTTTATTCTTACTCACATCCACTATTTAGTGAATAGCAATTGGTTTTCTGGGATTTTAATATTGATGGCATATCCTTAGGATAGGACATCAATAGCTGATCCAGCTGATCCTCCACCGACCAGCTGCTTCAGAGCTGCTCCAACTCCAAAACTACACATCTCCTCCCATTCTGCAGTGGGCTGAGCTGCTAACTGCAGTGCTGCTCCCATTCACTTCAATCCTGAAGACAGAGCCGTCATTATTAAAACCCTGGAAAACTCCTTTAATGTGTGTTACTTAAAACTCCATTAGTAAGCGTTTCATTGTTTTCCAGGGCTGTGTATTGCTGACTATTATAGGAGGTAACTGTTCCTTCCAGAACACTGAACAGTGGCGCCTGATCAGCCCTGTCTGGCGATATTACACCACAGTCTCACCCTCACAGTATCATCGTGGAACACCCATCCTAATAAAATAAAATAAACTAGATACACAGGAAGCTTTTCCTATCCTGTCTAATTTGCCCATAAGATAGTATTCCTGTATGGCACAAATATGGGATATCATTTATTAGGCTATACCACAATTGTCAGATAGGTGCGGGTCCCATCTCTGGGACCCGCTCCTATCTCCAGAATAGAGCCCCGAAGTGAACAGAGAACAAGGCACATATGCACGTTCACCCTCCATTCCCTACTATGGGTCATCTGAAAATAGCCGTGTGCACTCACTTGGCCGTTTTCGTAAGTCCAATGAAAGTGTATGGAGAGTACACCACACATGTGCGGTTGCTCTCTATTCACTTCAAGGCCCTGTTCTGGAGATATGACTGAGTCTCAGGGGTGGGACCCACACCTATCTGAGAGTTATGGTATATCGTAGCAATATTGTCCCAGACAACTTTAATGCATCTACTAGTGATCCGCATACACGTTTCACTGGTCTTTCACCAAATTGTAAGGGTCGGGAGATATTTAAAACATCATGAATTTATACAGAATTTTGTAGTGACAATGGCTTATTGCATTAGTGGTCAGTGCCATTACACAATTCAGCCGAAATCCACACTGCTGATGATTCGGTGAAACACCAGAATAACATGTTAGCACCATCTTGGCACCTTTACTACTGAAAATTTCAGTCGTCATCACTTTAAACATGAAAAAAAAAAAAAACACTTAAAAAAATCGACATCCAAATAGCATAGTTATGTTTACCATAAATACAGTATCTGCCTACTTTATACTATATATTCTTATCCATTTAATATGTGATTTAGGTTGTGAGTGGGTGGAACTACAAACTGGAGTACAAAATCAGACAAACTAATTGTTCGAAAAGTTTAGTTCCTAAATGGACTCCAGAAGAATGCTCACTTGACAAAAATGGGGTAAGTGGTCTAGTGAATTATACAACATCTACTGTTTGTATCTCTTTGTGTATCTTCTGCTTCATTTTTAGAAAGTCATGGGGGTAAGACTATTCTGTATTCCACAGTTTGCTACACACTATATCTAGCAGATGTCCAATAATTTCTTAAGATTTTTCTATTGTTTCAAAAACTCAAAAACCCTTTAGGGCAACTACGACAAGATAAATGATAGCCTGCTGTGTAGATTATCCTGCTACAATGTTTCCATTGTGGTATATTCAAAAATGTATATGTGTTTTATGCTGAATCCTTTGGCCACTGATATCATTGGAGAAAAGGTGAATAGGTATCTGCTGCACAAAAAAATGTAACTGCAGAAACAACCAAAGACAAAAATCTGCATATGTGAACATACCCCTATAACTCACACAGTTACTTTTTTTTTTTTTTTTTGGCACATAATATGTCTCCCAAGGGGTCATTGAAAGTCCTCTGGGGACACTGATACTTTTATTTATATTTGCACTTTTCCACCGTAACTGGGGCATCTAAAGAAGTACCACTTACAGGCCCCTGTTGGGGCATTCTACACAGGCAGAGATGAACATGGTGTGCTAAGAGCCAGCAGCTCTGCTCTGCCCAAGACACCTGGCTTGTTATGGTGTTAAGCACAGTTGTGTTTGAAATATATGATCTTCAGCATTCAGATATCTATATTGAAACATGTTTTTAATGAGTTTTATATAAAATCTTTTTATGTGGTAATGCTGACTTTTTCTCTACTTTGTGACAGAAGTCTACGGTACATTATATGTATACATCAGATGGGCTTAACGCCAAAATGCAGTGTGCCTGCAAATAAACAAGCAGTAGTATCCTTCTAAAAGCTTGTTTCCACGACCGTGCTGTGTTTTGCGGATGCCGCCTGTGTGTGTTCCGCAATTTGCGGAACGGTACGGGCGGCCCTATATAGAAATGCAAAACGGACAAGAAAAGGACATGAGTCATAATTTTTGAGGGGCCACGGAATGGAGCAACGATGCGGCCCCATAGAAGTGAATGGGTCCGCACCCGAGCCGCAAAAAATGCAGCACCAAACCACAGTTGTGTGAACAAGCCCTAACCCTTTGCAAAAACTCTAAAGCAAATGTGAATATGTAAGAAACAAAACTGTACCAGAATAATGTGACATTGAAAATACTGAATTCTAAGGCCACTTTATGACGATTACTGGGTAAAATCAAAAGCAGAGTGGAAGAATGATGGTTACATCTAATCCCAACTGCCGCATATGTCTCTGCTCATGTACCATAGCTTCTCAGAACAGTCCCATGATATTGGCCCATGGACATGGAACTGATGTAGCAGAAATCGATGGGTTCGGCCAGCTTTAGGGGACCTCAGTCCAGTTTGCCTTATTTTATCATTCTTTACTCTTCTGTGGTGTGTGACAGAACATCTATCTATTTACAACAAGATGGCAGTTCCGTTAAAGGGGTTATGCCATGACTGATGTAAAAAATGAAAATCAGACATCAAATAGTACATGATAATACCTTTCTAAGAAAGCAAGAACCAGCGCCGCACCTCACATGGAACCAGAGATCTACATATTCACTTCTCCAATTAGATTCTCTTCAGCCTGGCAGCTCAGGGGACATGTCAGCTCTAACAGAACATATCGCTGGTGACAGTTGAAGGTTTTAACTGAGCACATTGGACCAAAAAATAAAGGAAAAACCAAACAGCAGGTGGCAATATATGGATACATGTTATTGAATAACTCACTGTCTATACTAAATTTTAATTACATGCAATTCCAAAAGTATTCAGATCTAGATGCTGGTTTGAAAAATGTAGAATATGCTTTGTGACAAGGATTTTGGGCAAGGATATTTAATCATTTTTCTATCAAATGTATTTTTTCAGCAAGAAGGTCAGTGTACTACGAATGTGTTTGTGACACCAAATGAAGAAATCAGGGATATACAGTTGCATTGTCACTCAAGCACAGGTAAAAATATGCAAGAAGATTTCACCTCATATACATTTGTAAGAATAAATGAATATCTATTTATTCATAAGAACAGCGATCCCCAAATTTTTCAGCTCACGTGTCACTTTTAAATATGACAGATAGCATGGAGCCACAACGAACAGCAAAATGTAAGAATTACAATGATACAGTTTTTACTGCCACTAATATGGTTTTGACCCTAGTAGCATGTAATGGTAATATATAAGTGTAGGTTTGGAATAAGTAAAATAATGTGTATTATATTTCATTTACAACATGCGGCAGATTTGTTGCAGAAATTTCTCTGACTGAAAATCAAGTCCATTCAACATCTGAATTAAATCGTATTGATGGAAAGCACATATCTTTCTAAAAACCCCATAAAGATTGACAGGAAACATTAACAGAATTCTAGCTTTCTAGAATTCTGTTGCAAATTGGAGAACATAGAGGGCACAACATTTATTATGTGTTTTTGTTTTACACCTTCCTTAAAAATTCTGAAAAAATGTTGAGTAAATGGGTCATGATGAGAAAGACACTACTCACAAAGTTAGGGATATTTGGCTTGTGGGTGAAATTTCCGGATGAACCTAAAATGCACTCTAACCTTTACAGGTGCACTTAATGTGACCTTCTCTAAACATTTGAATGCAAATGTACAACTATTTAATGTTTCAGTACTTTTTGCACAACTTGCTGTTCTCTAACAAGCAGCTTAACGGCAAAATTCACAACAGGTGTTTGATCCATGAATCGCCGAATAAATTTCCTGGTTCAATTAGAATTGCTTTTTAAACAGTCCTCCTCATCATGCTGTTCACAGTTTAACATCATGAGACAAAGAGGACACCAAACAATTGATCAACAGTGCCTCAAAATTGCAAGACTTCAAGCAGGATGTTCTCAGTTGGAAGTGGCCACTGAGCTTAGAGTGTAACAGAGTGTCATCAGAAGGTAGCAACAGGGATACAGAAAGGGGAAGAGTAAAAGAAAGGCATAGAAGTGGATGTCCATTGGCTACATCCCACACTGATTACCACTTCATTGTGAACAATGCTCTGCATAACCGGATGATGAGTGCCACACAACTCTATTTAAGAACCGTCAAGTAGAGCAGATAGGCGCACTCACCATCCCTTTAAAAATCTTCTTTTATTGCAGAGAAAGCGTATGTAAACAGGGGGACTCACATGGATTGCATATTCACTGAAAAAACAGCGACGGCCGTTTCGCAGATTCACCGCTTCATCCGGCTGTTCAATCATTCAAAAGATCGCGCTCTCGCTGGTTATAAGCGTCACTGCCGGTGGGACACAACCTGCCCATTACCTAGCAACTTATGACGCTCCACAAGCAGCACTGCGCTACACAGTGATTCAAAACGAACATAATAAAAACAAAAACAAAAGCAGCAAATTAGACACATGGAAAACATTGGATCGCAACCAAGCCGGTCACTACCGTGCACGCTCTGAGCATTTTAAAGAGAGTTTTGGGTTACCATGAGTGGACAGAGACGCGAAAAATCCGGATGCGAAAAATCACACCCGGTTAAAATCGCATCTACTATAGCAACTGCAATAGAGTAACAATCGCATCATGTGAACATCGACAGGTCATTATGTTCATTTAAGCCTAAGTGGCCTGTGGCATCAGCTCTTATAATAAATTTTGCTTCCTTCTGTAGCAGTGAGCGATGTCTGTCCCCTCCATGTGCTGGTGGGGGTACATGCTCCAAACCTGCAAACCTCAAAAGATTAGCATCTCCTCCATGCCGATGTCTCACATGCTCGATTAGACGGGTACATCCTTTTCCTGTTCGAATCGAATTACGGTGTTCGCGTATACGTTCCAATAGAGACCTCTTAGTTTTCCCTATATAGAAGGCACCGCAAACACAAATCAATACATAGACCACAAAAGTTGTTCTTCACGTAATGAACTGACTAACATAATGTTCAATGCCTCCAAAAAACTAATGGCAACCCTGTAACATGTAGCTGCATAGTGAACAGTTGCCGCAGCGATGATTCCCCAAGGGTTTTCTTAATGACAACCAGTCCTTTCCCTTCCGTTCACTATACCGGCTGCGCACTAACATATCTCTGAACGTACAGCATCTTTTAAACGTTATAATAGGTTTTTGTTCCACTAGATTCTTCAAACTATCCTCAGACCGTAGAATCTCCCAATTACTCAAGATACATTTCCTTATATTATTCGCCATTGGGCTATATTTAAAAACAAACACAAACCTATCCTGACCCTTTTCTGATGCCTTCTTTCTGCGGCCACTACTTGCTAGTAGCGATTTCTGCGTATGGCTCTTCGCCTTCTCTAAGGCTATATCCAGCTGATTAGGTTGGTATCCCCGCTGGATAAGCCTATTCTTTAGTTCCTCAGACTGCCTCAAAAACGTGTCATCTTGGCTATTTACACATCTTACTCTTAAAAATTGTCCATACGGAACTGATTCCTTCACGCTACGCGGATGATAGCTGTCATGGTGCAGTAGGGTATTGGTAGCAGTGGGTTTCCGTACCCTTCGGTACTTAGAGCACCATCTACCACGGTGACACGGACATCCAAGAACTCGATGGACAACCGTCCAAAGTTGAGGGTGAACATCATGTTCATGTCGTTCACGTCGTTGAGATGTGCCACAAATTGCTCACACTGCTCCTGTGTCCCCGACCACACCATGAAGATATCATCCACGTAGCGTAAGAATAAGCATATAGAACCAAGGAAGGGATTCAATGTAGAAAAGAAAAATTTATCCTCAAACCTGCCTAAAAAAATATTAGCGAAAGTGCATGAGACCGGCGTCCCCATGGCGGTCCCAAAAATCTGCCTATACCATTGGTCATTAAACTGGAAAACATTGTTTTCTAAAACAAATAATAGAGATTCCTCTACAAATTCCCCAAATTGCGGGTCCCTCCCGGTGTGTTCGATAAGCTCGAGAACTGCGTCAACTCCTGCCCGTTGTGGAATACGTGTGTACAGGCTCACCACGTCTAGGGACACCAAACTCCAACCATCCCGCAACTGAAAACTTTCCAGTGCCCGGAGGAAGTCGTTGGTGTCACCCAGATACGTGGGAAACCTGCACAAAATAGGATGCAGCAGCCAGTCTAGGTACCTCGACAAGGGTTCAGTCACTGAACCGACCCCCGACACAATAGGTCGTCCAGGGGCTGGGTCAGTGACTTATGTACCTTAGGGAGGAAATACCAGGCTGGCTTACTAGGGGCGGGAGGGACCAGTTTGTCAATGGTGTTACCCTGGAGGACGCCCGACTTAATGTACCTCCGCAACAATACAACCAACTTGTTGCTAATCTCGGGCACTGGGTCCGAGGACAACCTTTCATACGTGGAATTATCATTTAATTGCCTCCCTGCCTCAGTAACATAATAGTCACGTGACATGACCACAACATTACCCCCCTTGTCCGCCGGCTTGATGATGAGCTCCGAGTTCCAATGTAAGGCCGCTGACTGCTTCTTGCTTGAGTTCCCCTTTTCTTTGGGGTATAACAGAGCTTTTGTATCTCTCAGAATCCTCTCATGGAACATGGAACACACCTCTCAATCACCGAGCCAGCGGGCATAGGGGGGCAAAAGGAGGATGGTACACCACCGCGGAAATCACTCTGTTGAAGAATGGGCCTATTGTCAGGTTTTAGATTTGTGTTAGTTAGTAGCTCCAGGCATTCAGTCTCTTGTGTACTGAAGGGTTCTGTGATGTTGTACCCCATAGGGTCAAGATATACTGGTTTATCCCCTTCCCTTTTATTCCCCTGATACGTGGGAGTATTGTTGAAATGTTTCTTTAGATATAACTTGCGGACGTTTTTGAACAGATCAATTTCAAATAGAGTCCTGTCAAATTGTTCCATCGGACTGAACCCCAGTCCCAAATTCAGGACTGAGGTGCAGTCATAGGGCAACTCGACATTACTAATATTTATCACAATATTAGAAGACCCATCATCGGGCTGATTCAAACCCTCCACGACACTTGTTTCTTCTTGCGTGCTGATCTGCGCACGTTTTCTTCTCCGACCCCCTCTCCTTGTTCTCCTCCTAAAGGGGGATTGCCATGGGGTTTTGGGGGTTGGTTAGTAGACTCATCTGATGCGCTGGATTCCGACTCTGTCATCCACTAGTTGCTCTTAGATCTCTTTATAAAAGGACGTCGTCTCCTTGGTCTTCTTCTCTGCCAATCAAATACCCGACCCGTGTCGTAGTCTGCCTTATCACGCAGGAATTTATCCTTTTTTTTCTCTTTCATTTCTGTTTGTGTTACTATCAGCTTCCTATTCATGCGTTTCTCGAAGGCCACCAACTGGGTCTCGGATAGGCGAGATTTTAATTCTTCTTTCGCTCTCTGTAGGTCTGTGTTAATTATGTCATACTCCTTCTCGTTCCTATTCAGCACTGTTTGCAAGATCTTTAAGGAGAAGCTCAGATGCAAGTCTTTCCATTCGTTGACAAAGGAGGGATCCTCCTCAAATTGTGCCAACTCCTTGTAAATGCGGAGTCCACGCGGAACTCGTCCGCTCTCATTGTATGATCTCAGAGAATTCAGAGTCCAAAAAAGGCGCACCTCTTTATCGGCCAATTGTAGGACTTTGTTCTCCAAAGTTCTAGTGCTGCAAGATTGTAATATATCCTTTGAATTACAGTCCATGAAAAAAGAGACTGCCCCCTCTCTGCCTGTTATTAAACTTGGAGTCGTGTCTTCAACCATGGTTCCCACAAATGTTATAACAGGTTATTGAAAGATCCGGACGTGCTCACTCCAGAAAATAGATCAAAATGTACCAACACATAGAATTTAAGGGAGGTGAGAGGCACCCAGGTGTCACGTCAGACCTCTACCTGCAAGGGTATCTGACCACAGGCATCATCGTCTTGCATGAGCCAAGGAGCATCTATGCTGAATGACTGGATGAGGGACCAGTAGGCCTCAGTGCTGTTCACTGATGAAAGTCAATTCATGCTGAGCAGAAATGATGGTCGCCAATGATGTTGAAGACATCAAGGAGAGCGCTGTGCATCAGCCACTGTTGTTACCAAAAGAGCATTTGATGGTGGTGTTACAGTGTGGGCAGGAGTGTCTACTCAATACAGAACTGCCCTATATGTTGTGAATGGTACAGTGACAAGCCCATATGACTTGAATAATATCATTAATCCAGTCATTGTGTCTCTGCATGAACCACACAAGCCTAATTTCATCTTCAAGGGCGACAATGCGCTAGTTCATCGAGGACACCTCATTAGGGAATGGCTGCTCAAGACTGGGATACCTCAAATGGAATGGCCTGCACTTTCTCCAGACCTGAATCCCATTGAAAACCTATGGGGTCAGCTGAGTCACAGTGTAGAGGCTCATAACTCTGTACCCCAGAACCTCAATGACCTGAGGGCCGCTCTTCAAGAAGAGTGGGATGCCATTCCTCAGCAGACAATAAGCTGACTTGTGAACAGCATGAGACGTTGTTGTCAAGCTGTAATTGATGCTGAAGGCCACATGACAAGTTATTGAGACAGTTACATTTTTGTGGGATTATACCCACCACTATTGTTGGCTTTTGTTTCAATAAATTGTTTGAGATGAGGAAATCACCATTGCATGCTAATACTTAAATGAGCTAATTTCATGATCATATAATATCACTGTAACGTGAACTTTTTACATTTTCCATAAATTTCACCCAAAAGCCAAAACTTTTTGAGTGGTTGTATATTTTCTGCCCAAATTGATATTTATAGGTGTATTAAAGTTTGCTAATATGAAAAAGCATAACACATGCAAAGGTGCAGCATGTTTTTAAACAGGCTGTTTATCAGCCATGCTATTACCCATAGCCATGTATGTTAGCATCATTCGAGGAGGCGGGAGGTTAATGTAGAATCGGTTCTGCTGTAAATGGTATTTTTTTAATTCAACAAATCGAAGATGAAATGAATTTCAAGAAGTTTACTCATTTCTATTTATTTTTACATAGCTAGGTAATATTAATTTCAGCTTTTATTCTCTTTGACAGTGCTGAGAGTTTTAATTGCATGATGGTTCAGATTAGACATTGATCTGATGCTAACAGATAATTTGCCACTAAAGTTCATCAAAACTTTGTGCTTCTAGATAATTGATGATATCTACATGTATCTACATGAACCGATGGTTTACTACCCAACATTTTATTTGTCTTTAGGATTTTGTCTCAGTTGCCCTGATGAAGTAGAAAAGAATGATCCTGCACTGCTCAATTTGCTGCAAAAATTTATTGAGGAATATAATTCCCACAGTAACGACACAAAGCTTTATAAAGTTCAGAATGTTGAGACTGTGTCAAGGAAATTGGTAAAGTATTCCTTTATACTTGGTAAACACCATTACCACAGCCAATGTTTGGCTAATACTATGGAAATGACTCCCAATGTATATCTAACATGCCCATAGACTCATTAGCCAGTATATATTTCACTGTTTTAAACAGTCTTAAGCCATTTAATTCAACTGTATAAAAAGAGTATACATATAGAAGTCAATAATAGTTATGTGTGGCTGTAGATTCATATGTACGTCTGGTGCATGTTTGGCAGACTATTTTTAATGGACTCACCAAACATTATGCCAGAATTTGGTGTAAATTACTAAAAAACTGAATAATAGCAATGCTCCAAAGTAGAAAAAAAAAACTTTCTTTGTGTTCCAATAAATATGTACAGCAAAATCATGGACAATTACAAAAACTATATAATATATAATATATATATATATATATATATATATATATATACACATAAAAAAGTAATAGCAAGGCAGCACTCCAGTCTTCCAGTGAAACAAAGTGGATCTTTATGACACCCAATGGCAATGCAACATTTCAGCTCTTTCAATGGAGCCTTTGTCTAGCAGTATAAAGATATATGTCAGTTTAACAGTGGATATACCTATAGAAAAATGGGTGCATGCTCCATATACAATCCATACAAATCATCCAGGTGGCACCTTCATTACACACCTCTGCCTCTGTCCAGACCTAGCAGAAGGAAGTTTGGCGTCACAGTGCCCATTCCATGGCCTGCCATTGACAGATAGACACCGTTGCTGTCATGAGCGAGAAACCCGGAGTGCTATGGAATAGAATCATATCGTCTTTAGCAACTAATGCAGGTTCTGTTTGGGATCCGATGTTGTCACCGCTAATAGTGATAAGAGGGACATCAGACTAGACCTCTGAACAGATTACTAACATTATTTTTATCTCAGTCCCCTAAACTCATTTAGATACCAGATCAGATCTTGTATTTCCCCTATAAAATAACTTGATAGACTGTGCCCATACACACTATGACACAAACAAATCAGACTGTGCACGTACGAGACGAGGGGGTAATGTCAGTGCTTAGTTTATTTATATATTCTCATTGCAATGGGAAGCAGCACGAGGAAAAAAGAAGCAGCTTGCCCTATCTTGGGACAGAATCAGTGACGAATCTCCCATTGAATAGGAAGCTGAAAAATATGCTTCACATATGTCCGTTCATTTTTGTGCATTTTCTGTGTGGTTTTTTGGTGCAGATCTGCTTCAAAAACCTCCAGCTTAAAATTCAGCTTTGTATTGAAGTGAATGCCCATTGGTTCAAATACAGACGTGTCAAAAAACGCATAAAAAACATAAGTTTTTTTTACGCTGAAAAGTAACACAGGGATTCTGCGCTGATTTTCGTCCTGTGAACTGGCCCAAAGAGAAGGTAAAGGTGATCCACCGCTGTTTTATTATGGAAAATGCAAGCATTGACTAAAAGAGACATGCCAAGCAAGCTGGACATATGATAGCAGATACGACAAGCTATCCTCTCAAGATAGTGGGAGAGATTTATCAAAACTGGTGTAAAGGAAAACTGGCTTAGTTGCCCATAGCAACCAATCAGATTACACCTTTCACTTCCCAAAGGAGCTGTCAAAAATGAAAGGTGGAATCTGATTGGTTGCTGTGGGCAACTAAGCCAGTTTTCCTTTACACCAGTTTTGACGAATCTCGTATTCAAAAATTCACAATTTTTCCGCAGATACAAATGAAAGAAATCCAAAAACAGAAATATAGATAGGCACCGTAAACACGAGAGTCATAAATGTGTTTTTATTTTGAGGATAAAATTGAGACTATTAAGTTCTTATATTATTTCTGTAGGTTCAAAATGAAAAACAATACAAAGTGATGTTCACAATTCAAGAGACCAATTGTTCAAAATCAGACTATAGCATCCTGGGAGAAGAGTGTGTCATTAAACCACCGAGTGTAAGTTTAAAACCTTTCATAAAAAACAAGTGCATTACTGTTGATTATATATTAGAGAGATTCATGAGAATTCCTGACATGTCTATATAATAATATTTCTTGATTAATCTTTTCAAAATGTGTTCAAAAGTCATAATTATTTAATCACCAGCCTGCTGAGATGTTCTGCTACATACGAAGGCTACTTTCACATCTGCGTTTTTGCTGGATCCGTCATGGATCAGCAAAATCACTTCTGTTAGGAAAATGTTCATCTGTTATGAACAGATCCGGTTATATTATCTCTAAAATTGCCATGACGGATCCGTCTCTAAAACCATTGTAAGTCAATAGGGGACGGATCTGCTTTCTTTTGTGTCCAAGAAAACGGATCCGGCACCATTGACTTACATTATGGTTCATACCAGATCCATCTTGCTCCACATCCCATAACACCTGAGAAATGCTGCTTGCAGCCTTTTTTTGTCTGGCACTGGAACGCAACCAAACGGAACGGAATGCATCTCTATTGACAATAAATGGGGACGGATCTCAATACCGGAAAGGAAAAGTGCAAATGTGAAAGTAGCCTAAGGGTACTTTCAGACGACGACATTTGTCGCGCGACAATAAGTCGCACTATTGTTGCGCGACAATTTCTATAATGGGAGTCTATGGTGTCGCATTGCGACATGCTGCGACGCGACAGTTGCAAAAAATCCATTTAAGATGGATTTTTCTGCCACTGTCGCAGTAGCAGCATGTCGCAATGTGACACCATGGACTCCCATTATAAAAATTGTCGCGCGACATTGGAGCGACAAAATGTTGCGTGACAAATGTTGCAGTGAAGTTGTGCCCTATTTGTCACGCGACTTAATGACACGTGACAAATGTCGTCGTGTGAACGTACCCTAAACAAGCATGTAGTGCATGAGTTGTTCACATGCTGTTTTGTCATTGTTTGACCCTATTCTCCTGTTTCTGAAGACAGATTTTTTTTCCCCTTTATTATTACTACTAAAAGGTACATTTCCACTGGTAGTTTATACATGTACTTTGCACTTTCCATCATAGCGGTCTCTTACCATTCTCCACACAGTGGTAACTTTCCAATATCCCTTTTTTCCCACAGCATAGTTTCCATTCTCAACTAGAAAATAGCTCTAGGGATTTATTTAACGAATACAGTTTTATGCTGTTTTGAATGCATTCTCTTTAACCCCTGAAAGATGAAGCCAATTTGCATTTCTCCTCCCCACATTTCAAGAGTCATTTTTTTTTTAATTCTCAAATTAAATAGCCCTATGAGGCCTTATTTTAATATTTATTTTTTTTGCTAGAAAAGCTGCATTTTTAATGGCATCATTTAATTTACCATGTCTTTTATTGGAACATGTGTATGTCATATTGTGTGAAGGGGTTAAACCATACAGTTTTAAAGCTCTAAACAGTTTCTAGACGTAAATCAGTGAGAACGTCACCACACCTGGCCAAGTCAATGACAGTGCAGAGGGCGCAGCAGTTGCAGAGAGAGCAGAGCTTTGAGGTGTAATGGCAATGTCCCAATTGCTCCTAGAGGCTCATTTGCATAAATTAAAACATCATTTTTCTTAGCAATGCGAGCGCATATGAGATGAACATAGGACCAAAACAGATTCCTTCATCTGCCAAGTGCACATGTAACAGGTCAGCCAGTTTCATAGGTACAAATCTGCTGACAGATGCCGTTTACTGGAGACCAATCACAGAATAAGGTTATGCCACTTACTTGTCTATTAGGTTCATACCATTCTAAAAACCATTGCATGCCAGTTTATATGCAAACATCATCAGATAAACTGGCATTGGGGAGATTTATCAAAACTGGTGCAAAGAAGTGACACGGTTATCTATAGCAAGCAATCAGATTCCAGCTCTTTTTTTCAGAATCCCTTTGGAGAATGAAAGCTGAAATCTAATTGGTTATTACAGATAACAAATCCGCTTTTGCATTGCACTTACTTTGATAAATCTGCCCCATTGTGCCTCTAGTACATTATAGGGCTCCCATGTGATGACTCCATAGTTCTTGAGCATGCCTCATACATGGAAGCATAGTAACAAATCAATGTCTTACACAGAAGTTATTAATGTAATCCTTCTTGTTCATCTGCTATTAACTGCAATGTTTGATTATGTTTGATGTCAATTTGCTTTGTCCATCTCTATTTTAGAAAAACCTGTCTTGTAATGCAAACATCAATGTTGAAAATGAAATAGTGAACATTTTACCAGACTACACATGTGATACTTCTGCATCTCAAGTAAGCTGAAGTGTTTCTTTTGCATGTATCATTTAGTATCTGTACAATTTTTCTTAATTATTATTTTTTATTACAACATTCTACAATCTCCTCTCATCAGGCTCATCTACTGCCCTCCCCCCACTCTTCACCAAGGGCTCATGCCAGTGGCGTACATAGAGAAGTAAGGGCCCCATAGCAAGGATCAAACCAGCCTCCCTCCTCCCCACAAGACAGAAGGGTTTCTGCCTAAACCCTTTTCAATGACCCTTGGGCCATTTTTCCACTGCCTCATTTGCTAAAAATTGTTCCTTTAGAGCAGGGGTGCACAACCTGCGGCTCGGGGGCCACATGCGGCCCTCGATACCATTCTGTGCGGCCCCCAAACATCTGGTAAAAAACATGTAGGTCTATGTCTTATGGCTTCTTACATGTATCTTTCATGTAGTCTCCTATTAGATTGGAGTCCTAGAACTGTAATTAGACATTTATAGTATATACTGTATGTTCAATATGCCAAAAATACAGTATTTCAGTTGGTAATACCCTTTTAAGTTTTATTTTCGGCCCTTGGAATTGGTTCAGGCTGACAATGTGGCCCCCAACCAGAAAAGGTTGTGCACCCCTGCTTTAGAGGGTAGAGTCCTGACCAAGTTCTCCCCTCAGTAGAAGAGGAGATAATCCCAACTTAGACTGGGCCCCCTATTTCCCTGGGCTCCATAGCAGTTGCATGGTCTGCTGCTATGGCCCCCTCTTTCCCATGGAAACCAGCTGTGTGCACCCCGCATTACAGATGCGGACCCATTCACTTGAATGGGTCCACAATCCAGAAGGTCTGGTGCGGAACAGAGGCACAGAACCGTTTCTTTCAGTGCCTCCACACCGCAAAAAAATAGAACGTGTTCAAGTTGAATGGGTCTGGATCCGTCTGCGGAATCCACAAGGATGTTGCCCGTGGATTGGGGACCGCAAATTGCTGTACATCTTGACTGAGCTGCCTGCTCACTGAAGGAGCAGATCAGATCCATTTCTACAGAGAGGGGAAGCTGAGGAGGAGAAGGGAGGGGCTGCTGGAGACAGAGGCAGAGACACTGACAAAGAAACCGCTGCTGGCTTGTAAGTGGCTTGCTGTCTAACTTCACTGCTGGCTTTACATCCAAACCATCTAGTGTCCTCCTAACTGCTGCTGCTTCTTAGGTTGCTGTATAGAGTTAGGAGTAGGATCCCCTGTTTCTCCATGTTTAGTGTATGGACAGACATGATACCATCTAGATGTTGCTAAACTGCCAGATACAAGTCATATGATGTCCATAAATAGTCATCTTCCTCATGTAGTGCACATATTGTGAAAATGTATTGTGAAAAAATTAACTGAAAAAACACTGTAGGTGCAAAAGCCACTAAACTTTTTCTTTGTCTTCATAATTAAATAGTGCTTTTACTTCTTTCAGTGGTTTCCAGAACTTGTATCAAGATTGGCATTTCTTAAACCAGTCTTGTTTGCGTTAGACACATTTCTAGCCTTCAGTGCACCATAAAATGAAATAAACTCCAGCTATGAGCTGGCTTGGATTTGAGATAAAGTTTGAAAGTGTCATGCATGATGTCAAACCACAAAGTGTCAAGGTGTGATATAAAAGCACAAAAATTTGACTTTTTAACTCCGCAAAAATGTCCAAACAGTTTAATATATTCCCCCAGTGGCTTTTCATTTTGAAGATTCAGAGATGTATTGTATAAATTTGATGTCCTAATATTTCATATTTTACAACAGGATGTCAGAATCAGGGGTTATCGCCAAGTTATCCACCAATAAGTCCTCATTTCACCTACAGCAATGCAACTGGAAATATGAAGCATTATGTAAAGCCTATATAGTCCATACAAAGTAGTTCTCCAAGAGGAAGAAAAACTGTCACTAGAGTACCAGTTAAGGCTACTTTCACATTAGTGTTTTCAATTCCGCTATTGAGATCTGTATCAGGATCTCAATAGCGGAAGAAAACGCTTCAGTTTTCTCCCCATTCATTGTCCATAGGGACGAAACTGAACTGAATGAAACAGAATGCACCAAAATGCATTCCGTTCCATTTGGTTGCTTCCACATCGTGGACAGAAAAACGCTGCAAGCAGCAAGACACAATAGAAAACGGATCCGTCCCCCATTGACTTACAATGATGTTCAAGACGGATCCGTCATGGCTATAGAAGACATAATACAACCAAATCCGTTCATGACGGATGCATGCGGTTGTATTATTGTAACGGAAATGTTTTTGCAGATCCATAACGGATCCGAAAAAAACGCTAATGTGAAGGTAGCCTTAGTTAGTGGTGCACAACCGTTTTTGGTCTGGGGGGGGGGGGGGCATTGTCGCATTGCTCTATTTTAAGGGGCCTAAAGAAAATGGCCTATTACACAAGCTGATACAAAGCAAATGGTACAAACCCAGAATGATGTTACCTCAGTTCATCCATCCCAGTTCATGCCTCACAGTCCAATATCCTCAGTTGATTTCATTTCTTAACCTTCCCTCAGCCTTCCTTCTTATACCATTTTTACCCGTTGACTAACATGTGGAGGACATCTAATTGGCTAGAACAAAATTTCAACCCTAATCATAAGTCTATTGGCCGTTTTAAACTAAACTGATATTCTGAGTAGTTGATTGTCTAATCCTGTTATGGAGGCAGTTGTATAACTTAGGCTACTTTCACACTCGCGTTTTAGGCGGATCAGTCATGGATCTGCAAAAACGGATCAATTACAATAATACAACCGCATGCATCCGTCATGAACGGATCCGTTTGCATTATCTGTAACATAGTGAAAACGGATCCATCATGAACTTTTCTTTTGTGCCAGTATGTGTCAGAGAAAACGGATCCATCCCCATTGACTTGCCAGGATGGATCAGATTTATCAAGCAGAGTGGAATGGAGCCTGATCGGAGGCAAACTGATGCATTCTGAGTGGATCCTTTTCCATTCAGAATGCAGTAGGGCAAAACTGATCTGTTGTGGACCGCTTGTGAGAGCCCTGAACGGATCTCACAAACAGAGAGCCAATACGCGAGTGTGAAAGTAGCCTTAAAATGCAGAGGGAAGATTTTTGTCTGGACACTTCTTGTGCAAACCTAGATGACAGATAATAGTCACCTTTACCATAAACAGAAGTTGCTCTGGACAGAAAACGTTATACATTGTTCTCCCAGCCACAGAGTCTCCATTGGCCTAGAAAACCCTAAAGCCCCTTTCACACGGGCGAGTTTTCCGCGCGGGTGCAATGCGTGAGGAGGACGCATTGCACCAGCACTGAATCCGGACCCATTCATTTCTATGGGGCTGTGCACATGAGCGGTGATTTTCACGCATCACTTCTGCGTTGCGTGAAAATCGCAGCATGCTCTATATTGTGCGTTTTTCACGCAACGCAGGCCCCATAGAAGTGAATGGTGCTGCGGGAAAATCGCAAGCATCCGCAAGCAAGTGCAGATGCGTTGCGATTTTCCCGCATGGTTGCTTAGCAACGGGAGCCGATCTCTATTATTTTCCCTTATAACATGGTTATAAGGGGAAATAATAGCATTCTTAATAAAGAATGCATAGTAAAATGAAGATGAAGGGGTTAAAAATAATAAAAGTTAACTTACCTTAGCCACTTGATCGCGTAGTCGCGATCTCTCCTCTCTTTCCCAGCATCAGCTAACAACAAAAGGACCTGTGATGATGTCAGATCACATGGTCCAATCACATGGTCTATCACCATGGTAAGATGGACCATGTGATTGGACCATGGGATGTGACGTCATCACAGGTCCTTTAGATCTTAGAAGATGCAGGGAAAGAGAGGAGAGATCGCGACTACGCGATCAAGTGGCTAAGGTAAGTTAACTTTTATTATTTTTAACCCCTTCCTCTTCATTTAACAATGCATTCTTAACAATGTTATAAGGGAAAATAATCAATTCTCCAGAAGACCCGAAACCGGACTTCAGTGATGAAGTCCGGCTTCGGGTTGGGTACCAAACATGGCGTTTTTTCTCACGCGCGTGCAAAATGCGTTACAAACGTTTGCACCCGCGTGGGAAAAACGAGCATATTCCCGCAACGCACCCGCCTCTTATCAAACATAACAGGAATCAGTCAGCACTCGATCTGCGGCGTTGCACGGGAAGGAGCCTTCTCCACAGTAATAAGAAACAAATCCCAGCAATCGTAACTTTGTTATAGTTTATTCTGTAGTTTGTTCAAATATCTGGATAATATAACGTTATCCTGGACGCGCGTTTCGGCAAATAGCCTTTCTCAGCAGGTCACAGGAATCAATGTTAAGCACATATATAAAGGCAAAGTGACGTCAGACGCCAACAATGAGTGACAGGAAAAACATCCAATTGAAAACATTGTTTCACTTTCAAAGTAAACAAACAGATTAATTAAACATGTTACCATCCGTTCTTAATTCACAGAAGACATCTGTAGAAATAATGAAATGAAAGCAGAATATCAGCATACAAGTCTTTTGCAATTATATTCATAAGTTATAGAAAATAAACTTTTTAACCATTTGTGGCTAGGGTTACAATCTAGTTATTTCATATTCGCGATTCAATCCACGCGGATGCAAAGTATCCAAAGTGTGGATCCAGAAAGCTTCCTACGGAGCAGAAGCCTCTTAATATCACCACCCCTTCTCGGCATTTTGACCTGCTCAAGCACCTGAAATTTTAACTGTGCAATATTATGCTTATATTTCTCAAAATGATTAGGTAATGGTAATAACAAATTTTTGTTCTAATTGTAGACTTATGCTTGCAGATCCTATCCCTAATCGTCTGCATTGTTTCACCCACATAAAGTAACCCACAGGGGCACTTAATAGTATAGATTACATTACTAGAATCACAGGTAAAATAACCGGTGATATTGAACGGTTTTCCTGTATGTGGGTGAAGCACCTGCGACCCTTTAATAATGTGCGAACACTGCAAACAACGTAGGCACGGAAATGTGCCTTTTTCTGACTCAACAAAGTACTTTGTCTTAATGTTGTTATACCACTACCTAAATCAGCCCGTACCAATTGATCCCTATAGTTAGGATTCCGTTTATTACAAATCAATGGCGGAGATTTAAATTCCTCCACCAATGGATATGCCTTGGTAAGCAGGTGCCAATGCTTACGTACTATATTGTCAAAACCCCTATTGAAGGCGTGGAATTTATGTATGAAAGCAATCCTTGGTGCTTTTTATCTGCAATAACATCCCTCTCAGGCCGGGAGCATAGATCCTTTTGACCTTATCAAGAATAGATCTAGGATAGCCTCTCTCCTCAAACCTAGTGGTCATCTCCTCCATTCTAAAATTCAATTGTTCAGGGTCCGTCACAATGCGGTGTACACGTTGGAACTGTGATTTTGGTATTGCTTTTTTAGAGAAGGAGGATGAGCACTGGTGTAAAGAGAGTGCTATTCCTATCAGTGGTTTTTCTGTAAAGATCACTAGAGAGGATGCCATTCTCATCCTTGATGATCACTGTATCCAAAAAGCTGACCTGGTTCCTATCGCTGGTCATGGTAAATTTCAAGCCCTCACATACTGAGATATTCAAAAAAGGAAACGAGGGTATCATGTGGCCCGCCCATACGCAGAATATGTCATCTATAAATCTCTTCCATACTAGAATTTTGCTAGATTCCTTATAGGTGTATACAAATTGATCTTCAAAAGATAACATAAATGCGTTAGCGTAGGGCGGGGCCACATTACTACCCATCGCAGTCCCCCGTCTCTGACCATAATAGGTATCCTCAAAGAGAAAATAATTCTCATACAGCACTAGATGTAGCAACTGCAATAAAAATTCTTGCTGGAGATCAGAATAGCTGCTGGTGCGCAACAACTGAGATACAGCTTGTATTCCTTTATCATGATCTATAGATGTATAGAGAATAACAACATCTATAGTCACCAACCAGCTATCTGCAGGTATTTTCTCCATTTCCCTGATTACAGTCAAAAATTGTGTTGTATCAAGCAAAAATGATGGGGTGTTCCTGATTAACGGTGTTAATACTTTTTCTAGTACAATTGATAAAGGAGACAAAATAGAGTCTACTGAAGCAACAATAGGACGTCCCGGTGGGTCTATCAGAGTTTTATGAACCTTTGGAAGTATATATAATACCGGGGTGATCGGTTTCTGATTAATCAAATAATTCCTCATTTTCTCGTCTATAACGCCATTCATCGCAAAATGACATACCACTTCAGTAATTTTCTGTTTAATCAGGAACACTGGATTATTTTGCAAAGGTGTATATGTCTCTTTATCGGATAGCTGACGAAGAACCTCTTTTACATAATTTGTCTTATCCATTATTACAATGGAACCACCCTTGTCAGCTGGTTTTATTACAAGAGTTTTATCCTGCATCAACATTTTAATGGCATTCCTTTCTCCCACAGTTATATTATGGGACAACATCAGTTCTTTTCTCCTAATAGAATCAAATAAATCCCTGGTCTCCTTTTGGACTAGATGAACATAAGTCTCTACTGGGTGATAGACCTTAGGTGGTGAGAAAGTACTCTTAATCCTTAAACCCAGTGTCTCCAGGGACAAAGCTTGAGAGGATATCCCTTCAGTTGCAAGTTCCAGAGGATTGACAGCCTCAACCTGTCGTTGTGCATCGTGTGCCTTCAGTCGCAATTTGCGAAAAAATTGTTGCATGTCAATATCGAATTGAAAGCTATCGAATTGTGAGGTGGGGCTAAATGTCAATCCCATCTGAAGTGCCTTAATTTGATCAGGATCCATGGTTTTAGAAGACAGATTAATCACAAGTGATATTGACATGCAACAATTTTTCAATAGGGGTTTTGACAATATAGTACGTAAGCATTGGCACCTGCTTACCAAGGCATATCCATTGGTGGAGGAATTTAAATCTCCGCCATTGATTTGTAATAAACGGAATCCTAACTATAGGGATCAATTGGTACGGGCTGATTTAGGTAGTGGTATAACAACATTAAGACAAAGTACTTTGTTGAGTCAGAAAAAAGGCACATTTCCGTGCCTACGTTGTTTGCAGTGTTCGCACATTATTAAAGGGTCGCAGGTGCTTCACCCACATACAGGAAAACCGTTCAATATCACCGGTTATTTTACCTGTGATTCTAGTAATGTAATCTATACTATTAAGTGCCCCTGTGGGTTACTTTATGTGGGTGAAACAATGCAGACGATTAGGGATAGGATCTGCAAGCATAAGTCTACAATTAGAACAAAAATTTGTTATTACCATTACCTAATCATTTTGAGAAATATAAGCATAATATTGCACAGTTAAAATTTCAGGTGCTTGAGCAGGTCAAAATGCCGAGAAGGGGTGGTGATATTAAGAGGCTTCTGCTCCGTAGGGAAGCTTTCTGGATCCACACTTTGGATACTTTGCATCCGCGTGGATTGAATCGCGAATATGAAATAACTAGATTGTAACCCTAGCCACAAATGGTTAAAAAGTTTATTTTCTATAACTTATGAATATAATTGCAAAAGACTTGTATGCTGATATTCTGTTTTCATTTCATTATTTCTACAGATGTCTTCTGTGAATTAAGAACGGATGGTAACATGTTTAATTAATCTGTTTGTTTACTTTGAAAGTGAAACAATGTTTTCAATTGGATGTTTTTCCTGTCACTCATTGTTGGCGTCTGACGTCACTTTGCCTTTATATATGTGCTTAACATTGATTCCTGTGACCTGCTGAGAAAGGCTATTTGCCGAAACGCGCGTCCAGGATAACGTTATATTATCCAGATATTTGAACAAACTACAGAATAAACTATAACAAAGTTACGATTGCTGGGATTTGTTTCTTCTTATCAAACATGACGCCCGTGTGAAAGAGGCCTAAGGTCTACATTTTTGCATTTGATTGAAACAAAGGGATATTTATCCTTCCAACCTACCCTCTAGACATCACCTCGGAGTTGTACATAGCTTCTGATTGTAACTGTTGTAACCTGATTAAATGTCCTCCAATGTTAAATCAATGTGCCATGTGTGAATATCATATAAATATAATACATATAAAAATATGTAATATACCAATACTCCCCCACTTGAATCATTTCAGACCTGAATTGATTCACCAAACAAAAAGAAGAAAAAATATATATACCGTATATATACATATTCTGGTTCATGTTAAATTATCGCTGCTAATTCTAAGCATTTCTCCCTTTCTTTCATCCTCTTAATTAGTTTTTTCCCACAGCAATATAATCTGAACAAAACACATATTAACAGAAAACGGCATGAGTAGACCTGCTCTTGTGCAGGACCAGGAAGTGTAATTCAGCGCAGTGCAGCGCTCCTGGCAGAAACACAGCTGATCACACGATCAGCTGTACTTCTGTCCAGTAGGACTGGGGCCACAAATAGTGGTTCTGTGGGGTGCATGGGGCCCACAGGCTGCGAGTTGTGCTCCCCGACCTAAGTCAATGTCCAATCTATTAACACGCCTAGTAACATGACAAAGGATGAAAATGAAAACCTTCTTTATATAAAAATAGACCCACCCACAAAAAGCTGTTTTGGTGTGTTTTTGCCCTTTGTGAGGCCTTATTCACACATCCGTTGTGTTTTGCGGATCCACGGAGCCGCGGATCCGCAAAACACAGACACATCGGCAATGTGCATTCCGCATTTTTGCGGACCGCACATTGCCCGGACTCCATAGAAAATGCCTCTTCTTGACCGCAATTGCGGACAAGAATAGGACATGCTCTATTTTTTTTGCGGAGCCGCGGACCGGAAAATCGGCGGCGCGCTCCGCAAAATCGGATGCGGAGAGCACAGTGTGTGCTCTCCGCATATTTCCCTGCCCCATTTACAGTCAATGGGTCCGCATGTATTCCGCAAAATTGCGGAATACATGCGGACTACATTGCGGATGTGTGAATAAGGCCTAAGTGCAGGTTACAATACTAGAATGGCTGTCGAAAAGTCTTTGATGTCAGTCTGGGGGAGTAAAGTTTCTCTTAGTCGAAATTGTGTTTTCCCTACATTTATTGTATTTCTAATTAGTATATGTGAAACAATGGAAAATTAACATGTTTTGTTTTCACAGCGTACACGTATAGTTATCAAAGGTTTTTCACCTCTCCGCTCGATGCCAATTCTTGCTAGATCACAAAGAAGGATATCTCGCTCATCTAAGAATTCAAAGCATGAAAAAAAAGAAAAGAAAGACAAAAAAAACCAAAAGGATAAAAAACATAATGGCAAAGATTATCAGTCTTCTGAGGAATCTGCAGAAGAATACAGAAAAAAGCCACAAGTCCTTCCTAGACCTACACAGCAAGCAATTCCTCAAGTCCCAGAGATAGACACTAGTGTGCTTGAAACAACAACCCAAAAAGTCAACCCAACAGATGTACATATGGCTCCTTGTGAAATTGAACGGTTTACTATACCATACATACCCTACTTTCCACACTTACCAGATATAACTGTAATTTCAGAAGAAGAAACTTACCCAAATATTGATCATGACATAGTTACATTAGATTTACCATCTGTAGCTCCTGAAGATGTCCCAAAGTGTCCAGGAAAGCTATGGCAACCATTGCAACCATTGCCTCCTGTACAAATTTTTACTGCTAAACCATTTATTATTGACGGTCTCTTTGATGATTCAGATCTACTACCATAAAGTGAACAAAAATTACCGAGTTCAGACACAGCTAATATGACCAGTCGATAATAAACAGGATTTTTAGTGTAAAGAGTTTTAAAAAATAACAATAAAGGAAAACAAAACTATTTGTGTGTATAAGGCTGGTTCAAGACTAACACCCCTGACAGGCTATAATAAAAGTTAATCAATATATTGAAAGTGTGTGCCATTTTTTTAAATATTTGAATACACAAATATCAACATGAACTCCTTTATAATATTTTATAATAAATGTGAACCACATACGGTATATCATTACAATCTGGGAAGAAAACTGAAATAAGGTAGAAGTGATGGCTTTGTACTAAAATCCATTAATGGGAACCTGTCAGTAGACCACGGCATTATGAAACTCTGATGCCAAGCTGAAGGGAAGAAATCGAAGACGAGTCAACCAGTGAACACTTCTCCCTATGCCTCTCTTTAAAGTGATGAAAAGTATAAAGAACTTTCTGCTGAAATAAGTAATTCTTATTTTCATATTGTTACTACTGCAGTCAGTGTGAACTGAGCCCAATAGCAGACACCGTGATGAGAAGTGGTATTGCAGAGAAGACTGTAAAAAGGGAAGAAGCTGATGATTGATGATGATGATGATTGTCAGTGGTCAGAGACAAGCCAGAAGTCAGAAGCTGGCATCAGATAGTAGCGTGGTACAGAGGATCAGAAAGGCTCAGGGTCAGACAGGTCCAGTAGTCGTTGCAGGCGGCAGGTAAACAGAATGGTCAAACAGGCTGGGTTAAACACAGGAGATCAGAATAGAAGACTTTTGCTATTACTGATAGTAACTCAATGTTCAGGCAACTTCCTGGTAGAGGAAGCTGCTATTTAACCTTGTAAGGGCTCTTTCACACTTGCGTTCTGAGGATCCGGCGGGCACTTCCGTCCCGCCGGATCCGTCAGAACGCAAGTAGACTGACAGCATTTGAAGACTGATCAGTTTCCTGATCAGTCTTCAACATGCTTTCACTGTTACCATGGCAGCCAGGATGCTACTGGAGTTCTGGCTGCCATGGTACTCAGCAGCAGTGTACTTACCTGCGCTGCGGCCGCCGGGCGCTCCTTAATGACGTCACAGGTCCGGGCGGCGCATAGATCAATGCGCCGCCTGGACCTGTGATGTCATAATGGAGCGCTCGGCAGCGCAGCGTAAGTACACTGCTGCGTTGTACTACCATGGCAGCCAGGACTCCAGTAGCGTCCTGGCTGCCATGGCTACCGATCGGAGTCCCAGCTACACTGGGGCGCCGATCGGAGCGGCTGCTGCGCATGCGCAGCGCTAAACGTCGGATCCGGCGATGCGCCGAATCGGCGTTTAGCTATGCCGGATCCGAATAATGCTCTTCAATGGGCATTAATTCCGGATCCGGCGTTACGGCATGTCTTCCGGCTTTTTGGACGGAGACAAATCCGCAGCATGCTGCGCTTTTGTCAACGTCCAAAAAACGTTCACATACTTAACGGAATACATCCTGATGCATCCTGAACGGATTTCTCTCCATTCAGGATGCATTGGGATTATCCTGATCAGTTTCTTTCCGTCCTAGAGACCCGAGGACGGAACTCTAGGATGGAAAGAAACAACGCTATGTGAAAGAGGCCTAAGCCTGCTCAGGGGCCGTGCTGGGAGGCAGAAAGAACGTGCCCCTAGAAGCATAAATGAAAGGAAGCAGCGGGTGCACAACATAGCATGGAGCACAGAAGGAGCGTGGCTAGAGGATGCGTCTGCAACATCTGGCGGAGACAGCAGTGGGCAGCGAGGCAGGAGAGGCTGGGGATTTGACAGGTGAGACAGCAGAGGTTATGGCAGAAGGCCCAGGCCTAACACATACTCACTGCTGTTCCTTCACTGTGCAGACGCAATCCGGCAGAGTGATGCATAGAGTGTTACAATGGTGCTTTCCCTGTACCATCCGCTCCAGCTTCGGCTGCCTGACGAAGTGAACTGGTGCCATCTCCTGGTACAGCTATTCGCTAGTGCTATTGCACTGCATATCCTGCTCTCAGTTAGGGCAGGTTCACATCACCATTATGAATTCCGTTGTTGCTTTCAGTTATAACATGGTTAGAATGGAAAATAACGCAATTCATAAGATGGAATTCAAAATGAAAAACCTTTAGGGGCATTCAGTTTTGATCCGTCATAATAGAGGTTTCTAACCAAGCATTTCTGTTATGCAGGACGGAAAAGAAAGTTCTCTACTATGACAGATCAAAAGGTTTCCATTTTGAATTTCATCTTATGAATTCCGTTATTTTTCATTATAACCACGTATAACGGAAAGCAATAACGGAATTCATAACGGTGATGTGAACCCACCTTACTTGTGGTGTGAATTGTGCCTGTGTGAATGTGCTTGTACTCTGCCTTAGGTCTGTAGTGCATGGGTTAACCCTTCCTTTTTTGCGTATGACTGCACATGTTCGACTACTCAGTTTGTTAAAGGGGTATTCCCACATTGGACATCGCTAGGATATGCCCCCTATGTCTGATAGGTGCAGGTCCCACCTCTAGGGAATAGGCTTGTTTCGGGTATCGAACTTTCGATACCCAATCGATACTTTTCTCTGGTATCGCACTCGATACCAGGAAAAGTATTTTATCGATACTGGGCTGCGCTACTGCACAGCCCAGTATAAGGAGAGCATGGCTGCGCCGCTCTCAGCGCGGCCATGTTCTCCTCGGCAGCACAGGGAGAAGGAGGCAGTCTCTCCCTCCCCCTGTGCTGCCGCTGCAACCAATAGAGGGAGAGGGGGCGGAGCGGGGAGGAGCTGGGGGACGGGAGCACTGGCCAGCAATGCCGAGTACAGTTTCTTATATAAATGCAGGCAGAGACACGGCTGCCGGCACCTGCCTCATGACCCAGCACTGCAATCAGAGGCAATTAACCCCTCAGGTGCGGCACCTGAGGGGTTAATAGCCTCTGATCGCAGCTCGGTCACAGGCAGGTGCCCGCAGCCTGTGTCTTCTGCCTGCATTTATATATGAACGTATTAGGCTGGCCAGTGCTCCGCCCCCTCCCTAGTATTAAAACATTGGTGGGCAGTGTGCCCCCTCCCCTCCCTAGTATTAAAACATTGGTGGGCAGTGTGCCCCCCTGCCCCCCTTCCCCCAGTAATAAAATCATTGGTGGCAGTGGCCACAGGGTCCCCTCACCTCCTCCTCATTGGTGGCAGTGGCAGTGATCGGAGCCCCAGCACTGTAATGCTGGGGCTCGATCAGTTACCATGGTAACCAGGACGCTTCTGAAGTCCTGGCTGCCTTGGTCTGCTCCCTGCTGCTGTGTGCACTGTGCACAGGGCAGCAGGGAGAGGGTGAATCCTATTCACCCTGATAGAGCTCTATTAGGGTGAATAGGATGAGAATATCCCAGGTTCTAGCCCCTAAGGGGAAAATAGTTAATAAATAAACTGTAAAAAAAAAAAAAAAAAGTTAAAGTACACCAAAATATTAATTATAAATCACCCCCTTTCCCAATTTTACATATAAAATATATAAACAATACATAAATAAAATATTACATATCGCCACGTCTCAAAAGTCCAAACTATTAAAAAATCCACTTTATGCGGTGAACGCCGTAAAAGAAAAAAAAAAGAAAAAATGCACGATTCGCCATTTTCATTTAGTCGCCTTGTCCCCACAAAAAAGTAGGATAGGACTGTTGTATTATGAGCCGGCAGTTTCATAAAATGTGGAATGCACGCGGATTTTTTTGGCGTTTTTATTTTTTTCGCGTGGTATCGAATGGTATCGAGTATCGCAATACTTTTTTATGGTATCGATACCGAATCAAAATTTTGGTACCGAAACAACTCTACGGAGGGAATGGAACCCACATAGAAGTGAATGGAGCGGTGGCCATGCTTTCGCTGTGCGCTTCCCATTCATTTCAATAGGACAGAGCCTCGTCATAAATTAGGAGCTTTTTCCACCAGCTCAGGGAGGAAACAAAGACTGGGTCTTTGTAAATTACCACTTGTATGTCCAAGATCTTGAAACCCGTCTTGCAAAGCTCTCCTTTGTCTTAACTGTGTCAAGGTTTCTAAAGTCTGTTTCTCCATGTGCAAGAAGTCTGTATGTCTGGGTTCCTGATCTGATCTCTGCCAGCGCTCCATGTCATGTCTTATGTCTGCATGTCTTATGTTTGCCTTGTATTCGCCTATATTCTGTCTCTGGTACTGCCAAGTACATCGGAACCATTCCAGGAGGTAGCAGTCGGGTCACCAACCCGCAGCGAAATCCACATCCCTGTACAGGGGTTAAAGGATGAATATCCGGGAGGTGCCAGAATAACGCCCTTAGGACTTCGCCCACAATCAAAACAGTTACTTGGCGCACAGCCATTCTCCATACGCATTTCCATAACAGACAGAACTCCTACGCACATGCACATAATGTAGAGAACTCCAGGACTAGTCCTCTCTACACATTGCAGGTTGTCAGATTCAAAATCCCTTAGAATAGATTCGAATAGAAGAAATTCTAATAGAATAAAAAAAAAAAAAGTTAAACCCACCCATTTCAGTGCCTCCCCCAATTAGGGAGCCTTCACACGCAGCAGATTCTGTGGCAGAAAATTACGCAACTGAAAATCAGTTCCATTCATCTGAATGGGGCAGAAAGCACATGCAGCTCCATTAAGGTGCATTACAGTAGTTCTGGCTCCTAAATTGTAATAAAATAAAAACACTCACCTCTCCATTTCCCCCCGGCAAACAGAGCACACATTCTCCTAAGCAGCAGGCGTGATGAAGTGACATCATCATGCCTGCTCTGCTAAGCCCAGGGTCCAGGGAATCATCATCATTCCTCAGTACTCTGTTATTCCTGAGCTCTGGTATTTGAATAGTGAAGCGGGGAGCGGACGGCTCCCTGCTTCACCATAGTACTCAACTGTCTTTGCGTCCTAAGGATGAAGAGACAGTTGAGAGGGGCACATTCCACAGCCATCATTTGACAGCAGGACTGTCCCTTTGGATCCAGGATTGGCATGTATGCAGTCCTATGTAACACCACTGAAAAGACAATGATAACTCTCTGAGTACAGATACTTTCACACTAGCATTTTCAATTCCACTATTGAGATCCGTCATAGGATCTCAATAGCGGACGAAAACGCTTCAGTTTTGTCCCCATTCATTGTCAATGGGGACAAAACTGACCTGGAGATCTATTACCCGTTGAACAAGCGTTTCACTCGTTTATCGGGTAATAGGTGGCACCTTTACACCGTGCTACAAACGCTTGTCAGCGACTATCTGCCCGATTCTTGGGCAGTGAAAAGGCTGTATTACACTGGCCAATGGTTGGCTATATCATCGATAAGAAGCATTCGTAGCATCACTTGTTAACAATGATCTGGCTGTATAATATAGCCCTAAAAGTGCACCCGATTTTGCGATTGTTATTTTTAAGCATGCTTAAGAATCATCATTTGCCGCCGACAGATTGTGCTGTCTAATCATGGTCTGCAGATGGCAAACATTGACTTGGTATGGGGACGAGCGATGGCATTAGTGTGGAGGAGATGACTGCATGTAATAGTTGCGCTCTCCTCCACTAACGAGCAGAAGATTGCCGGGAAGGAACGCTTTCTTCCTGACAATTGCCTGCAAAATCTTTTAATGTAATACAGCCTTAAAGGGACCCTTAGGCCTCATGCACACGACCGTTTTTTTATGCTGTCCGCAAAAAGGGGTTCCGTTGTTCAGTGATCCGTGTCCGTTTTTGCCTTCCGTTGTGCTTCCGTGTGTCTTCCGTTTTTTTAGCGGACATGACCCAAAAGATTTTACCAAAAGACAGGCTGTCAATGTTTCCCAAGTGCCTGCCAAGGGATCCGCAAAAAAAAACGGACACGGAACACGGATGACACACGGATGGCCATCCGCATTTTTCACGGACCCATTGACTTGAATGGGTCCGTGAACCGTTTTTCACGGACAAGAATAGGACAGGTTATATTTTTTTGACGGACTGGAATCACGGACCACGGACACGGAGGACAAACGGTGCATTTGCCGAGGTTTCCACGGACCCATTGAAAACCAATGGGTCCGCAGAAAATCACGAAAAACGGAGCAACGGACACGGAAACAATCAACGGTCGTGTGCATGAGGCCTTACTTGCAGTCATACGTAACAACACAGATAACACAGTGATAACTCTCTGAGTGAAGATAATGTAGTAGATGTTACCTGCAGTCCTATGTAACACCACAGATAACACAGTGATAACTCAGTGCAGATAATGTAGTAGATCCTAGTCCTATGTAAGACCAAGATAACACAGTGATAATTCTCTGTGTGCAGATAAGATAGTAGAGCTGCCTTCCATCCTGTGTGCAGTGCTCAAACCTGTCGTCAGCATCTCCTTCTTGCCGATCTGCTGGTGTGACTTCTTCCAGGAGGCAGATGCAGCTTTGAATCCCACACAGAAAGTCCTGACGCTAGCATCAGTATGTTATGAGCAGCATCCTGAGGCCTAGCTTGCAGTGGTGATTGGGTCTATAGAGGCCCTGAGTGGGGGAAGCTGCAAAGCTTAGAGGGAACACAGAAGAGGCCATGGCGCCTAAGGGAGTGCTGCAGTCTCTTCAAACAACTGACTGGCGGTCAGAACTCCACTGATCAGATATTGATGACCTATCCTGAGTATAGGCCATCAATATTAAATACCTGGAAAAACACTTTAATTACTTGAGCAATAACGTATGCTACATGTTGATAATATAATTCACATGTAATTTATCTAAAGTACACCAGTATCAAAGATACTAAAGCTGGGCATACATTTGAAATAATCATATACCAACTAAATTGCCGACCAAAGTGTTTTGGCAGGAGACTATAGAAGTTTTTCCATTTAAGTTACGGAGTAAACCCCAGTGATGAAATTTACGTGGTTTTCCTGCATGCTTAGATAACCCCAGGTCATAGGGCTGCCCAATGGCAGTACCTATTCTTAACCCTTCCAGCGGCTTTCTGTTATTGTGTTTCTATTTTTCACTCTCGTCATTCCCATAGCCATAACTTTTTTTTTTCCATTCACATAGATGTATGAGGGCTTGTTCTTTTTGCGGGACCAGTTGCACTTGCGGGACCAGAACGGACTGCTGGCAACGGCTTCTTCTAGCGTAGTGCGCATGCGCCGGCACTTCGCTAGAAGAAGCCGATCCAAGCAGACTGTGCGCACACGCGGCATCTCACAGCGGGAGGAGGGGGAGGGAGGGAGAGCTGGCACAGAGGAGTAGGAGGCGCCGCAGAACTCTGGGAAGGCGGCGCTGGGCATAAACGGCAATGGCTGCAGCCAGGCACCCTGCATACCTGGACCTCCCCTTGGCACCTTATTTGTATGATTGACAGGTTAGTAAAACCAGTTTTTTTGCTAAATTAAGCCACAGATGTCATTTATAAGGCCACATTAGGAATATAATGAGACGCTGAACATGAGCATATGTTTAGCTCACAGGGCTGAAAAGTGGTGACAGAATCCCTTTAAAGTATAACTATTTATACTTTTTGGCAGTCCAACACAGAACCTGTTTGGTGAAATTTGGCAAGCAATTTGCCACCTGTGCCATGGCGGATGGGTGGTCTTTTAGGATGAAAGCACTGAAATCATCTGCAGTGATCCGTAGTTTGTTCTCCCAAGAGCTCTGCATAATCTCTGTCCTGCCCTCACATGTTAATCTTGCTGCCGTATCTGTAACAAAGAGAAAACTGTTAATAATTTTGGCAGGACTAAAGGTACGTCAAATTTAAGCAGAGATTCGAACTCCTCATCAAATTCTCTATCACATGAGGGGCGGAGCTTGGCCGTCATGCTGTGAGGACGTGCGGCTGAAGAGCTCTCCTAAAATCCTGCTGGAATCCTGATTTTCCCTGTCTACTTTACCCTGCTACTGGCATTAAATTGCTGGGAAACATCTACAGCATCTGCCTGGTGGTGATTTGTGACGGCTGGGGAGCTGGTGTGTGAGAGGACCGGAGCGGGAGACGGCAGCTGTGTGCTGCGGACATCTTGCTGGGAGTGCAGGAGCCACGAGGTGGGGGAGCGCACATCCCACTTGCCCGGAGGCGAGCACAGAACGGGGCTCTGGTGGAGAGTGACGGCGCAACATACCTGAAGGCCAGTGGGGACTGTGAGCGGCTGCTGCGGGGGCTCCTGCGGCTGGAGAGGTGGGTGTGGAGAGACGGGAGTGCACGGAGGCGGCGGCCATTTTCCCCCTCTGTGCCACGTGTCTGTGCAGCGGTGCTGGTGCGCCGGAATATAACTGGACTGGTGCTCTTTTACTGGAGTCCTCCGGGGACACGCTGCTCGTTTTCTGGCGGTGCCTTATCACTTCACCTCACTCGGTCCACAGAGCCTGAGTATCCTGATTATTTCTGGGACGACTGTCTCTACCATCTGTGTGTGTATAACCAACTCCGGGCCCTGGGTACTCCAGCAGTAGCAATTGTGACGTTTTGAACGACCTGTGACTGTGTGTTTGAACTCCTGCATCATCTCCTTTTGGCCCTGAAACACGTTTATGGGGCGGAAAACAGCCTCGGCGCCCCCCCATACCCCACTTAAACCCATGATGGACAGCATGTGCCAAACTGAGAGTGAGGAGTGGAGTGAGGCTGAGAAGGCAGTTCAATCTCAGACAGCCAAGATTATGGCGGCCATTGCAAATTGCCAAGCTGCATTAACCGCAAAGATCGACCATCTCCAAAGCGATGTCAACTTCTTACGTCACGATATGGAAAAAATCAGAGCACGTACGACAGAAGTGGAACGCAGGGTTGGGGAGGTGGAGAACTCTGCTAGGGGAAACTCAGAAGCGACGACCTCTTTACTCCAACAAGTTAGAGCCTTACAGGCCAGAGCTGAGGATGCAGAAAATAGAAATCGGAGAAACAATATCCGTATTCTGGGATTACCGGAAAGAGCGGAGGGGCTGACGCCTGAAGAATTTGCGGAAAAGCTGATTAGATCCTGTCTGTCCACATTGCAACTCTCCCAATGCTTTGTTATAGAAAGGGCGCACAGAATCCCGACGAGACCTCTCCCCCCAGGGTCTGCACCGCGTCCATTTATTATGAAGATATTGAACTATCGTGATAGAGATGCGATTCTGGCGGCGGCTCGGAAGAAAGGCAGTGTTTTATATTAAAATACCAAAATCTCGTTTTATCCTGATTTTACTACTGAAGTGCAGAAAAAACTGAGGCAATTTACGCAAGTCCGGGCCCGACTACGGGACTTGGGAATTCAGTACGCTATGTTATATCCCACGAGGCTGAGAGTCCATTTCGAGGGGAAGACCCGGTTTTTTCAAACTCCTGAGGAAGCCTCGGACTGGTTAGACACTCAGGACCCGAGAGGTCCTAGACGTCACCCAGATACTTGAACATTGCTGTTTCTTACTTCGCTGTTCAATGTTACAGTGCATGATACACACTCTAGGCCGAGGGTTGTTTTTTAGATTTTAGGCCAGTTTATGCTAGGGTGTATGTAAGCAATGAAAAAAGGGTAGTTTGTAAAACTACGGACAGGGAGACATGGTATTATGAAGGAGAGTTTTTTTCTCAATAGGTTTAATTGTTCTCCAGTTTTTTGGGGCTAGGTGATAGTTAATTCACCTGTCTTGTAGAGGCAGATTAGACAGGTTTTCATTTTATGTAAACTGATGACTTGGGCTAATTGAGGTGGGGTTTCGCTCTAGGAAGGTGTTACTGTTAGGGATCTGAGGCTCAGACAAGTTGGGGATGTGTGGGCAGGGTGGGGGTCTGGGTGTTACTGTTAATGTTTCTTATATGTCGTTAGTGTGTATGGATGTGTGTGTGCTGCCGCGGCGCTGCGAGTTCTCCTGCTCCTTTGTCACATTATGTAGACTCTTGATATGGCGAAAGTCAACGTAATTTCTTGGAATGTAAGAGGTCTCAACTGCAAGGTCAAAAGGTCTTTAGTGTTTAATTTTATTAAAATCTATGCTCCTGACATTCTTATTTTGCAGGAAACGCATTTGCGAGACAGGAAAGTGTTGTCCCTCCGGAGACCGTGGGTGGGGCAGGCTTATCATGCAACTTATACAAATAATGCGCGTGGGGTATCGATACTGGTGAGTAAGGCGTTGCCCTGGCGTTTAGATAACCTACAGGTGGATACCCATGGGAGATATGTTATTTTAAGTGGTCTGGTTCGAGGATGCCCTCTCATAATTGTGGGGGTGTATATACCTCCACCTTTCCGTAAAAGTCTGTTAGATGATATTATGGCGGAAATATCACTGTTCCCTCCAGCACCTTTATTGATTGTTGGGGACATAAATGCTGTCATGGATGGTCAAATTGATAGGCTGCGGGCTTCAACTAGAGATGACGCATCTTTGGCCAATTGGGCACAGGCTCATTCACTAGTGGAGCTCTGGAGGTGGAAGAATCCATCTCGTAAACAATTTTCTTGCCATGCAGCTTCAGGGAATACTATGTCTCGTATTGACCTGGCCTTTGGCAACCCGGATATACTGGCTCAAGTTAGAGAGGCGTCATATCTACCCAGGGGAATATCTGATCACGCTCCGCTGCAGGTTATTTTGGGGCAGCCCCTACCCAAATCGGAGAGAGTGTGGAGGCTTAACCCAATGTGGCTGCAGGTTCTTCCTGTAGAAACTGCCTCGAAAACTAGTATGCAGGAATATTGGGTCAACAACGAGGGGTCCTCAGACCCATTAATGGAATGGGATGCTTGTAAAGCGGTGCTCAGAGGGGTTTTTATAGCTGCAATAGCGGCGCATAGAGTACAATTAAAGATTACCCGCACTAGATTGGAAGGGCAACTAGCTGAGGCCGAGGCCTCGTTTATTAGTGATCCTACTGAGCAGCATAGAGAGGAATGGATGGGTCGCCAAAGAGCTTATAAACTTCACCTTACTGAATATACTGAAAAGAAGCTTTTATTGAACAGGCAGGTTGTATTCGCGGATGGGGAAAAAATTGGAAAGCTTAGGCATATCTATCTAGAGTTGAGACCCCCAAGACGGTAGTGACTGAGTTACGGACTGATTCAGGGGTGGTGATCTCGGGGACTGAGGAAATTTGTGCCCAATTTGCTCAATATTACACCACTTTATACACGTCCAGGTTGACGTATACATCAGTTGAATTGCGAGAGTATCTACAGAGCATTCGAGTTCCTCAGTTGTCGGCAGATGATAAGACCATGCTGGATGCTCCTGTTAGTTCTCTTGAAATTCAAAAGGCCATCTCAATGCTGGCATCGCGCAAGGCTCCTGGCCCTGATGGCTTCCCGGCTGAGTGGTATAAGCTTTACGGGAAAGATTTTGGCGATCGCCTGTGCAGGGTCTTTGCCCATTCATTTGAGTGCGGAGCATTGCCATCTTCTTTTTATGATGCCACAATTGTGATGATCCACAAAGCTGGGAAGCCACGGGATAATTGTAGTTCTTATCGGCCCATTTCACTTATCAATCTAGATGCCAAGATTTTGGCTAAGGTCCTTGCCTTGAGGTTGGCTGCAGTGATATTGTCTGTCATTAGTCCTGATCAATCGGGATTCATGCCAGGGAAAAGTACAGATATACATTTACGGCGACTTTTTACTAACTTACAGATTGACCATGATAATATGGGGAATAGGGCCATTGCCTCGCTTGACAACGAGAAGGCATTTGATTCAGTCGAGTGGGCTTTTCTTTGGGAAGTCCTGGGGAGGTTTGGGTTTCCCCTCGGCTTTCGGAGGTGGATCTGCCTGCTCTATATGAAGCCTATGGCCAGAGTACTGGTGAATGATACTTTATCGAAGCCCTTCTCTTTGAGACGAGGTACCAGACAGGGGTGCCCATTATCCCCTCTATTGTTTGCATTGGTGATGGAACCTCTTTCTATTCTATTGAACAACTGCGCAGCGATAGAAGGCTGGAACGTGGCAGGCATAACAGAGAAATTGTCACTTTATGCTGACGATATGCTGATCTACTTGGGTGACACTAAGGTATCTCTGGAGACCCTCTTAGTAAAAGTTAACGAGTATGGGGGCTATTCTGGCCTGAAAGTCAATTGGACTAAATCCGCTCTATATTTGGTAGATGATGTAGATGATGGGGGGATATCACCCAACTCTCCGCTAACATTGGTGCAAAGCTTTAGATACCTGGGTATTGTGGTCACCAAAGAAATTCAGCAATTCACTTCACTCAATCTGATTCCTATTATGGAATACACTGCCCAGAAATTGAAGGCTTGGGTGACGTTACCCCTGTCACTTGTTGGTCGTATTAATGTCTTCAAAATGGTTCTGTTACCCAAACTATTGTACTTGTACAGAGCGTCCCCGGAATTGATTCCGAAATCTCATTTTAGAAATTTAGATAAATTACTTACTTCATTTTTGTGGCCAAATGTGCAACCGAGAATTTCTAGAGATACTTTACGAGCCCCTTATGTCCGGGGGGGTTTAGCTCTACCCGACCTCTATAAGTATTACCAAGCAGTTCAACAATTTTTTGCCAGCTGGTGGATACGTGCAGATGCGAATAATCCAGCGACAGTGCTTGAAGCCGCTTTGATGGGTTCTTACGAGGCGCTTGCCAATTTTATATATAGATCAGGACATTATCAGGTTAGATGTCTTACTACTAATATGAAGGCAGTTTTGCATGTATGGAAGGGGGTCCATGGCAGTCCAGGGGAAACATGGTCACCTGTGACACCGTTGTGGAAGAACACTAAGTTGCCGGAACTTCATAACCTGCCAGATTTTGAATTCTGGCCCCGGCATGGGGTGAAATATATTGGTCAGCTATATGATACCGGTGTTTTTAAGATGTACGTGACTCTTCGGGAGGAATTTGCATTGACGCCTTCTAGTCTTTTTCGTTATTTCCAACTTCGGCATGCATGTCATAAGCAATTTGGTAGGGATCCGGTTTCGGTAGAATATACCTCTATAGAAAAAATTGTCAGACGAAAAGAATTGGGTGGGGCTGTATCTTGGATATACTCTGAGCTTTTGCTGTCCACCTCATCGCCGCTCTCCCGGTCCTTAGCTAAATGGAAGGTAGATATTCCTAGTATTGAGGATTTTCATGAAAAAGAGTTAATGTATAATTGGAGAAACACAGTTATTAGTGCTAGGGACCAATTAATACAGGTTAAATGGATCCACCGAACGTATTTAACCCCAGTTAGACTGGAGCGCATGGGAAAATTGGGCAGTGCTCAATGCACTAGATGTGGGGCTGAGAGAGGTACGCTGCTTCATATGATATGGAACTGTCCGATCATAGCTGAATTCTGGGGAAAGATCCATAAATATATTCATGATGTGCTTGATCTACCGCAGGTTTGTACTCCTGAGGCGAGTGTGTTAGGCTTGATTAATGATGTAGTCCAGGGCAAATATGACAGGAAACTTTATCGTCTATTGATGTTTTATGCTCGGAAATCCATTATTTTAAGCTGGAAGCCTCCGGCGATCCCTACGTTCCAACAATGGACTCAGCTTATAGATAATTGTATTCCTCTGTATAAGTTGACCTATGAAGCTAGAGGTGTGGCTAAAAAATTTGACAAGATTTGGGGAACCTGGGTGAGAGCTAGGGACTTGGGTTGACCTTTTTAATGTCTTTTTATGGACAACTGTGGATGACCTTTATTTGGATCCTTATACTGATACCCATTGGTACTTCTCTGCAATATGGCGGGTGGGGGGACTGCGGCGCTGCGGTGGCTGGATGCATGTGTGTGTGTTTGGTGTCTCGATGAGTTCTTGGTCTATTGAGGGAATTGACACTTGCTGGACAAGCTCCTTGTATTGAAATATATGAATATTCTTCTGCCCTGAATATTGTACGACAGAACTTATTATGTCCCTTGTATAATGTGAACTCAGTGTTCGTGCTATATACTTGATTGTGTTCTTTTACTGAAAATGATAAATAAAGCCTTTTTAAAAAAAAAAAATTCTCTATCACATATGTCTCATGCACCCTTCCCATTTGAAAATCGACTTGGTTCCAAGACAACAGATTTCAAAATGTCTGCCCCTGTTGGACACCATCCCTCAGAGATTTGTCCCCTTTCCCTTAGCAACATGTCACACACAGGATGGCGCTCCCAACAATCATTTTCCATTTATTCAGGTGTCTCCATACTTGTGGACCACACTGTACATTTAACAGAGGCTACCAGGCTCTGTTCACATCTGCATTGTGGCTTGCATTTATAATAGAATCCATCTATTCTTTGGATAGATAATCAGTATCTGATCGGTGGGGGTCCGACACCCAGGACCTCCCCCAATCAGCTGTTTGAGAAGGCAGCGGTGCTCGCAGTAGCGCTGCTGACTTCTCGCTGTTTTCCGCAGGCCTAGTAATGTCACAACTATTATCATTGTACTGGGCATGGCTTAGCCCCGTTCACTTCAATGTGGCTGAGTCGCGCCCAGGCGAGTGATAATAGTTGTGACGTCACTGGGCCTGCGGGAAACAGTGAGAAGACCACGGCGTTACTGTAAGCACTGCTGCCTTCTCAAACAGCTGATTGGCAGGGTGTCGGACCCCCGCTGAACAGATGCAGTAATCAAAAGGTGTCGAACCCCTTAAATACTTATATGATGTCAGAACAAAGACTAATGCTATATTCAAATCTGTATGATAGGTTCTGAGGCTTCATCACATAGTCCATCAGTTTTGATGTGAAAAATAGTCAATAGGGGCTGCCGCTGGTGTCTGCAGTGCGCTGGATCCAGTTTGGGTGCAAAAATGCACATAAATTCATGCAGGCCCTGTATGCAGGTACCCTAATTGCTAATGCAAACTGCTAGTGCTAGTGCCCATCTATTCCCGTGTACGGTACATCATCAATTCATGCCTGGTGACTACCATCTACAATATCTGAGTCCCTATTTATTGCTATCAGATATTGTGGAGACATATTAGCATATATCAAGAACCTGAATTATGTTGTTCAGTCTAAATGTTCATCTCAATAAGTTGCAGAGCAAGGGAGAATTTACACGACTGTATTTTGGATCTGTGTCCCAACCACATTTTTTGCAGATCAGACGCCTTTTCCATTCATTTCTATACAATCCACACAAAAAAAAACTGACAGCACAAAGATGTCATCCATGTGCTTTTCGCATCTGTATCTATAAAAAAGATACAGCATGTTCTATTTTTGGCTAAACTGCGGTCTGTGATCAAGTCAATGGGTCCACAAATAACAGGGATGACACACAGAAGCCATTTATGTGTCATCAGCGGTTTGCAAACCTGTTGGCTGGAAACCTCAGGGACAGCACAATGTGAGTCATGGGTATGGGTGTAGATATAGGGGGTGCAGAGGTAGCAGTCGCTACCAGGCCCAGGAGCCTGAGGGGGCCCAAATACCCTTGTGCCGCATAAGAAGACACACAAAGCACTGAGGGAAGGGGGCCCAAGCTGAAATCTAGCACCAGGGCCCATGAGCCGTTAGCTACGCCCCTGGTCATGGGTAGGAGAAATTCTGCCAGGTCCTGGATGAGCACTGCTAGGCAACCATGAAAAATTGCATCAAGCTTTGGGGGGGGGGGGGGCAAATAATACGGTATGCACCCCAGTGAACCCAAAGTATGTAAACTCCAGTGAACCCTAAAGTATGTGAAAATCAAAAAAAGTGGGCATTGACATGCAACAGAAGCGTTGCGGCAGGTTGGGGTACAGGGTGTGGAAGTGGTCCCTCCTATGAACCCATTGCCTCCTACTCGGGTCTTAATCAAGCAGTAGCTGCTGTCATAGCGCTTAGGAAAAAGCCTGTACAGGAGAACCAAATCAGTAGGCTTTTTGGACATGATGAACAGAAAGAAATAGCCAGAAACCAAGGCCAGCCAAGCAGAGGAGTCTAACTTAGCTCTCTACACTGTAAAAACAGTAGAAATCATGTCACTGAAGCACTCACGTCACACTCCAATCAGTGTTACCAGGGGGTTGGTGCTAAAACTGTGACCATTACCTCCTTCCATTTTTTTTTTCCGGTCCACAAAATAAGGATGACACACAGAAACATATTTTGCGGACTTGAACGGTCGCAGAAGCACAACAGACTAAAATGCGGCCTCATGGCAACAGTCGTGTGAATACTCCCTAAAAAGAATAGACTTACGGTACAAACATTGTTTCTGTCATATTAAAAATAATACAGTGGATGTTGGGGTTGTAGTGGTTATTCAATACTGTCGCACACATTGCATTGCTCTGATGGGTCTAGATAATGGGTAACATTTGGAACACTATTCTGTGCTAAGCATTTATGTGCTATAATTGAAAGCATGGATTTTTGTTTGCATGGGAATAAAGATGTTAAACAGAGAATAAAAATGTAAAAAATGCAAATACAAAATGCTTGTGCATATTTTGCACGAGGAGGATGTTTTTAATGTTTCCTCATTTTTTTGCCTAGAACTGACTAAAATTTGTGACCTAAAAGCTACATTCACATGAATGGGAAAAAATGGGCATGTGATGGTTGTTTTTGTAATAGCTGTCACACAGCCATTTTCAGAACCCACAGAAGTCTATGGGGCTTTCCACAAGACCATTTTTTAACGGCCAGTGAATAACGGGTGTCAAAAAATAGGAAATGTCCTACATTTATGCATTTTCACGAGACTGACCCCCATGATAGTCAATGGGACGATTTTTAATGGCCATGTTTAGACAGGAGTGCACGTGTCTAACAGCTAGTAAAAATGGGTAAAAGTGCATTTCAAGGGAAAAAAAAAAATACTGCATCCACTTGCACACAAGGGAACATTTACTCTTCACTGGATGCAGCAGAATCGTCACATGTGAGGTCAGAATGCTAGAAGCATCAGGTCCTGCTCCCTCCAGTGCAGGCGGATGAGGTGTTTTTCATTTTGGTGGGCCACATTTGGGGGGGCCTTATATATACTGGGGTCACTATATTATAAATCCCTGGGGTACTACAGGGGGGCATTATAGATACTGGGGGCAATATTGTTGCTATTATTTATACTGGGGGCACTATGGGGTGTTAAAAATATACTGAGGGCACTGCAAGGGTTGGAATATCCCCCAAAAAAAAAAAATCAATCAATAACATTCATCCGTTTTTCATGGCTGTTTTTAAGGCCATATAAAACTGATGCAAATTGATTGGCCATTAAAAATGGACAAACGGCCAGAAGATAAATGTACACATGGATGCAGAATGTCCATGAAAAACTGACAGTGTGCCTGTTTTTAATGGCTGTTTTTTTTCACTGTCGTGTGAATGTAGCCTAACATCCCCTCAAAAGACAAGCATCATGGGTACACAGACAAGCACAGGTCTGTTGCAAAGGTTGACAACTATTTACAAGGTGTAAGTTGGGTAATATTTATCATCAAAGTTCAATGACCTTGTTCTGGAATCATAGAAGGTTTTTTCTAAGTTCCCCACTACTGCCTGGACTACACATCCCCACAATCTTCTGATTAATACCCTCTAATCACAGGTTAGGGGAATCGGTGTCAGCGATGAGGCTCCTGCCCATTCTTCTACTCTGCTGCCATTGTCTCCTAGGCTCTGCCACCGTTATTGATGCCGACTGTAATGACCAAATTGTGTTCAATGCGGTAGATGAGGCTCTGAAGTCCTTCAATAATGAAAAAGAAGATGGGAACCAGTTCATTTTATACAGAATTACCGACGCCAAAATAAAGGTTGGTAAATGTAAATGATATTTTGACTGAAATTGCTAATTTGTTATTACAGATGCAACCAATTTATTAGGAGGAGCAGGCCTGTTAATAAATGTATCACATCTGTGAGATCCGTGCATTACATAACTGATATGAGTGACTTTTATGCCAAAGAAAGGCGTAAAGCCTTTGCTAACGACCTGCATTGTGTTTATGACATGCACCAGCCCCTTTTCCCATCATCATTCCTAGATTAGCATAGTAAACATCTGTATTTATAAAGAAGAATTGAATATAAATGTGCATGGATATGAATGTTTGTCACATCACTGACTGCTAGAGGTCAGGTATTATTATTGTTGCTACCATGTTCCTTTAGAATGATGGTCATGTTTTCCAATTTTGAATCAATATATCTTGTTGCTGGTCACTTTCTATCGGAGTGCGATGTTTCAGCTGCATCAGGTTTTCTTATGGAGAGCTGCGGCCTCCTCAAACAGCTTATCGGCAGTTGTTCTGGGTGTAGCACCCCAAACGATCAGATACTGATGACCTATCCTGAGGATAGAAATTCAAATAGTAGATGACGGCAGCATATTTTTCTTATACTTTTACTTCCCTAAAGCGCACCATTCACTGTGTGCTTAAAACTCAGTTCTCCGTACACCGCTTACAGGTCAGAGGTGTATGGAGTACGGACTGTAAAATTTATGAATGAGCAGCAGCAGCAGCGCAGGGAGTATGGGCAGGAGCGCACATTGCTGCTCCTACCCGTGCTCCCCGAACTCCTGGTATAGTACATGGGTACCCTGTACCCATGTACTATGCCAGGATTATCTGAGCGGAGCTGGCTACTGCCTGTACCTGCTCTGCTAAGCTAAGAGAACTGCAAGTCAGCTCTCTTAGCTTAGTGGAGCAGTCAGAAGCAGGAGCCCGCTCTGCTCAGCTAAGCCTGGCATAGTACATGGGTACAGGGTACCCATGTACTATGCCAGGAGTTAGTAATCCCCCGGATAGCACGGGCAGGAGCAGCAATGTGCGCTTACATGGTTACAGAGTAACCAGAGAGATCCAAAAATGTACAGAAAATTTGATAAAAAATTAGCTATTTTTAAAATTTTAATTTCTCTGCTTTCAAGATGGAGAGTGATACCCCATAAAATAGTCATTACTTTACATTCACCATGTGGGTAATATATTAACCTGAAATATACCTACATTATGCGCATTTCGGGCACAGATTGTGACTTTTCCCGCTCACACCAGGGCTAAAAAAGTGGGAGTGGTGTGGGCGGGGAAGAGGGCTGGCTGGCAGACCCATCTTATTCATAATTTTCTACACCTGGTTTAGGCATAGAATATAGTCTAAAAGGTAAGACAGCAAGGAAGCTGGCTTACATTTAAAAGTGGCGCTAGATGCGCTGAAGTTATGTAGGGGCCTAAAACGGCAGTCTTAATAAATGACCCCCAATATGCCTACATTATGTCAGCATTATTTTGTAAATGTCATTTAATTTTTTTTAGGAATTTAGAAAGCTTAGAATTTTAGAAGCAATTTTTTTAATTTTGAAGAAAAATTTTTAAGGACCAATTCAGTTATGATGTCACCTTAAGCTGACATAATAGAAATGACCCTATTTTTGAAACTACACCCCTCAAATTATTCAAAACTTTGATTTATGAAACTTTGTTAACCGTTTAGTTGTTCCAGAGGAATTAAAGGAAAGGCTGCTTTCAGACGAGTGAGTTGCATACTGCGAACTCACTGTGTGAGTATGCAGCAGCTCCCTTCCTGAACTTCCAGCACTGCCAAGGTCGCATAGCATTATATTGATTTATGATGCTATGTAACCCTTAGGCCTCTTTCACACGGGCGTAATGTTTGACGCCTGGATAAGAGGCGGGAGCGTTGCGGGAAAATGCGAAATTTTTCTGCGTGTGTGCAAACTGTAGTAATGCGTTTTGCATGCGCGTGAGAAAAATCGGCATGTTTGGTACCCAGACCCATTTTGGGTTTAGTATAATAATAGTAAAATGGGTTTGGGTTTAGTAAAATAATAGCATTCTAAATACAGAATGCAAAGTAAAATGGGTGATTGAGGGTTAAAAAGTAACTCACTCTCTCACTGAGCACGTAGCTGCCGGTCTCCTGTTCTGTGTTCAGCTGGGGGGGGGGAGTAAAAGACCTTCCGTGACGTCCCTGGGTCACATGGTCCAATCACTTGCTCCCATCACAATGATAATGATGGGAGCATGTGATTGGACCGTGTGACCCAGTGACGTTACGGAAGGTCCTTTACCCCCCCAGCTGAAGAAACAACAGGAGACCGGCAGCTACGCGCTCAATTGAAAGAGGTGAGTTACTTTTTTTTTTTTAACCCTCAATCGCCCTTTTTACTTTGTATTCTGTATTTAGAACGCTATTATTTTCCTTTATAACTATGTTATAAGGGAAAATAATAAAGCTCGAGGCCCCATCCCAATCGTCTCCTAGCAACCATGCAGGAAAATATAGAGCATGCTGCGGTTTTCACGCAACGCAGAAGTGATGCGGGAAAATCCTTCTCATGTGCACAGCCCCATAGAAATGAATGGGTCTGGATTCATTGCGGGTGCAATGCGTTCACCTCACGCATTGCACCCGCGCGGAAATCACCCCCGTGTGAATGGGGCCTTACAGTTCTGGGATGCATTGAATAACACTGACAGTATTATGTCAGTGTTATTAAATACATTCAGGACCTCTAAGGGTTACATAGCAGCATAAATCAATATAATGCTATGCCACCCCGGCAGTGCACAAAGTTCAGGTTGGAAGCTGTCTTATACTCACGGTCCGAGTCTGGAGTGTACAACTCGCTCGTTTGGAAGTGGCCAAAATGGAGGTGAAGTTTAAACATTTATTTTTTTGTGTGCAGATCTTCCATTATAAAACTTTTTTTTTCTGTAGCACAGCAAGGGTTAACAGCAAAACAAACCTCAATATTAATTACCCTGGTTCTGCAGTTTACAGAAACACCCCTTATGTGGTTGTAAACTGCTGTATGGTCTCACAGCAGGGCACAGAAGGGAAGGCGCGCAATATTGTTTTTGGAGGGCAGTTTTTCCTGGAATGGATTTCGGGTACCATATTGCATTTTAACAAACCCTGAGATACCCCCACAGTGGAAACTCCCAAAAAATAACCCCATAATGGAAACTTAACCCCTCAAGGAATTTATTGAGGGGTGCAGTGAGTGCTATGACTCAACAGGCGTTTCAAAGAATTTAGAAACACTTGACTGTGAAAATGAAAAAATTAATTTTTTACAATAAAATGTTGCTTTAGCCCCAAATGTTTAATTTTCACAAGGGGTAACAGAAGAAAATGAACCCCACAATTTGTTATGCATTTTCCTGAATACGGCAACACCCCATATGTGGTCGTTGACTGATATTTAGGGATATGGTAGCATTCAGTAGGGAAGGAGCCGTAGCTGGATTTTTTTGCTGTGATCTTTTTTATTTATTTCTTTTATACACTTATATAAAGCTGACATATTCCGCAGAGCTTTACAGACATTAGCAGATATTACCATCGGGCTGTCCCAAACAGGGCTCACAATCTAAGTTCCCTATCAGTATGTCTTTTGGAGTGTGGGAATAAACCGGAATATCCAGAGGAAACGCACGCAAACACGGGGACCCACACAGTCCACACTCCATGCAGATGTTGTCTTTGGTTGGATTCAAACCTAGGACCCCACCCTAACCACTAAGCCATCATGCTGCCTGATAACTTTTTTTTTGACTGATCTATGTGAGGCCTTGTTTTTTTTTGTGGGAAAAGATGTGGTTTTTATTGGTACCATTTTGGGGTACATATGACTTTTTCGATCACTTTTTATTTCATTTTTTAAAATTTTGTATGTGGTTCACCATGTGCTATATATGATATGATAACTTTGTTCTGTGGGTTGATATGGTTATGGCGATAACAAATGTATATAGTTTTTTATATGTTTTACTACTTTTGCAGCATCAAATCACTTTTTTATTAAAAATAAGTTATAGTTTGCACCGCAATATACCGGTACTAACATCCATAATATTTTTATTTTTTCACCAGTGTAACTGTGTGAGGGTTTGTTTTTTGCTGTAGTTTTTTTTTTTGGGTAACATTTTGGAGGTACATATGACTTTTTGATCGCTTTTTATACCTTTTTTATGGGAGGTGAGGTGTACAAAAGTTGCAATTATGTCAGTGTTTTAAATTTTTATGGGGAGCTCCATGCGGTATATAATTATGTGTAGTTTATTTTTATTTTTTCATTTTTTAATTAATTACAAATGAGCAGATATGGGAAAAGCAATTTTTGACTGGATTTTTTTTTTACTTTTTTTTTTTTTATCAAGCCCCACTTGATTCTTGAACATTCAGTGAGGCTGATGGCTGTACTATACTCTGCAATACTCATCTATTGCAGAGTATAGCATTGTCAGTTTTAGTGCTCATACACACGGCCATATCCATTTTTGTTGTCCACAAATTGCAGATAAGCAAAAAATGGATACCGGCCGTGTCCGTTCCGCATTTTGCCATCTATAGAAATGTCCTATCCTTGTCCATAAAACGGACAAGCATAGAACAAGTTCTATTTTTTTTGCGGGTCCACGGAATGCACATACAGATGCGGACAGTGTCTTTGGCGGCCCCATTGAATTAAACGGGTGTGCATCAAAACCGCATTGGATACAGACAAAAGCAATGGTCATGTGCATGAGCCCTTAAACTGAGATTAAGCCTGATCAGACCCTGGCTCTGGGCAGAATCTGTTAGGCTTCGGTACATGGCAAGCCTGGATGCCTTTGTAAGTGGCGGCCTGATGGGGGAGAGACGGACCTCCCTCTGTTAACCCATTACATCAGTGCTCACTACTGACCGTGGCATGTAAAGGGTTAAATGGCTGGCACCAACCTCCACCACTGCAGCAAAGTGTCAGCTGTATGTTACAGCTGACACCCGCTGCTGATTGCAGCGGCTTCATTCCTGAGTCGTTGCCATTCCTCATACAATACAGCTGCAGGGACCGCACGGAGGGCTGCAGGGAGCATCGTGGGAGAATGGGGGCTTCAGAGGTATACCTGATTTCAGGCTCTGATCTCCAGAATGGGGATCAGAGCAGCTACTCTCTGATTGGTTAGTCTGTACAGACTAACCAATCAGAGCGATTGCCAGCACCCGGATTGCAGAGACTCCAGGGCTGTGACACTTTATAGAGTCATAGCCTCAGTTAAGGCTGGGTTCGCATTTTGTTTTTCTCATTCGTTTGACATATACTTTGGGGGGGGAAAGTAGGGTAAAATCCGGTAAAAAAAGATATTGTGATAAATATAATAGGCACACCACCTTATGGAAAAATATGTCAGACTCCCTTTTGGAAAATTAAAGCATCTCCCCAAGTTTATTTGTATAAAAATGGAAAAATAAAAGATAAAAAATAAAAATAAATAAAATGAAATAGATATATAAATGTAAGTGAATAACAATAACTTGTCCACATAACACCATGATCACTCTTCCTAATCCATTTCATTTCGAGGAAAAAAAACACATTAAAAACCAATTATGTGTACCATTGATCTATACCGCCAAAAAATGCAATAGATATTGGATCTTTAGAATATAGTCAATAATCAGTATTCCTGGTAATTAGATCTCAGTAATCAGAATTCTTGGTTAGTGATTAGATCTCATGAATAACCAGTCCACAAGCCATATAGATGCTGATATCAATGCTGATATAGTTAACAGTCAAAGTTCATGATTCATGTTCAGAATACATGATTTTCAAAGTTGATAAACGAGGGTATCTGATCCATAATCCATATATATACCCTTGGTGTTTAAAATTAATTAATATGATAGCAATCAGTCACGGAAGTAGAACTCCACTATTTGAGGATATTCATTAATAGCGTTTGTGAATATCAAGGATATTTTAAAGTAGCGCCTGTAAATGTAGGGCTGCGTAACAGAGCGCTTACCTTTACCCTAGGTACACACCTAAGCGTTTTACAGCGCGTTCAAACGCGCTGTAAAAGGCACAACATGTGAAAAGCCATGCTTCCCTATGGGCATGGTTCACATTTGGGCGTTTTACAGCGCGTTTGAACGCGCTGTAAAACGCCCACTGCCCAAACAAGTACATGAGCTTCTTTGGGGCGTTTTAACGCGCCTATGGACAATGATGCCATAGGGGAGAATCACTGAATCGCGCGTATGACGCGCGTTTCTTAGTTACAAAAACGCGCATCCAAAAACGCGCGTGAAACGCGCGTCGTACGCGCGATTCAGAAACGCCTAGGTGTGTTCCCAGCCTTATAGTTGATTGGAAGCCGGGGTGAGTTTGTAGCTGGAAGGCTGCATGGCAGAGTGCTTACCTTTATAGGTGGTTGGAAGCAGGAGCGCTTGTAGCCATGAGGCTTCATAGCAGAGCGCTTACCTTGAGGCTGGGTTCACAATTGAGTGTTTTACAGCGCGTTCAAACGCTCAGTAAAGCGCTCAACACATGAAAACCAATGCTTCCCTATGGCCCTGGTTCTCACTTGAGCGTTTTACAGCGCGTGGCTATATGTCACATAGACTGTTCCGTGTGTACAATCTGCTCTGCTTTACGGGTGCCTTAAATTACTGAAGGACAACTATATCTTAAATAAGTGTTGGATTTATTTACAAATAGGGATATACATACATTCTAAGTACAAATAAGGAATTGGAGAGGGGATTGGAGGGGTCAGGATCCTTGAGCTGGCTGTACTATTATCTCTACCATTCACACATGCCATGGTTTTTTCTCTGTACTCAGAACACTCCTCTCCAGCAGGTCTCAGCGATTCACATTCTTGATTGTAGAGTCCAAAAAGACTTGTCTTGTCCCGGAGGTCACCAAGGCCACCATTGCTCCTACTTGTGAGCTAGGTTAGTGCAGATGATTACACAGAAAAAAAGTTCCATCATATACCCCTGCCCCCATCCCAGAATATATGCTTCCTTGCTGACAACAGGTTTGGGCAGTAAATACCAGCAGGTGGTCCGGCTAGCCCCAGGACATGACAGTCCTGGCAGATCTTCCTTTCGACAATGTCCCGCCCCAAGAACCCTTTAATGGTCCTCATTTGCATATCAAGTAGACCCAGGCTGATTCAGCTCAAAATATCAAGGAGCATCTTTGCATCAAAGCTGTATCATAAATGTCAATTTTATCGGTTCCAACATTCCCTGGTCTTGTGCCTATTGGCACACACAATCAAAAAATAAACCACAGAAAATTGATATCTGCATTACTACAGTCCTGCGAATTTTCCTGCATTGCAGCCTTTCTTCAACAACATGGGCAGGCATAGACACAGCAGGAACCCATTCACTCAACAATCACAGGCTATTCACAATGGATATTAATAAATAAATAACAATTCACCAATGTCCCTCATGATAATCACAGGAAAATCTACATATCCTACATTGATATCACATATATAACATAACGCTATGCTAATTGATTTGATCCCTTAACCAGATTGTAACTTCACTACAAACTAGTCTTGCTCGTCAGCAGCAATATATGACTGGACTATGGGAAAACCCACCTTAGCAATATGCGACAGTCTGTGCATTGCACAAATCCAATCCAGTTAAGTTCTAATTCTCACAAGATCTCATATAATCCAAAAAAAAAAAACTAAGATACATTACAGATTTATATATGTCTAATATAGGTGATTCTAATGTACGCTGTGCTCTTTAATGGTCAAAAAGCATAAAGTAAAATCGTGGACTGTTACCCACAATGCCCTACTCTGCATGATTTTAAACTAGACATGTGAGAAATTTAGGCCTCATTCATGATGGTCAAGTACACCATTTGAGTAAATTAATCACCAACCAAATGCTACAAAGTTTTGGCATACACATGATAATTTCCCTGGTTGGTCATTTGCATTCTTACCCCTGTACAATAGGTCCTGCAGGAGACCTATTATTTGGCTATTCAAAGACTCAAAGATGTGCCTGAAGACTGAATAGACATGGCCTCATCAGACTACGGACAATTCGTTTTTAGAACTTCAGTATGGCAAAACAACCACATGTGTTCTTCTATTGTCCATGGCAGGCCTTCCCCCATGCAGACTTCTAGCTGATGTCTGTGCGCATTTAAATGGGGCACTGTCATTTTGATTCAAATACTCTGCCACACCCTGCAAAAAAATCCCAGTCACTCTTTTGTGCTAAGCAGTATCTAAGATCTATCAATAACTATCTGCAAGATGAATGCTACGAATGTAGTCCAATTGCCACCACAGTATTGGGCTGCGGCTACTTCTCCAGGGTCCCAAATTTGGATATGTAATTTCGCCTCATTACGGAATAAAAATCAAGAGCAGTATCATTATTCTTAGCAGTCAATACCTTTCTACACCTTCATGGAACTTCAGTAATATGCCTTGGTTCAGACCAGGCTGTAAACTAACTCCATCCTAGCTGGGGGGGTATTTGTAAACCACACAAAAAGAAAATAAAACAAAAAAACATGGCTTCTTAGTGTAACTATAAATCTTTCAAACACAATCCCCCATTTAGTACCATACTACACTGGTACCATACTAACTAGAAAATTAGCAATCTGGTAAACAACTTTGAAGTTTAGTGCCTACCCAAGCAGGAGGTCTTTATTTAAAAAAAAAATAACAAAATACTTTACTTTAATTTAAAAATGTTGACGAATGTAGAGGCAGAGAAAAAAAAGGTTATGGGGGATTATGGCATTTCTGAGGGCAATCATATTAGGATGGTTCACATAACATATATTGGTTATTAAATGTCAGCAGCAGACATACCAGGACAGTTATATACACTTCTATTCAGGGAAATATACTGGTTACAGAACAATATAGGGTCATCTCCTCTTCTAAATCTCATTCTTTGTAATGTATTCATCCCCCTATCATCATGACTCTTTAACACATGCTGCAGTTTTTTCCTCCTTCCCTCTGCGTTAAGTTATCGTTCCCATATGCTGGTAGCCAAGCCTTTAGAAGACAGCATGCATCTTTATCACGCAAAGTGTATTTCTGTACCATGGCCTCAAATTTATTGGACAGGCATACTGGTGACTCCAGTGTATTTGTGCTGCCATGCGGTTAGATTTATGTGGATTTATATAGTTTTATTCATTGAACCATTTCATATGCAGTATTTCTATATGTGGTTATATGCTCCCATCTAGTGGCCGTTTTTGGTATTGCAGTTGTTTTCTTGTTCTTCATACCTATGACTCATTTCCTTTCTATGCTCCACCCTTCTGTGTCCTTCGCTTCCTGTATTCTTCATTCTCCTTCAGCCTCATGAATCAGGTAGACATGTATTCTTATGTTTGCTAATGAAAGCATCATCCTTTGACCGCACAATACCAGACTCCATCTGTTCTGCTGTACTCTGTTATCTGATATAATGAATAAAGCAACTTACGCGGATGAACACGGTGTTGGTGAGTTCAAGCTATCTCATAAGGATTGTCCGCAGTAATTATATCTGCTCATACAGGCCAGGCATAGAGGTCTCACTAGGAATAAATCGCTATTACAACAATCGGAGTCAGAATAGCCAAAAGATGCATACATTTCCTATAGCCTGCTGTGTATATGTGTGTGCCTAATCTGCAATCAAGCTCAGTGCCATCCGCCATCTTGTGAAAGCACATGGTCGCACAAGCTTACTGCACTTCAAGTGAATGTTTAAAGCTGTTTCTTTACATTGTTACCTCACCTATCTAAGCTGCTGTTCGTCTTCTTAAAGAGACAGTACAATTTTTTGCAAAACCGTAAAAAAAAGTCTAGACAAGGCTCTGAACACTCTCTTATGGCTGAACTAACGCAGATACATCATGCCTCTGAATCGGCAGACGTACAGGGAGCAGATTCTGTAAATATTACCGACCAGAGTGTAAGACCGAAACGTACAATAAAACCAACATAGAAACTCAGAGAAGACTATGAAGCCACTAGAGATAAGTTCTCCAGTAATTTGTCAGACCTCTGGGACAGAACCTCACACTGCATGTCAGATTTGTCACACTCTAATGATCAACCAGCTGAAATAAGAGACTCTATAAATTGCCTATTTGCTGCGTATGTACGCTACCAGCAGCTGTCTGCAAAATGCTCAGCTTTCTTGCAGGGCTCTAGTATAGAGGATTCTTCAGCAAAACTGACCAGGACTGATGCACTGAACCAACAAAGGGATATTGCAGTGCAAAATGCTAAGTTTAAGGCAGAACTCCGCATAACTCAACTGCAGGAGACCAGATCTCACAGATCCACCTCTACCAAGCACACTGCACTTTCTTCCAGATCCTCTCTTTCCAGAAGGTCAACATTAAGCGACAAGTTAATAGAGGCCCGAATCAAAAAAGGCGCAACGCTCTTTCACCAGAAAGCAAGCAGAGATAGAAGTTTAAAGGGCAGCTTAACAAGCAGAGATGGAAGCCCAAAGCAAAGCTCTCCAAGCACAAATGGTTGCCTAACAAGCAGAGGTAGAACCATGCAAGGCAGCTCAACAAGCAGAGATAGAAGCACGCAAGGCTGCTCAAAAGCAGAGGCAGATTCACAGATAAAGATTCTGCAAATGGAAGAGAGGAAGCAGCTTCCCTAGCAAGGCTGAAAGTCCTTGAACAAGCAATGGGACAAAGTACTAATTCAGACTGCCTTATCCCAGCAGAACTGGAAGATCCAGCTGAACGCACCAGTGAATACGTTCTAAAGCATAACATCTGCAAAGATACAGAGTCATCTCCTGTACCTCCTACTAACAACACTGTTCTGACTCTCAATGCAGTGACCTCTCAGCTCTATATGTCTGAGCCTCTTCAAGTCTACAACCACTATACATCGAAGCAGCAAACCACATCAACTCATGCCAACAACAAGGTGACTTCCGGTGATAAGCCACAGCTCAGGCCACAGCCAGCACAGGTCATGGAGACTACACCACAGTTAAATGCTCATGCAACATCATTTTACCCTGGTAAACCTCACCCTACATCACCAGAGAATTTTCACACCCAAGGGGTTCCACAAGTTACTTTGACACCAAGAAGTGAGAGACCAGACATGAATGACTTAGCCAGATACATGATACGCCGTGAGCTCATTACCACAAGTTGCTATTGCTGATCTCAACCTTACTACTAAGGAGGAACTTGATTTGCTCATAAAGTGGCTGGGACCAGAATCTGCAGGTCGTGTTAAAAGACTCAGAACAGTACATGTTGACCACCCAGATGCAGGTCTTGTTGCTGCATGGGCAAGACTTGAGCAAGCCTATGGTAGCTCTGAAGCCATAGAAAGGTCTCTATTCAAGAGACTGCAAAACTTCCCAAAAATAGTGAACAAAGACTATCGCAAGCTCCAAGTTCTAAGTGAACTCCTCATGGAGCTAGAGTTTTCAAAGACTGACCCACGTCTACCTGGACTAAGCTTCCTGGACACCGCTCATGGTGTCAACCCAGTGGTGTCTATACTGCCATACAGCCTACAAGAGAAATGGGCGCAACAGGGCTCAAGATACAAAAGAGACTATAACGTATCTTTTCCTCCATTCTCATACTTCTGCAGGTTCATTAGTGATCAAGCCTGGATGAGAAACGATCCCAGCTTCAGCTTCAGTGAACCCAACCTGCCTGCTTCATCCTCACCATCATCAAGGTATGATAACATAGCAGCTAAACGTAGAGACTTAAATAGAGCAATATCTGTTAAAAGGACAGACATCTCACCCTTCACAACCTCACCTACTGATCAGGGTGTTGTGGATGACAGAGATAAAGACCCTAATCGTCAGTGTCCTATTCACAAGAAGCCTCACCCTCTTAAGAAATGTCGTGGGCTTAGAGCAAAGACTTTACAAGAGCACAGGGAGATTCTCCGGAAACTTGGCATATGCTACAAGTGCTGTGCTTCTTATAGCCATTTTGCTAAAGACTGTAAAGTTGTCATCAAGTGCACAGAATGCAGTAGCGACAGACATGTTACAGCCATGCATCCTACTCCACTTCCAGACAACCCACAGCAGCTACCTACCTCCACTCCCGTCTCAAATCATGGTGGGGAGCAACAAGGTCATGCTTCAACCAAAGATAATGTCTCTTCTTCATGTACAGAAGTCTGTGGAGAAGGCAAGGACCACAAATGATATACCCAAAGAGTCATCCTGAGAAAGCTGCTAGGATGTATGCCATAATAGATGAACAGAGCAACAGATCCCTGGTTAAGCCTAAATTCTTTGAGATCTTTGGCATAGAGGGTCACGCCACACCATATACTCTCAGAACCTGTTCTGGTCGTGTAGAGACCTTCGGCAGAAGGGTTGATGGGTTCATGGTCTCTCATATCAACCAGGGAGAAGGCATACCCCTACCAACGTTAGTCGAGTGCGACCAGATACCAGACGAAAGGGAAGAGATTCCCACTCCAGAAGCTGCGTATCAACATCCTCATTTAAGGCACCTTGTTGATGAGATTCCTGCAACGGACAAGAGTGCTGAAATCGTAGTCCTGTTAGGAAGGGACATTCTCAGAGTACATAAAGTACACGACCAGTGCGATGGGCCTGACGACGCCCCTTATGCACAAAGACTTGACCTAGGCTGGGTAATAGTGGGCGATGTATGCTTAAACAAGATGCGTACGTCATCTGACATCCACTCCTTCAAGACCTACATGTTGGGAAATGGACATGCATCCCACTTCAAACAGTGCCCTCACCATTATGAAGTAAAGGAGAAGCTTCTTGACATCATCCAAGTACCTGATGTTACTCCTGCCCTTTGTGATGACAACCTAGGTACCACAGTATTTTGTACTACAAGTAAGGACAACAAAAAAGCCTTGTCAGTTAAAGACAGAGAATTTATCAAAATAATGGACAAGGAATTCTTTCAGGATGAATCTAACAACTGGGTTGCACCATTACTTCTTCGTGCTACAAAGGCCAAACTTCCAAACAATCGTGAACAGGCTCTATCCAGATTCAACTCAGAACAGACCTGAGATGAAGGGCCATTTCATCGCCTTTATGAAAAGGATCTTTGAAAATGATCACGCTGAACCAGCGCCACCACTTCAAAGACACGATGAGTGCTGGTATCTGCCTTTCTTCGGAGTGTATCATCCATGTAAGCCAAAACAAATCAGGATATTATTTGACTCCAGTGCCAAGCATCAAGGCGTATCTCTGAATGATTTTCTTCTCACTGTCCCGAATCTAACCAACAACCTTGTGGTTGTACTTATGAGGTTTAGAAGATAACCAGTTGCCATAACTGCTGATATTGAGCAAATGTTTAATTGCTTCATTGTATGCAAAGATCATAGGAACTTCCTAAGGTTTCTGTGGCACCGTAACAACAACATGGACAATGAGATTATTGAATACCGCATGAAGGTGCATGTTTTCAGAAATAGTCCGTCTCCCGCTGTTGCAACATACGGTTTACGAAGGACTGCCCTTGATGGAGAAAATGAGTATGGCGCGGATGCTCGAAACTTAGTTGAGAGAGACTTTTATGTTGACGATGGACTTAAGTCTTTACCTACAGACAAAAAAGCCATAGACTGGCTCCAAAGAACACAAGGTATGCTTTCTGAGGCTAACCTCAGACTACACAAGATTGCCTCAAACAGTGTTGCTGTTATGAAAGCTTTTCAACCTGGCGATCATGCCACAGGGTTTAAAGACTTAAATCTGGGAATGGACATGCCACCTGTACAGAGAAGTCTGGGCCTGCGGTGGGACTAATTAGAAGACACTTTCGGCTTTCAAGTTAGCTCTACAGACAAGCCATTTACCAAGCATGGTGTTCTGTCAGTAGTGAACAGCTTATACGATCCAATGGGATTTGTGGCTCCCATCACCATACAAGTAAAGCCTTACATAGACAGCTCTCAGAGTCTATTAAAGATTGGGATGCTCCACTGCCATCCGACAAGCTTTCAAAGTGGGAGTTCTGGAAGCAATCTCTACACACCTTAGATGGAATCCATATATCATGCTGCTACACCCCAGCTTCTCTTGCTACAAGCCGGAGAAAAGAGCTTCACATCTACTCACTCATCTACTGAGGCCATAGCGGCTTTTGCCTACCTCAAGCTGAGAGACTCTTCTGATCAAACCCACATAGGGTTTCTGTTTGGGAAAGCTAAGTTAGCACCTAAGCCTGAGCACACAATTCCTAGGCTTGAACTTTGTGGGACTGTGCTAGCTGTAGAAATTATAGATTTCATATTGTGCAAACTAGTCATTCAGATAGATGACGCCAAATTCTACAATAAAGTTCTTCTGGGCTACATATACAACCAGACTAAATGTTTCTGTCTATCTCAGCAACCGTGTAGAAAGAATCAGGAAATCATCTAAACCTAAACAATGGCATTGTGTCCCATCTGAAATTAATCCTGCAGATCATGCCACCAGGCCAGTGTCTGCAAGTGTCTTTGCAAACTCTTCCTGGCTAACAGGTTCTGAATTCCTGCTGGACCATACAGAAGAGACCACAGCTGACGTCTTCAGTCTTCTAACACCTGACAAGGATCCAGAGATTCGTCTTGAAATTAAAACCCTTGTCACCAGAACTGAGCAAAGACTCATAATACCTGCTTACCATCACATTACCACTCTGCTCATACGGCACTACCATGAAAGGGGTAAGGTACGTAAGGTGGAGGTGAAAGTTGCAAGACAAGGGACTGTAAAGACTTTCATCAGACCTATCAAGGAACTTGTTCTGCTCTTGCCCTTTGGAGAATGAACTTATTTGCCTATGTTGCTGCAAGAAGAGTTTGAACTTTATTTGCTATAACTTGAAGATTTGCATTCATAGTTGTTGCATTATATGCATGTTTCTTTTTATGTCTTTCAGATTTTCAAGACATTAAGCAAATTGCACTGTTGTTTATTTGCATGTATAACTACCGTTATGGTTTAAATAGTGACATTTTCAATGCCAGATGGGAAGTGTGCTGCCACGCGGTTAAATTTATGTGGATTTATATAGTTTAATTCATTGAATCATTTCATATGCAGAATTTCTATATGGGGTTATATGCTCCCATCTAGTGGCTGTTTTTGGTATTGCAGTTGTTTTCTTGTTCTTCATACCTATGACTCATTTCCTTTGCTCCACCCTTCTTCTGTGTCCTTCACTTCCTGTATTCTCCATTCTGCTTCAGCCTCATGAATCAGGTACACATGTATTCTCATTTACGCTAATGAAGGCATCATCTTTTGACCGCGCAATACCGGAATCCATCTATTCTGCTATACTCTGTTATCTGATGTAAAGAATAAAGCAACTTACATGGATGAACACGATGTTGGTGAGTTCAAGCTATCTGATAAGGATTGTCTGCAGTGATTATATATGCTCATACAGGCCAGGCATAGAGGTCTCACTAGGGATAAATCGCTATTACAACAATCTGAGTCAGAATAGTATTAAACTCACCCAGAATCTGGCACAGTGTAAGTTTTTCATTAATTGTGAGTATATTAGTGCCCTCCCTTAAATATCCAAGAGCATTTGCTAATGCCACCTCATTGGATGTATTCACATCAGTGACAGTGCAGATATTGGCTGATGGCGACATCAAGCCAGATGCGCTGTAGGGGACCCTTATCAGTTGTCATCCTTTACCCTGTGCATGTCCCAGTGTACTGATATTAGTAACCTGGGCAATTAGCAACGTGGAACACACTGTGCATCGTTCTGTGTGCTGCAGAGTATCAGCCCCAAGCTCCAAGAGTTTCCCCTGATGAGCTTCAGTTTTCCCTGAAGCGAAACGTGCATGTAGGGACCTGGCAGCAGAGGGCCAATTAGGGCGCACAAATTCCAGGGGTAGGTTCCTGTCAGTACCTGGCCACGGGGATCCGTGGCTTGGCAAACAGGACTATTGTAGGGTGTAGGCAGGGACATACAGGGCAAGCTAGCCTAGACCCGCTTCACCTTAATACATACCAGCTGGGAAACTCCTATAAGCCTCCTTGGATGTCAAGGGGGGCTTATTTACCTACAGAAGGGAACCACATTGTGCGGTAGGACCTATGGTTATCATTTTTTTGGTGCTGATGTGCACAAAACATTTTGGATTTTTCCTCTGTTATGGTTTGAACTGTATTGTGTTTATTGTCTATCATAAGGACCTTATTTTATGGTAATTATTGAAGGTTAAGTTTTATGTACTTAGCAAGTTTTCTATACTTTGGATCATCCCTCTGTTCTTTTTGTCCTATAGACTGATGACCTAATTACACGTCTGTATCGGTTTTTGTTGTTTAGTATAGATCAATGGTACACATAATAGGCCTCTTTCACACAAGCGCGATGGATTAGGTCCGATTGCGTTCAGGGTGCGCTCAGTGAAACTCGCACCATTTTGCAAGTAAGTTCAGTCAGTTTTGTCTGCGATGCGTTCAGTTGTTCAGTTTTTTCCGCGCGAGTGCAATGTGTTTTGATGCATTTTTCATGCGTGTGATAAAAAACGGAAGGTTTACAAACAACATCTCCTCGCAACCATTAGTAAAAAACGCATTCGCACTTGCTTCCTGATGCAATGCATTTTTCACTGAAGCCCCATTCACTTCTATGGGGCCAGGGCTGCGTGAAAAATGCAGAATATAGAACATGCTGCGATTTTCACGCAACGCAGAACTGATGTGTGAAAAAAACGCTCATGTACACAGACCCATTGAAATGAATGAGTCAGGATTCAGTGCGGGTGTTACGCGTTCATGTCACGCATTGCACCCACGCGGAAAACTTGCTCGTGTAAAAGGGGCCTTACTCTAGGTCTTAGGAAATCTACTTGATAAATATAAAGATAATAATAAACAGGTGGTTTTAATTTCACAGAAGTCTGCATATAAGTGGTAATTGACCTGCAGTTCCTGACAGTATCAGACATGTTGTGTTAGACAACTGTTTACATGGTGCAGTACTGCGTGGTGGCCTTTGTTTTTGTGGCGCTGTGCTGGTGGGTCGATGGGACCCAGTGCCATGGGTGGCATTGTCAGAACGCAGGGTTGATGTTTGACTCCTGGGTTCTGCTGCCCACTAGGGCAGCGCCGCTTTGTCACCAATCTGTGCTGTAGCTTTTTTCACAGTAGGTCCCACTCAAAGAGGCAACCTTGGCGCGGTGAGTGGGCTTATGCCTTTTGATCAAAACGTACACTAATGCCTGTTGTACAGCATGCAGTATTGGGGGCTGTACACTTTAATATTGCGCTGAGAAGCGAGTTCAATTAGATCAAAGCATAGCATTGTGGATGTGCGATCCAGTTCTGTTTTTATCCCCTTGAAATAAGATAATAATAATATGCACATTTTAAAAGTGATAAATGAATAACAACGTTTAATGTGAAATGTTATTTTTACACCTTAAATTTCCCTTTCTATCCAGAATGAAGAAAATGGTCAAATTCATCATTTTGTTGAGTATGAAACATATGAAGGTTCCTGTGAAGTGAAGAGTGGTAAATCATGGCAGGAATGTGCTTCTACTTATGCAGTAAGATTCTGTTGTGTGTTCTGGGTTCCATGTAGATGTTAAAGGGGATGCCCACTTTTTGCCTACTGTTGATCGATGTGATTGTAAGAAGATTATATGGCACTTAGGCTACATTCACATGAATGGGAAAAAATGGGCATGTGATGGTTGCTTTTGTAATAGCTGTCACACAGCCATTTTCAGAACCCACAGAAGTCTATGGGGCTTTCCACAAGACCATTTTTTAACGGCCAGTGAATAACGGGTGTCAAAAAATAGGAAATGTCCTACATTTATGCATTTTCACGAGACTGACCCCCATGATAGTCAATGGGACGATTTTTAATGGCCATTTAGACAGGAGTGCACGTGTCTCAACAGCTAGTAAAATGGGTAAAAGTGCATTTCAAGGGAAAAAGGAAAAAATACTGCATCCACTTGCACACAAGGGAACATTTACTCTTCACTGGATGCAGCAGAATCGTCACATGTGAGGTCAGAATGCTAGAAGCATCAGGTCCTGCTCCCTCCAGTGCAGGCGGATGAGGTGTTTTTCATTTTGGTGGGCCACATTTGGGGGCCTTATATATACTGGGGTCACTATATTATAAATCCCTGGGGTACTACAGGGGGCATTATAGATACTGAGGGCAATATTGTTGCTATTATTTATACTGGGGCACTATGGGGTGTTAAAAATATACTGAGGGCACTGCAAGGGTTGGAATATCCCCCCAAAAAAAAAAATCAATCAATAACATTCATCCGTTTTTCATGGCTGTTTTTAAGGCCATATAAAACTGATGCAAATTGATTGGCCATTAAAAATGGACAAACGGCCAGAAGATAAATGTACACATGGATGCAGAATGTCCATGAAAAACTGACAGTGTGCCTGTTTTTAATGGCTGTTTTTTTTCACTGTCGTGTGAATGTAGCCTAACATCCCCTCAAAAGACAAGCATCATGGGTACACAGACAAGCACAGGTCTGTTGCAAAGGTTGACAACTATTTACAAGGTGTAAGTTGGGTAATATTTATCATCAAAGTTCAATGACCTTGTTCTGGGATCATAGAAGGTTTTTTCTAAGTTCCCCACTACTGCCTGGACTACACATCCCCACAATCTTCTGATTAATACCCTCTAATCACAGGTTAGGGGAATCGGTGTCAGCGATGAGGCTCCTGCCCATTCTTCTACTCTGCTGCCATTGTCTCCTAGGCTCTGCCACCGTTATTGATGCCGACTGTAATGACCAAATTGTGTTCAATGCGGTAGATGAGGCTCTGAAGTCCTTCAATAATGAAAAAGAAGATGGGAACCAGTTCATTTTATACAGAATTACCGACGCCAAAATAAAGGTTGGTAAATGTAAATGATATTTTGACTGAAATTGCTAATTTGTTATTACAGATGCAGCCAATTTATTAGGAGGAGCAGGCCTGTTAATAAATGTATCACATCTGTGAGATCCGTGCATTACATAACTGATATGAGTGACTTTTATGCCAAAGAAAGGCGTAAAGCCTTTGCTAACGACCTGCATTGTGTTTATGACATGCACCAGCCCCTTTTCCCATCATCATTCCTAGATTAGCATAGTAAACATCTGCATTTATGAAGAAGAATTAAATATAAATGTGCATGGATATGAATGTTTGTCACATCACTGACTGCTAGAGGTCAGGTATTATTATTGTTGCTACCATGTTCCTTTAGAATGATGGTCATGTTTTCCAATTTTGAATCAATATATCTTGTTGCTGGTCACTTTCTATCGGAGTGCGATGTTTCAGCTGCATCAGGTTTTCTTATGGAGAGCTGCGGCCTCCTCAAACAGCTTATCGGCAGTTGTTCTGGGTGTAGCACCTCAAACGATCAGATACTGATGACCTATCCTGAGGATAGAAATTCAAATAGTAGATGACGGCAGCATATTTTTCTTATACTTTTACTTCCTAAAGCGCACCATTCACTGTGTGCTTAAAACTCAGTTCTCCGTACACCGCTTACAGGTCAGAGGTGTATGGAGTACGGACTGTAAAATTTATGAATGAGCAGCAGCAGCAGCGCAGGGAGTAGGGGCAGGAGCGCACATTGCTGCTCCTACCCGTGCTCTCGAACTCCTGGTATAGTACATGGGTACCCTGTACCCATGTACTATGCCAGGATTATCTGAGCGGAGCGGGCTACTGCCTGTACCTGCTCTGCTAAGCTAAGAGAACTGCAAGTCAGCTCTCTTAGCTTAGTGGAGTCAGTCAGAAGCAAGAGCCCGCTCTGCTCAGCTAAGTCTGGCATAGTACATGGGTACAGGGTACCCATGTACTATGCCAGGAGTTAGTAATCCCCCGGATAGCACGGGCAGGAGCAGCAATGTGTGCTTACATGGTTACAGAGTAACCAGAGAGATCCAAAAATGTAGAGAAAATTTGATAAAAAAATTAGCAATTTTTTAAATTTTAATTTCTCTGCTTTCAAGATGGAGAGTGATACCCCATAAAATAGTCATTACTTTACATTCACCATGTGGGTAATATATTAACCTAAAATATACCTACATTATGCGCATTTCAGGCACAGATTGTGACTTTTCCCGCTCACACCAGGGCTAAAAAAGTGGGAGTGGTGTGGGCGGGGAAGAGGGCTGGCCGGCAGACCCATCTTATCCATAATTTTCTACGCCTGGTTTAGGCATAGAATATAGTCTAAAGGTAAGACAGCAAGGAAGCTGGCTTACATTTAAAAGTGGCGCTAGATGCGCTGAAGTTATGTAGGGGCCTAAAATGCCAGTCTTAATAAATGACCCCCAATATGCCTACATTATGTCAGCATCATTTTGTAAATGTCATTTAATTTTTTTTAGGAATTTAGAAAGCTTAGAATTTTAGAAGCAATTTTTTAAATTTTGAAGAAAATTTTTTTATGAAGTCACCTTAAGGAGCTGACATAATAGAAATGACCCCATTTTAGAAACTATACCCCTCAAATTATTCAAAACTGATTTATGAAACTTTGTTAACCGTTTAGTTGTTCCAGAGGAATTAAAGGAAAGGCTGCTTTCAGACGAGTGAGTTGCATACTGCGAACTCACTGTGTGAGTATGCAGCAGCTCCCTTCCTGAACTTCCAGCACTGCCAAGGTCGCATAGCATTATGCTGATTTATGATGCTATGTAACCCTTAGGTCTCTTTCACACGGGCGTAATGTTTGACGCCTGGATAAGAGGCGGGAGCGTTGCGGGAAAATGCGAAATTTTTCTGCGCGTGTGCAAACTGTACTAATGCGTTTTGCACGCGCGTGAAAAAAATCGCCATGTTTGGTACCCAGACCCGTTTTGGGTTTCGTATAATAATAGTAAAATGGGTTTGGGTTTAGTAAAATAATAGCATTCTAAATACAGAATGCAAAGTAAAATGGGTGATTGAGGGTTAAAAAAAAAAAAAGTAACTCACCCTCTCCAATTGAGCACGTAGCTGCCGGTCTCCTGTTCTGTCTTCAGCTGGGGAGTAAGGACCTTCCGTGACATCACTGGGTCACATGGTCCAATCACTTGCTCCCATCACAATGATAATGATGGGAGCATGTGATTGGACCATGTGACCCAGTGACGTTACGAAGGTCCTTTACCCCCCAGCTGAAGACACAACAGGAGACCGGCAGCTACGCGCTCAATTGAAAGAGGTGAGTTACTTTTTTTTTTTTTTAACCCTCGATCGCCCTTTTTACTTTGTATTCTGTATTTAAAATGCTATTATTTTCCTTTATAACTATGTTATAAGGGAAAATAATAAAGATCGAGGCCCCATCCCGATTGTCTCCTAGCAACCATGCGGGAAAATATAGAGCATGCTGCGGTTTTCACGCAACGCAGAAGTGATGCGGGAAAATCACTGCTCATGTGCACAGCCCCATAGAAATAAATGGGTCCAGATTCATTGCGGGTGCAATGCGTTCACCTCACGCATTGCACCCGCGCGGAAATCACCCCCGTGTGAATGGGGCCTTACAGTTCTGGGATGCATTAAATAATACTGACAGTATTATGTCAGTGTTATTCAATACATTCAGGACCTCTAAGGGTTACATAGCAGCATAAATCAATATAATGCTATGCCACCCCGGCAGTGCAGAAAGTTCAGGTTGGAAGCTGTCTTATACTCACGGTCCGAGTCTGGAGTGTACAACTCGCTCATTTGAAAGTGGCCAAAATGGAGGTGAAGTTTAAACATTTATTTTTTTGTGTGCAGATTTTCCATTATAAAACTTTTTTTTCTGTAGCACAGCAAGGGTTAACAGCAAAACAAACCTCAATATTAATTACCCTGGTTCTGCAGTTTACAGAAACACCCCTTATGTGGTTGTAAACTGCTGTATGGTCTCACAGCAGGGCACAGAAGGGAAGGAGCGCAATATTGTTTTTGGAGGGCAGTTTTTCCTGGAATGGTTTTCGGGTACCATATTGCATTTCAAGCAACCTTGGGATACCCCCACAGTGGAAACTCCCAAAAAATAACCCCATTTTGGAAACTTAACCCCTCAAGGAATTTATTGAGGGGTGCAGTGAGTACTATGACTCAACAGGCGTTTCAAAGAATTTAGAAACACTTGACTGTGAAAATTAAAAAATTAGCCCCAAATGTTTAATTTTCACAAGGGGTAACAGAAGAAAATGAACCCCACAATTTGTTATGCATTTTCCTGAATACGGCAACACCCCATATGTGGTCGTTGACTGATATTTAGGGATATGGTAGCATTCAGTAGTAGGGTTGTTTCGGGTATCGAACTTTCGATACCCAATCGATACTTTTCTCTGGTATCGCACTCGATACCAGGAAAAGTATTTTATCAATACTGGGCTGCGCTACTGCACAGCCCAGAATAGGAGAGCATGGCTGCGCCGCTCTCAGCGCGGCCATGTTCTCCTCGGCAGCACAGGGAGAAGGAGGCGGTCTCTCCCTCCCCCTGTGCTGCCGCTGCAACCAATAGAGGGAGAGGGGGGCGGAGCGGGGCGGAGGAGGCGGGCGCACTGGCCAGCAATGCCGAGTACAGTTTCATATAATGCAGGCAGAAGACACAGCCTGCCAGCACCTGCTCAGACCCAGCACTGCAATCAGAGGCACTTAACCCCTCAGGTGCGGCACCTGAGGGTTAATAGCCTCTGATCGCAGCGCCGGTCACAGGCAGGTGCCGGCAGCCTGTGCCTTCTGCCTGCATTTATATATGAACGTAATTAGGCTGGCCAGTGCTCCGCCCCTCCCTAGTATTAAAACATTGGGCAGTGGGCAGTGTGCCCTCCCTCCTCCCTAGTATTAAAACATTGGTGGGCAGTGTGCCCCCTCCCTAGTATTAAAACACTGGTGGGCAGTGGGCAGTGTGCCCCCCTTCCCCCAGTAATAAAATCATTGGTGGCAGTGGCCACAGGGTCCCCTCAGCTCCTCCTCATTGGTGGCAGTGATCGGAGCCCCAGCACTGTAATGCTGGGGCTCCGATCGGTTACCATGGTAACCAGGACGCTTCTGAAGTCCTGGCTGCTCTGGTCTGCTCCCTGCTGCTGTGTGCACTGTGCACAGGGCAGCAGGGAGAGGGTGAGATCCTATTCACCCTGATAGAGCTCTATTAGGGTGAATAGGATGAGAATATCCCAGGTTCTAGCCCCTAAGGGGAAAATAGTTAATCATAAATAAACTGTAAAAAAAAAAAAAGTTAAAGTACACCAAAATATTAATTATAAATCACCCCTTTCCCAATTTTACATATAAAATATATAAACAATACATAAATAAAATATTACATATCGCCACGTCTCAAAAGTCCAAACTATTAAAAATCCACTTTTATGCGGTGAACGCCGTAAAAGAAAAAAAAGAAAAATACACGATTCGCCATTTTCTTTTAGTCGCCTTGTCCCCACAAAAAAGTAGGATAGGACTGTTGTATTATGACCCGGCGGTTTCATAAAATGTGGAATGCACGCGGATTTTTTTGGCGTTTTTATTTTTTTCGCATGGTATCGAGTATCGCAATACTTTTTTATGGTATCGATACCGAATCAAAATTTTGGTACCGAAACAACTCTATTCAGTAGGGAAGGAGCCGTAGCTGGATTTTTTTGCTGTGATCTTTTTTATTTATTTCTTTTATACACTTATATAGCGCTGACATATTCCGCAGAGCTTTACAGACATTAGCAGATATTAGCATTGGGCTGTCCCAAACAGGGCTCACAATCTAAGTTCCCTATCAGTATGTCTTTTGGCGTGTGGGAAGAAACCGGAATATCCAGAGGAAACGCACGCAAACACGGGGACCCACACAGTCTTCACTCCATGCAGATGTTGTCTTTGGTTGGATTCAAACCTAGGACCCCACCCTTAACTACTAAGCCATCATGCTGCCTAATAACTTTTTTTTTTGACTGATCTATGTGAGGCCTTGTTTTTTTTTGTGGGAAAATATGTGGTTTTTATTGGTACCATTTTGGGGTACATATGACTTTTTCGATCACTTTTTATTTCATTTTTTAAAATTCTGTATGTGGTTCACCATGTGCTATATATAATATGATAACTTTGTTCTGTGGGTTGATATGGTTATGGCGATAACAAATGTATATAGTTTTTTATATGTTTTACTACTTTTGCAGCATCAAATCACTTTTTTATTAAAAATAAGTTATAGTTTGCATCGCAATATACCGGTACTAACATCCATAATATTTTTATTTTTCCACCAGTGTAACTGTGTGAGGGTTTTTTTTTTGCTGTAGTTTTTTTTTTTTTTTTTGGGTACCATTTTGGAGGTACATATGACTTTTTGATCGCTTTTTATACCTTTTTTATGGGAGGTGAGGTGTACAAAAGTTGCAATTATGTCAGTGTTTTTTATTTTTATGGGGAGTTCCATGCGGTATATAATTATGTGTAGTTTATTTATTTTTTTCATTTTTTAATTAATTACAAATGAGCAGATATGGGAAAAGCAGTTTTTGACTGGATTTTTTTTTTTACTTTTTTTTTTTTTATCAAGCCCCACTTGGATCTTGAACATTCAGTGAGGCTGATGGCTGTACTATACTCTGCAATACTCATCTATTGCAGAGTATAGCATTGTCAGTTTTAGTGCTCATGCACACGGCCATATCCATTTTTGTTGTCCACAAATTGCAGATAAGCAAAAAATGGATACCGGCCGTGTCCGTTCCGCATTTTGCCACCTATAGAAATGTCCTATCCTTGTCCATAAAACGGACAAGCATAGAACAAGTTCTATTTTTTTTGCGGGTCCACGGAATGCACATACAGATGCGGACAGTGTCTTTGGCGGCCCCATTGAATTAAACGGGTGTGCATCAAAACCGTATTGGATACAGACAAAAGCAATGGTCATGTGCAAGAGCCCTTAAACTGAGATTAAGCCTGATCAGACCCTGGCTCTGGGCAGGATCTGTTAGGCTTCGGTACATGGCAAGCCTGAACGCCTTTGTAAGTGGCGGCCTGATGGGGGAGAGACGGACCTCCCTCTGTTAACCCATTACATCAGTGCTTACTACTGACCGTGGCATGTAAAGGGTTAAATGGCTGGCACCAACCTCCGCCATTGCAGCAAAGTGTCAGCTGTATGTTACAGCTGACACCCACTGCTGATTGCGGCGGCTTCATTCCTGAGTCGTTGCCATTCCTCATACAATACAGCTGCAGGGACCGCACGGAGGGCTGCAGGGAGCATCGTGGGAGAATGGGGGCTTCAGAGGTATACCTGATTTCAGGCTCTGATCTCCAGAATGGGGATCAGAGCCTGAAACCGAATGAATCAGAGCAGCTACTCTCTGATTGGTTAGTCTGTCCAGACTAACCAATCAGAGCGATTGCCAGCACTCTGATTGCAGAGACTCCAGGGCTGTGACACTTTATAGAGTCATAGCCCCAGTTAAGGCTGGGTTCGCATTGTGTTTTTCTCATTCGTTTGACATATACTAGGGGGTAGGGTAAAGTCCGGTAAAAAAAGATATTGTGATAAAAATAATAGGCACACCACCTTATGGAAAAATATGTCAGACTCCCTTTTGGAAAATTAAAGCATCTCCCCAAGTTTATTTGTATAAAAATGGAAAAATAAAAGATAAAAAATGAAAATAAATAAAACGAAATAGATCTATAAATGTAAGTGAATAACAATAACTTGTTCACATAACACCATGATCACTCTTCCTAATCCATTTCATTTCGAGGAAAAAAAACACATTAAAAACCAATTATGTGTACCATTGATCTATACCGCTAAAAAAATGCAATAGATATTGGATCTTTAGAATATAGTCAATCAGTATTCCTGGTAATTAGATCTCAGTAATCAGAATTCTTGGTTAGTGATTAGATCTCATTAATAACCAGTCCACAAGCCATATAGATGCTGATATCAATGCTGATATAGTTAACAGTCAAAGTTCATGACTCATGTTCAGAATATATGATTTTCAAAGTGGATAAACGAGGGTATCTGATCCATAATCCATATATATACCCTTGGTGTTTAAAATTAATTAATATGATAGCAATCAGTCACGGAGGTAGAACTCCACTATATGAGGATATTCATTAATAGCGTTTGTGAATATCAAGGATATTTTAAAGTAGCGCCTGTAAATGTAGGGCTGCGTAACAGAGCGCTTACCTTTATAGTTGATTGGAAGGCTGCATGGCAGAGTGCTTACCTTTCCCTAGGTACACACCTAAGCGTTTTACAGCGCGTTCAAACGCGCTGTAAAACGCACAACATGTGAAATGCCATGTATCCCTATGGGCATGGTACACATTTGGGCGTTTTACAGCGCGTTTAAACGCGCTGAAAAACGCCTGACACAAACGCTAGTGCTTGAGCTTTGAGGCGTTTTCAAGCGCTTCCACCCATTGGAATGCATGGGAACGCTCCAAGTTGAAGATATGCGCGCTTTCTGTTTGAAAACGCGCATACGAACGCGTGCTTTTCTCATTTGACCCAGCATAAAAAGGCCCAATTTGGCTAACAGTCTGCAACTTTCATATAGGTGGGCCTACATTTTTAGTGGATCTGGAACCTGTCAATCAAAAACGCCTCAAAACGCTGCTCCTTAAATGCAAAAACGCCCATGAAAACGCTTGTTTGTCGCGCGAAAAAACGCTCAAAAAAACGCCCGCTCCAAAAACGCTTAGGTGTGTTCCCAGCCTTATAGTTGGTTGGAAGCAGGAGCGCTTGTAGCTATGAGGCTTCGTAGCAGAGCGCTTACCTTGAGGCTGGGTTCACACTTGAGCGTTTTACAGCGCGTTCAAACGCGCTGTAAAACGCTCAACACATGAAAACCAATGCTTCCCTATGGCCCTGGTTCTCACTTGAGCGTTTTACAGCGCGTTTGAACACGCTGAAAAAACGCCGTACGCTCAAAATAGTTCTTGAGCTTCTTTGGGGCGTTTTGTCGCGCGTATTGTGATTGACGCCACAGTAGTCAATCACACGAACGTGCGTACGACGCGCGTTCCCTATTTGCAAAAACGCGCTGTAATATGCACGACAGAAACGTTCGTTTTACACACGTATCAAATACGCGCAAGTCTGAACCCAGCCTTAAGGTTGATTAGGAGCAGGAACAGGCTACAGGGCTGTGCACTTGCCCCTGCCTTGTCAGCGTGTCCTTACCGCTCCTTGACCCTTCTTGCTATTGCTGGTAACAGCGCTCTAACCTTCAGCGTGCCTCCATGCAAACACGTGTTGATTGATCCTGCTGTTCGCCAAGTGAATACTCTGTTATCCAATGTATTGTAGCGCTTGCTTAGTTGCTGTTACACAGTTTCCCCTTAATGTAGACATCAATCATATAGTGACATATATAACGCCAGACGCGTTTCGGAGCTTCGGCTCCTTCCTCGGTGGCTATATGTCACATAGACTGTTCCATGTGTACAATCTGCTCTGCTTTACGGGTGCCTTAAATTACTGAAGGACAACTATATCTTAAATAAGTGTTGGATTTATTTACAAATAGGGATATACATACATTCTAAGTACAAATAAGGAATTGGAGAGGGGATTGGAGGGGTCAGGATCCTTGAGCTGGCTGTACCATTCTCTCTCCCATTCACACATGCCATGGTTTTTTCTCTGTACTCAGAACACTCCTCTCCAGCAGGTCTCAGCGATTCACATTCTTGATTGTAGAGTCCAGAAAGACTTGTCTTGTCCCGGAGGTCACCAAGGCCACCATTGCCCCTACTTGTGAGCTAGGTTAGTGCAGATGACTACACAGAAAGAAAGTTCCATCATGTACCCCTGCCCCCATCCCAGAATATATGCTTCCTTGCTGACAACAGGTGTGGGCAGTAAATACCAGCAGGTGGTCCGGCTAGCCCCAGGACATGACAGTCCTGGCAGATCTTCCTTTCATCAATGTCCCGCCCCAAGAACCCTTTAATGGTCCTCATTTGCATATCAAGTAGACCCAGGCTGATTCAGCTCAAAATATTAAGGAGCATCTTTGCATCAAAGCTGTATCATAAATGTCAATTTTATCGGTTCCAACATTCCCTGGTCTTGTGCCTATTGGCACACACAATCAAAAAACAAACCACAGAAAATTGATATCTGCATTACTCCAGTCCTGCGAACTTTCCTGCATTGCAGCCTTTCTTCAACAACATGGGCAGGCATAGACACAGCAGGAACCCATTCACTCAACAATCACAGGCTATTCACAATGGATATTAATAAATAAATAACAATTCACCAATGTCCTCATGATAATCACAGGAAAATCTACATATCCTACATTGATATCACATATAACATAACGCTATGCTAATTGATTCGATCCCTTAACTAGATTGTAACTCACTACAAACTAGTCTTGCTCGTCAGCGCAATATATGACTGGACTATGGGCAAACCCACCTTAGCAATATGCGACAGTCTGTGCATTGCACAAATCCAATCCAGTTAAGTTCCTAATTCTCACAAGATCTCCTATAATCCAAAAAAAAAAATATATAAGATACATTTACAGATTTATACAATGTCTAATATAGGTGATTCTAATGTACGCTGTGCTTTTAATGGTCAAAAGCATAAAGTAAAATCCTGGACTGTTACCCATAATGCCCTACTCTGCATGATTTTAAACTAGACATGTCAGAAATTTAGGCCTCATTCATGATGGTCAAGTACACCATTTGAGTAAATTAATCACCAACCAAATGCCAAAGTTTTGGCATACACATCATAATTTCCTTGTTGGTCATTTGCATTCTTACTCCCTGTACAATAGGTCCTGCAAGAGACCGGCTATTTGGCTATTCAAAGACTCAAAGATGTGCCTGAAGACTGAATAGACATGGCCTCATCAGACTACGGACAATTCGTTTTAGAACTCAGTATGGCAAAACAACCACATGTGTTCTTCTATTGTCCATGGCAGGCCTTCCCATGCAGACTTCTAGCTGATGTCCAGCGCATTTAAATGGGGCACTGTCATTTTTATTCAAATACTCTGCCACACTCTGCAAAAATCCCAGCCTCTTTGATGCTAAGCAGTATCTAAGATCTATCAGCAACTATCTGCAAGATGAATGCCACTGAATGTAGTCCAATTGCCACCACAGTATTGGGCTGCGGCTACTCCTCCAGGGTCCCAAATTTGGATATGTAATTTCGCCTCATTACGGATCCTGGAAATAAAAATCAAGAGCAGTATCATTATTCTTAGCAGTCAATACCTTTCTACACCTTCATGGAACTTCAGTAATATGCCTTGGTTCAGACCAGGCTGTAATCTAACTCCATCGTAGCTGGGGGGGTATTTGTAAACCACACAAAAAGAAAATAAAACAAAAAAACATGGCTTCTTAGTGTAACTATAATTCTATAATCCCCCATTTGGTACCATACTACACTGGTACCATACTAACTAGAAAATTAGCAATCTGGTAAACAACTTTAAAGTTTAGTGCCTACCCAAGCAGGAGGTCTTTATTTAAAAAAAAAAATAACAAAATACTTACAAAAAAACTTGTTAATTTAAAAATGTTGACGAATGTAGAGGCAGAGAAAAAAAAGGTTATGGGGGATTATGGCATTTCTGAGGGCAATCCTATTAGGATGGTTCACATAACATATATTGGTTATTAAATGTCAGCAGCAGACATACCAGGACAGTTATATACACTTCTATTCAGTGAAATATACTGGTTACAGAACAATATAGGGTCATCTCCTCTTCTAAATCTCATTCTTTGTAATGTATTCATCCCCCTATCATCATGACTCTTTAACACATGCTGCAGTTTTTTCCTCCTTCCCTCTGCGTTAAGTTATCGTTCCCATATGCAGATACCTGGGCTGCTAAAGGTGCTGGTAGCCAAGCCTTTAGAAGAGAGCATGCATCTTTATCGCGCAAAGTGTATTTCTGTACCATGGCCTTAAATTTATTGGACAGGCATACGGGTGACTCCAGTGTATTTGTGGTTAAATGTATGTGGATTTATATAGTTTAATTAATTGAATCATTTCATATGCAGTATTTCTATATGTGGTTATATGCTCCCATCTAGTGGCCGTTTTTGGTATTGCAGTTGTTTTCTTTTTCTTCATACCTATGACTCATTTTCTTTCTATGCTCCACCCTTCTTCTGTGTCCTTCACTTCCAGTATTTTCCATTCTCCTTCAGCCTCATGAATCAGGTAGACATGTATTCTCATGTACGCTAATGAAAGCATCATCCTTTGACCGCACAATACCGGAATCCATCTGTTCCGCTATACTCTGTTATCTGATGTAAAGAATAAAGCAACTTACACGGATTAACGCGGTGTTGGTGAGTTCAGGCTATCTGATAAGGATTGTCTGCAGTGATTATATCTGCTCATACAGGCCATGCATAGAGGTCTCACTAGGGATAAATCGCTATTACAACAATCTGAGTCAGAATAATATTAAACTCACCCAGAATCTGGCACAATGTAAGTTTTTCATTAAGGCCTCTTTTACACGGGCGTCATGTTTGACGCCCGGATAAGAGGCGGGTGCGTTGCAGGAATATGCGCGTTTTTCTGGCGCGGGTGCAAACGTTTGTAACGCGTTTTGCACGCGCATGAGAAAAATCGCCATGTTTGGTACCCAGACCCGAAGCCGGACTTCATCACTGAAGTCCGGTTTTGGGTCTTCTGGAGAATTTATTTTCCCTTATAACATGGTTATAAGGGGAAATAATAGCATTCTTAATAAAGAATGCATTGTAAATGAGGAAGGGGTTAAAATAATAAAGTTAACTTACTTAGCCACTTGATCGCATAGTTGCGATCTGTCTCTCTTCCAGCATCAGTTAACACTAGGACCTAGATGACGTCATCCATGGTTCAATCACATGGTCCATCTTACCATGGTGATGGACCATGTGATTGGACCATGTGATGTGACGTCATCACAGGTCCTGTAGATCTTAGCTGATGCAGGAAAGAGAGGAGAGATCGCAACTACGCGATCAAGTGGCTAAGGTGTTAACTTTATTATTTTTAACCCCTTCCACTTCATTTTACAATGCATTCTTTATTAAGAATGCTATTATTTCCCCTTATAACCATGTTATAAGGGAAAATAATAGAGATCGGGTCCCGTTGCTAAGCAACCATGCGGGAAAATCGCACTGCATCCGCACTTGCTTGCGGATGCTTGCGATTTTCCCGCAGCCCCATTCACTTCTATGGGGTCTGCGTTGCGTGAAAAACGCACAATATAGAGCATGCTGCGATTTTCACGCAACGCAGAAGTGATGCGTGAAAATCGCCGCTCATGTGCACAGCCCCATAGAAATGAATGGGTCCGGATTCAGTGCGGGTGCAATGCGTCCTCCTCATGCATTGCACCCGCGCGGAAAACTCGCCCATGTGAAAGGGGCCTAATTGTGAGTATATTAGTGCCCTCCCCTAAATATCGAGGAGCATTTGCTAATGCCACCTCATTGGATGTATTCACATCAGTGACAGTACAGATATTGACTGATGACCACATCAAGCCAGACGCGCTGTAGGGGGACCCTTATCAGTTGTCCTCCTTTACCCTGTGCATGTCCCAGTGTACTGATATTAGTAACCTGGGCAATTAGCAACGTGGAACACACTGTGCATCGTTCTGTGTGCTGCAGAGTATCAGCCCCAAGCTCCAAGAGTTTCCCCTGATGAGCTTCAGATTTCCCTGAAGCGAAACGTGCATGTAGGGACCTGGCAGCAGAGGGCCAATTAGGGCGTATAAATTCGAGGAGTAGGTTCCCGTCAGTACCTGGCCACAGGGATCCGTGGCTTGGCAAACAGGACTATTGTAGGGTGTAGGCAGGGACATACAGGGCAAGCTAGCCTAGACCCGCTTCACCTTAATACATACCAGCTGGGAAACTCCTATAAGCCTCCTTGGATGTCAAGGGGGGCTTATTTGCCTACAGAAGGTAACCACATTGTGCGGTAGGACCTATGGTTATCATTTTTTTGGTGCCGTTGTGCACAAAACATTTTGGATTTTTCCTCTGTTATGGTTTGAACTGTATTGTGTTTATTGTGTATCATAAGGACCTTATTTTATGGTAATTATTAAAGGTTAAGTTTTATGTACTTAGCAAGTTTTCTATACTTTGGATCATCCCCCCTTTTTTTTTTTTTTTGTCCTATAGACTGATGGCCTAATTACACGTCTGTATCGGTTTTTGTTGTTTAGTATAGATCAATGGTACACATAATAGGCCTCTTTCACACAAGCGCGATGGATTAGGTCCGATTGCGTTCAGGGTGCGTTCAGTGAAACTCGCACCATTTTGCAAGTAAGTTCAGTCAGTTTTGTCTGCGATGCGTTCAGTTGTTCAGTTTTTTCCGCGCGAGTGCATTTTTCATGCGCGTGATAAAAAACTGAAGGTTTACAAACAACATCTCCTCGCAACCATTAGTGAAAAACGCATTCGCACTTGCTTCCTGATGCAATGCATTTTTCACTGAAGCCCCATTCACTTCTATGGGGCTAGGGCTTCGTGAAAAACGCATAATATAGAACATGCTGCGATTTTCACGCAACGCAGAACTGATGTGTGAAAAAATACGCTCATGTACACAGACCCATTGAAATGAATGAGTCAGGATTCAGTGCGGGTGCAATGCGTTCATGTCACGCATTGCACACACGCGGAAAACTCGCTCGTGTAAAAGGGCCTAACTCTAGGTCTTAGGAGATCTACTTGATAAATAAGATAATAATAAACAGGTGGTTTTAATTTCACAGAAGTCTGCATATAAGTGGTAATTGACCTGCAGTTCTTGACAGTATCGGACATGTTGTGTTAGACAACTGTTTACATGGTGCAGTACTGCGTGGTGGCCTTTGTTTTTGTGGCGCTGTGCTGGTGGGTCGATGGGACCCAGTGCCATGGGTGGCATTGTCAGAACGCAGGGTTGATGTTTGACTCCTGGGTTCTGCTGCCCACTAGGGCAGCGCCGCTTTGTCACCACTCTGTGCTGTAGCTTTTTTCACAGTAGGTCGCACTCAAAGAGGCAACCTTGGCGCGGTGAGTGGGCTTATGCCTTTTGATCAAAACGTACACTAATGCCTGTTGTACAGCATGCAGTATTGGGGGCTGTACACTTTAATATTGCGCTGAGAAGCGAGTTCAATTAGATCAAAGCATAGCATTGTGGATGTGCGATCCAGTTCTGTTTTTATCCCCTTGAAATAAGATAATAATAATATGCACATTTTAAAAGTGATAAATGAATAACAACGTTTAATGTGAAATGTTATTTTTACACCTTAAATTTCCCTTTCTATCCAGAATGAAGAAAATGGTCAAATTCATCATTTTGTTGAGTATGAAACATATGAAGGTTCCTGTGAAGTGAAGAGTGGTAAATCATGGCAGGAATGTGCTTCAACTTATGCAGTAAGATTCTGTTGTGTGTTCTGGGTTCCATGTAGAGGTTAAAGGGGATGCCCACTTTTTGCCTACTGTTGATCGATGTGATTGTAAGAAGATTATATGGCACTTAGGCTACATGCACACGACAGTTGTTTTTCTCTGCATCCGTTCAGGGTTTTTTGCGGCTAGGATGGGGACCCATTCATTTCAATGGGTCAGCGAAAAAATTATGAAAGTTCATCCGTTTGTATTCCGCGTTCGTTGTCCGTGTTTCCCTTTAGCAAAAAAAAAATGCATGTCCTACTTTTTTCCTATTTGCAGACAAGGATAAGCATTTATTACAAGGGATCTGTGGGGAAAAAAGGAACCTCCCAAAAAAAAACGGATGCTGCATCCCTTTTCTTTTTGTGGACGCACAAGTTGCGGACGCAAAAAACCAACTGTCGTGTGCATGTAATCTAACTAACATAGTCATGTGACCAGTCTGATTACCTCCGTGAGATATCTCCTTCATTAAAACATTAAAATGTTTTTGAATGGAGGAGACATCACATAGAGGGGATTTGCTTGGTACCATGACCCTCCATCAGCGTCATTTAGTCTGGTGTTTCTGCACTTGTTCCAGTCTGCCTGTTGTGGTGTTCCAGAGACCTGTGTTTTAGTCTTAGTTCCTGTTCAAACTGTGCCTGTGGTTTTATGAGTTCCCTGATTCTACCTGTGTTCCTGAGTCCTAGGGTCAGCTGCCAAGTACACTGGGACCCAGTGGCGGATTATAATTGGGGCGTTTGGGTCGGCAGCCCCGGGCCCAGGGTGAGTGAAGGGCCCATCACCGATTTGCCATCCCAAACACCCCATTTTGCACCACCAGCCACTAATATAGTAAAATATATCTGCAGCAGCAGCGCTTCACTTACGCACTGCCTGCTGCAGACAGTAGCAGCTGGGTGGGTCTGGGTCCCGCCCCCGTCAGCGCCGCGGTGGAAGGCTAAGTCTGGAAGGAAGCTAGGCGGAAGACAGAGTGCTGAGGAGAGGAGAGCGGGCACGTGACTCAGCCACTCACTGCAGCTCCGCCTCCTCCGGCACAGAAAGAAGCTGCAGTGCCAGTGCTTATGCTATGCCTGCCAGCCACTGATGTGCCCGCCCCATAAGGGCATAATCTAACTAATGCCCGTCCCCAGTCTTCTCAGTGCCAGCGGCCAGCTTCATGCGCAGGCTGGGTCTGTGGGCGGCAAGAAGCGGCAACTACAAGAAAGCAGCCAGCCAGTAAGCAAGGAGGACCTGCTTCCAGCAGCAGCCAAAGCACCATAGTAAATTTTAATGAATGTTAATGATGGGCAGCAGGCAGGGCAGTAGGCTGTGAGTGTGATAGAGGAACTCAATCAGAGCAGCAGTGCCAGAGAGACTGAGGCCAGCAGCAGCCATTTTAGTCAGATTACAGCCACTCTGCAGCTTTGGCTATAATCTGACTGAAATGGCTGCTGCTGGCCTAAGGTCTCTCTGCCACTGCTGCTCTGCCTTTTTCATAGGTGCCACTGCCCAGCACACCAAGTGTGTTTGACAATCAAAATGGTAAGGCTACTTTCACATTAGTAGTTTCAATTCCGCTATTGAGATCTGTCATAGGATCTCAATAGCGAAGAAAACGCTTCAATCTTCTACCCATTTATTGTCAATGGGGGCAAAACTGAACTGGACGAAACGCAATGCACTAGAATGCATTCCGTTCCGTTTGGTTGCGTCCCCATCGTGGACAGAAAAACGCTGCAAGCAGCATTTTCTATCCGTGATGTGGTGCGGAGCAAGACGGATCCGGCCTGACACACAATGTAAGTCAATGGGGACGGATTCATTTTCTCTGACACCGTCCTCCATTGACTTTCAGTGGTATTCATGACGGATCCGTCTTGGCTATAGAAGACATAATACAACCGGATCCGTTCATGACAGATGCATGCGGTTGTATTATTGTAACGGAAGCGATTTTGCAGATCCATGATGGATCCGCATAAAGCGCTAATGTGAAAGTAGCCTAATACTTGGTGTGCTGGGCATGTGTGAGGAGAAGGATCAATAGTAATCCACCATAAATAGAAATAACTATGGGGCAGAACACAAAATGGGGGGGGGGATGCAAGGTCATTGATAAATAGAGGAAAGGGGCCCTAGTTTGGGAAACAGCCCCGGGCCTATGACGCACTTAATCCGCCCCTGCTGGGACCATCCCAGAAGCTAGTTTGGTCGCTAACCCGCAGCGAGGTCCACATCCCTGTATAGGGGTTAAAGGGTGAATACCAGGGAGGCGCCACAATAATGCCCACTGATCTGTCTTGATCTGTAATCAGTGGATCCATAACAGTTATTTATATATAGGTTATATCTGTCATTCTAATCCTGTCTGTATTGATAAGGAGATCACTAAATTGAAACAATCTGTGCAGACCAATAAGGGCCACTTATTATAAGGTCTACTGGGCAGAGCAAAAACTGTGGCACTTTAGGATTTGTTGTACGCATAGATAGTGACATGGAAAATTAAAAAAGAATGTTATAAAAAAAAACATGAATAAAAAAAAATTATATGTCAGAAATGTAAGGCATGCACTTAAAGGGGGTCTCCAAAATAATTAAAAATCTCAGACATGCCTCTAAATGATCCAAAATAAAAAAATGATGTTTATACTCAATTCTCCAGTGCTGTTCTCTGCAGTGCTGGTGTCATCTACCTGAGAACAGTGATTGTCAGTGATTGTCAAGTGTCGTTTACCAGTCCATCACCGCTAAAGTTTATATACAACCAGAGGGAGGAGGACCAGACAAGATCCACAGAGAACAGCACTGGAGTAAGGCCCCTTTCACACGGCGTGATTTCCGCGCGGGTGCAATGCGTGAGGTGAACGCTCTGCACCCGCACTGAATCCGGACCCATTAATTTCTATAGGGCTATGCACATGAGCGGTGATTTTCACACATCACTTCTGCGTTGTGTGAAAATCGCAGCATGCTCTATATTGTGCGTTTTTCACGCAACGCGGGCCCCATAGAAGTGAATAGGGCAGCGGGAAAATCGCAAGCATCCGCAAACAAGTGCGGATGCAGTGCGATTTTCACGCAAGGTTGCTAAGAGACGGAACCCGATCTTTATTATTTTCCCTTATAACATGGTTATAAGGGATAATAATAGCATTCTCAATACAGAATGCTTAGTAAAATGTGGATTAAGGGGTTAAAAATAAAAAAATTAATTCACCTTATCCACTTGATCGCGTAGTTTCCGATCTCTTCTGTCTTCTTCAAGCATTAGCTGCGATCTAAAGGACCTGTGGTGACGTCACATCACATGGTCCAATCACATGTGATGAGCTTGGTGACGTCATCACAGGTCCTTTAGCCGGCAGCTAATGCTTGAAGAAGACAGAAGAGATCGCAACTACGCGATCAAGTGGATAAGGTGAGTTAATTTTTTTTATTTTTAACCCCTTAATCTACATTTTACTAAGCATTCTGTATTGAGAATGCTATTATTTTCCCTTATAACCATGTTATAAGGGAAAATAATAAAATCTACAGAATACTGAACCCAAACCCGAACTTCAGTGATGAAGTCCGGGTTCGTGTCTGGGTACCAAACATGCCGATTTTTCCCACGCACGTGCAAAACAAATTAAAACGCTTTGCACTTGCCCGGAAAAATCGTGCATTTTCCCGCAACGCACCCGCCTCTTATCCGGGCGTGACGCCCGTGTGAAAGAGGCCTAAGAGTTGAGTATAACACCTTTGTACAGGTCGTCAGTATTTGATTGGTGGCGATCTGACACCTGGGACTACCGCTGATCAGCTATTTGAGAAGGCACCGGCACTCCACGGCCTTCTCTCTGCTTACCAAGCACAATGCCATACATTGTATAATGGCTGTGCTTGGCATCGCAGCTCAGCCCCATTCACTTAAATGGGTCTGAGCTGCTCCTAGGCTACATAACTGATTATCATGTCACTGGTCACAGGAGCACCGGTGCCTTCTCAAACAGGTGATCGGGCTCCCACCGATCAGATAATGATGACCTATCCAGAGGACAGGTCATCAGTTATAAAATCTTGGAAAGCCCTTTTAATGGAAATGTGTCATCAAATATTTTATCCGACAATTAAAACCAAATATCAGCACATATGTTTTTTTCTAATGTTTTTATTTTCTAATTGCAGAGTTATTTTATTTATCCTATTTCCTGGACATATTTCCTGAGCTGTTCTTAACAGCATTTACAGAGCATTAAGAAAATTGCCTTACGGCAGCCCCATGGTCCATAGACACAATAGACAGGAGGGGACCTCATTGACTTCTATGGAGAGTTTTCTGGGCATGTTCTGTGACTTGTGCAGAGGTCATTGTACAAGGAAAGAATAGAGAAGCTCTGACAATAACATATTGTGAATGTTGGATCCTGTCTTTTCTATACCCAGAGATGATATCTCCTTATCCTTACAGGCAGGATTTAAATGACAGATAAGCAGGTAACTCAAGTAAATCTTTTATCAGGCTTAGGCCTCTTGCACACGAACTGTGCCGTGCCCGTGCTGCAGACTGCAAATTGCGGTCCGCAATGCAAGGGCACCAACTGTGGGCCAGCCGAATGCAGATCACAGACCCATTCACTTGAATGGGGTCCGCGATCCGTCCGTTCCGCAAAAAGATAGAACAAGTTCTATCTTTTTGCGGAATGGAAGCACGAAACGGAACTCCACGGAAGCACTCCATAGTGATTCCGTTCCGTGGTTCCATTCCGCACCGCATCTCCAGATTTGCGGACCCATTCAAGTGACAGTGAAGCGTATGCGGGCCGCCAGGGCCGGTGCAAGGATTTTTGCCAGCACAAGCGAAGTTACATTTTGGCGCCCCCTCCGCCATGATCACATTATGACCCTCTATTGTGTCACACTTCTCCCCCCCCCCCATGGCACATCATCCCCCCATGTCACATTTCTCCCCCTCCATTGCACAGACTACAGACATTTGATTTGTCCCCCCTACCATCGAGGTGCAGCGTACTCAAGTTAGGGTTAATAGTGTTCTTGGGTGTGGTAGTGCAATGGTGACCACTAACCTGAGACAGGCTGACTCTCTGGCAGGTAGTTGTAGATAGAGTTCGTGACGCCAGTGCCAAGTAACGGTGGCACACCGTTTGCTGATAGTAGGAATAACTGAGGAACCACGTTATGATAAAACAAAACTTGAACTTTACTGAAGTACTTGATGGTTATCATACACGGACATAGATGGAAGCGCAGTTCCTTTGAAGACGGTTGGTTTCAATAAGTTACAGGTTACAGTACATACGGCAGTCTCTGACATAGCAAGGTGATCACAGAGGGTTAACACACAGGACTCTTGCAGTACAGGCGGCTTGCACTCTCTACCTGTCTGATTCTGGAAATGTAGACACTTTCCTCCAAGGCCCCAATGCCCTCAATCTGGCGTATATCCTTGGGTCAACAATTACTGAGTACCTCCTCTGGTATTTGTAGTACCTCTTGCTTTCTCTGTACTTGGCTCTGCCTCTCTCAGCTTTCTCCTACTGTAAATACGGACTCAGGAGGGGAACCTTCTCCTTGGATCTGGAACCCGGTTACAGGGACTGAAATGCCCTCTCCTAGTCGGCAGGCTCCAGGCCTGCACTGCCTTCACAGGCTCATGGCCTGGGCTTGACTTTACAGGCTCAAAGCCTGGGCTTCAACTGCTTGTGCCTTCCCTGACTGGGCCTTATATAACCAAGGGCTCCCTAGCTCCCTCTAGTGGCTAGAGCTGGAATGAAATCCCTAGCAGGCCTGCACATGCAATACTCACAGTAACAGGGAAGTGCATAGCATTACCTTACATCTGAAGATTATTTATACCAACCTCCCCATAAATAAAGGGGAAACGACAGCACACCAGTGACCCTTCTGTAGTGACGGGCATTACAGCTCCCGTACACTACATACCCCGCTGCTTTAAGATGAGTACGACCTCGTACTCCAGCAGGGCCCGCCCAACTGGAATTTACACCTGGAATACAAAAAGGACATGCAGGCATACATATTCATACATATCAGCATCATCTGCATAGATATTCATATCAGGTCCAATTGGCAAAGGTGAAGTGCGGTGACAAGGGGCGTCGTTCTCTTCTCTCAGGATAGTGAATGGAACTGGGGCGCTGACCTGGCACAGCGGATAAAAGGGAATACCAGGATAGTCCATGACATATTATAAGTCCATAATAAAATATTATAAATTTTTGGCTCACATTCAGGGAGTCCATGGAAATAAAGATCACAGAGGCTCACACATGGGGAGTCCATCTCTGGGCACATTGGCTTGAATATAAAACCTGCAATAAATACGGTCAGCAATACACATACTATTGACATCACAGGACTCTGACAATACCAGGGACAAGTTATCCTGGCAAGTCCTGCGTACCCTTTAAGTGCTGACATAAAATTCCCTTTCAACCTGAAATGGGGGTTAAAAGGGGAAAAGGTGCAAATAAAAGCACAACTTGGATTGTGATTGTTTTTTCAAAGCAGGCAGGGTGTCCCGGAACAGAAAGAGGCAGGCTGGGAGCAGTGGTTCCACAGTGGCAACTTATCTTCACAAAAATGCCACCGGCCGTGGGGAACTGGCAGCAAGCTCCACCAGCCTGTCAACAATATGGGACAGCTCCTGCAACACCTCCAGATACTCCTGTGAGATTCAGCAGCATGGCCTAGCAGGCCTGCTCACAGGTAGGTGTCGTACTCCTCTGGCTCATTCTCAGAGGAATGATCACGGGGCTCCCAGAGCAATTGTCCTGGCCTAGCAGGCCATATTTGGAAACCGTCACCTCTTACAATTTTGATAGGAGGAGGCTTATCCAGAGCAGCCTCCATTTCTGCATCGGTCCTAGGAAAAGGGATCCACTGAATGCAGTCAGCATAACTGAGTTTTTCTACTCGGTATATTTTCATCCGCAGGGACTTTATAGCCAATGATCAGCTTGCAGGCGGCTTTGGTGGAGATATTTTAACCCTTGCAGGACTGACCACTGCTAGGCGTCGGGCTTCAGCGCAGGCCTCTGACCTTTTGCAGCTTGCCTGAACCTCGCGCTCTTTCTCCCTCTGTACTGCCTCAGGAGGTGGATAAGGGTCAGCAGGTCTCTGCAGGACAATGGGTTCCCAGAATACGTTGGGCCCCAAAAAGATCGGGCTATGTAGATAAGTGGAGCGGGTTGGCTTGGACCCTGTCTCTTCATCTGGGGCTGGCAGTACGCACTCCTCCTCATCATCCCAGGTTTCAGGCCGGACCCTGGGACGGACAACTGCGGTGGCATACGGTCCTCTCAAGCCCTCCGCTGGAGTGTACTCCACTATTTCACCCATAATCAAATTGTGCAGGCGATCGGGTAGATAGTGGCGCTTCACTGAGCGCCTGTTCACATAATAGTCCCGGCCTGTACCCAACTCCTGGATAAACCCGAATCCTCTGGCCTTGTCGAATGCCACAACGATACCCCGGCGTCGCTCTAACTGCGGCTTACCCTGGAACGGATCTTCCTGGATAGATTTTGTCATCTCCTCGAACCGCTTCTTCCGGGCGGTAGTCTTGTGCGCAACCGCAGCCTGCAGCTCCGCCATCAGTGTCGGCCATTGCGGGTGCCGATGACAGGTTACATCTCGGTCCGGTGAGTCTTCTTCCGGTCCGGTGGTCCAGGCTGGAGGGTCCCAGGTCTCCGGTGCAGGGGAGTCTAGTGGTGTGGCGCCCCACTCTCCTATGGGCTCTGGCTCGGGCATGCTTGCGTCCGGCGCCGCCATCATCTCACCAGCTTCTTCTTTCAGCTCCCACGCAGGCTCCTCCCTCGGGCTGGGCAGATCTCTCCACAACTCAGGCCCGCCCCCTAGGTATAACGCAATAGGGTAGGCGGCCACATTATAATCCATCAAGGTGGGCGGTATCCCAGGGCAGCTTTCTCCTCCCTCTTGGAGGGTCTTGGCGCCAAATTTTCGCGCCACTGAGGATAGTGATGGCGCAGGAAGAAGTCCAATGGCGCCGGCGGCCATCTTGGGCGCCATGATGCGGCTATTCACTGACAGCCAGCTGGGCTGACTGGGCCTTATATAAACTAGGGCTCCCTAGCTCCCTCTAGTGACTAGAGCCGGAATGAAATCCCTAGCAGGCCTGCACATGCAATACTCACAGTAACAGGGAAGTGCATAGCATTACCTTACATCTGAAGATTATTTATACCAACCTCCCCATAAATAAAGGGGAAACGACAGCACACCAGTGACCCTTCTGTAGTGACGGGCATTACAGCTCCCGTACACTACAATGTCACCCGTGACCCCCTCCCCATTAATGTTGTATAATAACTATAAACAATATGCGCTCTGTGCTCATCACCTACCACCTACCCTACGGCAGTTGACAGTCCGTCTGGGCTGGCTGTGTGAGTCACAGTCACCAACAGCTGCTCCAGTCCCTGCTGCTGCCCGCCGCGGAGCAGCTCGCCAGTCACACACCACCTGAGTGTTGCTGTGCTGCCGCTCTGTGAGTGAGGACCGGGGCCGCATGGCACATGCAGGCTAGGGTGGGTGGCCGGGGGTGCTGCACCGCAACTTGCCGCAAGTGATTTAAAAAAAAAAAAAAAAGTTCATTTTTCCGCCCCCCCCCTTCTCTGCGCCCTAAGGCAGCCGCTTGGTCTGCTTAATTATAGAACCGGCCCTGCGGGCCGCAATATGTCCATATGGGACACATGGTGGTGTACAAGAGGCCTTAGTGGCCAGTGCGAAAACTGCAGGATTGTATTGTTGAGAGGGGGGCTGGAGGGCGAGCATGAAGGTAAAGAAGGAAGATGACAAACCAATTACCTTTCCCTGAATAGGTTTAGATGTTCACCCAAAGCAATTATGAAATTGCTGGTTCAACCATCAAAAAAGTTACTTAATACATTATATGTATTGCAAAATAAGGGCCCATTCACACGACCGTATATCTGGGTCCGCATCTGTTCCTCAATTTTGTGGACATGCCCCGCCAAAAATATAGAGCATGTCCTATTCTTGTCTGCAATTGCAAACAAGAATAGGCATTTTATATAATTACCGCCAGCCCTGTGCATTCTGCAAAATGTGGAACGCGCACAGCCAGTACCCATGTTTTACAGATCCCCAATTTGCGGACCGCAAAACATGACATGGTCGCATGAATGCACCCTAATTCTTGTAAAAACAACGTCTTCCTGCTTAATTTATGGTCTCATTAATCCCTTAAGGACCCATGACATACATGTACGTCATATCTGGATGTGACTTAAAGCCCAGTGACGTAGATATACGTCCTGCACCCGCCCGATCAGCAGCAAGGGTCCGGCAGTCACTGATAGCTGGACCCCTGCTGTATGCGCCGGCATCGGTGAAAACACCAATGCTGGCACATGCGATGTCCATGCGGGGATCAGAGCTGCCATCCGGTCCCCGAGCTGCTGTGACGGAGACCCGATGGCAGGGAAGGCAGCCAGATACCTTCCTTAGGCATTGTGGCTGCCTTCTGTGACAGCCTGTGAGATCCAGCCCCCTGGATCTCACAGGCAGGAAGCTGTAAGTGTATTTTAGGCCCCTTTCACACGGGTGCAATGCGTGAGGTGGACGCATTGCACCTGCACTGAATCCGGACCCATTAATTTCTATGGGGCTGTGCACATGAGCTGTGCACATGGGGCTGTGCACATCTGCAAGCAAGTGCGGATGCAGTGCGATTTGTCCGCATGGTTGCTTAGCAACGGGACCAGATCTTTATTATTTTCCCTTATAACATGGTTATAAGGGAAAATAATAGCATTCTTAATAAAGAATGCTAAGTGAAATGAAGATGAAGGGGTTAAAAATAATAAAACTTAACTTACCTTAGCCACTTGATCGCGTAGTTGCGATCTGTCTTCTCTCTTCATGCTTTAGCTAACAACTAAGGACCTGTGATGACGTCACATCACATGGTCCAATCACATGGTCCATCTTACCATGGTGATGGACCATGTGATTGGACCATGTGATGTGACGTCATCACAGGTCCTTTAGTTCTTAGCTGATGCTGAAAAAGAGAGGAGAGATCACAACTACGCAATCAAGTGGCTAAGGTAAGTTAAGTTTTATTATTTTTAACCCCTTCATCTTCATTTCACTTAGCATTCTTTATTAGGAATGCTATTATTTTCCCTTATAACCATGTTATAAGGGAAAATAATAAATTCTACAGAATACTCTACCCGAAACCGGACTTCAGTGATGAAGTCTGGCTTTGGGTCTGGGTACCAAACATGGCGATTTTTCACACGCGCATGCAAAACGCATTACAAACGTTTGCACCCGCGCGGAAAAATCGTGCATATTCCCGCAACGCATCCGCCTCTTATCCGGGCGTCAAACATGACGTCCATGTTAAAGAGGCCTTACACAGTGTAATACACTTACAACCAATGCTTTACAATACAGAAGTATTATAAAGCATTGTAAAGGGGATCAGACCCCCAAAAGTTGAAGTCCCAGAGTAGGACAAAAAATAAAGTGAAAAAAGAAGTAAAAAGAAAGAAAGTTTTACAAAAAAATTAAGAGTTTCAAGTAAAAAAAAAAAAAAAAAACCTTTTCCCAAAATAAAGTAAAAAAAAAATTGTAAAAAATATGGAAAAAAAGAAAAGTAGACATATTAGGTATTGCTGCTTCCGTATCAACCCCTCAGGTGAACATCGTCAAAAGAAAACTGATAAAAAAACTTTTTTGTCACCTTACATCACTAAAAGTGCAACACCAAGCGATCAAAAAAGCCGTATGCCCCCCAAAATCATACCAATCTAACCGTCACCTCATCCTGCAAAAAATGAGACCCAACCTAAGACAATCATCCAAAAAATAAAAAAAAAATATGGCTCTCAGACTATGGAGACACTAAAACATGATTTTTTTTTTTGTTTAAAAATGCTGTTATTGTGTAAAACTTAAATAAATTAAAAAGTATACATATTATGTATCGCCGTGCCCGTAAGAACCTGCTGTATAAAAATATCACATGAACTGACCCCTCAGCTGAAGACTGTAAAAAACTGTGTCAAAAAAGCTATTTTTTGTCACCTAATATCACAAAAAGTGTAATAACAAGCGAAGTCGTACGCACCCCAAAATCATTCTAATCAAACCATCATCTCATCCCGCACAAATGAGACCCTACCTAAGACAATCGTCCAAAAAAATAAAAAAAACTATGGCTCTCAGACTATGGAGACACTAAAACATGATTTTTTTTGTTTAAAAAATGCTGTTATTGTGTAAAACTTAAATAAATAAAAAAAGTATACATATTAAGTATCGCCGCGCCCATAAGAACCTGTTGTATAAAAATATCCCATGACCTAACCCCTCAGCTGAACACCGTAAAAAAAAAGGTGTAAAAAAAAAAATCATTTTTTGTCACCTTACATCACAAAAAGTGTAATATCAAGTGAATTCATATACACCCCAAAATCATACTAATCAAACCGTCATCTCATGCCGCACAAATGAGACCCTACCTAAGACAATCGCCCAAAAAATAAAAAAAACTATGGCTCTCAGATTATGGAGACACTAAAACATGATTTTTTTTGTTTAAAAAATGATATCATTGTGTAAATCTTACATAAACAAATAAAAATCTACATATTAGGTATTGCCACGTCCGTAATAACCTGCTGTATATAAATTTAACATGACCTAACCTCTCATGTGAACACCGTAAAAAAAAATAAAAAGTGTGTCAAAAATACCACATGATCTAACCTGTCAGATGAAAATTGTAAATAACAAAGAATAAAAACGGTGCCAAAACAGCTATTTTTTACCTTGCCTCACAAAAAGTGTAATATAGAGCAACCAAAAATCATATCTACCCTAAAATAGTACCAACAAAACTTTTGCTTCACACTCAAATGAACGTATAAAAAGAAAATAATAAAGTTTTATTAGATGGATGATTAAAATTGGGGAAAATTGTGTATGACTCTTTTTCACAAACAAAGGGACACTCTGGTATAGAGAGGGATAACAGCATATAACCATCTATAACCAGACGGTCCTGGGTTTAGCCCTAGTTGAACCAGCAGCCATGCAGGGCAAATTCACAGTGGATCAGGGCTAGGACACAGCCCAATGAAATGTGGACTATGGTACCTTAGTAGGTGTGTTCGCGTTTAAACAGCGCGTCCATGTACAGGGGGAGGATATCTAGCATGGGCTGGCCCCTTCAATGTGATGGAGGTGAAGTCATGCCCTGCTCATAAATGTCAGCTAAACCTGGAGATAACAGGCAGCTCATATGCACCCCCACCAAACACACGTGAGACCAATGGACGGCCCAGATGACTATGTTTATGCAAATCTGCTCATCCACGGGTCCCAAGATGCACGCAGCATGCACACACCAGCACCTGCACCAGCACTGTGTCCTAAAAGATGACAGGCAGCTTAACGCGTTTCATCGTGACATTTTGCGTCACATATCATCAGGAGCATTAAGTGTGCTTGTGTATGTAGATGCCCTGCACAGTTGTGTGTCCGGGCTCAGGCGCTGTGGTGGCCATGAGGACATGCTGAACTATCCGCAAAAAAACGGATCCGCATCTTTGCGGACAGATATGGCCGTCTGAATGAGCCCTTAGGAAGTTAAAAACGGGCCAGTTAGGTATGGATACAGTGTCGGACTGGGGTACCTAGGGCCCACCAGTAAAATTTATTTTGGGAGCCCACCGTACGGATACATTAAAATATAATAAATAAAATCTAACAAGTTTTTATATGAACACAGGCTGGTGGAGGTTGCTGTACACTGTATATGTGTATGTAGTACAGTAAGTACTGTGTTATGTGCCACTTGTGCAGGGGGTAGGAGACTAGGGGCCCACTTTGCCCTGGGGCCCACCGAGGGATTCCACTGTACCCCTGTGGGCCAGTCCGAGCCTGTATGGATATAGTCCCCATACCCCATCAGAGATCCTCTCTTTTTAGATGGAAAAAAAAGTGTTGCATGTAGTACTTTTTTCCTGTCTAAAAAAATCTGATATCTGACGGATGCCAAATGTGCACAGGATCCATTTTTATTAACAGGATTTGGGTTTTTTTCCTTTATTTTTCTCTTCTGATGTATCAGAAGAACGGAAAAATAATGGTGATGTGAACTCTCCCTAACATGCAGCTGCCACCTGACCTCTGCAATGACATCTCTTACTGAGATACGTGCTGGAAGGCCTGGATGTTTATAATTAACAGATAGTTGGCAAGTGGCTAAGAGGCCAAGGGTGAACGTGGTTTGTAGGGAAAGGCAAATAAGCCACTGCCAGATACCTCCTGCTTATCTCCTGTGAAAATGGTGGGTGTATGGCCACCTTGAAGTTAGGACAGTTTTGCTGACTCAGCGTTCATTGTTCAGCTGCGTTCATTGTTCAGCTCATCATAGTTTTATCTGTTTTGTTTTTCCTAGCAGGATTGGCATACTGTTAAGGCCTCTTTCACACTTGCGTTGTGACGGATCTGGCGTGCACTTCCGTCACCGGAAATGCCCGCCGGATCCGTCACAACGCAAGTCAACTGAAAGCATTTGAAGACTGATCAGTCTTCAAAATGCTTTCAGTGTTATTATGGCAGCCAGGACGCTACTAAAGTCCTGGTTGCCATAGTAAGTAGTAGGGAGCCAGGGGAGCAGATACTTACCGTCCATGCGGCTCCCGGGGAGCTCCACAATGACGTCAGAGCGCCCCACGGGCATGGATCACGTGATCCATGCGATCATGTGATCCATGCTCATCGGGCGCTCTGACATCATTGTGGAGCGCCCCGGGACTTGGGAGCCGCACGGACGGTAAGTATACTTCTCCCCTGCCTCCCCACTACATTTTACCATGGCAGCTGGAACTTTAGTGTCCTCGCTGCCATGGTAACCATTCACAAAAGCTAAACGTCGGATCCGGCGATGCGCCGAAACGACGTTTAGCTTAAAGCCGGATCCGGATTAAAGCTTTTCAATGGGCATTAATTCCGGATCCGGCGTTACGGCATGTCTTCTGGATTTTTGGACGTCCAAAAAACGTTCACATACTGAACGTAAGACATCCTGATGCATCCTGAACTGATTTTTCTCTATTCAGAATGCATTAGGATAATCCTGATCAGTATCTTTCCATCCTAGAGCCCCGAGGACGGATCTCTAAGACGGAAAGGAAAAACGCAGATGTGAAAGAGGCCTAAATATGTTCTTTTGTAAAGTTTTCCAGATATGTTTTTACAAGAGTGGAAAGAATGCCAGGCCTCATGCACATGACCGTATGTATTTTGTTGTCTGAAAATCCTGGATCTACAAAATGCAGATACCATCATGTTGCAACTGCATTTTTTGCTGTCCCATTGATTTCAATGGGTCCATAATCCAAACTCTGTGTCCAAGTACAGGAAATGTTTTATCTTTTTGCAAAATGGACATATGGATGCAGAAAGCACAAGGGTAATCTGTTTGTCGGTTCCACAAATTGATTAAACATTTCCTATACGTAGCCTCAGAATTTGGACCATGGACCCATTGAAGTCATTGGTTTCTAAAAAAAAAACTGGATGGAACACGGAATGCATCTGTAATAAGAATATTAAAACTTGCTGCATGTAAGGTGGGTTTAAATATATACTTTGTATTTTTGTATATAAACATGTTTCTTTTGTAGAATCAAGCTAAGTGTTCAGCACATGTTCTATTCAACAAAGATCTGAAACTCAGAAGTGTGGAGTCTCAAAATTGCAGCAGTCCTGAAGGTACATCATTTAGTCTTAAAGGGCATCTGTGATCAGGATCAACCCTTTCAAACTAGCTATAATGCTTGGTAGGAATGATCCTGCTGATTAACCCTCAGTTCACACTTGCGCGTTTTACAGCGCGTTCGAACGAGCTGTAAAACGCTCAACAGGAGAAAACTCATGTTTCCCTATGGGCATGGTTCTCACCTGAGTGTTTTACAGCGCATTTGAACGCTCTGTAAAACGCCCTACGCTCAAAGAAGTTCTTGAGCTTCTTTGGGGCGTTTTGTCGCGCGTTTGCACCCATAGACTTCAATGGGAACACGCGTAAAACGCGCGTTTAACACGCGTTAAAGTGTAGATATGCCTTTTTCAATTGGTCTCCAGAGTCACGAACTCGCGTATGACGCGCGTTTCCTATTTGCAAAAACGTGCTGTAATACGCGCGACAAAAACGCGCGTAAAACGTCTCAGAAACACTCAGGTGTGAACCCAGGGTAAAACTAAACCTTTTATCGCTTGATCCACTACATTTTGAAGAAATAAGTGTTGGTAAAAAAAAATGCTAATTAGGGCTTAAAGGGTTTCTGTCATCAGGTTTACACATTATAAGCTATGTGCTAATGTCAGAGCAGCTTGATAATGTGTTTTTTATGTATCCGAGTTATATTTATGCTAAAAAAACGTATTTTTATAATATGTAAATTAGCCTCTAGGAGCAGGGGGGGCGTTGCCCTGCTCCTAGAGGCTCTGTGCGCCAACCTGCTGCCACGCCCCTTCTTTCCTTGATTGACAGTGCCGGGCAGCGATCCTCTGCTGCCTCCGGCACTGTCTCCTTGCGAAATCCCGCGCCTGCGCCGCCGCTCTGTATTCGGCTCAGGCGCGGTGAGGACAGCAGGCACCAGCGTCCTCTGCTCACCGCGCCTGCGCCGAATACAGAGCGCAGGCGCGGTGAGGACAGCAGGCACTAGCGTCCTCTGCTCACCGCGCCTGCGCCGAATACAGAGCGGTGGCGCAGGCGCGGGATTTCGCAAGGAGACAGTGCCGGAGGCAGCAGAGGATAGCTGCCTGGCACTGTCAATCAAGGAAAGAAGGGGCGTGGCAGCAGGTTGGCGCACGGCGCCTCTAGGAGCAGGACAACGCCCCCCCCTGCTCCTAGAGGCTAATTTACATATTATAAAAATACGTTTTTTTAGCATAAATATAACTCGGATTTACATAAACACATTATCAAGCTGCTCTGACATTAGCACATAGCTAATGTCAGACAGCTTATAATGTGTAAACCTGATGACAGAAACCCTTTAAAGGGATTCTGTCACCATGTTACAGCATATATAGATGCGGACATGCACGGCTAGATCGCCGCTAGCATGTCCGCACTATATGTGTGCCATAGCGCTGCGCTTCTTTATTGACTGTAAAAAATGATTTTATTAATATGTAAATTAGGGAGTCAAGGATCAGGGAGAATTAGGGAGTGCAGATCGCGCATGCCCAGTTCCTTCCCTGAGGCTGATGCCAGCACAGGGAAGGAACACTATGTCAGAACTGGGCATGCGCGATCTAGCGCATTGCGAGACTTACAGCACTCTAACTGTCAGCACGGATGAGAATAATACAACGGAGGCGGTGCTGGGCTCCTTCACAGGGGGCGTGGCTGGGCACAGGAAAGAAGCGCAGCGCTATGGCACACATATAGTGCGGATATGCTAGCGGCGATCTAGCCGTGCATGTCCGCATCTATATATGCTGTAACATGGTGACAGAATCCCTTTAAAGGGGTTGTCTCACTTCAGCAAATGACATTTATCATACAAGGCACTTACTAATGTATTGTGATTGTTCATATTGCCTCCTTTGCTGGCTGGATTCATTTTTCCATTGCATTATACGCTGCTCTTTTCTCGGCTTTATGACCACCCTGCAATCCAGCAATGGTAGCCATGTTTACACACTATAGTAAAAAGTGTCAGCCTCTCTGGTGGCCGGGACAGGGGGAGAGTGCATAGGCCAGCACATTTTCCAATAGAGTGCAAGCACAGCCACCACTGATGGATTGCAGGGTGGTCGTAACCATGGAAACGAGCAGTTTATAATGTGATAGAAAAATGAATCCAGCCAGCAAAAGAGTTAATATGGACAATCACAATACATAAGTAAGTGCCTTGTATGAACTTCCTCTACATAGTAAATGCTATTTAAGCATCCCAAAGGCAGGTCCTAGCCACTGAGTGCACATTAGCTCCTCCACTCTGCTTCACTGTACACTCCCACCTCCATTTGATTGAAAGGGCCAGGTGTCCAGATGGAGGGGGGAGGGTCCAGGAAAGCAGAGATGTAGAGCTAAGGTGCACTCAGAGACTAGGGCCCTACCCTCTGTGCACTTAAAGGGGTTGTCTCATCTCAGGCCTTGATGACACATTGCTAAGATATGCCATCAAAGTCATATAAGTGAGGGTCCCACCCATCTCCAGTATGGGCCCCCTGAAGTGAGAAAATTATGACATATCTCAGTAATATCCCAAGAAAGTCTGAGGTAGGCAAACCCCCATAAGCATTTGTTCACATTATTTAAAAAAAGATTAATTTCTCGTAAACAAGGTAATGGGTATATTATGGCTGGTTTAACAGGGTTGATCCTACTGACAGATGCCCTTTAATTGACATTCTATTTTTCATGTATAATTATAGAATATTTTGTGTCAAATCAATCTGAACAGTGTCAGAGTGTGTAGGGATACACCTTATTGCAGAGGTGTAGCTAGGCTTTCCTGCACCTGGGACCAGGATTCAAATTTGCGCGACTCAAATATATAAAGAGGGTGTAGTTAAGAGGTGCACGCTGTGACAATTTTTACACTAAGCCCCTCCTTTAACTCTTCCCAATGCATAACTATACTCACTCAGTCTCATCTAATAAAATCTATCATAGAGTACACGGCGGTACCAATACATGTCCGCGTGATGTCCGCTGGATCCAGAACAACTTCCCTGTGGTGAAAAAAGAGCAATCACATAAGGAAGGCATGGTGACTGCACCTGGTAAATACCTATGAGGGGACGCTGTGCTGGTCCTGTAAGAACGAGCCATCCTAATGTAATCTAGGGCATTTCCCCTTAGTGCTACCTCACAGTACTAATGCCCACATTGTGCACCCTCATAGTAGTTATGCCACATTGTGGCCCCTTCACAATAGTTATGTCCTCCTTGAGGTCCCTCACTGTAGTTATGCCCACCTTTGTGCTTGTCACAGTAGTTATGCTCATCTTTGTGTCCCTTTACAGTAGTTATGCCGTGATATGTGCCCCTTCACATTAGTTATGCCCACCTTTGTTCCCTCGCAAAGTAGTTATGTCCTCCTTGTGGCTCCTCACTGGTGTTATGCCCACATTTGTGCCTATCACAGTAGGTATGTTCTCCTTTGTGCCTCTTCAGAGTAGTTATGCCCACCTTTGTGCCCCTTCCTAGTAGTTATGCCAACCTTTGTGATCGTCACAGTAGTTATGTCCTCCTTTGTGCCCTTTCACAGTAGTTATGTCCTCCTTTGTGCCCCTTCATAGTAGTTATGCCCACCTTTGTGCCCCTCACAGTAGGTATGCCCACCTTTGTTCCCCTCACAGTAGGTATGACCAGTTTGTACCCCTTCGCTGTAGTTACGCCTGCTTTTGTGCCCCATCACAGTGGTTACTGTATGAGCAGATATGTGCCCCCTCAGTGTAGTTATGCCTACTTTTGTGCCCCATCACAGTGGTTACTGTATGAGCAGATATGTGCCCCCTCAGTGTAGTTATGCCTACTTTTGTGTCCCCATTACAGAGTAATGTCCTCCTTGTGGCCCCCTGTGCCCTTTTTAACTACATCAAAGAAAAAAAAACTGAAATACTTACCTGCTTCCCTGATGACCCGCTTCCACACACATCCGCTCTGCTGGCTGGGCAGGAGGCTGATTCCCAGGCCTTCAGCGCTCCTCCCACAGCCTAAGGGGGGAGCGCTGGTTACCGGCCGAACAGTGAAGCAGGGAGTGGATGGCTCCCTGCTTCACCATGGAAATCAACTGCCCCAGAGTAAAAAGAACTGCCAGGTGGGTGCACCCCCCTAGCCTTTGTGCCCTGTCTGCCTCCCCTCACTGCGCCTATGCCCTATTGAGAAGTGTAGTGGTAACAACCAGTTTTTATTTTATCCATACATTTCCAGGAAGAATAAACAGAGGAGTAACAAATAACTCTAAGAAAAGCACTGTTATATTAGAAGTAATGCAAATACTTAAAGAGGACCTTTCACTGGTCCTGACATTACAATATAAGTACCTGGCACTGTAGAGCATGTTGAGGAGATGTCCTTGCGTTTATTTTTCCCAGATGGGCTGCTCCGTTCCCCCCGATGTGCCCCCCGTTCTGATTTCCCACCCTGTATGCTAATCCATACTATTAGTACAGGGAGGAGGAGATGGCCGTTTCTCCAGGGGCGGATTGGCCATAGACCTTACAGGGAAATTTCCTGTTGGAACGATGCCAGGGGTGTGTAATATTCAGATATCTCAGTTATTTTCTCTTCTATATTTTTTTTGGTTGACAGAGTTATGGATAAAGCATATGCATTCCCTATCTATGGTATCCTGCATGGCCACATGGTTTGGCAGTATCTACAGATGAAAATAGGCAACGTGCCATGTTTGTACGGATCAGAATGGACTTTTTTCTGTAAATAGTACAACACATTACACAACCCTGAGCTCTGCAGCTTCTCTATACTCTGGGAAAGATCAGAGGAGAAGCGTTATCTCAGTTGTTTGTTTAGGGCAGCTGACAAAGGCAGAAGAGATTGGGAGCATAGACTTTAGATTAGCAAAAAGGTCTTTTTCCAAAGAAACTGTGTTACACTTGTCTATGGCATGTGTCTAGCATATATTTATGTTATTTCCTGTTGTTGATTTAGCATCAACATATTTCATCGAGTCCTAACATCTGTCCTGCTCCCCAATAGGGCTCATCATAATCTAAATTCTTTGTCTCAAACACACTCAAGCAACCCAGTTAAAGGGCATCTGTCAGCAAACTGTCTGAACTGTTAATGCGCGCTTGGCAGCTAAAGGCATCTGTGTTGGTCCCATGTTCATATGTGCACGCATTGCTAAGAAAAATTAATTTCTAATATTTACAAATGAACTTCTAGGAGCAATAGGGGCATTACCATTATTCCTAGAGGCCAATAGACCAATACAAAGTAGCAAGTATGAAAAGAAAATGATACATGTTTTTCAAAATTTTAATAAATAAAAAATCTGGAAAGTGTGCTGTGCATTGAATTCAGCCCCAATACTTTGTAGGACCACCTTTCGCTACAATTGCAAGTCTTTTGGGGTATGTCTCTACCAGCTTTGCACATCTAGAAGCTGAAACCTTTGCCCATTCTTCTTCACAAAGTAGCTCAAACTAAGGGCTCATGCACACGCCCGTGTGCCGGCCGTGTGCATCCCGCATCACGGATCACGGACCCATTCATTTGAATGGGTCCGTGATCTGGTAGATGCGGTGCGGAAGGACGGAGCGGAACCCCATGGAAGCACTACAGAGTGCTTCCGTGGTGTTTCTGGCAATGCCTCCGCACCGCAAAAAAGTAGTGCATGCACTTTTGCGGAACGGACAGATCATGGACCCATTCAAGTTGAATGGGTCTGGATCCGTCTGCGGCAGCTGCACGGATGTTGCCCGTGCATTGGGGACCGCAATTGCGGTCCCCAATGCACAGAACGGCTGGCACGCGTTCGTGTGCATGAGCCCTAAGTCAGATTGGATGGAGAGTGTCTTGCCACAGATTCTCAACTGGATTTAGTAGGTCTGTAGAAATAATTAGTGTTGAGAGCAAATATTCAAATTTTTTATCGAATATCGGAACTTCGCTAATTTGCAAATATTTCGAATATAGCGCTATATATTCGCTATTTTGAATATTCATTTTTTTTTTTTAAGTTGTTAATCCTTGTTGTTCTCTGGTTGTCTTCCCACTTCCCAAAAGCTGTTCTTACCTGTCCGGAGGATTCCTGCCTCCCTGCCAGTCAATTCCCGTTGCCACTTCTGCCAACTTGCTGTGTACATGGAGCATCCCCATCACAATGGGAACGCCTCCATGCTAAAATGTACTGTCATATGTGAGAATCACGATCTCACAAATTTAACTAAATTGTATTCGCATGCGATTAATATAATCTGTATTGCTTGCATTGCACATTCAACTTGCATCTGTGTAGAATTAACTAATATTGAGAATATAGAACTATATTCTCAATCTTCGTTATATTCTAGCAAGCCAACCATTCGGAACCCAGCTCTAAGTTGAATTCGCAATGCATTGATTCTACTAAACGAACCCAATAGGAAATTTGACTTTATACACTGTTCAAAGTTCAAATCGCAATACCTGAATATAAATTCGCGTAACATTCGCAATATATAGAATAATGACGAATATTCGATTTTGACTAATATATGATGAATATTCAATCGAATATTCGCTAAATATCGTGAAATCGAATATGGCACCTCCCGCTCATCACTAGAACTAATCAGTCGGCACCCTGGAAGAAGGTGGTGCTCATATCCTGGGTTGCAGACCCATACATATCCAAGTAGAGGAAGTGGATCAGCACTCACTTTTTGATGCTAATAAATCTCCATTTTATTGCTATAAACAAAGTACATCGGCCTGTATTTTGTTTATGGCAATAAAGTGAAGATTTATTAGCATAGAAAGGGATTGCTGATCCACTTCTTCTACTGGGATTTAGGTCTGGTCTTTAACTGGACCATTCTAACACATGAATATGCTTTGATCTAAACCATTCCAATTGTAGCTCTGGCTATATGTAAGTTAAACCTCCTGCCCAGTCTCAAGTCTTTTGCTGTTTCTAAGTCTTCCCATTAATTCTGATCAGCTTCCCTGTCCTTGCTAAAGAAAAGCATAACCACAGCATGATGCTGTCACCACATTTCATGATGGGGATGAGTAATGTTCACCCTCAGTTCACACTTGTGCGTTTTACAGCACGTTCGAACGCGCTGTAAAACGCTCAACAGGAGAAAACTCATGTTTCCCTATGGGCATGGTCCTCACCTGAGCGTTTTACACCGCGTTTGAACGCGCTGTAAAACGCCCTACGCTCAAAGATGTTCTTGAGCTTCTTTGGGGCGTTTTGTCGCCGTTTGCACCCATAGACTTCAATGGGAACGCGCGTAAAACGCGAGTTCAACACGCGTTAAAGTGTAGATATGCCTTTTTCAATTGGTCTCCAGAGTCAGAAACGCGCGTATGATGCGCGTTTCCTATTTGCAAAAACGCGCTGTAATACGCGCGACAAAAACGCGCGTCTCAGAAACGCTCAGGTGTGAACCCAGGGTCAGGGTGATGTAAAGTGTTAGTTTTCTGACGCACATAGCGTTATGCATTTAGGCCAAAAAGTTAAACTTTGGTCTCATCTGTCCAGAGCACCTTCTTCCACATGTTTGCTTTGTCCTCTACATGGCTTGTGGCAAACTGGACTTCTAACAGCTTGCTTTTAAAAATGGCTTTCTTCTTGACATTCTTCCATAAAGGTCAGATTTGTAGAGTACTGGACTAATAATTCTCCCACCTGAGCGGTGGATTTCTGCAGCTCCTCTGTGGGCCTCTTGGCTGCTTCTCTAATTAGTGCTCTCCTTGCCTGGGCTGTCATTTTAGGTGGACGGCCATGTATTGGTAGGTTTGCAGTTGTGCCATACTTCTTCAATTTTTGGATGATGGATTGAACAGTGCTCCGTGAGATGTTCAGAGCTTGGGTTATTATTTTTTTATAACCTTACCCTGTTTTACACTTCTCCACAACTTTATTTCTGACCTGTCTGGTGTGATCTTTGGTTTTCTTTATGCTGTTTGATCACTAATGCTAACTAACAAACCTCTGAGGCCTTCACAGAACAGCAGTAGTTATACTAGGAATAAATTACACACAGGTGGACTCTAATAATTAGGTGAGGTCTGAAGGCTAAAGGCAATTGGTCACACTGGATTTTATTTATGGGGATCAGAGTACAAGGGGCTAAATAAAAATGCACACCATACTTTTCAAATGTTTATTTATTAAAAAATGTTTAAAACCATGTATCATTTTCTTTCACTTCACACATGCTTACTATTTTTTTTTGGTCTATCATATAAAATCCCAAAAAAATACATTTAAGTTTATGGGAATAATGTGAAAAAATGTGGAAAAGTTAAAGGGGTATGAATACTGAGAAAAGATTCAGTCATTTATTAATTTAAAGGGAGTCTTTCATCTAATCTGAGCGTTTCAGACCGCTCAGATCAAGTTACAGACTCTTTGCCCCTCATTACTATAGTACCTTTCTTTTATTCGTTCGTGGTCCAGATGATGAAAAAGAGACTTTTAAACTGTATGTAAATGAGCCGCTGAAGGTGCCCAGGGGCGGCGTTACTGGGTGATGTGCCCAGAAAAACACACCTCTTTCTGCCCTCTGGTCCGCCCTCTGTCCTATTACCTCCTCCAGCCGAGTGGCAGAACAACGGTGGGACGGATTTCTTTAGTTGGCCGGCGCATGCGCAATATGAAAGCTGTTCCTCTACCCATAATGGGCAGAGCAGTGCGCATACGCCGGCCAACTAAAGACATCAGACCCGCCGTTGTTCTGCCACTCGGCTGGAGGAGGTAATAGGACAGAGGGCGGGCCAGAGGGCAGAAAGAGGCGTGTTTTTCTGGGCACATCACCCAGTAACGCCGCCCTTGGGCACCCTCAGCGGCTCATTTACATACGGTTTAAAAGTCTCTTTTTCATCATCTGGACCACGGACGAATAAAAGAAAGATACTATAGCAATGAGGGGCAAAAAGTCTGTAACCTGATCTGAGCGGTCTAAAACGCTCAGATTAGGTGAAAGACTCCCTTTAAATTCCTGTTCCTTCTGGGCTTTGAAACAACACCGAATAAACTAATAGGACACACATATAAAATAGTACAACATGTTTATTAAATAATGAATATTACAAAAGACATAACAAAACAATAATTATATAAGCAGCAGCAATGCAGGGTAGTGCTGCGACGAGCAGCTCATTTGCCGGAAAAGGGATAACCTGATCTACATGTGGGGGAACAAGCACCAAAGAAAGGGGCTATAATTGAGGAGTGCCTGGGAAAGGCAGACAATAAACCACAACCCCCACTAAATGTGAACCTACTAAATAGTACAGGACCTGTTGCACTATAGGCCAAACATGAAGGCCAAAATACAAATCACCCCAAGTACATGACTGAGAACGGATGAAAGAAGAAAAACAACAGTATATGATGAACACATTACCTGAAGAGCGTAGGACCACAAAAAGAGTCGAACCTTAAACCAACAAAGAGCGCACCCTGACGCGCGTTTCGCTCCGCTTTATCAAGGAGCTTTGAAGTCAAGGAGGCGGTCCTATCAGTGATTGACAGTCTTTTCTCCATGATTGTGCATACACAGAGCTGTAATAAAATTAAAAAAAATACAAGTTATACTTAATCTTTTCCCACAACACTATGGGGGTCATTTATCAAACTGGTGTAAAGTAGAACTGGCTTAGTTGCTCATAGCAACCAATCAGGTTCCATCTTTCATTTTCCAAAGGAGCTGTCCAAAATGAAAGGAGGAATCTGCTTGGTTGCTATGGGCAACTAAGTCAGTTCTACTTCACACCAGTTTGATAAATGACCCCCTATATAACAGTCTGCTCAGCTCCTCCTGATCTATATCATGCTGCTTGCAGCTCAGACATCATGTTCAGTATGACAGATTTTCTTTAATTGACAGGGCCAGCCACAGAAAACATCATAATGCTTATTACTATTCTATTATTATTTTAATTATTAATTTGCATTCATTCAGCCACAGAGATGCCTGGGACAGCTGTTCCCCACCCATGCCCTGAATGTCACCAGTCCATAGATAAAGAAAATAAGGAGCTGCTGTGTTTCATTCATTCAACTATAGATGAAATAAACACGGATGCATATCATCCATTCTACTTCGATTTGGAGTCTATTGTGAATGCCACACGCCAGGTTTGTACAGTACTTCATGACAAAGCAATTATCCGTTTATTAATTTGTGTTTTTTAATGATACTATAGAGTGTGTATGACGTTTGATAATTTTTTTAATTCAATTTTTGGGGAGAGGTAAAGAGACCAAAAAATTGTAAATCGGCCATTTTGATTTTTTTCCCCATTATACTGTCCACCATATGGGACAAATATGTACAGAAATTTTGGGATGTTGTGATGCCTGTGATCTTTATGTTTTATTGTTTATTTATTTTTATATGGGACAAGGGGGTTGATTAGAATTTTTTTTTATTATATTTTCAAAACCTTTTTAATGTTTTTTGTTACATGTATTTTGACCACTTCCTTACTGGAGTGTTTACCTCCTTCCTTACCAGGCCAATTTTTTTGTTTTAGCAATGGGCCTATCTAAATGCAAATAAGTAATTAATTTCTGAGCCGACCTACATGTATTTGATATTATTTTTCATGGGACATCTTAGACATTTCTATTGTGCCATTAGATGACAGATATATATGCAGCATACTCAAGTTAGGGTTCAATACTGTTCCTGGGTGTTGTAGTGCAATTATGACCACTAACCTGAGACAGGCTGACTCTCTGGTACATCTGCAAGGACAGGTAGTTATAGATAGAGTTCGTGACGCCAGTGCCAATTAACGGTGGCACACCGTTTGCTGATAGTAGGAATAATTGAGGAACCACGTTGTAGTAAACAGAACTGGAACTTTACTGAAGCTTTTGTAGTAATCATACATGGACATAGATGGAAGCGCAGTTCCTTAGAAGACGGTTGGTTTCAGTAGGCTTTAGGTTACAGTACATTTAATGGCAGGCAATATGTAGCAAGGTGATCACAGAGGGTTAAAAGTAGGATTTGCAGTACAGGCGGCTTGCACTCTATTCCTGACTGATCCTGGAAAATGGACACTATCCTCCAAGGCCCCAATGCCTTCTCTCGGCTTATATCCTTGGGATAACAATTACTGAGTACCTCCTCTGATATTTGTAGTACCTCTTGTTGTCTTGGTTACTGCTCTGCCTTCCCTCAGCTCACTCAGGCTGGTGACCAGTGATGCTCCTGCAGGGATCCTTATCCTGTTTGCAGCTCGACTAAGGAGGCAACACTTCTCCACTAGTCCTAGGGTCTGGACTGCTCCTCCTAGGGAATGAATCTTCCTAGGCTGGACCCTCTCAGGCTATAGGGCCTGGGCTGACTTCAACAGGCGCAGGGCCTGAACTCTGAACACCTTCACAGGCTCATGGCCTTGGCTGGATCTGGACAGGCTCAAGGCCTGGACTTCACTAACTTTGCCTTCCCTGACTGGGCCTATATATAAACTAGGGCTCCCTAGCTCCCTCTACTGACCTAGAGCTGGAATGACATCCCTAGCAGGCCTGCACATGGTAATATAACAGTAACAGGGAAGAACATAGCATTACATTACATGAAGATAATTTATACTAACCTCCCCATAAATTAGAGGAACAACAGCACACTAGTGACCCTTCTGTAGTGACGGGCATTACAGCTCCCGTACACTACATATATTTTTTTATTCATTTTTTTTAAACCTATTTAACCCCTTTCCAAACCGCCCACTGTAAATTTTAGCCCCAAATCAGGTATTCAACTATAGCGCCCACTCTTAGGGGCCGTCATAGCCGCCGGGTGCCTGCCGTGTTAAACAGCAGACACCCAGGGTTAATGTATGCGATCAATGCTTATGTATGCAACTGTACACATTTAACTACTTAGATGCCATGGTTAAATGTAAGCTTACACTCCCAGGCGTGCAACAGCTCCCCCTAGTGGGGTTTGGGGAGCTGAATAATATGTGTGGCAGCCTCGATCCTCCTGAATCTGAGCCTGCTGCAGATAGGCAAAATCTCCATAGGAACCTATGGCAGGGTTCCATAGGAACACAGAGAAATACTCATAGACTCCAATGCTAATGCAGTGGAGTCTATGAGAGAAGCAATCTAATAATTACATGTTCAAGTTCCCTAGGGTAACTATTAAGAGAAAGAAAACTTTCCGAATTTTTTAAGAAAGCAAAAAAAGTGTGTACGTTTGTAGATTTTACATGCACAAAGTCTGCTATACTATAGCTAAAACAAATAAATATATCTTTATTTTATTATGAATGAAAATGAGGAAAAATGTGTGTGTGTGTGTGTACATAGTCTTTTATACTACTGCTAAAATTTGTAACTACAACTTTTTAATTTTCTTTATTTTGCTTCTTCATTTCGCAGTCAAGGTAGGAAGGCGTTAATTCACAGACTGGCTTGCAGTTAATTGCAGTTAATTTTACAACCAGTAGTAGCGCTCTCACATCAAGAAGAGCACTCCCCTGTCAGCTTTTACACTTTACACTGCAATGGATCATTGCAGTTCTCCACACAGAGAGACCACATTGCCTGCCCTCAGGGATCTTTACTGTGACCTCAAGTGTCTAATGACAGCGTGGTCAAAGTGCCCACAGATCACAATGTAACTCAATGCTTTTATATCTTTATGTTATAGGTTATGTTTAAAGGATAACTGTCACATTATTATTATTTTTTCGGACTATTGGATTTTGGTGATTAATATCACCTTGTTGGCCCTGTTTTAATTTTTGATTGTTTAATAAATAACCCCTAAAAGCCACATTTTTGTCCCCAGTATTGGCTATTGTTACCTGAGATTAAAATCAGGTTGCTAGGCTTCTTCCGTCTATCAGTTTGCTCAGACGTAGACGGAGGACGCACAAGCATGGACAGCTAGAGTAGACGTTGTAAGGGAATGGATAAAAAGCCAGGTCCTCCCTGACAGGTGATAGCAGTGCTGGGCTGTGTGCACTTCTCCACATCCCCGCGCTTGGCAGACACTCCCTTAGCAATGCTGGAGAATGTAGCTAGAGCAGCCGGGGAAGGGAGATCTGCCGCCTGCTCAGTGTATAAATGAAAGCATCATGTGGTAAGAGGAGAGCTTGGGCAACCCCTCTGTGTTGTAGGAGGATTACAGGCTTCAGCCAGACCTGGGAACTTCACTGCAAGACCCCCCTATACAGAGCTGGTCCTCACTAACTTCACTGCAGGCATCCTATGGATTAGCCTCAGGGCTGAGGGCGGCCATCTTAACAGAATAGTGAAATTGCAGTTTTATGCAGACTGGTTGCTAAGGGCTGAATCTTATTAAATAAGGGGTAAGTAAGTCTAATAGTTATTGATTCAGGTATATTATCATATTAGTAACTATTTTATACAGGGGTGGGATTCAAATTTTTAACAACAGGTTCCCTACTCCGCGGTGGATACGCAGCGTCGCGACACATATACGCCGCGTCACGATACGTTTACATATACATAGACCATATATATGCAGCACATATAAATACACTATATACATGGTACACATACATAAATACACCATATACACTACACACATATTGTCACATTTCTCCCCACATGGCCCCCTCCATCCTCCATGTTGTCACATTTCTCCCTACATGGCCCCTCCATCCTCCATGTTGTCACATTTCTCCCCCCCCCCCCCCCGGCCCCCTCCATGTTGTCACATTTCTCTCCCCCCCAGCCCCCTCCTTGCCATCTGTTGTCACATTTCTCCCCACATGGCCCCCTCCATCCTCCATATTGTCACATTTCTCCCCACATGGCCCCCTCCATCCTCCATATTGTCACATTTCTCCCCACATGGCCCCCTCCATCCTCCATACTGTCACATTTCTCCCCACATGGCCCCCTCCATCCTCCATATTGTCACATTTCTCCCTACATGGCCCCTCCATCCTCCATGTTGTCACATTTCCCCCGGCCCCCTCCATCCTCCATGTTGTCACATTTCTCTCCCCCAGCCCCCTCCTTGCCATCTGTTGTCACATGATCACACTCACTACCCGTCCCTAACACGACCTGACCTGTCCTGACTCCTGTCTGTGGACTGTCAGCAACTCTAGGCAGCCTCTGCTCTGGCTGCTTCCTGCCGCTGCCACGCCGCTTACTCACCAGCAGGGAGGGCTGGCAGCCTTAGTCCTGGGGAAAATCCAGTCAAGTGGCCCGTTGCACCACCGAATCAGCTCACCAGAGGGCTCTTTTCCTTGTGTCTAACCCGTTGCGTGATAGCGAGCCAAGCCCCATTCCGGACAGCAGAGACATGGAGCAGTATCATGATTGACTGATCTTTTTACTACAAAATCACAGTAACAACTTTATCTCATTGTGATTTTGTTGTAAAAGATCACAGAGATGCACAGAGCGTTATCAATCGTGTTACTGCTCTGTGTCTCTGCTGTCCGATGCGAGCTTGGCTCTCTATCACGCAGCGGATTAGCCTCACAGGATCCGCTCGTGTTAAAGATCCCTAACCCCAATGCATGGCTACAATTACCCAGTCCAAATAAAATCTGGTCCTACCTTATCCAGGGTGTCGCTGGCATCGGCGTGATGTCCACTAGATCCAGAACAAGGTCCCTGTGGTGATAGAGAAAAAAGAATAATCACATAAGGAAGGGATGGTGACTGCCCCTGTGATATCACCAGCAGGGGGCGCTGTGCTGGCCTGTAAGACTGAGCCATGCCAACATATAGCAGGGTAATCTAGGACATTTCCCTAAGTGCTACCACACAGTACTAATGCCCACCTTGTGTCCCCACAGTAATTATGCCCACCTTTGTTCCTGTCACAGCAGTAATGCCCAGATTATGTGCCCCTCACAGCAGCAATGCCCAGATTATGTGCCCCCTCACAGTAGCAATGCCCAGATTATGTGCCCCTGACAGTAGCAACGCCATATTATGTGCCCCCTCACAGTAGCAATGCCATATTATGTGCCCCCTCACAGTAGCAATGCCATATTATGTGCCCCCTCACAGTAGCAATGCCATATTATGTGCCCCCTCACAGTAGCAACGCCATATTATGTGCCCCCCTCACAGTAGCAATGCCCAGATTATGTGCCCCCTCACAGTAATTATGCCATCATTTGTGCCCCCTCACAGTAATTTCGCCATCATTTGTGCCCCCTCACAGTAATTTTGCCATCATTTGTGCCCCCTCACAGTAATTTTGCCATCATTTGTGCCCCCTCACAGTAATTTTGCCATCATTTGTGCCCCCTCACAGTAATTTTGCCATCATTTGTGCCCCCCTCACAGTAATTTTGCCATCATTCCCCCACAGTAATTTTGCCATCATTTGTGCCCCCTCACGTTTATTATGCTATCATTTGTGCCCCCTCACAGTAATTTTGCCATCATTCCCCCCACAGTAATTTTGCCATCATTTGTGCCCCCTCACAGTAATTTTGCCATCATTTGTGCCCCCTCACATTTATTATGCCATCATTTGTGCCCCCTCAGTGAGGGGCACAAATGATGGCATAATAATGTGAGGGCACAATGATGGCAAATGTGAGGGGGCACAATGATGGCAAATTACTGTGAGGCCCCTCACAGCAATTTTGCCATCATTTGTGCCCCCTCACATTTATTATGCCATCATTTGTGCCTCCCTCACAGTAATTTTGCCATAATTTGTGCCCCCTCAGAGTAATTTTGCCATCATTCCCCCTCACAGTAATTTTGCCATCATTCCCCCTCACAGTAATTTTGCCATCATTCCCCCCTCACATTGTGCCCCCTCACAGTAGCTGTGCCCATCACCCATCCCCCAGCCCCCCCCCAGGTCTCACTGCTTCACTACGGAACGGCCCGGTGTGTGAGTGTAAGTTCAGCGGCGTGTGTGTGTGTGTGTGTGATGTGGTGCAGGGAGCTGCAGGACCGGATCGGGATCCCTGCTTCTAACTGGTCAGTTTTATGGCACATCGAATGTCGGAATTTAAACTGTGGTGGAATTGCTCTTTTTTGCAATTTTACCCATTTGGATTTTTTTTACCGCTTCCCACTACATCGTATGCAATATTAAATTGTGGCGTTGGAAAGTACAACTTGTCCGGCAAAAAACAAGCCCTCATATGGCTATGTGAATGGAAAAATAAAAAAGTTATGGCTCTCGGAAGGCAGGAAGCGCAAAATGAAAACGCAAAAATGAAAACAAAAAAACGTGTCCTTAAGGGGTTAAGAACCTAATACTAAAAGCATAAAATACAGTCCGCGGTAGACAAAAGGTTAAGGGGACTTTAACATGCAATCTTCTGATCTCCTTTCCCACAGACTGCTATGATTTAACATTGTACCCTATAGGAGTTTCACTATGTCCCTATGGAGTCCTGCCATAGGAGCTTCGCTATGGCAGGCCTCTGAGTTTTCAGAAGACCTGCCATAACAACTATACCTCCTCGATCTCGGTGCAGGAGCCATTTGGGCCCTAGGAGTGCAGAGCGCCTGGGAATTCGCAGCTCAGATGCTATGGTCGCAATTGACCACAGCATCGGAGGGGTAAAAGACTGTAATCCGTGTAAAACAGCAGTTACCCAGCGGCTATAGTGAGTGGACGCCATGTTTAAAACCACACTTTCCACTGTATATATACAGTACAGCGGATCCCACTAAGGGGTTAATATTTTGAAAAGCCAAGAAGGTAGATATTCTTCTGAATGTAGTGGCCTTTTTGTGAAATGAGCAAGCGTGGCAGATGTTGATCAAAAAGTTGTTTTTCCATGGTGGTTTTGAGTAAATAATGAAGGCACAAATAGTGAACACACAGCATCCGGACTGAACCCTGACCCATTTATTTCAATGGGTCTGGGCACATGCGTTTTTCATGCATTATCTCTGCGTTCAGGAAAATTCACAGCAGGGCTTTTTCACACGAGCAATACGAATTGTGTCAGGATCTGTTCATGAAAAAACGGATAGTTTTGCACACAAATTGAATCAGTTTTGTCTGCAACTGCGTTCAGTGTATGCATTTTTTCTGTCCAAATTGTAGCCTCTCCTACCAACCATCAATGAGAAACGAATTGCATCTGAATACCTTCCATTTTTCTATCGGTTTTTAATGGCCGTTTTGAAAGGCTGTTTAAAAACAGATCAATTTCATTTTTTGTTTTTAAATATCCCAACCCCTGCAGTGCCCTCACGTTATACATAATGTCCCCATATTGCTTCTTGGACATCAAATGGCCCACATAGTGCTCCCAGTATGATTAATGGCTCAGTTTAGGCTCCCCAATGACCCCTCTCAGAGTAACCGAACAGGATTAGTGCTCTCTCTTGGTGCTCCGCTTTAGGAATAATGCCCTCTCTTAGTGTGTACTGCCCAGTAGAGACAACAGGACCTGACGCTCCCACCGCGTTGACGTCATCACGCTGGGAGCGCAGGTCCTGCTGCATCCTGTGAGGAGCTAGTGTGCCCGCACGTGTACGCGGATGAGGTTTTTGTTTTTTTAACACCTAAAAAGGCTTCAGTGTACCCGTTTTTAATGCTAGATGGGTCCACTGTCTAAACGGATGTTAAAAATGGCCCCATTGATTTTAATGGCATCCGTCTGGCCTTCAAAACAGACAGAAATAGGACGTGTCCAATTTTTTGACAGCCACAATTCACTTGTCCCTAAAAACAGCCATGTAAATAGCCCCATAGACTTTAATTGGTTCTAAAAACGGTCGTATGACACTTGTTTTTCACTAATGTGTGAGTGTAGCCTAAAGCTCCTATTGTAGTCTATGCCCTATGAATTTTGAATGATTTTGCAAATTGGTTAAATGTGAATTCGAAAAAATGAAATGTTCTCCTTTAGTTTAGCTACACCTAATAGGTCAGAAAATATAAATATGCTTTTAGCAGCCTCTAGTGGTTTATTCTGGTGTCACAACTGGTGTCATGTACAGCAAAAACCGCTTTGTTAATGAATGCAGTTAGTAGATTGTAATACAGTATTAAGCGTTGCATGCATTAAGTATTAAACATTAAATATAACTGAGCATGATGAACTGATGATTATTTCTTACCAGATTATTTCCAAATTGTTTTTTCCTTCTTCATGTTTTCAGGCAATTCATGGATGGAAATATCACATACAATTTCTTGTAAGGCAAACAAACTGCTCAAAAATTCATTTTACAAGCAAAAACGCTAAGGAATGCAAAATAGACAACGAAGGGGTAAGTGCTTATATCTAGTATTTTTGAGTATATAAATCCAGATCCCAAAAAATCTTTAAACCTAACACTTTTGTCTATAAATGCTTTTCCAGCTTCATTATACCCCCGCTGGAGTGAGTTTAAGATTTTTTTTGCAACATTTTTAAAAAGTTGCAGGTAAACTAATTGACAAAGCTAAGCATACCCACTTTTCAATAGTGGAGTGAAAGATGTAAAAATGTACCACAAGTCACAATTGTTTTGCGCAAGTAACCCCCAAAATGTTGCAAAACACTGTGGGCCAGATTTATCATTACACTTACATCTTACTCCACTTTTACATCTGCCCAAAGTCACTTTTAGTTAGTCAGATTTATTAATGGTCCTTTAATACTGTGATAAATGTGGATTGACGGTAGCAGTTTATCCTTCAGTAAGCGGCTTTACAAAAGTCGCACGTCTTTACAAAAAAGTCGCATGTTCTATTAAAAAGTCGCATAAGATAAGCATGGTCCCCCCTGGAGTGAAATTGCGCATTTTTTTGCGACTTTTTAAATGGTTGCAATAGTAAATCTGTCTAGAGATTCATTTACATAAGACAACACGCCCACTTTCACAAAACTGGAGAGCTTAGTACAGAGCTTGAAAAAGTCGCAAAAAAAATGCGCAATTTTACCGATTGCGCATTTTTTTGCGACTTTTTCACTCCATTAAAGTGACTTTAGCTAATGATAAATCTGGCCCTATTTTGCAACTTTTTTCAGCCAGAATTCTGAAGTTCATGGCTTGATAAATATTCCGACTTGAGTATTTGAGACTTTGTCTCTGTGTGGGTTGTAACGTTTGGCTTCGTTCACAGGTTCCATCAAAAATGCAGAAAAAGATAACACAGTCCACCAATGCACCCACGTTATTTTCATTGTTCCACTTCTATGACAGAGCAGAACAATGGAAGTAACATTGCAGTTGTGAACCCAGCCGTATAGGAGTTGTTCAACACCTTTTCTTGAAGCTGACAATGGGTGTCCTTCTTCTGGAACCACCTCTAATTACGTTATGTCCAGAAGAAAATTCTGACGTGTCACATTAAGCTTAGGATACTTTGACTTCAGCGGTTTACATTCCGGTTTTGAGATCCAGCAGAGGATCTCAAAACCGGGAAAAAGGTTTACGTTTTGTCCCCATTTATTGTCAACAGGGACAAAACAGAACAAACCAGATCAGGACACAAAACTGCCGGAAACAGTAGTTTTGTGACTGGTCTGCGAACCTGAACAAACCGGATCTGGCATGAAGATCAATATAAGTTAATGGTGCCAGATCCATCTTTTTCGGTAACGAAGAAAATAGAAACGGCACCTATTGACTTGCAATGATTTTCATGCCGAATCCGGTTTGTTCAGCTTCTATTTAATACAACCGGATCTGGACAAAATGGAATCAGCCCGATGTATGAATTGAAACGGAAGCATTTTATTCAGGTTTTGAAATCCAGCACAGGACGCTGTGGTAAAAGTAGCCTTAAATGTAAGGGTCTTTTCACACTGCATCTGCAGTCATACAAATAAGTCAGAGTTTCCATTCTTTTTACTGCATGGTGATTAAATTGTTACCTTTCTTTTATCCAAATGTCAAACAGCTACAGAGATATCTGCATTTTTTATTTGTATGAACATACTAGAGCACTGTGGGAGGGACTGAATTCTTGGAGCACTGCTTTTATAACACACTCCCCCTCCTTTAGATTGACAGGGCTAGACATCAGCACGCTGAGGGCAGAGCTGTATCCTAGCATGTACATATCATAAACACTAATTACTATAGCCAAACCACGTTGAGAATACATAGTTTTTTTTCTTCAGTTATTTTTTTTTCTTTCTCTCTTAACTTATAATAAAAAGCTATAGCCTTACTATATTACTAGTATTTTTAGAATAATATATTGTGCTTGGGAATAAACCAGAAATCGGTATTAGTTTTCTAAGTATAGAAAACCTTTATTCTCAATATAGTCAGGCTATAGCCTTTTATTAAGGATTATATTAGGGTGAGAAAAAATAAACGAAGAAAAAAACTAGAAGTCTCTCCTAGGATTTTAACCTGTAACATCTTTATGCAAGGTTGACCACCAGGGCCGTTGCGTCCTATAGGCTGACTAGGCAGCAGCGTATGGTGCCCCTTGGGAAGGGGCACCGCCAGGAGTGCCGGCCCCCCTCATGCTGCAGCCGTCTGAGCTCTTTATATAGATCCTCAGGCGGATGCAGCACAGCCCAGGCTGGTGCGTCCATGAGGGAGCACCGCCCGGGCGCAGCAAGAGCAGAGGGGCTGACACTCCTGTCACTCCCTCATTGTAGCATGGCCGAGCCCTGTATGGTCCACGGGTACAGGGAGCATCTGTCTCTGTGCACTTCCTGTCAGTCCGCCTGGGTACAGGAAACAAAAGCTCCTGTACCCGCGGACCAATGGGACCATACAGAGCTTGGCCACGCTACACTAGATGGAGGAAGAGAGTGACAATGGAGGGGGAAGGAAGAGAGTGACAATAGATGGGGTGAGAAAGAGAGTGACAAGGGAGGGAGTGAGAAAGAGAGTGACAAGGGAGGGGGTGAGAAAGAGAGTGACAAGGGAGGGGGGGAGAGATTGACATCTATTACACACACACAATGCAACCCTTACACACACACAAAAGCACACACTGAAACACAACGCACCCCTTACACACACTCAATGCACCCCTTACAGACACACGCACTGCATCACCTACACACACACACACTGCATCACCTACACAAACTGGCATCCCTATACACTACATTCCATAAGCACACACATTAGATTCTCTACAGCAACACATAACACATCCCCTACACACTTCACCCACTGTGAACAAACTTGTGGGTGGAACATGTAGGTGGACTTATGGGTGGGCCTTATGGGCATACTCACGTCAGGCCCTGGGGCCCAGACCTTGAGCTGTGTAAAGGGCCCCAAAAAATGGCGCTGCTTCCCGTTCTCCCAGAACATTGATTTTTGTGACCACAGTTACAAACAACCTCCAGAGAGCCTGTTCTACACCAGAGCAGTGAAGCCAGACTTCAGCCAGAGCCCATCATCCTCATCTGGGTGTAAGTAGGCAATCTAGTATATTATATGTGGCACTAGTCTCTAATTTACCTCACATTAAAGAGACACTGTAACAATGGCAGTTGGCAGCCGCCAGCGTGCAGTGCGTCCGACTACGTACCTCAGTCGAGCTGCACGCGGGGCTCCTCCTCTTCTCTGCAGGCTCTGGACCCGCTTTCCTGCGCTGTCACAGGCTACGACAGCTTCTGTTGTATCTTGTAGGAGCCGCAGGCGTCCTGATACCTTAACCCCTTTGGGACACATGACGTACCGGTACGGCATGTTTCCCGAGTCCTTAAGGACACATGACGTACCGGTACGTCATGAGTTGTTCCGATCACTGCTGCTCAGCTGGCAGTGATCGGAACAAGGTACCTGCTGAAATCATTCAGCAGGTACCTTGTTACAATGCCCAGGGGGTCCTGTGACCCCCATATGAGCGATCGCTGCAAACCGCAGGTCAATTCAGACCTGCGGTTTGCAGCGCTCATGCGATCTCTGATCCCGCGGTCTATGACCGCGGGGATCAGAGAGTTAATGCCCCCAAACAGTTTTTAACCCCCTGGGGTGGTTGCGGGCGGCGCGAGGCGGGCGGGAGGCGGGCGGTGCGGCGGGCGGGATCGCGATTGCGATCCCCGCCCGCCTCCCTGTAATCTATCCCTGGTGTCTAGTGGTTCTATCAGAGTGTCAGCACATTGCTGACACTCTGATAGAAACGGCTGGCATCTGTGCTGCAGATGCCAGCCGTTTAACCTTCCGTACCGCGGTCCGTGCGGACCGCGGTATGGAAGGGTTAACAGGAGGGAGCGCTCCCTCCCTCTCCCATCGGGGGCTGCTGTGCCTTTGCAGCCCCCAACAGGATGGGATCGAAGAGGGAGGGTGCTCCACTCCTTCCTATCCATCACCCCCTGCCCAGTTATGGCAGGGGTGATGGTTGCCATGGAGACAGGACGCTTTCAGAAGCGTCCTGCTCTCCATGGTGCTGAAAGTCTGAATAGACCTGCTAAAGGTCTATTCAGACTTTCTAGCAGTACAAATACAGTACAGTGCACTATATAGTGTACTGTACTGTATTATACTAGACACCAGATCCACTGGATCTTTCAGAACCAAGTGGGTCTGGGTCAAAAAAAATGTAAAAAGTGAAAAAAAGTAAAAATGAAACAAATACATAACACTGAATAAAAACTAAAAAAATAAAATACACTACACATATTATGTATCGCGCGTCCGTAAAAACCTGCTCTATAAAAATATCACATGACTGAACTCCTCAGGTGAACGCCATAAAAAAACCCCAAAAATGGTGTAAATAAGCCATTTTTGGCGCATTACATCACTAAAAGTGTAATACAAAGCGATCAAAAGGCGTTTGCCTCCCAAAATAGTACCAATCAAACCGCCATCTCATCCCGCAAAAACGAGCCCCTACCTAAAACAATTGGCCAAAAAATAAAAAACTATGCCTCTCAGACTAAAACATGATTTTTTGTTTCAAAAATGCTTTTTAGTGTTAAATGTAAAATAAAATTAAAAAGTAGACATATTTGGTATCTACACGTCCGTAAGAATCTGCTCTATAAAAATATCACATGACCTAACCCCTCAAGTAAACACTGTAAAAAAAATAATAAAAACTTTGTCAAAAGCCATTTTTTGCCACCTTACATCACAAAAAGTGTAATAGCAAGCGATCAAAAAGTCATATGACCCCCAAATAGTGCCAATCTAACTGTCACCTCCTCCCGCAAAAATGATACCCAACCTGAGACAATTGCCTAAAAACTGAAAAATATATGGCTCTCAGACTATGGAGATACTAAAACATGTTTTTTCATTCAAAAGGATATTATTGTGTAAAACCAAAATAAATAAAAAAAGGTATACATATTATGTATCGCCGCGTCCGTAAGGACCTGCTCTATAAAAATATAACATGACCTAACCCCTCAGATGAACGCCATAAACATAAAAAAATAAAAACGTTGTCAAACAAGCCATTTTTTGTCACCTTACATCACAAAAAGTGTAATAGTAAGCGATCAAAAAGTCATATGCACCCCAAGATGGTACCAATCAAATCGCCATCTCATCCCGCAAAAACATGAGCCCCTACATAGGACAATCGCCCAAAAAAAAAAATATATGCTCTCAAACTATGGAGACACTAAAACATGATTTTTTGTTTTAAAAATGCTATATTAGTGTGTAAATGTATATAAATAAATAAAAAGTAGACATATTATGGTATCTACACGTCCGTCACAACCTGATCTATAAAATATCACATGACCTAACCCCTCAAGCTAAACACAGCAAAAAAAATAATAAAATACGGTGTCAAGAGCCATTTTTGTCACCTTACATCACAAAAAGTGTAATAGCAAGCGATCAAAAAGTCATATGACCCCCAAATAGTGCCAATCTAACTGTCACCTCCTCCCGCAAAATGATACCCAACCTGAGACAATTGCCTAAAAACTGAAAAAAATATATGGCTCTCAGACTATGGAGATACTAAAACATGTTTTTTTCATTCAAAAGGATATTATTGTGTAAAACCAAAATAAATAAAAAAAGGTATACATATTATGTATCGCCAGCGTCCGTAAGGACCTGCTCTATAAAAATATAACATGACCTAACCCTCAGATGAACTGCCGTAAACATAAAAAATAAAAACGTTGTCAAACAAGCCATTTTTTTTGTCACCTTACATCACAAAAAGTGTAATAGTAAGCGATCAAAAAGTCATATGCACCCCAAGATGGTGCCAATCAAATCGCCATCTCATCCCGCAAAAAATGAGCCCCTACATAGGACAATCGCCCAAAAAAAAAAATATATATGGCTCTCAAACTATGGAGACACTAAAACATGATTTTTTTTTGTTTTAAAAAATTATATTATTGTGTAAAACTTATATAAATAAATAAAAAGTATACATATTATGTATCGCCGCGTCCGTCACAACCTGATCTATATAAATAACACATGACCTAACCCCTCAGCTGAACACAGCAAAAAAAAAATAAAAAAATACGGTGTCAAGAGCCATTTTTGTCACCTTACATCACAAAAAGTGTCATAGAAAGCGACCAAAATGTCATATGCACCCCAAGATGGTGCCAATCAAACCGCCATCTCATCCCGCAAAAAATGAGCCCCTACATAACACAGTCGCCCAAAAAATAAAATAAAACTATGGCTTTCAGAATGTGGAGACACTAAAAAAATTATTTTCAAAAAGGCTTTATTATGTAAAACTGAAACAAAAACCCCAAAAGTAGTCATATTTGGTATTGTCGCGTCTGTAACAACCTGCTCTATAGAAATAGCACACAATCTAACCTGTCAGTTCAACTATGTAAATAACAAAAATAAAAACAGTCCCAAAACAGCTATTTTTTGCAAATTTTCCATCCAATCCATTTTTGCAGTAACAAAGCAAGGGTTAACAGCCAAGCAAAACTCAATATTTATTGCCCTGATTCTCTTGTTTGCAAAAACACCCCATATGTGGTCGTAAACTACTGTATGGCCAAACGGCAGGGCACAGAAGGAAGGGAACGCCATATGGTTTTTGGAAGGCAGATTTTGCTGGACTGGTTTTTGACACTATGTCCCATTTGAAGCCCCCTGATGCACCCCTACAGTAGAAACTCCAAAAAAGTGACCCCATTTTGGAAACTACGGGATAAGGTGTCAGTTTTGTTGGTACTATTCTAGGGTAAACATGATTTTTGGTTGCTCTATATTACACTTTTTTGAGACAAGGTAACAAAAATAGAAATTCGAAATTTCATCTCCATTTGCCAATAACTCTTGTGGAACACCTAAAGGGTTAACAAAGTTTGTAAAACTGGTTTTGAATACCTTGAGGGTGTAGTTTCTTAGATGGAGTCACTTTAATGGAGTTTCTACTCTAGGGGTGCATCGGGGGGCTTCAAATGGGACATGGTGTCAAAAATCCAGTCCAGCAAAATCTGCCTTCCAAAAACCATATGGCGCTCCTTTCCTTCTGCGCCCTGCAGTTTGGCCATACAGCAGTTTACGACCACATATAGGGTGTTTCTGAAAACTACAGAATCGGGTCAATAAAAATTGAGTTTTGTTTGGCTGTTAACCCTTGCTTTGTTACTGGAAAAAATGGATTCAAACGGAAAATTTTTCAAAAAATCGAAATTCTGAAATGTTATCTTTATTTGCCATTAACTCTTGTGGAAAACCTAAAGGGTTAATGACGTTTGTAAAATCAGTTTTGAATACCTTGAGGGGTGTAGTTTCTAGAATGGGGTAATTTTTGGGTGGTTTCTATTATGTAAGCCTCACAAAGTGACTTCAGACCTGAACTGGTCCCTAAAAGTGGGTTTTTGAAAATTTCTGAAAAATTTCAAGATTTGCTTCTAAACTTCTAAGCTATGTAACGTCCCCAAAATGAAATAGCATTCCCAAAATGATCGATACATGAAGTAGACATATGGGGAATGTAAATCAATAACTTTTTTGGCAGTATTACTATGTATTATAGAAGTAGAGTAATTGAAACTTGGAAAATTGCAAATTTTTCTAAATTTTTGGTAAATTTGGTATTTTTTTATAAATAAAAATGAAATTTTTCGACTTCATTTTACCACTGTCATGAAGTACAATATGTGACGAAAAAACAATCTCAGAATGGACTGGATAAGAAAAAGCGTTTTAAAGTTATCACCACATAAAGTGACAATGGTCAGATTTTGAAAAAATGGCCTGGTCCTTAAGGTGAAATAGGGCCGTGTCCTTAAGGGGTTAAGGGTTAATGCACGCCCCTGATTCCGCCCTCTCTCCAATCCTGGCCAGGCACCACCTTTATAAGAGTGCTTCCCCCTTCCTGCAATGCCTGAGCAATATTGTACTTCCTACAGCTAAGGCTCCTGTTGTTCCTGCATTCGATATCCTGCTTATGACCTCTGCCTGTATCCTGACCTCGTCTCTGCTTGATCCTCTTGGAACATCTTTATGCAAGGTTGACCACCAGGGCCGTTGCGTCCTATAGGCTGACTAGGCAGCAGCGTATGGCGCCCCTTGGGAAGGGGCACCGCCAGGAGCGCCGGCCCCCCTAAGGCTCCTGTTGTTCCTGCATTCGATATGCTGCTTATGACCTCTGCCTGTATCCTGACCTCGTCTCTGCTTGATCTTCTTGTACCTCGCTGCTCTCAAGTTAAAGACCCGGACTGTCGACCAGGCCTCTGTCTGCTGTGCAGATCGTTACACCAGCTCCACCTAGACTAACTCAGCTCTGCTGTTCTCACAGCACTAGCTCTGCTATACCGCTTGCTCAGCTCAGCATTATCCTGCGGCTGTCTGCTATATTGCCTGTTCCCCGGTGCTAGCATCGGGGCTTTCTGGCCTGCCCGGCCAGCTGCCACTTAACCGGGACCACTTTTGCGGTAGCGACCTGGTGTCTCCCCTGCAGCTGAGTCCAGCTTCCGCATCCTGGAGTGGGATAAAGGGTGAAAACCAGGGGGACACTTAGACTCCACTCCCAATTACGGTCCAAAGCCAAACCGGTAAGTGGCACAGCGGGTCCACACCCGTTGATCCGTTACAGACACTATAGACCCCAGAACCACTGCAGCTTAATGTAGTGGCTCTGGTGTCTATAGCCTTTCCCTGCAGGCTTTTTAATGTAAACACACACTGTGTGCAGCACTGGGTTTGTTAATATGGCAGATCATATGGGTGGGGCATTGTGATGTCACATGGGAGGAGGAGCCAACTTCTTTTTTGCCTACAGCGGCGAAAATCCTTGCACCGGCTGTGCTGACCACTTACATACAGGCTATAGCCTTATCATATTTAGTGCAGTGGTTTTCCACTCCAGTAATATGTATTAGCTTTGTAAGCATAGAAAATCTCTATTTTCAATATGGTATGGCTCTAGTAAGTAGTGTATATGATATGTACATGCTAGGACACAGCTCTGTCAATCAAGGGGAGGGTGGAGTATAGAGAGCACAGGGGTCTTACAAAAGCTTGCTCCAAGGATTCCTCCCTGGTGCTCCAACGTGCTCATTTGCATATAAATAAAAACACAGAAATCTCTGCAGCTCTTTAACATACAGACAAAGAAAGGTATTGTTTTAATCAGCATGGTCAATTCTACCAGGAAGTATGGCTGGATTAATAGGGTTGATTATGCTGACAGGGGCTCTTTAAGTTATGACGAGGCCTCTGCATCATCATAAAATACATGCCTCCTTCAGCAGTGCAGACCCTATCAAGACCGACATAGCACACTCTGGTCTCGATAAATCTAGGTCGAAGTGTCAAAACTTAGCAAAATATAAATATTCTCTTAGCCTAAATGTTAGCAAACAATTGCAACTCATGGCTGGAATCTATGAGGGCATGTATTAAAGGGGTTTCTGCTATTTTATATTGATGACCTATCCCCCCCCCCCCCCCCCACTGTGCAGTGTTCGCTGGGGCCCCCTCTGAAATCTGTATATCAGTACAGCGCTGACAAGTCAACTCTGTACGAGAATGAGGATTTAAAGACATGATAGAATCTAGGACTTTGGGTCCCTATTTGAGTAGGAAAACAGCATCATTGATAAAGTCTATAACAAAAATCATTTTTTGTCTATTTAGAACATTTTAAAAGAAAGGTGTAGAAAGGTTTAGGCTACTTTCACACTAGCGTTTTCAATTCCCCTATTGATATCCGCCACAGCGGTAATGGGAACGGATCCGTTCTCTCTGACACAATAGAAAACGGATCCATCCCCCATTGACTTTCAATGGTGTTCATGACGGATCCATCATGGCTATATTAGACATAATACAACCGGATCCGTTCATGACAGATACATGCAGTTGTATTATTGTAACGCTAGTATGAAAGTAGCCTTAGTTACTCTTTAAAAAAAAATTCCATGAATATTGAGTTTACAAAACATACTTCTTTCTGATGGAAATGTTCATTTCAGACAAGTGTTTTGCATGCCAATCTTAATCTATCCCCCAAGGGCGTGTGCCAACTTGCGGCTTAGGGGATAATACATTTCCTCCAATGTTTCGAGCTTCCTATGGCTCTGCTGTAAATATACTTAGTTTTACAGTGCGTATGTATGAAAATTAGAGCAGAGAAAAACTGGGCACTGGTCTGCAGCAACCAGCGCAAATAAAGATCTCTCTTTCAAAGTGGTTGCAGTGAGAACCTTCATTTCTCAGTTCCATCGAATACATTTTTCTAATGGATACACATACAATATTTCCTCTATAAGGCGATTCTGTGTTCCCAATAAAAGCCTCAGAAGTCTGCATTTAAAAGGGTTTCCCACTTTATCTTTCTTTGCAGTATGTTACACACTTCTTACATTGTATAAATTACTTTTCGTCCAGATTCCTGGCTTGTAGCTGGTTTTTGGTGTGCATCCTCAGAGGTAAACAGTGATTATTCTTATCGCAGCCCGTTCTTATGATGTAATACATTGGCTGCTAGACTCTCCCATCCGTCCATTCGCCTGTGCAGGCTCCCATCCTTCAAGTTATTGAACAGTTTACCTATACTCACTCTCATCCACCTGACCTTTCTCCTGCCTCCCCTTGCCTCATTATTTGGACTGTGCATGCCCAGTGTACTTCTGCTACTTTAGCGCCTTCTGTTTCTCTGCCCACATTCCCTAGGATGAATTCTGCACATACGTATTCTGAAATCCTTGCTGCAGGATGCATCCCGGAATAAGGGCTATAGGGGGTGCAGAGGTAGCAGTCGCTACCAGGCCCAGGAGCCTGAGGGAGCCCAAAGACCCTTGTGCCAACATAAGAAGACACTGATATTATAGAACGTGCATGCTGGTCAAGTTACACCTCTGTCTGGAGGGAAGGGGTTAGGTCAAGAATATGGCATCGGGGGTGCCGTTTCAATTTTTGCTTCAGGCAGCACAAATGCTATGTGCTTCCCTGGCCACAAGGCTCTGAGGGAAGGGGGGCCCAAGCTGAAGTCTTGCAGAAGGGCCCATGAGCCTTTAGCTACGCCCCTGACGACAGCACACAAGGGCAAATGGACAGGTAGAAGAAGCTAGCAGCCAATGTATTATGTTAAAAGAGCAGGCTGTACTAAGCATAGCCACTGTTCATCTCTGAGAAAACAAGCTACAAGCCAGGCATCCGGAGGAAGGGTAATTTATGCACCAATGTAAGCAGTATGTAACATACAGCAGAGAAAGAAAAAATAATAGAAAAGTGGGCAACTCCTTTAATGGATAGTACATAGTACAGTCTGCAGTGATGTTAAATACAGTAAAAGAAAAAATATTAAATAGCGCAAGCAAAAAAAAACCTATAAAGGTACATTTAAGGTACTATATGTGCTGAGAGCTTTCCTGGCACATACAACAAACATACAGGGAAAATGCAATGTGAAAATATACATGTACAATACAGCACTGTGTCCTGTGTTGGTGGGCAATAACTCGCTTGTGATTAAAGAAACATACCCATCTCAGACATTTATGACATATCCACAATATATACTATAGATGTCTGATAGATATGTGTCCCATCTCTGGCTACCTCATCAGACAGGTCATAGGCTGGAGACCCCTATTCTCAAGGTATGTGGGTTCTGCATTTATTATTCATTTGTGACATACCATATTTTTCGTTTTAGATGCATCTGATGATAAGACGTACCCCAGGTTTTAGAGGAGGAAAATAAGATATATTTTTTTAACCCCTTAAGGACGAAGTGCGTACATGTACGCCCTTCGTCCGCACTTTAAAGATGGCGCATGAGCTGCGGGTAAACGCTTGATTCATCAAGCTGACACCCGCAGCTCATGTCCGCGACCGGCAGCGATGCCGATCGCAGACATTTAACCCCTCAGATGCCGTGGTCAATCCTGACCACGGCATCTGATCAGCGCAGAAACCGAAAGTTTCACTTCGGTTTTGCTCAGCTCCTGATGGCCACAAGGGGGAGCCGGAGCATGCATGTAGTACCCTAGGTTTCTGTGAATGAAACCTAGGTTACTACACAGTATTCCTATGGAGCCTATGACTGTAATAGGCTCCATAGAAATATGCGTTTTCTCATATATTCCAATGCTATTGCATTGGAATATATGAGAATAACAATCTGATGATTGCATCTTATAGTTCCCTATGGGAACTATAAGAAAGTGGTAAAAAAAAAAAAAAAAGTTTAAAAATAAAAATTAAATAAAAAAATATAAAAATTCAAATCACCCCCTTTCCCCAAAATGAAAATAAAATAAATAAAAAATTACACATAATGGGTGTCGTAATGTGCGAAAACGCCCATACTATAATAATATTAAAAATATTCACCATACGGTAAACATAAAAGCGGAAAGAAAGCGTCCAAATGGCTAATTCGCCATTTTGGACGCTTCATTTCCTAAAAAAATGAATAAAAAGTGATCAAAACATCATACGCACCCCATAATGGTATCAATTAAAAGTTCAGATTGCCCCGCAAAAATGAGCCCTACACTGCTCCGTACGCATAATTACAAAAAAGTTATGGGGGTCAAAACATGGCGACAAAAAAATAAAATAAAAAAATTCCCACTTTTAATTTTTTTCACTATCAAAACGCAAGAAAAACTATACATATTAGGTATTGCCGGATTCGTACTGACCTGAAGAATAAAATGAACCAGTCAGTTTTATCGCAAATCGAACGTTGTAATTTAAAAACCCGTAAAACTGTGGTGAAATTGCTTTTTTTTTTTGCAATTTCACCACATTTGGAATTTTTTTCCCGTTTCCCACTACATCACATGCAAAAATAAATGGTAGCGTTAAAAAGTACAACTTGTCCCACAAAAAATAAGCTGTCATATGGCTATGTGAGCGGAAATATAAAAATGTTATGGCTTTTGGAAGGCAGGGAGCGCAAAACAAAAACGCAAAAATCCCAAAACCCCCGGTCCTTAAGGGGTTAACAGACCGCATATCACATCCCCATAAATATCAGAAAATCACATCAGACCCCCATTTCAGGACATCACATCAGACCCCCCATATCAGGACATCACATCAGACCCCAATTAGTCCTTAGATAAGTCCTCAGATTTCCATCAGACCTTATATCAGTCCTCAATGTCAGACACACATCAGACCTCAGATCGGCCCTTACTGTCAGACCCCCATCAGACCTCAGATCAGACCTCAATGTCAGACACCCAATCAGAGTTCCTTGCTAGAACACTATCAGACCTCACATCAGATTTTTTTTAAAAAACTCCTCTTACCTCTCCTGTGTCGCGGCTCCTCTCCACGTCCGGCAGTCTCTGCAGAAGCCGCCCTACCCTGTCTTCTCAAGCTCACGCTGCACTCTCACCTGACTGCGTGCAGTGTCAGGTCATAGTGTGCGCATTACGTCCTGACGTTGTACGCGGTCAGGACAGTGCAGCACTGGCCCTAGGAAGGAAAACCTGGTAGGGTGAGTACCGGAAGCGTTCGCAAAGCTTCACTCCCTGCTGCTGGCACCTAATGTATACTAGTGAGCGCTTCCATAATAGAAGGTCTCCCTAGTATTTGCTTTATAAGATGCACAGCCATTTTCTGCCACGCTCTGCCAAAAAAGTGTGTCTTATAAAGCGAAAAATACGGTATATTTTACCAGCAGAAAGAATGAAAGCCCAAAGAATCATCACAACACTTACACCACCATCATTGTAATCGTACTTGACAAGTAGTTCAGTAGGAGAAGACTTTGCCATTGGAGTACATTTATTTTGCCATTCCACAAATGATAATGGTTATTTTTATGTATGAAACACCCATTTTCACCCATGAAGTGATGCTTGTACACTTATAGTGGGTGATTATCATTACATGAATTCAAAAATTAGAAAATCTTCTCATGTAAACACACTGTAACATCTAATTTTTCTTTTTCAGGAATCCTTTCTATGCACTGACATGGTGCAGGTGACGTTAGATGGCAATGTTTATCGTTATTTTGTGAAGTGCAACAAATCAGACACCGGTAACAGTCAATGCAGGAGAAGCAATGCTCAGTCTAATGCCGCCTTAAAGGGGGTTTCCAGAAATAACTACCTATTAAGTGATGCCCATAGCCTGCTGCAATTATAGAAAAATTCATACTCACGGCATACTAACTTTATTTATTTCTGGCTGAGCATGGTCACCTGCTCCATTGCATCAGCGGTGATGTGTTGTCTGTGGACATATCACAGCTGAAGCTAGTCATTGGCTAGACCACGGTGCAGTGAGCAGGTAAGAAAATCATTTAGCAGATGCAGGCTGTGGGCATCACTTTAACCCCTTCCTGACCGCTGCTGTAAATGTATGGCGGACTTTAAAAATGTCAGACACCTGATCGCAAACATTTAAGTCTTTCCCCGAGAGCGCTTCTTTCAGCATTCGGAGAGCCTGTTACAGTCAGTAGGTGAGGACCCAGTGTGCCAACGAACCCATTTTGGCTTTGGGCTAAACCTAAGGATGTTGTCCTGGTGATTCTCTGGTATTAACCCTTTAACCCCTGTACAGGGATCTGTACTTCGGCACAAGGAACCAACCAGGCTTCCACATTCTGGAGTAGTCCTGGTGTGGTTGGCTACTGAGCCACGGAAGTGAGAAACACTGAGGCAAAGCATCAATGACACAAGGCAAAAAGCGTAGTCTGTACACAGTTTAATAGTCAGGGCAGGCTGAGTACTTGCGTATTCCAAATAGAAAGTTCCAAGATCAGGGCAGGCTGAGTACGAGCGTAATCCAGGTCGTAATTCCAACAACAGGCAGCAAGGAGCAACATCGGAAGACAAACGAGGTTTGGCACACGGAAATTCAGAAGAGATCACCTTCACTGGTTACTAACAAGTAGAAAACCTCAAAGCTCAGGCAAGGAGGTGGATCCACAGACCAGCTAAATAGGGAGGCTGATTAGCAACTTAACAAGCACCTGGACAGGGGCAGGGGGAAAGGATTAGCTCTCATAGTTCTGGAAGATCACTGAGCACTATTCCCAGTACATACAGGGAGAATGGACCGATGCCTGTACATGCCCAGGACAGCAGGACAGTGTTCGGACATGAGTCGCCATCCTAACAGTACCCGCCCCCCCCCCTTTACACCCCAGAGGCTCCCAATATCTCTCCTCTGGACCAAAGCCTTTCTAGTTCACCAAAAAGTAATTTTGTTTTGTCCGATTTTCTTCATATTGAGAATGTCCTTGACCTCATAAATATGTTCAGAATTAACTTGAGCAGCAGCAGACTTGGAACCCTTGGAGTATTTGTTGAAGACCAGGAGCTTGAGAAGTGAGATTTGAAAGGAGTTTTGTTTTCTCAAAGAGGTAAGGAGCCCCAACTTGTCGCCTACAGGGTTCAATTTTTTGATAACTACGAAGAGTCCAAGAAATCAAGGAGCTACGGTAGTTTATAGAAAGGCACCGTTAACTTGATGTACTTAGAAGAAAGCCATATTCTGTCACCTGGAGCAAACTGCAGAGGAGATCTGCACTTTCGATTGGCAAACTTCTTCATCTGGACTGTGGCTCTCTCCAGTGCGGTCTTGGTCTCCTGACAGACTTTGGAAAACTTTTCTATAGAAAAAACTGCTGCTGGAACATCAGACATGTATGAGATGGGAAGAGGAATCGTGAGTTGATGACCATAAACAATGAAGAATGAGGATTTATCTGTGGACTCATTGGTATGATCATTATGAGAAAACTCCTCCCAAGGAAGCAGATCAGCGCTGTCATCAAGATATGCCCTGGCAATGCGACAGAGATAATTAGTTAAGATCTGATTGGTCTGTTCAACCTGCCCATTCGACTGTGGATGGTATGTTGAAAAAACAGTCCAGAGGGAAATCCATAAGTTTGCAAATGACTCCCCAGAATTTAGAAGTAAACTGGACCCCTCTATCAGACACTATATGCCGTGGAAATCTATGGAGCTGGAAGATATGATCAATAAACTTCCTAGCTGACTGGGTGAAGGTAATCTGGACATAGGGACAAAAATAGCCATTTTAGAAAACTGGTCAACTACTACCCAGATGACTGTACATATGCTGGATCAGGGCAAGTCCGTGATTAAGTCCATAGCTATGTGCTGCCGAGGAGCCTCAGGAATGGGAAAAGGACAAAGAAGACCAGAGGGCTTTTGTTTCGGGTTCTTGTTATAAACGCAGGGGGTGTAAGCAGAAACAAAATTCTGGATATCCTCAATCACAGAATGCTACCAATAATAACAAGATTAAATTTGCAGTTTTACATTGACCAGGATGCCCAGCTGCCTTGGAACCATGTCCCCAAGACAAAACCAGTCTTGTTTTAGACTCAGGTACATATGACTTTTCAGAGGGAACGTTCTCCAGTCAAACAGGAGCCAGGGTCAATGATATACAACAGCTCTTCCTCTTGATCAGTGAGATCAAAGGACCTTAACATGTATAGCTTGGAAGTGAGAAGAGACAGAGGGGATATGATAGAAACTTTTAAATACATAAAGGGAATCAACACGGTAAAAGAGGAGAGAATATTTAAAAGAAGAAAAACTGCTACAAGAGGACATAGTTTTAAATTAGAGGAGCAAAGGTTTAAAAGTAATATCAGGAAGTATTACTTTACTGAGAGAGTAGTGGACGCATGGAATATCCTTCCTGCAGAAGTGGTAGCTGCAAATACAGTGAAGGAGTTTAAGCATGCATGGTATAGGCATAAGGCCATCCTTCATATAAGATAGGGCCAGGGGCTATTCATAGTATTCAGTATATTGGGCAGACTAGATGGGCCAAATGGTTCTTATCTGCCGACACATTCTATGTTTCAATGTTTGACAGAGCATCAGTTTTAACATTCTTATCTGCAGAACAGAAGCACAGAAGAAAAGCAAATTGGGCAAAGAATACTGACCATCGGGCCTGTTGAGGATTAAGTTGTTGTGCTGTCTGCAAATAAGTTAAATTGTTATGCTCAGTACAGATCACTACAGTATGACTAGCTCCCTCCAGCAGGTATCGCCATTCCTCCAGAGCCATTTTGATGGCCAACAATTCTCAGTTTCGTATAGAGTACTTCCTTTTAGAAGTAGAGGACTTGGAGGAGAATCCACACATCATCATCTTTCCAGGAGCACTTTTCTGTGTAAGAACTACCCCTGCCCCGATGAAGGATGCATCTACTTCTAGGAGAAACTGCTTGGAGATATTGGGCTGGTAAAGAATGGGTGTTAAAGAAAAGGCTTGTTTCACCCTTGAAAGTCTGTTTAGCTTCTGGAGTCCACTGCTTGTGAAATCCAGGAATCGCTGTATTGCACATAAACCAGATGGACAAGACCAGTTTAGTACAGCATATACTTTGTCGTGATCCATTTGAAGACCCTGTTCAGAGACTATATATCCTAGAAATGGAAGGGAGCTTCTTTCAAAAACACATTTCTTAAATTTGGTATATAGTCAGTTCTCCCTTAGCCGCTGAAGCACTGTACAGACATATCTGCGATGTAAACTGAAGTCTGGAGAGAAAATCAGGATATCATCAAGATAAACAACAACACACACATAGAGGAGGTCTCTGAAGATGTCATTCACAAATTCTTGAAAGACTGCTGAAGCATTAATTAGCCCAAAAGGCATCACCAAATACTCGTAGTGCCTATCCCGAGTGTTAAAAGCAGTCTTATAGGCATCACCCTGTACCAAATGGGCAAACTATTAAATAGAGAAGTAATTATCGCTTATGGTAAACACTTTATTGGAAAAAAAAATCTAAATTTCCAATTCCCCATTTTTTGGGCGCTTCACCGCCACATAAAATATTGAATAAAAAGTGATCAAAAAGTCATACACACTCCAAAATGATATCAATAAGAACTACAGATCAGCCTGAAAAAATTAGCTCACACATAGCTCAGTAGACGTAAATATAAAAAAATTATAGGGGTCAAATATGGTGATGAAAAGAAAAAATAAATATATTAAAGGGTGTCATTAGAAATTGCAACTTTTCCAGCAAAAAACAAGCCCTCATATGGGTATGTGAACAAAATAATAAAAATGTTGTAGATCTGGGAAGTCAGCACATAAAAAAAATGTAAATGCAAAAAATCCTCTGGGGCGGAAAGGGTTAAAGTTAGCTATTTCTGAGAAACTTACTTTTCCTTTTACGGCTGAAAATACACATAGGTATTTAGTGTTGTATTAGTGATATTCTGTGCATTTGTTGCATTTGTTTTCATAGATACGCTAACTCCAGATGTTAACTGAAAGTCTATGGGAAATATAAAATGCAGGACACACAAATGATTTTTGCCTAGTGATGAGTCTTAACTTTTTTTTTCAAAATACAGCATGTCGTAGCTTTTTTATGTTGCAGCCTTGTACTAAAATTTAAAAAAAACAACAATTTTTCCCCCATTAGTCTACATTCAGTTCCCCTTAATTGAAAAGTGAAAACAGCATTTTAGAAATGCCTGCAAATCTATTAAAAAGAAAAAAAAAATTCACATGGACACAAGTATTCAGATCCTTTGTTATGACATCTGCGGCCTCCCATTTCTCTTGATCACCTTTGAGATGTTTCTGCACATTGGTTGACAAACTTCCAGAAGGTCAACCATCACTGCAGCTGTCATCCAATCTGGGCTCCATGGTTAGAAAGAAGCCTCTCTGCATTAAAATATACATGAAAATACCTAAATGATTGTCAGACTGTGAGAAACAAGAGTCTCTGATGAAACCGACATTGTTCTTTTTGGCCTCAGTTTGATGGGCTCATGCACACAACTGTTGCCTGGCCGTGTGTATTCCACATTTTGCAGAACGGCCGGCCCGTAATAGAACAGTCCTATCCTTGTCCGTAATGCGGACAATAATATGACATGTTCTATTTTTTTGCGGAATAGCCATGCGGACATACGGACACAGAATGCACATGTCATTTCCGTTTTCTTGAGACCCCATTGAAGTTATTGGTTCCGTATACAGGTCGCAAAAAAATGGAACGGACAGGGGGAAAAAAATGATCTTCGTGTGCATTAGCCTTAAGTGTCATGTTTGGAGAAAACCAAGCACTGCCCAATACCATCCATACAGTGAAGCATATTGGTTGCAGCATCATGCTGTGGGGGTGTTTTTCAGCACATGGGAAAGGGTTGAAGGAAAGCTGAATGGAGCAAAGTACAGCAGTGTTTTCAATCAAAACCTAATCCAGAGTGCTCTGGGCCTCAGACGTAAGGTTTCCAACAAGACAATGAGGTGGAGGCGGACACCAAAATGATGCTTGCAGCTTTTTGGTGTCCGCCTGATGAAACCGAGCCAAATGGATCACAATGGCATAATAGAAAACGGATATGTCCCCCATTGACTTTCAATGGTGTTCAAGACAGATCCGTTTTGGCTATGCTAAAGATAATACAAATGGATCCTTCTGAATGGATGCATGCGGTTGTATTATCTGAACGGATGCGTTTGTGCAGATCCATGACGGATCCGGACCAAACGCGAGTGTGAAAGTAGCCTTAGGAACTGTGTGAATGTCCTTGAGAGGCCCAGCCAGAGCTCTGACTTGAGCCCAATCTAACATCTTTGAAGAGACCTGAAATTGACGGTCCCATTAAACCTTACAGCTTCAGAAAATCTGTAAAGAAGAATGGCAGACAATCACTAAATCCAGGAGTAGCATCATACCCAAAAAGACTGGAGGATGCAATTGCTGACAAAGTTGCTTCAATTAAGTACTGAATAAGGCCTCTTGCACACAGCCGTTGGCCGGCCGTTCCGTGCATTGGGAACCACAATTAGTTTAAATCATATTTCAAACCCAGAAAGAATCAATCACCACAAAGTGTCTTTTTATTATTATTATTTATTATTAAAGCGCCATTCATTCCATGGCGCTGTACATATGATAAGGGGTATACATACATAATACAGACAATTGCACTAAGCATGAACAAGACGAGTTACAAACTGGTACAGTAGGAGAAAAGACCCTGCCCATGAGGGCTTACAATTTTTATAGCATCAAAATCCCCCATGTCATAGAAAGCAAGAAGCAAGTAAATTGAATACAGAGGTGTTTTGCTTGATGTTTTGAGTGGACTATTATATGTTGATTATATGTGTCTTTTTTTTAATCCCCAGGGGTCTGTTTGAATTGCCCAGTGGATGTACAGCCTGAGGATCCTGAGCTACTGACATTATTAGCCCAAGTCATGGATGAATACAACTTCAACAGTAATCACACGGAACTTTATACGGTCAGCTTTGTTGAAAAAGCTACTAAAACGGTACGTGTTCATATAATGAATTTCATCTCTCATTTTGACTATGCCTTTCACCACATAGGGGTTTCCCTTGTTTAGATCTTCCATCCATGAGCCGGAGTGGAGCGTCAATAAGGCTAGATCTACATGTGTTCAACACCATTCTTGCCATCAATAAAACTTTTAGAATTTCCATAGTGTGAAATGATCCTTCTCTGTCCATACATAAGCATTGTACTGAGAAAATAACTTAGGCTACTTTCACATTGGCGTTAGCAGGGGAACAGCCTGCCGGATCTGTACTAACACTAGCCATGTGTGCTGCAGGAAGTCTACTCCGGCCCCATTCACTATAATGGGGACGGCGGTAGATGCGATCGCAGCACGGCAAACATGCCGAGAGGCAACCAGAGAAAAACTGCAGCGTGCTGCATAGAAAAAATTGTAAGCGATATCCCATGCCTTCAGTATGCCCTACCCTGCCAGCTATTTTTATGGTAAATATAAAAAAGGTCCTCTTTAAAGGGGTTGGCCCATCTCCTACATTGGGGGCATAACTCTAAAATGGTGCCCGCATTCATTTCTATGAGACTGCTGAAAATAGCCGAGTGGTGGCTGCACTTGTGCGGTGTACTTCCCATTTATTTCTATGGGACTTCCAAAAATAGCAGAGCGCGCCACTTGGGTATTTTCAAAACTTCAATAGAAATGAATGGAGCGTGGTTCACTCTCCTTCACTTTGCAGGCCCTGTTGTAGAGGTCCTCACCTATGGGACTCGCACCTATCAGACATTGTGGGCATATCCTAGTGATATGCCCCAATCTATGAGATGGGCCAACCCTATTAACGACAAAATTATTGTTATGTGTCCTAAAAATGAATATATTATCTAAAGGTTTTATTAAAGGGGTTTTCTGGGCATTTCAGTTAATTAGTATTTTGTAATAACCTGTGGAAGGAAGATCTTTTACATTATGCAAACTGTAATGCCCAGAGAACCTCTTAATTAAAAGCAGATACGGACACATTGTTTTCTTTTAATCTGATCTTGTTAATTTTGTTTAGTCATTTTTATTAAGGCTACTTTCACACTAGCGTTTCTGTTTTCAGGTATTGAGATCCGTCATGGGGTCTCAATGCCGGAAAAAAACACTTCCGTTTTGTCCCCATTCATTGTCAACGGAGACAAAATGTAACTGAACAGAACGGAAGGCTCCAAAATGCATTCCGTTCCATTTGGTTCCGTTCTTATACCGGAGAGCAAACCGCAGCATGCTGCGGTTTTCTTTCCGTCATGAGATGTGGAGAAAGACGTCATGACCGACAATGCAAGTCAATGGGGACGGATCCGTTTTCTCTGACACAATCTGACACAATAGAAAACTGATCCGTCCCCCATTGACTTTCAATGAAGTTCATGATGGATCCGTCTTGCCTATGTTAAAGATAATACAACCGGATCCGTTCATAACAGAAGCAGATGGTTGTATTATGAGTAACGGAAGTGTTTTTGCTGAACCCTGCCGGATCCAACAAAAACGCTAGTGTGAAAGTAGCCTAACATTTAAGCATTTATGTGGATAGTCATCTTGTTTTAGCCACTCTGTGAACAGCAGTTTAGAGATTTGCTTTACAGTAGCCACACAATAAAATTCCTGAGATGACTTATTCACTTTTATAAAAGGGTTCTGTGTACATGATTTGTGATCTTGTGTAGAGGTCATTGTGAAGGGAGGGGGAGGAGGTGATCTGTAACCACCACCTATTGTGAATGGCTGTTCCTGTGTTGTCTACATATAGTTGTTATCTTTAATTGTAATGCTGCTTGTGATTATAATGACATGACTGCTGAGAAATTATGGCTACAGAAGAAGAGGTGTTAGCTTTTTGTGAGCACAGCAGCCAAGACGAAAAAAAAATACTAGAATACTACTGCAGTTTATGGGATTCTGACAGGCTGCCCGGGCTGTCACAGCAATCGATCAGAGCCCTGTGATTTTGCAAAAAGGGCTCTGACTAGAGGAGGAGCTGCCTCCCTCTATCTAATCCCACAGATGACACGATTGTTATTGACAGTGTCACCCGAGGGGAGAGCCATCTCTGATCACTGCCGGGAGGGCCTAATGTATTATAGAGCCCACACGCGCAATGTAGGGAGCAAGCTCAATGTGTGAGTCTGCTCCATACAAACCCTAAATGATGTGCATGATATAGCCTATATGAGGTGAGTATAAAGTTGCAATTACATAACATTTAGAGATTAGCCTGGAAAAACTATTGACATACAAACTAACGGAGTCCATGGGGTTAAATTCACCTGATGGAGACCAAAAGGTGTGTCTTTTTGGCATCCACCTGATATGTGGGGGAAAAAAAAGGTATGGAACAGTGTAGTAGACTATGCCATTCCATACAATGAAGGCATCTGTGTAACATATACAGTATGTAATGGCGTATACGTTAAATGAAGGCCATACTGTGAAGAGCATAAATTAACATAAATATAAACATAATACAATAAGAATTATTCTGCATGTATATCTAAAATTGTTTTTTTCTTATTCAGACAAATATTGTTTTATTATTACATAGAATTCCATAGAATCCAGACAAAAACATAATCATGTTTGTCAGTTTTGCGCATACAAGTTGAACTTTTCGTTCTGGACAGACCTTCCTCATCTATATGAGTCTTCATAAAAAATAAACAAAATGAGAAAATAAAAATCGTTCTTAGTAACAAATCTCAGAAGAAATATATATAATATTTATTTTAATATATTTTCTGCATTCTTTTCAGAGATTTTTTCTGGAATTTTATGTGATAAAAAAAATTCTTGTCTAAATGAGATCAAATTTGAGTGCCATGGTATAATACTTCACCTACCGCTGGCACCATATAGAGTGCAAGTGTCAACCTATAATTGATGTAACTGAAATAACTACTTATTGTAGACACATTCATATAATGAGTTATCTATATCTATTCTTTACTCTGTAGGGTTTTCAAAGAGAGTTATACGAAGTAAATTTCAGAATAAAACCAACCAACTGTTCCAAGCCTGACTATTCCATTTTGGGAGATGAATGTCACATTCGAGAGTCTGCAAGTGAACCGGTAGATTTTCATACATTCACATATGTAAATGCTTTTATAAGAATACGTCTACCCTTCAAAATGTGGCTTACAAATAACGGGCAGAAAATGATGTTGTGAGTGATTAGCCATATATTTGAGATGAAAATGTTCTATTTCTGGTAATAAAGGGAATCTGTCACATATTTTTACCAATATAACTAACAGCACTGCCCCATAGAAGATTGCAAACGCATTTCAGACATACCTGTGTGTATTTGGATCTTTACTCCATGTCCAGGAAAAGCACATTCATTCTGCTGAAATACACCTCCCAGGTGCCCAAAGCAAAGTCTGCCCAGCTGGCACTTGGGAGCTGTTTTTCAGCAGAATAAGGAAGGCTCATGTACTCCGTATGCCTTTAATTTCCGTTTTTCCGTTCAAAGATAGAACATGTCCTATTATTGCCCGCATAACAGACAAAGATAGTACTGTTCTATCAGGGGCCAGCTATTCCGTTCCGCAAAACACGGAATGCACACGGATGTCATCCGTATTTTTGCGGATCTGTTTTTTTGCAGACCGCAAAATATTGAAAAAGCCATAAGGTCGTGTGCAAGAAGCCTAAAAGTGATTTTCCTGGACATGGAATAAAGAGACAAAGGGGGGAATTAGGCGTATTTCTGGCGCAGATTGTGGGCAACGGTCCTTTGCACCGCAATCTGCGACTTCGCCACGCTCGTGTCTGGTCTATAAAAGTGGGCATGATGTGGGTGGGGAAAGGGACGGACCGGCAGAACGGTCTCATTTACCATTTTCAAAGCCTTTTTTAGGCGTACAAAATGGTCTAAATGTAAGACAGCTCGGACGCTGTCCTACATTTAGAAGCAGCGCTGGATCTACTGAAGTTAAGTAGAGGCCGGCACCTCTTTATAACTTTGACGAATCCACCAGCAGTGGAGGGCTTTATTAAAACTGGCATCTAAAAACACCGGTCTTAATAAATGTTACCCCAAAGTACACAAAGGCATGTCTGGAATGGGTTTGCAATGTTCTGTGGGGCAGTGCTGTTAGTTATGTAGATGAAAATGACATGACAGACACCCTTTAAAGGGAATGTTGAACATGGTGTCTGGGTGGAAACCAGCGTGTTATAGCACAGGAGAAGCTGAGCAGATTGATGTATAGTTTTCTGGAAAATGATTCAGTATAACTTCCTTCATTAAAGTTCCTTGTTCTATTGGGCTTTGAAGTCCAGGAGGCGGTCCTAACAGTGATTGACAGCTGTACCCACAGTCCTATAGGAAAGGCTGTCAATCACTGATAGGACCTCCTTCTTGACTTCAAAGCCCAGAATTTAAAGGGGTTGTCTGCTTTTTACTATTAATGCCCATCAATATCAGATTGAGGGGGTGGGGTCCAACTCCCGTCAATCCTGACGATCAGCTGTTTAAAGAGGAGGCAGTGCTCATATGAGCAATGTCTTCTCTTCAAACAGCTGATTGGCGGGGGTGCCAAGAGTCGGACCAATAAAAAAGAAAAAGTGGACTACCCCTTTAAATGAATAAAATACAGGTTTTACTGAATCTTTTCCCATAAAACTATACAGTATATCAATCTGTTTCACTCCTCCTGCTCTATAACCTGCTGCCTGCAGATTACTTAGTATTTTCATGGTCACAGGTTCCCTTTAACTATATTTTTGCATACATTATTTAAAATATTACATTTTGTAACTCTCTCTTTGTCTGCAAGGTAGAATAAGGAAACTGTTGGATACCACTTCCCCATCATCTGCCAGTTTTCTTGGATGATGGGAATGGTGTATCTTTTTCAAATATACTCCTGGCACTGTAGAAATAAAGTTATAATAATCATTTTCATAACAACTGCTACTTCCTTAATAGTTTCTACTTTCTGCCTAATTCTAGTCTAGCCTGCCTTGTACAACTCAAATAAAGGTTACAGATAAGACAGTCAGTGTTCATTCAGCACTTAAGTGTGGGATAATAATGCAGGAGGTAAGCACATTCTTTTTTTGATTTTTCTTTAACATTGTTTGCAGTACTAAAATCCCATATTTATACTAATTTTATGTCAGATTAATGGGATAAGCCTACATTTCCCACCATTGAACAATAAAAATCAGGCACGCTACGTAACACTACGTAACATATAGGCCCTGATTTATCATGCCTTTACTCATGAATTCTGTTTTCATAAAGTTGAAAAATTGGCTTTTTTGTGACTTTTCTGGGCTCATTTGCACAAACCTTTTGAGACTTTTTGCATTTTTACACCTCTTACTCCAATTTTGAAATATGGTTGAAAAAGTGGGTGTGGTTAGAGATGTTAATGAGCTTCAGTCCAGATTTATCACTGAGACCTTTTTAAAAATTTCCAAAAAAAAGTCCTAATCTCACTCCAGTAGGAGTGGGGTAGGAAAACTGGGGAAGCTTTTCTGGGCAAAACTTTTTCTAGACAAAAGGGTTTAAAGGGGCTGTATCATCTTGGGCATTGGGAGCATATTGCTAGGATATGCCCCAAATGTCTGATAGGTGCACATCTATCCTTAGAAAGGAGCCAAGAAAGTGCATGAGGCCGCACCATGCATGTGCAGCCGTCCTCTCTTCATTTCTATGGGACTGCTAAAAACAGTTGCAGAGTACTTGGCTATGTCTGTAAGCCCCCATGGAGTGGTGGCCACGCTTGCGCAGGTCTGTTCCCATTCTTTTCAATGGGACTTCTGAAAACAGCCAAGCGCACAGCTCAGCTATTTTCGGCAGTCCCACAGACATGTAGGGTGGCCGCGGATGCGTGGTGCATCCTCCTGAACTTTGCTGGCTCCTTTTTAAGAATAGGTGGGCACCTATCAGACATTGGCGGGAACTTCCTAGCAATATGCCCCCAACGTCCAAGATGATACAACCCTTTTAAGAATAAGACAAATGTATGTGGCATAAAGTACCCCACCAAAGACCCGAGAAAAACTGAATTTAATTTATTTTCAATTGGCCTTTATTAAAAATATTGAGCCATTCTGTCACATTGCGTTAGCTGTTTTTCTAACTGTGTGACTGGCACTTTCCCTTTGTGCTGGTAATCTAATAAACCTTATCTCTAAACTATTAAGAGTTCATAAACACTTATTTAAGCCACATTCTTATCAGTAAGATGAACAAGTGAGCTATAATGAGTGTTTATAAGGTCAGAGAGCAGAGATAAGGAGTCATTCAGCTTCCTAACTGACAGAAAAGACAAAAAATCCACAGGCTGCCACTACAGCATCTCAGCTATGTACAGAAAAAAGGATGCCATATTTTTAATAAAGACAAATTGGAAAAAATGATTTTTAGCTTAAAATAAGTACAATGCAATAATTTAAAAAATGCCCCTAAAATATTCCTCTCATAGAGCTAATGAGGCTCTGTTCAGCAGACAAGAGGTACCACTGACTTTGCCAGGTTCTGCCGAGATGTTTGACAGAATTTGCAATAGATGCTCCAAAACCCCTAACACAGATTTTGTGATAGGTCCCTATTTTCTAAACCTAAAGATGGCAAAAACCCAGGTTGTCTAGACCTGCACCAGATTAATCACAGGGGCTTGGGTTGCATGAGAAATCTGGTGCAGGTTAGACACTTTTCTTTGACTGTATACCAAATAATGGTTGGCTTAGGGCTCATGCACACGACCGTATGTACTTTGCGGTCCCCTTGTCAGCTGGCCCCTAATAGAACAGTGCTACCTTTTCTGTAATGTGGACAATAATAGGACATGTTCTATTTTTTGGCTGAACAGACATATGGACATAAAATGCACAAGGAGCAACTTCCATTTTTTTGTGGACCCATACGGACCTGTAAAAAAAACAGAACGGAAAAAAAATACCTTTGTGTGCAGGAGCCCTTACTTTGAGCCACATTTTAACTCCAGAATTGAGGCACAGTTTTGGAATAAAATGAAGCATTTTGGGCCCTCCACTTTACCTTGTCAAGTGCAAAAACACTAAGGGGGAGATTTATCCAACTGGTGTAAAGTAGAACTGGCTTTGTTGCCCATAGCAACCAATCAGGTTCCGCCTTTCATTTTTGGCAGCTCCTTTTGGAAAATGAAAGGTAGATTCTGATAAGTTTGATAAATATCCCCCTAGGTGCGCAAAATTGCTCCACTTTTTAGCACACACAGATTAGTAAATCTGGGTCAGTCTTTTAATTATCAACTACAAAAATAAGAAGACAGAAAACACATCTTGCTCGTAATAGATTGGAACACTTCCTTACCAGTTCTGAAAATATATGTAACAATAACGGAAAAGATATAGCTTTAGTAATCAATCTCCTTATACACAGATTATCTGAGAAGTAACTTAAAGGGGGTTTCCAGTTTGCGTTAACATCCTTTAAAATAATTATGTATGAAGGTACTTATAATTTTGTAATGTATTTCTTTTACTGATGGGTAGGAGGAGCTATAAACTAGCTGGGTGTTAGAGGAGCTATGGCAGAGAAAGGAGAAGTGTATCATGGGTTTGGTTGGATACAGCAACAGGAAGTGCTACATACAGGATGTAAACATACCGTAGTGATTGGTTTAGATGGTGAAAATAGGTCAGGAGAGTCTAAAGTGAAAAGAAAACATTGGGAAGATGTACATGAGGTAAGCAACTACGTGAGCATATCTGTTAAAAACCAGAGTAAACCTGGAAAACCTCTGCCCCAGCCAGGGGCGTAGCTAACGGCTCATGGGCCCTGGTGCAAGAGTGTGGCTTGGGCCTCTCTTCCCTCAGTGCTTTGTTTGTCTTCTTATGTGGCACAAGGGTCTTTGGGCCCCCTCAGGCTCCTGGGCCCGGTAGCGACTGCTACCTCTGCACCCCCTATAGCTACGCCCCTGGCCCCAGCGCAAAATATGTAAGGTCTATTTCCCTCCCGCACACATTTTAATGTATTTTTTTGTACTGGTCTCCTATGGGTCAGTGGTACCTTTTCAGGGCCTCGTGTGAGTATAACATTCTATAGCAACTGCAGATCATACTGATAACACATGGTGAAGACAGAAAAAAACTATTTAAATAGAAAATACTCCCAGTAGAAGGGATCAGATAGCAAAATATGGTTTAATACTTTGTTTTTTAACAGATATGCTCGGGTAGTTACTTACCACATGTACAGTCGTGGTCAAAAGTTTTGAGAATTACATAAATATTGGAAATTAAAAAAGTTGCTGCTTAAGTTTTTATAATAGCAATTTGCATATACTCCAGAATGTTATGAAGAGTGATCAGATGAATTGCATAGTCCTTCTTTGCCATGAAAATTAACTTAATCCCCAAAAAAACTTTCCACTTCATTTCATTGCTGTCATTAAAGGACCTGCTGAGATCATTTCAGTAATCGTCTTGGTAACTCAGGTGAGAATGTTGATGAGCACAAGGCTGGAGATCATTATGTCAGGCTGATTGGGTTAAAATGGCAGACTTGACATGTTAAAAGGAGGGTGATGCTTGAAATCATTGTTCTTCCATTGTTAACCATGGTGAACTTCAAAGAAACGCGTGCAGCCATCATTGCTTTGCATAAAGATGGCTTCACAGACAAGGATATTGTGGCTACTAAGATTGCACCTCAATCAACAATTTATAGGATCATCAAGAACTTCAAGGAAAGAGGTTTAATTCTTGTTAAGAAGGCTTCAGGGCGTCCAAGAAAGTCCAGGAAGCGCCAGGATCATCTCCTAAAGAGGATTCAGCTGCGGGATCGGAGTGCCACCAGTGCAGAGCTTGCTCAGGAATGGCAGCAGGCAGGTGTGAGCACATCTGCACGCACAGTGAGGCGAAGACCTTTGGAAGATGGCCTGGTGTCAAGAAGGGCAGCAAAGAAGCCACTTCTCTCAAAAAAAAACATCTTCTGCATCTGATCTTCTGCAGAAAGTATGGTGAATGGACTGCTGAGGACTGGGGCAAAGTCATATTTTCCGATGAAGCCTCTTTCCGATTGTTTGGGGCATCAGGAAAAAGGCTTGTCCGGAGAAGAAAAGGTGAGCGCTACCATCAGTCCTGTGTCATGCCAACAGTAAAGCATCCTGGGACCATTCATGTGTGGGGTTGCTTCTCATCCAAGGGAGTGGGCTCACTCACAATTTTGCCCAAAAACACAGCCATAAATAAAGAATGGTACCAAAACGCCCTCCAGCAGCAACTTCTTCCAACAATCCAACAACAGTTTGGTGAAGAACAATGCATTTTCCAGCACGATGGAGCACCGTGCCATAAGGCAAAAGTGATAACTAAGTGGCTCGGGGACCAAAACGTTGACATTTTGGGTCTATGGCCTGGAAACCCCCTAGATCTTAATCCCATTGAGAACTTGTGGTCAATCCTCAAGAGGCGGGTGGACAAACAAAAAGCCACTACTTCTGACAAACTCCAAGAAGTGATTATGAAAGAATGGGTTGCTATCAGTCAGGAATTGGCCCAGAAGTTGATTGAGAGCATGCCCAGTCGAATTGCAGAGGTCCTAAAGAAGGTCCAACACTGCAAATACTGACTCTTTGCATAAATGTCATGTAATTGTCGATAAAAGCCTTTGAAACGTATGAAGTGCGTGTAATTATATTTCACTAAATCACAGAAACAACTGAAACAAAGATCTAAAAGCAGTTTAGCAGCAAACTTTGTGAAAACTAATATTTGTGTCATTCTCAAAACTTTTTGCCACGACTGTACATCTTACGAATGCTTTTTTCAATTTGGACAAAAAAAAAAAACTTAGGTAACAGCCAGCAATATCACGATGATACACATATCGGGGGTCATTTATCAAACTGGTGTAAAATAGGACTGGCTTACTTTTCCATAGCAACCAATCAGATTCTACCTTTAATCACTACAGGACCGCCTAACGTACGGATGCGTCCGGCCGGCGGTCCTGTTGCTCTGGCTGGACGCATCCGTGCGCCATCTCGCGAGACGCGGGATTTCCTGTGAACGCGCGCGCACGCGCATTCACAGTGGCGCGCGTCTCACCAGTTATACTGCAGCCTGCCAGCGATGATCAATCGCTGGCAGGCTGTAGATGCGAAATAAATCGCATCAAAGTGGTATATCAGACGATGTTTTGTTAACAGCATCTGATATACCTGCTACCTGGTCCTCTGGTGGTCCCATTTGCTGGGATCGACCACCAGAGGACCAGGTAACTATGTAAAGTTGCACCAAACACTACACTCCCCCCCCCCGTCACTTATTAACCCCTTGATCACCCCATCTAGATTTCCTGATCACCCGCCTGTCATTGATCACACCCCTGTAAGGCTCCATTCAGTCGTCCATATCTGTTTTGCGGATCCGTGGACTCACGGATCCGCGGATCTGATCCACGGATTTGCGGATCCGCGGATCCTCAAAATACGGACACCAGCAATGTGCTTTCCGCATTTTGCAGATCCGCACATTGCCAGAACTATATAGAAAATGCCGACAATTGCGGACAAGAATAGGACATGTTCTATATTTTTGCGGAACGGAAGTGTAGATCCGTAATTCCAGATCCGAGCGGGACAAAGTCTGTCCCCATAGAAATGAATGGGTCCGCAATTCCGTTCCGCAAACAGAATTGCGGAAGTGTGAATGGGGCATAAGGGTCCCTTATCACTGCCAGTTAGTTAGCTACTTGTTAGGTAGCTAGCGCCCAGCCCACCGCACCGCAGTCACTGATTTTGGCAGAGATTTTTTCATCCACGATGATCAATGCGAATGAAAAAAATCTGTGCCGTTCATTATTATTTTTTTCAGCCCAGAGGCTGAACGGAAAAAAAAAATCTCATTACCTGCTCAATATAAGGAGAATAGCAGAAACTCCTAATGCTGGCCATACGTGTAATGATTGCGGAGACCCTCAAATGCCAGGGCAGTACAAACACCTCACATGTGACCCCATTTTAGAAAGAAGACACCCCAAGGTATTCCGTGAGGGGTATGGTGAGTTCTTGTAAAATTTTATTTTTTTGTCACAAGTTAGTGGAATATGAGACTTTGTAAAATAATTAAAAAAGTTAAAAAAAAATATCTATTTCCTCTAACTTGTGCCAAAAAATGTTTTTTCTGTGAACTCGCCATGCCCCTCACGGAATACCTTGGGGTGTCTTCTTTCCAAAATAGGGTCACATGTGGGGTATTTTTACTGCCCTGGCATTTTAGGGGTCCTAAAGCGTGAGAATCAAAATGCGTAAAAAGATATTTCTTTCACCCAACATGGGTATATGTAAAAATACACCCCAAAACACATTGCCCTACTTCTCCTGAGTACGGTGATACCACATGAGTGACACTTTTTTTCAGCCTTGGTGCGCAAAGGGGCCCAAATTCCAACGAGTACCTTTAGGTTTTACATGGCTGCTCACAATTTAGCCCCACCCAAAATGCCAGAACAGTACAAACACCCCACAAATGACCCCATTTTGGAAAGAAGAAACCCCAAGGTATTCGCTGAGGGGCATAGTGAGTCCATGAAAAATTTAACTTTTTGTCAAAAGTTAGCGGAAAGGGAGACTTTGAGAGAAAAAACAATAAAAAATCAATTTCCGCTAACTTGTGCCAAAAAAAATCTTCTATGCACTCGCCATGCCCCTCACGGAATACCTTGGGGTGTCTACTTTCCATAATGGGGTCACATGTGGGGTATTTATACTGCCCTGGCATTTTAGGGGTCCTAAAGCGTGAGAATCCAAATGCGTAAAAATGCCCTGTGAAATCCTAAAGGTACTCATTGGAATTTGGGCCCCTTTGCGCATCTTGGCTGCAAAAAAGTGTCACACATGTGGTATCGCCGTACTCAGGAGAAGTAAGGCAATGTGTTTTGGGGTGTATTTTTACATATACCCATGCTGGGTGAGAGAAATATCTCTGTAAATTGACAACTTTGTATAATTTTCTTTTAAAAGTTGTCATTTACAGAGATATTTCTCACACAAAGTAGGGGTATATATAAAAATACACCCCAAAACACATTGCCCTACTTCTCCTGAGTACGGCGATACCACATGAGTGACATCCCATACCTTGGGATGTCTTCTTTCTAAAATGGGGTCACATGTGGGGTATTTATACTGTCCTGGCATTTTAGGGGGCCCCTAAAGCGTGAGAAGAAGTCTGGAATCCAAATGCGTAAAAATGCCCTGTGAAATCCTAAAGGTACTCATTGGAACTAGGGCCCTTTTGCGCACCAAGGCTGCAAAAAAGTGTCACACATGTGGTATCGCCGTACTCAGGAGAAGTAGGGCAATGTGTTATGGGGTGTATTTTTATATGTACCCATACTTTGTTTGAGAAATATCTCTGTAAACGACAACTTTTTAAATTTTTTTATACAAAGTTGTCAGTTTACAGAGATATTTCTCTCACCCAACATGGGTATGTGTAAAAATACACCCCAAAACACATTGCCCTACTTCTCCTGAGTACGGCGATACCACATGAGTGACACTTTTTTGCAGCCTGGGTTCCAACGAGTACCTTTAGGTTTTACATGGCTGCTCACAATTTAGCCCCGTCCAAAATGCCAGAACAGTAAACACACCCCACAAATGACCCCATTTCGGAAAGTAGACATCCCAAGGTATTCACTGAGGGGCATAGTGAGTTTGTGGGAGATTTTTTTTTTTTTTTTTGCCAGAAGTTAGCAGAAATGGAAACTTTATTATTTATTTATTTTTTCCTCAGGAAGTGTCATTTTCCACTAACTTGTGAAAAAAAATTAAATGATACATAAACTCACCATGCCCCTCCGCGAATACTTTGGGGTGTCTTCTTTCGAAAATGGTGTAATTTGGGGGGTATTTATACTTTCCTGGCATTCTAGCACCTGAAGAAACATGACAGGTGCTCAGAAAGTCAGAGCTGCTTCAAAATGCGGAAATTCACTTTTTTGCACCATAGTTTGTAAACGCTATAACTTTTACCCAAACCAATAAATATACACTTATTGTATTTTTTTTTTATCAAAGACATGTAGAACAATACATTTATAGAAAAATTTATATAGAAATGTAGTTTTTAAAAAATAACTTTACAACAGAAAGTGAAAAATGTCATTTTTTTGCAAAAATTTCGGTCATTTTTGATAGCAAAAAAAGTAAAAATGTCAGCAGCAATGAAATGAAGCAATGAAGAAAAGGAGGTAAAATTCATTTGGGTGGTAAGTTGCATGACGGAGCAATAAACGGTGAAAGTAGTGTAGTGCAGAATTGAATAAATAAAAAGTGGCCTGGTCATTAAGGGTGTTTAAGCTAAGGGGGCTGAGGTGGTTAATTTTCCAAAGGAGCTGTCCAAAATGAAAGGAGGAATCTGATTGGTTGCTGTGGGCAACTAAGCTAGTTCTACTTTACACCAGTTTGATAAATGACCCCCATAATACCCATTACATCCAGTGATCTTTCATGTGATTGTAGACATTCTCTTTCCTCTTCTCCATTCAGCCCAGATTGCCATGACAACTTCTTTTGGCCATGTCTTTGCAGAGTTTGCCTCACAGAATCTCCGATTCCTCACTTTTTCATCATCCTCCCAATATTCTGGTGCCCCAACAGTGTCATCTTTCTGCTACCCCAATATTGTGCCTGCTGTGCTTCCTGATGCCCCAAAATATTATACTACAGAAACAGTAGTACCATACAGATAGTCCCCCTGAAAATACAAGTAACATACAAAAATACATGAAAAAATATATATGGACAGTGCCCATAATTTAAAGTACTCCCTTAAAGCACTTCCACTAACAATAATGCCCCCTATAGAGTAATAAAATGCTCCTGCAAAGTGACTCCAGTAGAAATGAATCCTCCTGTAGTGCTTCCAGCAGTGCCCTCAGTATGAATGAAGCCTCCTATAGTGCCCCAGTAGTAATAATGCCCCCTGTATTGCCCTCAGTATAAATAAAGACCCCTATAGTGCCCCCAGTAAAAATAATGCCCATATAATACCCTCTGTAATAATGCCACCTGTAGTGCCCCAGTAATAATGCCCCAACAGTGCCCCCAGTAGTAATAATATTGCCCCTATAGTGCCCCCAGTAATACAAATGCTCCTTATGGTTCCCCAGGAACATGTTACCCCCAAAGTGGCCCATTAGAGACTAGGAAAAAAATTGGATACTCTCCTGGCTACTGTACCAAGTAACATCTGCAGTGTAGACCACTTTCAGCCTGCAGTCTAAGATGCCTGCGTCCTGGCCCAGGACGTCGAGATTACGTTATTGCACCACCTGTTTCCTGACACAAGGGGTCATATTGATATCATCGTTTCTCAAACTGGCTGCGCCGTAATCTCGTAGGTTTTAAGCCTAGTTCCTTGTGGCCTATTAGGATATTCAATTCAACTGTATGGCCATACTGAGGATTTCACAGTTAGGCTACTTTCACATGTGCATTTTTAATTTAGGTTTTGCGATCCAGCAGAGGATGTCAATGAATTTAAAGGATCCGTTGCATTTAATACATCCTGATGGCTCAGTTTTGGCCGGATCCAGTTGTATTAAATAAAAAACTGAACAAACCTGATCAGGCATGAAAAACATTGTAAGGCCTCTTTCACACAAGTGAGTTTTCCACGCAGGAGAAATGCATGACGTGAACGCATAGCACCCGCACTGAATCCTGACCCAATTATTTCAATAGGTCTGTGCACATCAGCGTTGTTTTTCACGCATCAGCTCTGCGTTGCATTAGAATCGCAGCATGTTCTATATTCTGCGTTTTTCCACGCAGTCCTGGCCCCATAGAAGTGAATAGGGCTTCAGTGAAAAACGCATTGCATCTGGATGCAAAGTGTTTTTTTACTGATAGCTGCTAGGAGATGTTGTTTGTAAGTCTTCAGGTTTTTTTTTCATGCTCGTGAAAAATGCATTAAAACGGATTGCACTCGCGTGGAAAAAACTGAAACACTGAACACAATTGCAGACAAAACTGACTGAACTTGCTTGCGAAATGGTGCGAGTTTCACTGAACGTATCCTAATACAATCTGTATCGTTCATGTGAAAGAGGCCTAAGTCAATGGGTGCCTGATCCGGTATTTTTCTGCTACTTTCACACTTGCATTGTTTTCCGTTATTGAGATCCAGGAGAAAAAAAAAACGCTTTGGTTTAGTCCTCATACAGTCTGAATGGAAAGAGATCAGTCAGCATTCTGTTTTGTAACTCGACACAAAAACACTGCAAGCTGCGGTTTTGTGTCCGGTCAAAAAATGGGAAAAAAACGGATCCGGCACTGAAAACAATTTAATTCAATGGTGACAGTTCCATTATTTTGACGAGCCTAAGTAACCAGATCCGTCACCCATTGAAAGTTTTTTTTCCGTTTTGTTTTCACACAACCGCATCCTAACGGAATGGATGCATACTGATGTGCAAAATCAAAATGGATCCATTTAATTCCGGTATTGAGATCCTCTGCCGCATCTCAATACCGGAGGAATTAACAATGCCTTAGGCTACTTTCACACTAGCGTTAATATTTTCCGGTACTGAGATCCGTCATAGGGTCTCAATACCGTAAAAAAGGCTTTAGTTTTGTCCCCATTTATTGTCAATGGGGACAAAATGTAACTGAACAGAACGGAGTGCTCCAACATGCATTCCGTTCCATTTTCATACTTGCATCCGTCATGACTCACAATGCAAGTCAATAGAGACTGATCCATTTTCTCTGACACAATAGAAAATGGATCTATCCCCCATTGACTTTCAATGGTGTTCATGACAGATCCGTCTTGGCTATGTTAAAGATAATACACCTGGATCCATTCATAACGGATGCAGATGGTTTTATTATCAGTAATGGAAGCGTTTTTGCTGAACCCTGCTGGAAACGCTAGTGTGAAAGTAGCTTTTACAGCGTGTCTGGCCCCAAAATGCAACTGAACTGAACTGATGCATCCTGAACAGTGTTTTCCCCCTTGACAATGAATGGGGAGAACTGATCCTCTGCCGGATCTCAAAACCTGAATTAAAAACGCGGATGTGAAAGTAGCCTTAAATACAAAAGGATAACCTGCACCACCCATACCAACCAGGTTAATGAGGACTTGACAATCCCAGCAATAATTTACCATCTCCTACTGTGTTCTTCTCCCATACCATGTAGATTGTAAGCCCTCACGGACGGGGCCCTCTCTCCTACTGTACCAATCTGTAACTCGTCTTGTCTATGCTTAGTCTTGTCTGTATTATGTATGTATACCCCTTACCATATGTACAGCGCCATGGAATGAATGGTGCTTTAATAAATAATAATAATCTATACTAATAAAAGCCCTGTGTCCCTGCTGTCTGTGCGTGTGTGCCGAATACTTAAGTGCGCATGCGAAGCGCACAGAGCATTCAGCACACACTCCACGGATTTCACACAGAGCACAGGAGGCATACCCCACGCGGCCGCACCACAGTGAGGTGCAGGAGAGAAGCAGCCGCGTGGAGAGAAGAGACAGGGGGCATTACATAGAGGAGGTTTGAACCGCCGCGGGAGAAGCAGGTAGCTCATTTCCATATCCTCAGCTCTGCGTCTCCTTCGGCGGTAATGAAGAAAGAGCGGCCGTCCAATGTGTAGGTCACTAAGTGACGCCCCTGCTCCACCCACTTCAGGAATGAAGCAGGCGGCGCAGGCCACAAACCCCCCATAACAGTGTCCGCCACAGACCCCCATAAGTGTAAGCCACAAACCCCCCATAACAGTGTCAGACACAGACCCCCATAACAGTGTCAGCCACAGACCCCCCATAACAGTGATATCCACAGACCCCCATAACAGTGTCAGCCACAGACCCCCATAAGTGTCAGCCACAGACCCCCATAACAGTGTCAGCCACAGACCCCCCCATACCAGTGATATCCACAGACCCCCATAACAGTGTCAGCCACAGACCCCCATAACAGTGCCATCCACAGATCCCCCATAACAGTGTCAGCCACAGACCCCCATAAGTGTCAGCCACAGACCCCCATAAGTGTCAGCCACAAACCCCCCATAACAGTGTCAGCCACAGACCCCCATAATTGTCAGCCACAAACCCCCCATAACAGTGTCAGACACAGACCCCCATAACAGTGTCAGCCACAGACCCCCCATAACAGTGATATCCACAGACCCCCATAACAGTGTCAGCCACAGACCCCCATAAGTGTCAGCCAGAGACCCTCCCATAACAGTGTCAGCCACAGACCCCCATAACAGTGTCAGCCACAGACCCCCATAAGTGTAAGCCACAAACCCCCCATAACAGTGTCAGACACAGACCCCCATAACAGTGTCAGCCACAGACCCCCCATAACAGTGATATCCACAGACCCCCATAACAGTGTCAGCCACAGACCCCCATAAGTGTCAGCCAGAGACCCCCCATAACAGTGTCAGCCACAGACCCCCATAACAGTGTCAGCCACAGACCCCCCATACCAGTGATATCCACAGACCCCCATAACAGTGTCAACCACAGACCCCCATAACAGTGCCATCCACAGATCCCCCATAACAGTGTCAGCCACAGACCCCCATAAGTGTCAGCCACAGACCCCCATAAGTGTCAGCCACAAACCCCCCATAACAGTGTCAGCCACAGACCCCCATAAGTGTCAGCCACAAACCCCCCATAACAGTGTCAGACACAGACCCCCATAACAGTGTCAGCCACAGACCCCCCATAACAGTGATATCCACAGACCCCCATAACAGTGTCAGCCACAGACCCCCATAAGTGTCAGCCAGAGACCCTCCCATAACAGTGTCAGCCACAGACCCCCATAACAGTGTCAGCCACAGACCCCCATACTAGTGATATCCACAGACCCCCATAACAGTGTCAGCTGCAGACCCCCCATAACAGTGATATCCACAGACCCCCCCCCCCCTATAACAATGTGCCATCCACAGATCCCCCATAACAGTGTCAGCCACAGACCCCCATAACAGTGCCATCCACAGATCCCCCATAACAGTGTCAGCCACAGACCCCCCCATAACAGTGTCAGCCACAGACCCCCATAACAGTGTCAGCCACAGACCCCGCATAACAGTGATATCCACAGATCCCCCTATAATAGTGTCATCCACAGACGCTCCCCCCCCATAACAGTGTGCCATCCACAGATCCCCCATAACAGTGCCAGCCACAGATCCCCTATAACAGTGACATCCACAGACCCCCCCCCCCGATAACCGTGTCAGCCACAGACCCCCCCATAACAGTGTCAGCCATAGACCCCCATAACTGTGTTATCCACAGATCCCCCATAACAGTGTGTCCTCCACAGATCCCCCCATAACAGTGCCATCCACAGATCCCCCCATAACAGTGCCAGTTACAGATCTCTTATAAAAGTGTCATCCACAGATTCCCCATAACAGTGCCATCCACATATCCCCCATAACAGTATCAGCCACAGACCCCCATAAGTGTCAGCCACAGACCACCCCCATAACAGTGTCATCCACAGATTCCTTATAACAGTGCCATCCACAGATCCCCCATAACAGTGCCATCCACAGATCCCCCATAACAGTGTCATCCACAGATCCCCCATAACAGTGTCATCCGCAGATCCCCCATAACAGTGTCATCCGCAGATCCCACATACCAGTGTCATCCGCAGATCCCCCATAACAGTGTTATCCGCAGATCCCCCATAACAGTGTTATCCGCAGATCCCCCATAACAGTGTTATCCGCAGATCCCCCATAACAGTGTTATCCGCAGATCCCCCATAACAGTGTTATCCGCAGATCCCCCATAACAGTGTTATCCGCAGATCCCCCATAACAGTGTCATCTGCAGATCCCCCATAACAGTGCCATCCGCAGATCCCCATAGTAGTGCCATCCACAGATCCGCCCATAACAGTGCCATCCACAGATCCGCCCATAACAGTGCCATCCACAGATCCGCCCATAACAGTGCGTCCGCCACAGATCCCCCCCATAACAGTGCGTCTGCCACAGATCCCCCCCCATAACAGTGCGTCCGCCACAGACCCCCTCCCCATAACAGTGCGTTGGCCACAGACCTAATATTCTAGCGCCTGTTATTGTAACGGGCTTAATGTCTAGTAATAATAATAATTACTTAAAGCTGGAAGCATCATTATTTACCTGGCTGGTGGCTGTAAGGAGGACGTCTCCTTGAGCATCAGCTCGCTGGTAGAGTCTATGGCAAGTCTGTCCTTGCCAGCTCCTAGTCCACATAGATTTTATTTTGTGGTGCACAGACCTCCCAATATGCGGCAAATCTATGTGTATGGCTAGATCCAGACTGTTGTAAGGAAGGCCAGTCTTTATAACTTTCATACCTTGAGCTATGTGTGCAAATGCGCTGATAAGCAGGTAAATCAAATTTATCTTTATTTTAATGATAAAGATGTAATTTTTTTTTTAATTTTAGTGAAAAGTTCAAAGTAGGTATGATTACATTTAATTTAGTATTTTATTTGTGTTTTCTAGCTTTCGTTACGTTATAGTTTTGGTGGCCTGGGACCTCTACGCATTAGTCGCAGCATTAAGCATGAAGAGAATGAGAGAAACAACCTGTTAAAATTCATCAATCTTGTTGAAAGAACCGATCAACGAAGACAAAGGCGACATGGGCATAATAACAGAAAAGAACATAAACAAAAAGGGATAAAACACAAGAAAGAAAAGAGTGGGCAGAAATATCCACATCAAGACTCTTCAGAAGAAGACAACGAAAATGAAGTCACTCCTGCTCCTCTTCTGCACCTAACCAAACCAGCCATTCAAATGCCTGCTGTCTTTCAAGTACCTGATGTGTCCAACAGTCAGGAAACTTACCCAAATACTAATAAAACATCTGTGCTAGATTTTACAGGAAGTTCCACTTATGTTGTCCCAAGATGTCCTGGAACAGTGTGGCAGCCAAAAAGCCAGATGCCTAGCATTCCTACAGCTAAAACATTTAGCAATGATGATTTATCTCCACCAAATCAAGTTATACAAAAAAATTAGCTCATCACCTCAGATCAAAAACCATTTTTTTAATGATGAAAAAAAAAATGAGTTAAATAAAAAAAATTGTAATGTTTCAACATGCATGCAAGCAGAAATTTTATCTGTATTACCGCCACTTTTATAGTTTGAAAATGTGCTTACAGAAGTAAAGTTTGCTTATTGAGTGCCACAGTGCTTCACCCACATTGTGTTACCAGAATTGTATTTATTTCAGGTACTTATATAGCGCCAGGCTCGGACTGGCCCACAGGGGTACAGGTGAATCCCCAGGTGGGCCCCGGAGCAAGGTGGGCCCTGGTCTCCCACCCCCTGCACAAGTGGCACATAACACAGTAGGCTTACTGCACTACATACATATATTCAATGTACAGCACCTCAACCAGACTATGCTCCTATAAAAAACCTGATAGATTATTAAAGAAACTCCCCAGTTTATTATTATAGACAAGATCAGAGCTGAGATGACTTCAAGGTATAGAGGAAAGCCAGCCAGTATGCTCTTTTCCCCAGGACCTACCGTCTCAAAGTTGCTGCAGGGAACCCCATATTCAATCATCTGATAGCATCTTGCTGCTGTGTGAGCAGGTAATATTTGAACGTATTCGTACGGTGGGCCCCCAAAATAAATTTTACTGGTGGACCTTAGGCACCTCAGTCCGACACTGTATAGCGCCAACCTATTCTGCAGTACTTTACAGAACTTGTCATCACTCTCGAACCCCGGTGGAGTGCGCAATCTAGATTCCCTATCTGTACGTCATTGGAGTGTAGGAGGAAACCGGAATACCCAGAGGAAACCATATGAACTCCATGCAGATGCTGCCCATAGGCCTCATGTACACGACCATATTTTTAGCGGATCGAACAGTACTCCCTCCATTTCTATGAGTCTGCAAAGAAAAAAAAAAGGGACAGCACACGGATGTCGTATGCATCCATGCGCAAATGACAGAACCTGTTCTATTCTTATCCGTCTTTACAGTGGGTCCAATGAAAATTGCGGGATGCACACTGACCACATCTGTATTCTGCAGACCACAAAACGCATATGGTTCTGTGCAGGAGGCCTTAGTCGGATTTGATCCCACCACTGCAAGGCACCAGTGCTAACCACTGAGCAACCGTGCTGTCAATTGACTATTTGACTCTACACTATTAATTACAGCAATTTTTTTTTTCTTTTTATATAAATCTGAGGGTGCTGCCACGCGTCACGTTGGTGATTAGTTTTAGATGCGGTAAATGCGTTTTTTTACTGCCTCCAAAACGAGGGGTGCTGACAGTCTTTTCACAACCAGGTCACACAACATAACATAATTACACCCAACCCTAATACACATATAGCTCTTCACCATGTCGTCACATAGCTCCCCCAAGTTAAAGGATGGCAGACCCGGTGAGACCCTCTACGGGTCCACTTGGGGATGTCCATGTTAGTCACCCTTCCAGTTCTGTTTGATGAGATAGACCATCAGCATTCGCATTGTGTTTCCCAGGACAGTATTGGATTGTGAAATTGAACGGCTGTAGGGCTAGGCTCCACCGCAACAACCGCCCATTGTCCCTGGACACTCGGTTCAACCAAACAAGGAGGTTATGATCCGTGAGGATGATAAATGATCGCCCATACAGGTAGGGTTATAGCTTCCGGAGGGCCCATACCAGGGCGAAACATTTTTTCTCCACGGCCGCGTAAGCTACTTCCCTGGGTAAGAGTCTGCGGCTGATATAGGCAACCGGATGGTCATGCCCATCATTTCCGACTTGGCTCAGCATTGCTCCCAGTCCAAACATGGAGGCATCCCCTCAGAGTGTGGTTGAGGAGCTTCTCGAACTTGTTGGCGGGTGGTAACAGGGTTTACTTCCTCTCTGGCTCCTGGAGCAAAGGTGGAGGTGAGGAGTCCCAAATTGTTGCCCAGGAGAACATCTACAGGTAAATCTTTAATTAGTCCGATCTCCATATTTCGGGCTCCAGCACCCCAGTCGAGATGTACTGGCTGTGGGAATACGGTCCCCCAGCTACTCCGACGGCCACAGAATGACCTGTCTTTGCCCAGTTAGGAATTAAATGTGGCTAGGCCAGCGTGAGCGTGGCTCCTGTATCCCTGAGACCTTGAGCCAACCGCCATTGATGTGAACGACCTGCTGGTGATGCCGCCAGTTGTCCATAGTGGCTGCTTGCAAGGGGTTGACTTTGTGTAGTAGGAGTGGATGTTTTGTGGTATGGGTCTCTTTGCAGGCAGTAGGCAGCAGACACTCTCAAAGCGCCATGACGAGAGGGGTGCTGACAGTTTTTTCATAACCAGGTAACACAGCATAACATAATTACACCCTACACTAATACACAAGGCCGGCTTCAGCACTCGGCATACACCGGCAAGTGCCGGGGCCCCTGCTCCTGGGGTGGGGGGGGGCCCACTGAGCTGCTATGAGCACTTCCATCAATGACACTGCTTTTATTTCACTTACACAGTACCTCTTCTGGTGGGCCCTCTGATAGTCACATAAGGCCGGCTGCTGCAGAGCTTCAGACCCCTCTACACAAGACGTGCTGCCTGATTAGAAAGACTGCAGGGCTGGAGCAGAAGTGTGAACACAGTCTGTGAGTGAGTCTGCACTGTGACTGTCTCTTCTCTGTGGGACAGGAGGGGGCTGGGGAGCAGGGATGCTGTAGACCAGCAGCTTCATGCTTTAGTTGTTTTACTGCCCCATTAAGCAGTTTGCCTCTATGACACCTGCCCCCCCCCCCCATATCCTGTCCTCTCTCATCCTCATGGATTCCCTTCTGTCTCCTTTCCTTCCTCATGTATCCAGAGCTCCTGTTCCACTCTCCTATCTCCTATTGCTGCCCTGCACAGACCTCCTGCCACTACTTCTTGTATGAATCCCCCTCACAGCCCCTTCCACCTACTTGCTGTGTCCACCCCTCCTGTCCATCCAGGGCCCCGGGCCCCTGTCTCATTCCTCTGCCTCTCATTATGGTGGTGTCTGAACCGCATTCACCATAAGAACCTTCTAACGTCACAGGGTCATGTGACTGTGCCCCCCACCCCGTACTGTGCCCCTAACCCCCTACTGTCCAGTACAGTGCCCCTAGTCATAGTAGTAAAATTTTCTGTGGGGCCCAGTCAGTTCTAGCTACATCACTGCACAGGTCCTTCTCTGCTCCAGGCCCGGCCCAGCAGTGACGTCATGACATGTGTCTCACTGCTGCAGCGGGCCTGAGGAGAGAAAGAGCACAGGGAGCTGGGGTTAGTAAATGACAGGACCGTCGGATCCCCTGCGCTCCAGCAATGATAAGTATGTGAGGGGGCCACTGGGGGGTCATTCCACAATATAATGACCCCAGTGCCCCCCTTATAGTATAATGATCCCCAATGACCCTCCATTCAGTAAAATGACCCCCAGAGCCCCCATTCAATATAATGACCCCCAGTGACTACCATACAGTATAATGACCCCAGTGCCCCCTCCATGCAGTATAACCCCCAGTGTGGGGGCCACTGGGGGTCATTATTCTGAATGGGGGGCGACTGGTGGTCCTTATTCTGAATAGAGGGTCACTGTGGGGTCATTATACTGTGTGTGGGGGCATTGGCAGGGGTCATTATACTGTGTGAAGGGCCACTAGTGGTCATTATACTGTATAGGGGCCAGTGGGGGTCACAGGGGGACATGTAAATGTAAAAAAATGCCTCAAGGGGGCCCACTGGGATTTATCGCCCAAGGGCCCACATGAACTAGGAGCCGGCCCTGCCAATACACATATAACTCTTCACCACGTTGTCACAACCCATCTTTTCTGTCCCTCACAAATGAAAGTGCAGTAGATGCCTAAAGATGTCTATATACCCTCAACAGCTCTCAGGAAATGGCTAACACAGAATGCAATTGGCTCTGGTGCAAGAAAGATATATGGGCACCTTATGTAGTGATAAAACCAACAATAGTTAACCTTACATGTGCTGAAAAAGACATTAAGAAGCATTGGTGTTTTCTTGATCAGATGGTGGTGGGCCCATTTTCCTACTGGACCCTTGTGCAGCTGCACATTCAGCTTAACCACTTCAGCCCCCCTAGCTTAAACACCCTTAATGACCAGGCCACTTTTTACAATTCCGCACTACACTACTTTCACCGTTTATTGCTCCGTCATGCAACTTACCACCCAAATGAATTTTACCTCCCTTTCTTCTCACTAATAGAGCTTTCATTTAGTGGTATTTCATTGTTGCTGACATTTTTACTTTTTTTGCTATTAATAAAAATTTAACGACATTTTTGCAAAAAAATGACATTTTTTACTTTCTGTTGTAAAATTTTTCAAAAAAAACTACATTTGTATATAAATTTTTCTCTAAATTTATTGTTCTACATGTCTTTGATTAAAAAAAAATCCAATAAGTGTATATTTATTGGTTTGGGTAAAAGTTATAGCGTTTACAAACTATGGTGCAAAAAAGTGAATTTCTGCATTTTGAAGCAGCTCTGACTTTCTGAGCACCTGTCATGTTTCTTCAGGTGCTAGAATGCCAGGAAAGTATATATGCCCCCCAAATCACACCCTTTTAGATAGAAGACACCCCAAAGTATTCACGGAGGGGCATGGTGAGTTCATGTATCATTTCATTTTTTTTCACAAGTTAGCGGAAAATGACACTTTCTGAGGAAAAAAAAATATATAATAAAGTTTCCATTTCTGCTAACTTCTGGCAAAAAAAAAAAAAAATCTCAGACGGGCTAACTATGCCCCTCTGTGAATACCTTGGGGTGTCTACTTTCCGAAATGGGGTCATTTGTGGGGTGTGTTTACTGTTCTGGCATTTTGGGCGGGGCTAAATTGTGAGCAGCCATGTAAAAGCTAAAGGTACTCGTTGGAATTTGGGCCCTTGTGCACCCAGGCTGCAAAAAGTGTCACTCATGTGGTATCGCCGTACTCAGGAGAAGTAGGGCAATGTGTTTTAGGGTGTATTTTTACATATACCCATGTTGGGTGAGAGAAATATCTCTGTAAACTGACAACTTTGTATAAAAAAAATTAAAAAGTTGTCATTTACAGAGATATTTCTCACACAAAGTATGGGTATATATAAAAATACACCCCAAAACACATTGCGCTACTTCTCCTGAGTACGGCGATACCACATGTGAACTTTTGCAGCCTGGGTGCGCAAAGGGGCCCTAATTCCAATGAGTACCTTTAGGATTTCACAGGGCATTTTTACGCATTTGGATTCCAGACTTCTTCTCACGCTTTAGGGGCCCCTAAAATGCCAGGGCATTATAAATACCCCACATGTGACCCCATTTTAGAAAGAAGACACCCCAAGGTATTTCGTAAGGGGTATGGTGAGTTCATGTAAAATTTTATTTTTTTGTCACAAGTTAGTGGAATATGAGACTTTGTAAAAAAAAAAAAATATATATATATCAATTTCCGCTAACTTGTGCCAAAAAACAAAATTTCTGTGAACTCGCCATGCCCCTCACAGAATACCTTGGGGTGTCTTCTTTCCACAATGGGGTCACTTGTGGGGTATTTATACTGCCCTGGCATTTTAGGGGCCCCTAAAGCGTGAGAATCCAAATGCGTAAAAATGCCCTGTGAAATCCTAAAGGTACTCATTGGTTTTAGGGCCCCTGTGCGCATTTTGTCTGCAAAAAAGTGTCACACATGTGGTATCACCGTACTCAGGAGAAGTAGGGCAATGTGTTTTGGGGTGTATTTTTATATATTCCCATGCTGGGTGAGAGAAATATCTCTGTAAATGACAACTTTTTAAAAATTTTTATTCAAAGTTGTCAATTTACAGAGATATTTCTCTCACCCAGCATGGGTATATGTAAAAATACACCCCAAAACACATTGTCCTACTTCTCCTGAGTACGGCGATACCATATGAGTGACACTTTTTTGCAGCCAAGATGCGCAAAGGGGCCCAAATTCCAATGAGTACCTTTTAGGAGGGCATTTTTACGCATTTTTCTTCTCGCACTTTAGGGCCCCTAAAATGCCAGGGCAGTATAAATACCCCACATGTGACCCCATTTTGGAAAGAAGACAGCCCAAGGTATTCCATGAGGGGCATGGCGAGTTGATAGAAAAATTTTTTTTTTGGCACAAGTTAGCGGAAATTGATTTTTTTTATAGTTTTTTCTCACAAAGTCTCCCTTTCCGCTAACTTTTGACAAAAAGTTTAATTTTTCATGGACTCACTATGCCCCTCAGCGAATACCTTGGGGTGTCTTCTTTCCAAAATGGGGTCACATGTGGGGTATTTATACTGCCCTGGCATTTTAGGAGCCCTAAAGCGTGAGAAGAAAAATGCGTAAAATGCCCTCCTAAAGTTACTCATTGGAATTTGGGCCCTTTGCGCATCTTGGCTGCAAAAGTGGCACACATGTGGTATCGCCGTACTCAGGAGAAGTAGGGCAATGTGTTTGGGGTGTATTTTACATATACCCATGCTGGGTGAGAGAAATATCTCTGTAAATTGACAACTTTGAATAAAAATTTTTAAAAGTTGTCATTTACAGAGATATTTCTCTCACCCAGCATGGGAATATATAAAATACACCCCAAAACACATTGCCCTACTTCTCTGAGTTCGGCGATACCACATGTGTGCCACTTTTTGCAGCCAAGATGCGCAAAGGCCTAATTCCAATGAGTACCTTTACCCTGGGTTCACACCTGAGCGTTTTACAGCGCGTTCAAACGCGCTGTAAAACGCTCAACAGATTAAAACCAATGCATCCCTATGGGAGTGGTTCACACTTGAGCGTTTACAGCGCATTTGAGCACGCTGTAAACGCCCAACGCATAAACAAGTACTTGAGCTTCTTTTGGGGCGTTTGACGCGCGTTTTGTGATTGACACCACAGTCGTCAATCACAAGAACGCGCGTACGAACGCGCGTTTCCTATTTGCAAAAACGCGCAAAAAAACGCGCGTCAAAAACGGTCTGAACCCAGGGTTAGGATTTCACAGGGCATTTTTACGCATTTGGATTCTCACACTTTAGGACCCCTAAAATGCCAGGGCAGTATAAATACCCCACAAGTGACCCCATTGTGGAAAGAAGACACCCCAAGGTATTCCGTGAGGGGCATGGCGAGTTCACAGAAAAAAAAAAAATTTGGCACAAGTTAGCGGAAATTGATTTTTATTTTTATTTTTTACAAAGTCTCATATTCCACTAACTTGTGACAAAAAATAAAATTTTACATGAACTCGCCATACCCCTCACGGAATACCTTGGGCGGTCTTCTTTCTAAAATGGGGTCACATGTGAGGTGTTTGTACTGCCCTGGCATTTGAGGGTCTCCGCAATCATTACACGTATGGCCAGTGTTAGGAGTTTCTGCGATTCTCCTTATATTGAGCATACGGGTAATGAGATTTTTTTTTTCCGTTCAGCCTCTGCGCTGAAAAAAAAAAAAAATGAACGGCACAGATTTTTTCATTCGCATCAATCAATGTGGATGAAAAAATCTCTGCCAAAATCAGTGACTGCGGTGCGGTGGGCTGGGCGCTAGCTACCTAACAAGTAGCTAACTAACTGGCGGTGATAAGGGACCCTTATGCCCCATTCACACGTCCGCAATTCTGTTTGCGGAACGGAATTGCGGACCCATTCATTTCTATGGGGACAGACTTTGTTCCGCTCGGATCCGGAATTACGGATCCGCGCTTCCGGGTCTGCACTTCCGTTCCGCAAAAATATAGAACATGTCCTATTCTTGTCGGCAATTGCGGACAAGAAAAAGCATTTTCTATATAGTTCTGGCAATGTGCGGATCTGCAAAATGCGGAAAGCACATTGCCGGTGTCCGTGTTTTGAGGATCTGTGGATCCGCAGATCCGCGGATCCGTGAATCCACGGATCCGCAAAACACATATGGACGTCTGAATGGAGCCTTACAAGGGGTGTGATCAATGACAGGGGGGTGATCAGGGGGTCTAGATGGGGTGATCAAGGGGTTAACAAGGGGTTAATAGGTGAGGGGGAGGTGGGGGGGGGTTAGTGTAGTGTTTGGTGCAACTTTACATAGTTACCTGGTCCTCTGGTGGTCGATCCCAGCAAATGGGACCACCAGAGGACCAGGTAGCAGGTATATCAGACGCTGTTCACAAAACAGCGTCTGATATACTTGTTTGATGCGATTTATATCGCATCTACAGCCTGCCAGCGCGTGCGCGCGCGTTCACAGGAAATCTCGCGTCTCGCGAGATGACGCACATATGCGGCGCCCCAGAACAGCCCGACCGCCGCGAGAACGCAGTTGTGCGTTAGGCGGTCGGGAAGTGGTTAAAGGGGTTGCCCCACAAAAAATATTCTACAGTTTTCAAAACAGCTACTGGATCTAAATACTTTTAAAATTTTATGTACTTAAAAGTTTTGTATAGCCACTGAGTTATTCAATAAAATGCATTTGTATAGCGCAACCTGCTGTTTGTTTTTTTCTTATTTCTATGTCCGCTCACTGAGATGGCCGCACTTGCTCAGTTTCATCCTTCAACTGCCTCTTGAGCTGCAGCAGAATGGACACGCCCCCTGAGATACAGCAAAAAAGACGCTCCCCTTGAGCTGTCAACTTGATATAAATCTAGCAGAGCAATAAATATGGAGATCTTTGGATCTATGAGAGGTGCAGGGCTGGTTCTAGCTTTGACAGATAGAGATTGTCAGACTATGTGAACAGTTTCTCATTTTTTACATTAGTCATGGGACAACCCCTTTCTGTTGACTTCTGGTGCCCTGATTAGGGATCTATTATTGTGTCCAAGTTTTGGACACAATAATCAACTTAACTTAGAATTGGGTCACTAAACATTAAACTGCAATCTGCGACTAATATAGGTGTATTTTTGGAAAATAAAGTACCCCCTTTATATATATATATATATATATATATATATATATATTTATTTATATATATCTATATATTTATTTATATATATCTATATATATATTTATATATATCTATATAGTGGGGAGTTGCTCTGGTAGGCAGGTGGTAGCGATGCAGTGAGACAGGGACACAAGCAGGTTAAAGTCCAAATACAGTGTTTTATTCACACTTTCAAATAAAATATAAGCAGTCTGAACCTCAGCCGTCCAGCCACTAGCTAATATATAGCAATCCCTCCTTATACGAGGGCCTGGCTGCCAGACCCATATTGTGGTTCCACAGAACCAGACGGCGCACAGTTACCTTGGTTGGTACCAGGTTTGCATCGGGCATCGAACTTTTGATACCCAATGGATACTTTTGCACCCGGATCAATCTGATACCTGGATTTGCTATTTTCTGATACTAGGCTGCACTACTGTGCAGCCTATTATCTTTTAGAGAACATGGCATGCGCCACTCTCAGCGCGCACCCTATTTTTCTGAGAGAGGAGAAGGAGAGAGTCCTGGCCGTCATTGCCACCAATGAAAAGATTAAACGGAGGGGGCTGTGAAGCTGCCGCTGGCCACCAATGAACATAGCACTGAGGAGAAGGGGAGGGGCTGTTGGCCACTGCGCAACCAATGAATATAATTAACCCCTTAATACAAATGTAGGCGGCGAGTGCCAGCTGTATCACACAGCTGGCACCTGACCTCAATAACAGGGATCCCGCCAAACTGCGTCAATTAACCCTTCATTGAGGCCAGGTGCCATCTCTGTGATACAGCCGGCCCCCGCAGCCTACATTTGTTTTAAGGGGTTATTTTTATTCATTGGTGGCGCAGTGGCCACAGAAGGAGTTATATTCATTGGTGGCCCAGTGGCCACCCCCATATGGCGTAACAGGACGTTCCATAAAATTCAGAATACATACATTTTTTTGTGTTTTATTTTTCTTTCGCGTGGTATCGAAATCTAAATTTTGGCATCATGACAACGCTAGTTGGTACAGCATAAGGCCTCATGCAGACGAACGTATTTTGGTTCAGCGTTCGAGCCGCATATTTTGCGGCTCGGGCATGGACCCATTCTCTTCAATGGGGCCGTAAAAGATGCGGACAGCACTCCGTGTGCTGTCCGTGTTCTTTGCTCCGTTCCGTGGTCCCGCAAAAAAAATATAGCATGTCCTATTCTTGTCCGTTTTTCGGACAAGAATAGGCATTTTTACAATGGGCCGCGTTCCGTTCCGCAAAACGGAACAGCTTCCGTGATTTGCGGATCTGCGCATTGCGGACCGCAAAACACCTACGGTTGTGTGCATGAGGCCTAAGGCCTCTGTTAGTGTACACCTCTGACACTCTGATGGAGAATATATCAGGCTCCTAATGAGCCACAGCTGTGAGCGAGGCAAAAAACTCAGGATAGAGTGAGGGGTCCCACTGCAAACCTACCATTCACTCTATGAGGTTACATTCACATGACCGAATGTGTTATGCAGTCCGCAACATGCGGAGCCGCAAAAAAAATGGATGACGTCCGTATGGCATCCGTTTTATTTGAGAATCCATTGTAACAATGCCTATCCTTGTCCGCAAAACGGACTAGAATAGGACATGTTCCATTTTTTTTGCGGGGCTATGGAACGGATATACGGATGCGGATAGCAAACGGTGTGCTGTCTGCATTTTTTGCCGACTCATTGAAATGAATGGGTTCTCATCCAACCTGCAAAAAAAAAACGGAACAGACACGGAAACAAAATACCTTTGTGTGAATGTAGCCTAAAAGGCAGGCCCATAACAGCCCATAAAAGGTCTATGGCAGCTCTGCCTGACATCGATTACACTTTCCTGCTTTCCATGTCTGTCTCAGCCAGCTCACAGGTGGAAACAGACAAATCCTGAGTTTCACCATACACAATGTAATCTGCTGGGCCAGCTGAGCGACAAATACGTGTTTTCCCAGACCATTTCCTTCACTTTCTCCAAAAAAAAAGAAAAATAAATACATTTTTATATAATATTATTATTATTATTTATTATTATTAAAGCATCATTCATTCCATGGCGCTGTACATATGGTGATGGGTATACATACATAATACAGACAAGACTAAGCATGAACAAGACGAGTTGCAGATTGGTACAGTAGGAGAAAAGGCCCTGCCCGTGAGGGCTTACAATCTACCTGGTATGGTAGAGGGACACAGTAGGTGAGGGTGAAGCTGGTCATGGTGGTATAGAGGCAGCAGGGTCACTGGTTGTAGGCTTGTCTGAAGAGTTGGGTTTTCAGGATTCTTTTGAAGGATTCCACTGTAGGTGAGAGTCTGATATGTATACGCTGACCTTGAGTTTTGGTCTAAAGATATACAGCATATCTTTGCAACAAAATCTTTTTTTCCCAAGCCGACACAGCCTTCTCACCGGATATTCAGTTCCTTATGTTCCCTTTTTCATTTTGCCTTGTGTCCAGAACATGTGTTTACCAGCAGAGGGCGCTCTGTCCTCAGTACAAGAATGATATTACCTAGTAAAGTCTCATTCACACATTGGTGTCTGTGCTCAAATCCGTGAGAAGGTGGTCAGTGATGCATCCGTGAAGGTGTCCGTGAAGGATCCGTGTTGGGTCCTTGTGTCCGTTTTTTGCTGTCTGTGTTGCATCCGTGTTTCACTGACACTGAACAGCTGAAAAATAATTTTCAAAGCATCTCTTTTTAATGATCCGTGTTGCATCCGTGGTTTTCACGGACCCATAAACTATACGTGATGGACATGATGGATCCGTGAACATGGACAAAATAGAGCATGCATCTGTGCTAAAAACACGAATCCACAGACCGTGCTAAAACACTGATGTGTGAATACACACATTATAAAGAATAGGGACGTGTGTTGTCCGTGGAGAACACGTACAGCGCACGTCCGTGAAACAGTGACGTGTGAATAAGGCTTAAGGCCTCTTAGGCCTCTTTCACACTTGCGTTCTGAGGATCCGGCAGGCACTTCCGTCCCGCCGGATCCGTCAGAACTCAAGTCGCCTGAAAGCATTAGAAGACTGATCAGGATCCTGATCAGCCTTCAAAATGCTTTGAGGTTACCATGGCAGCCAGGACGCTATTAAAGTCCTGGTTGCCATAGTAGTAGTGGGAAGCGGGGAGCAGTATACTTACCGCCCGTGCGGCTCCCGGATCATTAAAAAGAGATGCTTTGAAAATTATTTTTCAGCTGTTCAGTGTCAGTGAAACACGGATGCAACACAGACAGCAAAAAACGGACACAAGGACCCAACACGGATCCATGCCCGTGGGGCGCCCTGACATCACTCTGGAGCGCCCCGGGAGCCGCACGGACTGTAAGTATATTGCTCCCCTGCTCCCCACTACACTTTACCATGGCAACCAGGACTTTAGCGTCCTGGCTGCCATGGTAACCATTCAGAAAAAGCTAAACGTCGGATCCGGCGATGCGCCGAAACGACGTTTAGCTTAAGGCCGGATCCGGATTAATGCCTTTCAATCCGGCCTTGCGGCAAGTGTTCAGGATTTTTGGCCGGAGCAAAAAGCGCAGCATGCTGCGGTATTTTCTCCGGCCAAAAAACGTTCCGATCCTGAACTGAAGACATCCTGAACGGATTTCTCTCCATTCAGAATGCATTGGGATAATCCTGATCAGGATTTTTCCGGCATAGAGCCCCGACGACGGACCTCTATGCCGGAAAACTAAAACGCAAGTGTGAAAGAGCCCTTACACAAGACTGTATGCCCTCCGAGACATACGGTCTGTGAGCAGGCCATATATCCAGGAGCTGCATTGATCATCCGCACGGGAGTGCACAGCATCATGGATAACAATGATGGTGTGCATGTCGGTCCGCCTGCGGGGCTACTGTCTCGCACTCATATGAGTGCGGGACAATAGCCCCGTGGGCGGCCCGACGTGCACAGCATCATTGCAATGCTGTGCGCTCCAGTTCAATGCTGCTCCAGGACATATGGCCCGCTCACGGACCGTATGTCTCGGAGGGCATACGGTCGTGTTCAAAAGGCCTAACCGTCCATTTCACAGGGGAACAGAGTCCATTCTAATTAACCCTTTCTACCCCGGGCCAGTTTTCACCTTCCTGCTCAGGCCCTTTTTTGCTACTTTGGCAAGTGTCACTCACTTTATGTGGTAAGAATGCTGGGACAATTTTACTTATCCAAGCCATTCTGAGATTGTAGTTCATGACAGTAGTGAATTTGAGCCAATATATTTTTCCTTTATTTATAAAAAAAAATCCCAAATTTACCAAAAATTTGAAAGAATTCACAATTTTCTAAATTTTAATTTCTCTACTTTTAAGATAGATAGTAATCATTCCCCATATGTCTACTTTATGTTGGCATCATTTTATAAATGTCATTTTATTTTTTTAGTACGTTAGAAGGCTTAAAAGTTTAGAAGCTATTTTTCACATTTTCAGGAAAATTTCCAAAACCATTTTTTTAAGCACCAGTTCATATATAAAGTCATTTTGAGGGGCTTACATAATAGAAACTACCCATAAATAACCCCATTTTTGAAACTACACCCCTCAAATTATTCAAAACTGATGTTACAAACTTTGTTAACCCTTTAGGTGTTCCACAAGAATTTAAAGGAAATGGAGGCGAAATTTTAAAATTTCATTTTTTATGCAGATTTTTCATGTTAATCAAATTTTTCTTGCAAAATAAACCTTAATATGCATTACTCTGATTCTGCAGTTTACAGAAATACCTCATATGTGGAGGTAAACTGCTCTATAGGCACGTGGCAGAGGTAAGAAGGAAAGGAGTGCCATATGGATTTTGGAGGCAAATTTTGCTAGAATGGTTTTTAGGCACCATTTTGTATTTGAAGAAACCCTGACGTACCCCTACAGTGGAAACTGAAGGGTTCTATTACTGATCTATTTTGTATGGGCTTTTTCTATACATTAGTGTGGATGGCGCTTGGAGCTTGTGTGGAGTGGAGTTTGGACTGTAATGTAGCTGTAATATATTTATATTGCAGTCCATATACATTAGTATATCAGGAACATGGAGGTGAAAGAGTTCTCAGAGTTCTCGAGAAACTATTTTGCTGACATGTAGCTTTGACTCTAAAGATAAGATAACTGAAATGTGTAGCTCTGTGATTGGATAACTTAAACATCATGTCATTGGACTACGACTATATACGTCTCATGGAAGCTATAAACAAGTCATAACATAGAATTGTGTCCTGTGTGAATGCTGCTCTCCTGGCGCCAGATAAGAATCAAAGCTGAATACCGAAGTCTAGTACCAGGGATCGAGAAGGTCATCCTCAGGTCTCGTGAGAAGAGACACCAATTTTGTCCTCTGGCCGATCCGAGGGCACTGGCCACGTCTCGGAGTAAGTACAGAGTATTGTATCCGGGATACATAGATACAACTCAGGGAGTTGTACACAGCTCAGGGAGCTGTCAGATTAGGTACTCAGGGAGTACCCAGTATTGTGTCAGGGACACATAAGATACAACTCAGGGAGTTGTACACAGCTCAGGGAGCTGTCAGATTAGGTATACAGGGAGTACCCAGTATTGTGTCAGGGACACATAAGATACAACTCAGGTAGTTGTACACAGTTTAGGGAGCTGTCAGATTAGGTACTCAGGGAGTACCCAGTATTGTGTCAGGGACACAAGATACAACTCAGGGAGTTGTACACAGCTCAGGGAGCTGTCAGATTAGGAACTCAGGAAAGTCCAGTAACAAGGAAAGTGTACTTCAGAGGGCTCAGGGAGTCCCGTAAAAAAACTGTTCAGGGAACAGAAGGTTTTACAGCTTGATTTGATTCTTAATAAGATAATTGTAGAAGTTTGCATGATAAGTTGTTTTGTCTAACATACTTATATAAGGGGAAGTGACAGGCTAGGTCGTAAGTGTACAGCTGTCGTCCCAAGACTAACATTCTGTTTTGTTTTTTTCTATTACTGTTTTGAATTCTTTTTGTAAGAAAATAAGTTTTGATAATGAGTAGTCAAAAATCTAAGACTGAATACCCTAAACCAGAACCGGGAGAAACATGTAAACAATATGTTGCCCGAGTCAGTCCTACAAATTATTATCTTGTTAACCCATGGGTAGATAATTTGGCAGGATGGACAGAGGCAATGGAAGCGGTAGACCCCTTTCCCAGGGAAGGAGACAATAGCATATATCACTTGGACATGGTCAAGGGTCTATGCTTAGGCGACACTGCCGCCTGGCCGTATTTTGAACCTGACCCTTCATGGGATATGGATTATATGCAGAAAGGAGGAGAACAATGGCTAGAGATAGCTCCTCACTGGTATGACCCCAACATGTGCAAGACAAAAGGTTTGAAAAGATCAAAAGACGATAGAAAACTACATGAGATACAGACTAAGAAGGAAAATGATAAAAAACATCAGACGTATCCCCCACCTTCATATGTACATAAAATTAACTGTTCAGCGCTCAGGATTTAATAGCAGCCAGTCACATAATAGGAGGACACGCAGTTAGTAAACAACCCACACCCCCAATTGTATCGAGATATAATTTAAGGAACAAGGGTTAAGTGGAAAAGGATAGTGAGATAAGGGGACCTGAGACATCCATGCCTTTTTTGACAGTTGGTAATCAACTGATGAAAAAGGCTTTGGACATAGATGACCTTAATAAAATTATTAAACACTGCCCCAAGCCTACTGTGGCTCCGTCTGGCACAGTGGCTTATTTAAAGAAAGCCTGTAAAGGGAGAAATAAGCGAAAGACAGCAGGAAACTTTCATAGATCAAATGATAGAAACCAAGACTTCCAAACCATGAATAACCGCTGTTATAACTGTGGACAGGAGGGACATTGGGCTAGACAGTGCACAACACCCAGGAGAGACACGCAGAATCAGGGAGCACACAGCCAAAAACAGCCCATGACACAAAGGGGACAGAATACAGATAGACAGGGTACGCAGACTCAGCCCAGGTTCCCCATTGATTGGAATCATCAACAACCCTACTGACGGGGCCTGGAGGGAGTCACCCCAGCTTCACACAGGTCACCACCCACTGGAAAGATACACCGATTATTTTGCTTAAAGTTGCGGGAAGGATGGTAGGATTCATGGTAGACAGCGGTGCCACCTCCAGTGTGTTAAACAAAGACATGTACAAGGGACCTTTAAGAAAGTCTGACCCCTCTAAGGGAATCAACGGGGTATTAACTAAAACATATAAAATGAGTGTCCTCCCAATAGAGACAGTGGACGGTGAATACATCACGGACCATACTTTCAGCATCATACCAGATTGCCCTGTAAGTTTATTAGGAAGGGATTTGTTTGTGAAGTTGGACTTAGGAGTGACAGTAAAAAATGACGGACTAAGTATTCACTCAGCCACCATGCCCATAGTGACCCCGGCTATATGTAGTTTTGTTAGTTTACAGGACCACCCTGAGCTAGGAGACATAAACCCTTCACTATGGTCACAGGGCGACTATGACACGGGCCTGATTGATTGCAGACCTTATCAAGCCAATCTTAAACCCGGTGCCACACCAGTGTATCAAAAGCAATACCCACTGTCCAAGGAAAAGATTGAGGGGCTAAGGCCAATGATAGAAGAATTTCTGAAAAAAGGAATCCTCGAGGAGGTGATTTCACCTTACTCCACCCCTATCAATCCTGTGACAAAGGCAGATGGTACTACCTGCTTTGTCCAGGATTTGAGGGCAATCAACAATCTCATTGTGCACATAGCCCCGGTGGTTCCTGATGTCACAACTCTCCTTTCCTCCATCCCCGCGGAAGCCGTCTGTTTAATAAGAGTACCGTTTTGCTTTTTCCTTTGAGGGACGTCAACTGACCTGGGGTAGAATGCCACAGGGGTATGCTGATTCACCAGTTGTGTACAGCATTGTCCTCCAAGCCACTTTGAAACCCTGGCACCCCCCCCCCCCCAAGGTTCCCTCCTGATGCAGTATGTTGATGATCTACTGTTGTGCAGCATTTCAGTGGAGGCAAGTGTACATGATGGTATATCCTTGTTGAAATGGTCATAAAGTGTCGTTAAAGAAACTGCAGTGGTGCAAAAAGCAGGTTGAATACTTGGGCTTTGTCCTCACACAGGGGGAAAGAAGAATCAGTCCCGGGAGAATCCAGTCTATTGTGGGTCTGGTCATCCCACGCACCAAGAAGGAAATGCTGTCCTTTCTTGGTATGATAAACTACTGTAGACAATGGATCCCCGACTGATCTTATTATGACAATATTTTGAGGCAAGCCACTCTGGAAGAATCCCCAGAGCTAATAAGATGGTCAAAAGAAATGTTGAATGCTTTCGATACTCTGAAACGTTCATTGATGTGTAGCCCAGGATTGGGCCTCCCTGATTATAACCTACCATTCCACATGTTTGCACGACAAAACTGTAAAACCATGGCGGGGGTACTCACTCAAGAACATGGGGGAAAGTTGCGTCCTTGTGCCTTTTTCTCAAAGGTAATGCCTGTCCCAGTACAAGGGATGCCGGCATGTGTACGTACTCTTGTGGTCTGTGCGATGATGGTGGAATTAGCCACACCCTTTACACTGGGACACCACACTGTCTTGCATACTATCCATGACGTAGTGGGACTACTCAGAGGTATTCATACGCAGCACATGTCAGCACAAAGATTGTCAAGTTATGAAGTCCTTTTACTCAGTGATCCATCATTACAGATTAAATATGCCTCACATACGGCAGGACCAGCACCTATACTAAATGTATTACTAGGACTAAAAGGGACAGACCAGACGAACATGACTGTCTCAAGTTACTAGAATACGAAACCTCCCCCAGACTAGACTTGTCAGCCACCCCTATACCGGACGCACCAGAAGTGTTTGTAGACGGTTCATGTTCACGTCCACTCAACACCGTCTACTGTGCAGCATATGCAGTAGTGATGCTGCCAGATATTATCCTTGAGTCACGACTTGTTCATGTGCAATCAGCCCAAGCTACAGAATTAATAGCACTTACAAGGGCATGCCAAATACACAAAAACAAACCTGTCACAATATACATAGACAGCAGATATGCACACGGGGTTGTGTGGGACCATGGGGTAATCTGGCAACGCAGGGGTTTCACCACAGCTGACGGTAAGAAAATATCACATTCCCAGCTTATAGATGATCTGTTGGCCGCCCTCCAGCTTCCCTCACAAATAGCTGTTATACATTGCAAAGCACATACTCGAGGAAAAGACTGGGTTTATCCTGTTTTGCAGAAAAATCCACACACTGGATTCCACACACTGGATTGGTCTGCAAAGAGGGGAAACCATACCCCAGCACAGCGCTGCACTTTTCATAGCACATTTTTACAGAGTAGGGCACAACAGCATTAAAACAACATGCACCCTTTTGAGCCAAAATTTCTTGTAGAACGCATGAATCGAACAGTTAAAGACAAACTTAGGAATGCCACAGCAGGTACTTTTGAGAAATGGAAACAAACCCTACCTATTATATTGGCAGAAATAAGAATGACTCCTAATAAGAGGTTAGGACTGTCACCCTTTGAAATCCTCATGGGTAGGCCCTTTCCAACTCCTTGGGCAGGTCACTCCCTAGTGGTACAGGAAGGCGACATAGACCAGATTAGGGAAGAATATGTCACAAAACTGATTAAAGTTCTTAGTGAAACTGAAGAAAAAGTTGCTTGTAAGTCTCCCTCTCTTCCACAGGAACCGACGCACCCGTTCCGGGCTGGGGACACGGTGGTGGTCAGGGTACTACATAAAGGAAAAGATCCCAAGGAGCTGGCATTCGGACCCCCTACCACGGTGGTAGCAGTCACTAGAACGGCGATTCTCACAGAAGAGGCTCCAGTCTGGATTCATGCTAGCAGAGTGAAAAGGGTCCCTGAGGTTTCTTCTCCGGTGTCCAACGAACATAAAGAAGGGAGCTCAGAAGAAGCCTTGCCACGGGCTGAAGATGAAGAGCCCACAATATTCTGGGAGATTTGTTTGTCTGCTGCTGATTATTAATCTTTGTGTTTTCTTGCCAATCGGACTCATTACCACTTGTATTTATCATCCAGAGGAGATGAGTTTATTATGTGGTGCACCAAATAATCACACAGTCTCTAAAAGAGCTCAGGAGCAAGATTCAGTTGTTCCTGGCCCCTCTTATTCTGAACAGAATAGTATAATCAGGATAGTGAAGGCCCTAAATGTTAGCTCATTGTGCCTTAAAAATTTACGTCCACGAGACCTTATACAAACATGTGTTGTTGCTGTATCCAATGTATACCCTCATTAATTAATACATTTATGAGATGTAGGCGAGTCTCAGATACACCACAAGCCGCATACATTCAGATACCTCAAGAAAACCCTGGGTCTCCAGAGGATTACCAACAATATTTACAGAAATATTTTGAAAGGAACAAAATGAAAAAAACACATTATATAGAAATATGTAGATGGTTTTTAAGAGGGGATTGAAGGGTTCTATTACTGATCTATTTTGTATGGGCTTTTTCTATACATTAGTGTGGATGGCGCTTGGAGCTTGTGTGGAGTGGACTTTGGACTGTAATGTAGCTGTAATATATTTATATTGCAGTCCAAGGTCTATATACATTAGTATATCAGGAACATGGAGGTGAAAGAGTTCTCAGAGTTCTCGAGGAACTATTTTGCTGACATGTAGTTTTGACTCTAAAAATAAGATAACTGAAATGTGTAGCTCTGTGATTGGATAACTTAAACATCATGTCATTGGACTACGACTATATACGTCTCATGGAAGCTATAAACAAGTCATAACATAGAATTGTGTCCTGTGTGAATGCTGCTCTCCTGGCGCCAGATAAGAATCAAATCAAGCTGAATACCGAAGTCTAGTACCAGGGGTACCAATAAGAGGGGAAGAAATGAATATTCCTAACAGAAACCCTCAAAAAGTGACCACATTTTGAAAACTACACCCCTCAAACAATTTATTAAGGGGGGTACTGAGCAATTTGATCCTATAAGCGTTTTATGGAATTTGGAAACACTTCGCTATAAAAATGAAAAGTTTAAGGCTAAATGCACACGACAGTTGTTTTTTGCTGTCCGCAAATCGGGATCCGCAAAAAAAACTGATGGTCCATCAGTTTATTTTGGAGGATTCCTTTGTTTTCACAGATCCCCTGTAATTAGGGATGTCCCGATACCATTTTTTTAAGACCGAGTACGAGTACCGATACTTTTATTTAAGTACTCGCCGATACCAATTACCGATACCTCGTATAAACAGCCCCGCAGTTACTGATAGCAATGAAAAAAATTAAAGCTGGAATTTGGTTGCTATGAATAACTGCTTTTCTTTTCCTTTGTACAAGTGTTAATAAATTAATAAATGGGAATATAATAGTGTTTTCAAACCAATGTGCCTCCAGGGGGATCTGTTTTTGGGGGATCTGTGGAGGACACACTGTTATGGGGGGGATCTGTGGATGACGCACTGTTATGGGGGATCTGTGGATAACACAGTGTTATGGGGGATCTGTGGATGACGCACTGTTATGGGGGATCTGTGGATGACGCACTGTTATGGGGGATCTGTGGATAACACAGTGTTATGGGGGATCTGTGGATGACGCACTGTTATGGGGGATCTGTGGATGACGCACTGTTATGGGGATCTGTGGATAACACACTGTTATGGGGGGACCTGTGGACGCCACCGTTATGGGGGACCTGTGGACGCCACCGTTATGGGGGAGGGGGACCTGTGGACGTCACCGTTATGGGGGAGGGGGACCTGTGGACATTACTGTTATGGGGGGAACCTGTGGACATTACTGTTATGGGGGGAACCTGTGGACATTACTGTTATGGGGGAACCTGTGGACATTACTGTTATGGGGGGAACCTGTGGACATCACTGTTATGGGGGGAACCTGTGGACATCACTGTTATGGGGGAACCTGTGGACATCACTGTTATGGGGGGACCTGTGGACATCACTGTTATGGGGGGACACCTGTGGACATCACTGTTATGGGGGGACCTGTGGACATCACTGTTATGGGGGATCTGTGGATGAGGCTGTAATGGGGGGATCTGTGGATGAGGCTGTAATGGGGGGATCTGTGGATGACACTGTTAGGCTATGTGGATGACACATATATAGCATCTGATGCTATATACATGTCATCCACAGATCCCCCATTAGTGTCGGGCCGGTGCAGCTTGACTCATACACCGCTCCAGCAGCGGCTATATTGTCTTTCATTAACCCTAACTTACTGTGCCCGTGATTACTAACTATATGCGCAGTCCCTCCATGCTCCTGTCCCGCGCGCCTTCTGTAATCATAAAGTGGGCGGAGCGGGCAGGCGGGACATGAGGCGCATGGAGGAACTGAGAGCTCTAGCTGCCCGATTCCTCCATGCGCTTCATGTCATGCCTGCCCGCTCCGCCCACTTTATGATTACAGAAGGCGCGCGGGGCAGGAGCATGGAGGGACTGCGCATTAATAGTTAGTAATCACGGGCACAGTAAGTTAGGGTTAATGAAAGACAATATAGCCGCTGCCGAACCGGAACTTCCGGTATCGGCAGTGGTATCGGCGGCATTTTTACGAGTACGAGTACTCGTGAAAATGCCGGTATCGGTCCCGATACCGATACTAGTATCGGTATCGGGACATCCCTACCTGTAATAAATGCCTATCCTCGTCCGCAAATGAGAAAAAAGTAGGACATGCACTACTTTTTTTGCTGAAGGGAAACACGGACAACGGACGCGGAACACAAACGGATGAACGGTCAGCATTTTTTTGCTGACCCATTGAAATAAATGGGTTCCTGTCCTATCCGCAAAAAAAACTGAAACGGAAGCCGAGAAAAACAACTGTCGTGTGCATGTAGCCTAAAGGATAACTGTCACATTTAGACCCTAATTTCAGTTTTCATATATGTAGTTACTAATATGATAATATTCCTGAATCAATAATTATTAGACTTACTTACCCCTTATTTAATGAGATTCAGCCCTTAGCAACCAGTCTGCATAAAACTGCAATTTCACTATTCTGTTAAGATGGCCGCCCTCAGCCCTGAGGCTAATCCATAGGACACCTGCAGTGAAGTTAGTGAAGACCAGCTCTGTATAGGGGGGTCTTGCAGTGAAGTTAGTGAAGACCAGCTCTGTATAGGGAGGTCTTGCAGTGAAGTTCCTAGGTCTGGCTGAAGCCTGTAGTCCTCCTACACGCTCTCCTCTTATCAGATAAGGCTGTCATTTATACACTGAGCAGCCACATTGTCCAGCACTGCTAAGGGAGTGTCTGCCAAGCACAGGCATGTGGAGAAGTTCACACACACAGCCCAGCACAGTTCTCTCCTGTCAGGAAGAACCTGGCTTTTTATACATTCCCTTACAATGTTGACTCACTATCAGTTCCCAGTGCACGCAGCGTGCTCCATCCTCTCATCTGATAGACGGAAGGAGCATAGCAACCTGATTTTATCTCAGGTAACAATAGCCAATACTGGGGACTTTTAGGTGGCTTTTAGGGGTTATTTATTTAAGAATCAGAAATTAAAACGGGCCAACAAGGTAATATTAATCACCAGAATCCAATAGTAAAAAAAAAAAAAATTTGACAGTTATACTTTAATTTCTTCCAATAAAATGTTGCTTTAGTCCGAAATGTTCCACTTTCACAAGGAACAACAGGAGAAAAGCCCCCCATAATTTGATACCCATTTTCTCCTGAATACGACAACACCCCATATGTGGTGGCAAACTGCTGTGGGGGCACATGGCAGGAACGGAAGGAGCGCCAAATGGCTTTTGCAACACAGATTTTGATAGATTGGTTTACGGGCGCCATTGGTTTATTTTTTAAGCGATTGTCTTTTTTCAGGGTTCATTTTTTGAGGGATGAGGTGACTTTTTAATTGAAACCATTTTGGGGTACATAACAGTTTTCGATCACTCGATATTACGCATTTTGTAAGGCGAGGTGACAAAAAAATTACTGTTCTGGCACAGTGTTTATTTATTTTTACAGCATTCACCTGAATGGGTAGGTCATGTAATATTTTTGTTTCGGACGCGGCGATACCTAATATGCCTATTATTTTTATTTTTGGCAAGTTTTACACAGTAAAAGCATTTTTGACAAGAAAAATATCTTTATCCATTTTCTGAGAGCCGTATTTTTTTTACTTTTTGAGCAATGGTCTTAATTAGGGTCTAATTTTTTGCGGGATGAGATGATGGTTTGATTTATACCATTTTGGGAGACATATGACTTTTTGATAATGTGGTATTACACTTTTTGTGAGGCAATGTTACAAAAATGGCAGTTTTTTTTGTATTTTTTTACAGCATTCACCTTGAGAGGGCATCTCATGTGATATTTTATAGAGCAGGTTGTTACAGATGCAGCGATACAAATGTGTTTATTATTATTATTATTGTTAAGTTTTACAGAGCAAAAGCATTTTTGAAAATAATGAAATCTTGCTTTTGTGTTGCCATTTTCTGAAAGCCATATTTTTTTAATTTTTTGAGTGATTGTCTTAGGTAGGGTATCATTTTTTGTGGGATGAGATGACAGTTTGATTGGTACCATTTTGGGAAACATTTGACTTTTTGATCACTTGGTATTACACTTTTTGTGAGGCATGATGACAAAAAATGGCTGTTTTGGCACAGTTTTTACGTTTATTTTTTTTACAGCATTCACGTTAGGGGGTAGATTATGTGATATTTTTATAGAGCAGGTTGTTACGGATGCGGCGATACTTAATATGTCTATTTTTTATTTTTGTTAAGTTTTACTAAGTAAAACCATTTTTCAAAAGAAAAATATCATGTTTTCGTGTTGCCATTTTTTAAGAGCCATATTTTATTAAATTTTTTGAATGATTGGCTTATGTAGGATCTCATTTTTTGTGGGATGAGATGACGGTTTGATTGTTACCATTTTGGGGTACATACAACTTTTTGATCGATTGGTATTACACTTTTTGTGAGGGAAGGTGACCAAAAAATGGCTGTTTTGGCACTGGTCTTTTTTACAGCGTTCGACACGGACCGTGTGATACCGGACTGGCACCCTGCTTAGTGCAAGAGCGCACTGCGTCATTGGTACCTATGACGCCGTGCGATTCCTGCCGCCACCACATTGGAGTCTATGAGAATAGCAAAAAGGTGTAGAAATAAATAAATAAAAGTTTTTTAAAAAAATAAAAAAATATAGAAATTTAAATCACCCACTTTCCTCAAAATAAAACTAAAAAATAAAAGGATATCGCCACATGCAAAAATGCCCATACTATAAAAATATATTCCTCATACATTAAAATGACCGATTTGCCATTTTTGGTTGCTTCGTCTCTCACAAAAAAATTTTATTAAAAGTCGTACACACCCCAGAATGGTATCAATGAAAAGTAGAGATCGCCCCGCAAAAAATGAGCTCCGTATACATAATTGCAAAATAGCTAAAGGGATCAGAATATAGCGATGAAAAAACAAAACAGATTTTTTTTCCAAGTTTTTTATTATTTTATCAGTATCAACGCAAGAAACACCACACAAACACCACACATATAAGGTATCGCCGGATTTGTACTGACCTGTAGAATTAAAGTAACTGGTCAGTTGTATTGCACATCGTAAATAAAAAACCCGTAAAGCTGGTTTTTTTTTCAATTTCACCCCATTTGGATTTTTTTCCTGCTTCCCACTACATCATATGCAATATTTGTGGCGTTGGAAAGTACAACTTGTACCACTTGCAATCAAACAGCTACGTGAACGGAAAAATTAAAAAGTTATGGCTCTGGGAAGGCAGGGAGAGCAAAATGAAAAAACCTCCGGGGTAGAAGGGGTTAAGAAACCCTTTGCAGATAAATGCAACTTTTATGATCAGCAACATGATCCAAGGAACAGTTTCAAATAATAATATGCATGAAAAATAACAAGAACTATCATCATCAAAGTCACCACTGGCTCACTGTGGTACAGGCTTAATGGTTTTGGACCTCAGCCGGCAGAATTTTGGCACATGAAGGTTAAGTGATATATTAATCTGTACATTTATAACTAGTACATTCTGCAAGTAATGTCAAAGCAATGCTGATAAAGACATTCTGCTGGCACTGGACTGATACTGAGCCCAAAGCCAGCACAAACAGTGTTTGTCATTCATTAAGGGTATATTGACTTAAGGACGCGTGCACACTGCAGAGAGCACCAGTGCACGGAGGCCGTACAACTCTGAGTTTTCCATGGGGGAAACGTTAAAATAAAAAAAAGGGCCTGACAGTGATAAAAATAACAAAGAGTTATTACTCACCTCCACCGAACCCCTGCTGCTGCCAGTCCAATGCTGCTCCGATCCCTGCTGCTCTCCACTTCCTGTCCCGTCAATACAATGAAATGCCAGGAAAGGCCCGCTTAGTGACCTGCCTCCGCCCGGAATGACTAAGCAGGGCCTTCCTTGGAATTTCTGGCATGTCAAGCTGGGAGAGTAAGGCCAGTTTGAGGAGAGGGAGTTGACTGTGAGAAACATGCTCCGTGTGGGAGCGTGAATTTCAACTTCTGGACCTCGCGGCATTACAGTGACGGCATTATGTCAGTACAATTCATTAAATTCATTACAGATTATGTCTGCATGAATACACAGCATTATAAATCATTATAATGGCGCGAGGTCTCGTTACAAGAGCAGTGTTCAGGACGGGAAAATCACGCGCCCGAATGGAGCATGTTTTTCGCAGTCCACTTGCTCCTCTGACACTGGACTAAGAGGAAACCAGCAGGACCGAAGCAGTGCTGGAACTGCAGCGGGGGTCTGTGGAGGGGAGTAATACTTATTTTTACCTGTTCATTGTCTGGCCCACATTTCCTTTTTTTTAGGCCCCATGCACATGACCGTATCTATTCTGCAGTCCGCAAATCTCTGATCCACAAAATATGGATGCGGTCCGTGTGCCGTCCGCAATTTATTTGCCGATCTAGTGGTCTGCATTTTGCAGACATATTCTATCCTTTTTCATAAGGGAAACATGTAAAGAAAGGCACATGGATGATCCTATACTTGCAAAATGTCAACCGCAGGCCCATTGAAGTCACTGGGTTCGCAAAAAATTATGATACAACACTGACCGCATCCGTATTTTGCAAGTCTGCAATTTGTGGACCACAAAACAGATCCAGTTGTGTGCATGGGGCCTAAAAGAAAAGGTTTCTCCCTGGAAAACCCTTTTAAGATTGTTTTTCTTAGGCTACTTTCACACTAGCGTTTATGTTTTCCAGTATTGAGATCCGTCATAGATCCTCAATACCGGAAAAAAACGCTTCAGTTTTGTCCCCATTCACTGTCAATGGGGACAAAACTGAACAGAACGGAATGCTCCAATATGCATTCCGTTCCGTTCTCATACCGGAGAGCAAACCGCAGCATGCTGTAGTTTGCTTTCCGTCCTGGAATGCGGAGCAAGTCAATGGGGATGGATCCTTTTTCTCTGCCACAATAGAAAACGGATCCGTCCCCCATTGACTTTCAATGGTGTTCATGACGGATCTGTCTTGGCTATGTTACAGATAATACAACTGGATCCGTTCATAATGGATGCAGATGGTTATATTATCAGTAACGGAAGTGTTTTTGCTGAACTCTGCCAGATCCAGTAAAAACGCTAGTGTGAAAGTAGCCTTAGGCCTCATGCACACGACCGTTTTTTTATGCTGTCCGCAAAAAGGGGTTCCGTTGTTCAGTGATCCGTGTCCGTTTTTGCCTTCCGTTGTGCTTCCGTGTGTCTTCCGTTTTTTTAGCGGACATGACCCAAAAGATTTTACCAAAAGACAGGCTGACAATGTTTCCCAAGTGCCTGCCAAGGGATCCGCAAAAAAAACGGACACGGAACACGGATGACACACGGATGGCCATCCGCATTTTTCATGGACCCATTGACTTGAATGGGTCCGTGAACCGTTTTTCACGGACAAGAATAGGACAGGTTATATTTTTTTGACGGACTGGAATCACGGACCACGGACACGGAGGACAAACGGTGCATTTGCCGAGGTTTCCACGGACCCATTGAAAACCAATGGGTCCGCAGAAAATCACGAAAAACGGAGCAACGGACACGGAAACAATCAACGGTCGTGTGCATGAGGCCTTACACTAACATAAAAAAGATGTAAGTTAAAGTGATTTGTGTCAAATTGCATTAACATGTTCACCATTCTTTGGCTTTAGTATTAATAAACCTGTCTAAACCTTTTGGATTATGCCTCTCATGGAAAGTCACGCCCACTTTTCTAACTTTTGGAATTCCCCTAGAGTGGCATTATCACTTCTGCACCCTGCTACTATCTCTAATGGTCTAACCTCATGTCATCTTATGTATTTTGTTCAGGTCCTAAACATTTCTAATGTTTGTAACTTTTATGTTCACGTGCAATGTGCCTGGTTCACCAGCAGGTGGCAGCAAACATGGCACAGATTCGGACCAAGAATAGGGTTGTGTGAATGGGGCCTAATTTAGGTGGAAAAAAAACTGTCAGTAAGCGGCAGAGTGGTGGCGAAAGCCAGAAGCTCATGAATATCAGGACTCGGCATGAGCTTGAGCTGTTAGAACCTAGCAGCATAAATCCAGTAACAAATTCCTTGTAATATAACTCCTATCCATAGGATAGGGCATAACTATCTGACCGGCTGGGATCCCCACTGAACTCAGGAATGGGGGTCCCTTCCTCCATATGCACAGAGCAGAAGATCGCATTTGAGTGCTACAGCTCCATTCATTCTGTATCGATTTGCCAGAATTAGGCACGTGCGGCACCCAGCTATGCCTGGCAATACCTTGAACAGAATTTATCACACCCTGCACTCCAGAATACTAGCCTCAAAATAGGGCTTTTGCAATATTTTTGAGGTTACTTGCGCAAAAATTCTGTGACTTTTTGGTTTTTTACATTATATTGGAGACAGACTCAGCCGCCTCCTTTGCTGTACTGGTTGCAAAAAGTGGGACAAGTGGCGAGATTGGAAGAACTGGGAACGGGCATTGGAGGTGGCAGGGGTCGGTTTCACAGGATTTGGGATAAATGGTTGGAATTCATAAAACAACCAGATATACCTACAACATGATATTGGAAGAGTCTGGATAGATTCCTTGTGTGTTCCGTGGTAACGTTGTAGGCTCTCTTTTCTTAGTCGATGGGTATTTCCTGTCTGTTATTCTGTAACGTAGTCACATTTTAGAGGTGACTACTCGTATGTTCCTTATATCTTCCTGGGGACCCATCTGCATATTGTGCGGTGCTGAAGATGTCACTGTACAGACTGTCATTTCTATGTAACATGCTTAATATAAAATTATTAAATAAAGAATTAAAAAAATAATAATAATAATTTTTTCCATCTGTTTATTACTGCAATTGACGCTCATTCACCCCTAGAGCATTTGGCACCAGCTGTGCGCACCCCGCATCACAGAAGCAGACCCATTCACTTGAATCCGGGTCCGCAATCCGGAAGCTCTGGTGCGGAATGGCGGCACAGAACCCCACGGAAGCACTATGGTGTGGATGGATCACGGACCCACACAAGAATGGGTCTGGATCCGTGTGTGGAATCTGAACGGATGTTGCCTGTGCATTGGGGACCGCAACGCATGGAAAGGGCAATCAATGGCCGTGTGCATGAGGCCTTACACTGCTAAGGACTGGCAGGTTTCTGATTAGATAAGGAATGTGGTGGCAACTAAGGCCTATTGCACATGAACGTGTGCGCCACGTGGCCCGCAAATTGCAGGCCGCAATGCATGAACACCGACCGTGGGGCAGCTGCAGCGGATCGCGGACCCATTTAGAACATGTTCTATCTTTTTGCGGAACGGAAGTACAGGATGAAACCCCACGGAAGCACTCCATAGTGCTTCCATTCCGTACCTCTGGATTTGCGGAGCCATTGAAGTGAATCCGTGATGTGGAATGCACACGGAACGGTGCCCGTGTATTGTGTATCCGCATATTAGGTCCGCAATACGGCAACGGGACACCTACGCCCGGGTGCAATAGGCCTAACGGTAATCTTTTAGTCAGGGCTCATGCACACGAACATGTGCCAGCCGTTCCGTGCACTGGGGGCCGCGATTTGCGGTCCCTAATGCAAGGGCAACATCAGTGCGGTATCCACAGACGGATTCAGACCCATTTAACTTAAGTGGGTCCATGATCCATCTGCATCGCGAAAAAATATTTTTTTGTTTATATATGTATGTATTTGACATTGCTGTAATTTTACTGACCCTGATAATAAAGTTATTGTGTTATTTATGCAAAATAAAGCCACAAAATTTACTGCCCCCTTCCCATAAAGAGTTAATAAAAGTTAATTAGTAGGTTATATGTACCCCAAATTTGGGACCATTAAAAACTACAACTTGTCCCTCAAAAAACAAGCCCTCATACAGCTACATAGATAGAAAAATAAAAAAGTTACAGGTCTTGGAAGGTGCTGATGTAAATAAGCTTCTGGCCGAAAACAGGAAGGGGTTACAATAGTGCAATAAAATAAAAATTCCCATGTAAAAAATAAGCCCTCACATCGTGATGTGAACAGACAATATAAAGTTATAGCTCTTGTAATGTGGTAAAAACTTAAATGGGCCTGGTCTTTAAGGAGTTAAGAAGGACAGTCATTTTCGAGGGTCACATTCTCCCACTAGAACTCTTCTGACTAGCCCTGTGAGCGGCGTCACTGGCCGCCCGCAAGGAAGGCGGGGCTTCTGCAGGAGCTGGGGAGAGAAACCCCGTCTGTCTCACCGATCTATAGCCAACTCACCATTTGCTGCAATATCTTTCCGCGGTACGAAAAAAGTGTAGTGAGAAAAAAAGTTCCATTTTCCCTTAAAGAATACGTTCTTTAGCAAGAAACACAAGGGAAATAGTTTTTCGGTCAAGCTTTTGGGTATACAGTAGCAACAAGCAAGGATATTCAGTTAAAACGCGCAACAGACTTTTAATCACAGTCGCAGTATTCCTGCGCCGTTCAGAAATGTAGTCCCGGATATATAAATGGCGGGCGCCCCCTCAGCAAGTCCTTTTCAGTTGAGCTCTGAAGCGTGGTGCGGATCATGTCTGGTGGCTCTGCGGATTATTCAAGGTAATTTACACCCCTGCCTGCACTCATAGGCTGTAGTCAGTTTAGTTACTGGGGCTACGTGCCTGCTGGTTTTCGCTGGCCCTTTGCCCGCTCACCTAGGCTTGTGTAGGCCCTGGTCGTAGGGTTTGTGCTCGCCCCTGTACACACTAGAGGGCTCATGTAGCAGCGTTTAGTTGAGCCACGGGTTTTGTGTGGGAATCTGGTACTTGGGGCAGACCCGGCGCTTGGGACACGTCAGTAGTTGAGATTTGGCCTCGGTTACCGCCCGAACTGAGCCCGGAGAGAGTTCTGGAGGCCGGGGGGAGGGGACGAGGCTGGAGGGGGGGAGCGGGGCTTTTTTTTTTTTTTTAACAATATTGAGGAAAGGGGGCGTCCGTGCTGTGCTTATAGGGGGGTTATGGAGTAAAACGCAGGCTCCTGGTACACAGCTGGCGGTAGCTGGGCCCGGCACTAGGCGGCATGACAAGTGAGATGATGGTTACCATCTTTCGGGACTGACCTGAAATGGAGAGAACACTTACTTACTGATCACTTGTGCGATGCCTCTAGTACAGGGTGGGGCTGGGGGCTGCGCCATGTGCCACAGAGGCCCTGCAGGCGCTCTGGTTCCATACAGACTGAACTCACATGGGGGGGGGGGGGGGTCTTCAATCCTTATCTGGTGTCAGTCCTATGTAATTACTAGTCCACAACTACCACATTGTCTTAAAGGGGTTTAGGTTGCCCTGTAAGATGAGTTGAAACTAAGATGTATTGCCCCAACAGACTTTCTGACCGGTTATTGGTCAGATGGCCATCTGCACACACCAACTATTGGTCAGATAACCGGTTAATACAGCTTAGTCGTGGCCTTGAGGTGGACAGGAGCCGGCGTCTCAGTAGCTCCCATTGCAGTGCACGAGCTGTAGTATACTGAGCTCTGCTATACCCCGCTGGACTGCTTATTGTAGCCCCTGTGCACTTCTGGAACAGCAGAGCACTGACCTGCTCTGCTAGTTCTTGGCCATGTTGTGGCCTGATCCCATCTCTCCTTGGTAATTGTTAGATGAGATGACCCCCCCCCCCCCTATGAAGGCCTTGCGCTGGTCACTGGGAATTATTTGTTTGTAGAAATGCTCCTTCTGGTGACTGCCCTGTAGAATGTGACGGTGATTCATCCCCAGTGAATAATGAACTCAAAATGCTGCCCAAAATCCTTACTCCCAGGCCACAGACCCTCCAGAGTAACCAGGAATCACTGCTGCAAGTAAATGTGGGTCACCCAGCCTCGCCTGGCAGTGGCGTACATAGAGAAGTAAGGGCCCCATAGCAAGGATCAAACCAGCCCCCCCCCCCCACCCCACAGGACAGAGGCTTCTGCCTAAACCCTTTTCAATGACCCTTGGGCCATTTTTTCACTGCTTAATTTGCTAAAAGTTGTTCCTTTAGACTAGAGGGTAGTCCTGACCAAGTTTTCAGTAGAAGAGGAGATTATCCCAACTAAGACTAGGCCCCCTCTTGCCCTGGGCCCCATAGTCGCATGGTCTGCCACTATGGTAGTTACGCCTCTGTCACCCGGTTATGAAATGTCTGGTCCAGTCCCAGTAATTGCCTGGAAAGTTACCATACGGCTGCTTGTATCTGACATTTCTATTATCTTCAGGTATACAGTTCCATGGTGGCAACTCTCATGGATTCCAGTCCTTTATATAGCCCCCCTTATATTGGGAGATCCTGATTAGGGAGGAGCAAATCGACTTCGGATTGAACATTTAAAGTCAATTCGCATAAAGCTTTGATGTAATACTGTACGGAGCAGGAGCGCCATTATAGTATTAGAATGTATAATAAATGCAGGTTTTACAACACAATTGATTGCCCAGTAAAGATAGTGGGCAACATTAAAAACCTTCCAAAACGATCAACTCGCACGTCAGAAGTATAACTTCACAAAAAAGCCGAGTCTAGAATAGCTCGAAATACATACAAATCTTTACTGTATACATATAAAATACATAAGAAAAGTGCCATACACACCTGAGGGAAAACAGTAAAGGTATCTATTACAGAGGGGGTGCTGTAGTTCTATATCCCTTGGCCAAAAATCTAGTATGCAAGTAAAACCGTATCGGGGTCTATAAATGTATTGGGCCCCATTAACAGAAGTAACACCTATAAATGGGGAGATCACCTCAGGAGAACCGCACACCCTGATACGTGTTTCTGCAACACCTCCATCTGGGGGTGCCCCATTTATGGTGTTACATTGTCTGTTACTTCTGTGGATTTATACTTGGGACCCCGATTCTGTTTTACTTTAATATCCCTTGGCCAAAAATCTAGTATGCAACTACAGCACCCCTCTGTAATAGATACCTTCACTGTGTTTTCCCTCAGGTGTGTATCACACTTTTCTTATGTATTTTGTCTATTTTTACTGTATTTATTTGTATAGATGAAATAAAGATTTGTATGTATCTTGAGCTATTTTAGACTCTGCTTTTTTGTGTAGGTACAGTATTAGACTGTATTGGCTCCAATGTGAGACTTCGTGCAATGTCATAAATTAATTTGTGCTGTAAAACCCATTTTCTGAGCTCTGATTCGGCGGTCTGAGCTCAGATGGCCACTGTTTGACGTTTAATGTCAAGGGACATAAGTTTAAGTGGTGACCCTTTAAATGAAATAAGCTTGTACTTGTCCTGCTCCTGATGATAAAACCCGTGCACCGCTCCCTCCTTATTGCTGTTACTAGTTTAGCATCAAGACTCCCATAAAATCATGGGCAGCCCTATCAAACGGGGCATGTTTGTGTGGACGTACATTCCTTCCCTGACACCAGGCGTTTTCATCCACACAGATCACCCCCCACTTTACATGAACACCACCGCATACAGACCTAACAGTTTTTAACATTGATGCATTTGTGCTCCTCTTGGAAGCTGAAAACCCAAAAAGTCTAAAGTTGTTTAATTAAAAACTTCATGGATGTTTGTCAGTCTTGTGGCACTCGTGCTGGGCACCCCGTGGCACATGGTTGTGTAGTACCAGCCCTTCTGTGAATGAAGTTGATGGTAGGGGATGGCGGTCGGTACTGAGGTCTTTACTTCATCTAATGTCTTTTCCCTTAGAGACCATGGCGGCCCTGAAGGAATGGACCCCGATGGTGTCATTGAGGTTGGTAAAATACAGATCTCTCATTTTAAGATGTGTGGTGACTGAAGGATAAACGAGTCTCCTGACCTCTCCCTACAGAGCAACTGGAATGAAATTGTTGACAACTTTGATGATATGAACCTAAAGGAATCTCTGCTGAGAGGAATCTATGCTTATGGTTTTGAGAAACCTTCTGCTATTCAGCAAAGGGCGATCATTCCCTGCATTAAAGGTTTGTGTGCTTCTGCTGTGTAGCCATTCCCCAATTCCCTGTATGATCCTAGACAAGTGACATGATGGTAACCATCTTTCGGGACTGACCTGAAATGGAGAGAACTTTGTTTCTGATCACTTGTTAAAATTGTCTTGGGTAACACAAGCAGGTAATATTTGGGAACATTAAATGTCTCCCTACTCTTTTTAGGGTATGATGTGATTGCTCAAGCTCAGTCAGGTACTGGCAAGACAGCCACATTTGCTATTTCCATCCTGCAGCAACTGGAGATTGAGCTCAAGGAGACCCAAGCTCTAGTATTGGCTCCCACAAGAGAACTGGCTCAACAGGTATTGGCAGGGTAGCTTTCAATTGTTCTGCACGACTTTCAGATTCCACAACTGTGAGTGCAGATGGCTTCACTAGCCTCACTGACCTAAAAGCCTCACCACGTAATCCAACGGCTTGAGTTTGATTAGACTAGAATACTTCTAATATGGCTTAACATTGCTGTAATGCGCTACCACACTTGCTATGCAGTTGTGTAATATGGAAACTGCAGTGTTCAAAATGTGAAGATGGTCTCTTCGTCGTCCAGTGCTTTGCATGTCACTTGTGAAATCTGTTCTAGTGTCACACTTGATTAGGGGCTCGGGCCATGTGAGGTGCTGGAAGCTGCAGGCTGTATTCTGTAAAGCAGGAGAAGCTGAGCAGATGGGTAGTCCTGTGGGGAAAATAAGCTAAAATCGTAACTTTTAGTACACCTAATTCTTTCAGTTGTCCACAGGACCATCTTATTGGTGGTAGCATTGTGTACAGTCACTGGTAAGACAGGCATGTGGACAACTAAAGTCAGAAAGAGCAGACATAAATTGGGTTTGACACTTTCCCCATGAGTGTATATATCAATCTGCTCTGCTCCTCCTGCTCTAAACCTGCTGTCTGCAGATTGCACTGCACTGGTGGTCTTTAGTTCCATGTATGTTGGCAGGTGAATAGTGGTACGGAGTCTCTGGCGTTTCCCTTAGTCTGGTTACATGCAGTGTAAAAGAAATGACCGTATGTACTGATTACAGATCAAAGGGTTCCTGTGATGGTGGGCTCATTCACCTTTGTCGGGCACTAACTTGTCAGGTTTGTGAAGCCTCACATAAGGGTATGCTACATCTAGTAGTGGTGGTCTTCCTACAGCTAGGGTACACCCACAGTTTGGGATGGGGTTCACATCACATGTACTGCTGGGGTCTGAGGGTTGCAGTCCCTAAGGCAGGTCCAGATTTTTGCAGCTGTAGAGACATTATGAGTGTGCTGTGAGCAGGGGACGGATAGTGAAGGGCTTAAAGGGGTTATCCAATATTTCGGGTGTCCTTCTATACATTACAGTAAACTTCTTTCCATTGGTACATATTCAATGTTGCTTGGTGGGCCAGCACTGCACTCCTGGTCCTTGTAGGCATGTTACACTGACAGGAGTGCAACATTTAATGAGTACTAATGGTTGTATTTTTGGCTTTATTATTTCAAACCCCTTTTAAATGGGTTTTTTGAGATGATTACAGTATTGGACAAGCCATGACGTGCTTACAACAAGCTGTACTTGCCCCTCTTTCAGCACTGGTCCAGTCCTCCTACCACTGTACAAACAGCAGAGGTCACGTGTCTGGATATGGCGTGTGACTTCTGCAGCCACTCACCTCTATCACTTCACAGCAATGAATCCTAAACTTGCATGTCCTCCTGTTCAGGGGTATGGAACCAAATTCTAAACTATTCCATGGTGTGACCAGAGCAGCCAAGCTCTTCAGTGCCTATACCAGGGTAACTTGCTGTGATCCATAAAGGCCTCTGAAGCTGCAAATACTCAAGTACCTTCAAGTGTCTGCTCTGGGTAGGATCTGGTCCTTTGCCAGAATCGCTGTAAACTGAGGTGAAGTTAAGCCTATTGTCTTTAAAGGCTGGGGAAACCTTTGGGTGCATTTTTGTTGCATTCTACTCGCTTTGGGTTAGTTTTTTTTTTTTTTATGAAAATTCAGCCCTTTCTGTTCAGATATCATCAGTCTGTATTTGCAAAGCAGCAAGCTTTGTATTGCACGGTGTCCTGTCATAAAAGCCCTGCTGCTCATGTGTAGCCCTAATCTCGGAACTCCTAATGAAAGCAACATCAACCTGATAAGCATTTGAACCCCCGAACGCTCCAACACAAGCTAAATGCAGATCAGGTTGATATGTTGCTTTCATTAGCCGTCAGGAGTTCAGTCATGGGTACATGAGTGGTCGGGGCTTCTATGTGATCTACACCTTGTAGATGAAGCCTGCTGCTCTGCAAATACACAGATATCTGTACAGAGAAGAACTGAAAGATCTGTAGCCCAAAATGAGTAGAATAGGCGTCCATAGCCTTTCATATTGACTAGGCTGATCTGGGTGTACCTGCATGAGGACTGTAGTCGTGTCACCACAGGGCAATGAACACTGGGTAGCAATGTGCTGGCTGTAAGCTTCATCCATTGTACTGTTAACTGGAAATACACAATGATCTATTTAGAAAGCAATTGCATGTAATTCATCTGCCTGTAAAATTGTGGTTTTGTTTTTTTCATACGCTTACTAGTTTTATTAATTTTTAGATTCAAAAGGTAATTTTGGCCCTGGGTGACTACATGGGTGCAACGTGTCACGCTTGCATTGGAGGCACAAATGTTCGCAATGAAATGCAGAAACTGCAGGCAGAAGCGCCTCACATCGTTGTAGGAACTCCCGGCCGTGTATTTGACATGCTGAATAGACGCTATCTGTGTAAGTAGCCTTTACCAGGTTGATCACTTGAACCAGCAGGCTGTTGATCACTAACTGGACTATTGCTTGCTTCCAGCCCCCAAATGGATAAAAATGTTTGTGTTGGATGAAGCCGATGAGATGTTGAGCCGTGGTTTTAAGGATCAAATATATGAGATCTTTCAAAAGCTGAGCACAAACATTCAGGTAATGGTGGCAAAATGCTGAGATTTGTGGGGAATTGAGACTTGTATATCGGTGTATGCCGCTTTGTGAGGGGAGCACAATGCTTATTTGAACAGCTATGGTAGTGCTTGAAGAGGGGTATTGTTAAAGACTGCATTAAAGGGTTTGTCCACAACTAGAAATATGGACTAAGTTCTTCCAAAAACAGCACCACACGTGCCTGGGTTCCACTCCCTTTAAAGGCCAGTTTCTCAGACGTGAAATCTGGGAAGAATTGTAATGGGACCCAGTCTGGAAAAGTGGTACTGACTATTTATCTCTTGTAAAAATACCAGTTGGGCTAGCTTTACAATAGCAGCAGGACTGACCCGACAGAACAGCCTGCCGGAGGTCCATGCAGCTAGTGAACGTGTGCCCCCAGACTACTGCTCCGGCCCCAGTGACTATAATGGGGTGGAGGCACAGTGAGAGGCTGCTAGAATAAATGTCAGACATGTCATAGTTTTATTCCAGAACTCTGCCCCACCAATGGGGCCAGAGCGGTAGTCCGGGGGCACACATTCACTAGCGGCAGGACAGATCCGACAGGCTGTTCCGTCAGGTAAACAGCCTGTCGGATCCGTCCTGCTGCTAGTGTGAAAGTACCCCAAGTCATGTCGAGCTACTGATCAGCCAGTGATTTTTCTGCTTTACACCATGTGTACCTACCTCTTACCCTTAGATGTTCTCATATTTTAGGTTGTCCTGCTGTCTGCCACCATGCCAACTGATGTGTTGGAAGTGACAAAAAAGTTCATGAGGGATCCAATTCGCATCCTTGTTAAAAAGGAGGAATTGACTTTGGAGGGCATTAAGCAGTTCTACATCAATGTTGAACGAGAGGTAAGCTCACGCAGCCGTATGCTCATCAGTGTTCACACATCTTAAGTTGGGTCTAAACTAACTTTTTTCTTTTAAGGAGTGGAAGTTGGATACCCTATGTGATCTGTATGAGACTTTGACCATTACTCAAGCTGTTATTTTTCTGAATACCAGGAGAAAGGTTGACTGGCTTACTGAAAAAATGCACGCAAGAGACTTTACAGTATCTGCTTTGGTAAGTGTTAGAATACTCCGCACTAGCAGGATAAGTTACAATATAGCAGTTTGGTGCTGTGTTGTCGTTCCCCCTGCTGATAGTAACATGTTTCCTACTATCCCTGACTGTTCTCTGTGGCTGGCAGGGACGCTTGGTCTCATACAGTTGTAGTGTAATGGCTTTTCACTTGCAACTAACTCCTCATCTCCTCTAACAGCATGGTGATATGGACCAGAAGGAACGAGACGTCATTATGAGGGAGTTCAGATCTGGATCTAGTCGGGTGTTGATAACCACAGACTTGCTGGTAAGTGGTGGACCCCATCCCCCATAACCAAAGACTTCTTATTTCTGCAAAGGTGACTTGTACCTAGCAGTAATGCTCTTTGGAACAGCAAGAGCCGTATTCCACAGTGGACTACACCGTTGTAGTTCACCACTATATTATGGCTGACAACTACGTTCAATTACTCTAACCTTTTTATATTGGCGATATTTGGCTATGCCCCTGAACTTCCTAACGTTCATCCTCCTTTTATAGGCACGTGGGATAGATGTTCAGCAGGTTTCCCTAGTTATCAATTATGACCTACCAACCAACCGTGAGAACTACATCCACAGGTCTGTTAAAGATAAAACTGTTAATTTCTATTGTTTGTGTGGCATGCAGCCATTGCGTTAATGCAGTTTTTGTAGCTGGGAAACAAATGCAGCAAGGTCTGTGCCAAAGCATTAAATGCCTTCTGTGGGGAGGACTACCGCTCGGAAGCACTTGCTCTGCAGGATAAGTTACAGTACAGCTGTTAAGTGCTGTTCTGTCGTTCCCCCTGCAAACAATAAATTGCTTCCTACTATCCCTGTTTGTTTTGACCCTCACAGCAGACAGGGACGCTTGGTCTCAAACAATTTTATTTTAAAAATGAAATTTCGCTAACTCCTCAGGCAAAATTCTTATGAACCTTTTATGTTCAAATAGTTGAGGAGCAGACTACAGTTGCTCCAGGACACTGCTGAGAATGGCCTGTGGAAGTGGTGTGCGTTCTCAAACAGAGAAACTGCACATCTGGTCGTGATGTGAGGACGGCCAGTGGAGCATGGACTAATGCTTGCAAAGGTAATGCTTTTAACATATCTGTATTCTGTTGTGTAATAGCAACAGCTGGAAATGATGATTCTTGGTATTAATGCCTTGGCCTTTGCTGTTATGTCTGCTCTAGATGAAACCGATTAGCTTGCAATTCATATCAAGTGGCTATATTAGCTGCTGGGTTCTTTAAAGATCTCTTTGGTGCTGGTAGCTGTTGTAACCTGCAGTCCTGCTGCTACAGGCTAAGGGAATAATGGCTGCACCTTTAATTGGTGATCTGCAAGGACCTGCTGCAGTATGGTCACTGGCACCCTCTGGTTCAGAATGGTGGGTTTTTAGCTTAATAGCTTTTTTCAGTGCTGAGAATCCACTGCATTAAAGGGATGGTTTATGAATAACTGCTGGTCATGAACTCTTGATAAAGCAGCTTGTAGTCGCACATTCCTGACAACTATATTGACATGCTGGAGAGCAGCTGATGCATGTAGACAAGGGCCATCAGGAAACATCACCTTTTTGCTAAGTTTTACAGCGTACACTTGGGACCTGATCGTAGCCCTGTGGTGTACATGAGGCTATGATAACCAAGGATGCTGTGCCTGATTTATGATGTGTACACCAAGTTATAAATTAGGCGAAGCATCGGCCAGTCTGCGCCTGAGCTGAGAACTGGTAGTTTGTTTCCGGCTGGGTCTCTGCCTGCTGGAATGCATATGGATCTCCGTCTGACTCCATGGGGCGGGCAGATTTGCATCTGGCAGCACAGGATCCAGAGAATTCTGGCAGGCTGTTCTCTACTGGAACAGCCAGCTGAAATTCAAACCAGAGGTGTGAAAGTAGCCTAATGGTTTGCTGCTTTCACGCCACTAAGTGGTATACTTTAAAGGGGTTATTCCATGAATGTATAAAATGAAAATCTGACATCATATAGGACATGACAGACTAACAAAGCTAGAACCAGCCTTGCACCGCACATGGATCCAGAGAACTCCCCCCGTCACTGCTCTGCTAGATTTATAACTAGCTGACAGCTTAAGGGGAGTGTCTCTTCTGCTGCAGCTAAGGGGGCGTGTCTCAGCTCTCTTGAAAGATAAAAACTGAGCATGTGCAACCTGTGTGCAGGTCAAAGGACAAATTAAGTGGCACTTTTCAGATACATTTTATTGAATAACTCAAAAGTTATGCAAAAATTAATTGCATGCAATTACAAAAGTACTGAGATCCAGGTGCTGGTTTGAAAACGGTAGACTTTTTCTTCGTGGGACATCCCCTTTATAAATTTGGCCCTTCTGTAGGCAGCCATATTTGATGCCACCCACGGTAGTGAACGTGAAGCTTGTCATAAACTGTCCAAAGGAGTAGCTGGCTGTAAGACTTTCTGCAAAGGTGGCCATGTCCTTGATAAACCTATACCACAGAGCAGTACCTTAGACTACCAGAGCACTGCCAGTTCTTGTCTGGTTCCACATATGGCTTCAGAAATTCCCAGCAGTGCTGCTGGGGAGTCTTCCAGTACATGGACACTTGTCCAAGGGAATGTTACATGTGCTGGTTTTGCCAGGGCAAGGGACTCTGCAATGTGGAGAACGCCTCAAACATCTGTATGCATATTAGTGGATGGAAAGGGTGTGAAGCATGAGCACCATTGATGGGTCCCAGCTGCCATATCATGGCAGGGGTGTTTTTGGAGTAAGTTACCAACCCAAATCAGACGTGTACAGAGAACTCCACCCTATTGTCCAGTGTATGACCAGTCCTGGGAGCTTCATCTGTGTAGTGCCACATTACACCATCTGGTTGGCCTAACTGTAGAGTGCAGAGTTCTGTATACACATACTATACCCAGTGACTTGGTACTGATTGGAGTGTGTTCAGACAAGACTAAGAGGGGGCTACAGTTCTAAGATGCTCCAGAAATTGTGGGGAACACTGACATGTGATGGGTTCCTGTTCTCACAGTATCTCATACTGCCCCAAATAAAGGTCATAAGCTGTTAGTTTCTGGCAGTAGCTGTATATTCAAAGCCGTATTAAGTCAGAAGTGCTGTGAATATGGTAACATCTGAACTTCATGAGCATGCCACTGGCTGTAAGGGGCTCATGACTGCCTTGCAGATGCTTCCATATTGTGTGGGTATATGAACTAGTCTCCAATGAACCTGGTATTCATAGAAGCAAAATTCACTATTGCGGCCCCATAGGATTTAGCAGAATTGGGCATAATATTTCAGTGCCTGCTTATTGTATAAACATTTAGTTTTCCAATCACTGTTGCACAAATGAAAATGGTCTTTGAGGAGACAAGATTGTCTATCATGCACATGCTTTAAAGGGCCTCGTGCTCATTAGTGATCTGCCTGTGTAAAGGTGCTGATGGGATCGTTGGTGTGGACACCTAAATCTGCCAGCAGTGGTGTCTAAACAGCCCTCTGCTGCTGGCAGATGACTTTGTATGGGATGAGTGGTGGCAGTACCCATTGCTTCTCCCCATGCTGTGGAGGGGAACGCCACATGTAACTGCACGGACAACTAGGTCACTGTCAAAGGAATGCTTCCTTCCCAAGTCATCTGCTCTATTGGCCATGTAATGGGCCTGAGATTAAACAGTGAATATTAGATGTTTGCACACATGTAAACTTCGGTCCCCTTAACTTTCTTTGTTTTCCTTCATAGGATTGGTCGCGGAGGTCGGTTCGGTAGAAAAGGTGTGGCCATAAACTTTGTTACAGAGGAGGATAAGCGGATTCTTCGTGATATTGAGACTTTCTACAATACTACAGTGGAGGAGATGCCAATGAATGTGGCTGATCTTATTTGATCCCTGGGATGAGATTTTTGACTGCTGTACTCGCTGTTGCTGAATTGGCGAATCACGGCGCTCGTTGTGCTTTTCTTTGGAAAAAATTGAATCTTGTCTCAATGCTCGTGACTGATCAGAAATACAGATTATTTTGATAAGCAAAGCGACATTAGTCGCCTTCACTGGAAGGAAAGCTGTGGGCTTTTTCCTCCTTCCAGAGTTTAGACTGTTGGGGTGGGTTGTAAAGCAATGGGGTCTTTACATTTTTGTGTTCGACATTTATTTAGCAGTTCTAGAGAAGTGGTGGTGGTTGATGTTCTTTATCATTTAATAACTTACTTATGGACTAAAAAATATAAGTGCTGTATAAAATCAGCCAATTATGTTAAATTAGCCTATGCGCCTTTATTGTACATTACAGATGTAGAGTTTACTAATTAAAAAGCATATACTTTTTGTGTTTAAATGTATTTATTGAATAAAGTGCACTTGTGCTAGACCCTGAACCCCAACAATCTATTGTGTTTGGCTTAATTGTAAAGTTGCCACATTGCACATGGATATAGATGTTTAATAAATAGTATATTTACTCTGTACTTGGTTTGTTTGTTCTTTGTGTAAGTGATGCTGACCACATGTGGGGCAAGTACTGAATCCGGTTGTATTCAGTATCCTAATACATTACAGGTCAGAAACTAGAATATTGTGCAAAAGTTAATTTCAGTAATGCAACTTAAAAGGTGAAACTAATTAGTCTACATGCAAAGCAAGATATTTCAAGCCTTTATCTGTTATTTGGATGATTATGGCTTACATCTTATGAAAACCCCAGTCAATCTCAGAAAATTAGATTGTGAAAAGGTTCAATATTCTAGGCTCAGTGTCACTCTAGTCAGCTAATTAATCCATATGACCCGCAAAGGGTTCCTGAGCTCTTAGGGTCCTTTCACACTTGCATTCTGAGGATCCGGCAGGCACTTCCGCCCTGCCGGATCCGTCAGAACGCAAGTCACCTGAAGCATTAGAAGACTGATCAGGATCCTGATCAGTCTTCGAATTGCTTTCAGGTTACTATGGCAGCCAGGACGCTACTAGCGTCCTGGTTGCCATAGGGGGAGCGGCATACTTACATTCCGTGCGGCTCCCGGGGCGCTCCTGAATGACATCAGAGCGCCCCATGCGCATGGATCACGTGATCCATGCACTGGGGCGCCCTGACGTCATCCGGGAGCCGCACGGAATGTAAGTATGCCGCTCCCTGCTACATTTTACCATGGTAACCAGGACTTTAGCGTCCTGGCTGCCATGGTAACCAGTCAGAAAAAGCTAAATGTCGGATCCGGCAATGCGCCGAAACGACGTTTAGCTTAAGGTCGGATCCGGATTAATGCCTTTCAATGGGCATTAATTCCAGATCCGGCCTTGCGGCAAGTGTTCCGGATTTTTGGACGGAACAAAAAGCGCAGCATGCTGCGGTATTTGCTGCGTCCAAAAAATGTTCCGGTCCTGAACTGAAGTCATCCTGATGCATCCTGAACGGATTTCTCTCCATTCAGAATGCATGGGGATGATCCTGATCAGGATTTTTCCGGCATAGAGACCTGACGACGGATCTCTATGCCGGAAAAGAACGCAGGTGTGAAAGTGGCCTTACATTGTCAGAGGGCTTAGTAGGAATTACAAGCATGGGAAAGACTGCTGACCTGACAGTTGTGCAGAAAACCATCGGACACCCTCCATAAGGAGAGAAAGCCGCAAAAGAAGTTGGATGTTCCCAAAGTGCATTAATAGAAAGTTATGTGGGAAAAAAAGTGCACAAGCAGCAGGGATGACCGCAGCCTAGAGAAGATTGTCAGGAAAAGGCCGTTCAGAAGTGTTGGGGACTTTCAGGAGTGGACTGAGGCTGGAGTTAGTGCATCAAGAGCCACCACACATAGACTCATCCTGGACATGGGCTTCAAAGGTCTTAGACTTTTCACTGTCATGTGCATGTAGCCTAATGGACAGTCAGTTTTCCCCTCCCCCACGACAGCACCATAGAGAGGGAGGGATCCACCCCCAGGGACAGGAAACCTACAGAAATAAAAAGTGGAGCCTCTCTACCCCCTTTAGTGGTTTCCTGTCCCTGGAGTGGGAGACCTACAGTTTCACTTTTCAGGTCCTTATCGCAGTCTGGCATGGGGATTCTTAGGTTTTGGCCTAGAGGACTGACGGTCACTACCGGGGTCCATCGCGATGCTGGGCAGGCTGACAGGACCCTAGGATAGGGAGACGCTTCAGGGGCTCTTTACCTTGCAGCAGGCATGTGGGCACTCTTACAGAGTAAGCTCTGCCCCATGTTGTGGGGAAAGCGCAAGCAGTTTTGGCGGAAGTCAGGGGGTGGAGTCAGTGACAAGGCGGAGAACGCGATGACGTCAGTTGGCGGAACTTCCGGTAGCATGGTGAGCGCAAAGATTGGATCATTCAGCCCCAGTTTTGTTATTTAATGGAGGTGGTAATGGGAAACAGAGCGCGCAAGGCTCAGCATCCCCTTTAGTAGCGCTGCTGAAAGGGTTATTGCAGCCGCTTATCAGTGCCAGAAGTCTGCGCAGAATCTTGGGTAAGTGCAGACAAGGGTTGGTGGCCGGATCTTTTTGACTGTTAGGCCCTATTATGTCAAATACCTGCACTTTATAGTAGTGCTGCTGGTTGTTGGCAGACGTGTGTGTATATATGAGCATATGGTATGTTCATGTATACATCTTTATGGATATTAGCTTTTTTTTTTGTTTCCCCCCCACAGCCCTCTTAATGATTGGCCAGCTGGCTGTGCAGGCAGGATTGTGATCCCCCGCCCACCTCCTATAACCTAGTTGGTGGCTAGTGGTTCTATCAGAGTGTCAGCTTTCCCCCTGACACTGATGGAAGGCATCTGTGCTTGTTCAGATGCCAGCGCTTTAACCCCTTCCATACTGCGGTCTGATGAGACTGATGCATTTCAGTCCAACCTTGAATACTGTTGACAGAATATGTGAATTTGCACCGGGTTCTGCTAAGCTGGTACTTGCCACTTGCATCCTGTATGTAGCCTGAGTGGTCCTGGTAGCGACTATTATGGATATATAGATGTGGTACGAGGACAGGGAGTCCCCACCATCAGGGAAGATCCATGTCCCCTATACAGCATTACACCCACATATCATCTACTATTCGTACAAGCACCAATTTATAGGTCATATCGGACGCAGGTGCCAAGGATCAGTGGAGTGCAGAGTGTTCCCCTGTCATTGCAAAAAAAAAAAAAAAGGGTATTGGCCCCATATTTAATATTAAAGGTTATGTTTTAAGGGGATTGACTGTTGGAATTGGTATATGCATGATTATACTTTTCAGAGGTCCTACATTTTCTATTTAACATCCTTTTATTTATTTTCATGTAATCTATTTTTCTGAGATGAATTTGGGGTTTTCATAGGCTGTAAACTATAATCATCCAAATTATATCAAAGGCTTGAAATATCTTGCTTTGCATGTAATGAGTTGATCTGATGTATTTCACCTTTTAAGTTGCAATACTGAAATAAATGAACTTTTGCACAATATTCACATTTTTCAAGTTTCACCTGTAGAAGAGTTGTGCAGACAGATGTTCTCTGCGTAAGATGGGGTTTTGGTGTCTGACATTGTAACTGCTGGCACCCATGTAGAGGAATAGCGCTGCTCTATTATAAGGGAGACATGACTGTTACGTGATGAGCTGCAGTCTCTGTTGGACTCCACCTGTCAGGCCTTTAGGATCTTTGTGCATACAGGCTGCACGCCTTCAACAATATTTTTCAAAAATGCTATGACCACGTAGTGATAGATTAGAAGTGTCAAAATGCAATGTGCAAGATGCGATGCCCTACAGGCAGGTCACCCCATGCTCCTACTTCCAGTGAACGTGGGTAATGTTCATGTTTCATGGTTTGATGGGCTGCCCCTGGAATAGCGATTTCATACATCGAACCTGCAAAAATGCTGTTAGCACCCTAGTAAGGGCACATGAATGTCTAACACTTGGTCTGTAAATCTATTCTCCACTCCTTTATACTTCTCACAATCACTTTCAATAATAGCCAATTCATCCCGTAGTACTATATTTAAAAAAACAAACAAAAAAACAACCCCCCCCCCCCCCCCCCACTTGTAATAAATACTGCAACCCCACCCCCAATATAAAGGGTGGCTGTACACAACACTCTCCCTAGGAGGTGTACACAGGTAAAAGTGCAAGATTGCTGCAGTTACTGTATATCTCAGGCAGATATGTAAAGGATTACTGGTGTGGTCTGCTTAGACACTGGGCCTTGCTTCCCCCCATACTTTTAGGTAGTGTACCTGTTAGTGTGAGATCATTGACTGCTAGACATGACCAGCTTACAGACTTTGAGATTAACAGTTTCTAGATCAGGCACGCTCAATCTGCGGCCCTCCAGCTATTGCAAAACTACAACTCCCAGACAGCCTACAGAAGGGCATGGTGGAAGTTGTAGTTTTACAACAGCTGGAAGGCCACAGGTTCAGCCTCCCTGTTCTAGACTAAGAGAAGCAGACCAGATGTCTGCCCTCTAGGCTGTTCTGACCTAGCTGTTGGGAGCAGTTGTTGCATGAGGGCAAACAAGCTGTAGCCAGACCACCAGTAGAGGATCATTTAATCTGCAGATAACCACAAGCAGCTCTTACAGTTGTTATCCACCACTCCACAGGTGTCGCCTTCATTACATATCTATGTCTCTCCCCCAGACCATTTCCAGGCACCTATCAGAGGGAAATGTGGTGTCAAAGCACTCACTAATTGGGTGTTTCCACTATGAAAGCGATCCATACAAGCGAACCGTACCGCACCATTCAGGGTCCTGCTTCAGATGTAGGGCCATAGAAAAATGGAACGGTTCGGTTAGGGCGGAGCTACTTGCATCACAAAATACATTCTCTTGATTGGCGGTCTGAATTACGTCAAACGTAAGCGCAACATAAACACCACGCCGCGATCAGTACAGATTTTACGCATTTTTTTCTAAACCACGTATGGACCCGGCAGCTCGAGTTGTAGTGGAAACGCTCACCTAAATAGACCGGACAATTATAAATCTTCCAAACTCTGCCAACCTGAACCGATCCGCTCAGTGGAAACGAGGCATAAGTGTCCTACCTTTGACAGCCTTCATTTACAGTGGTGTTGTAAATGAGAAACCTGCACTGCTTAACTGTTTAATTAGCAACAAATCCAGGTTCTGTTCAGGATCCCAAGACAGGCAGGTTTGACTATGGAGGCCTCATGGTGAGCGCATCAATCCTGCCTCTCCTGTGATGCAACATACTGTCCCAACTGCTACCCCTAGTAGTGACACGAGGGATACTACCAGCTCCACAATATGTACAGAACATCCAGCATCCAACTGGCACTTTTCAGCAGGATAATGCTCGCCCCCAGCAAGGGGTTCCCAGGAATGTCTCTCTGACAAATTGCAACACTTTCTTGTCCCCAATTGAGCATTTATGGGCCCAGTTAGGGTGCCAGTTTAGGTAACCTATAAGTGTACAGTAGTTGCAGCATCTGTGGTAAAATGTGCCGCAGGATACCATATAGAGCCTGTATGTCTCCATGCCCAAACGTATCATTTTGTATCCCAACAGGTACTAGATCCTGCTTTCAGTTGTACAGTTTTCCCCAATTAACTTCTCCTTTCACTGTAATATTGTAATCACCTACAGATATCATCACATTCAAATATAAAGTTCTTGGTGCATTTTATTAATGAGGGTAAATGGGCCATTGCTGTGGATATGCTTAGGAAAATCTTTCAATTGCTGGTGACACATCTGAGGTAAAATGGCTGCCTCCACAAGTAGACCAGAAAATAATAATTTAGCAGTCTTAAAGAGGGCGATATTGAAAAGGCCCAAAAAATAAAATCTAACAGTTATACTGTAGTGAGAAACAGGAATACAAGACTTTTAGCATGAGAAAGCAGAAATACATGATACACCTCAATAAAAAAGGCATCTTCTGTAATGGATGAAGTGTTGATAGATTTCTGATCATGGGACAAGCATGAGTTTCATCTGCTGAAGATCCCAGCAGCACAAATAGCACTCTGTGCACCCGGCTGTTTGCTCCGTTCTTTCCTATTTCAGCTGTTTATATTGGCTCTTACAAATCATCTCTGCGCAGAAATAAATGACTAACTGTTGGAGATCTCACAGGAAATACAGAACTTTATTTGCATTAAAATATGCATTTTGGCAGAGCCTTTACATACAGTTACCATAGAAAAGAAGAGCTCAGCAAGCGTTCTAGAGAGAACTGCACTGCAGAAGAGACCGCAACATGACAAGCATACATCCGATCAGTTCTCATTCATCAGGAATTTAAATACCTTTATATTTTATCTCCGCTAAAAGGACAATTCAGTCAAATTTTACTTGATCACATTAACAATCTCTATGTGAATATACTAATCTCTCTCTATCTATATATATTAGTCCAAGAGTCCAAGTGTGTTAGATTTTCGTGATGGTCATGCCATGCATTAGGTCACATCACATCCGACTCCATGCAATGCAACATCGCACGCTCTCTCTTCATACCACATCACCAAGTAACCGCAACCTAAAACTTAAAGGGGCGTTACCATCTGAAACACTTATGGCATATCAATTTAATAAATATCTACTCCCAGGACTCACACCTATTGGGATGATGGGGGTCCCCTTCTCCTCCAATAAGCACATCAGAGAGTAGGAGACCAAGAATGTGGCTCTCTCATTAATAGATCATGGGTGTTGTGGTAAAAGCTCAGCACTTCACAACTATTATAAACTACAAAGGAGAGCGCCGTATGTATGGTCAGTTACCTTTAAAGGGGGTTATCCATTCTTTAATATTGACACCCGCTGATCTGGTGAGAGTGGCAGCAACCTGTAACTACTGATCAGCAGGGGTGCCAGACTCAAACCCCTGCCATTGAGGATAGGTCATCATTATCCATTCCTGGATAACCCCTTTAAAGACTCCTGCACATGATCGTTGTTTTGCATTCCACAAAACATGGATACCAGCCGTGTGCATTCCGCAACAGCCGGCCTATAATAGTACAGTCCTACGCTTGTCCGTAAAGTGGACAATAATAGGACAGGTTTTATTTTTTTGCGGAACGGACATACGCCAGTTACTTCCAGGGTTCTTTGTTTGCAGCCCCATTGAAGTAAATGGTTTTGAATACGGGCAGCAAAAACTAACGGACAAAAATAAAATAAAAAATACCTTTATGTGCATGAACTCTAACTTATATATGCCTTTCTGGAGTGCCAAACGGGTCACTTCCATTTCCCATTATATGAGGGTCCTAAAGATGGATACACATTGGGACTCTTGTGTAGTTTCCATACCAATGGAATGCCGAGATTTATGTTAAAAAAACAAAACAAAAAAAACCTGTTAAGAAATGCCACTACAAATAAAAGGCACTATTTGTTGGGTTGTTTTATAATTGCCAGTTAGCAAGCATACAAGATTTGGCCACGGCTTTGTTTTAAACCTCCCGCCCCCCTTCCCCCCGAAAAAAACAAACAAACCACTATTGTGATGCCACCCTAAGGGCGTTATCTGAACTGCAATTTCTATTTGCGTCAGGATTCTTTATTCTGAGAAACCACAGGAAACTAAAGAAAGAACAATGTAGATTGTAGAAAGTGGAGGCAGAACTCTGTGGGATATCTGAAACCAAGGGGTCATTTACAAACACAGATTTCAGCACAAAGGTTATTTGCACCACAATCTGCGACTTTTTCCCCTTTTCTGCCGCTCATGGAAAAAAGGAGACATGGTTTGGGCAGGGAAAAGGACGGCCCGGGATGCCCATCTCATTTATCATAGCAAAGACGTCCATTTAGACAAGTGTAAAGTCCGGCTAAGTTATGTAAAGGCTGGTGCTGGATGAACCGCCAGCGCAGGAGGGGCGAGGACCGGCGTCTAAGTCGTCGGTCTTCATAAATGTCCCCCAAAGTATTTAGTTTAATCCCAGATTAAGGGAGGGAGAACATTTATCAAGAGTGGCTTTTTTCCCACCGGTCTTGATTCCTCCTGTGCCGCTGACGGATGCGACAAATTTATGCACAGGCACACAACTCTCAATTTTGTTGTATCCTCCTGCTTGCCATGCGACAGTCTGAAATCTAAAACAGCCACCTAGCTGCTGTAGATTCTTCTTTACTCATGCCACAAAAGTGTGAATCAAGATAAATGTGCCAGGCCTGCTGTGCCAACTGCTCCCCACTCTTTTCTCTGCACTTCTTGCAGTGGAAAGGACGGAGGAAACAGGCACCGATTTGGCTGCAAAAAGGGTGTGCGAAATCTGCGACTATTGTGGCGTAAATCACTTAATAAACGTCCCCCTTGGTTTCAGTTAGTCTACAGAGTGCTGTGTGCACCTGCTGTACTACTGTTAGCTCTGGGAGCGCCGTCCTTTGAGGTTTTCTAGAAAGGGAGAACAGGGAAGAGGAAATAATTACATTTTATTATTTCCTGGTGTTGGCTCAAATAAAGAAAAAAAAAAACTAGATCCAAGTCTGGCCTAACCGTATTGAACGGCCTATTAAAGGGAATCTGTCACCACAACCTTAGATGATTATCTCCAGTACTGAAGGTAAGGAGTTCAGATCACCATTTGCCTGCTGTCAGGGCTGTGCGGAAATACAGTCAGGACTTGTGTGAACGAGTCCTCTCCAATATGTTAGCACTGCACAGAAGTCATGAGAATGTGTTTCAGCACAGCTTTGAGCACCGACAGAGGGGGCAGTAGGGAAATAAATAATAGAGATCCTGGACTGCTTATGCGCAGTCCTACAGATTATAGTCCAAGACCACGAGAGAGATTACCTTTAAGAACTTCACATAGATTTAAAAAATATATTTTTTCCCCTCAACATAGCTGTATGAGGGCTTATCATATTTTTAAATGGCACCATATTGAGTACATCTAATGGACTGCATATCTTAGTGATGTTAGTAATGGCATAAAAAACTGCAGTTCTGCTTTTATGGTGTTCAATGTTTACAACAAGTGACATGATAACTATTCTGCAGGTCAGTATGACTATACCAAATTTCTATGTTTTTTTTTATCCTTTTTATTTTTGCACAATAAAAAATTTTTATGGGACAAGTTGTATTTTTCAAATTTTTTTTTTTAGTGTTTGCAGAATACATAATGAGATCATTGCATGTGCAGACATTCCAATTATGTTTTTTTGTTATATAAAAGACTATTGTTTTGTAACTTTTCCCCCCAAACTTTTTTACTTTTTGTCTTAAATCTCAGTAGGCAACTTCAACCTGTAATCCTCTGACCGCCCATATAATACACTGCAATACTTCCGTACTGTCAGTTACAATACGTCAATCAGGGCCTAGTAAGCATCTGTACATGTCAGGCATCAGGTTGCTATGGCAACCTTTCAGGACCCGCATCGGGGAGGGGGACAGCCAAGGTGCTAAATAACCGGAATTGGGGTTATCTTACTCCTGGTTTTTAGAGCGGGGGTGCCAGGTGGGCAACACTTGTCACCGTCAAGAGATGGTACAGGCACAGCTCCTGAGCCCGAGCCACCACTGCCCTAAAACAGTATAGCACTGTAAGTTGACTACCCTTCTACCGCAATTTATTATAATGGCAAAGAGCAGGAAGGGGTTAAATGGAATGTCCATCCTTTTCCAAAGACCGTGGGTCCCCCGCCATTCTCCACTACCAGCTGCAGTGATAACTTCCCGACACAAACAAGCAACAAACATCACTAGTATGCCAAAGATCTGTGCATGAACATTACTTACGAATAATAAGCTTTACACACGTTCCAAAAGAAAACAAGCTCCCAAGTCACTTTTAGCAAAAAGTTTGCATTTATACAAAATTTATACAAAAGAAAAAGTTGTGACTCCAAGAAAGGAGACTTCATTAGCTGTTCTGAGTCATCTGTTGCATAACAACAGCAAAAAGACTGAGCATTTGTAGGTATTCATCTGCTCCATCAGCCAAACACTTGTCCACTTCCTGTAAAATAAAAGTACAATAAAACCATAAAACTTCCAATTAAGAGGTTAACCCCTAAATCATTTTCATACAAGATGTTATGGAGGGCAAACAGCAGTTTTTAAAATTTATTTGCAGTGTTTTAGAATAAATACTACGATTTTTATCCTTTATTTTGGCTACCATCTTGTTGCTGCTGTTAACTTGTATTCCTGGGATGGGCTCTAGAGAACAATCACTCTCACCCACCTTGCACCTGACAATACAGTTCCTTGCAGAAGACATTGTACCGCCATCACGCTGCAGAGGCGCCGCTCCTTCCCTTACAAGCAGGGTAGAAGCCCTGTTTGCAGACAGAACGTGCACATCCACCAGTACTCTGATCACCAGGTGGCACCACACCATGTAATAAAACTTTTATGATCTATATAAGGAATATTTACCAGTGGGGAAACCAGTTCAAACTATTAAAAAGCTAAAGAAATATACAAAGGGACATTATACAAAGTAGATGGCTGCCAAATTGTTCAATAAACTAGTATAGACCGCATACATTTTAAAACAGGATTTTTACTATATAATGAAGTTATGTGACCTTAAATGGGTTCTCCGGAAATGTAAAATGGCCACTGGCATCCTATCCTAGAATGTGAGCAGGACTGGGTGCCACCACTTGCAGAGCTGGTGAGAGGGCTGGGCCTTGCTACACTGCTCTACAGTAGACGGTAATGATGTGATCCTGCCTGTGATATGCCATCATGGCTGAGCAGCCTGACAGGAACAGTCACCAATATGTAGTATATGAAAGTGTAGTGCGCGGTGAGGCCCTGCCCCCTAGGAATCGCTGCAAATGGTGGCATCCAGACCTGCTCACATTCTAGGATAGGATGCCAGTGGCCATTTTACATTTCCGGAGAACCCATTTAACCGCTTCAGCCCCCCTAGCTTAAACACCCTTAATGACCAGGCCACTTTTTACAATTCTGCACTACACTACTTTCACCGTTTATTGCTCCGTCATGCAACTTACCACCCAAATGAATTTTACCTCCTTTTCTTCTCACTAATAGAGCTTTCATTTGGTGCTATTTCATTGCTGCTGACATTTTTACTTTTTTTTGCTATTAATCAAAAATGACCGAAATTTTTGCAAAAAATGACATTTTTCACTTTCTGTTGTAAATTTTTTTAAAAAACTACATTTCTATATAAATTTTCTCTAAATTTATTGTTCTACATGTCTTTGATAAAAAAAATCCAATAAGTGTATATTTATTGGTTTGGGTAAAAGTTATAGCGTTTACAAACTATGGTGCAAAAAGTGAATTTCGGCATTTTGAAGCAGCTCTGACTTTCTGAGCGCCTGTCATGTTTCTTCAGGTGCTAGAATGTCAGGAAAGTATAAATACCCCCAAATCACACCATTTTAGATAGAAGACACCCCAAAGTATTCACGGAGGGGCTTGGTGAGTTCATGTATCATTTCATTTTTTTCACAAGTTAGCGGAAAATGACACTTTCTGAGAAAAAAAAAAAAAAAAAAGTTTCAATTTCTGATAACTTCTGGCAAAAAAAAAAAAATCTCAGACGGACTCACTATGCCCCTCAGTGAATACCTTGGGGTGTCTACTTTCGAAATGGGGTCATTTGTGGGGTGTGTTTACTGTTCTGGCATTTTGGGCGGGGCTAATTGTGAGCCGCCATGTAAAACCTAAAGGTACTCATTGGAATTTGGGCCCCTTTGCGTACCAGGCTGCAAAAGTGTCACTCATGTGGTATCGCCAGTACTCAGGAGAAGTAGGGCAATGTGTTTTAGGGTGTATTTTACATATACCCATGCTGGGTAAGAGAAATATCTCTGTAAATTGACAACTTTGAATAAAATTTTTAAAAAGTTGTCGTTTACAGCGATATTTCTCACACCCAGCATGGGTATATATAAAATACACCCCAAAACACATTGCCCTACTTCTCCTGAGTACGGCGATACCACATGAGTGACACTTTTTGCAGCCAAGATGCACAAAGAGGCCCTAAAACCAATGAGTACCTTTAGGATTTCACAGGGCATTTTTACGCATTTGGATTCTCACGCTTTAGGACCGCTAAAATGCCAGGGCAGTATAAATACCCACAAGTGACCCCATTGTGGATAGAAGACACCCCAAGGTATTCTGTGAGGGTATGGTGAGTTCACAGAAAAAAAAATTTGGAACAAGTTAGCGGAAATTGTTTTTTTTTGTTTTTTTTACAGTCTCATATTCCACTAACTTGTGACAAAAATAATATTTTCCATGAACTCACCATACCCCTCACGGAATACCTTGGGGTGTCTTCTTTCTAAAATGGGGTCACATGTGGGGTTTTTGTACTGCCCTGGCATTTGAGGGTCTCCGCAATCATTACACGTATGGCCAGCATTAGGAGTTTCTGCGATTCTCCGTATATTGAGCATACGGGTAATGAGATTTTTTTCCGTTCAGCCTCTGCGCTGAAAAAAAAAAAATGAACGGCACAGATTTTTTCATTCGCATCGATCAATGTGGATGAAAAAATCTCTGCCAAAATCAGTGACTGCGGTGCGGTGGGCTGGGCGCTAGCTACCTAACAAGTAGCTAGCTAACTGGCGGTAAAAGGGGCCCTTATGCCCCATTCACACGTCCGAAATTCTGTTTGCGGAACGGAATTGCGGACCCATTCATTTCTATGGGGACAGACTTTGTCCCGCTCGGATCCGGAATTACGGATCTGCGCTCCGGTCTGCACTTCCGTTTCTGCAAAAATATAGAACATGTCCTATTCTTGTCCGCAACTGCGGACAAGAAAAAGCATTTTCTATATAGTTCTGGCAATGTGCGGATCTGCAAAATGCGGAAAGCACATTGCCGGTGTCCGTGTTTTGAGGATCCGCGGATCCGTGAATCCACGGATCCGCAAAACACATATGGACGTCTGAATGGAGCCTTACAAGGGGTGTGATCAATGACAGGGGGTGATCAGGGGTCTAGATGGGGTGATCAAGGGGTTAATAGGTGAGGGGGTGGGGGGTTAGTGTAGTGTTTGGTGCAACTTTACTGTAGTTACCTGGTCCTCTGGTGGTCGATCCCAGTAAATGGGACCACCAGAGGACCAGGTAGCAGCTATATCAGACGCTGTTCATAAAACAGCGTCTGATATAGCAGTTTGATGCGATTTTATTCGCATCTACAGCCTGCCAGCGATGATCCATCGCTGGCAGGCTGTAGCCGAACTGCTGTGTCACGCTTCCCTGTGAACGCGCGACGCGCGCGTTCACAGGAAATCTCGGCTCTCACGAGATGACGCGCCGACGCGTCAACTCAGAGCTACAGGGCCGCCCGCAGGACGCATCCCTGCGTTAGGCGGTCCTGTAGTGGTTAAGGTCACATAACTTCATTATATAGTAAAAATCCTATGTGACCTTAAATGGGTTCTCCGGAAATGTAAAATGGCCACTGGCATCCTATCCTAGAATGTGAGCAGGACTGGGTGCCACCATTTGCAGCGATTCCTAGGGGGTGAGGGGCAGGGCCTCACCGCACACTACACTTTCATATACTACATATTGGTGAGTTTTCCTGTCAGGCTGCTCAGCCATGATGGCATATCACAGGCAGGATCACATCATTACCGTCTACTATAGAGCAGTGTAGCGAGGCCCAGCCCTCTCACCAGCTCTGCAAGTGGTGGCATCCAGTCCTGCTCACAATCTAGGACAGGATGTTGGTGGCCATTTTAAATAATTCCCGGAGAACCCCTTTGTTTCAATTCCATAGCAGTTTCAAGATCTGGCTAAAAGGATCACAAACCACCAAAATGCGACCACTTATATGCATCAACTAAATGACACTTTCTTCACACTACTGCAGTTGCCTGAAATGGTTTAATGCTTTGAGACTAAGATTATTACGGAGCTATAGATAAACCTTGACCATTCTGCTGGGAATCTCACCCGTCCATCATTCCTTGGTCAATGTGTGCCTTTTTTTAATTTGAAGAAGTCAGAAGAATTTGTTGGTCTGGCACAAATCCGGTTCTCATAGGTGCTTTTTTGACCATAAAACTCTCAGTGAATAGACCTATTGGTTTGCATCTAAGCACTGCAGGAGCAGTCAAGTCCATTCATGGCGCGCTCATTCCTTATAGGTACAGTCTCAAAAATGTCTGCAACAAATTGCTTGTGCACATAACGTTAGGGCTCATGCAGAGGGCTTTATTTATTAAGAGATGCATGAGCCCTTTACTGTACCTCTCAAAGTGTGGAGTAAGGAAATATTCTGCCTTACAGCAAGGGGCAGCCTATATGACAGTGCGCTTAAGATACATGGCTCTATATTGAAAAAGCCGTATAGGTCTAGCACAAAGGGTTACCATGGCTGCCAGGGGCCTAATAAAGTCCCTACGGTGTGCCTTCCATATCTGCCTATTTGGCCATAAAGCATGCCCTTAGCGCTTGCCTGTCAGGGTAACACTCACAGGCAATCACACTTTGGAATATAGAATATCCAATCAATCAGCAGTGAACAGGTCTTGAGCAGGACAAAACCTCTCTGGTCTTTTGGGTCAGAGCCTGGCATTATGAAAGGATTGAGCGAGCTGACAGCACAGAATAGCCGCAGGAGAAAATGGAATAGTGGAGGGCACAGCCTGAAAACCTCCATCTAATCGCAGATAACCCGTGTATTTTAATGCATAGTAAATGTTTAATAGAGACTAAATACATGCAAGAAGCAAGAGGCTCCTTCTCTAGCATGGTCATTTCCCAATGAACCGTCACTTACTGCAAGCTTCTCTGCAATGACCGCCTTCTGTTTGTCAGTCAGATCTTCTCGTTCGAGTACAATATCATGGAGCTGGTTTACAAGCTGTGTTGCTGTATGGCCATTATTTATCAAATTCTTTGTAGATGGATACATAAAAAAAAATAATTGAAATTAAAGTTTCATAAAACAAAAAACACATTACACTCCAGTTAAATTTTACAAGTCATCGTTACAGGAACATAAATTCAATCTTCAGCGTTAGCACATTTCAATGGAGCGTTTAAAAAGGAATTTACTGTGCGCAGTGCACGGACCAAGTAGCAAAGATTTTCTTACCTTCACTACAATTTCTAGCTTTTCAAAGGATCCGCTCTGACAAGCTGCCATGACTCTTTCAAGGGTTTCCTTAGGGATCACCTACATGAAAGGAAAACAAAGAAGACGGGGAATGGTGAATCAAATGCTTTTTTTAAATATAAATTGTACCTAGATCTTAATAATTTAATACCTGGTTTTATTTTAAGACAACTAATAACGATAAATTGACAAAATACACAATAATTAAGAAGACCTCCAACAGTCTTTGTATTTTCGATTAGAAATGGTATCAAGATCTTACACGGACAAAAGTCGAAGCACAAATGAAGTGTAGATGCACAAATCACAACATATACATGTGTGACCAGAAAAGGAATACATATTACATATAACCCGAGAGGAACAGTACTATAAAGAGCAGAAGCCACATCTTACCCCGGCTATTTCAGTTACCACTTGTTCTGTAATCTCCTTGCCTGCAGTAAGCCTGGTGGCACTTTGGAGGAATGTGATTGCTTTCCTCAAGTCTCCTTCTGAAACCTCAACCAGATTACTTACAGCCTACAAAAAAAAAAAAAAAAAAAAAAAAAAAGGAAATAAAAAGCAGCCTATTAATATTTACGCTTCAGGTTTGCCTTGAAAATCAAAATACGAAGTTTATTTTATTCTCCCCATTTTTTTTTGTTTTTGTTTTAGGAGGGAGTAAGTCAAAGAGGTGGGTGTCACCGTGTCTCCTCCAGGCCAATATTTCAAATTCCAAATTCAAGAACACAAGGGAAATAACTACATCAGTAGTCTGACACCCGGGACCCCGCCAATCAGCTGTTTGAGAAGGCAGTGGCAGTATTGCCGTGGCCTTCTCGCCGTTTACCGCAGTGACGTCATGACTTGTATCACTGGCCTGGGCGGGGCTAAGCTTCATTAGAGTAAACGGAACTTAGCCCGGCCCAGGCCAGTGATACAAGTCGTGACGTCACTGGGCCTGAGGTAAACAGTGAGAAGGCCACCTTCTCAAACTGCTGATTGGCGGGGGTCGCAGGTGTCGGACCCCGCCGATCAGATGCTGATGATCTATCCAATTACTGCAAAACCCATCTTTTTTTTCAATATAGTGTCTGAATGCCTACTAGATGATTCCAACAGAAATCAGTAGTTATTTTTCATTTTCTTTATATTGTCCCTCTCTATACAGCACCCATTTTGATGCTGCTAGGGGCAGGATCTGTCTCTGTATTTACAAGGTGAAATATTCATAAACACAAATTTGCTATAAGAAGCCGCTCTGATGTTCTACTGCCCAGTATATAAAACAGCAAGCAGAGGAGATGCCCTCCCATAACAGGAAGGACAGGAAGCTAGGAGATAACCACATGTTCAGTGTATAGGATGTCACACTTAAAGAGGACCTTTCACCTAAAAAAAAAATATCCAAAAGTTATATCACCTTATAGGGGTCAAACCCCTGATGTCTTCACCATTTTTCTTTTTTTAAAACGACCCCCCATTAGCCCGCCTTGCTCCCCGATATCTTCTGCGCCTCATATGCAAATGAGGCGTCTTGGTTATAGTAGGCGTTATCTCCAAAGTTATGGTGGGCGTGTCCGGGCGTTCCTCCTCACTCCCTGGCTGCGAGCGCATCCAATAGCAGCGCTCGGCTCTTAGCCAGGGAGAAGGAGCTCAAGTTCTCGCGAGAACTTGAGCTTGCTGAGTCCCGGAACCCGCGCCATCTTGGTACACTCGCTACGCTCCCTGGCTAAGAGCCGAGCGCTGCTATTGGATGCGCTCGCAGCCAGGGAGTGAGGAGGAACGCCCGGACACGCCCACCATAACTTTGGAGATAACGCCTACTATAACCAAGACGCCTCATTTGCATATGAGGCGCAGAAGATATCGGGGAGCAAGGCGGGCTAATGGGGGGGGGGTCGTTTTAAAAAAAGAAAAATGGTGAAGACATCAGGGGTTTGACCCCTATAAGGTGATATAACTTTTGGATATTTTTTTTTTTAGGTGAAAGGTCCTCTTTAAGTGACTAACCTAACTGCATGTCAACCATTTGCACAATATTTAAGAGTGGAAAAAACACCTTTAATCTTTTACCCCTTTAAAGGACAAATAACTGACTACTAAAGGGATCAACATTTTCTCATTCAGCAAGTAATGTAGAAATTTTCCTGGGGTAAGAAAGATTTAAAAAAAAAAAAAAAAGATAAAAAAAAACCTACCCCTCCCCCCCCACAAAAAACAAAAACAAAACACCACATACGTCAGTTGTAATTTGTACATTTTCCTTTTTGCAGATATCCAGAATTCTTTGGGTCTGTATGGCATCTGCCAGTGGTTTAAATCGAAACTTAGAACATCTCGAGGTTAAAGGTTCAATAATCCTACAAGAAAGATCCAACATATTAAAAGTTAAAGGGTTTTTTCCAGAGAGCTATTTTTTTTTATAGGAAAAAGAAACTAAGACCATTATTACTCCCCTCATCGATCCCTGCTGCTCTCCACTTCCTTTTCCTAGCTCAACACAGAAAACTGTATGGAAGCAGCTGCTGCAACCCTGGCGGGAGCAGAGGTGATCCACCTCAGTGATTGGCTAAGCAGGCATTCCAAGGCATTTCCTGTGTGAGGACCTGGGACCAGAACGTGGAGAGCAGCATCGGAATGATAACAGATCAATGAGTTTTTTGTTTTTTTAACCCTTTCCCTTTTTTACTGCATCTCCCTAGAAAACTCCTTTAAAGATATTTTCATTAGAAAGCTCTATTGATTGCGTATATACCTTGTCAAAATGTGGTGCATTTCTTGGTACACTATGTCAAGTTTTACATCTTTTTATGAAGCAAATGCACCAAAAAGAATAGTCTATAAGAAACTATAGGAAATCAGCAGTCAAGCTTAAAGGGGTTGTCTGAGTTTTTTGTTCTTTGTATGTTTCTTTTTTTCAATCAAATCTTTTTTTATTATTATTTTCACACAATATTATAAACAAGCGAATCATACAGGTACAGTAAAGCATGAAGTAGCAGGTCAAACCTGTTACATAGGATATATCATTCACAATGAATAGATAACTGTACAGAACTGTACCCATGAACATGTAAGACCCATACGCCCACCCACCCCCCCTTTAACCGCGCCATCCCTGATGCATTCCCACATCCCATGCCTTCTATAGTATACAGTACCAGCGCTTGAATCAATAAACACATACCCAAGAACAATCACCTTGTGTTTTGTTGTAGACTTTAACCAATAATATTTCTTGGTTCAAATCATATTTCATCCCACTTCACAAAGTCCAAAATAATCAATCGGAAGTAGACAACAAAAGGTCAAACATCCTACCTAATACAACACCCACTAGCTAGTATCCGTACTCAAAGCATATATGATGATGTGAGTTTGCAAAAAGGATAAGCAAAACAAAAAAGAAGGAAAAGAACCCCCCCAAAACCCAGACGCCAATTCACACATAAGGAGCATCAGATCACTATATGAGTATGCAGCAACCATTCATTCCATAACGCTTCAAACTTCTGGGGACATCCTCGTTTCTCAAACACACACCGTTCTCTCACTAACATATCGTGTACTTTCTTCACAAACTCACCCTCCGTCGGCGGACTTCCCTGGATCCAATATTGCGCCACCAGTTTCCTGGCTACATATAACAATCTCCCCACCGCCTCCTTGACCTTTTCCCCCCCATAAATATCGGACACATATCCCAAAACGCACAGTTTGGGGTCCTTAGGTAGCCCAAGCTTCATATTCGCATTGGTTAAAAGCAGCACCTTATCCCAAAAGCAGCCTATCACCGGACATGACCATAACATATGTACTAGATCCGCTCCTTCTGCTGAACACTTAGGACACCGATCATCAGACCTAACCCCAATTTTCCATAAAAACACTGGAGTTTTATACACTCTGTGTATAATATACAGCTGCGACAACCGGCCTTGCTCACTCAAAGACACCTTAGGGACAGCTTCCAAGATTTCCACCCATTGCCTCCGCTGCATGGGTCCCAGATCCGATTCCCAACCCCTCATCCGCGTCAGTGGGTAACCTTCAAGAAAATTATCCAACAAGAGAGCATAAACCTGCGAAATTAGGCCCCTTTTCCCCCCGGAAGGAAGAACAAGTTTGTACAATAAATCCATTTTGGCCACCTTACAGCCTTTCCGAGCAGTGACCTCATATGCGTGCCTCAGTTGAAGATACTGGTAGAACCTCGCCTCAGGAATATTAAATTCCGATTGCAGGCCCTGAAAGGACTTAAACTGTGTGCCATCCAACAAGTGCCCCAATCTTCTCACTCCAGCAGCCTCCCAGTCCCGAAAACTGGACAAAGACAGGAATTCAGGTAACAGATTGTTATCCCAAATTGGCGAGAGCTCTCCAACTCCACCCACTCCCCTCAACTGTTTAACCTTCATCCAAACTTTCTTCATCATTTCCACCAGCTTAATTTTCTCCCTCCCAACATACACATAAGATCCGGCGTTCCCAACCAGTGCTGTAACATCCTACTAGTCATATCCGGGAGCTGACAATCCATCCATCCCCTGAAATGCTGGCACTGAGAGGCTAGAAAATAAACCCATGCATTCGGTACCGCCAAGCCGCCTCCCAGCTTAGGGTATTGCAGCGTCTCCAGCTTTACCCTCGCCGCACCATACTTCCAAATGAGGTCCCTAAACATAGAGTGTATTCTCCTGAATTTGTCCATCGATATCCAGACCGGCGCATTATTCAGAATATACAACAGTTGTGGCATCATAACCATTTTTAATAAATTAACCCTCCCCACCACCGAATAGAAAGAGTCTGCACCAGGTTCTAACCTTAGGGCGAAGAACCGTCAGTAAGGGATCCAGATTCAAGCCCTCAAAGTCAGACACTCTAGCCGATATAGAGAGCCCCAAATATTTGAACGTGCGCACACAGGGGATCACACCTCGCACCATGGTATCCACCCTCATCTGCCCGTCCAGTGGTAAAATGGCCGATTTCTGCCAATTAATGGTAAGTCCCGAATACCTTCCGTACCTATCAATCAGAGACATTGCAGCCGACAGAGATGCCCCCGTGTCACCCAAGAACAACAAAGCATCATCAGCGTACAACGCAACTTTGTTCCACACCTCACCATATCGGAACCCCACAATATGCGGCGATAACCGTATCATTGCCGCCAGAGGTTCAATTGCTAGTGCAAATAACAAGGGTGACAGGGCATCCCTGCCTGGTACCCCTAGCCAACCTAAATTTACCCGACAGACTCCCATTTGCCCTAATACGCGCGCTGGGGTTTGAATACAACACTTGCACCCACTGTATGAATCGAGGCCCAAATCCCATAGCCCTCATAGTACCCCATAAAAGCTCCATTCTACACTATCAAACGCTTTAGCAGCGTCTAGCGTAAGTAGGGCCCTATCTCCACCATTGTCCGCGGGAATACTTAAACTGGCATACAACCGGCGAATGTTTATAGCAGTAGACTTACCCGGCATGAAACCCGTCTGATCCGGGTGTACAATGGAAAGGATCACCCTGGACAACCTGTTCGCCAACACCTTTGCAAGTATCTTAACGTCAGCCGTAAGCAGAGATATAGGCCTATAAGAATCCGGCGACTTCACGTCCTTACCCGGTTTCGGCAAGACTACAATAACGGCTTCTTGCATAGAAGGAGGTAGCGAACCGGTCTCCAAAGAGTGAGTGACCACCTTAAGCAGTTCAGGCAATAAAACCCCTGTAACTTCTTATAAACTTCAACCGGCAAGCCGTCAGACCCCGGAGCTTTACCATTAGCCATATTGCCAAGTGCCGCCTCCAATTCCTCCAGTGAAACTGGCTCTTCTAATCTTTCCCTATCCGCATCCGACAGCACAGGTAAGTGCGCCTCCGCCAGAAAGGCTCTCAGGGACTCCTCTGACTCAGTGACTGAGGATGCGTATAAGGAAACATAGAAATCCTGCAGGACCTCCAAAATCCCTTTAGTGTCACATCTAACATTACCCCCAACATCCCTCATTGCCGCTATACACGAGGACTCTCTCTGAGCTCGAGACACCACTGACAGCAAGTGACCCACTTTCTCACCATCTTCAAAGTACTGTTGTCTGTAAAAGCCCGGTTTTCTCTCAGCCACTAGTAGCAAATGACACCGCAGCTGTTCCTGTGCCGCATCCAAAGCCTCACTGTTGGTCAAAGTAGGAGATCTACAAAATGATCTCTCCGCCTCCACCACCAGAGCATGGGCTTTCGTATCTGCCTCTCTAGATCTAGATTTACGCTTACTAATTTCTTTTATTAACAAGCCACGAAGAAATGCTTTCATTGCATCCCAGATAGTATGAAGAGAGGCAGAACCCTCATTCATTGTGAAGTATTCCCTGAGTGCCACAGAGATGTCCGTGAGATCACCCAGGACATTCAGCCAGTGTGAGTTACATCTCCACAGCTGCGGTCCTTGCCTGAGCACCCCGAAATCCAACTCCACCTGCAGCAAGGAGTGGTCAGACAACGATCGAGGGTGGTAGATGACCTTGTGCACCAACGGCAACATTGCTTCATTAACAAGGGCCAAATCAATGCGTGACAAGGTATGACGAGTAGCCGATCTACAAGAATACTCTCGTTTAGTAGGGAACCTCACCCTCCAAACATCTAACAATCCACTCTCCGACATCAAATGCCTTAAGGCAGAGCTGCCCGGAGACCCTCCAGAGCCCGCTACCCGGCACCTATCAACAGAGTCATTTGGCGTACAATTAAAGTCTCCCACCAGGAGCCAGGGGATCCCAGGAAAGTCCGCCACAAAGGACAAGATCATCCGTAACATTGGGGAAGAAAATGGAGGGGGCACATATACCGACACTAACACCATTCTCACTCCGTCTATTCTACACACCACACATACGAACCTGCCTTCCACATCCACACATTGGGTAACATGTTCATACCGGACATTCTTATGCACCAAGATACATACTCCTCTAGAATGTGAAGACCAAACTGCATGAACCGCATAACCCACCCATGACTTTTGCAGCCAGTGCACATTTTCCTGTTTTAGATGTGTTTCCTGCAGGCAACAGATCGCCGGATGAAACCGCCCCAGATAATGGAATAGACTATGCCTCTTTTTTGCATCCGCTATCCCTCGTACATTCCAGCTCAACACCCTCGTCAACTGAGCCATGATAAGACCAGAGAAACATAACCATAATACATACTCCATTCACATCCCATCCACTCCTGTGTAGCGCCATTTACCCAACACTCAAACTCCCCTTCCCCCCCCACCCCAAGCCCCCCCCAAACAAAAAGGCAAATTAACCCAAATAGGAACCCAATCTCGGGGCAACCATAAATCAGCATACCCGCCAAACATCTTGCACCAACAGGAACTCGATTAAACATCCCTTCCATGTGAAGGGAACTATCCTCCACCAAGATATACCCAGTCGTCATCAACCCACCCCCTCCCACCACGCAGGCTACAGTGTGGTAGCATTCATTAAACTACAGAACACGTGCAACTGAACCGTGACAATAACAACCAAATAGTCACGTGTTGACAACCCTTATGCTGGAACCAGTGTGCATGGTACTAGCTTTCAAGTGTCCAGCGAACCATCCCTCAGCTGCCTTTCGTGGATATCCAGCCACTGCGCTGCCTCCTCCGGATCTTCAAAGAATCTAGTAGATCCCAACGCAGCCACACAGAGTTTGGCTGGAAACAGCATTGCATATGGGACCTGCAAGCCCCTTAGTCTCTTCTTTACATCCATAAAACGACTCCTCCTCCTCTGCACTTCGTTAGAATAATCAGGGAAGATAGACACTTTGGCCCCATTGAGGGTCATATCAGCATTGTTCCTATAGAGACGAAGTATAGTGTCCCGGTCCCTGAAATGTAAAATCTTTGCCAGAATAGGCCTCGGCGGTCTGCCAGGCGGAAGCGGCCGCATCGGCACTCTATGCGCCCTCTCCACCGCATACAAGAGGGAGAGCCCCTTATCCTGGAACAATTGACGTAGCCAGTTTTCAATAAATTCTGTGGCATTCGCCCCCTCGGTCTTCTCAGGGACCCCTACAATTCTCAGGTTATTACGGCGGGACCGATTTTCCAAATCATCCGTCTTAGCATACAGAGTAGCAATATCTTTGGCAGCCATCTTGGACGCCATCTGCAAAGGCGATATGTCGTATTCTAACTGCGATGTCCTCTTTTCAAGTTCAGCAGTACGCTCCGATATCTTATGTAAATCATGTCGGATAATCGATACATCAGACCTCAAACTGCCGACCTGCACAGAGAGTACCTTCAGAGTGTTATTACAGCTCGCCACTGCCGCCATAATGTCTTTCAGAGTAGGCTCCTCCACATCCACAGCCTGTGAGGCCTCCTTCCCCCTTCTAGTAGTTCCAGAGCCCGCAGTCGGCGATTCAGGATCCCTTTGAGTCTCCCCCTCAGAAGATTCGTCCTCCGGCTCCGAAAGAGTAGGTGAGTCTGCTCCTTTATCCTGTGACCAGTCACCCGTTCCTCCTGTATCTCTCGCAAATTTGCTGAGTTTGGCAGCAGCGCTCCGGCTCACCGCCTCTTGCGACGCCAGCACCTCTCCTCCCGCCGCGCCATCTTGGCCGCTGTCCATCTTCTCCACTCTCGACGCTTTAGTCATCTTTTTCGGCATGTCGGGCGTCTGAAATTCGGATAGCAGGTACCAGCCACTAAGTCCACACCAGGCAGATAGATCAGGCACCAGTAATCTTCGCTACCCAGGAGATTTTATCAGGATACCGGCAGGAGAGCAGAGCAGCGCGTCCTACTCCATGCGATGGCAGGCCACGCCCCTTTGTATGTTTCTAACTAGGCAAATGAAAGGACTTTACAATTCACTTACTTTATCTCCAGTTGCTGCTTTCTCAGATTTCACTGAGGGTCACATGACCTGTGATGTCAGCTTCTCTCCCTGCTCTAATGAGGTTTTGTGCACAAACCTGAGAGAGCAGCTATGTGCCTGCACTGCCGTCTGCTCTCTCCCTGGATTCTTGAGGAAAAACATTAAGCCCTTCAGCTGCACAGACTCAGGGCTGAAGGCTTTACCGAGTAGCTGCAGGCAGTGAGGAGACAAATGCTGGGCACAGGAGCTGACAGAGGAGTTCTGTAGAGCATGGCACAAGAACAGGTAGGGGAAAGATCCTGTGTGTATCAGCAGTGTCATTGTACAGCTGGGACTTTTAGTCCTACAAATACAACATGCTGCTGAGTATCCCAGCAGTCAGACATGTCACTCAGGCAGCACTTGTATTCACTCCTTTTGCAGAGCAGGGAGAGGGGCAGAGATTGTTGTTATTGCAGGTAAACAAAGGGCCAGAAGAGAACCAGGGAAATGAGGAAATATATATTTTTTTTGCCTAAAACTTGCTTAGCTTAGTTATATATTGCTGCCCATCAGATTTACAGTGCTATATATTTTTTTTTCATAACTCGGACAACCCATTTAAACGGCCTGAATTCCAGCGGAAACTACTGTCAGTATACTGCTGTTGTAAGGTAGTCTAAATATAATAGTAGGTTGATAACAGCTGTGTTGTTCTTTTCATGGAACTAGACTGACAGGGCAACAACAAGGGGGGTTAAGAAAAGTATACAATGCACTAAGCAGTATACTTTTTTCTGTATACCTTCATATGGAATATTGCTGTCTACTATGCTATACCATACCACATAAAAATGGACCACCAACATATTGTATGTGGAGAGGAACAAAGGACACTCTTTTAGCCACTATTGGGTAGAGTCCTAGGGACATCTTTTGGGTCTAAATATTAAATGGACCGCGCAGTCCATTTAATATTTAAACTTGTTGACTAGAGACCTACCCACCTCTTCATAAGGACTGCAGCATTTTGGAAGATACGTATATTGGAATTAATTCTTTCATTGTGACATGTTTTGGGTCTGTACTGGCCGCTTTTCCAGGCATATACACCAAACCTCTGCTTCAAATTTGATGTGAACGTAACCTAAGGCCTCTTTCACACGAGCGTGTCCGGATTAGGTCCGAATGCGTTGCGGATGCGTTCAGTGAAAACTGTGCGATTTCACAGGCAAAGCCATTCAGTTTTTCCTGCGATTACGTTCAGTTGTTTCCGCGCGGGTGCAATGCGTTTTGATGCGTTTGTCACGCGCGTGATAAAAAACTGAAGGTTTACAAACAACATCTCCTAGCAACCATCAGTGAAAAACGCAACGCACCCGCACTTACTTGCGGATGCAATGCGTTTTTCACGCAGCCCCATTAAAAAAAAAAACAGAATATAGAACATGCTGCGATTTTCACGCAACGCACAAGTGATGCGTGAAAAAAAACGCTCATGTACACAGACCCATTGAAATGAATGGGTCAGGATTCAGTGCGAATGCTTTGCGTTCACGTCACGCATTGCACCCGCGCGGAAAACTCGCTCGTGTGAAAGGGGCCTAAGAAGCTCTATCTTTCTCAACAACCACAAATAGATGACCACTTAAATACATGCCATCTACTTGCAGAAGACAGGACATTAGTTTTATGGTACTATAGCGACACATGGTGCACACACTACAGGCCCTATGTTATTTGGGTAAGGGCAGTCAGCTAGTCAGAGATGACATGAAAAGGGGCTATTCAAGGGTCTCTACAGGGAGCTACCCGAGTGCAGGGAAACCCAGTTTTACTTAGTTTCTGTAGCAGTCTCAGAATGTATACTCACTGGGGGAAATGTTCCCAATGTGTGCCCATCCGTAACATCTCCCTGGACTGACACAGTGTTAAGTAAATCCTCCCTGCCCTGCTGTCAGTGCACCCAGAGAGGAAGGTAAAGACACGGGAGAGATACTAGTTTGACAAATTATATTAAAACGGACCGCCCATTTTTTTTTTTAAAAAAAGTACTATAATAAATAGGCACTGATTGCTTCTTAATATGAGAAAACAAGTGCAGTAGTGGGTGCAATTTTAAATGCATACCAACAAAATTAAAAGGGGGGGGGGGGGTGGTGAAGGTATGTGTGCATTGTTTTTATTGCTGCTGAACAAATGTAGGCTTGGATTCCACATAACGTGTGAAAAAGGAGTGTAGTCCCTGGTTTAAAGGGACTCTTTCACCCCAAAAACCCATTTTTCAACACTCACATCTTTCTCTGCAAAATTGCCCCCACATTTAAAGCTTCTTACCCTATTGCTGTACCTCCTACCGATCTTCAGAAAATGACTTTAATTGCAGATGTCAATCACAGTTGAAGGTGCCCAGGGACGGCGTCATAACGGCCGGTGCCCAGGCCGCGCGCTCATGTTCATACCTTTCCACTCCGCCTTACACCCAGACGGCCCACCCTCCTCCAGTGGCCAAATCCCGCACCTGCACCGAGGATCCGGATGTCTGCGTCTGCGCACTGGTTTCCCGATTACTGGCAGAAGCATCAGGGTATCCAGTGCGCAGGCGCGGACATCCGGATCCTCGGCGCAGGCACGGGATTTGGCCACTGGAGGAGGAGGACAAGCTGAAGACACTGGGCGGGCCGTCTGGGTGAAAGGCGGAGTGGAAAGTTATGAACATGAGCGCGCGACCTAGGAACCGGCCGTTATGGCGCCGCCCCTGGGCACCTTCAACTGTGATTGACATCTGCAATTAAAGTCATTTTCTGAAGATCTGTAGGAGGTACAGCAATAGGGTAAGAAGCTTTAAATGTGGGGGCAATTTTGCAAAGAAAGATGTAAGTTTTGAAAAATTGGTTTTTGGGGTGAAAGAGTCCCTTTAACATGGTACACTGCCATATTCATGAGTGATGTAATACCAGCTTTAGGCCCCTTTACCATGGGCATACATTGCAAGTCAAATTATGTAAACTGTGCAAATCTTCTCATAGTTTTCCCTGTGTAGGAGCCAAAGAATTGACACCATATCTAAAAAACGGCACGGTATGTCAAGTGACTAGCGGAATGGTTTCCTCAGCGTGTGGATGAGATTTGATAACATTTCATCCACTTTGCTGCGACTGTATAATGTCTGATGAATTACTACACACAAATCCATAAGGAAAATTTGCCGCTCTCCCTCTATGGTCATTAATATCAGTTTGGCAGGAGCCCAACTCCTGGGACCCCTGCCGATCAGCTGTTAGAAGAGGCTGGGAGCACCGCGGCCTCGTTCTAGGCTACGTGACTTCACCATACATTGGTCACATGGCTTAATTGCAGCTCAGCCAGTCCCATTTAAGTGAATGAGGCTGACCTGCAATACCAAGCACAGCCACTATACAACGTACAGCGCTGGGCTTGGAAAGCTGCGGGGAGCCGGCTGCATGCAAGATCTCTGTGAAACAGCTGATCAGCAGGGGTGTTGGGACTTGGAACCCCGCCAATCTGATAATCAAGGCAACAGCCTAGATCAACTTGTCTTTTTAACTTATGACTGTCATCCAGAAAAACAATGACAAACATTTGTAATGAATTTGGAAACCTACCACCGATCTCTACCCACAACGCACACTAGGATCAGCTTCATAGGAAGCCAACTTGCCTATCTGCATGTTTTTGGAGTGTGGGAGGAAACCACAGTACCTGGGAAACCCAACGCAAACCTGGGGAGAACATACAAACGTTATGCAGATGTTATCCCTGGTCGGATACAAATGCTGGACCCCAGCTAACCATTGAGCCACCGTGCTGCCCACCTGACCTTTACAGACTAACCATGAAATGAAATCTCTAATGTATATCCAGCTCAAGCCAACTGGTTGGCCTAAATAGGTCCTACAGTATTACTAGAGAGTAAGTGGGTTGTTCATAACGTGCCAATGAGACTGTCCGAAACATCAAAGAGAACTTACCTACTGACATAATTACAAATGAGACAAAATCGAGTTGTTTTAGACTCTTTTTCCATGGTGCGCCTCAAAGCAGCCTGTGCCGCTGATGTCATAGAGTCGGCTTCGTCCAGGATAACAATTTTAAATGGGGGGCAGGGTTTGCCACTGCGAACAAAAGAAGAGAAAGTCATAAGCAGAAAAGACAGAAGCCATAACCGCCCCTTGTGTAAACACGCTGATACGACCGTAAATCTACCAAATTGTTATTTATTTCTCAATTCTGCTTTGTGATGTACACTGTGACAAAACATGAATCTTATACAGAATATAAAATACTAAGTTACTCTGCAATTGTTTGTGGTTTATTTCCACACTGAGCTGCTTACTGGGAGTAAGTGGATGAAGAAGCTGCTGTATGGTAGGACACATACTGACAACACCCATCCCAAAGCCTCAGTTTTTTTCCTCATTTGATCCACCGACAGCACAAGCAGCTCCTACAGTTTGGTTGTCTACCAACCCACAGGTGTCACCTTCTTTGCACAGGTCTGTCTCTACCCAACCATTCCCAAAGCACACATTACATGTCCTGCCATTGGCAACCAGCCACCATCAGCTTCGTTTGCAGTGCTGTCCATAACGAGAAACCCGGACTCATACAGACTGGAACTGTATAGTCTCTAGTGACGAATCCAGGTTCTGTTCAGGATCCAATCATGGTCAGGTTTGAGTGCAGCTCAGCGATATGTGCCGGACATCATGTAGCCACATGTGTTACCTCTCATAACAGGGCTTCCAACCAGTATTTTTTATTAGAATAATTCTTGTCCACACACAGTAAGGGGTTCCCAGGAACGTCTTCGCCAGATTGGAGCACTTTCTTAGCCTGCTCAGCCGCCAAATTTATTGTCAATAGAGCATTTATGGCAGGGCTCGACAAATCCCAGGCGCCAGGTCGACCAGGAATTTGGTCCTGGCGCCTGGGTATTTATCAGCCCGTTTTCTAAGGTGCTCGGGCGCAGGGCTGGCGCGTCTTATAGGCGGACTAAGAGCGCCGACCCCTTCATGCTGCAGCCGCCCGAGCGCTCTATATAGAGCCTCAGGCGGCTGCAGCACTGCTCAGGCTGGCACGTCCATGAGGGCGCACCGCCCGGGCGCAGCATGAAGAGAGGGACTGACAGGAGGGAAGCACTCAGCGCTCCCTCCTGTCACTTCATTGTAGCCTGGCCGAGCCCTGTATGGTCAGCGGGTACAGGGAGCATCTGTCTCCTGTACCCGGCTGGACTGACGGGAAGTGCGCACTAACTAAAGTTCCTGTACCCGTGGACCATACAGAGCTGGGCAACGCTACACTAGAGGTGTGGGGGTAGAATCAAAAGGGGGGGGGGGAGAGAATGACAAGAGGGGGAAGGAGAATGCCATGGGGGGGGGGAATGACAAGAGGGGGGAAAGAGAATGACGGGGGGGGGGGGTTTGTAGTGATACAGAGGCTGAGCCCCAGGTGGGAGTTGTAGTGATGTGGGGACTGCAGAGGCTGAGCGCCAGGTGGGGGTTGTAGTGCTCAGTAAAGTGTCATGGTGCCCGCTGTGTTATGCCCTCCGGACCCCGCTGCCCTCCCCTCCAGACCCCGTAATCCTTGTAAGGGTTTCCACATGTCATGGCGGCCGCCAGGGGCGATCTCACTTGGATGCTGGCAGCGTCTGACGTGTCATAACCAATTGAAGAGGGGAAGCACTATGGGGGCCCTATATACTGGCACATTATGGGGGACCCTATATACTCACACATTATGGGGGGCACTATGGAGAAGAGGGGAAGGACCATATTGAACTGGCATGCATCATTGGTTGGCTCTATAGAGAAGTGGGGGGGGAGGAGAAGCACTATGGGGGCATCTACTGGGGGCTTTATGACGCGGCTCCGTCTGGCTCCTAACTTTTTTAGCTGGCTCCTAGATTCCAAGGAAATTTGTCAAGCCCTGATTTATGGAACTAACTGGGACAGCCACCTACAGGCCCAGCTGAAACAAAATATGCAGCAGATACCATACAGAGCCTGTATGCTTTCATACCGAGCTGCATCTCATCTTCTATCCAGGTTGGAGGTGACCCAACAGTGTTCTAGAGCCTCCTTTCAATTGTACAGTTTTCCCCAAAACACGTAACTTTCGCTCTAATATTGTAATTAATTACTTTCACACAGTTTTATTTTATTCCAAAAACTCCTTCTTGGTGCGTTATTTTTGTTAAGGAGTGCAACTTATTGTACAATCAGGATACGAGAACAATATTCTGCTTACTCAGAACGGGATCCACCAACTGTTAGCTGAGAAAAGTTTTTCACTTTCTCCCGAATTACTTGTATTCCTCTTTCGTCAGATGCGTTTAATTCCAGAACACGCTGTCGAAACAATTCTGGCCTGAAAATAATTAAGAATAAATTGAAGTGTTGCAGTCCAAACACCTGCATTCACACAATGGGTCTCAACTGTGTTTTCAATTAAAAGCCTTTTCCTCAGTCTCACACACTTTGTGGACAATAGACAATATGTCCACAACCAGTTAACCCATGATAGCAATAACGTTACCAGCAGCAGCGGTATTCTTTACTGGGGCAGTCATTTTGGAAGCAACAGACTATATCATAAGCAGCTTACATAAGACATTAGTGTTATATATCATTCTAAAGGATCGAACAGAGAAAGCAGGATAAAGTAAAATGTCCAGAATATTGCAGTATCAGCAGTGATTCAGCCGGTAATGGAGCTTTGCCCTTTGTTTTGCACTGTTACATACCCATACAGCTCTCTGGATGCTGCCAAAATCGTAGATGTTTTCCCAGTTCCGGGTGGGCCGTAGAACAGAAGATTAGGGAGCTAGCAAATGAGAAAAAAAAAATTAAATAAATAAAAAATACAGTAAGCCGACTCATCAAAACAGCTAAAGCAGAAAGTACAAACATAAAGGCTTCTCATTCATGAAGAAAGTCGTCCTGCTTCACAGTCATCATATCAAGTGCACATTGGAAGGGGATATGACGTCAGGATGACTACCTGAGCATACCATTACCCTGCAGTATATGATTTGTTCTCTGCCAGGCCTTCTTCCTATGGGTGTTAGTGTCCCCATATCACAGAAAACTGCCCAATATCCCATATTTCATTGACATCTTACACCAGCACGGGGCCTATGTGTCATTATTTAGCAAACAGAAGAACAATGTATCTTGTATCAAAACTTTAGCATATTACACTTTAACTCTTGGAACTTTATTCTGTGCTTTTTTCCATGTCAATTTCCTGACCAAACTCATCAGATGATGTGGTCCAAGACTAACATCTAATGCGTCTCCCCTGACCCTCCCCCAACAACAGATATTAAGGGAAAGAAGGGTCGGACATGTTGGATTTCATTATGCCCAAATCCTTCTGGCAGCTGAGAATATGTTCTCAGTCCGCCAAGCCAATAGTGCCAGTGCATGAAGGACATGGACGGAATAGCTATCAATTTACTGCAGAATTATGCTGATTTACATGCTCATGCCAGAAGCGGCTGCTCATTAGTGGAAGTTTACATGAAGAGATCACCTCCATAGTATGAGGATGAGCAATGGCTGCTGCTGTCTCTCGTCCTCATACACGGACAGTAGAGGGCCATTTAGACACCACAATCTGCTGCCCACAAATGACAATTCAGTTGCACGTATGAATGACTGTTTCGCTCGTTCTTTGGGCGATCTGCTTTAGATGGGCCAATTATCGAGAATGAGCGTTGTAGGAACAATCGGGTAATGTAAACCCACCTTTAGAATGACTGTCAGCAGTGTTTTCTCTTCTCATCTACCTTAGGCCCGGTGTCACACATGGCCTTCTTTTACCTCCAGATATTGTATGCAAGTCTATTGGAAATATTAAACAGCGCACACATGCATTTTTTTGTAATACAGGGCTCCAGATGGCGACCAAAACGGTCGCCAATGCGCCTTAAAATTTGCAGATGGCGACAAGACTTTTTAGTCATGTCACCATTTGCGACTGGACCGCTGCGCTGCCCAGTATCGGTTAAAGAACATGGAACAGGCCGCTCTCAGCGCTCCTGTTCTCTTCTAACACAGTGGAGAAGGAGGGAGTCCCTCCCGCCCCACTGTGAGGCGGCAGCCGCTGCCACCAATGGGGAGATAGCAGAGAGGAGGAGGAGGAGCTGTGGCCACTGCGCCACCAATGGATGAAAAACATAATAATGCAAGTGTCGGCAGTGATATCACTGACCCGTCCTCACTAGTAACAGGTCATGCGATCCGCGGCAATAAACCCCTCAGATGTGGCACATCTGAGGGGTTAATTGCCGCAGATCGTGTGCCCTGTTATTGAGGCCGGGTCTGCGATACCATTGCAGACATTTGTATTAATGCGTTAGAGCGACGCCCAGAGATCTAAGTGCACTTACTAATCTTCCTGGGCGCCGCTCTGCTCGCCCGCTGTGGCCCCCGGTATATTCAACATTGAGAGCAAGGAGGAGGAGACGCCAGTGTCTCTCCTTCTCCCTGACAGCAGCGCTGTCCAATCAGAGCCAGGGAGAAAAAAAAAACACCTCCCTGGCTCTGAGCTCTGATTGGACAGCGCTGCTGTCAGGGAGAAGGAGAGACACTGGCGTCTCCTCCTCCTTGCTCTTAATGTTGAATATACCAGGGGCCACAGCAGGCGAGCGGAGCGGCACCCAGGAAGATTAGTAAGTGCACTTAGATCCCTGGGCGCCGCTCAATGTAGCCCGATACTAAGTATTATTAGTGGCACAGCGGCCACAGGCCCCCCACCCCCCTCATTGTTATATGGTGGCCACAGGGTCCCCTCCATTGGTGGCAGTGGCAGATTACACTGCTGGGGCTCTGATCGGTTACCATGGCAGCCAGGACGCTCCTGAAGCTCTGGCTGCCATGGTCAGCTCCCTGCTGCTGTGTGCATTATGCACAGGGCAGCCAGGCGAGTGTCAGGTCCTATTCACCCTGATAGAGATCTATTAGGGTGAATAGGACAAGGGATGAAAAGATCCCAGGTTCTAACCCCTAATGGGGCTAATAGTTATTAAATAAAAAGTAAAAAAACCCACTTAGGATCCGGCGTGCATTTCCGTCGCTGGAAGTGCCCGCCGGATCTGTAACAACGCAAGTGACCTGAAAGCATTTGAAGATTGATCAGTCTTCAAAATGCTTTCAGTGTTACTATGGCAGCCAGGACGCTATTAAAGTCCTGGTTGCCATAGTAGTAGTGGGGAGCAGTATACTTACAGTCCGTGCGGCTCCCAGGGCGCTCCAGAGTGATGTCAGAGCGCTCCATGCGATCACGTGATCCATGCGCATGGGGCGCCCTGACTGTCACTCTGGAGCGCCCCGGGAGCCGCACGGACGGTAAGTATACTGCTCCCCCGCTCCCCACTACACTTTACCATGGCAGCCGGGACTTTAGCATCCTGGCTGCCATGGTAACCATTCAGAAAAAGCTAAACGTCGGATCCGGTGATGCACCAAAATGACGTTTAGCTTAAGGCCGGATCCAGATTAATGCCTTTCAATGGGCATTAATTCCGGATCCGGCTAGTGTTCAGGATTTTTGGCCAGAGCAAAAAGCGCAGCATGCTGCGGTATTTTCTCCGGCCAAAAAACGTTCCGGTCCTGAACTGAAGACATCCTGAACGGATTTCTCTCCATTCAGAATGCATTGGAATAATCCTGATCAGGATTTTTCTGGCATAGAGCCCCGACGACGGATCTCTATGCCGGAAAACAAAAACGCAAGTGTGAAAGAGCCCTAAAATACTAAAAGTTTAAATTGCCCCCTTTCCCAATTTTACATATAAAATTTACAAACAAAAAATTAAAATAAACAAATTACATATCACCACGACCAAAAAAGCGTGAACTATTAAAATATTTCCACTGCGGTGAATGCCGTAACAGAAAAAAAAAAAAATCAAAACCACGCAACTCGCCATTTTTAGTCACCTTGTCCCCCAGTAGATGTGGGATATCAGAGGTATGTGCTGCTGTATTCTCCTATGTGTAGAGCTGGCTCATTACTGTGACCTGCATCTCATCTTCTCCTCCAAGTCTTTTTTTTTAAATTATATGCATTTTAAATTTGGCGACTAAAAAATTTGATTTGGCTCCTAAATTTTTTAGGTTAGGAGCCAATGGCTCCTGGCTATTTTTTCTAGTCTGGAGCCCTGTAATATCGATGTTTTCAAACATAAGGTGCATGGCGTTTTTTCCTCAATGCTTTGCATTTATGTCCCATAGACACCATTAAAATTGCTTGGTGGTAACACACATAATATCGGGCAGCACAGTGGCTAGCACTTGCAGCGCTGGGGTCCTAGGTTCAATCCGACCAAGGACAAACATCTGCATCGAGTTTGTATGTTCTCCCCATGTTTGTCTGGGTGTCCTCCAGGTACTCCGGTTTTCTCCCACACTCCAAAGGTGACACAGAACTGTGGGTGGCAGCACCCTAAGGGTGGGTTCACATAGTTTGAGGGGTTTTTTGCATGCTTTTTGGTGCATATATAAGTTGAAAAACACCAGCTCCATATGTTAGCTGATAGTCTATAAAGGACACATGCATTTTTTGCCACTAGTGGTTTTTTCCATTGGGTGCAGTTTGTGTCTCTCTGCATGTTGAAGCCTCATTAGAAATCCTGTCTTTCATAACCGCACAATGGTGACTGATGTCTTCAACTGCGGTAGATTGCGACGGGATATAGTGCGCAAAATGGTAACAACAGCGGCGATAAACACTGATCCTTTCAAACGTAAAGTGTAATGACTGTCGTGTAAGAGCCAAAGTCTCCGCAGGTAACGGCGTATAAATGATAAAATCAGTGTCTAGAGGAACGGCATTACATTATCTTACTATCTGTGTTACTGCAGTATAACATTAGGAAGTAGCACTGGAGATTTCGTCACATATTCTGTAGATTCTGGATTTCCCTCAACAGATGTGATAAAGAAGTAGATCCTGATAGATTAGAAAGTCATTGTGAAAATCTTAAACAGTAAAAAAAAAAAAAAAAATATTTTTTTTTAAATTCTGTTCTAGTCATTGATATAGGTTATAAAAAAGGACTAACTAATGAAACTAATTTCACCAACATGCCGAGTGCTGCAATAAGTACAGCTTACAGGAGCACAGCAGAGGCGGGTGTATATGACGTTACCTTGTAAATTTATCGCAATCCTAAAAGGACATCTGGCATTTACATCCTGGCCTGCCTGCTGCCACGTCTTGGATAGAAGCCAATAGGTTCAGTCATTAACATAAGTCCATTATACGCCCACAGCACAAAGGTGATAGAGAAAAGAGAATACACTTGGGGTTTTAGGATAGACAATTCATTTTAGCTACAAATTTTATACTCCAACAGGCAGGGCCAATACCGGGACACAAGAAGACAGCAAGAGCCACCACTGACTAAAGCCAGACTGCTTTTTTAATAGCCAGGACTAGAAATAATTCCATTTCGGGCCATTTAACCCCCTTAGATGCTGCGGCTCTGTTTGTCCCCACTGCAATCATAGAATTGTTATGGCCGCGGCTCTGTGTGTCCCCACTGCAATCATAGAATTGTTATGGCCGCGGCTCTGTGTGTCCCCACTGCAATCATAAAATTGTTATGGCAGCGGCTCAGTGTGTCCCCACTGCAATCATAGAATTGTTATGGCAGCGGCTCTGTGTCTCCCCACTGCAATCATAGAATTGTTATGGCAGCGGCTCTGTGTCCCCACTGCAATCATAGAATTGTTATGGCAGCGGCTCTGTGTCCCCACTGCAATCATAGAATTGTTATGGCAGCGGCTCTGTGTCCCCACTGCAATCATAGAATTGTTATGGCAGCGGCTCTGTGTCCCCACTGCAATCATAGAATTGTTATGGCAGCTGAGGAGCCAACAAGGCCCCCTAGTCTGCAACAACTGTACACCTACAAGGCAGTGCCACAGGCACAACTTAATAGACAGTCTGTCAGTCTAGCAGTTATGGACTACAATGCATTGTTGTACAAGGTATACAAATGAAAGCAAACAATCTCACTGTACCTTCTAGCGGAACTTAAAAAACAAACAAAACAATTAAAAGATTGACAGTTTGTAGAAAAAGGCAAAATAGAAAAAATATTACCGGTAAATAAAATAATTTGATAAAAAGTGGTTTTACTTGGTAAAAAAAATAAATTTTTTTTTTTTTATCAAATGTATGGTATCAGCATGTTTGTTACAACCTGTACAATAAATGTTATTTATTCTACCCCATGAACATAAAAAAAAGAAAAAAAACACAGAAAATGACAATGGAATTGCTTTATTCCCCACCTCCTTCTTCCCCAAAAATATAAAAATTGTAACCAATAAGTCCCAAGGTACCCCAAAATGATACCAATGAAAACTGCATCTTACCCCACTATGACTACATCAACAGAAAAATGAAAATATTACAGCCCTCGGAATAAAAAAAGGAATAAATAAAACCACATAAACTTGGTATCACCCGGAGGTCGCACTACAATTTTTTGTTTTTTTAACGGCAATTGGGTTTCTTGAAGTCTCCATTAGAGCTCACCTGAGCACTAACTCAGATTAATATTCGGGAGGGAAACTTACTATACCTTTTAAAACCAAAAGACTACACAAGATCAAAATTTTAATGACATCTCTCCGCATAATCCTTTAAAATGCTGACCATCTATCCCCAGAAGATAAATCTGTCTCTGTCTGAGATAGGACTAAGGGGGGACTGAGGACTAGATCCAAGATAACGTGGGACCCATATTGTCCTAATTCAGAGAAAAGATTACGGCAATACATGGTGCAACTACCCATGACTGCGAACTGAAAGGAGTAACCTTCTTAAAATGATATTACCGCCCCCATTGTTGCATGTTCGTTATTTCTCTTCAGTGTTGATCTCCCAGAAAGTTTTCTTTAAACTGCAAGGGCTGTTCAGAGCTTTGATTTGGAAGAGGCAGCAGGCTAGAATTAAATTGGAGACCCTTCAGCAGGGAAAGGATTCTGGCGGGCAGTCCAGTTCTCACAATTACCATATCTTAACCCTTTAAGGACCGGAGGTTTTTTATTTTTTGAGTTTTCATTTTGCACTCCCTGCCTTCCCAGAGCCATAACTTTTTTTTTTTTTTTTTCGGTTCACATAGCCGTATGAGGGCTTGTTTTTTGCGGGACAAGTTGTACTTTCCAATGCCACCATTTAATATTGCATATGATGTAGTGGGAAGCGGGAAAAAATTCCAAATGGGGTGAAATTGCAAGAAAAAAAAAAAAAGGAATTCCACCACAGTTTTGCGGGTTTTTAAATGCCGACGTTCGATGTGCGGTAAAGCTTTACTTTTACTCTACAGGTCAGTACGAATCTGGAAATACCCTATATGTATAGGTTTTCTTGCGTTTTGATAGTGAAAAAAAAAAGTTTTAAAAGTGGGAAAAAATCTGTTTTACTTTTTTGTCACCATATGTACGGAGCTGTGTGGGGCTCATTTTTTGCGTCATAATCTTATCTTTTTATTGATACCATTCTGGAGTGTGTATGACTTTTTGATCACCTTTTACGTAATTTTTTGTGGAAAATGAAGCGATCAAAAATGGCGAATCCGTCATTTGGATGCTTTTTTTCCCGTTTTGCTGTTTGACGTATGGGGAATATTTTTTTTAAATTTTTATAGTATGGACGTTTTCACACATTGCGACACCCATGATGTGTATTTTTTATTTTTATTTTAGCAAAAGGGGGGTGATTTGAACTTATGTTTTTTTTATTTATTTTTTTAAACTTTATTTTTTTACACTTTTATATAGTACCCATAGGGAACTATAACTTACAATCATCTGATTGCGATTTTCATACATTCCAATGCAATAGTATTGGAATATATGGAAAAAAAAAAATAAAAAAAATATAAAAATAAAAAAAATAAAAAAAATAAATAAAAAAAAATCGCATATTTCCTATGAAGCCTATTACAGGCAAGGCTCCATAGGAAATACTACAGAGCTGCCTGGGTTTCATTCATAGAGACCCAGGCTACTACAGGCGCGCTCCGGCTCTTCTGATCGCCACACGGGGGAGCTGGAGCGCAAACCGAAAGTAAAACTTTCGGTTTGTGCGCACTCAGATGCCGTGATCAGGATTGACCACGGCATCCGAGGGGTTAAATGTCCGCGATCGGCATCGCTGCCGGTCGCGGACATTAGCCGCGGGTGTCTGCTACAGGAACCATGCGGACACCTGCAGCTAAGGCGCCAGCAGGAGCGGGCGCCATCTTTAGAGACAGGACATGATGGCCCTTGTTGGCCAGAGAATTACCATCGCTGTAATGGAGTCAGGTGGGATAGGGTTTATTACTTAAGTCCTCTTTCACACGGGCGTCACGTTTGACGCCCGGATAAGAGGCAGGTGCGTTGCGGGAAAATGCGCGATCTTTCAGCGCGGGTGCAGAGCGTTTTAATGCGTTTTGCACGCACGTGCGAAAAATCGGCATGCTTGGTACCCAGACCCGAACTTCATCACTGAAGTCCGGTTTCGGGTTGAGTACTCTGTATATTTTATTATTTTCCCTTATAACATAGTTATAAAAGGAAAATAATAGCATTCTCAATAGAGAATGCAAAGTAAAAAAAGGCAATAGAGGGTTAAAAATATTAAAAAAATAAACTCCTCTCTTCCATTTGATCGCGTAGCTGCCGGTCTCCTGTTCTGTATTCAGCTGGGCGGGGGGTGAAGGACCTTCAGTGACGTCACTGGGTCACATGGTCCAATCACCTGCTTCCATGATGGAAGCAGGTTATTGGACCATGTGACCCAGTGACATCACTGAAGGTCCTTCACCCCCTTCCCAGCTGAACACAGAACAGGAGACCGGTAACCGGCAGCTACGCGATTAAATGGAGGGGGCGAGTTAGTTTTTTGTATTATTTTAACCCTCTCTTGCCCTTTTTACTTTGCATTCTCTATTGAGAATGCTATTATTTTCCTTTATAACTATGTTATAAGGGAAAATAATAAAGATCGGGTCCCCATCCTGATCGTCTCCTAGCAACCATGCGGGAAAATCGCACCGCATCCGCACGTTTTCCCGCAGCCCCATTCACTTCTATGGGGCATGCGTTGCGTGAAAAAACAAAATATAGAGCATGCTGCGATTTTCACGCAACGCAGAAGTGATGCGGGAAAATCACCGCTCATGTACACAGCCCCATTGAAATGAATGGGTCCGGATTCAGTGCGGGTGCAATGCATTCACGTCTCGCATTGCACCCGTGCGGAAAACTCGCCAGTGTGAAAGGGGCCTAAGACTCATTCACACGTCAGTGTTCCACATACGCGTGCTGTTCGTGTTCCCCACGGACACCGCACGTACACATTCATTTTAATGTGTCTCCAAGCATCCGTGTTCTACCACGGTCCACGAGTCAGTGGTTGCAGCACGGAAGCGTGCTCTATTTTGTCCGTGTTCGCGGATCCAACAAGCCAATTATAGCTTATGAAAACCATAGATGCAACACAGATGCCATCCGTGTTTCACGGATCATTAGGAAGAGATGCTTTGAAAATAATTTTTCAGCTGCAAAGTTTCCGTAAAAAACACAGATGACGTATAGACAGCAAAAAACGTACATTCAGGTGGTTCACGGATTTGAGCATGGACATGTGAATGAGGCTTGGCCGGTGATTTCCATCAGTGATATCAAACTGGTGTAAAGTAGAAGTGGCTTAGTTGCCCATAGCAACCAGATTCCACCTTTCATTTTTCACAGCTCCTTTGGAAAATGAAACTTGAAATCTGATTGGAAAACTATTAGATCGGTGGGGTCATACTGCTGAGACCCCAACGAAACATAAGAACGGGGGGCCCTATACCCCCTGCAGCTCCCCGAAAAAAACAAAGTTGCCGGTCGTGCATGCATACAGCCGCTCCACTCATTTCCATGGGAATTCTGGAGATAGCAGAGTACTTGACTACCTCCAGAACTCCCTTAAAAATTAATGGATAGGGGATAACTAACCAACCAGAATATCCCTTTTGGCTAACCACAAACATCATCTTACCAGTTCTCTAAACTAGACAACCCCTTTAACTATAGTAAATTAGCACTGCAGCCAAAAGGCACAAAAAACAGTGCGCAAAAAAAAGGGCCAAAAACCCTTTAGGCCTTATGCACAGGCATCATGGCTTATTAGATGATGCAAATATTGTTTTTTTCTGCAGGGTCACGTCATTGCTGGTGTCTAGAATATACTTGTGAATACATTTTAAAAGTACCTCAAAAGCAATTTGACTAATATAGACTACTTACATCGGCTCCTTTCAGTGACTTTTTCAACACAGCCACCACTTCTTCCTGGAAAGCCACTTCATCCACGCATTTCGGCCGGCTGCACAGAAACCATATTTTAAATTAAAGCCATAAAAAATAAATAAATAAATAAATAAATAAATAAGAAGAAACAACGACATACACAACCTGTGGACTCAGTATTCTTCATCTGCTGCCCTGGAATTCACCACACAGAACTAACTTTTCAGTGGTTTTACTGAGGTCTGACAATTCCGGTGTCACAGAGGAGCTTCTAGCCGTTAATTACATTAAAACTGATAATTTCATAAATAAATTACCGTATTATTAGAAAAAAAAGGTGTCTCCAGGGCACCGCCAAATGGACAATGACAAACATTACACCTCATACAAATACAGAGATGGATGTATTCGCTGGCTCCATTCAAGCTGCCTATACTTTTTTTGCATCAGCTTTGTTGTTGCCACTTACGGTCAAACCAGCATATTGTGCTGAGCAGATGTATCGTCTATCATTTTTTCCAATCTGCTTATTGTATGTTTTATTTCGATTTTCTGTGCGATGTTACAGGGACAGCCATCTTGCCTGGGCTATTGTTAACAGCAGTCAGAGAAACGCTTTACAGCAGTCACATGGACCATAGGAACCTGTAGCCTGCAGAGGACTAATTAGGACTGTCGCTCCTGACGGAAATTATATAACCAAGATAATGTTAAAATAAGGGAGAAAATATTTTTCACATAATATTCTGTTTTCATTTTTTGTTAACAGAAAACAAATATTTTTCCATTATTTCCCCTTTTGATAACGGTTGGTTTGATATATAGGACGTCTGGGTTATGATGGCTGGGAGCGGGGCTAGAGGCTGCGGTGCAGTGTGTGTGGCGGCTTTTTTTATTTTATACTAGACATTTCAGGAGCATTTAACAGTTTTTTATCTTGCCGGTTTCTCCTGTAACTGGAGCTGACATATTAGCCCCAGTGACAGGGTCAGAACAGCCTCAGCGAGGCCGTACAATCTCTGCAGAGCTGATCTGGATCAACACTTTTTTCCCCAAGAAAATTGTGCTTTAGGCCCAAAATAGGGGATAAGTGTCTGAACGGGCCTTCAAATGCTCTTGTCTACACAAAAACCGAGAACTGGAGGCCCTGCTCTCCATTCGGAGAGGAAACCACACCTGCATGCTGCCAGCTCTATTAAACTCTATGGGACTACTGGAGTACAAGTGTTCAGCCATCTCATGCAGTCCTATAGGGGTGTGAAATCGCTAGTTTCACACTAGCGCTTTTAGATCCAGCAGGCTGTTCCGAATCTGTCCGACATTCGCTATGATGGGGACTGGTGGATATCCAGCCGCATTACGGCAAATGTGCAGAGAATCAGCCGGACAAAAACACAGCGCTCAGTGGGGTTCTTCCGGTTGATGTTTGACAGGTTGCGGATCTCCATTGGTCCCTATTATAGCGAATGGGGCCAATGGGCGTCAGGTAGGGCTGGGCGAAGTGGCCTAAAATCTATATCGCGATATAATTTGAAGCATGTGCGATAACGATATATATCGTGATATATTATTCAGTGGTCATCTATCGCAGTAGGGTGATATAGACAAAAACTATATAGTTGCCCAAATTCGTATAGTTTATATCGCCTACTCCTAGCTAGAACCCTTGTCTATTCACCCTAATAAAGCTCTATTAAGGTGAATAGGATTTACACTGTCCCTGCAGCCCTGTGCATAGTGCACACAGCAGCAGGGAGCTTACCATGGAAGCCAGGGCTTCAGCAGCATCCTGGCTGCCATGGTAACCAATCGGAGCCCGAGGATTACACTGCTGGGGCTCCGATCAGAAGCTGCCACTGCGCCACCAATGGGTGAGAAGGAGGGGGGGCCCTGGGGCCACTGCCACCAATGAGTATTAATATAATAATGAGAAGAGGGGGAGTAGAAGGGAGGTACTGTGGCCACCAATGAATATAGTTAATGCCTGAATACAAACGTAGCCTGCATGTGCCGGCCATATCCCATACCCTGCCTCTATGACTGCGCATTGCGAGCCGCCGCAATTAACCCCACAGGTGCAGTTAATTGCGGCGGATCGCAGCACACAGTAGGGCCGGGTATGGGATATACGTTTGTATTCATTGGTGGCGCAGTGGCGACAGTCCCTCCCCTCCTACTCCTCTCTGTTCTCATTGGTGGTCAGCGGCAGCGACTCCCTCCTTCTCTACTGTGCCGGCTCAGGATAACATGGTGTGCGCCAAGAGCAGCGCATGCCATGTTCTATCGCAATATGGCGATATACATGAAATCTCTATTTTCAGATGAACATTTCAGACGACAAGCCCTTTAAGGGTATGTTTACATATGGGAGACATGCTGTTGGTTTTCCAGAATGGATTCAAGCAGAAAATCTGCAGCATAGCAGAGGATCTCATTCACACACTGCAGAAAGTAGGTCCACAGATCATAGGCAGCCCTGGGGAGTGGACTGTAAATCTGCAGTATGTCCCTCTATGTCATATGCAGTATACACACAATGCAGGGTCAGAGGGATGAGGCCAGGGGAGGTGATGGCACCAGGTAGGGGCAAGCTGAAGGGGCCATGGGCATTGAGGGGCAGCAGAAAGGCTAGGTGCACCCCTGGTCAAACCTGCTTCTGACATCACCATGGAAACGATGAAAGGGGAAACTTACTATTTCTCCACCCATGGAATGAGCTTCTGCTTCTTGCTGTCACTGCTGCTGCCAGAAGTGGAGGCAGACGGCTTCTCCTTCACCGGCTTAGTGCTGATAGCCGTGCCCCCTTTCAGAAACGCCTGCATTCTGCTGCCTCTGCCAGGAGATACACATTACTTAGCATTAGAGCATGCACATAATATAAAGGACATAGTCAAGTGACTGCACACTGCGGGTTATGTACTGACAGCCCGTCCGCCGCACTTACATGACGCACCAATGTGCTCAGCGTTCAACTCCGCTAGCCAGCGCGCCAAAACCGCGCCAATCGCTTCCAGGTCACATGGTCTCCCAGCGCCCAGACGCTAGAGCACAGGGCATTAGGCAAACTGCAGTCACGTGACCGTGACGTCACCGTGTCACGTGACCACCTTCTGCTGGCGCGCGCTGTCAGGTGGTAGTGTAGGAGAGGAGGACGGCGCGCCTGCTGTCATGGAGGAAGCGGTTTTTATAGAAACTAGAAAACGTTCTGGGAAGGAGCGTAACTCACCTCTCTCTTCCTTCTGGGATCTAATCCTGAATATTAATTAAAAAACTTTTTTTATATTTTTCACCTTGATTCCAGCTCTGTTCTGCAATTCATAAGCAGCAAATTGTTTTCCACATTGTATCTGAAAATGCATGTCCGAGAAAAGCACTGTAGTGTCATGTCACGTCTTGAAGTGGAACGAGGGTGGACACATGTGGCTGAGCCCCATATAAATGGGGTTAAAGGGGTATTCTGGCTCCATGATGTTGATAACCTGTCCTCAAGATAACGTGACTGCACCCCCCATCAATCAGCTGTTTAAAGGGGCAGTGGTGCTAGAGCTGGATTCTCTTTAAAGGGGTTGTCTCACTTCAGCAAATTGCATTTATCATACAAGGCACTTACTAATGTATTGTTATTATCCATATTACTTCCTTTGCTGGCTGGATTCATTTTTCCATCACATTATACACTGCTCGTAAACAGGGGTTACGAATTCCCTTGTGTAGCAGTGATGTCCAGCTCTCAGGTGGAAGGTCATCTGACCTCAGCGCGGAGCTGGGTCGTGTTCAGACATGCAGAAAAATAAGTTTGATCCAGCGAGTAAAATCCACAAAATCTTTATTTCTTCTTATTAAAATATTAGGAATAACATCCCTCCTACAGAAAAATCTGACGTGTTTCGACCGGTTCAGGTCTTCATCATAGAATACAAAGATGCAAGACATGATCAACATATAAATAGGGGGAAAAGGCCAAGTAATGAGTAATCACAGCTGCAGAATGATCTGATTCAATCTAAATAGCCTCTGGTGTGCCCACCACCTATTTCACCTTTTACAAAAGCAGATGATTCTGTATACAGAGAAATCCATATAAAGATAAATAAAAATGACAATAACGACCATGATGTAACAAAACAAAATATCAATTAAGGGTACTTTTAGGCCTCTTGCACACGGGCGTCATGTTTGATGCCCGGATAAGAGGCGGGTGCGTTGCGGGAATTGCCACGATTTTTCCGCGCGTGTGCTAACGTTTGTAGTGCGTTTAGCAGGCGCGTGAAAAAATCTGCATGCTTGGTACCCAGACCCGAAGTCAGACTTCATCACTGAAGTACGGTTTCGGGATGAGTATTCTGTATATGTAATTATTTTCCTTTATAACATGGTTATAAGGGAAAATAATCGCATTCTAATTACAGAATGCAATGTTCCCCGGGCTATAGAGGGTTAAAAATAATAAGGAGTTAACTCACCTTCTCCCATTGTACGTGCAGAGCCCCAGAACGTCTTCTCTCTTGATGATTGCTTGCTTCAGGACCTGTGGTGACGTCACAGGGTCACATGGTCCAATCATAGAAGCATTTGAGTGGACCATGTGATCCATGTGATCCTGTGACATCACGGCAGGTCCTTCATCCAAATTGGTGTCCGTCTGATGGAACTGAGCCAAACGGATCCGTCCTGACATACAATGCAAGTCAATGGGGACGGATCCGTTTTTAATGACACAATATGACACAACAGAAAACGGATCCGTCCCCCATTGACTTTCAATGGTGTTCAAGACGGATCCGTTTTGCCCGTGTTCATGATAATACAAACGGATCCGTTCTGAACGGATGCATGCGGTGTATTATCAGTGTGGATCCGTCTGTGCAGATACATGACAGATCCACACAAGACGCCAGTGTGAAACTAGCCTAACCCAAATCCATTACATACAATGGTCAAGAGGTCCGAGGCATCACTAAATAACGTGATCAGTGCTTTATTAAACACCAGTGTGTCAAGACACCAGATATCATCACCACCTTTTAAACCCTGAATTTCATCCCCTGCCCCTTTGCTATCATAGATGACGAAAATCATAGAGGGTGATTGATCAAAACTGGTGCCAAGGAAAACTGTCTAAGGGAGAGTTCACAAAACAGGATCCTATAAATAAAAAACGGATCCTGTGCATGATTATGCACATTTGGTATCCGCTTGCGCCATTTCCGTCTGTCTGTAATAGGTTTCCTACCCGAGAGAACTATGCTAGCTATTGTGGATGTAGAATCTTATGTATTCTAACATCCCACACTAGGATGGTTTAACCGCTTCAGCCCCCCTAGCTTAAACACCCTTAATGACCAGGCCACTTTTTACACTTCTGCACTACACTACTTTCACCGTTTATTGCTCCGTCATACAACTTACCACCCAAATGAATTTTACCTCCTTTTCTTCTCACTAATAGAGCTTTCATTTGGTGGTATTTCATTGTTGCTGACATTTTTACTTTTTTTGCCATTAATACAAATTTAACGACATTTTTGCAAAAAAATGACATTTTTCACTTTCTGTTGTAAAATTTTTAAAAAAAAACTACATTTCTATATACATTTTTCTCTAAATTTATTGTTCTACATGTCTTTGATAAAAAAAAAAAGTCCAATAAGTGTATATTTATTGGTTTGGGTAAAAGTTATAGCGTTTACAAACTATGGTGCAAAAAGTGAATTTCGGCATTTTGAAGCAGCTCTGACTTTCTGAGCACCTGTCATGTTTCTTCAGGTGCTAGAATGCCAGGATAGTATAAATACCCCAAATGACACCATTTTAGAAAGAAGACACCCCAAAGTATTCACGGAGGGCATGATGAGTTCATGTATCATTTCATTTTTTCACAAGTTAGCGGAAAATGACACTTTCTGAGAAAAAAAAAAAAAGTTTCAATTTCTGCTAACTTCTGGCAAAAAAAAAAATCTCAGACGGACTCACTATGCCCCTCAGTGAATACCTTGGGGTGTCTACTTTCCGAAATGGGGTCATTTGTGGGTGTGTTTACTGTTCTGGCATTTTGGGCGGGGCTAATTGTGAGCCGCCATGTAAACCTAAAGGTACTCGTTGGAATTTGGGCCCTTTATGCACCCAGGCTGCAAAAGTGTCACTTATGTGGTAGTCGCCGTACTCAGGAGAAGTAGGAAATGTGTTTTGGGGTGTATTTTTACATATACCCATGTTGGGTGAGAGAAATATCTCTGTAAACTGACAACTTTGTATAAAAATTTTTAAAAGTTGTCATTTACAGAGATATTTTTCACACAAAGTATGGGTATATATAAAAATACACCCCAAAACACATTGCGCTACTTCTCCTGAGTACGGCGATACCACATGTGTGCCACTTTTTTGCAGCCTGGGTGCAGCAAAGGGCCCTAAAACTAATGAGTACCTTTAGGATTTCACACAGCATTTTTACGCATTTAGATTCCAGACTTCTTCTCACGCTTTAGGGGCCCCTAAAATGCCAGGACAGTATAAATACCCCACATGTGACCCCATTTTGGAAAGAAGACACCCCAAGGTATTCCGTGAGGGGTATGGTGAGTTCATGTAAATTTTATTTTTGTCACAAGTTAGTGGAATATGAGACTTTGTAAAAAACAAAATAAAAAAATATATATATCAATTTCGCTAACTTGTGCCAAAAAATAAAAATTCTGTGGACTCGCCATGCCCTCACGGAATACCTGTGGTGTCTTCTTTCCAAAATGGGGTCACATATGGGGTATTTATACTGCCCTGGCATTTTAGGGGCCCCTAAAGCGTGAGAATCAAATGCATAAAAATGCCCTGTGAAGTTCTAAAGGTACTCATTGGTTTTAGGCCCCTTATGCACAGGCTGCAAAAGTGTCACTCATGTGGTATCGCCGTACTCAGGAGAAGTAGGGCAATGTGTTTGGGGTGTATTTACATATACCCATGCTGCGTGTGAGAAATATCGCTGTAAACGACAACTTTTTACATTTTTTATTCAAAGTTGTCAATTTACAGAGATATTTCTCTCACCCAGCATGGGTATATGTAAAAATACACCCCAAAACACATTGCCCTACTTCTCCTGAGCACGGCGATACCACATGAGTGACACTTTTTGCAGCCAAGATGCTAAAGGGGCCCAAATCCAATGAGTACCTTTTAGGAGGGCATTTTTACGCATTTTTCTTCTCACGCTTTAGGGCCCCTAAAATGCCAGGGCAGTAGAAATACCCACATGTGACCCCATTTTGGAAAGAAGACACCCCAAGGTATTCCATGAGGGGCATGGCGAGTTCATAGAAGATTTTTTTGGCACAAGTTAGTGGAAATTGATTTTTATTGTTTTTCTCACAAAGTCTCCTTTCCGCTAACTTTTGACAAAAGTTTAATTTTTCATGGACTCATTATGCCCCTCAGCGAATACCTTGGGTGTCTTCTTTCCAAAATGGGGTCACATGTGGGTATTTATACTGCCCTGGCATTTTAGGGCCCTAAAGCGTGAGAAGAAAATGCGTAAAAATGCCTCCTAAAAGGTACTCATTAGAATTTGGGCCCTTTGCGCATCTTGGCTGCAAAAGTGTCACCATGTGGTATGGCCGTACTCAGAGAAGTAGGGCAATGTGTTTGAGGTGTATTTTTACATATACCCATGCTAGGTGAGAGAAATATCTCTGTAAATTGACAACTTTGAATAAAAAATGTAAAAGTTGTCGTTATAGCTGATATTTCTCACACGCAGCATGGGAATATATAAAATACACCCCAAAACACATTGCCCTACTTCTCCTGAGTACGGCGATACCACATGTGTGCCACTTTTTTGCAGCCAAGATGCGTAAAGGGCCCTAAAACCAATGAGTACCTTTAGGATTTCACAGGCCATTTTTACGCATTTGATTCTCACGCTTTAGGACCTCTAAAATGCCAGGGCAGTATAAATACCCCATGTGACCCATTTTGAAAGAAGACACTCCAAGGTATTCCGTGAGGGGCATGGCGAGTTCACAGAAAAAAAAAAATTTGGCACAAAGTTAGCGGAAATTGATTTTTTTTTTTTTACAAAATCTCATATTCCACTAACTTGTGACAAAAATAAAATTTTGCATGAACTCACCATACCCTCACGGAATACCTTGGGGTGTCTTCTTTCTAAAATGGGGTCACATGTGAGGTATTTATACTGTCCTGGCATTTGAGGGTCTCCGCAATCATTACTCGTATGGCCAGCATTAGGAGTTTCTGCGATTCTCCTTATATTGGAGCATACTGGTAATGAGATTTTTTCCGTTCAGCCTCTGGGCTGAAAAAAAAATGAACGGCACAGATTTTTCATTTGCATCGGTCAATGTGGATGAAAAATCTGTGCCAAAATCAGTGACTGCAGTGCGGTGGGCTGGGCGCTAGCTACCTAACAAGTAGCTAACTAACTGGCGGTGATACGGGACCCTTATGCCCCATTCACACGTCCGAAATTCTGTTTGCGGAACGGAATTGTGGACCCATTCATTTCTATGGGGACAGACTTTGTCCCGCTCGGATCCGAATTACGGATCCGCGCTCCGGGTCTGCACTTCCGTTCGTAAAAATATAGAACATGTCCTATTCTTGTCCGCAATTGCGGACAAGAAAAAGCATTTTCATATAGTTCTGGCAATGTGCGGATCTGCAAAATGCGGAAAGCACATTGCCGGTGTCCGTGTTTTGAGGATCTGCGGATCGGATCCGCGGATCCGTGAATCCAAGGATCCGCAAAACACATATGGACGTCTGAATGGAGCCTTACAAGAGGTGTGATCAATGACAGGGGGTGATCAGGGGGTCTAGATGGGGTGATCAAGGGGTTAATAGGTGAGGGGGTGAGGGAGTTAGTGTAGTGTTTGGTGCAACTTTACAGTAGTTACCTGGTCCTCTGGTGGTCGATCCCAGCAAATGGGACCACCAGAGGACCAGGTAGCAGCTATATCAGACGCTGTTCACAAAACAGCGTCTGATATAGCTGTTTGATGCGATTTATATCGCATCTACAGCCTGCCAGCGATGGATCATCGCTGGCAGGCTGTAGCCTAACTGCCGAGACGCGCTTCTCTGTGAACGCGTGCGCGTTCACAGGAAGTCTCGGCTCTCACGAGATGACGCGCCGACGCGTCGTCTCAGAGCTACAGGACCGCCCGCAGGACGCATCCCTGCGTTAGGCGGTCCTGTACTGGTTAAAGCCTGGTGAAGGTATGAAAGATAAAGTAATTGGCACCAAATCTGTGGTGGAACTCACAAAATTCATCCTCACTAGGGATGAGCGAATCGACTTTGGATGAAACATCCTAAGTCGATTCGCATAAAGCTTCGGTCCAATACTATATGGAGCGAGCGAGACTTCGCAAGTAATAACTTCAGCTCATCAGAGCCATAACATTCTAATACTGTACAGAGCGCTCGCTCCGTACAGTATTGGACCGAAGTTTTAACGCAAATCGACTTCAGATGTTTCATCCGAAGTCGATTCGCTCATCCCTAATCCTCACCCATAATTTTAATTTGGTGAAATCATATACCTACAGAAGACTGGTACAGCAATGGGGAGCAAAATGGCACCCCAATGTGCAAATCTGTCCAAGGCCAAGCTCTAAAGTGACATCCTGTCCTCTGTCTTAAGAGATGCTGATGAAGAGGTCCAAGTAGCCTTGAAAACTTCCAATTTTGTTACCATCTTTACAGTTAGCCATTAAAAGGTATCAACCACTGAGGAATCTCAATCTTTTTTTTATCTTCTATTTACTGGCTAACGTGGTACAAATGAATATTACTTACTATGGGCAACTAAGACAGTTTTCCTTTGCACTAGTTTTGATAAATCTCCCCCTATTTGTAAGGAAACAAAAAAAGTCATATTGTTAAAGGCTATGGAAAGCTTTGAGGCAATTCTTTTTTTATGATTGAATTTTATTAATTTTGGGCTAAAAATAATTTTTAAATTGGTCTTTATTAAAAAATATCACCAATTTTTGTGATACATACAGTTAAAAATCAGTCTATTTGCAGACTGTACCTCCTGAGTTCCGTCAGCTGACTGCACATGTGAAGCCTTATCTCTGATCTCCTGACCTCATAAACACTCATTATAGCTAACCTCTTATCAAATTGAGGCTTCACGTGAGCTGTCAGCTGACAGAACTCAAGAGGGACAGTCTGCAAATAGACTGAATTTTAACTGCACGTATCACAAAAACTACTGAGACTTTTTAATAAAGGCCAATTCCAAAAAATTCTTTTTAGCCCAAAATGAGTAAAATAGAATTGCCTTAAGGCCTAATTGACATGTCCGTAGTGTGTTGCGGATCCGCAACACACCTTGCCACCAGCCCTATAGAGATGCCTATACTTGTCCGCAATTGCGGGCAAGAATAGGACATGCTCTATATTATTGCGGAGCCGCCGGCCGGAAGATCGGCAGCGCGCTCAGGAAATGCGGATGCGGAGAGCACAAAATGAATGGGTCCGCACCCGTTCTGCAGATTTGCGGAACGGGTGAGGACGAACATTGCGGACGTGTGAATAGGGCCTTAAGGTGTGCATAGCCTTTATAGGTCACAACTGGGCAGTCAGTACCATATAATGGAATAAGATCGCAGGCCACAGTAGAGCCGAGGCCTCTGGCAACCTACACTCTCAGCAGACTGGTAAGATGGACTGTGCACAGGTATGGTCTCAGACTGGTGCCAAAATTCAGGACTTAAAAGACAGAGATGGTATTGGGTGTCATACAGCTTGAAGAAGGCTTGTGTGCTGAAACATTGCTGTTTTCATGGTGGCGTACTCCAGAATAAAGAATTGAACAGGTTATTCAGTATTGAACTCCTTTCAGCAAATTTTATATTGCTTCAAAGGATATTTTTTTAATAAAGGGTACTTTCACATTAGCGTTCAGTGTCAGCGTGTGCGGATCCGGGTGCGGATCCGTCTACAAATGAATTGCAAGAACAGATCCGTCTTTCCGCTTGTCATGCAGATGGACGGATCCGTCTTGCAGCCTTTTTCACAGTTTTCCCGGTGTGCGCATGCGCCTGACAGTGACTGCACGGAAGGCAATACTGATGCAAACTGAACGGATTTCTATCCATTCAGAATGCATGGGGATATGCCTGATCAGTTATTTTTTGGCATAGAGCCCTTTTGACGGAACTCTATGCCGGAAAAGAATAACGCAAGTGTGAAAGTACCCTAAAGAGGTTTTCTGGGTGTAATCCATACATCACAGTCACATAAATAACATTGATGATAATAACATAACATACTTTATTTCAAACATAATATTCATCTTATCACTTACATTAAGGCTACTTTCACACTGGCGTTCTGGTTTCTGTTTGTGAGATCCGTTCAGCGATCTCACAAGCGGTCCAAAACGGATCAATTTTGCCCCAATGCATTCTGAATGGAAGAGGATCCTCTCAGAATGCATCAGTTTGGCTCCGCTCTGCCTCCATTCCGCTTTGGAGGCGGACACCAAATCACTGCTTGCAGTGGACGGATCCGTTTTCTATTGTGCCAGAGAAAGCGGATCCGTCCCCATTGACTTACATTGTGTGCCGGGACGGATCCGTTTTCTCTGACACAATCTGGCACAATAGAAAACGGATCCGTCCTCCATTGACTTTCAATGGTGTTCAAGACGGATCCGTTTTGGCTATGTTAAAGATAATACAACCGGACCCGTTCTGAATGGATGCAGATGGTTGTATTATCTGAACGGATGCATTTGTGCAGATCCATGACGGATCCGCACCAAACGCGAGTGTGAAAGTAGCCTGAGTATCATCTCTTCCCTGGCTGATAATAGTAGAATATTATTCAGAGGAGACAATGAGGCACCAGGAGGAGGCAGAAAGCATGAGCTATATAGTGGACACTGCTTGGAGTTTTAAATAATATAAACCATTGCTGGGATTTCTTCCACAATGTTAATGACACTAACATTTTTGCAAGTTTTGTCACACTGATTACCATGGAAACGGGCTCTTAGCCCATGGTAATTTTCCCCCCGGAGGTGATTGCTTGCTGTCTCAGTAAAATGTCTCACTGGAGGCTTTCTTAATAAACTGAAATAATGTAGAAGAAATTTGGCCAGGTCTCAGGAGCAGATAAAAGACATTCTTGTAGCTTTATGTTCCTGCCAACACTGTAATTAGGCAGAGTTATGATGTCAGGGACTACTGCTCTCAGAATGTAGCGCAGTAACCTCTTCTAGAATTCAAAAACTTCCACCCCAAATTTATCATCATGTAACACAGGGATCAGCAACCTTCGTCACTCCAGCTGCTGTGAAACTACAACCCCCATCGGCAACACTCACTCCACTGTTGCTGTAACTCCCATAGAAGTGAAAGCAGGATTCTGGGAGTTGTAGTTTCCGAACAGCTGGAGTGTCAGAGGTTGTTGATCCCTGATGTAACATTTAATATGGTACCATGTAGCCAAAAACAAAGAGGGCAGGTACGGTCTTGTCACAAAATTCTAAAACATATATAGAATAGTAATAATGACAAAGAGTAATTCAATGTCATAGATACATGTACACTTAGAGTAATAAAAAAAAGGGGCCCCTTCCAGATGTTGTGCAACCAGATGTTTGTCACACTCAGCGGTTTTGATCTTTAACCCCTTAAGGACCCTGCCCTATTTCACCTTAAGGACCAGGCCATAACTTTAAAACGCTTTTACTTATCCAGGGCATTCTGAGATTGTTTTCTTGTCACATATTATACTTCATGACACTGGTAAACTTGAGTAAAAAAAAAATCATTTTCATTTATAAAAAAATACCCAATTTACTAGGGCTGCACGATATGGGAATTTTTTGCGATTAGGGCCCTAAAAATTGCGATAACGATATGCGATGCGATATTTTAAGGGAATTGTGCTAGAGGTCTATCTGCTTGGATTTTCAAGGTAAAAGCACACACAGATGACTGATAATGTGAAATGTAGTTATGCTGAACTCAAGAACTGAAATGCGTAGTGTTTTTCAAAATAAAATACATATTTGCATTACTGCAAAAGTACAAAATACAAAACTTGCCATTTTCTTAATAGCACTGCACAGAACAGATAAAAAAAATAGATATAAGAACATGTGTTCATTAAAATAACGACTCTCCACCAGCCCCTCCTCCCGCACTGTAACTGATGTATCGCCGGCCGCGCTGTGCAGCATAGCGGCCGGAGATACAGTGTCAGTGTCACGTAGAAAGTCAACCATCGCTTTATAAGACGCACTACCATTCCCCCCCACTTTTGAGGGGAAAAAAGTGTGTCTTATAAAGCGAAAAATATGGTAATATAATTGCAGCATTTTTGGGTCAGCAAATTGCGATTGCGATATGGCGATTAGTTGCGATAACGATTGCTTTCGCGATATATTGTGCAGGCCTACAATTTACCAAAAATGTAGAAACATTTGCACGTTTCCAAATTTCAATTTCTCTACTTTTATAATAGATAGCAATACCTCCAAAAATAGTTATTACTTTACATTCCCCATATGTCTACTTCATGTTTGGATCATTTTGTGAATGCCATTTTTTTGGGAGGACCTTAGAAGGCTTAGAAGTTTAGAAGCAAATCTTGAAATTTTTCCGAAAAGTTCCAAAACCCACTTTTTAAGGACCAGTTCAGATCTGAAGTCACTTTGTGAAGATTACATAATAGAAACCCATAAATGGCCCCATTTTAGAAACTACACCCCTCAAGGTATTTAAAACTGATTTTACAAACTTTGCTAACCCTTTAGGTGTTCCACAAGAATTGAAGGAAAATGGAGATGAAATTTCAGTATTTAACTTTTTTTGGCAGATTTTCTATTTTTTTGGCAGATTTTCTATTTTAATCCATTTTTTTCCAGTAACAAAGCAAGGGATAACAGCCAAACAAAACTTAATATTTATTGCCCTGATCCTGTAGTTTACAGAAACACCCCATGTGTGGTAGTAAACTGCTGCACGGGCACACGAGAGGGTGCAGAAGGAAAGGAACGCCATATGGTTTTTGGAAGGCAGATTTTGCTGGACTGGTTTTTTGATACCATGTAACATTTGAAGCCCCACTGATGCACCCCTAGAGTAGAAGCTCCCCAAAAAGTGACCCCATTTTGGAAAATACGGGATAAGGTGGCAGTTTTGTTAGTACTATTTTAGGGTACATATGATTTTTGGTTACTCTATATTACACTTTTTTGAGGCGATGTAATAAAAAAATAGCTGTTTTGGCACTGTTTTTATTTTTTGTTCTTTACAACGTTCATCTGACAGTTTAGATCATGTGGTATTTCTATAGAGCATGTTCTTATGGACGCGACAATACCAAATATGACTACTTTTTTTGGTTGTTTGTTTCAGTTTTACATAATAAAGCATTTTTGAAAAAAATCGTGTTTTAGTGTCTCCACATTCTGAAAGCCGTAGTTGTTTTTTATTTTTTGGGTGACTATCTTAGGTAGGGGCTCATTTTCGGTATCAGATGACGGTTTGAGAGAAGGGGGCCCAAGCTGAACTCTTGCACCAGGGCCCATGAGCCTTTAGCTACCCCCTGGCTGGACCCCTGCTGCGGATCGGGCAGGCGCATCTCCTGCACCTCACCGTGCTGTACGGCGCTGGTCCTTAAGTCACGGCCATCTGCGCCGTACATGCGCAGTCACAGACATCTGCGCCGTACACAGAGCTGAGACAGTCTGTCTGTACCTGCAACCTAAGGGTTTATGCACATGGAAGGATTGTGTGTGTGCTGCTATATGGTGCCCATGTCGCAGCACATTTTGGAGGAATTCTCCCCTAAGGGTACATGCACACCACCGTATCCTTCTAGCGGTCCACAAACCACGGATCAATGAAATACAGCAATCCACATTTTTCTCAGTCCCATTAATAGAAATATTTATCCTTGTCCTCAAAACAGAAGACAAGAATAGGGCATGTTCCACAACTTGCTGGAAGAACATACGGATGTGGACAGTCCACGGAAGCATAGAATGGATGTGTCCAATCCACAAAAAATGCAGGTCGGACACGGATCCAAAATGAGGTCATGTACAGTTGTGTTCAAAATTATTCAACCCCCACTGAAATTGAGTGTTTTGGCCAGTTTGACATTGATTTTGATCATTTCAGTCATCTTGTTTACAATTAAATCAAAGAGGCACTTGTAAGTCAGACAAATATAACATAACATTTATAATGAAATAACCACAAATGTCTTTTCTGTGCTCACATCATTATCAGTTTTATTCAACCCCAAGTGACATTCAATCTTAGTACTTAGTACAACATCCTTTTCCAGTTATAACAGCTTTTAAACGTGAAGCATAGCTTGACACAAGTGTCTTGCAGCGATCTACGGGTATCTTCGCCCATTCTTCATGGGCAAAAGCCTCCAGTTCAGTCACATTCTTAGGCTTGCGCGCTGCAACTGCTTTCTTTAACGCTGGGTTCAGACCTGAGCGTTTCTGAGACGCGCGTTTTTGGCAATTGTAAACGCGCGTTTTACGCGCATTTGTGTGATTGACTGCAGTGTTGTCCAATGACCAAATATCCCTGTCTATATGAAGTTTGGCCAATCAGAGTGCATTATGCAAAAACTGTGCCTAGCACCTGGGGTTTGGCCTTTCCAGCATGTTGCAAATTCATAAACGCGCGTTCGAACGCGCGTTTTCAGTGTCAAAAACGCGCAAAATACCAGCGTTGCGCATTCCCTTTGAAGTCTATGGGCCAAAACGCGCGACAAACGCCCCAAAAAAAGCTCAAGTACTTGTTTATGCGTCTGGCGTTTTTCAGCGCGTTCGAACGCGCTGTAAAATGCGAAACTGTGAACCAGTCCCATAGGGAAGCATTGGTTTGCATCGGTCATGCGTTTTACAGCGCGTTCGAACGCGCTGTAAAACGCGCAAGTGTGAACTGAGGGTAAGTCCCACCAGAGGTTCTCAATCGGATTTAAGTCTGGTGACTGCGATGGCCACTTCAAAATGTTCCAGCCTTTAATCTGCAACCATGCTCTAGTGGACTTGGAGGTATGCTTGGGATCATTGTCCTGTTGAAAGGTCCAATGTCTCCCTAGCCTCAGGTTTGTGATGGACTGCATCACATTTTCATCCAATATCTCCTGGTACTGAAGAGAATTCATGGTACCTTGCACACGCTGAAGCTTCCCTGTACCTGTAGAAGCAAAACAGCCCCAAAGCATGATTGACCCCGCCATGTGCTTCACAGTAGGCAAGGTGTTCTTTTCTTCATAGGCCTTGTTCTTCCTCCTCCAAACATAGCGTTGATCCATGGGCCCAAACAGTTCTAATTTTGTTTCATCAGTCCACAGAACACTATCCCAAAACTTTTGTGGTTTGTCCACATGACTTTTGGCATACTGCAGTCGACTCTTCTTATTCTTTGGAGACAGCAAGAGGGTGTGCCTGGGAGTTCTGGCATGGAGACCTTCATTACGCAGTGTGCGCCTTATTGTCTGAGCTGAAACTTCAGTACCCGCATCTGACAAACCTTTTTTCAGTTCCTCAGCAGTCACACGGGGACTTTTCAACACTTTGCGCTTCAGGTAGCACACAGCAGTCGAAGTCAGCATCTTCTTTCTGACACGACCAGGTAGCGTTTCAACAGTGCCCTTTGCCTTGAATTTGCGAATGATGCTTCCCATGGTGTCTCTTGGTATGTTTAACATCTTTGCAATCTTCTTATAGCCATTGCCCTTCCTGTGAAGAGAAATCACCTCTTCTCTTGTCTTCCTGGACCATTCTCTTGACTTCACCATGTCTGTAAACACAGCAGTAAATGTCTAGAAGGAGCGGAGTATCACAGTCATTTTAAATCTGCCTAATTGGTGCTTATTATGCTTGATTGCTGCTCCTTGACATCCAGAGGTGTTTTCATTACCTGATCGGAAACACTTGAATGAACCTCTGTTCTTAAGAGTGGTAGTCTTTAAGGGGTTGAATAATTGTGTCAATAAGGAAATCACAAAAAAAACATGTAATACTGTATTACAAAAACAATTGATGTCATTTTAGTTGCATTTGGTTCTTTAAAAAGTCCTTGTAAGATTTCATTCTGAACACAATTTCAAATGTACACTAAATTCCCTCAAACCCTTTACAGCACTGGGGGTTAAATAATTTTGAACACAACTGTAGATGAAGCCTAAAAGCAATAGAATATCTCCATAATACATCATCTGATTTGTATTTTGTCAGATTCTTGCATCCTATGGTGATCGAAGTTCAAGCAGCCTTTAAGGGGGGAGACTCCCATCTCTTCTTTTATGGATATGCCATAAATGTCAGATGGGTACATGTTCTACTTCTGTAACCCACACATATCTCAAGAAGGGGCCCCATTTTGTGGCCGCTGTGAATGGAGGTCTGGCCTTGAATGTGCAGTATGGAGACTCAATGGTCAGCATTGGTCCCTTGCATCGTTGGGTTTCTGGGTTCAAATCTGACCAAGGACAACATCTGCATGGAGTTTGTATGTTCTGCCCATGTTTGTGTGGGTTTCCTCCGGGTACTCCAGTTTCCTCCCACACTCCAAAGACATACTGATAGGGAACTTAGATTGTGAGCCCCATTGGGGACAGTTGGATGCTAATGTCTGTAAAGCGCTGCAGAATTTGCTGGTACAATATAAGCAAGTAAAATATAAAATATAAGCAGCTCCCATAGAAGTGAATGGAGACAGCCATAAAGGAGCCGTCACCTTCTAGACCGTCCTCATCCTTGACATAGGTGCAGGCCTCATCTATTGGAGACATGGCAGACCTTGTGACTATTCCATATGGGTATACCCCTTTAGTGCCAGGGTTACATTTTATACAGTATGTTAAAGGGGATGTCCCATGAAAAATATTCTACAGTTTTCAAACCAGCGCCTGGATCAAAATCCTTTTGTAAGTGCATGTAGTTAAAAATTTTGTGAGGTACAGAATTGGTTCTAGCTTTATTAGAAATAGACTGCCATGTACTATATGATGTCTGATTTTGGAGAGTGAAGAGGGCGGTGGAGAAATGCCACATGCATCTGACTTTAGGTGCACAGGCGTTCCTGGGGTTGCTTTTTTTTACACCAGTTTCTGGCACATAGGGTCATAGTAAATGACCCCTTTTAATTAAGATAAACGTCCTTAGTGGGACAGCCCCTTTAATAACAGACCACGGCACAATGTTTGCAATAGATTTCTTTTGTTTTTCAATTAATAAAAAAAAAAATCAATTAACAAAATAAAAGGAAAAGTTTATTTTTGTCACAACTAAATGATAAATATAATAAAATACAGAAGTGACTCTTCTAACAAGTCTCTTTCATATACAGTGCAGGCGTAAGAAGCTGTCAATTCTCGGGTTTGTAGCAGTTATTGCCATTAGACTTAGGCCTCATGCACACGACCGTTGCCTGCCTCCGCGTCCGTTCCGTCTGCAAATTTTCCGTCCGCCCAAAAAAACGGATGACGGACCGTTTTTTGGCAGATCCATTGTAATAATGCCTATCCTTGTCCGCAAACATGAAAAAAATAGGACATGCTCTATTTTTTTGACGGAATGTTAACACAGACCACGGATGCGGAACAAAAACAGTTGACCATCCGCATTTTTTGACAGACCCATTGAAATGAATCCTATCCGTGAAAAAAAAACTGAACGGACGCGGAAACAAACAACGGTCGTGTGCATGAGGCCTTACTGGAAGTGCTGCATCGTATGGAGACCCTTTGGCAATGCTCCATGGGATATATGAAATATAACCATCTTGCTAGCATCACCTTTTGGAAGCTTTGGAAAGAGAGCGATGGGTACCTTCACACTGGCATTTTTCTTTTCCGGCATAGAGTTCTGTCGTCGGGGGCTCTATGCCGGAAAAAAACCGCTTCAGTTAAGATAATACAACCGCATGCTTTCGTTTGAACGGATCCGCTTGTATTAACCTTAACTATTTTTTTAACATTGCCAAAATGGATCCGTTTTGAACTCCATTGAAAGTCAATGAAGGATGGATCCGTTTTCTATTGTGGCAGAATGTTTTGCTCCGCATCCCAGGACGGAAAGAAAACTGCAGCATGCTGCGGTATTTTCTCCGTCCCAAAAACGTTCACATACTGAACGGAAGACATCCTGATGCATCCTGAACGGATTTCTCTCCATTCAGAATACACGGGGATAATACTGATCAGTAGTTCTTCCGGCATAGAGCCCCGGCGACGGAGCTCTTAGCCGGGAAACAAAAACGCCGGTGTGAAGGTACCCTATCTCTGTCCTGAAATGTCAAAAAGACTCAACTGATGACATCCGATTCCTGATGCATCCTGGACGGATTTCTCTCCATTCAGAATGCATTAGGATATAACTGATCAGTTCTTTTCCGGTATAGAGCCCCGACGATGAAACTCTATGCTCGAAAAGAAAAACGCAAGAGCGAAAGTACCCTAAGCTGCATCCAAGGCATCACTCCGCCAGCCAGAATCCCACTCTGTACTGATGAGGGACATGCACCCCAAAACTAGCTGGCTATCTGGCTTGGCTATTTTCCCTTGTCATGTTCCAAGGCTTGTTGAAATGTTTGATTTTGACTCATAGGGAGCCACTTCCACAAGGAGGCGCTATCGAGATGGTTCTTTTTTCTTGGGAGATGCCTCATAGTATTGTCCTAGCGAAGGACAGATTAGATAAATGATTAACTTTCGGGAGATTTGGAAAAAATCGAACCACAGAGCAATATCCCGATACAAAGATATAAGTCAATGTGTATGCATACTGCTAATATGTGAATGTTATTTCTGATGCATTAACCCATTGCATTCAGATAAGACTGGTAGCTCTTCCCTGCTTTCCACCCGCTGATTGCCCATTGATCCGGTGCCGTAAGGGGCTGCGTTGCCAGCAGATGATGCTTAGGGTCTTTCGCTGTTTTTCGCTTGATTTCTTTACCATCTGGGGCCAGACCTGATGTCAGAAGGAGCCATTATGACAGTCACCCAGTGAGGCAGAAGGATGGGCAGCCCCCAGGGGAGTCTGGTCTCTGTGTGACCACAAGCATCTGCTGCTCCACCACTGGGATGTCACATAATGTAATTCCGTGCTCCACCTTCTGGGGAAGCAGAAAACCTACCATCAGTAGCTGCTGTCCGCAGAGAGCTGTCACAAATCAGTCATGTGTTGTGCACGTGGAAGACCAGCTACCTGTATCTAAGGCTACTTTCAGACCAGCGTTTGGTGCGGACGGATCCGCACCGATAATGCAAACACTTGTATTCGTTCAGAACGGATCAGTTTGCATTATCATGAACAAAGTCAAAACGGATCCGTCCTGAACACCATTGAAAGTCAATGGGGGACAGATCAATTTTCAATTGCACCGTTTGGCTCCGCATCGTAAGGTAACATAGTAACATAGTATATAAGACCGAAAATAGACATTTGTCCATCCAGTTCGGCCTGTTTCCTACAAGTTGATCCAGAGAAAGGCAACAAACCCCTGTGAGGCAGAAGCCAATCAGGCAATCAGAATAACTCCCTGGATCAACGACCCCTCTCTAGCAGCTATAACCTGTAATATTATTACACTCCAGAAATAAATCCAGACCCCTCTTGAATTCCTTTATTGTACTCACCATCACCACCTCCTCAGGCAGAGAGTTCCATAGTCTCACTGCTCTTACCGTGAAGAATCCTCTTCTATGTTTGTGTACCAACCTTCTTTCCTCCAGACGCAGAGGATGTCCCCTCGTCACAGTCACAGTCCTGGGGATAAATAGATGATGGGAGCAGTGGCGTAACTAGAGTTCCATGGGCCCCAGGGCAAACTTTGAATTGGGCCCCCGGGCCCGACCCCCAAACCCTCCCCTCGCACATCCCCACCCCCCGGTCGCACCCTCTCATTACGCCCCGGGACCCATCACTACAGAACATACAGGCTAATACAGCACCCCATACCACTTACATCCAGTGACGTCTCCTTTGATGTAGATGTTCTGTCCTCATCTTCTCCTTTTAGATCTTCAGACCAGACACCATTTTCAGCCATTTCTCATCTCTGCAGTTTGACAAAACATATCTTAGTTTACTACTTCAATCATCCTACCACCCTGTGCTCCCCAATATTATACTGCAGAAACAGTTAAACCCTGATAATACTAATACCATGCAGATAATCCCCATGCAGTAATTATTGGCACACAGCACCCTAAAATAACTGCACATTTGGCACCCTCTGTATTTAGTTGAATAATTGCCCCCTCACTCAGAATACATTTTATTTTGCCCCTCTCACTCAGAATACATTTTATTTTGCCCCTCTCACTCAGAATACATTTTATTTTGCCCCCTCACTCAGAATACATTTTATTTCGCCCTCTCACTCAGAATACATTTTATTTTGCCCTCTCACTCAGAATACATTTTATTTTGCCCCCTCTCACTCAGAATACATTTTATTTTGCCCCTCTCACTCAGAATACATTTTATTTTGCCCCTCTCACTCAGAATACATTTTATTTTGCCCCCTCTCACTCAGAATACATTTTATTTTGCCCTCTCACTCAGAATACATTTTATTTTGCCCCTCTCACTCAGAATACATTTTATTTTGCCCCTCTCACTCAGAATACATTTTATTTTGCCCCTCTCACTCAGAATACATTTTATTTTTGCCCCTCTCACTCAGAATACATTTTATTTTGCCCCCTCTCACTCAGAATACATTTTATTTTGCCCCCTCTCACTCAGAATACATTTTATTTTTGCCCCTCTCACTCAGAATACATTTTATTTTGCCCTCTCACTCAGAATACATTTTATTTTGCCCTCTCACTCAGAATACATTTTATTTTGCCCTCTCACTCAGAATACATTTTATTTTGCCCTCTCACTCAGAATACATTTTATTTTGCCCCTCTCACTCAGAATATATTTTATTTTGCCCCTCTCACTCAGAATATATTTTTATTTTGCACCCTCTCACTCAGAATATATACAATGTGAGAGGGGGCAAAATAAGATATATACAATTTTGCTCCACAGGTGGGGAAAGTGGAATATCGATAAAGAGGGGAAAATGGAATATATACAGAGGGGGCAAAATGGATATAAATAGAGGGCCCTGTATATATCCATTTTGCCCCCTCTGTATATATTCCATAATCATTTATCCCCTGTGTGTATATATTGCATTTTTGCCCCTCTGTTATCTGTTTAATTTTTTTCCATTTTTTTGCCTTTTTTCTTATTGAAATATATTTTTGTTCCCCATTGGTCCCCTGTGGAGGATTTCTTGCCTGACATTTAGTTCCATGCCAGGTGCCCCCTGTGAGTTATAGCCAGGCAGTGGTGTGTGCACATTTAAAAAAATACTTACCTCGTCAGACTGCTCCGCTCCCGCCTTCTTGCTCTTGCTTGCAGCCCACAATCCTGTCTTCCAGCGTACGCTGTGTGATCTCACGAGACCTGGCTGGCGCGATATCACAGCGCCACCAGGCCTGAATGGGTGGAGGCGGAGCCCGAATGGATGGAGGCAGGGCTGGGGTTGGTGGGGCGGCGCAACTACTCACAGAGGCCGGGGGCCCAAGCGACCAGCCATTTACATAAAAATGTTAAAATTACTTGCGATGGGGCGACGGAGCTGCGGGCCCCCCCCCACCGCCGGGCCCGGTCGCGGTCGCATCCTCTGCGACCGCGATCGTTACGCCCCTGGATGGGAGAGATCTCTGTACTGACCCGTGATATATTTATACATAGTTATTAGATCTCCCCTCAGTCGTCTTTTTTCTAAAGTGAATAACCCTAATTTTGATAACCTTTCAGGGTATTATAGATCCCTCATTCCAGTTATTACTTTAGTTGCCCTCCTCTGAACCCTCTCCAGCTCTGCTATGTCTGCCTTGTTCACAGGAGCCCAGAACTGTACACAGTACTCCATGTGTGGTCTGACTAGTGATTTGTAAAGTGGTAGGACTATGTTCTCATCACGGGCATCTATGCCCCTTTTGATGCAACCCATTATCTTATTGGCCTTGGCAGTAGCTGCCTGACACTGGTTTCTACAGTTTAGTTTGTGGTTCACAAAAATTCCTAGATCCTTTTCCATGTCAGTGTTACCGAGTGTTTTACCATTTAATATGTACGGGTGACTTGCATTATTCCTTCCCATGTGCATAACCTTACATTTGTCAGTGTTAAACCTCATCTGCCATTTTTCTGCCCAAGCCTCCAATCTATCCAGATCCCTCTGTAGCAGAAAACTGTCCTCTTCAGTGTTAATTACTTTACACAGTTTAGTGTCATCTGCAAAAATAGATATTTTACTGTGCAAGCCTTCTACAAGATCATTAATAAATATATTGAAGAGAATAGGGCCCAATACTGACCCCTGAGGTACCCCACTAGTTACAGTGACCCAATCTGAGTATCTACCGTTAATAACCACCCTCTGTTTTCTGTCACTCAGCCAGTTACTTACCCACATACAGACATTTTCTCCCAGTCCGAGCATCCTCATTTTATATACTAACCTTTTATGAGGTACAGTGTCAAATGCTTTGGAGAAGTCCAGATATACGACATCCATTGATTCTCCGCTGTCAAGTCTCGAACCTACCTCCTCATAGAAACTGATTAAATTTGGTGGACACCAAAACACTGCAGCCCCCAGAGCGGAACGGAGCCAAACTGATGCCTTCTGAGCGGATCCTTATCCATTCAGAATGCATTGGGGCTAAACTGATCCGTTTTGGACCGTTTGTGAGAGCCCTGAACGGATCTCACAAACAGATCCAGAAATGGCAGTGTGAAAGTAACCTAACACACGACGCCTTTTACCTATGGCACTCGTACTGATCTAGTATAGCGGCATTTATACATGGTCCCTTCTATCATTAGCCCTGGCACAAAAGCTGGGCCTCAGCAATGACCTACAAGGAGGACCCAGGCTTGGACTGGCCCACAGGGGAACAGGTGAATCCCCGGTGGGCCCCTAGTCTCCCACCCCCCACACAAGTAGCACATAACACAATAGACTCTCATATAGATAATCAATGTCCAGCACCTCCGCCAGCCTATGTTCATATAAAAACTGGGTACATTATTCAGGAAACTCCCGGGTTATTATTATCGGTGTATCAGGTGGCTGACAAGTCTCATAGGTGCAGATACAGGACGGCCAGCACCCATAATCAATCGTCTTGTAGCGTCTCGCTGCTGTGTGAGCACATCATGTTTGAATGTATCCGCACGGTGGGCCCCCAAAATCTATTTTACTGGTGGGCCCTAAGCAGCCCAGTCCGACTCTGGGTGGACCTGACTATAGTGTCACATCCTCACAAAATGTACATGATCCTCCTGTATGCAATAACCATGGCTGATGTCACGGGATTTGTCAGATGGGATCCGGTATTGTACCATCTGCACCGATCATGTCTCATAATGAGATAGATAGATAGATAGATAGATAATGATAGATAGATAGATAGATAGATAGATAAATAGATAGATGATAGATAGATAGATAGATAGATAGATAGATATGAGATAGATAGATGGATATGAGATAGATAGATAGATAATGATAGATAGATAATAGATAGATAGATAATGATAGATAATATGATGGATGGATAGATAGATAGATAGATAGATAGATAGATAGATAATAGATAGGTAGATAGATAGATATGATAGATTAGATAGATGATAGATAATAGATAGATAATAGATTAGATAGATAGATAGATAGATAGATAGATAGATAGATAGATAGATAATAGATAGATGTGTATGTGTGGGCTCACAGCGACAGCTGTGGGCACGGTGGGTCTCGTGTGAGGTGACATTGCCAGGCCCTGGATCACAGATGCATCACGTCACCGCAGTGTGAGGAGCAGGCGCTCCAGTCCTTAGGCTCCAGTCCTCCGGGCTTTCCCTCCCCTCAGCATCTCTTCCTCATGGCCCCTGCAGGCAGGTGCTTAGCCATGTACTGCCTCACAGCTGACCTGCTGACAGCGGCCGGGGACTGCAGCATCCATTCTGGGACAGCCTGCTCCCCATTGTAATCCGGCATTGTGCTGCGGCTGCTGCCGGCGTGCGTTGCCTAGTGACAGGTGGCCGTCAGTCTGTGCGGGCTGGGAGTGGCAGCCTGGCTTTGTACGCCGCACACACCGGCACATTGCTGTCTGCCAGGGAGCACGGAGCATCTTTCACTGGGAAATGCTTTATTGGCTGAAGGAAGAAGAGATGTCTCATCAGGAGCTAACCCAGAGGCTGTCCACAGTCATCACCCATGTCGGTAAGAGCTCGGGTTACATCATGACATCATGTCTGACAGGCAGAGGGTACGTGTGTAACACGACCACCCATCTCATCACTGGGGGGGTGCAGCCCATATACATGCTGCAGGTATACATCTATGTATATATACAAATCATACCTATATAGTGATGATGAATGGACTGCGGTAATCGCTGCTGCAAATGTGAATGGTTTCCACTGCTTCCTATGTGTGGGACCCCTGAACCGTGAATCCTTCAGGATCCAGAGCTGCTGAGGATAGAGATCATATATACTGATAGATATAAGACAGATATCATATATACTGATAGATATGAGACAGATATCATATATACTGATAGATATAAGAAAGATATTATATATACTGATAGATATAAGACACATATCATATATACTGATAGATATAAGACAGATATCATATATACTGATAGATATAAGACACATATCATATATACTGATAGATATAAGACAGATATCATATATACTGATAGATATAAGACACATATCATATATACTGATAGATATAAGACACATATCATATATACTGATAGATATAAGACACATATCATATACACTGATATATATCAGACATATATCATATATACTGATAGATATAAGACACATATCATATATACTGATAGATATAAGACACATATCATATATACTGATAGATATCTGACATATATTATATATACTAATAGATATAAGACACATATCATATATACTGATAGATATAAGACACATATCATATATACTGATAGATATAAAACATATCATATACACTGATAGATATAAGGCACATATCATATACACTGATAGATATAAGACACATATCATATATACTGATAGATATAAGACAGATATCATATATACTGATAGATGTAAGACAGATATCATATATACTGATAGATATAAGACACATATCATATGTACTGATAGATATAAGACATATATTATATATACTGATAGATATAAGACACATATCATATATACTGATAGATATAAGACACATATCATATATACTGATAGATATAAGACACATATCATATATACTGATAGATATAAGACAGATATCATATATACTGATAGATATAAGACACATATCATATATACTGATAGATATAAGACACATATCATATATACTGATAGATATAAGACACATATCATATATACTGATAGATATAAGACACATATCATATATACTGATAGATATAAGACACATATCATATATACTGATAGATATAAGACACATATCATATATACTGATAGATATAAGACAGATATCATATATACTGATAGATATAAGACAGATATCATATATACTGATAGATATAAGACAGATATCATATATACTAATAGATATAAGACACATATCATATATACTGATAGCTATAAGACACATATCATATATACTGATAGATATGAGACAGATATCATATATACTGATAGATATAAGACACATATCATATATACTGATAGATATAAGACACATATCATATGTACTGATAGATATAAGACACATATCATATATACTGATAGATATAAGACACATATCATATATACTGATAGATATCAGACAGAAATCATATATACTGATAGATATAAGACACATATCATATATACTGATAGATATAAGACACATATCATATATACTGATAGATATAAGACAGATATCATATATACTGATAGATATAAGACACATATCATATATACTGATAGATATAAGACACATATCATATATACTGATAGATATAAGACACATATCATATATACTGATAGATATAAGAGCAGATATCATATATACTGATAGATATAAGACACATATCATATATACTGATAGATATAAGACACATATCATATATACTGATAGATATAAGACACATATCATATATACTGATAGATATAAGACAGATATCATATATACTGATAGATATAAGACATATATCATATATACTGATAGATATAAGACAGATATCATATATACTGATAGATATAAGACACATATCATATATACTGATAGATATAAGACACATATCATATATACTGATAGATATAAGGCACATATCATATATACTGATAGATATAAGACACATATCATATATACTGATAGATATAAGACACATATCATATATACTGATAGATATAAGACACATGTCATATATACTGATAGATATAAGACAGATATCATATATACTGATAGATATAAGACACATATCATATATACTGATAGATATAAGACACATATCATATATACTGATAGATATAAGACACATATCATATGTACTGATAGATATAAGACACATATCATTTATACTGATAGATATAAGACACATATCATATATACTGATAGATATCATACAGAAATCATATATACTGATAGATATAAGACACATATCATATATACTGATAGATATAAGACAGATATTATATATACTGATAGATATAAGACAGATATCATATATACTGATAGATATAAGACAGATATCATATATACTGATAGATATAAGACACATATCATATGTACTGATAGATATAAGACACATATCATATATACTGATAGATATAAGACAGATATCATATATACTGATAGATATAAGACACATATCATATATACTGATAGATATAAGACACATATCATATGTACTGATAGATATAAGACACATATCATTTATACTGATAGATATAAGACACATATCATATATACTGATAGATATCATACAGAAATCATATATACTGATAGATATAAGACACATATCATATATACTGATAGATATAAGACACATATCATATTTACTGATAGATATAAGACAGATATCATATATACTGATAGATATAAGACACATATCATATATACTGATGGATATAAGACACATATCATATATACTGATAGATATAAGACACATATCATATATACTGATAGATATAAGAGCAATATCTCATATACTGATAGATATAAGACACATATCATATATACTGATAGATATAAGACACATATCATATGTACTGATAGATATAAGACACATATCATATATACTGATAGATATAAGACAGATATCATATATACTGATAGATATAAGACATATATCATATATACTGATAGATATAAGACAGATATCATATATACTGATAGATATAAGACACATATCGTATATACTGATAGATATAAGACACATATCGTATATACTGATAGATATAAGACACATATCGTATATACTGATAGATATAAGACACATATCGTATATACTGATAGATATAAGACACATATCATATATACTGATAGATATAAGACACATATCATATATACTGATAGATATAAGACACATATCATATATACTGATAGATATAAGACACATATCATATATACTGATAGATATAAGACACATATCATATATACTGATAGATATAAGACACATATCATATATACTGATAGATATAATATATCGTTTTATACTGATATTGTGTAGTTAAAAATATGTTAAATGTACCCTTAGTATCTATCTATCTATTTCATTATCTATCTAATATATATCAGTCTATCTACCTATCTCTATATCTATCTATCTATCTATCTATCTATCTTTCTATCATTATCTATCTATCTATCTATCTATCTATCTATCTATCTATCTATCTGTATCTATCATTTTCTATCACTCCTATCATATATAATATAGTATTCCACACCGATGGTAACATTAAAGGGGTACTCCCATCCATAAGATTTGCCATACATGTGTAATAGATGTGAGTCCCACCTTTGTCCAGAATAGAGGTCCCCCAGCCCCCATGTTACATCCAGGCAGGGCATGAATGGAAAAGTGGTTATGGGTGTTTCCAGGTTTCCCATTCGCTTCCACTTTTGAAGCACGTACCAGCGCGTACAGTGGGCGTTTTACACATTGAAATGCACTTTATATTTTGCTGTGTGAACATGGCCTCAGGTTACCAGACCATCAGCCTGAAGCTTCTTCGGACATGCTTACATGTGTATTGGTCAGTAGCCGATACACGGGAAATCCCCTGTAAAGAAGTGTCAGAAATTCGAAAATGTTTTTAAGGTGGAAAAATCATGTGAGAATTTCAGGACTTTTTCATGGCAGAATCATTCCCCCATATTATATATATGTCCCTTAGGGTCAATTCACACCTCCACAACTGTTTTGCAGTTTGCAAATTACCGATCCGCAAAACAACAGACACCAGCGATGTGCATTCCGCATTTTTCGGACCGCACATTGCCGGCACTATAATAGAAATGCCTTTTCTTGTCCGTGGCTGCAGACAGGAAAATGCGGACCCATTTTGTGGACGCGTGAATGGACCCTTAAGGTGATTTCTAGGTTCAGGATATTGTTGGCCCATGCTCAATATCGTCAATATCAGATCGATGGCGAACCACAATAGTGATGCAAAATTCTGTCACAAAGTACGCCAATTTAGACTAGACAGTCTAAAGATGCAGCAGATTTATTATCCAGGGTCATCCGCTGTGGTCAGGCACAGCTTTACATTGTCTAAATATTAGACAGGATTAGTCCCCAGATTTAGGCCCCATTCACACGTCCGCAATTCTGTTCCGCATTTTGCAGAACGGAATTGCGGACCCATTCATTCCTATGGGGACAGACGATGTCCCGCCTGGGTCCGCAATTGCAGATCCACACTTCCGGGTCTGCAATTGCGGACAAGAAAAGGCATTTTCTATGAGAGTGTCGGCGATGTGTGGTCCGCAAAATGCATACCGCACATTGCCGGTGTCCGTGTTTTGCGGATCCGTGGATCCGCAAAACACACACGGACGTGTGAATGTAGCCTTAGTTGTGGAAAGTGAGTGTGTAATTGATTGGTCTAAATTCAGTCAAATCTTGTATCGGTGACCAAAAATGATAATGAATTCCCTAGGAACTCCTGGAAGACAGGACCAATGGTCACTGAACAGTTGTGCAGCGTATTATGCTTCTGGTTATTGATATACTAGGACCAGATTGTCAGCTGCTGGATGTCAGAAACTTCTTTCTCACAATAAATACACAATATATAGTAAAAAAAAAAAAAAAAAAATCCCACTTTGCTAATTGTCCATTGCCTGATACTTAAAGGGTTCTCCTAGTTAACTAACAAGGACAGCCCCTGTAAATGGTCTAAAATAACAAATGAAGCGACACTGACCCCTTTTCTCCCCTGCTTCTTCCATAGCTGCTCCCAGCCGCCATCATCTTCCTGGCTGCAGCAGTGATGTTCCATTTTTTTTTCCGTGTCTGTTCCGTGTTTTTTTTTCTTTTCCGGCCTGTATGCTGAACCATTCATTTAAATGAGGCCACAAAAAAAAAAAAAAAAAGGAAATTACTCCACGTGCAATCCATGTCTACATGGCCATTCTGCAAAAAAAATAGAACATGTCCTATTACGGACAAGGATAGGACTGTTCTATTAGGAACCAGCTGTTCCGTTCTACAAAATGCAGAATCCCCACGGGCAGTATCTGCGTTTTGTGAACCGCAAACCATCCAACGGCCATGTGCATTAGCCCGAAAGGAGGAGCACCTGAGCGCAGTGCTGAAAGCAGCTTGGAGAAAAGGAGTATCTCTTTTTTGATATTTTGGACAATTTACAGGGACTGCACTACTTATTAGGCCTCATGCACACGACCGTGGTTTGGTTCCGCATCCGAGCCGCATTTTTTGCGGCTCGGGTGCGGACCCATTCACTTCAATGGGGCCGCAAAAGATGCGAACAGCACTCCGTGTGCTTTCCGCATCCGCTGCTCTGTTCCATGGCCCCTCAAAAAATATAGATCATGTCCTATTCTTGTCCGTTTTGCGCACAAGAATAGGCATTTCTATAATGGGCCATCTGTTCCATTCCGCAAATTTCAGAAGGCACACGGACGGCATCCGTGTTTTGCGGATCCGCAATTTGCAGACTGCAAAACACGACACATTCGTGTTTCACACTAGCGGCAGCCTTCTCCAGCAGGCTGTTTCGGCGGGTGAACAGCCTGTTGGATCCGTGCTGCTGCTAGTGCACGTGTGCCCCCAGACTACCGCTCCGGCCCCATTGACTATAGGGAGTTCCGGCATCAGCACGGCAAGCATGCCAAGAGGCGGCCGGAATAAAAGTACAACATGTCAGAGATTATAGTCAATGGGGCCGGAGCGGTAGTCCGGGGGCACGCGTGCACTAGCAGCAGCACGGATCTGACAGGCGGTTCACCTGCCGGAACAGCCTTATTTAACTTAGATTTTTTTCTGATGAGGAAAATTTTTCAAGTCATTTTTTCTTGAGTCTGCGTTGAGTTGCATGCTGCAAATGTTGCAAGTTTGATAAATATTGACACAACACCCTATTGCCTAGAGATGTTACTCTTGGTGAATCTGGAGGGTAAGTAATTAACTGCTTGCCGACCGCTGTACGCAGGATTGCGTTCTGCGGGCGGTTTATTCCTCCTGGACGAATTGGCGTGTCCTCTCGCGAGACGCGAGAGGATGCGCTGATGCGCTCGCACTTGCGCAGTGCGCGCCATAAGCGCACTTGCATGTAACTGTAGTACAGCCTGCCAGCGCTGATCGCGCGCTGGCAGGCTGTATAAGTTAGAAAAAAATGCATATCAGACGCTGTTTTATGAACAGCGTCTGATATACCTGCTGCCTTCTCTTCTGGTGGTCCCTTTGCTTGGGACCACCAGAGGGGAAAAAAAAAAAGTGCACCAAAATTTAAATTGAAATATAGCGTTATTTGAAAAATTTTACAACAGAAAGCGAAAAATGTCTTTTTTTGCAAAAATTTCATCAAAAAAAGTAAAATATCAAAAAAAGTAAAAATATCAGCAGCAATGAAATACCACCAAATGAAAGCTCTATTAGTGAGAAGAAAAGGAGGTAAAATTCATTTGGGTGGTAAGTTGCATGACGGAGCAATAAACGGTGAAAGTAGTGTAGTGCAGAATTGTAAAAAGTGGCCTGGTCATTAAGGGGGTTTAAGCTAGGGGGGCTGAAGCGGTTAACATTGCCAACCATGCCCACTTTCTCACCCACTTCTAAAAACTCAAGTAAGTGTTGTAGAAATGCAAAATGTTACACAATCTTTGTTCATGTAAGGCCAAAATCCCTATTTTTGTGACTTTATTATAGCTAGAACCCTGGAGTGCAGGACGTTAGTTCCTCCAGGGTATCGTATACTGGGATGTTTCAGAGAAGACGTGTCCTTGCAGTCAGTCATCGCTCATTTTTAATTTTTAAAGTGAAGCATGGAGAATAAAAAGCGGACACTTGTCTGGTTGATATATAGAAGGGTTTTTTCCTTGAGACAGCTTTGATCCTTGAGAACAAAAATTCTACAGATTGAGGACAGTTTTTTTCATAGTTGATACTGTCAGTCCATGTAAGGCCTCGTTCTCAGTTCTGCTTTTCACGGACATGTCCTCTCTGCATTTTCCATGGACAACACACGTACCCTCTGATTTTAACGTGTTTGTTCACACGTCAGTGCTTTGGAATATATTTATCTTGCCTATCTTTCCCTTGCTGCCAGTTTTCTTGATTTTCCACCATTCTCCTATGTGATGACTATCATCGTGTAGACCAGAGAGCGGCAGGAGACTGTGGATATCAGCAGCATAGGACCTATAAAGTGTTTAAATAGTTATACTGGTTATTTTAATAAGAGCTTGTTTATAACCTGCAAAACCTTGTTGGCCAGCCATTTTACGCTAGGAGCCGGACACAACTGATATATGTGCTGCACTTCAGTGCACTGATCTGGCGTGAATCCAGATAGCACCGGACAGAAAAACTGAGCATGTAGGGTTTTTTCTGTCCAGCGCATTTCGACATCCAGCCTCACTACTGATGTATGTGAATGCTCCCATAGAAAACTATAGGATCAGTTCTTGTTTAGTTCTCCTCCTGCATTTTCTGCTCCACGCCAGAGGGCAACAACGGATCACCAGACATATGGGTAGAGGGTCTTAATCTACTAATTAGCTGTCATTATGTTTTTCACTGTACTAAGCGTACATCAGTTACTGTATTCTGCTGTACAGTGAGTTTACATGTTTTTCTGCCACTCCGACCCATCGGCTAAATTTTAGGATAAAATGGTGAAGAGGTGGTGTGCCGTCTGTAAGATCCTGAAGGTCCCTCTTGGCAGAGTATCTCCATTGTACTATGCCTCAGATGACATTGTCAGACATAACCTGTATGCAACATTTTCCTGTACTTAGGGGGAAAAACACTTTTTTTTCAAATTTTGTGACAGATAATAGACCACTATGTCCTATAACCATGGGCGTAGCTATAGGGGGTGCAGAGGTAGCAGTCGGTACCGGGCCCAGAAGCCTAAGGGGGCCCAAAGACCCTTGTGCTGCATAGGAAGACAAACAAAGCACTGAGGGAAGGGGGGCCCAAGCTGAACTCTTTCACCAGGGCCCATCAGCCTTTAGCTACGCCCCTGCCTATAACCGATACAGCAGTTGTTGTTTTTTCTACAAAACAAGCAAAAATAAAAAGGTATAAGTAGTGGTGTAGTCAAACACCATTAGGACAGGTTCACACTGTTACTTTTTTTAGAAACCTTTGTCAACCACAACATGGAATATATAAACTGGACAGGGCGTGCACTCAACATCTGGACAACATAATACCATTAGATAATAAAATTCAATTTATTCAACCACAATCCATAAGATATATAGAAAATTCATAAGAATAAAATAAAACAAGGAGATTAAAATACAAAGTACACAATACCAAAAAAGAAGCAATGGTAAAAAGCGTCAAATGAGCACTGGTAAAAAGCGTCAAATGAGCAATGAAATAATGTAAACGGGACCAGAGTCCAATTGAGATATTTGTATTACAATGATCTTGATGAATCAAATAAGGTTTAGTACTTTAACCTCTTCAATTATAGTCCGATCCTCAGAGTAGATATATAGCACTCCTTTAATGAGATGAAATTGAGAAAATAGTCCGCCCAAGTCTTAGGATATAGCAGATGTTAACTTATGATGATAATCATCTTCTGCCCAATTTTAGGGTATTAGCTTATAATGATAGTCATAATCATCATCCACCCAAGTGTTTGGGGTATCAAAGTGTTAGCTTACCTCTCCGCAGATTTTGCACGTTGCGGGGCGACACTCTGAGTTCGGTGTGCCTGGGTCAGCGTCTCTCGCCGTACAGCGCAGGATCCAGGTATAACAATCTCGCGAGAATAGAAATCCTATTGCATGTAATTCAAAGATCGCAGTCTCGCGAGAATGGAGGTTCGTATCTTAACTCTTTACCTTAGCGGAGAGTCAGAACAATGTTCCACATTGTGCTTTCCTTTACTTGATCTCTCGCATGGCCATGCTCAGCTGATTAGGGTCTTGTCACAAGAATGGAAAACAGCCCATACGTGCTGGGACCCTCCTGGTCCCTTCCTCAGTGGTGTCGCCATACTTGTGTTCCCCATTTTTATACTCCACCTGAGTTAAACAGAAAGAGTGGAGTTCCAAATCCACTTCCTGAATCCTTATTCGTATCATTAGGTTGTTCAATAATTCTCAATTTTCCAACTTTTGAATGTTCAATATACTGCTCATAATTTCAACAACTTATATTTAAATAGAAATAACATAGAAATAAAAATATAAAAATATAAAAATATAAAATATATTGATATAAACTCTGGTATAGTCTGATATATCGCATAGACGCAAGAAGAACATCATAGTGGAAAACGCATCTTTAGTCACATGCGGTTTGGTGCGCTTTTCTATTCATGCGTTTATACAGAACTGTATCCCAGAGATATACATAAGCAGACCCATGTTTCTTTGTTTCTTTCTTATTGCATATATGTTGGGAACAACTTTATGAAACAAACTCAGTTCTCACTTTAAAATCTTTAAACTGTTCAATATTTGTCTCTTGGTTTATGTAGTCCTAGATATCTTGTTTGGCTGCCCCAAAAATGGAATGGAAGATGGAATGGGGTGGGAGTCTTGGTCCGAGTCAGCTCCCACCCCATTCCATCTTCCATTCCATTTTTTGGGGCAGCCAAACAAGATATCTAGGACTACATAAACCAAGAGACAAATATTGAACAGTTTAAAGATTTTAAAGTGGGAACTGAAGTTTGTTTTATAAAAGTTGTTCCCCAACATATATGCAATAAGAAAGAAACAAAGGGAAACATGGGTCTGCTTATGTATATCTCTGGGATACAGTTCTGTATAAAACGCATGAATAGAGAAAAAACGCACCAAAACCGCATGTGACTAAAGATGCGTTTTTTCCACTACAATGATGTTCTTCTTGCGTTTATGCGATATATCAGACTATACCAGAGTTTATATCAATATATTTTTATATTTTTTATATTTTTATTTCTATGTTATTTCTATTTAAATATAAGTTGTTGAAATTATGAGCAGTATATTGAACATTTAAAAGTTGGAAAATTGAGAATTATTGAACATAACCTAATGATACGAATAAAGGATTCAAGGAAGTGGATTTGGAACTCCACTCTTTCTGTTTAACCCAGGTGGGGTATAAAAATGGGGGAACACAAGTATGGCGACACCACTGAGGAAGGGACCAGGAGGGTCCCGAAACGCGTATGGGCTGTTTTCCATTCTTGTGACAAGACCCCAATCAGCTGAGCATGGCCATGCGAGAGATCAAGTAAAAGGAAAACGCAATATTGGAACATTGTTCTGACTCTCCGCTAAGGTAAAGAGTTAAGATACGAACCTCCATTCTCGCGAGACTGCGATCTTGGAATTACATGCAATAGGATTTCCTATTCTCGCGAGATTGTTATACCTGGATCACACGCTGTACGGCGAGAGACGCCGATCCAGGCACACCGAACTCAGAGTGTCGCCCGCAACGTGCAAAATCTGCGGAGAGGTAAGCTAGCACTTCGATACCCCAAGCACTTGGGTGGATGATGATTATGACTATCATTATAAGCTAATACCCTAAAATTTGGGCAGAAGATGATTATCATCATAAGTTAACATCTGCTATATCCTAAAACTTGGGCGGACTATTTTCTCAAATTTCATCTCATTAAAGGAGTGCTATATATCTACTCTGAGGATCGGACTATAATTGAAGAGGTTAAAGTACTAAACCTTATTTGATTCATCAGGATCATTGTAATATAAATACCTCAATTGGACTCTGGTCCCGCTTACATTACCTCACTGCTCATTTGACGCTTTTTACCAGTGCTTCTTTGGATTTTGCTTTTTGGTATTGTGTACTTTGTATTTTAATCTCCTTGTTTTATTTTATTCTTATGAATTTTCTATATATCTTATGGATTGTGGTTGAATAAATTGAATTTTATTATCTAATGGTATTATGTTGTCCAGATGTTGAGTGCACGCCCTGTCCAGTTTATATATTGAATTTTTAAACAGAGGGGTGGTGTACCTCTGATTAAGGCTGTGGCACCTACCATATACCCATCCAGTGTGAGCCACCACAACCACACAGTTTTTTGCAAATATCAACCACAACATGGAATCGGTACCAAAAGACAAGGGAGGTTCTTCCTTTCCGCCTTCCGGTCTTGACTATGGCCAAAGACAAATGCTTTACAAGCTGCATAGCTCTTATGAGATCGTATTCACACAGGGCCTCCATTTCTTGCAACCTGAAAAATTAGTTGAGCTTACCGCCATGTGGTACCGCCATATGGTTTAACCTGCAGACGTTTTCCTAGAACAGTTTCAGGTCACAACTATGACTACATGTAAAATAGAGAAACATTCGACATATTTCTTTGTGTTTTTATGGGGTAGAACAGTATCCATAAAAATATGTGTGAATCTACCCTCAGGACTCCTTCGCAGCACTTTTTCTGTATTTTAAAACACATGCAAAACCCGCTAAGCATTTTAAAGGTTTCCCGGTAATGGTTCTAGGTTATGTAATGCCCGCAGCCTGCCTCCTGAAAAAGAAGGTTCACACTTACCTGCTTCACGTTGCGCTGGTCTTCCGCTGTCTTCTTCTCCCGGTCCTTGCATCCAGCTGGCTATGGGCATCGCGCCAGCCAATTACTGGCTTCAGCAGTGATGGGGTGACAAGCAGCACATGGCCGCTAAAGCCAAGCATGTGACTATGACCATGGCCAGCAGGAGTGCGACCACCAGAAGATGAAGACAGCGGAAGACCAGTGTGACATGGAGCAAGTTAGTATGAATCTTCTTTTTCAGGAGGCAGGCTACAGGCATTACATAAAATATAATTATTACTGGGTCACCCCTTTTAGCACTTTTAAGTGCGTTTTTTGGTTAACATCACGTTTGTGATACACACTTACCATATACATCATGTACATGCTAAACATGTCCATGGCCTCCATCTGGCAAGTATACATTAGTGTACACGCTAAACTGTATGGAATAGCAATATCGCTAGGATATGCCACCAGTGTCAGGTGGGTGCTGGTCCCACCTCTGGGACCTGCACCTATCTGTAGAAAGTGAAGGAAAGTGCACCGCATATGTGTAATGTGCTCTCCATTCACTTCTATTGGAGTGCTGAATATAGCCAAGCGCCGCCTCTGCTATTTCTGGAATTCCCAAATGAATGGAGAGCGCACATCGCTAGCGCGCCCACCTGTTTATTCACATGTATGGGAGTTCCAGAAATAGCAGAGGCGGCGCTTGGCTATTTTCAGCACTCCAATAGAAGTGAATGAAGGTTGGCCACGCTTGTACATGCCCCCTCATTCATTTTGGGGTCCCCATTCTAGAGCTATCTGACATTAATATCATATACTAGTGATATGCCACCAATGTATCAGATGGGCCAACCCCTTTAAAGGGATAGGTCATGAGTATCAGACTGTTGGGGTCCAACACCCAGCACCTCGACTGATCTGCAGTGCTGAAAACTATAATATACGGAGATGGAAGCAGACCGCTCTGTGCGCTGTCTAGTGGCCATACTAGGATACCGCAGCTGCTGTACGCCAGTGCCGGAAATGCTGCGATCTGCTTCCACACTGTTTACTCGGTGCCGCGACTGCCTAATACAGCTAGGGATAGGTCATCAATATTTGTAGCCTGGACAACCCCTTTAAACTAACGTCTGGCCACATTATTTTTGTTTGAAACCAAAAATGCATCAAAAAGATCTGTGTGAAGCCAGACAAAAACCATCATTAAAGGTATGTAACAATGGCGGCTGATGAGCGTGGGGTGGTTTTCCACACTTTTATTTTTTATTTTTATCAGTTCTGATCCATAAACTGAGCAGATCTTAATCTGTGGTGCAAACTTAGCCTTGTGAGGTCTATTTTGTGTATGCATGTAGTGATTATATCAATATTTTTATTTGTTTTTATCACTTTATTATTTTACTTATTTTTTGCTATGAGTTTCCTTGGCAATGTAAACTATAAAAATAAATCTAAATATACAGAAAAACAGGAGAATACCATTCTTAGAATAACAGGCTAAGGCCTCATGCACACGACCGTATGTGTTTTGCGGTCCGCAAACCGCGGATCCGCAAAACACGGAAGCTGCTCCGCGTTTGCTGAACGGAATGTGGCCCATTGTAGAAATGCCTATTCTTGTCCGCAAAATGGACAAGAATAGGACAGGCTCTATTCTTTTTGCGGGGCCACGGAACGGAGCAACGGATGCAGACAGCACACGGAGTGCTGTCCGCATCTTTTGCAGCCCCATTGAAGTGAATGGGTCCGCGCCCCAGCCGCAAAATAAGCAGCTCGGACGCGAACCAAAACAACTGTCGTGTGCATGAGGACTAAATTAGACTGAAAAGATAGCCTTGCCCGGGCAGATACATGAGGCGGGGAGAACGAGCGGTGTTGTCAGAGGGAGACAGTTTTGGAACATTAGTAGAAAGGAGACCCACCAACAGTTTACTTTACCAATTCCTGTCCAATCAGACCAATAGGTGGTGTGTATATAAAAAATCTGTGTGTGTAATTGGACATCTGACCAATGATTGGTGAGATAATCTGTTGATGTAATACAGCCCTTAGGCCAGGTCACAATCTTGTCCAGAGAAATGATCTTTTTGGAATAGTGACTTTAATAGGAGCAGCTCTGTAGTAATGAGCTCCCTCCACCACAAGGTGGCAGGAACTGTGTAGTTCTGGCACCAACCTCCACTACACCAAAACAGCTGATCGGAGTGTTGGGTCCCCCCTCATGAGCTGAAGATAAGCTGTCACTTAGTAAAGGCAGGACAACCCCATAGCATTTTAATTGCGTTTTAGACCGTTCATTGCGTTTGTGATGTACGTTTAGCATATACATGCTTAATCTGTCTATGGCCTCCGGCCCGCCGTAATACATTAGTATACTGCAAAAAAAAATATGGTTTGGAATAGCATACTGTAGTGTACTATTCCAGCCCAACATAATCAACCCCTTTTTGGCAGACCATGCCCCATTAGATGTGGGCACACCCTTTTTCCATGTCATAGCAACACCCCCTCAATGCGCTAGATGCAGAGTTCCAAACGACGGCAGAGTAATAAAGGGATATATATCATGCTCTGAGCAGAAATTCTACTAAAAATGTCATCGTGTGAAATCAATCACGGATGACTAAATGCACCATAGCGCAGTAATACATGAATCATCATGGTATATGTCATTCTGCAATTCGGAGCAGCATTACAATTACAAGGCAATATCTGTGATCTGGCAGCAGAAACACTAACACCAGAAAGCTCCAGAAAGCACTGCTGTGCAATGAACTGGGGGCACATTCAATGGAGGGATTTAGTTTATTCATAAGCGAAGTTCGGAAGCCCTTATGTTGCAGATACACTGGTGTATATACACTCCATCTATCATGTACAGTGGGCGCAGTATGTACGCTCCTCCTGTCCACGTGTACGCTAGGAAGATAGGGATCCCCATCAGATCACACAAGACATACAGGATTGAAATAGAAGTAGTGTCACCCATTACAACCTGACTGTTTGCAGTTTGATGTATTTCGCTGTAATGACATATAATAAGCCTGTCATGGTGGTCTGCCTATCACAAAGTGTCATGTCATGTTGGAACACTGTAACTATAACACAAGGAAAAATACACAGGATTAGATTGCAGCGCTCACCTGAACGTCAGTAAATCCCAGGGAGGCACGGATAGACGCTATGGAACCAAGCGTAAAACTATCCAAAAAAGAAGAAAGGCAATACAGCTTCCCTTGAAAAGTGATTGTCTTTAATGAAACAGTGCCGTAAAAACCAACATACAATACATACATGTCTACGCGTTTCGGATCACAAAAATAAAGATGAGTAAGGATAGTTATAACACAAGTGAATGCAGTGTTTTGCCATCAGCGATCAGTCAGAGGTTAGATTCATGTTCTAACCTTCAGAGATGAAATGTGGACACCTGCTATAGGGAACATCACTGTTCTCATGTTCACCCTTTTTATTTTTCCTACCATTTTCTTATCTGACAACGTAGAAAAGGTCTAAGCTATATGTCTACTTAGAATTACAGTCCTTGATATCAAGGACTGCAGTTTACATCACCGTTTAGCTTTCCGTTCTCCTGATCTGAACAGAAAAATCTGAGCATCAGTTATGATCAGTTTGTGTCGCTTCCTTCAGAGGTCAGAAAAAGCACTGCATGGCCTGAGGCAAAAATCTGCGTGGCAAATCCACTCGTGATATGCAATGTCTTCATGTGGCCTTAGGGAAAGTTCACATCCTCGTTTCATTTTCCGTTCTTCTGATCCGTCAAAGATTGCATATTTGATATCCATTTGAGCCATTGACGTATGAGATACGTTTTTTAGACAGAAAAAAAGTCCCTTTTTTCCATCTAAAAAAGGATACCAAATGTGCAACAGGATCAGTTTATTTATTTTGTTATTTTTTTTTACAGTTTTTTTCCTGTTGTTCTGACAGATCAGAAGAATGGAGAATGAAATGGAGATGTGAACTCTCCCCTACAGTTCAGCTAGTCATAGGGAGCATGATGCTCACTTGGCTGACTGTTGGGACAACTTCTCCCTTAGCATTTAACCATTCAGAAAATAATCAGGGACTCCCTAAACGAGCAGAAAACAGCCCCTTCAAATATTATCAGATATGATAGCATCTTAACGAGATATGGATACAGTTTATGCTTGCTATGGCGACTGGCGATCGCTGTATTTCTGGAAAGTCCATTAGACTAACAGTAAAAATAGTAAGATGATTTTTCCATCTGCTTATCTACAGAGTGGACTTTTTGTGCTGTGAAATGCAGAGGGATAAGGGCAGGCATGCACTGAGGAGATGGGCTGCAATGCATGTAGTTGTAGGATGCAGGGCACAGATCCGTCATTGAATTGCCTCCTCGCTGCATGTACAGTATGACCCAATCACTAGAGAAGTATATAGCCTGAGGTATTCTCTGCAGGGGGGACACTGAGCATATATTTGATCTAGTCCAGGCATACAGCAATGACAGTGAGGTGAGAGACCATGACTTGTAATCATCTTGACCAATATTTCTAAAGCAGGGTTTCAGGGACCCCCAGGGTTCTGTCAGAATTCTCCACCTGTTAGAAAGATTACATGATGTAATCTATAGGGAATAAAAACTTATTATTATCAGTGACTGTATTTGTGAGTTATCCCCTCCCTTCTAATTCTTAGCTGTGTCATGTGACCCAGGGAGTCCATTACTTCTCTAGTCATTCCTATGAGACTGACATTGAGGCTCCTATAGGAATACATAGAGAAACTGGCTACCTGTCCATACATAAGATGCTGTGTTATTTGGAAAGTCTGATTGCTGGTCACATGACACAGCTGAGGATCAGAATGGAGGGGGTAGCTCACAAATACAGACACTGGTAGGAAGATTACCTTCACTACCAGGGACGTGCACAGACATTTAGAAGGGCAGGGGCTTAAGTAAAAAAAAAAAAGGGCACCCCCCCCCAAAAGGCACATTTCTCCCCCTCCATGGGCCTGGCATCGCAGCAACCCCACATACCTCTTACATCCAGTGGTGATGTCTCCTTTGATGTAGAAGTTCTCTTCATCTCTTTTGAGTCCAGACCACCATTTTTCTGCCATCTCTCTGCAGTTTGACAAAAAAAAATCTTAGTTTACTACTTTTCCATCATCCTCCCATCTTCTGGACAAATCATCCTACTACCCCCAATACTGTGCCACTGTGATCACCAATACTATACTGCAGAAACAGATAAAACCCCTGATAATACTAGTACCACACAGAGCTCCCCATATAAAATACTCCTTTGTGGCCTCAGTAGAAGCCCCCATAGTGCCCCCCAATAATGTACCAGTAACAATTGTATCTCTCCTCTCCCCTCCCCCATCATGTGCCAGTATCAAGTGTCAAACCCCACCCCCCTTGGGCCAATATCAAGTGCCAACCCCCATGTGCCAGTATCAAGTGCCAAACCCCACCATGTGCCAGTGTCAAGTGCCAAACCCCCCCATGTGCCACTATCAATGCCAATGATGCCGCCCGGCCTTAATGTCACATTACCCCCCTCCTTTTTAGATCACCCTCTTCATGTTACATTTCTTTCCCCCCTTCCCCCATGGCACATTTCTACCCCTCCATGGGCCTTTGAGGGCAGCAGCACATCTTTGAACCCCCTTCCCCTCCATGGCCCAACAATAGCACATTTTTCCCCTCCATGGGCCTGGGCCGGCAACAGAACATCTCTCCCCCCCCCCCCCATGGTAGTTTTTCCTGCCACTACCCCCTCCATGATGGCAGTCATAACTAGCTGTGGCAGACAGACGCAGAAGTGGCACTCACTGACTCAGTAATACATTAAGATAGGCTATCCTAATGTATTACTGAGTCAGTGAGTCAGTCAGGTAGTGGCCATCATGGAGGGGGGTAGTAAGGGCAATAAAGGAATATGATAGCTAGGCATCAAGCAGGGGCACATTTTCCACCTCCATGGGCCTGGGTTTGCACATCTCCTCCCCCGTCCCCTTATGGTACGTTTTTCCTGCCACTACCTGCCTCCATGATGGCAGACGCAGTCATTACTAGCTGTTATGGCAGACAGAAGTGGCACTACTCAGTGACTGACTTTACTGTATTTGTATTACATATGAATCAGGATAGGCATCAAGCAGCTGAAGTAGCCAAGCAGGGGTGCTGGGCCGGGATGTCAGTGACAGCTGGTGCGGTGCAGGTCTCACCTCTTGACACACAGACTGGTCACTGGACTGGATGGACCGGCGGTGATGACAGCGGGCGCACTCAAACTGCAGGCAGCGCTTCTCTGCTCTAGAGCAGTGTTTCCCAACCATTGTGCCTCCAGCTGTTGCAAAACTACAACTCCCAGCATGCCTGAACAGCCAAAGGCTGTCCGGGTATGCTGGGAGCTGTAGTTTTGCAACATCTGGAGGCACACTGGTTGGGAAACACTGCTCTAGAGGACTGCCTGTGCGAGGCGCGCCGCACCACGTGACTTGCTGCTGAATGAGATTACTGCGCGGCACGGGCCCGTCCTGGCACAGAGGCAGCTAGGCGGCAGGGCAGCCACCAGCCAGCGCATAAAAAAAAAAGTGCCAACCAAGTTCACAAGAATCCCAACGGTCAGTGACACAGGCTGCTTGCCTGGCCTAAGAAAAAAAGGGCATTAAAGGGACAGGGGCTGAAGGGAGCAGGGGCTCAAGCCCCCTTTTAGCCCTATGTGTGGACGTCCCTGTTCACTACAGATTACATCATGTACTCTTTCTAACTATAAAACAGTTGTGGTCATAGAATGGCAATTAGTTTTTTTTTTTCATTATTAAAATACAAGAAAAACTAAATAAATGTGATATTGCTGTAATTGTACTGACCCAGAAAACGAGGGGCACAGGCAGGGGCGTAACTATAGGGGAAGCAGGGGAAGCAGCTGCTTTGGGGCCCTGACCCAGAAGGGGCCCATCCAAGAGGAGGAGAAGTACTAAAGGATTTTGTCAGGGCCCCTCAACATTATTACACAATGAAATGATATACAGTGGCAGTATAGACAGTGTAGAAAACGGATGGAACAGCTGCTGGGCCTGGTCTGAGAGAGCGATCTTTACTAGCTACAGGAAAGGGGGCGGCATGAAAGGAAGGGGTTGTGAAAAACTTTGCTGTGGGGCCCAGTCATTTCTAGTTACGCCACTGGGCACAGGTCAGTTTTGCGGCATTTGGAAGGCTAAAAAAAAAATCACACTGTGACGAAATTGCGTTTTTTTCCAATTCCGTCCCAATTTGTATTTTATTTTTCCAGCTTCCCACTACATTGTATGCAATAATAAATGGTGCCATTAGAAAGTACAACTTGTCCTACTAAAAAAAAAAAAAAAAGCCCTCAGATGGCTATGTTAATGAAAAAATAAAAAAGTTATGGCCCCAGGGAGGCAAAGAGTAAAAAAAACAAAATGCAAAAGTGCAAAATCACTGTGTCAGGAAGGGGTTAATATAACTGGAATACCCCCTTTAAAAGTAATGCTTTCATATGTGCGAGATGTGCTGCTGTTAGCAAGAGGGGCACATGGGCCCTGCGTTTAGCTGTATATTGCTCGGTGGGGTGTACTTCTGTGTAACTGCAGACCCATGGAAATGTGACTCTATGAGGCTATAAAGATGACTGCATACGCCTTGTTTTTCCCACGTGATACACATTATCATTTTAATATCTGTTTTTTATTGCCTTTTCTTATTTATCGTGTATGAGAAATGGAATCGGTCACTTAAATTTTTAAGATTTTCACTAAAATATATCATTAGCGGGGTATACTTTGTTTCCTCTAGCACTGTCACACATTGTCAGTTGTCATGGTTACATTATAGATATTGCAAGAAATCTAAAGCGTGCTGTTTAGTGGGGAACTGAAGCATTTCTTCACAATGTACTTTGACATGGCATATAATTAAATGAGAACTTTGAATATTACCCGCTTTTAAATGAGCACATTTTATAATATGAAATTATTTCATGCATTTCATATTATGCTTTGTGCATTTTATAATAGGTTTCGAAATATCAAGAATATCGCCATTTTAGTTTGGAATACAGTAAAACCTCTCTGAGATGACCACCAAAGATTCCAGTGAAGATGCTAGGGAAATTAAACATTGGACACAAAACAATCTGGTCTTGATGGTTGGGAGTTTGTACATACGTAGCTGCAGTTATACTCAGTGGGTCAGATTTATTCATTTGTTTGGGACTTGATTTTGGCACAAAATGAGTGCAATGTGCTGCAAAAGGTCCCATCTACTCTTTCTTACCCTCAGTTCACACTTGCGCGTTTTACAGCGCGTTCGAACGCGCTGTAAAACGCATAACCGATGCAAACCAATGCTTCCCTATGGGACTGGTTCACATTTTCGCGTGTTACAGCGCGTTCGAACACGCTGAAAAACACCCGACGCATAAACAAGTACTTGAGCTTTTTTTGGGGCGTTTGTCGCGGCGTTTTGGCCCATAGACTTCAATGGGAACGCGCAACGCTTGTATTTCGCGCGTTTTTGACACTGAATACGCGCGTTCGAACGCGCGTTTATGAATTTGCAACATGCTGGAAAGGCCAAACCCCAGCTCTGATTGGCCAAACTTCATATAGACAGGGATATTTGGTCATTGGACAACACTGCAGTTAATCACACAAACGCGCGTAAAACGCGTGTTTACTATTGCCAAAAACGCGCACGAAAACGCGCGAGGAAAACGCGCGTCTCAGAAACGCTCAGGTCTGAACCCTAGGGTGAAGCCTAGTTGAAATAGGGTGGCTTAGTGTGAAAGGGCATGGCCTAAGATGTGTTCTTTTTGCGCCAGTATTTCGGGCATAAAAACCTGAAAATAAGCTTTTAGACAGGCAATCTACAGATGCGACAGATTTATCATACAACCTGAGCCATTCTAATAATTCTTGCACTCCCTGTCTATCTAATAGTAAATCTGGGCTAATAGGTGTAAATCTTCAAATGAAATCAAAACTTTATATGGGTTGTTCGACCTCTATAAAAATTAGTGAGAATTAGGAAACTGCATAAAAAACAAAGAAAGTAAAATACTCACCTTTTAAAAGCCCCTTCGTTCCAGCACCAAGGCAGACAAAAAATATGATGTTGCTGTCACTGTGAGGGTGGGGATGCGTGCAGCCCAGAACTCCACCTACACCACTGTCCCTGCCTACTTGCACGGCCCATCCTAACTGACGGCTTACAACTGGGCGGCAGTCCCTAGTTTGCGGCAGTCCCTAGGGGCCTAAAGAACAATAAACAAAGTGACAGGCAGGCACACAAACACTGAAGAAGTGAAACCAGAGGTGGGAGATAACTTGGGGGGACTCGGGGTGATGGCTAGAGTTGCTTTTAACATTATGGCCAGGACTATAAGAGCAGCACAAGCCTATATTGTGGCCCTGGACCCCTAGATATTTGACCACTAGTGTTAAGCGAGCATGGCGGTATTCGGCCGAATACCGCATGTGCTCGAACGCAATGCTCGAGTCTCCTTCCCGCACGTTTCTTGGCTGCTACGCAGCCAATAAACGTGCAGGTAAGTACTGCCCTCACTGTAATGCTGTAGCCATGTTGGTTACTGGCATTACAGGTATTGGCTGGCCGGAAGGCGTCATCGGGTGCTATATAGCACCCGATGTCGTGTGTTCGGCTCAGTATTAGTCAGAGACGGCTGTGCACAGGAAGGGACAGACACTGTAGGGAGTGATATTGGACTATTTTTATTAGAAAAACTTTTCAGAGACCCAAAAGTATTGTATGTAACAGCAGCAATATATATTTGTAGTGCAACCTACACTAAATTGCTAAAACTTTACAGACCCAAAAGTCCTTTTAAGGACTTTTGTGTGTGGCAGCAGCAATATATTTTTTTAACGCATCCTGCGCTAAATAGCGTCTAATAGTGTCACGACTGTGACTGATCCAGATAGGTCTGGGAAGAGAAGGTCGCAGCGACTTGTTACTCGCGATAGCTTGTGAGTTTGTTTCATGGTTCAGGGTATGTCATCCGGGTTTTGCCTTGTGAACCTTTTTGTCCTTACTGGGAGTTTGTAGGCATTCTTCTCAGGTGAGTGCTGTCTGCCACTCCCAGCTACTATATTAGTTTCAGTTTCACTTGCAGTCATTGCCAGATATAGTCCTTACTTCCAGTGCTATTCTGACCTTTGAAGGAGATCGTTTGACGGTATTGCTGTGGAGCTCTTGTCTGGCGTGGACTGTCGTTGTTGGGATCATCTTCTCTGCTCGTGACTGGATAAGTCTATCTCTGCTGGAGATTGTTTGTTTGTTGCTGTCTTCCCCTGTTGTTCTCCTAGACATGAGTGATGGTGACTAGTGCTCCCATCTGCCTTTCCCCAGTCTAGTCTTCTTAGGGTGACTCAGGTTTTAGGCATCCTGCTGCCGCACGGGTTCACACCCCGTCTAGGGTATCAGGGCAGACAGGTGCCAGCGTAGGGTTTGTCAGGGGTGGCCGTTCTATTTCCCATCCGTAGATAAGGGTCCCCCTTCCCCTCTGTCTGGTGCGACACGACTGCTGCTGGGATAGCGGTCGTGACAAATAGGCTGCTGTGGACAGTTAAATCTCTGTGTCGCATATAATGTTTTACAGGGTCAGCTCACCTGCAGGCCCTTGCATATATAAATTTTTAGAGGGTCAGCTCACCAGCAGGCCCTCACCTACAATCTTTTACAGGGTCAGCTCACCTGCAGGCCCTTACCTACAATCTTTTACAGGGTCAGCTCACCTGCAGGCCCTCGCATACCATTTTTTAGAGGGTCAGCTTACCAGCAGGCCCTTACCTACAATCTTTTACAGGGTCAGCTCGCCAGCAGACCCTCACCCCTAATGTTTTAGACGGTCAGCTCAGCAGCAGGCCTCACCCCTAATGTTTTAGATGGTCAGATCAGCAGCAGGCCCTTGCTCCAAATGTTTTTGAGGGTCACCAGCAGGCCATCAATCATAATTTCAAGGGTGTGAGATGGCCTCCTTTATTTGTAATAAAGGGTGTATTAGAGTGCCGGTTCCTTGTAATTTTTGGCAGCCCTTTTACTTGGCTTTATGAGTGTAGGAGTCCCACTACCTGAACAATTGTACCACAATGTGAATGAGGCCCTCGTTTATGTGATATACAGGTTGTATCGGAGTGCCTCTTCCTTGTAATTTTTGGCAGCACTTGCACTTTATATACAAGTAAATATACAGGAAATAATGTGTCCTAACAATTTTTCCTCTAAAATCGATTTTATCTTTGGTTTTGTGCGTATTATTGTCAATCTGTAAAAGTGGTGTACTACTCGGACAACATCGTTCCCAGCAGCGACCTGGGAGTCCAAGATGTATCCAGACATCCTCCCCATGCTGTTCCCGAACCATTTCAGTGGTGTTTCCATCAATTTCTGACCTCTTCCTATGAACCAGACACCCTCCCCTCTTCAGAGAAGGGGGTGCCTGGTTTAATGCTCGGGTTCTCCGATTGACTTACATTATACTCGGGTGCTCTGTAGAGCACCTGAGCATCCCGATGTGTTCGGCCCGAGCACTTAGGTGCTCGATCAACACTATTGACCACCTCTGCTATAGATTGTATTTCTGGATCTCATTCTCAGCAGCAATCTATTTAATAATAAAATTAGTAAAAATATTCACTTCCCGAACATTTTGTGTTATCACCTAACTGAAGTCAGTGCATTCCTACCATAAACTGCATCCAATTCTCCTTCATTGACTGAAATAACATTTACTTTACCTCCAACCTCCACTATGGGGCGCTCATTGCACACGAAGAAAAAAACATTTTAGGGGAACCAATGGTTATACCGAGTGTATTCTGCCTGCCATGGTTCATACTGCCACAGATTCTTTTCCACGTGGATATCAACAACGCATCAAGAAGGGACATTGAATTGGGCTTATCCATGTTTGGATCTGACATTCAGACTACAAATTTGTGGCATAAACCCGAGGGTCAGCCTCGGACTTCTGGTGTGGATTCCTCAGCAAACGCAAAATGGATTTTTATTATGACGTGTATTTTCCGCTGTGTGAACATGGCATTAAACTGCTTCTAAACAGTTGAATGCATTGAGGGGGTGTTTATCAAGCCCTGCTCTCCAGAATTCAGGCTTCAAAGTCACAAAATGGGGCTTTGGGACTTTCCGAGCCTATTTATGCAAGAAATTGTAAAGTTTTTCATTTTACACAACTCTACTTTAGAAAAGTAGATGGAAAAGTGACCGTGGTTAACCTGTCAAGCCAGATTTATCACCTGCAAATTTTTTCTTTCTTACTCCAGTAAAGGGCTGGTGTAGAAAGTGGAGAAACATTTGAAGTCAGAAGTGTTAGACTTGAAGAGGTTTTCCGCTCCTCTACTCTTGATGACATATTATCAAATAAATCACCTTTAGTTTGGAAGGGCTTGTCTACTCATTTATTATAGATGGCCTATCCTCAGGATAGGCCATCAATATCGGATCAGCGGTGGTCCTAAATCCTTGCAGCTGTTTCAGAGTATCTTCAGTGCTTGAAGTCGGCAGTGGAACTACTCAGCTCTGTCCATTGTCCATTGGACGGACCTGGTTAATGCAATGATTCTCCCAATGAAGTGAATTACACACTGCCCACTGCACAATGGACGGAGCTGTGTCGTTCCAGTGCCAACCTCCAGTGCTGAAACTACTTTGGTTGAGGATGGCGGACCCCTGCCAATCAGATATTGATGGCCTACCCTGAGGATAGGCCATCTATAGTAAAGGAGTAGACAACTCCTTTAAAGATGTATCAAATTTATAACACATATAGTGTGACATTTGATAAATTTGTAGCAAATTATGGCAACACAGACTCCTGCAAAACTGAGTTTAACAATTCCCATCATTATGATTAGAGGAGCGAAACTCTAAACTTAAAGGGGTTGTAAATAGCATTTATCATGTAGATAAAGTTAATACAAGGCACTTACTGATGTATTGTGATTGTCCATATTGCCCGTTTCTGGCTTCATTTATTTTTCCATCACATTATACGCTGCTTGTTTCCAGGAGTTATGACCACCCTGCCGTCCTGCAGTGGTGGTCGTGTTTGCACACTATAGGAAAAAGCGCCGGCCTCTCTGGTGACCCCGACCGTGGGAGCATGCATAGACGCGCATGGGCAGCAGCTCCTGTCCCAGCCACTTTGTATCTGCACTGCAGCAGTGGCCATAACCCCTGGATACAAGCAGTATATAATGTGATGGAAAAATGAATCCTGACAGCAGTATGGACAATCACAGTACATTAGTAAGTGCCTTATATTAACTATGTCTACATGATAAATGCCATATGCTGAAGTGCGACAACCCCTTTAATGCTAATACCGTTGCTCTAAAATGTCCTCCCACTACGATTCATCAGATTATTGTTCCTATTATTATAATTTTATTACAATATCAGTAATAATACAATTTACCTATGTGTCCAGTGAGTACATTTCAGAATGCCTGAGTTTTAGTACAAGGGTCAGAAAGTCTGCAATTAGAATTGAGGATTGCTATATTGACCAGGAAATTAGCTTTGCTGAAACTGTAATGGATACAGGACACATTGCATGCGTCTGCCATAATTACATGCATTCTTGGGCTTAATGGGGCTTTATTTTTCAGCATTATGGTGGATGTGATAATTGAATTTTTATTGCAGTCAATAGTGTTTTTTTTGAAACTTACAAGAATAAACTGACAAAAACCAATGGGGCAGATTTACTAATCCTGTCTAATATTTATACCACGTAAGCTTAGACGGGGCAGTCCGAAGATGTGTCAGATTTATCATGGCCGCACACTACATGATGAATTTGGTTTCTCTTTGCGCCAAAATGCAGAATTTTAGCAACATTTTAAACCTTGCCTCTTTCCACTAAGCGGCAAGAGGCCACAACTAGAGATGAGCGAACTTTAAAAAAAAGTTTGGCGTTCGGGTTGTGGTAATCGCCGCATCCCGTTATGGATTCCACTACCGCGGTCTATCGCGGCATATGGAATCCATAAGGGGCGGCTTCCACCAACCCGAACTGTTGAACAGCCGAAGGACCTGGGGTGACGTCACCGTCATGTGATCAGTGCAGGGGGCGTGGTGCATCCATTCTTATTAATCTGCACTGAGCTGTTCCTCTAGTATTCTTCCTCCATATTCACCAATAAATTGACAAATTGGTGTTTCCATTCCCCTTGTCCAAGAGATGTGTCCTTGTACAGAGGGACACCCTCCCATCCCAACTGATAACACCCAGTGTCAATTTATGTACACATTTCTGCGAGGAATGATAGAGGAATGGCGCAAGGCAGAGTTCTAAGGCTACTTTCACATTTGCGTTGTTGTTTTACGGTATTGAGATCAGGCAGAGGATCTCAATACCGGAAAAGAATGTTTCCATTTAGTCCTTCTGAATGGAAAGAGATTGGTTCAGGATGCAGCATTGCGTTTTGTGACGGGACACAAAACCGCTGCAAGCCGCAGTTTTGTGTCCGTTCATAAAAACAGAAATAAACGGACCCGGCACTGAAAACAATGTAATTCAATGGTGACTGATCCATTTTTTTATAGAGCTTAAAAAAAACAGATCCATGACCCATTGACTTTCAATGTATTTAGTGACAGATAAATTTTGTCTCCGTTTTGATTTCACACAACTGCATCCTAACGGAACGGATGCATCCTGATGTGCAGAATCAAAACGGATCCATTTAATTCCAGTATTGAGGTCCTCTGCCGGACAAAGCAAGTGTAAAAGAAGCCTTAAGAGGCCCCTTTCACACGGGCGTCATATTTGATGCCCGGATAAGAGGCGGGTGCATTGCGGGAAAATGCGCGATTTTTCTACGCGAGTGCAAAGCGTTTTAATGTGTTTTGCACGCGGGTGCGAAAAATCGGCATGTTTGGTACCCAGACCCGAAGCCGGACTTCATCACTGAAGTCCGGTTTCGGGTTGAGTATTCTGTATATTTTATTATTTTCCCTTATAACATAGTTATAAAGGAAAATAATATCATTCTCAATAGAGAATGCAAAGTAAAAAGGGCAATAGAGGGTTAAAAATAATAAAAAAAAACTAACTCACCTCCTCCATTTGATCGCGTAGCTGCCGGACTCCTGTTCTGTCTTCAGCGGGGGGTTTGGGGGTGGTGGCGGCTAAGGACCTTCAGTGATGTCACCGCCCAGCTGAAGACAGGTGACCGGCAGCTACGCGATCAAGTGGGGGAGGTGAGTTAGTTTTTTTATTATTTTTAACCCTCTATTGCCCTTTTTACTTTGCATTCTCTATTGAGAATGCTATTATTTTCCTTTATAACTATGTTATAAGGGAAAATAATAAAGATCGGGTCCCGTCGCTTAGCAACCATGCGGGAAAATTGCACTGTATCCGCACTTGCTTGCGATTTTCCCGCAGCCCCATTCACTTCTATGGAGCATGCGTAGCGTGAAAAACGCACAATATAGAGCATGCTGCGATTTTCACGCAATGCAAAAGTGATGCGGGAAAATCACCGCTCATGTGCACAGCCCCATAGAAATGAATGGGTCCGGATTCAGTGCGGGTGTAATGCGTTCACCTCACGCATTGCATCCGCCCGGAAATAACGCCGGTGTGAAAGGGGCCTTAGAAAAGATGTTTCAGAATTGTTTTTTCATGAAGAATACAAATATTAACTTAGGCTACTTTCACCCTCGCGTTTAAATGGATCTCACAAACGGAAACCAAAACGGCAGTGGGAAAGTAGCCTAAATCAGACAGGTCAGGTTCCGGAGTAGTGACTTGTCCTCTAATACCTGATTTCTCCAATACAATTAGTGAAGGAGGGTGGAGAGTGATGTGTGTCAAGTGCAGCGGCTTTTCAGCTTTCATGTGCTATGAGGAGTTGAAGCATGTGTAGTCCTCATGCTCCTCATAATTGTATCTCGTAATTACACACAATGACACTAAAGCTGGCTATACACAGTCAGTAATTGGACAACCATCTCTTCTGACTCCCTCCCAACTCCCCCATACACCCACACATTCAGTTCAGCGGAACTTCTATGTGTTGTCAATGGGGGCAGAGGAGAAAGCGGCTGCCGGAGACTTCTGGCAGCAACTTATCTCCTGGGAAAAAAAATGATCCTGCAAAAATATTCACTTTGCCTTAACCTTCTCAGTTGGGAATTCCCTATACACATTAGACTGTGTGTAAGAGCCTTTACATGTGTTTAAAACATTGGTATTGCATATACTGTACAGTAAATGCTACTATGTGCGGTTATCTTTTAAATCACTTTTCCATCTTAGTTTCCCATTTACAGGGTCATTATATATTGTAAGATCCACCAAGATGCTAATGTATGTCAGTTCTAAAGCAGAATCTTGCATTAGTCAGTGGAGTTATTCATAGTCTGGTTTCTCTACGTAGGTATTTTAATAAATTGTCTGTGTTTTATAGGGGTTCTCCAAGAATTATTGAAAATGACGGCCAGCAACACCTATTAGAATGTGACTAAGGGTGGGTTCACATCACGTGTTTCTCATCCGTTTAACATATACAAAAACATATACATTAAACGGATGCCTCAGATTGATGCCATACAGTGGTATCTATTCACCATAGAGTTTCATTGTAAAAAAAAAGAAGTATACCAGACCCTGCAGGATACAAGAACATGGTGTGCTGCTTTTTTGTATTATTTTTTTTTATGTATACGTCAAACTGAGGCATAAAACAGGATGTGAACCCAGCCTAAGACAGGTTCTGTCCTGCTGCAGAGGTGCTGTGTGGTGGTTATAGCGGTGGGCGCCTCACTACACACCGCGCTGTGGTGCCTGCCTCCATCTTACAGTGCTGAGCGATCCTGTCAGGCTGGTCAGCTAAACAGCTTGTGGCAGGCAGGATCCTATCATTACTAGCCATTGTAGAACAGTAACTCTGCGCTACAATAAATAGTAACAATGTGATCCTGGGTGCAATATGCTGTCATGGCTGAGCAGCCTGACAGGAGCAGGGAGCAGGATTGCATCATTGCTATCTATTATAGAGCAGAGTTCCTGCTCTGTAATAGATAGCAATGTAGTGATTTTTTGTGAGGTATGCCATCAGGTTGCCTGACAGAAAAGTGCCGTGCTGTAAAGGATATGTAGTGAGGCCCTGAGCCCCCTTTTTAGCCCCCCATGTTGGCTCTGCAGTCGGACACAACCCATCTTTACTCATGTTCTAGGTTGGGTTGCTGGCAGCCATTTTTAAAGTATACAGCATGCTGTCCCAGAGGCTTGACTATATCCTCATAGAAGTCCATGGTGTCGAAGGTTATATTCTGACATGGCAGATTTGTTTCAGAGTTTTCAGCGACTTTCATATTCATGTGAATGGAGCTTGCAGAAATGTATATGCTTGAGCTGAAATAACCCCATTCACATGAATCCAATACATTTCTGCAATACATCTACTGCAAGTGACTTTTACTTCCCTATTTTCTGGAAAATGTTTAACTTAAAAAGATTAAAAATTAAAACAAAACTGTTCTAACACTGCCCAATCTTTTCTGTGTATTATAAGGGTTAATGCACATGGCAGAGTATGTGCGGAGCATGGAGCCATATAGAATCCATACCTGCCCACACACGTGCCTTCAGACTCTTAAGATATTTCCTCTTAATGCCTATGGAGTATTATGGAAGATGCCAAATATTGAATCCAATAGAATAAAACCTCAGTATGAAATTGGAGGCATATAACTGATCAGGCACACACTAGACCCCCTAAATATATACAGACCATATTTAAAAAAACTAAATAAATGCAGACCCCAGATCTCCTAAATTACAAAATAACTCCAGACCAGAACCCCTTAAAGGGTCACTAAATTTCAGTAAAACTTTTGATATATCATAGAGACATAAAGTCTCCATACTTCCCTGTATACAGACCTCAGATCAGACCTTTATATGGACCCCAAACAGTTCGGTGTCCAAATACAAATCTGGTCAGGGGTCTGTATACAGAGAAGTCAGTCAACGCCTTACAGACCTCAAACCAGATGGTCAGACATTCACCTCTCACTGTTCCTGCACTTCGCTCCACTCATGAGCGCTGTTACCACCCCCTTGACGTCGCTCCGCGTGTCTCAGGAGTGGAGAAAAGTGCAGGAGAGGTGAGTATGTGTGGCACCTGGGAGATTTCTGGTAGTCTCCCTGATATTTTGGGACACTTGTCAAATATGCTTTAAACATGCAATCTGAAATAGTTACCAGTAGAGATGAGTGAACTTTAAAAAAAGTCCGGTGTTCGGGTTGTGGTAACTCGCGCATCCCGTTATGGATTCTACTATAGCGGCATATGGAATCCATAAGGGCAGCTTCCACCAACCCGAACTGTTGAACAGCCGAAGGACCTGGGGTGACATCACCGTCATGTGATTAGTGCAGGGGGCGTGGCTCAGCACTGGATTTGATCCCGTGCTGAGCCACGCCCCCTGCACTGATCACATGACGGTGACGTCACCCCAGGTCCTTCGGCTGTTCAACAGTTCGGGTTGGTGGCAGCCGCCTCTTATGGATTCCATATGCCAGGATAGTGGAATCCATAACGGGATGCGGGAGTTACCACAACCCGAACGCCGAACTTTTTTTTAAAGTTCACTCATCTCTAGTTACCAGTGTTGTATCAGAAATAAAAGCGGCTTGTTAGGCCATTTTCAGACGGAGGTAAAATGATCTGTATTTTACATAGGTTTTTACAAAAAGTATAATGGAAAGATTTGTACCGATTCCATGTTTTGGTCCTGATTCTGGTTTTGGCTGATGTAAAATTCAAAAAATCACTGCAAAAGGTACCACAATTTTTTTTAATGTAAAATTCTGACCAAAATACTGCCATCATTGTCAATGGAATGAATCAACCTGTAGAGGGAAATGGTCTTGAAAAAAGAGATGCCAGATAGGTTCTTGGGAACCGCCTGGGACTGTGCCTCTGTGATTACAATACCTGGTCCTTCCTCCCTGGTTCAGCAGCTTCCTACTAATAATTTCATAGATTCCATACAAGTCCTGTCCATAGCAAATATATGAGACCGACTTTAAAAGATTATTAATTAGTGTAAAGGTTGGTGTAAAGACCTGACTTTCCATCCACATGATCCGCATCAAAGTGCAATTTCCCTCAGTGGTAATCCCCCTGTGACGCTGAGATAAAGCGGCTGAGGATTTGCCTTGATCCAAACTATTTATACAGCAGCGAGCACCTGCTCTGCGTGGCACCTTCACTTATAGGTCACACAAAGAAATGGTGTGGAGTAAAACAGGTCATATAAATCCAGTAGTAAACAATGACCATCCATGGCTGACCTCCATGCGAACGATTTAAGGGAGTATTCCGATTTTATGCATATATGGCCTATTTGTAGATTGTAAACCCTTGCGGGCATGATCCTCTCTCCTTCTGTAGTACGTTTTAACTTATCTTGTTCTTGTTTATTGTACTTGTTTGGTTTTATGTATGTGCACCCCCTTTCATATGTAAAGCACCATGGAATATATGGTGCCATAATAGTACAGTAAATATAATAATAATATCCACATGAAGTGCCATAAATGTCTGATAGATTAAGGTCCAAACTTCCATACCCTCACCTGGTTCCTGGGAACCCTGTTCGCGCTTTCAGTCTGCCACATTTTCCATAAACTGGACTCGTGAGTGTCTCTCTTCATTAAAATCTACGGCAGTTAGAAAAACATCCAAATGCTGGATTTTAAGGTACATATATAGTACTGTTATATACATTTGGTGAAATGGAAAATAACAAGCAATTCTGCCTTTTTTTCTTACAGTAATACATACTATAAGGGTACTTTCACAGTGGCGTTTTGGAATCTGTTTGTGAGATCCGATTCAGGGCTCTCACAAACGGTCCAAAACGGATCAGTTCAGCCCCAATGCATTCTGAATGGATAAGGATCCATTCAGAATGCATCAGTTAGGCTCCGTTCTTCCTCTATTCCATTCTGGAGGCGGACACTAAAACGCAGCATGCATTTGGTGTCCATCTGACCATGCGGAGCCTAACGGATCCGTTTTGAATTACAATGTAAGTCAATGGCGACGGATCCGTTTTCAGTGACACAATATGGTGCATTTGAAAACGGATCCGTCCCCCATTGACTTTCAGTGTGATTCAAAAAGGATCCGTTTTGACTTTGACATTTTTCTTTAAAGCTAATGCAAACAGATCCGTTCTGAACGGATACAAACATTTGCATTATAGGTCCGGATCCGTCTGTGCAAATAAACAGACGGATCCGCACCAACGCAAGTGTGAAAGTAGCCTAACTTGTGACTGTACGTCATTACAAGTACAGAGATAAATAATACAGATATGTTTTAGTTGTTGCTTGACTTATATTAAATAGAAATATTTTCAAGAAAAATCATTTTTATTTGTATGTTTTTGTGTTGCAGTATAATTTGATCTTTGTTAATTATATTTAATACATTTATTCTTATTTTAAAGGGATTTTTTTATTTATTGATGACCTTTCCTCAGGATAGGTGATCAATATCAGATTGACGGGATTCCGACTCCCAGCAGCTCCGACAATCAGTTGTTGAAGGAGGTTGTGGTGCTTTTCTGAACGCAGTGGCCTCTTCTTAGGGCAGAGACGTTACGTCCATCAAACGCATGGTCTAGGCCAGTGCTTCTCAATTATTTTATGTGCAGGCTCTCTACCCCCCCCCCCCCCAATAGGGTCCAGGGTCCCCCCCCCCAATAGGGTCCAGGGTCCCCCCACCCAATACTTACCTCCCTGGAAGCGCTGGATGCAGGCCTCTTCCGGCCTGTGTCCCGCTCTGCACTCTGCTCAGGCAGCGCGATGACGTCATCGCGCCGCCTGAACCGCTCTGATAGGCTGCGGGCCTTGTGCCGGCAGCCTATCAGAGGAGCAGGGGAGGGAGACGCCTCTCCCTCCCCTGCCGCACAGCACAGCGATCTGTATCGCTGTCCAGAGGATGGCGATACAGATCACTATGGAGATGAACGCTTCCACAGTGGAAGCGTTCATCTCCTGTCACCTGGAGCACTATTTGAGAAACGCTGGTCTAGGCACAGCTCAGTCCCATTTGAATGAATGGGGGCTGAGCTGCATTACCAAGTACAGCCACTATCCAATGGACAGCACGTAAGCTGTGAGGAGGCCTGAGCGGCTCGGCCACCTCTAACAGTTGATTCTCAGGGGTGACTGCAGTCTGAACCCTGCCGTTCTGATATTAATGACCTATCCTGAGAATAAGTCATGAGTATAGAAATCTTGGAAAACCCGGTTAACATTTAGATTTTTTTAACTATAATGTACTGACAAATATGCAGTGTGCCCTAACAGACATAATAGTAAGCCCTGCGGGAGAGCTTTTATTAGGCCTAGGGCTATCAGTCAGCCTGACGGACTCGACACAATGGCATAGGACACTAATTGTTGTGCATTAGGGGTTATTTATCTCCTGCCAATGATGTACATGTATGTCTGTACCTTGCACAAAGAGGTTCACAGCTGCTCGCAGGAGAACTACTGAAGATTGCAATTATCTAGACTGGAACTTCGATGGTCCGGATCACCAGTGTTATCTAGCCTCCTTCACATATATCATGCGATCCGGTTCTCTTTCCCTCCAGAAATGCCAGAACCATCTCATACTTTCCTGTAGGACCAGTTTGGGCATCAGTTATGATGCTGGATGTCTCCCTGCACCAACTGATGTTTGGGAAGCCAGCATTATGTTCTTGATGTTTTAATAGGACTGAAGTGAATGGGGCGCATTTATTGTGGCATAAAAAGTTGAAAATTATGACACATGCCATATTTTAAAAATTGTAGAGAAAAGGGTCCAGGGCTTAGGGACAGACGCTCCTGTAGCTTGAGAAATTTACTATAATTTATGGCAGAAGCTGACATAGACTATAGCACAAGGCTGCACCATCTCCTAGCTGTCGTAGATTTGACTTTCTGTCGTGCAAAGGGCCAGAGATGCACATAATTTATCAAGAAGTATGTCTCTTAATAATTAGGTGCATCTCACACCAACGCACAAGGAATCGAGTCTGGTCTAGGACTAGGACATCGCCTTGATTTTGAGAAATCTCCTCGAGTTATGTCCATTTGTAGATTTACTACTTTATGTCTCATGCAGATGACTGTATTTTTCTTCTGGTTGCTATTCTTTTATAAAATTGATAGCACACAGACCTTTAAAAGCCAATGAGGCCATGCACACATTTGGGGGTCATTTATCAAGCTGGTGTAAAGTAGAACTGGCTTAGTTGCCCATAGCAACCAATCAGATTCCACCTTTCATTTTCCAAAAAAGCTGTGAGTAATGGAAGGAGGAATCTGATTGGTTGCTATGGGCAACTAAGCCAGTTCTACTTTATTTAACCACTTCCAGACCGGGTCAATTACCCCCCTTCCTGACCAGGCACATTTGCTGTTTTTTTAGTACATGCAACTTGGAAAGCTATAACTTTTTTTTCTGTTTATGTAAATAATGTTTGCGCCTTTTGTCAATAATATATGGGGCTTTACTTTTATGTCATTTTTATTGTAATATGCTTTTATTTACTTTGTTTTTTATTTTATTTTACACTTTGTGCCCCCTATAAGGTCATACAAGACCTTTGAGGGACATTTAACTTTACTTTATTTTTTTATATTTCTCCTGTAACTGGGGCTGACATAGTATAGTAACAGGGGGAATGCAGCCCCCAGAGACATCCTCACTGGAGAGCTGATCTGGATCTGATAAGGCCCAGCCAGCTGTGCACGTGACCGATGGGACTGGAGCATTGCCGCTACTTGATCTCTAAAAATAGTGCTCGTTGAGCGCTGTGTATAGAGCAAAGACGAAGACATGGACAGTGAGCCTTCTCCATAGGGAGCCCTGCTGTCACTGACAGCGGGCTCCCCCGCTCCCGCATGATTATTGTGTGCAACGACGATCTCTGCACAGACGGTTAAAACATCTTAGCAGGAAAAATCCAGCTCACCTGCTATAATCATCCAAGAGTGATATTCCCTGGTGCACGGAAAATAGGTAAGACCTGTCTTTAACCTGGAAAAATAAAGGAATATTCCAGCACCGAAATTCTTGAATGATGGTTTCTTTATTTCCAGCAGTGGATATAAAACGGTTTCAATACATATCTTCACAAATCCAGTTAATAGTCAACGCGTTTCGAACAGATATAAAACGGTTTCAATACATATCTTCACAAATCCAGTTAATAGTCAACGCGTTTCGAACAGATATAGTTTTAAGAACTATATCTGTTCGAAACGCGTTGACTATTAACTGGATTTGTGAAGATATGTATTGAAACCGTTTTATATCCACTGCTGGAAATAAAGAAACCATCACTCAAGAATTTCGGTGCTGGAATATTCCTTTATTTTTCTAGGTTAAAACATCTCTTCAGAGATACATGCTTATTGCCTGCACTTATATAGTTTACGGGTGGTCGGCAAGTGGTTAACAGATCTGGGTGCCTGATCCGGGAATCTCACTGCAGGTCATATTCTTGTCCATTGTTGCTGAGATGACTAGCCTTTTCTATTGATCGGAGTGAGAGAAAACTAGAATGCACATGGACGCTATCTATTTTTCAAGGATCTGTTTGTAGAAGAAAAATCTGGTACGGCTGTGTGCATGAGGCTTTAGGGGACATAATTCTATTTTTCCAGTATTGGGATATGGATTGCTAGTTAATGCCCACCATGAAGTAAGAGGATGTGGACAAGCTGAGCCACTGCATACGTTCCTTCTGGTCTTTGTTGTAGCAGCAGTGGCTCTTCTTATGTCACTTACTGTATGCTCTTGAGATGAAAATTTTCTTTAACCACATCAGCCCCCCTAGCTTAAACCCCCTTAATGACCAGACCACTTTTTACAATTCCGCACTACACTACTTTCACCGTTTATTGCTCCGTCATACAACTTACCACCCAAATGAATTTTACCTCCTTTTCTTCTCACTAATAGAGCTTTCATTTGGTGGTATTTCATTGTTGCTGACATTTTTACTTTTTTTGCCATTAATACAAATTTAACGACATTTTTGCAAAAAAATGACATTTTTCACTTTCTGTTGTAAAATTTTTCAAAAAACTACATTTCTATATACATTTTTCTCTAAATTTATTGTTCTACATGTCTTTGATAAAAAAAGTCCAATAAGTGTATATTTATTGGTTTGGGTAAAAGTTAAAGCGTTTACAAACTATGGTGCAAAAAGTGAATTTCGGCATTTTGAAGCAGCTCTGACTTTCTGAGCACCTGTCATGTTTCTTCAGGTGCTAGAATGTCAGGAAAGTATAAATACCCCCAAATCACACCATTTTAGAAAGAAGACACCCCAAAGTATTCGCGGAGGGCATGGTGAGTTCATGTATCATTTCATTTTTTTCACAAGTTAGCGGAAAATGACACTTTCTGAGAAAAAAAAAAAAGTTTCAATTTCTGATAACTTCTGGCAAAAAAATAAAATCTCAGACGGACTCACTATGCCCCTCAGTGAATACCTCAGGGTGTCTACTTTCCGAAATGGGGTCATTTGTGGGGTGTGTTCTGGCATTTTGGGCGGGGCTAAATTGTGAGCCGCCATGTAAAACCTAAAGGTACTCGTTGGAATTTGGGCCTTTTGCACTCAGGCTGCAAAAAGTGTCACTTATGTGGTATCGCCGTACTCAGGAGAAGTAGGGCAATGTGTTTTGGGGTGTATTTTTACATATACCCATGCTGGGTGAGAGAAATATCTCTGTAAATTGTCAACTTAGTATAAAATTTAATTTAAAATTTAAAAGTTGTCGTTTACAGAGATATTTTTCACACGAAGTATGGGTATATATAAAAATACACCCCAAAACACATTGCCCTACTTCTCCTGAGTACGGCGATACCACATGTGTGCCACTTTTTTGCAGCCTGGGTGCGCAAAGGGGCCCTAAAACCAATAAGTACCTTTAGGATTTCACAGGGCATTTTTACACATTTGGATTCCAGACTTCTTCTCACGCTTTAGGGGCCCCTAAAATGCCAGGACAGTATAAATACCCCACAAGTGACCCCATTGTGGAAAGAAGACACCCCAAGGTATTCTGTGAGGGGTATGGTGAGTTCATGTAAAATTTTATTTTTTGTCACAAGTTAGTGGAATATGAGACTTTGTAAAAAAACAAAATAAAAAAAAAAAAAAAAATCAATTTCCGCTGACTTGTGCCAAAAAATAAAAATTCTGTGGACTCGCCATGCCCCTCACGGAATACCTTGGGGTGTCTTCTTTCCAAAATAGGGTCACATGTGGGGTATTTATACTCACCTGGCATTTTAGGGGCCCCTAAAGTGTGAGAATCCAAATGCATTAAAATGGCCTGTGAAATCCTAAAGGTACTCATTGGTTTTAGGGCCCCTTTGCCACCCAGGCTGCAAATAAGTGTCACTCATGTGGTATCGCCGTACTCAGGAGCAGTAGGGCAATGTGTTTTGGGGTGTATTTTTACATATACCCATGCTGCGTGTGAGAAATATCGCTGTAAACGACAACTTTTTACATTTTTTTATTCAAAGTTGTCAATTTACAGAGATATTTCTCTCACCCAGTATGGGTATATGTAAAAATACATCCCAAAACACATTGCCCTACTTTTCCTGAGTACGGCGATACCACATGTGTGACACTTTTTTGCAGCCGAGATGCGCAAAGGGGCCCAAATTCCAATCAGTACCTTTTAGGAGGGCATTTTTACGCATTTTTCTTCTCACGCTTTAGGGCCCCTAAAATGCCAGGGCAGTAGAAATACCCCACATGTGACCCCATTTTGGAAAGAAGACACCCCAAGGTATTCCATGAGAGGCATGGCGAGTTCATAGAAGATTTTTTTTTTGGCACAAGTTAGTGGAAATTGATGTTTTATTGTTTTTTCTCACAAAGTCTCCCTTTCTGCTAACTTTTGACAAAAAGTTTAATTTTTCATGGACTCATTATGCCCTCAGCGAATACCTTGGGGTGTCTTCTTCCAAAATGGGGTCACATGTGGGGTATTTATACTGCCCTGGCATTTTAGGGGCCCTAAAGCAGGAGAAGAAAATGCGTAAAAATGCTCTCCTAAAAGGTACTCGTTGAATTTGGCCCTTTAGCATCTTGGCTGCAAAAGTGTCACACATGGGTATCGCCGTACTCAGGAGAAGTAGGGCGATGTGTTTAGGGTGTATTTTTACATATACCATGCTGAGTGAGAGAAATATCTCTGTAAATTGACAACTTTGAATAAAATTTTTTGAAAAGTTGTCGTTTACAGTGATATTTCTCACACCCAGCATGGGTATATATAAAAATACACCCCAAAACTCATTGCCCTACTTCTCCTGAGTACGACGATACCACATGAGTGACACTTTTTGCAGCCAAGATGCGCAAAGGGGCCCTAAAACCAATGAGTACCTTTAGGATTTCACAGGCCATTTTTACGCATTTGGATTCTCACGCTTTAGGACCCCTAAAATGCCAGGGCAGTATAAATACCCCACAAGTGACCCCATTGTGGAAAGAAGACACCCCAAGGTAATCCGTGAGGGGTATGGCGAGTTCACAGAAAAAAAAAAATTTGACACAAGTTAGCGGAAATTGTTTTTTTTTTTTTTTCTCAGTCTCATATTCCACTAACTTGTGACAAAAAATAAAATTTTGCATGAACTCACCATACCCCTCACGGAATACCTTGGGGTGTCTTCTTTCTAAAATGGGGTCACATGTGAGGTGTTTGTATTGTCCTGGCATTTGAGGGTCTCCGCAATCATTACACGTATGGCCAGCATTAGGAGTTTCTGCGATTCTCCGTATATTGAGCATACGGGTAATGAGATTTTTTTCCGCTCAGCCTCTGCGCTGAAAAAAAAATGAACGGCACAGATTTTTTCATTCGTGATCGGTCAATGTGGATGAAAAATTTCTGCCAAAATCAGTGACTGCGGTGCGGTGGGCTGGGCGCTAGCTACCTAACAAGTAGCTAACTAACTGGCGGTGATAAGGGACCCTTATGCCCCATTCACACGTCCGAAATTCTGTTTGCGGAACGGAATTGCGGACCCATTCATTTCTATGGGGACAGACTTTGTCCCGCTCGGATCCAGAATTACGGATCCGCGCTCCGGGTCTGCACTTCCGCTCAGCAAAATATAGAACATGTCTCTATTCTTGTCCGCACTGCGGACAAGAAAAGCATTTTCTATATAGTTCTGGCAATGTGCGATCTGCAAAATGCGGAAAGCACATTGCCGGTGTCCGTGTTTTGAGGATCTGTGGATCTGCGGATCCGTGGATCAGTTCCGTGGATCCGTGATTGTTCCACGGATCCGTGAATCCACGGATCCGCTAAACACATATGGACGTCTGAATGGAGCCTTACAAGGGTGTGATCAATGACAGGGGGTGATCAGGGGTCTAGATGGGGTGATCAAGGGGTTAACAGGTGAGGGGGTGGGGGGTTAGTGTAGTGTTTGGTGCAACTTTACATAGTTACCTGGTCCTCTGGTGGTCGATCCCAGCAAATGGGACCACCAGAGGACCAGGTGCAGGTATACCAGACGCTGTTCACAAAACAGCGTCTGGTATACATGTTTGATGCGATTTATATCGCATCTACAGCCTGCCAGCGATTGATCATCGCTGGCAGGCTGTAGTTCAACTCTTGAGACGCGCGCCCCTGGGAACGCATGCGCGTGCGTTCACAGGAACTCGCGCGTCTCGCGAGATGACACGCCGATGCGTCCACACAGAGCTACAGGACCGCCCGCAGGACGCATCCCTGCGTTAGGCGGTCCTGTAGCGGTTAAAGAGAATATGTTAAATCTCCTGACATGTCTATTATAGCAACTACTCGTCATCCCCATTGGGGATTCGAGTATCTATTGTTATGACTCTACATTGTATTATTCCTGCTAGAAGTTATGAATTACTAGCCTTTTGTAATAAAGGTCCAGATGGTTGTTACCAGTTGGGCGTGTGTCCCTGCACATTCTGATACGGCTGGCACAGAGTGGCTAGTGTGACTGTGCAGGGACATTTGTACCACCTTCATTGCAAACTGCTAGTAATGTATTAGTAATTTCAAGCAGGAATAATAAAGGAATGGCACATGATAGAGTCATAAGGATAGATGCTTCAGAATTCTTATTGCAAGGAGGATGCAAATAGTTAATAAAACCTACATGTCAGTAGAGGTTATGGGTCCTCTTTAAATCTATGACTGAATAGACTATCATGGAGAAGGGGGAGTGGGTAAGAGGTGCTCTCACTCTTTTCTATAGTCTCCAGCAGGCTTGGACTGGCCCACAGGGGTACAGGTGAATCCCTCGGTGGGCCCCTGAGCAAGGTGGGCCCCTAGTCTCCCACTCCCTGCACAAGTGGCACATAACACAGTAGATTTACTGCACTACAAACATATATTCAATGTACAGCACCTCCACCAGCCTATGTTCATATAAAAAGTGATAGATTAATAAAGAAACTCTCCAGTTTATTATTATAGACAAGATCAGAGCTGAGATGACTTCAAGGTATAGAGGAAAGCCAGCCAGTATGCTCTTTTCCCCTGTAAATACCTTCTCCAAGTTGCTTCAGGTTCCCCCCTACATCTGGTAACATCTTGCTGCTGTGTAAGCAGGTAATATTCAAATGTATCCATACGGTGGGCCCCCAAAATAAATATTACTGGTGCTCTAGGCACCCCAGTCCAACTCTGGTCCCCAGGGAAAGTGCAGTAGCTGTGACATATTAGGATATCAGCACCAATGATTGTTTTTATATTTCTAAGGGTACTTTCACACTTGTGGCAGGACGGCTCTGACAGGCTGTTCACCCTGTCGGATCCGTCCTGCCGCTATCTCGCCGTGCCGCCGGACTGCCGCTCCGTCCCCATTGACTCTAGTCCAGCGGCACGGCGAAATAGCGGCAGGACGGATCCAACAGGGTGAATAGCCTGTCGTAAGTGTGAAAGTACCCTTATCGCTGTGCCAAGCACATTATCTAGCAAGTGACCATTGGACCTTTTGTGCTATTTTTAGGAAGATCAGTGACATTTTAAGGAAAACACAATAGTCATTAAGCTGTCAAGGTATTAACCGGTATCACCAGTGAGTTGTCTCTGAAGAATATATCCTCCTGTAGTCTTAAAAGAGATAAGTGCCAGGCTCAGGGATAAGACCTTGTAGACAGTGCAGGCTATGTGTCACAGCTGCTTCTTCCCCGGTCCATGGCATACTGGTGTTCAAGATGTGGCCAGCAGATGCCAAAAAATGTAAAGCTATTCACCTTGGTTCGGATAACAGAAGGAGAGATGGCATCATATCATTATTTCCTTGGAAGGTGCCTTAACCTGGAATATGCTGCCAGGAAGTGTATGTACACATTCTCTTATACTCTGTAGTGTATGTATAGACAGTGCTGCGTGATTCATGGGTGTTCTTTGGGCCTTTACACCTTTAGGAATATTTCTGAAAATATTGGTAACCATTTTCTGTTAATGCTACAGTTATACTAAATTATGGCCGTATTAAACCTCAGTCATTAATGTTTGCTGCTGTACCCATTGATAAAGCGCATACACTATATGGCATCCCCATTTCATACATGTGAACAGTAACCTTCCCGTTTCATGTGATATTATATAACCATTACTCCTTGATGTTATAAGCAAAGTATAACACAAAGGAAAACATGTATCCCAGCAATTCAGGCTTTAAACAATATTTTAAATATAATGTAATATTATTCTACATCAATGGTGCTTACTATAAATGTGACAGCATAAATCGATAGTATCCTTCTAATTGTTACTTATATACCATTTACTATGCCTACTGGCCATTTTCTTTGAGAAAAGCTTCCCCTTCTACTTTCCGCCACAAGACCACAATCAGAGCAATTTTGAGTGTTAGAAACATTTAGTATCTTTCATTTTTCTGTCTTTATCGGTAATATATCTTTTTTGCCTTGTTGATTTGTGATAATATTGGCGAGCATCTTACTTAGGATATTAGCTTCATGAGCCCATTTTTAGTTCAAGAACTGTTGGGTTTTCAAGGATTCAGACAATATAAAATTCTTATCAACCTTAATGGCCTCCTGCCATTCTTTATAGCAGGGATGCCCAACCTGCTGCCCTCCAGCTGTTGCAAAACTACAACTCCCAGCATGCCCGGACAGCCTGCAGCTATTATAGCATGCTGGTAATTTGGAGATTTGCTGGAGGGCCGTAGGTTGCCTGCTTTATAGGAATCATCTGATGTATCTATAATATACTGTATTCCATTCTTTTAAATACAATTTCTTTATTTACCTCTTGTTTCTTAATACTTTTTTTTATAATAAGTTCTTTATAATACTCCTTAAATGTTTCCCATACTGTCAGTCCTGACGCTAAACCTCTGTGTTGATATAAAAAAAAATCCCATAATTTCATTTTGATCTTTTCACGTGCATCCAAAAGATCAACCCCAAAAAAGATGTAGTCTCATCCTACCCCTTGAAAGAGGGTCAGTAAATCCGCACGCCACTGATAACGGAGAATACTCATATCTGTCCGTGATAAAGGTTTGTGCACTTATGAAAAACACAATTACCCTCCCTTTATGGTCTTGTTCCTGTCATAAACCATACCAACCCAGCTCGTGTACCATTATTATTTTTAGTGTAGTGTTTCCTTCATACCTACTCTTACTGTATCCGAACCTATCCTGTGTCTGAACTTTCAATATGGTTTAGGCTTGAGGGTCTCATATTTCAGCTCTGTAATTTATAAAAGTCGTCTGGAAGAAGGAATAGGAACAACAGTGTAAGGGAAAATCCACCTCATTTTCTGTCCCTTTCAGCTGATCCAGCATCATTTTCTTTTTCCTATGAGATACAGTCATGGTCTGAACATTTACTTTGTGTGTTGTTTTTTTTGAAAGCTTGGGAATTTGATGTGAAGTTCTCCTAGACTATGCATTTCGAGATGTGACCAGCATCAGCTTTCTAGTTAAACGATGTTATCCTTTATTTTTAGCATTCGCTAATTCCTTGTTCCTTTGCAGAACTATTCACTTAACACAATCATGAAAGAATAAACTTCAGAAAAGTTCAGTGAGCGCAGTGTGGAACAAAGAGGCCCCAGTGTCAGTAGTGAAGCCTCATGAAGGAGCTAGGTCCTGGCGGCCGTCTACCACACAGCGAAACCATTCACGACCAAGCCAAGCCTGGTTTCTGTAGAGTGCTCAGGGGCAAAGGCTGGTCAGGGAACTGTATCCAAGGGTTAGCAAGGCTCAAATCTCAGAGTTAACCATGAGGAGGACATATAGCTACGTATGAATAAATGACTGCGATATGTGAGACTGGGGTTATGCATTTACACAGTAAAAAAACTGCAGAGGGGATAGAAAACGGAGACAGGCGTCACATAGTTTTCAGGAAGAAGGTTGTTTACAGCTAGAAATCACGTGGAAACATCCGAGCTGTCACTTTCTCTTCTTCATTGCATGTTTGGTCAGTGATATTGTGCTGATGTGACTCAATTAGGATTTTTCATTAAATCTACAGATGAAATTATGCAGCAAGAGATCAGGCCGCTGCTCGCTGTCGATATCATGGAACAGCTACACAGACAGTTTGCTACTTTGCCAGGTAAGTCCTTCATTTTTCTGCCAAATAATGTGGGAATCAATAGCGTTTGAAGATTATAATTGTGTGTTTTAACTAACTAAATGAGGGGGGTCTAAACTTTTTTTAGGCAGGAGTGGAAACAAGAAGTAATTGTGTGATAGAAGCCCTAATTATATAGCAGCCAGCAATGTTAAAAACAGATGTTTTTCATCATGATATCTATGTCCCCAAAAAATAAAAAAACACATGTATGTATAATATATAGTAAAAAAATAAAATAAATATATATATATATATAAATTATATATATATATCTATACCACGTTCCAAATTATTATGCAAATTATTTTTTTAGCTAATTTTTCTAAATGGTCGAGGCAAATAACCGTATAATTTTCAAGTCAATAACCGTTAGAGTATAAATAACATTTTATTGAAGAAACCTCCCAATAATAACAAATGAAAAATAGTCATTTGTTGAATTTGCAGCATTAAGAGGTCATATTTACTGAAATCAAAAGCTGTTTTAATCAAAAACATCTCAATAGGCCAAGTTACATGTTAATATAGGACCCCGTCTTTGATATCACCTTCACAATTCTTGCATCCATTGAACTTGTGAGTTTTTGGACAGACTCTGCTTGGATTTTTTGCAGGATATCAGAATAGCCTCCCAGAGCTGCTGTTTTGATGTGAACTGCCTCCCACCCTCATAGGGTTGAGGTCAGAGGAGGATGGAGGCCACACCATGCGTTTCTCTCCCTTTATGCCCATAGCAGCCAATGACTCAAATGTATTTTTCGCAGCATGAGATGGTGCATTGTCATGCATGAAGGTGGATTTGCTATGGAAGGCACAGTTCTTCATTTTGTACCATGGAAGAAAGTGGTCAGTCAGAAACTCTATATACTTTGCCGAGGACATTTTCACATCTTCAGGTGATCTAAAGGAGCCAACCAGCTCTCTCCCCATGATTCCGGACCAAAACATGATTCCGTCACCTACTTGCTGACATCACAGCCTTGTATGGACATGTGGCCATCCACCAACCATCCACTACTCCATCCATCTGGACCATCCAGGGTTGCACGGCACTTATCAATAAACAAGACTGTTTAAAAAAAGGGATGAACGTGAGGTGCCATATTCGATTTTGCGATATTTCACAAATATTCGATTGAATATTCGTCATATATTCGTCGAAATTGAATATTCGTCATTATTCTATATATTGGGAATGGTACGCAAATTTATATTCGCGTATTGTGATTTGAACTTTGAACAGTGTATACAGGCAAATTTCCTATTGGGTTAGCTTAGTAGAATCAACGAAGATATCCAATATAGCACTATATTCTCAATCTTCGTCATATTCTAGCAATACAACCATTAGGAACTCAGCTTTAAGTTGAATTTGCAATGCGAGTATATGTTCACATTGCGAAATCAACTTAGAGCTGAGTTCCTAATGGTTGTATTGCTAGAATATAACGAAGATAACGAATATCGAATATAGCACTATATTCTCAATCTTCGTTATATTCTAGCAAGCCAAGCATTAGGAACTCAGCTCTAAGTTGAATTCGCAATGCGAGTATATGTTTGCATTGCGAATTCAACTTATGAATTCTACACAGATGCAAGCTGAATGTGCAATGCGACTAATACAGGTTATATTAATCGCATTGCGAATATACCTTAGTCAAATTTGTGAGATCGTGATTCCCACATCCGACAGTACATTTTAGCATGGAGGCGTACCCATCGGGCTGGGGACGCTCCATGCACACGGGAAGTCGGCAGAAGCGGCAACGGGCATTAACTGAAGCGGGCAGGGAGCCAGGAATCCTCTGGACATGGTAAGAACAGCTTTTGGGAAGTGGGAAGACAACCAGAGAGCAACATTAACTTAAGAAAAAAAAAAAAAAAATGAATATTCGAAATAGCGAATATATAGCGCTATATTCGAAATATTCACAAATTAGCGAAGTTCCGATATTCGATAAAAAAATTCGCTATTCGAATATTCGCGCTCAACACAATTTAAAAATTAGTCTTCATGTATGTCTGGGCCCACCGTTTCTGCTTGTAAGCACTGGTTAGGGGTGGCCAAATAGTAGGTTTATGCACAACTGCAAGCCTCTGGAGGATCCTACACCTTGAGGTTTGCGGGACTCCAGGGGCACCAGCAGCTTTGAATTCCTGTTTGCTGCTATGTAATGGCATTTTAGCAGCTCATGAATTTGTGTAGCAGAAACCTTATTATGCCTTTATCTGCACGAACCCCTGTGTGCTCTAAATCAGCCACAAATCTCTTGACAGTACCTTGATCACGCTTAAGTTTTTGTGAACTATCTAATGTTTTCATACTTTGTCCAAAGCATTGCACTATTTGATGCTTTTCGGCAGCAGAGAGATCCTTTTTCTCTCCCATATTGCTTGAAACCTTTGAGACAGATTTCAGTGATCCAGAGCCCTGAGACACAAAACCATGGTTACCCATGAGTTTAATTGTAAAACAAAAAATGACATCTTTATGACGCTTAAATCCATAATAATTTGGAATACTGTGTGTGTATATATATACAGTATATACACACCTATTGGTCTTAACTATAGACATAAGAACGGGATAACGTACATTACCTCATCACAGTGGCACCTCTCAATGAATGGGATATAATTAGGCTGCAAATGAACAGTCAGTTCTTAAATCTGATTGAAGCAGGAAAAATAGGCAAGTGTAAAGGTATGATCCCATAGTGCACGCCACCAGCTGACCCATGGAATTGCATCCTGATGATCTGAGCGACTTTGACAAAAAGCAAATTGTGATGACTAGACGACTGCGTCAGAGCATCTCAAAATCAGCTTCTTGTGGGATGTTCTCATATGAAGTGGTTATAGCAGAGAAAGATCTCAGAACCCATGCATCAGACTATTATGCTTGAGCGGCAGTGGCTACTGCCAATCAGTATTGAACTTACCCACAACGCTGCTCCCTGATGAGCCGTATTACCGGAGAAACGCGCTGGGGTCATTAGGGGTTAGTTTCTATTAGGGTGGATTACATAGGTCCGAGGTTCCAGAGGCTGGGGGGCGCTCTTCTCAAGGCGGGTGCTCCAAATGCAGCCATATAGGTACTCTCCATCTACAGACTAGGGTTTATTAGGGATAGTGTACCTAGGCACTAGCTACACGGCTGGATTTTGGAGCCCACAATACCGCTGAGATTTGTAACACTGTACGTATGGGATAACAATCCTCGACACGAGCAACACCCCGCAGAAAACACGGAGTGCCGGCTGACCTACATTCAGTGCACTGTGACTGTGTGTCAGACTATACAGACTATTATGCCTGTGTCATTTTTATTTAGTGCTACATTTATGAGCAGTATATATTTGGATTGTTAAAAGTGTCTAAAGTTGTGATGTTGTTTTAGAAAGTTGTATATTTTTGTATGTAAGTCGGTCTGAAGGGTAGATGTGACACAATGCACCACAAGATGCCTATTTGCACTACAATGTGCCACATGGCTTTCTACTAATAGAAACATATCTTTTGGAATTATGGCCAAAACATTCAACCTTGGTTTCATCAGACCATAACACCTTTTCCCACATGCTTTTGGGAGACTTCAGATGTGGTTTTGCAAAATGTAGCCTGGCTTTGATGTTTTATAGAGTAAAAATTATTGAGTAAAACTTGTAATTTATTATTGTAAGTCTCTGCTTAGTTTGAAGTTAGGAGACCAGTGGGTGGTCCTGCTTACAAAGCTAGCTGTTAATGAGTAGGACCACCCACTGGACATAGAAATTTACTAAGCTGAATGTGCCAGAATGCTGACTTATTTGGGGAGACTTATCAAGACTGGTGCAAAGGAAAACTGGCTGAATTGCCCTTAGCAACCAATCAAATTCTACCTTTCAGTTGTCACTGTAATCTGATTGGTTGCTATGGTAACTAAGCCAGTGTCATGTCTTGCACACATTTATTATGTGATATAAACACTTTTTGTGCTTCTCCTGTGTCCCCTGACTTAGCTGAAAATGGGCATGGCATAAGATGTGACAAAAGTTAGGCTCAAGGTTTTTGGCACAAAATAGGCCTACCATTAGGTAGCATAAAGTTAGACAAAAGTGTCTAGATATGCACACAAACAGTCATAAATAACATAGCAACAGACAAGTTAATAATTATAGGTGGGGCAAACTCCACCCATGAGTGGGTATTCCTTGGTGGGCATTTCCAGAGGCAGGGCTTATATGTCCCGATTTTACCAACTGAAGCCCTGGTAAGCATGCTATCATAAAACACTGTGATACAGTCAGTTTGAGTCAGGGGAGCCACGGTCGGCCCAAGAAATCCGTGTTTCTCGGGACACTCACAATCGTGTGCATGAGCCCTGAGAATGTTATTGGATCCCATCTGTATAATTATGTGTGGTCCATAGACAAGGAGTGTGCACATGGCAATATTAGGAAATGTTTAAATTTGTGTCAAAAGATCCGTTTCGAGCCTCTGTTGCAAATTCTGTCAGATTCACCAGGGAGAATAGTGCTGCATCAGATCTATTCTTTCTGTCAAAACAACATCTAGATCTGGAGCTACATTATAAATGGAAGCAATGACTCCGATGTGAACAGAGCCTTAACCACTTGACAACCGCCCATAGACTATAAACGTCCTATGGGCGGTTGTCTATCTCTAGATGGACGTCCATTCAGAGATGGCAGATGCACGCTAATCGTGCAGATGCCGAGCGGGTTGCCTGCTGTCAGTGACAGCAGGGCAACCCAGAGAGAAGGCAGGGACCGCGCTCAAGTGTCCCTGCCTTCTAAATCGCCACAGACACAGTGATTGGTTAGCGCTGTGTCTGCTTTGCCGGAAGCGCTATGCGCTTCCTGCTCCCTGCCCGGTGGTCATGTGACCGCCGGGGCCGGCAGTGTGCAGGAGCTGTCGGATCTCTCAGAGACCTCGATCAGCCCTGCACTGACGCTGTACAGCATAGTATTACGCTGTACAGCCTCTCTGGGGGGTGTATTTCACCTGTAACTGGGGCTACTAAGTCAGCCCCAGTTACAGGAGAAATCAATAGTGAAAAAAAAAAAAGTGAAGATAATTGTCCCCCAGAGGTCTTGAATGACCTTATGGGGGACGCAAAGTGTAAAATAAAATATAAAAAATAAAGTGTTTTTTAAAAAAAATAAAAAAAATGGTTTTACATAAAAAAAAAAATCCCCAATTAATTAATTTAAAAAGACTGTTAAAAATAGAAAAAATTAAATAAATTGGACATATTTGGTATTGCCGCGTCCATAACAGCCGGCTCTATAAATATATCACATCATCTACCCGGTCCGATAAACACCATTAAAAAAAAAAAAACAGTGTAGAAAAAAACCATTTTTGTCATCTTATATCACAAAAAGTGCAGCAACATGCAATCGAAAATGCATATGTTACACAAAATAAATCCAATAAAACCGTCACCTCATCCCGCAAAAAATGAGCCCCTACATAAGAAAATCGTTCAAAAAATTAAAAAATTATAGCTTTCAGAAGATCGAGACATTACAACATAATTTTTTGTTTAAAAAAAGCTATTATTGTGTTAAAATGAAATAAATTTAAAAAAAGTATACATATTAGCTATCACTGCATTCGTGAAAAACCAGCTCTATAAAAATATCACATGACCTAACCCCTCACATGAACACCGTAATAAAAATAAAATAAAAACAGTGCCAAAAAAGCCATTTTTTCACACAAACATCACATAAAGTGCAACACCAAGCGATCGAAATGGCATATTCCCCCCAAAATGGTACCAATCAAACCATCACCTCATCCCACAAAAAATGAGACCCTAACTAAGACAATCGGTCAAAAAATAAAAAAGCTATGGCTCTCAGACTATGGAGAAACTAAAACATCAATTTTTTAGGTTTTAAAAATGCTATTATTGTGTAAAACTTAAATAAATAAGAAAAAGTATACATATTATGTATTGCTGCATCCGTAACAACCTGCTCTATAAAAATATTACATGATTGAACCCCTTAGGTGAACGCTGTAGAAATAAATAAATAAAAACTGTGCTAAAACAACTAATTTTTTGGTCACCTTAAACATATGGCGTTCAGAAAATGGAGACACAAAAACATTTTTTTTTCAAAAATGCTTTATTATGTAAAAACTGAAACAAACAAACCAAAAAAGAAAGTAGACATTTTTTATATCATTTCGTCCGTAACAACCTACTCTATAAAAATAGTGCATGATCTACTGTGTCAGATCAATGTTTAAAAAAAATTAAAAATAAAGTTTCAAAACAGCCATTTTTTTGTTACCTTGCCTCATAAAAAATGTAATATAGAGCAATCAAAAATCACATTCACCCCAAAATAGTACCAATAAAACTGGCACCTTATCCCCTAGTTTTCTTAATAGGATCAATTTTTGGGAGTTTCTACTGTCAGGGTGCATCAGGGGGGCTTCAAATGGGACAAGGCATCTAAAAACGAGTTCAGCAAAATCTGCCTTCCAAAAACCATATGGCGTTACTTTCCTTCTGCGCCCTGCTGTGTGCCCTTACATCAGTTTACAACCACATGTGGGGTGTTTCTGTAAACCGCAGAATCAGGGTAATAAATATTGAGTTTTGTTTGGCTGTTAACCCTTGATGTTTTAAAGAAAAAAATGGAAAATCTACCAAAAAAGTGAAATTTTAAAATTTCATCTCCATTTTCCTTTAATTCTTGTGGAACGCCTAAAGGGTTAACAAAGTTTGTAAAATCAGTTTTGAGTAACCTGAGGGGTGTAGTTTCTACAATGGGGTCATTTATGGGAGGTTTCCACTGTGTAAGCCCCACAGTGTGACTTCAGACCTGAACTGGTCCTTAAAAGTGGGTTTTGAAAATTTTCTTAAAAATTTTAATAATTATTTTTAAACTTCTAAGCCTTCTAACGTCCTAAAAAATGAAAATGACATTTACAAAATGATGCCAACACAAAGTAGACATATGGGGAATGTTAAGTAATCAATATTTTATCAGGTATCACTTTCTGTTTTAAAAGCAGAGAAATTGAAATTTTGAAAATTGCGCATTTTTCTAATTTTTTGGGAAATTTTTGATTTTTTCATAAATAAAGGTGAAATATATTGACTCAAATTTATGACTATCATGAAGTACAATATGTCACGAGAAAACAATTTAAGAACGGCTTGGATAAGTAAAAGTGTTCTAAAGTTAACACCACATAAGGCCTCATGCACACGACCGTTGTTTGATTCCGTGTCCGTTGCTCCGTTTTTCGTGATTTTCTGCGGACCCATTGGTTTTCAATGGGTCCGTGGAAACCTCGGCAAATGCACCGTTTGTCCTCCGTGTCCGTGGTCCGTGATTCCAGTCCGTCAAAAAAATATAACCTGTCCTATTCTTGTCCGTGAAAAACGGTTCACGGACCCATTCAAGTCAATGGGTCCGTGAAAAATGCGGATGGCCATCCGTGTGTCATCCGTGTCCGTTTTTTTTGCGGATCCCTTGGCAGGCACTTGGGAAACATTGTCAGCCTGTCTTTTGGTAAAATCTTTTGGGTCATGTCTGCTAAAAAAAACGGAAGACACACGGAAACACAACGGAAGGCAAAAACGGACACGGATCACTGAACAACGGAACCCCTTTTTGCGGACAGCATAAAAAAACGGTCGTGTGCATGAGGCCTAAAGTGACACATGTCAGATTTGCAAAATTCGGCCTGGTCAGGAAGGGGAAAATGGCCCGGACTGGAAGTGGTTAAACAGAGCTTTTAAGGGGTTTTTCACCTTCCTGAACTTTTTTTCAGACTTTCCCCTCCCAGAGTGGCCGCACCCGCGTTGGTGAGCATACTTACCTGATCCCCACCATTAGATTCCGGCTTAATCACTCCTCTCGGGCACCGCAGGTCCTGGGTCTACCTGCATTACCATCCTGTTTGACGCATATCATGTGACTGCCACAGCCAATGACTGGCCGCAGCAGTGATTCCCATATGTCACGTCATTGGGTTGTGTGGTGATGTTTCACCCATTTTTATTAAATGAATCATAGCAAAAGCAAAAAATGCCACTTGACACTGGGTGGCAGCATATTGTCATACATTGTGAGGTGAATAGAAATCTCTAAAAATGTGAAAAACTCAAAAATTGTGACAAACATGTCTGTAGACACCAGTAGTTAAAAACGTATGTTTCACGTGTAATTGCTACACGGACCAAAAAAAAAAAACACATTGAAAAACCGTGGTAAAACACACAAAGGGGGTCATTTATTAAACTGAAATAGGGCGACTTCTCCCTGCTCATGCAAGGTCTAAAAAAATGGCCGGCCCGTCTCATTTACCATTTTTTTAGGCCGGTTTCAGGCGTACAAAAAGGTCTAAATGTAAGACAGTTAGGAAGCTGTCTTACATTTAGAAGTGGTGGTGGATGAGCCGAAGTTATGAAGAGGCCGGCGCCTCTACACAACCAGCCAGGGCTGCACCACCAATGAGGACAGGTCAGGCGATCGCCTCAGGCAGCACCAGGTTGGAGCAAGAGAGGGGCAACCGAAGGGCCATGCGCTGAAGGGAAGGGGTTAGATTAAGAAGTTGGCATTGGGGAGGGAGGGACGCCATTTCAGTTTTTGCCTCAGGCAGCAGAAAGGCTAGGTGCACCCCGGCAGCCAGCCAGCCTCTATGCACCGCCATACAGCCTCTGTCAGACTCTGTGTATATGCAGTGCTTCTAGGAGAAAATACCTCAGTAAATTTCATGTCTTATATGCACAGAATCAGACAGAAAGTAAAAAACTCTGTATGCCTGTACATGAGATTTGAGGCATACTGAGGTACATGCATCCAGTGGCATGTACCTCATTTTGCCTCAGATTTCATGTACCAGCATACAAAGGCTTCTTTTTTTCTTGTGTGATTCTGTACATTTATGATCGCAGTCTCATGGTACCTACCGTGGAGGCAGACCATGAGACTGCTATGGGGTGTGGGGTGCAGCTGCCGAACTGCTTCTTCCTGTTTCCGAAATACTGTACATACAAAGCATTTTACTGCAGCCGCCACTAGGAGGCGCTCAGTGCATAGAGATATCTGATAGCTTTCATTGTGTGCAATGGTAACAATAAATTTCAATGCACTTATCTGTCCCCCAACCCGGTAGTGCAAGCAGACAGTTTTGTAGTATATCTCGGTTGTCTGGTGTAAATACAGTGAACAATATGGTGTTTAAAATGAGCACCTGTTCAATTTTTTCCAACATAGAAGTCAGGTAAAGTGAGTAAAACGGAGCATGATTTTTTTTGTTATTTAACTGTACTTTGTTATATGTAGTTTTGCTATGGAGCCCCGTATAGGGAGATACACATATATATAAAGTGTGCAGAAGTAAGTGTCCAGGGTGGAGGATATTTGTATGCGACTGCAAAAGGTTTCCTCCCTAGGTATATATAATCAAGACAAATTCTTCTTTGTTGGGTGGCCAAGGCTTCAATACTGTGGATGCTTGTTTGCATATGTCTGAAAAATCAATAGTGGCAGCATTACTTTACATGTACATTGGATATGATTATGCAACTAGAAAACACCTACCTAATCAATAATGTCTTCTATTATCAGGAGGCAGAGGAAAAGATGGAGCACCCATTATTTCCTTCCCTGAATATCCTAACTTCACAGAGATTCCTGATGACGATTTTCTGAATGTTGTTACCTATTTAACAAGCATCCCAAGGTAAGCCCGTCAATTTACTGGTAAAATGGTGCAGATGGAAAATCCACAAAGCTATTATTACCTAATGGGATTATGTACTAGCGCTCTACGCCATGTTTCGGCATATAAAAGTCACAAGTGCCGTTTTTCTTGTACCCTCACCACTTTTCTAGTTTCACACTCGCAATAGTGAGATCTGGCAGGCTGTTTTAGCAGGGAATAACCTGACGTGTCTCTCTGGATCCGACATTGCCGGAAACGACATGATTGCCATCTTCAGCCCCATTAACTATAATGGGGACAGGAAAATATGCCGAGAATCGAGAGCAGCCTGTCGGATCTCACTAGTGCTAGTGTGAAACTAGCCTAAACAGTGCGTGGGAGGAGTTAGGCCATGGCAGGAGCTCCGCGGTTCAGCCCATGCGGTGCACACATTATACTAGACATCTACTAATTTAATGCGACTGATTTATTAAAAGCCGTGTGAAACACCAGTCATTAGTAAATGAACCCCAAAGACTAATTATTGGCTGGAAAGATTTTCCCCGCAGGTAAACTGAGTTTTTGTTTTAAAGGAAGAATATATGATGTATTACTCAACAGAGTTTTATCTGCATGTGCAATCCGTCAGCCTGGTGAACGAGAAAGTGTTCTTGTTGTCAGCAGCATCCGGTTAATGGGAAACTGGCAGGGCACAGTAGTATCCGGCTGCGCCATATACAGTGAACTCCGGCAGTCTGTTCCTGCGCCAAACACAGATGTGAATGTGGCCTAAACTCATTAAAGAGGAAGTGGAGCAATCGCCATGTCCCCTTCATGCTTAACCCGGCACAGATTTGTTCTTTTAGTAGTGGCTGTGCCTGGTATTACAGCTCAATCAGGAGTTTAACCCCCTCTGATCTTATGGTGACTAATACATATAGGCAGTTAAAAAGATGGAGGGGGCTCCAGCCGTCACCCCATTCACAGGCAGCCAGTCTAACAAACCAGCATTTCGATTGTTAGGAGGGAAGTGTTTCTTCTCGACAGTCCCCTGCTCGTTAGTGGACGAGACCGCTGCTATTACAGGCAGCAATCTGCTCCATAGTATGGAGATGAGAGATCACTAATGCCATCACTCATCCCCATACAGAATCATTAGTTGCCAGCAGTAGATTGTGATTAGACAGTACAATCTTCCGCCGGCAAACAATGATTTTTTTATATGTCAGAACATGGTGACAGGTTCCCTCTAAAAATTGCCCAATCATTCATCTGGTATTTAGCGGCACTTTTACATAGGCAGATCATCGCTAACAGGTGTTCCTACAAATGCTTGTTAGCGATGATCTGCCTGACTATCTCCAGCCCTTACACTGACAGGCATAATACACTATGGGTGTCATTTATCAAACTGGTGTAAAGTAGAACTGGCTTAGTTGCCCATAGCAACCAATCAGATTCCACCTTTCATTTTCCAAAAGAGCTGTCAAAAATGAAATGTGGAATCTGATTGGTTGCTATGGGCAACGAAGCCAGTTCTACTTTACAGCCGTTTTTTTACAAATAGTCTATTTGTCCTTAGGCTCCATTCACATGTCCGCAAATGGGTCCGCATCCGTTCCGCAATTTTGCAGAACGGGTGCAGACCCATTCATTCTCTGTGGGGACAGAAAAAATGCGGACAGCAAACAGTGTGCTGTCCGCATCTACATTTCCGTGCTGCGGCCCCAAACTTCCGGACTTCGGCCCCGAACTTCCGAGCTGCAGCTCCGCAAGAAAATCGAGCATGTCCTATTCTTGCCCGCAGCTGTGGACAAGAATAGGCTGTTCTATGGGGGTGCCGGCCTGGGGTATTTCGGATCCGCAATACACCACGGACGTGTAAATGGACCCTAAGTGTTTCTTTTCATGGCGTTTTTACCCATAGAAGGATGTCAAAATGCCTGCTGCATTTTTGAAAAGAAGCCAGCAAGACAAATTAAGACTAATTAATAAAAATCCAGTAGCAAAAAAAAGCGGCAAAAAACGCTCATATACATGACTGTTTGCGGATCGGATGCGGACCCATTCACTTAAAAAAAAAAATAGAACATGTCCTATTCTTGGACAATTCTACAGAGGGCAGGACGTTCCGTTCCTCAAAATGCAGAACGCACATGGCCGGTATCTGTGTTGGGCGGATCCGCAATTTGCGTACCCCGAAAAACGCAACAGGTGTGTGCATGAGCCCTAATACTGATATCAGTTCAGAGCCCAAATCTCTGACTATAAAACCAGCCAAAAAGTCCAACTGGCATCAGTAAAGCCATATGCCGTTGGTCAGTCCTAGCAGATGTAGATTGAGTCATGAAAACCAGATAAAAGGTTTCTGGAGCACGCACACCCTATGACACATCTGTTACATCCAGCCTCGGACTGGCCCACAGGGGTACAGGGGAATCCCCCGGTGGGCCCCTGAGCAAGGTGGACCCCTAGTCTCCCACCCCCTGCACAAGTGGCACATACCACATTAGATTTACTGCACTACATACATATATTCAATGTACAGCACCTTAACCAGCCTATGTTCATGTAAAAAACTTGTTAGATTATTTATTATACTTGAATGTATCCATACAGTGGGCCCCCAAAATAAATTTTACTGATGGGCCCTAGGTACCCCAGTCCGACACTGGTTACATCACCACATTATTTTTGTGTGGAAAACTTTCCCAGTCATGTGTGACGTATCATAGCTGATTTATGCATTCTTGCTGTATGGCTCCACACCCTGCAATAAAGATTTGTGCTGGAGCTGGGAAATATACACATTGTACCACACTGTACATTTGTATGAATTGTACTCGAAAATCGTGAGGGGAATGTTTGAAGCCACCCGTGGGGGTCATTTACTAACATTTTACTCCACTTTTTAGCATAATAATAGTTGAAAGACCCTTTTGCAACTTTTAAAATACCTGTGTGATGATATTTTGTCACACAGTCATTTTTTAAAGAGGAGTAAAAACGACCCCAGTCAGGCCCTGCAGTCGTTTTTACTCTAGACACACGGATTGCCAGAAGTACACCTAGCTTATGATGAGGCACACTCCTCGTCATGAATTAGGCAAATCCCCCAGCAGCGCAGGGGGGTAACAAAAATTGCGTAAACAGTTGGTCTTTGTAAGTTTCACAGCACCTAGAGTGCTAGAGGTTGCAGATCCCTGACCTAGCAAATGACGCCACTTTCTCACACACTTTTCAAGTAGCAAGAGAGCCATAAAATCACACAACACCATATTTTTGCAACCTTTTTGTGTCAGACAAATGGTGTACAAAGCTTCATAAATTTCCCCCAGTGGCTTATGTGCTGTGGGACACATACTGTATATTAACCATTTATACTAGTTTAGAGAATATGTGCCATACCCTTTACATGCACATGAAACGTATGTTTTTGTGGATATTGGCCACATGTATCCCGCACTTTCCTATCCCGCATTATTGTAAAAATGTAGTTTCACACCCGCGGCTGCCTCTCCGGCAGGCTGTTCTGGTATAGAGCAGCCTGCCACAGTTCTCCAGATCCAACATCATTGCATATTGCCACCTGCCTGCTGGACCCCATTGACTATAATGGGGTCCAGCAGACATTCAACTACTCTCCAGCAAATATCCCCGAAATTATCGGGGCAAAAACTGCTGCACGCATTCTCTGCATTCTCTGCCAGAAGGGAGAGACGCAGGTGTTAAATTAGCCTTATCCGTAAACTGGACAAGAATCGGACGTGGTCTGAATATACGATTGTGTGTATGAGGCTTTAGGCCAGGAAGACGTGTAAGGCTTCGTTCACATCACCGTTCAGCCTTTCCGTTCTCCTGCTTCTTTATAAGAGCAGAAGAACGGAAAGGACGGATTCGGCACATAACTGAGCCGAACGGAGCCTAAGGACCCCATAGACTATAATGGGGTCCGTTAGGTTTCCGCTCTGAGGTAGATTTTTTCTCCACTCCAAAAGCTTCCTCTGAGTGGAAACCTAACGGATGCCATTATCGTTTTGGGGCTCATGGGCTCCGTTCGGCTCAGTTATGTGCCGAATCGGTCCTTTCGGTTCTCCTGTTCCTATATCGGAGCAGGAGAACGGAAAGGCTGAACAGTGATGTGAACGAAGCCTAATGGAAAAACCAGTGGAAAAATCTGCTGCGGTTTTTGCAGCGTTAATGTTGCAGTTACATGCGGCTTTTGCGGAATTCAGAGATTCTCATCCACTTTGCTGGTACTGTACAACACTGCGTACAACGACAGATTCGCAGCTAATCAGTTATGTGTGACCGCATCTTTAGTTTGTAAAGCTGGGGTGTAAAGTTCCAGGATTTAGACACATTTATGAATTACAACTTCTTTAAATATTGAAAAGTTCCAGTAGCCGGATGGTGTAAAAGCTGAAGAAACATATTTAGACCTTCTGATCATTTTCTTGCAAATACCGGCAACGTTGCCTCCAGCAATACTGACAGGATACACTCCCCTCTGATAATATGCAGAAGTAGTGGCGTTCTCTGCTCTCAGCACTTCCCTCTCAGTCGGTCTTTCCTACTTATGCATTTTCTATTTTGGTCACCCTGACATCACGCAGCTAACAAGTAAGGCCTGGGCTGCGTTCAGGTCAGTTTACTTGCTGTGCACTCCTGCAATTCATTAATCCTTAATATCTACCAAGTTCTGTGTGTCAAATGAAAAAGTGGAACTATGAGGCTTAAACCAAATTCCAGTATGGTAGAGATAGATAGATTAGATAGATAGATAGATTAGATAGATAGATAGATAGATAGATAGATAGATAGATAGATAGATAGAGTAGATAAGATAGATAGATTAGATAGATAGATAGATAGATAGATAGATAAGATAGATAGAGAAGATAGAGAAGATAGATTAGATAGATAGATAGATAGATAGATAGATAGATATAATAAATTAGATAGGATAGATAGATAGATTAGATAGATAGAATAAATTAGATAGAGTAGATAGATTAGATAGACAGAGTAAATAGACAGATAGAGGACCATAGCCCAGGTGCAGCATGGTGGTGTTCAGGCCGTGCTTCAATCAACTTATGAGACTAAACAGATCTGCATTGTTAATGGCTGAGTGTCCCCTGCAATACCATACAGCCATTAACAATGCAGACCAGCTTATTCAGTGCGGTCTCTATTAGTTTAATTATGTCCTGGTGTGGCCCCTACGGCCGCGTGGTTCTTGATAGATGCATGTCCACATCCCGAACGCCATACGACTGTGCCATGTGGTCATACCTTAAGAAAACAAAGGAGACGAAAAATGGCACCTGGCTATACAGATCCATATAGAAACCTATGTGCCGGTACGGTGCAGACATCCTTCTCCTTCCTTAGGGTACGGCCATATGTTCAGGCTTCTTGATGTAATTTTGGAATCCCAAAAAAGTTGAGAAGTCCTATCTGTCCTTAGAACCCAAATATAGGTGTTGATCATAAGAGATGAGAAAGTTCAAAAGCTGCATCAGGTAACCGGACCGTGTGGCTGTACCCTAAAACTACTAGCAAGGTGGACAGGTTTTGAAACGGGTGATACATCGGAACTCATACAGTGCTCATACAGAACAGTGCACATCTGCGCTGATTTATTTTTATGGTCGTGTGCAAGGACTTTCTGCCATGTGCAAAAGAGCATTTCCCTAAGAAATCCAAAAATCACCAGGAAATATAAAGTACGTCTTGAGTTCATCCATACTGATTTACATGTTGGAAAAATTCTAGTATACTGTAATTCCATTACGCCTGGAATAGTCTCAATTTTAATACTAAACTAAAGTGTTGGCATAAAATGTGTACCCTCCAGTTATGAACATAAACATTGGCTCCATAATAGGTTGTGACTATAATTATTATTATTTTTTAACACAATAGGTTAATTGCCTACTTGGTAACCTTTAACCCCTTAAGGACACAGCCCTATTTCACCTTAAGGCCCAGCCATTTTTTGCAAATCTGACCAGTGTCACTTTATGTGGTGATAACTTTAAAACGCATCTACTTATCCAGGCCATTCTGAGATTGTTTTTTCGTCACATTTTGTACTTCATAACACTAGCAACTAGAGATGAGCGAACTTTAAAAAAAAGTTCGGTGTTCGGGTTGTGGTAATCACCGCATCCCGTTATGGATTCTACTACCGCGGACTATCGCGGCCTATGGAATCCATAAGGGGCAGCTTCCACTAACCCGAACTGTTGAACAGCCGAAGGACCTGGGGTGACGTCACCATCATGTGATCAGTGCAGGGGGCGTGGCTCAGCACGGGATCAAATCCAGTGCTGAGCCACGCCCCCTGCACTGATCACATGACGGTGACGTCACCCGAGGTCCTTCGGCTGTTCAACAGTTCGGGTTAGTGGAAGTGCTGAGCCACGCCCCCTGCACTGATCACATGACGGTGACGTCACCCCAGGTCCTTCGGCTGTTCAACAGTTCGGGTTAGTGGAAGCCGCCCCTTATGGATTCCATATGCCGCGGTAGTAGAATCCATAACGGGATGCGGCGATTACCTCAACCCGAACGCCAAAATTTTTTTAAAGTTCGCTCATCTCTACTGGTAACATTTTGTCAAAAAAGTTCATTTTTTTTGCATAAAAAAATACTAAATTTACCCAAAATTTTGAAAAATTTTCAAATTTTCAAGTTTCAATTTCTCCACTTCTATAATACATAGTAATACCTCCAAAAATAGTTATTACTTTACTTTCCCCAAATGTCTACTTCATGTATCGATCATTTTGGGAATGCCATTTTATTTTTTGGGGACGTTACAAGGCTTAGAAGTTTAGAAGCAAATCTTGACAATTTTCTAAAAAAAATTTTTAAGGACCAGTTCAGGTCTGAAGTCACTTTGTGAGGCCTACATAATAGAAACCACACAAAAATGACCCCATTCTAGAAACTACACCCCTCAAGGTATTCAAAACTGATTTTACAAACGTTGTTAACCCTTTAGGTGTTCCACAAGAGTTCATGGCAAATGGACATAAAATTTCGGAATTTTGATTTTTTTTTTTTGGCAAATTTTCCATTTGAATCCATTTTTTCCAGGAACAAAGCAAGGGTTATTAGCCAAACATAACCCAATATTTATTGCCCTGATTCTGTAGTTTGCAGAAACACCCCATATGCAGTTGTAAACTGCTCTATCACCAAACGGCAGGGCATAGAATGAAGGGAACGTCATATGGTGTTTGGAAGGCAAATTTTGATGGACTGGTTTATTTACACCATGGCCCATTTCAAGCCCCCCTGATGCACCCCTAGAGTAGAAACTTCAAAAAAGTGATCCCATTTTGGAAACTACTGGATAAGGTCGCAGTTTTGGTGGTATTATTTTTAGGGTACATATGATTTTTGGTTGCTCTATAATACATTTTTGTGAGACAAGGTAATAAAAAATAGAAATTCAGAAATTTCATCTCCGTTTGCCATAAACTCTTGAGGAACACCTAAAGGGTTAATAAAGTTTGTAAAATCAGTTTTGAATACCTTGAGGGGTGTAGTTTCTTATATGGGGTCACTTTTATGGAGTTTCTACTCTAGGGGAGCATTAGAGGAGCTTCAAATGGGACATGGTGTCAAAAAACCAGTCCGTCAAAATCTGCCTTCCAAAAACGTTTGGCAATACAGTAGGTTACGACCACATATGGGGTGTTTCTGTAAACTACAGAATCAGGTCAATAAATATAGAGTTTTGTTTGACTGTAACCCTTGCTTTGTTACTGGAAAAAAAATGATTAAAATGGAAAATTTGGAAAAAATAGCTGTTTTGGGACCGTTTTTATTTTATTTTTGTGACTGTGTTCATCTGAGGGGTTAGGTCATGTATTAGTTTTGTAGAGCAGATTCTTATGGACGTGGCAATACCTAATATGTCTACTCTTTTAAATTTATTTAGGTTTTACACTATAATATCCTTTGTTAAACAAACAAAAAACTACGGTATATTATTATCTCCATAGTCTGAAAGTCAGTTTTTTTTTGTTTTTGTCCAATTGTCTTAGGTAGGGGCTCATTTTTTGCGGGATGAGATGACGGTTTGAATGGCACTATTTTGGGGTGCATATGACTTTCTGATCGCTTGCTGTCACACTTTTTGTGATGTTAGGTGACAAAAAACTTCTTTTTACAGCATTTTTATTTTTTTGCGGTGTCAACCTGAGGGGTTAGTTTATGTGTTATTTCTATAGTTCAGGTTCTTACAGACGTGGCGATACCTAATATATCTACTTTTTATTTATTTATTTAGGTTTTACACAATCATAATTTTTGAAACAAAAAAAAAAAATCATGTTTTAGTGTCTGCATAGCCTAAGAGCCATAATTTTTTTTATCTTTTGGACGATTTTCTTAGGTAGGGTATCATTTTTTGCGGGACGAGGTGACGTTCGATTAGTACCATTTGGGTGTAGATACAACTTTTTTGATCACTTTTATTAACTTTTTTGGGAAGTGAGGTGGGCAAAGTTTCAATTTTATCATAGTTTTTTTTGTTTTTGTTTTTTTATGACGTTCACCGTGCGGGGAAAGTAACAAACCCATTTTATAGATCAGGTCGTTACGGACGCCGTGATATATAACATGTGTAGTGTATTTTATTTTAATTTTTTTGTTAGTGATAAATGTTTTTTTTTTGTTTTTACCTTTTTTCACTTTTTTTTTACATTTTTTTTGACCCGAATCCACTTGGTTATTGAAGATCCAGTGGATCTGGTGTCTGTATAATACAGTACAGTACTGTTACAGAAATAAAAAAAAACATTTGCCGGCATTTCAAAGTATCTGATCCCTGCGGTCATAGACCATGGGGATCAGATACATCGCAAAGCGCTGCAAACCGCAGGTCTGAATTGACCTGCGATTTTCAGCGATCGCCCATACGGGGGGGTCACAGGACGCCCTTGGCATATGGACATGGTTCCTGCTGCACGGTCACAGCAGGAATCATGTTTCTATTGCGATTATTTTTATTTTTTTACACCAGATTTAATTAGGGCGTATGGGTACGCCCTGTGTCCTTAAAGGACTCGGACATTAGGGCGTACCCATACGCCCTATGTCCTTAAGAGGTTAAGATTGACCCTGAGGTTCCTTCTAAAAATGTCTTTTTTTGTTGAATACTGTTTGCATGCAATATTTTTTGCCAATTTTTGGGTAATTATCAGTTTTATTAAAAATAAACTTACGTTTCTTCAGCAATTTATCTATACAAGTGCAGACAGGTAGGGCCTACATGGACAATCAAGCAGCTTCAGGAGGGGAGCTTGTAGGACTGCAGGATTCTCCAGAGAAAGGAAAGCAAAGGCACAATGATCAGTTGAGTACCATGGTTCCGGCTGTTATTACTGAGGGACATTGTTGTAGCCCGCTATGCATTAATGTGTCAGGTCACATGGACAGGGGTTTTTCTGATAGGGCAGCTCTTTCAAGGGGAGTCTGTCACCAGGCAATTCCCTGATAAACCAGGCACAGTGCCTAGTAGGACTAGCTCTGCTAAATGTTTTGATACCTTTCACTTCATTCTGGAAAAAAGTACTTTTAAAGGGGTTTTACCATCACATACAATGGGGGCATATCGCTAGGATATGCCCCCATTGTCTAATAGGTGCGGTTCCCAGAGGTGGGACCCGTGCCTACACCAAGAATGGAGCGGGGAAATGAGTGGAGGGCGCACTGCGCATGCGCAGCGACCCTCTATTCATTTCAGTGGGGCCGCTGAAAATAGCAGAGCGCTGGCTATGGGAGCAGCGGCTGCTGGTGGACTCCACCCACAGCTCTCCCCGCTCCGTTCTCCTTGTAGGTGCGGGTCCCAGAGGTGGGACACAGACCTATCAGACAATGGGGGCATATATCCCCCATTGTATGTGATGGGATTACCCCTTTAAGCCATATGCAAATATAACGTTAGGTGCACCAAGGGTGGGCTCAAAGCGTTTCTGCACCCTTGCTCCTCCTGCTTCTTCTGACCATCCCTCCCTTTCCTTCTTGATTGTGACAACCAAGTTTCTGCATAGTCATTTTACTTGACCTTGTCAACCAAGGAGGAGAAGGGTCTGGTCTAGTAGAAGAATTCCTGTGACTCAATAAGTACTGCAAGTGATGGGTTTTAAAGAATTATAGAGAACATGCTCTGAAAATACTAGACACTATTTGGGGTCAATTGTTTTTTTATTTCTCTATTGAGCTGCCCAGATGCCCATATCTCAATGTAGCATACTGTCAAAATGTCATTAATCCCTAATATTAAGTAATAGCTAGGTCATACATCCTCTTATGCCTAGTTTGCATGTCGTTCCTTCTTTTGTCTAATTGTATGCTATCTTTTGAATCAATCATTTCATAAGAATGCCGTATTGTCATTAATCCTTTCCTTCTGTCCTACATTTTATGGCTATTTGCATAATTATTTTATAGCAACTTTCACTTGCCTTCGAATATCCTGTGGCCTACAGGATGCAGATATTTTTTCCATTGCGTGTCATTTACCCTTTTATACTAATGGACATACGCAAATAAAAAATATTATACAACCACATATCTTCTAAAGGTAGACATGTACACTCTACCCTTATAGACATGCAATTTTGCATCAAAATAAAGAGTCGCTGTACTTTCATACAATTACATTTAATATAGAATGGTGTAACTAGCAAATTTCTGAATCACTTCCGCGTGAGAGCCCTAGTGGCGATGATTTTACAGCTCTTTTTCAGGCATATTCTTTAAAGAGGACCTTTCACCGGTCCAAAGTTTGTTAGTCAAAGGTATGTACATGCAGAGCGGCACCCAGGGATGTCCCTGCACTTACTTGTATCCCAGGGTGCCGCGCCGTTCGCCCGCTGTAGCCCCCGGTACCGGCGCACGCGCTGCTGCTAGTTTTGCAACCTGCAACCACCCAGGATATGAACTGAGCGCTGCGATTGGCCAGCGTTCCAGCCTGGGAGAAGGAGACGTCGGGGGCTACAGCGGGCGATCGGAGCGGTACCCAGGGATACAAGTAAGTGCAGGGACATCCCTGGATGCTGCTCTGCATGTACATACCTTTGACTAACAAACTTTGGACCGGTGAAAGGTCCTCTTTAAAGAATATGCCTGAAAAAGAGCTGTAAAATCAAGGCCACTAGGGCTCTCACTTCCCCCTAATTTCCAGTCCACTGCCCTTTGTCAAGCAAGATCCGTCCTGAGTAACAGAGACACAGAAGATGGAAGAGAAGAAGTGGGAGGGTGTCAATGCTAGCTGAAGTGGGGGGCGTGTTAGAGCTAGCTGAAGTGGGGGGCGTGTTAGAGCTAGCTGAAGTGGTGGGCGTGTTAGAGCTAGCTGAAGTGGGGGGCGTGTTAGAGCTAGCTGAAGTGGGGGGCGTGTTAGAGCTAGCTGAAGTGGGGGGCGTGTTAGAGCTAGCTGAAGTGGGGGGCGTGTTAGAGCTAGCTGAAGTGGGGGGCGTGTTAGAGCTAGTTTCCACACTGCATCTGAAGATAACAGAAACCTTCTGTTTTTCTGTAAGGGCTCTTTCACACTAGCGTTTTTGCTTTCCGTCCTAGAGTTCCGTCCTCGGGGCTCTAGGACGGAAAGATACTGGTCAGGATTATCCTAATGCATCCTGAATGGAGAGCAATCCGTTTAGGATGCATCAGGATGTCTTCCGTTCAGTATGTGAACGTTTTTTGGACGTTGACAAATGGATTTGTCTCCGTCCAAAAATCCGGAAGACATGCTGATTGCCGGATCCGGGAATTAATGCCCATTGAAGTGCATTAATCCGGATCCGAATTAAGCTAAACGTCGTTTCGGCGCATCGCCGGATCCGACGCTTAGCTTTTCTCATTGTTACCATGGCAGCCAGGACGCTAAAATCCTGGTTGCCATGGTAAATGTGGGAGCGGGGAGCAGTATACTTACCATCGTGCGGCTCGGGGCGCTCAGAGTGATGTCAGGGCGCCCCAGACGCATGGATCAAGTGATTCATGCGTGTGGGGCGCCCTGACGTCACTCTGGAGCGCCCCGGGAGCCGCACGGACTGTAAGTATACCGCTCCCCCGCTCCCCGCTCCTACTATGGCAACCAGGACTTTAATAGCGTCCTGGCTGCCATAGTAACCTGAAAGCATTTTGAAGACTGATCAGGATCCTGATCAGTCTTCTAATGCTTTCAGGCGACTTGTGTTCTGATGGATCCGGCGGGACGGAAGTGCCCGCCGGATCCTCAGAATGCAAGTGTTGAAAGAGGCCTAAGTGTGATTTCTCCCTCCTTATCTGTTCTGTGAGCTCTGGGACTGAAAACAAACATAGTGGGAAGCAGTGGCATACTTAAAGGATAACTGTCACATTTAGACCCTAATTTCAGTTTTCATATATGTAGTTACTAATATGATAATATTCCTGAATCAATAACTGTTAGACTTACTTACCCCTTACTTAATAAGATTCAGCCCTTAGTAACCAGTCTGCATAAAACTGCAATTTCACTATTCTGTTAAGATGGCCGCCCTCAGCCCTGAGGCTAATCCATAGGACACCTGCAGTGAAGTTAGTGAAGACCAGCTCTGTATAGGGGGGTCTTGCAGTGAAGTTAGTGAAGACCAGCTCTGTATAGGGAGGTCTTGCAGTGAAGTTAGTGAAGACCAGCTCTGTATAGGGGGGTCCTGCAGTGAAGTTAGTGAGGACCAGCTCTGTATAGGGGGGTCTTGCAGTGAAGTTAGTGAAGACCAGCTCTGTATAGGGAGGTCTTGCAGTGAAGTTAGTGAAGACCAGCTCTGTATAGGGGGGTCTTGCAGTGAAGTTCCCAGGTCTGGCTGAAGCCTATAGTCCTCCTACAAGCTCTCCTCTTATCAGATAAGGCTCTCATTTATACACTGAGCGGCATATCTCCCTGGGCTCTACATTCTCCAGCACTGCTAAGGGAGTGTCTGCCAAGCACAGGCATGTGGAGAAGTTCACACACACAGCCCAGCACTGTTATCTCCTGTCAGGAAGAACCTGGCTTTTTATACATTCCCTTACAATGTTGACTCACTATCAGTTCCCAGTGCACGCAGCCAGCGTGCTCCGTCCTCTCATCTGGTAGACGGAAGGAGCATAGCAACCTGATTTTATCTCAGGTAACAATAGCCAATACTGGGGACTTTTAGGTGGCTTTTAAGGGTTATTTATTAAACAATCAGAAATTAAAACAGGGCCAACAAGGTGATATTAATCACCAAAATACAATAGTAAAAAAAAAAATAATTTGACAGTTATACTTTAAGGTATTTGGAACACGAGGTGTGTCCTTTCTCTGGTACCCCTACCCATACCAATACCCCCAATATTTTTACATTTAAAGAGGACACGTCACCTCTCCTGACATGTCTGTTTTAATAGCTACATGCATTCCCCATGAAATAACAATTCTGAAACATCTATTCTTATGTGTTGTGCCATTCCGTTATTATTCCTGATGGAAGTTAGGAATAAATTTCCAGCAGTCTGCAGTAAGAGTACGGCTTGGTGTTACCAGTTGGGGGGGTGTCATTGCACAGTCTGACAATGGCAGCGCTGATTGGATAGAGTCAGACTGTGCAGGGACACCCCCCCCCCCAACTGGTAACACCCATCTGTACCCTTATTGCAGACTGCTAGCAATTCATAAACTTCTAGATAAAATAATAGCGGCTCATAGCGGCCGGCACCTCCCTGACAGCTGGCACTCAGGGTAGACACCCCCCTCCCTCAGTATGCCACTGGCGGGAAGGGAGGGAAAGGATGCATCTATCTGTGGGTTATGATTGTACAAAGAAGCACAACCATTATGAAAAAGTTTTTTTTTTTTTTTAACTCGGGTATGCTTTAACTCCTCCAGGACCTAACTTGTGGCTACTTAATGCACTAGGACGAGCATTCTCGTCCTGGGGTTAATGCGCTCCCTGCCGCACGCTGCCGCGATCAGCAGCAGGGGCCCAGCTGATACTGACAACCGGGCCCCTGCTGTATCCGCCAGCATCGGTGAAAATACTGATGCCGGCGGATTAACCCCCTGTATGCCGCGGTCGCGCTGACCGCGGCATACAGGAGGTTTGCAGCAGTTTGTACATCCCCATTCGGTCCCCGTGCTGCAATGACGGGGACCCGATGGTTGCTCTGGCAGCCCCGATGCCTTGAACAGGCATCGGGAATGCCAGCTACGGAAGCCCAGGAGATCCAGCCCCAGGGCTGGGTCTCCTAGGCAACTGTCAGCGTCTTGCAGTGTAAGACACTGACAGTTCAATACAACACAATACAGATGTATTGTGCTGTATTGAAACAGGGATCACACCCTGAAATCTTGAAGTCCCATAGTGGGACAAAACATATAGTGAAAAAAGAAGTTAAAAAAAAAAAGTAAAAAAAAGAAATTTAATTAAAGTTTCAAGTAAAAAAAAAAAAAAAAAAAAGCGCCCATTTCCCAAAATAAAGTAAGAAAAAATTGTAAAAAATACGAAAAAAAAGAAATGTAGTCATATTAGGTATCGCCGCGTCCGTATCGACCGGCTCTATAATGTCACATGACCTAACCCCTCAGGTAAACACCGTAAAAAATAAAAACGATGTCAAAAAAGCCATTTTTTTGTCACCTTACATCACTAAAAGTGCAACATCAAGCGATCAAAAGGGTGTATGCCCCCCGAAGTAGTACCAATCTAACCATCACCTCATCCCATAAAAAATGAACCCCTACACTAGACAATCGCCCAAAAAATAGTAGACATATTTACTATCGCTGCGTCCGTAACGACCTGCTCTATAAAAATATCACATGACCTAATCTCTCAGGTGAACCGTAAAAAAAAAAAAACGGTGTCAAAAAAGCAATTTTTGGTCACCTTACATCACAAAAAGTGTAATACCAAGCGATCAAAAAGTCATACGCACCCCAAAATCATACCAATCGAACCGTCATCTCATTTTGCAAAAAATTAGACTGTAACTAAGACAATCGCCCAAAAAATATAAAAACTATGGCTCTCAGAATATGGAGACACTAAAACATGATTTTTTTACAGAAATTCTTTATTATGTAAAACTGAAACAAACAACCAAAAATAGTACACATATTTGGTATTGTTGCGTCCGCAACAACCTGCTCTATAAAAATACTTCATGACCTAACTTGTCAGATGAACATTGTCAATAACGAAAAATAAAAACCGTGAAAAACAGCTATTTTTTGTTTCCTTGCCTCACAAAGAGTGTAATACAGAGCAACCAAAAATCATATGTACCCTAAAATAGTAGCAACAAAACTGCCACCTTATCACATGGGTTCCAAAATGGACTTTTTTTTTGGAGTTTCTACTCTAGGGGTGCATCAGGGGGGCTTCAAATGGGACACGGTGTTAAAAAACCAATCCAGCAAAATCTGCCTTCAAAACGGTATGGCATTCCTTTCCTTCTGCTCTCTGCCGTGTTCCCGTACAGCAGTTGACGACCACATATAGGGTGTTTCTGTAAACTACAGAATCAGAGCAATACATATTAAGTTATGTTTGGCTGTTAACCCTTGCTTTGTTACTGAAAAAAAATTATTAAAATGAAAAATCTGACAAAAAAGTGAAATTCTGAAATTTCATCTCCATTTTCCATTAATTCTTGTGGAACACCTAAAGGGTTAACAAAGCTTGTAAAATCAGTTTTGAATACCTTGAGGAGTGTAGTTTCTAGAATGGGGTCAAAGTGACTTTAGATCTGAACTGATCCTTAAAAAGTGGGTTTTGGAAATTTTCTGAAAAAGTACAAGATTTGCTTCTAAACTTCTAAGCCCCCAAAAAATAAAATAGCATTCACAATATAATCCAAACATGAAGTAGACATATGGGGAATGTAAAGTAATAACTATTTTTGGAGTTATTACCATCTATTATAAAAGTAGAGAAATTGAAATTTGCTAATTTGCTAATTTTTCCAAATTTTTAGTAAATTTGGCATTTTTTTTATAAATAAAAATGAAATTTTTTGACTCAGTTTTACCACTGTCATGAAGTACAATATGTGACGAGAAAATAATCTCAGAATGGCCTGGATAAGTAAAAGCGTTTTAAAGTGTTTGCTACATAAAGTGACATGTCAGATTTGCTAAAAATGGCCTGGTCCTTAAAGGGTTAAACATAAAAAAAAAAAAAATCATGTGTGGCTAAAAGTCTGAACCAATCACAGCCTGAGATGTAGTCGCTGAGATAGATATGAGGGTGCTCTTGTGCACAAATACGATATGAGGGCCCCTGTATACAACTAATATATCCAGGGCAAGGGGCTCATCATAGACTCCCTAGTCAATTCCTCCCCTGATGAATTAGAATCCATTGTCACCCGCGATACCAGGAGGCGTGCGCCATAATTTGCTACTTTTTTTTACGCCACAATAGTGGCGTAATTAGCTTGCTAAACGTGGCTGTGTGCATTAGCCTTTACTTACAATAAAACAGTAGACTGAAACAACAATAAATGATTAATTACTGCCACAAATAATGGTTTGTTGTGTTTTGTGCAGTTACCATGACATTTTATACAGAAAGTTTATATGTGACCCATGTAAATATTCAGCTCTCCCGATTCTCTGACAAACATGCATACCCGGAAATGGCTGAGCGATCAAGTTTATTTCAATGAGGACCTTTTTCCATACCAACAGAGAAATATTGAAATCCAAATTTTTGGGGGGGCAATCAGGGATTCCTCCTATCATTGTCAGACTGAATTTTCTTGGGCCCACTAGAGAAAAGTATTCAGAGGGCCAACCTTCTTTGTATACAGGATATATGAGCATTCACTTTTAAGTAATTTTCTCATTGAACTTAGATGAATTATCATCAATAAGGTTTCATATGATATCTGGTGGTCATTGGTTCCAAGGTCAGCTCCAGATTATCTTCTGATAGGCCTTAGGGGCCCTGTTTTATAAAGGGCCCATTATAGTGTCAGAGCTTGGGCCCACTGGAGGAACCTCTGATACTCTGGTGGGCTAGTCATACCCTGCTTCCTATATATATATATATATATATATATATATATATATTACATCATCCACCTGTTCTACTGAAATTGGCAGTGTTCACTAACTGTGATGTAATGTTCTACCAGTTAAAGGGGTCTTCCCATCTGGGAAATTAATAGCATATTGCTAGGATATGCTGTCAATGTCAGACCCGCTCCTATCTAGAGAATGGAGCTCCTGAAGCAAAAGAGAGCACACCTCGCACGCGCTATGGCAGTTCAGAAAATAGCCGACAGAGTAGAGTGTACTTGTCTATTTTCAGAAGTCCCATAGCGGTAAATGGAAAGAGCACTGCGCAAGCAGGACCACCTCTCCTTTCACCGCTATGAGACTGCCATAAATATCTGAGCCAGTGCTCTGTTATTTTCGGAACACCCATAGCTATGAACAGAGGGTGGTCGCTCATGCGCAGCTGCTCTCTGTTCACTTCGGGGGTCCTGTTCTGGAGATTTTTGTTTATGATTGCAAATCCACTGGCTGCTACTACAGCATCTCAACTATGCATGCCTCCCACGTGTCCATCTTCTTGACCCAATTCCTTCTGCCCCTCTTTGATCTTTAAAGCAGTTCTGTAGTTCTTTTTAAATAATGTTCTATCCTCTGGAAAAGGCAGCAGCTCTACAGGAGCGCTGCAGCTTTCTGTCTGTTTTTTTAAGGCCCAGTGACATCACGACTAGTATCTCGGGCCTGAGCGAGGCTAAGCTCTGTTCACTTGAATGGGGTTTAGCACCGTCCAGGCCAGTGATACTAGTCGTGACGTTACAGTGCCTAAGGCAAACGGAGAAAATACCGGTGGTCCTGTAGCGTCGCTGTCTTCTCAAACAGCTGATCACATCACATTCTGATGATCTATCCAGAGGATAGATCATCAGTTAAAAGAACTACAGAACCCCTTTAAATGTCCCTCTTTTTGACCTGGGGAATTTCTCCCTACTAAACTTTTTTTTTTGTTTCTACCAGTATATTAGACTACGTCATTATTTGATGGAATTTGTACCTTAAAATATCTATAATCCGATTTTCTAAATTTGGGAGGTATGGCTATGTACACAAAGAAGGATTCCATATTTTTAATAAAGACCAATTAGAAAAATGTTTTTTAGCTCAACATAAGTAGAGTACAATGCAATAATAAAAAATAATTGCCCCCAAAGATTTTCATAGCCTTTATAGTTTTCTTTGTCATAAAATCAATTGCAGTATTATACTCCTTGATCTGTGTAATCCCACTACTTGTTTTTTGTCTTGTTTTACAGTCTTGAAGCTGCCAGCATTGGGTTTATCATCATTATTGATAGACGGAAGGATAAATGGAGCTCAGTTAAAGCATCACTCACTCGTATAGCTGTAAGTATGCGATTTGTCTGTAGCTTCGTCCCTTTGTTTCAGCCCATGTATCATAAGCCATTTTAAGTAATGAGTTTATAGACAGATTTATCATTGTAGCTTTTTGAAAAAGTCCCAAAAGCACACCACCAAGGTGTAGGAAAAAGTGGAGTAGTACTTTTAGACAGTATAAAGATGTACCAAATTTATCACAAATCTATCCACTCAATTGCCAACTCAATCAAAGCTGACTTCAAAAAGTCGCCTCTAGTGTTGATCAAGCACCAAAGTGCTCGGGTCCTCTGGTGTTCGAGTAGAACACTTTAGGATGCACCCAAGCACAATGGAAGTCAATGGGAGAACCTGAGCATTAAACCAGGCACCCCCTGCTCTGAAGAGGGGAGGGTGTCTGGTTCACATAAAAGGTCAGAAATTAATGGAAACACCACTGAAATGGTTCGGGACCAGCATGGGGAGGATGTCTGGATGCATCTTGGACTCCCAGGTCGCTGCTGGGAACGATGTTGTCCGAGTAGTACGCCACTTTTACAGACTGACAATGATGGGAAATGATTGTTAGGAAACATTCTTTCCTGTATATTTACTTGTATATAAAGTGCAAGTGCTGCCAAAACTTACAAGGAAGAGGCACTCCGATACAACCTGTATATCACATAAACGAGGGCCTCATTCACATTGTGGTACAATTGTTTAGGTAGGGGGACTCCTACACTCAAAAAGCCTATGCACTAAGTGAAAGGTCTGCCAAAAATTACAAGGAACCGGAACTCCAATAATTTGTTATACATAAAAGAGGGCATCATACACATCCTTGAAAAATAATGATTAATGGCCTGCTGGTGACCACCTAAAACATTAGGGGTGAGGGCCTGCTGCTGAGCTGACCAGCTAAAACATTATGGGCGAGGGCCTGCTGCCGAGTTGAACATCTAAAACATTAGGGGTGAGGGCCTGCTGCTGAGCTGACCATCTAAAACATTTGGGGCGAGGGCCTGCTGCTGAGCAGACCATCTAAAACATTAGGGGCGAGGATCTGCTGCTGATCTGACCATCTAAAACATTAGGGGCAATTGCCTGCTGGTGACCCTCTAAAACATTAGGGGTGAGGGTCTGCTGCTGAGCTGACCCTCTAAAACATTAGGAGCGAGGGCAGCCTAATAGGCATGTTGATATGATGGAAGAGGAGGACAAAAAAAAGGAAAAGGAAGATTGAACCATATACCCTTTTTTGTGGTGGAAGGGGTGCATGGGAATACAGTGTATTCAATATACCACAAAAGCCACATTCAAAGTGCCTTTATGTTCAGCCGCTTTCCTCTGGTGGAGTAGAGAAGTCAGGAGCAATCCAGGCCTTGTTCATTTTTATAAGAGTCAACCGGTCAGCATTTTCAGTTGACAGGCAGATGCGCTTATCAGTTAATATGCCCCCAGCAGCACTAAATGCCCTCTCTGACAAAACGCTGGCGGCAGGGCAGGCCAGCACCTCCAAGAGGTAGAGAGCCAGTTTGTGCCATGTGTCCAGCTTGGACCACCAATAGTTGTAAGGCACAGAGGGATCATTGAGGATGCTGACACGGTCTTCTACGTACTCCTTCACCATCTTCCAAAATGTTTCCCTCGTTGTGACACTAGGCCGCGCATCAGGGTGAGGGTGCTGGTGGGGTGTCATGAAACTGTCCCAGGCCTTGGAGAGTGTTGCCTTGCCTCTGTTGGAACTGCTGTGTTTTCCCCTCATCTCCAATCCTCGGTTGCCCAAGGAACTACGTACTCTGCCGCCAGCGTTGTCAGATGGAAATTTTTGGAGCAATTTTTCCACAAGGACCATCTGGTATTGCACCGTTTTGCTAGTCCTCTCCACCACAGGAATGAGAGATGAGAAGTTCTCTTTGTAGCGGGGGTCAAGAAGGGTGAACATCCAGTAATCGGTGTTGGCCAAAATGCGTACAACGCGAGGGTCACGGGAAAGGCAGCATAACATAAAATCAGCCATGTGTGCCAGAGTCCCAACAGACAAGACTTCGCTGTCCTCATCAGGAGGATGACTCTCAATCTCCTCACCCTCTTCCTCCTCTTCTGCCTATCCACGCTGAACAGATGGAATAAACCTGCTATGGGTACTAGCCTCTGTAGCAGAGGCAACCGTCTCCTGCTCCTCCTTCTCCTCATCATACAATTCGCGCTGAGAAGACGAACTGAGGGTGGTCTGGCTATCACCCTCTGTACTGTCTTCTCCCATTTCCACCTCTTCCACATGCAAAGCGTCCACCTTCATTGTGAGCAGTGAGCGTTTCAGTAGACGCAGAAGTGGGATGGTTACGCTGATAACAGGGACGTAAAACCTCACAGAGGTCAGAAATCAATGCCTACTCGTCGCTTGTGAAGAGTGGAAGCTGACTGGAAAGGTGACAACCATGTTGCAGCTGGTATTCCACTACTGCCCTCTACTGTTCACAAAGCCTGGCCAACATGTGGAACGTAGAGTTCCAGTGCGCGCTCATGTCGACAACAGTCGGTGGCTGGCAATTGCAAATGCTGGGGCAGCATTGCCAGACCAGCAGCAGCTGTAGATGACTTTCGGAAATGGGCACACACGCGGCGCACCTTCACCAGTTGCTCAGGCAAGTTGGTGTAGGTTTTGAGAAACCGCTAAACCACTAAGTTGAACATGTGGACTAGGCATGTTATGTGTGTGAGCTTGCCGAGCTCCAAAGCCGCCACCAAGTTACAGCCATTATCAGACACAACCATGCCTGGTTGTAATTTGAGTGACCAGAGCCACAGCTCAGTCTGGTCCCTTGTACCCCGCCACAGCTCTGCGGCGGTGTGCTGTCACCTAAACAAATAAGTTTCAGCACAGCCTGTTGCCGCTTCCCCATTGCAGTGCAGTGGAGGAGGAGGTAGAGGAGGAAAAGGGGGGGTTGCAGCCACTAATGTAGGTGGTGGCGGAAATCCTTGGCATTGGTAGCACCTGTGCAATCCCAGGGTACGACTTGCTCCCGGCCTCCACAACGTTCACCCAGTGTGCCATCAGGGAAATGTAGCTTCCCTGGCCACAAGCACTTGTTCATGTGTCAGTCGTTAAGTGGACCTTCCCAATAACTGCGTTGGTCAGGGCATGGGTGATGTTACGGGACACATGCTGGTGTAAGGCGGGGACAGCACACCGGGAAAAATAGTGGCGGCTGCATTTAGTGCTATGGCCTGTGGGTGGGTCACTGTGTATTTGCGCTTTCGTTCAAAGGCCTGGGATATGGACATCTGTACGCTGCGCTGGGACACAGAAGTGGATGTGCTAGCTGAATGTGCTTGCGAAGGTCCAGGTGCAGGGCGGGAGGCAGCCAGGTAATATCACTGCTGTCACCAGCGGCTAACGTTATACAGGAGATGTAACGCAGGTAATGTCGCTGCTGTCACCAGCGGCTAAAGTTATATAGGAGATGTAGCGCAGGTAATGTTGCTGCTCTCACCAGCAGCCAAACAATTGCACGCAATATAGCGCACGTTGCGCTAATATATTTCTCAGACAGATAAAACAATAGTCCTTAAAAGGACTGTTGGGTCTCTAATAAGGTTTCAACACTCAAAACTCTAAACTAAAAAAAAACCACAATTTCTCTCCCTACACTATCTGTCCCTGCTGCTGCAGCTATATAGCACCCGATGACGCGTTACAGCCAGCCAATCACTGTAATGACAGTAACCAACATGGCTACGGCATTAGAGTGAGTGGCAGTACTCCAAGTTTTATCTATACACTACAAATGTTCAATGTGAGCTCCAGTGGTGACACGGCAGATGTCTAGACAGTAGTCCAATCCTGTCCAGATGTGTGCCAACATATCATTGGATATGGACTCCACCTCTTCTTTATGTAGCCCCACAAAAAGAAGGCACAGGGCTGTAGATCTGGTGATTGTGGAGACCAGCACAACATTGGTTGTTTGGGCAGAGTTTCATTCAGACATCTGCAAACATAAGTCTGGACATGAGGAGGAGCACCATTCTGCTAATGACTGTGTTTGGCAGATTTTCCTCTCTAGGTGGAATAAGCCATTCCCTTAAAGGGGTTGTGTCACTTCCGCAACTGGCATTCATCATGTAGAGGAAGTTAATACAAGGTACTCACTAATGTATTGTGATTGTCCATATGGTCTCCTTTGCTGGCTGGATTCATTTTCCCATCACATTATTCACTGCTCGGATCCAGGGGTTATGACCGCCCTGTAATCCATCAGCGGTGGCAGGGTTGCCAACCATCCAGAAATTTCTAGACAGTCCGTAAAAATAGGCAACTTTTTTCTTGTGTCTGTCAAAAAAAATAGATGTGCCCGTGATTTCATTTTGAGGCTAGTGGTGCTTGACTAGATTATTTTGGTGGTAATTATCATCATTTTACAGCTCACAGTAAATGCTAGTAATGAGGTGTTATCAGTATATTGAGCTATAAACATGTATTATTTATCTTTTTCATTCATTATAGTTTTCCAATTTGTCCATAAAAAAAATGTTCACTGTCTGTGATTTTAGGATAAGTTGTCCAGAAAAAAGACAAATTCTGGTTGGCAACCGTGAGCGGTGGCCATGCTTGCACACCATATGAAAGATTGCTGGACTATGCGCACTCCTGCGGTCCCAGCCACCAGAGAGGCCAGCCCTTTTTCCTATATTGTACAAGCACGGCTACAACTGCTAGATTACAGGCTGGTCATAACCATGGAAACAAGCAGAGTATAATGTGATGGAAAATGAATCCAGCCAGCAAAGGAGACAATCACAATACATTAGTAAGTGCCTTGTATTAACTTTCTCTACATGCTGAATGCCATTGCTGAAGTTAGAGAACACCTTTAAAGGGGTTGTATCATCTCAGACAATGGGCATATCCCCAATGTCTGATAGATACCAGTTTCACCACTGGGAGCTGCACCTATCTTTAGAGTGGAGCCCTCAAAGTGAAGGAGGTTGCACCGCACATGCGTGGCCGCCCTCCACTCACTTCTATGGGATTGCCAAAAATAGCCGAGTGCAGGGGCGTAGCTAAAGGCTCATGGGCCCTGGTGCAAGAAGTCAGCTTGGGCCCCCCTTTCCTCAGTGCTTTGTGTGTCTTCTTACGTGTAACAAGGGTCTTTGGGCCCCTTCAGGCTCCTGGGCCCGGTAGTGACTGCTACCTCTGCACCCCCTATAGCTACGCCCCTGGCCGAGTGCTGGCTTTTCTATTTCTGTCAAACCCCATAGAAGTGAATTCAGCGGTGGCCGCGCTTGTGCGGTGCCCTCACCATTTATGGGACTGCCGAAAACAGCCAAGTGCACAGCTCGGGTATTTTCGGTGCTCCCATAGGAATGAATGGAGGGACCTGCACTTATTTGACATTGGGGGAATATCCTAGCAATATGCCCCCAATGTCTAAGATCAACATAAAGCCTAACTAGGCTAATTACCATTCTTGTCCCAGACACTAAAAAGTAACTTTTAATGTATATATTTAAAATAATAAAAAAATGTGAACAACCTAAGGGATTAAACCTATCTGAAACCCTGTAAGTGCTATATTATGATGGAGTAACCACAGGAGTGTAGGCGGGGGTACACTTCCCTGAACTGCCTTTCCTTTGACCCACTTACTGTCCTGACTGGTGCATTAACAGTACCCTACTACATACGACCACATGCTGCTGTGGAGTGATTCTCTGAGGCAAACACTGTCCTCGCTGAATACATACAGAATTGAGTACCGTGTTACAACTGATATAACTGCTAGCACTGATAGTGGTATTCAGAATCTAAAACCTAACAACTGCCCCCCCAACATGTTTCGCCAGCTAATCTGGCTTCATCAGGGGTGCTGCCCGTCATGTTGGGGGGCAGTTGTTAGGTTATACCACTGTCAGTGCTAGCAGTTATACCAGTTGTAACACGGTAGCCAATTCTGTATGTATTCAGCGAGGACAGTGTTTGCCTCAGAGCATCACTCCACAGCAGCATGTGGTCGTATGTAGTAGGGTACTGTTAATGCACCAGTCAGGACAGTAAGTGGGTCAAAGGAAAGGCAGTGCGGGGAAGTGCACCCCCGCCCTGTGGTTACTCCAACATAATATAGAAATTACAGGGTTTCAGATAGTTTTTTTTAAATATATACATTAAAAGTTACTTTTTAGTGTCTGGGACAAGAGTGGTAATTAGCCTAGATAGGCTTTATGTTGATATTGAAAACCCTTCCCAGATAGGGTCCCTTCTTTTTTGTATTTGAAGCTTTACAATGTCTAAAATGATACAACCCCTTTAATATTTCCAGGTAGGAGTGGTCAGTGACAGTATTCTCTGCACAAAAGAAAGGGCCATAGACTTTGTGCCTGTTCTTTGCACAGATCATGTTTACTTTGGGTAAATAAACCACTCCAGTTTATGATATCAAAGTGAAGGATTTTTTTAACCAGCGACGTTTCGGGCTTACAACATTTGGAGCCCTTCATCAAGCTGGTGTACATAAATTATAACCAAAAAAAAACTGTATAGAGTTACAATTCATTTGAGATAGTTGGAGATAACATGATTAATGTACCAAGAGCCCAAAGTCTAATGATTATAGATAATACATGATTCCCTTGATATGATAGCAGAGAATTTACAGGTGAAACTTCAAAAATTAGAATATGGTGCAAAGTTCATTTATTTCAGTAATGCAGCTTAAAAGGTGAAACTAATATATGAGATAGACTTATTCCATGCAAAGCGAGATATTTCAAGCCTTTATTTGTTATAATTTGGAATTTTATGGCTTACAGCTCATGAAACCCCATAGTCACAATCTCCGGTACCCTTTGCTCAAGGGGTATGGATTAATTAGCTGACTAGAGTGGGACACTTTTTCACAAAATTCTAATTTTAAGCTGCATTAATGCAATTCCTTTTAATTTGCATTAGGGAAATAAATGGACTTTTGCACGATATTCTAATTTTTCGAGTTTCACCTGTATAAGGGGGAGGGCATGGTTGTATCAATTACAGTTGCCACATGATTCATACATAATAGTCAGTAGATGATTGCAGTAATAGACAGATGGTATATATAGTTCCTAAATATATAATAAAAAATTTTGTGCGGCTCAGTCATTATCTTCAGCACATTTATATTATATTAAGAAACCGACAGTACGTCACTGGGTAATTACCTTGTAACATATTCTGTTACGTAAATATATATATATATATATATATATATATATATATAATGCAAGTGTATCTCAATAGAAGACTCCAGGGTTGGGAGTCATGGAGGGATATGGTCATAACTGTAACTGAATAATTTAACAGGCGGCTCAATAACAAGGTTCAGGTGACCGTAGTGACAGTGTATGGGATGCATGGACCAACTGAGAAAAATAAAATAAGAGGTAAGGGGTACAAGATAGACCCTAAACTAACAGACAGAGGCTGGATAGAAATTATATGAGGGCCATCAGAAGTCATGTACCTTCCCTAGGAGAAGAAAGGTAAATATTATCTAAAGGGCCATCAAAAGTCATATGCCTTATTAGGAGGAGAAGGTCATTATTCCAAAAATGTTCAAAGCACCCAGGAGAAACATGTCGCTACACTGATGTGCACTAACCTGTCTGGCTGATTAAATCCTTTACTTTGATATAAACTGGAGTGCTCTCTGAATATTGTTTATTTGGAAGATACTGATCCTGGGCTGGAGAAGGGATCACAAAAGGACGTGCACCCGAAAAAAACGTACAATTGATGAGTGCAGTGGTCTCCACCTGTAGATTATGTTTACTTTGGGTGAGTCCCTCATGTGTGGATAAGCACACATGGGTTTCTGAGACTCAGATTTTAACATTGTGGTGATTGACCTTCCCACTGGGGTGAAAGGTACCCCATTGTTGAGCACCAGCCTGTCAGCCAATTCACCCTGCAAGTCCATGCAAAGGTTAGACGGTTAAAAGAAGTCTTTCATGTACATATTGCCTATGCAAGCAAGCACAATACCTGGAAGGGATAGTATAGACTGTCAAAATGTTACCTTCCTTGTGTTAAACCATTGATGCCTTCTGCCAGGCCAAATATAACATTTATTCCAATCTGCAGATGAAGCCCTCAGGCATCTGAATTCTATGCTGCCTGGCCCTGTAAACTTGCGCTTGTGTCATGTGTTACTTCATGATTTCATTTGCGGCAGAGGACCTGGATCCTAGCCAGGAGAGGTCTATGCTGCTCATGAGCACATGAAGTAATGAATGGTGCAGGGGGAGATTACAAGACCAGGAAGATAAGAATTCAGGTGCTTGGCCCTGTCAATCAAATAAGAGAAGGAGGGTCCTCATCTTCAGAGTGGCGGGGCTAGGTGTACGGAGAGGCTGTGGCACCCCCTCAGTGCATTTAAGAGATCATTCGCATATTGAAACAAATGTTATTTTTGGTGTAATGCAGCAACAGTTTTACATAAGAGAATTACTATTTTAGGCCCCTTTTACATCAGCGTTTTTGCTTTCCATCCTAGAGTTCCGTCCTCGGGGCTCTAGGACGGAAAGATACTGATCAGGATTATCCCAATGCATTCTGAATGGAGAGAAATCCGTTCAGGATGCAGCAGGATGTCTTCCGTTCAGTATGTGAAAGTTTTTTTGGACGTTGACAAAACCGCAGCATGCTGCGGATTTGTCTCCGTCCAAAAATCCGGAAGACATGCCGTAACGCCGGATCCGGAATTAATGCCCATTGAAGTGCATTAATCCGGATCCGGAATTAAGCTAAACGTCCTTTCAGGGCATCGCCGGATCCGACGTTTAGCTCTGCAGCAGTTCCGATCGGGGCCCCAGTGTAAGCTTGGGCTCCGATCGGTTACCATGGCAGCCAGGACGCTACTGAAGTTCTGCCTGCCATGGTAAGTACTCCGCAGCAGTGTACTTACCTGCACTGCGGCCTCCGGGCGCTCCTTTATGACGTCACAGTTCCGGGCGGCACATTGATCTATGCGCCGCAGGGAACTGTGATGTCATGAAGGAACGCCCGGCGGCCGCAGCGCAGTTAAGTACACTGCTGCGGAGTACCATGGCAGCCAGGACTTCAGTAGCGTCCTGGCTGCCATGGTAACCTGAAAGCATATTGAAGACTGATCAGGATTCTGATCAGTCTTCTAATGCTTTCAGGCGACTTGCGTTCTGACGGATCCGTCGGGACGGAAGTGCCCGCCAGATCCTCAGAACTCAAGTGTGAAAGAGGCTTTACCAGTCTATTCAGTCCCAGGCATTGAGCTTACTTACATAGGCAATATCTTGATGACAGATTCCCTTAAAAGGAGTTTTCTGAGATTCTGATGCTGACTTCAGTATCACATTGTGGGGGTCAGACTCCTAGCACCCACACCGATCAGCTCTTTGAAGAGGCCGCAACACTCCGTTCATCGTCACATGGCCGAAGAGCAGCTCAGTCCCATTCAAGTGCACAGCCACTACCCAATGGAAGGCACTGTCCTTGGTAAGCTGCAAAGAGACCGTGGCGTTCACAGGAAAGGCATAGCCTGCTCAAACAGCTGATCGGCGGGGCTACCACTAGCCGGACAACTGGCGACCTGATATAGATGACCTATCCTGAGGATAATTCGATAACTAGATAACCCATTTAACCAGCACAGAGTATTAGACCAACTTAGATTTAAAAAAAAGATGAGTTCAAGGGTGAACATTTACTTTATACCAATCCCTAAGCTCACCACATTTTAATAGTAATTGAATTCTTGATAGCCCCAGCTATCTCCATAGATGTGATGCATAATATGACTTGATTCTCCAAGCTTTCCCTCATATTTGCTGTATGCCGGTGTCAATATGTTATGATTATTAATAATTACTTAATATTCTATGCTATGTTATGTATGACAGTATTACCTATGTACAGTATGACAGCCTACCTATGCATCCATTTCAATATTAGTCATATCTGTTGTAATTCTGTTTAGGGAGCCTTCCCAGGGAATCTGCAGTTGGTTTTTGTTTTGCGCCCATCTCGCTTTATACAAAGGACTATTGCAGACTTTGGAATTAAATTCTACAGAGATGACTTTAGAATGAAGGTACCGGTAAGCGTGTATTTTCATCTTGTGTTCACCTGCATGTACTCATGTGTATCAGCTTGTCTCCCATTTTGTTACATGTTCAAATGCAGTATACTAAGGGTAGGGCCAAATGTGGCAGATAGACTGTGGATTGTGCACACTGGAATTGCATGTGGAAAATCCACAGTGAATACACTTGCCGCAATGCGAAAAAAATCACATCCAGAGGCTGCAGAAAATTTCCGCAGTGGAATTTGCACATATCTTGACCTGCAGTGCCGGTTTTAAATCGACTACATCTATGGATTTCTGCCACAGATTTCACCCTTTGTAATACAGATGGGGAAATCCAAAGCCAAATTCTTGTCAAGATCTGCATCGATTTTTAGGACCAAAATATGTCTTGCTTGGACGCACCCTATAGATCTTTTTGCTCCCTCCTATGTATATAATTTACGAGTCATGTAAAAAGTCATTGCTGGTGCTTATAGTGTACTTCAACTGTTAAAACCACTAAAAACCAGGGTCGACCAGCCTAACTAGCAATTAGAAAACACAGAAATATAAAAAAAATACAGCGAAAAAGGGACAGATTAATCTATGCATTACAAAATTTTTGATGCAAATTATGGTGCACTCCATATTTGCAGCAAAATTCTCAACTTTTTAAAGTTGTCAAATAAAGTGGACGTGGGCTTAGTGGAGGGGTGTGGCCTCATCATATTCACTCTAACTGCAAGTTGTTCTTCAAAGCCAGTGTTGGACTGGGGTGCCTAGGGCTTACCAGTAAAATTAATTGTGGTGGCCCACATGCAAATATTACTTGATTCCATTTGAAAATCTATAAATCTGCTCTAAAACACATTTTTTTTCAGTGGTAGGTATTTTCAATGCTGCCTAAGCTGTGCCTTAGGCCTCTTGCACACGACCGTATGCCCTTCGGGCCATATGCCCCGGAGCGGCATTGATCGTGCGCACGGGAGCACACAACATCATAGATTGCAATGATGCTGTGCACGTCGGGCCACCCACGGGACTATTGTCCCGCACTCATATGATCATGTATGGAGACCCTAAAAGGATTTACCTGACTGGCTTTCGCCTTGGATTACGGCCCATGTGAGATAGGAAGACATGCTCATACTGTGACAAGAGAGGATAGAGGATACTGGCTGTCCTGTTTCTGTGCCTAGAAGTCATCTAGAAGCTAGTAGCTGGTATAGATTAGAATTTTTGGTTCACAGACTGCTGGAAGATGCACATCATTTCTTAAGAGACCTGTGCTTCATAACATATTTGGCATTTTGAAGACAATGGACTTCAACTGGCATATGAAACACCATTCTTATTATATCTGTCCCGAAGATTTTTTTGTCAGTTTAACTAACTAAAGGGCAACATCTACATAGCAGGTTGTATTTTCTCTCTGTTTCTATGTGGATTTCCTCTGAATACTCTAATTTCCTCAAAAACTCCAAATAATACTGATAGGTGAATTGGGGTATACCCTCTCAGCATTACTGACTAACTTTCAGATGTCCAGGGATTATGTTCAGCTTTCTATGCATAAGGAGGAGAAGATAAAAATAACTTCTATTTGTCTTTGCCTGAGGAACATCTGACTGATTTATATTATACTCGCCAGCCTCCTGCACATTACTTTCATGAGTTCAATGATGAAGAGATTTAAAATAAAACATAGAGATGAGTGTTATCAGTTGTTCACATTATTCCCTTCTTTTCCCTCCACAGTATTATCCGAATAAAAATCTTCTCTTCTGATTATCTCTAATTTTTTTAATCCATAGCATCACCTATATGTTGAGATGTGCAAAATCTGCTGTGGAAAATGTCTTATGTCTAGATCAATGTAGTTGATAACTGTTACACATTTTTTGCCAAGGAAGAACTGATTGTCATTGAAATAGAAATAATTATTTCTTAGTAAAGATCAGCTTACCTGGGTCTGCGTTAATGTGATGGTCTGAGCTGAACACCAGCAGTAACCATTTGTGAGTCTTGCGATTCCTAACCATTCAGCTACTGTACAATACTCACCGCTCCTTGTTCTTGCACTTCCCTCAGTTCCTGGGCACCACCTCAGAAATCTACTCAGGATGGGGGAAATCTACTCAGAATGGTGGTACAATCTGAAATCCCAGCCGTGAGCAACAACATAGCATGTTCTGAGCCTGGGGCAGAGACATAAATTGGCACCTGGAGCAGAGGAACTAAATAAGGCATTAAAGAGGGTAACTGGGGGGGGGTAGAGGCAATAAATAATGTATGCTAACTGAGGTGTACTATAGGAGATACTTGCAGGTACAGACAGTAATGGGGTACCTGGGGCAGAGAAATTTAGAGGCCAACTGTGCCTGGCGCATGGACACTAATGCCTCGTTTCCACTGAGCGGATCGGTTCGGGTCGGCAGAGTCTGAAAGATTTATAATGGTCCGGTCTATTTAGGTGAGCGTTTCCACTACAACTCGAGCCGCCGGGTCCATACGTGGTTTAGAAAAAAATGCGTAAAATCTGTACTGATCGCGGCATGGTGTTTATGTTGCGCTTACGTTTGACGTAATTCAGGCCGCCAATCAAGAGAATGTATTGTGTGACGCAAGTAGCTCCGCCCTAACCGAACCGTTCCATTTTTCTATGGCCCTACATCTGAAGCAGGACCCTGAATGGTGCGGTACGGTTCGCTTGTATGGATCGCTTTCATAGTGGAAACACCCAAAATAGCAAACCGTACCGTACCGACCCGAACCGATCCGCTCAGTGGAAACGAGGCATAACAGACAATGGAGAAATTTTGATTGTCCAGTGTATACAAGACATGATTAGGTCCTTCTGTTCGTGAGAGGGTACTCACAATAGTGCATTAAGATAAGTGCCTCTATATTAGGTCCAGCAAATGTGAAGCTTCTAGATGGGGTGCGGGGTGTGTGAGCATGCATCATGAACCATTGACATGGCTGGGAAGATTAAAAAACCAACCTCTCCCTTTCCTGTACCTTCCTGTGCCCCAAGGTGCCACCACTGTGCTTGGGAGTAAAGGAAACACAGGAAGGGGCATTGGTGAATACTTGGGCTGCCTGCGACATTTAGGAGAATTGGCAAGTATGTTCCATGAGCGCAAACTGGCATGGACTGTCTGGCTGGGAGTTAGGAGGGGTGGGGCTGTGATATCACGGGCAGTAACAACTTGAAGAGGTTTCTGCTGTTTCTGCACATCTGTATGCGCCTAGGTGCCACTGCAGTGCTTGGGAGTTGAGAGAGGTGAGAAATGGGCTGAAGTGTATACGTGGTCCACCTGGGAAATTTGCCATCCTTTCCAAGAGTTGGCAAGTATTCTCCATGTGGCCAAACTACTAGGGACTTTATGGCTGGGAGTGTGGAGCAGTGGTGGATGTGATAGCACGGAGCAGTAACAACCTAAAGAGGTTGCTGTTGTTTTTTTCTAAAGTCCCGAAGAAAGGAGGAGGGACCATTGTGCTGTGTGCAGGAGACTGACAGTGGGAGGAGCAGCAGGTCTGTAGGGTCCTAGTTTGGATTTGGACCACGCTCAGCCAGTTGAGTGCCTCTGCACTAGAGAGTCAACCTGATGGTATGGCTACTTATGGAATGATCTTCAATTAGACTTCCTAAAGAAGGAAACACTAATGGGGTCATTTATCAAACTGGTGTAAAGTAGAACTGGCTTAGTTTCCCATAGCAACCAATCAGATTTCACCTTTCATTTTTGACAGCTCCTTTGGAAAATGAAAGGTGGAATCGGATTGGTTGCTATGGTCAACTAAGCAAGTTCTAATTTATACCACTTTGATAAAGACCCCATAATTTTCTGTGTTTCCAATTAGATGGAGGTATGTTTCATTGGCATTCTTGGCTCATTGGCTAGCATTGTTGCCCTGCAGTCCTGAGATCCTAGGTCCAATCAGGGGACAACATCTGCATTCAGTCTGTACCACCAAATTAAGGTTTTCGAATATTTTCATCTCCAAGATTTCAGTATTTATGTGTCTCTCATTTGGTGATTTCCCACAAACATACATGCAAGGTGTTTACAAAATTAATTTGCACTCATTCTTAGAATCAGTCTAATTGTAGATTGATTTCCTTGTTTGAAAATTACAGATAATTATGATAAATTCTGTTTCGGATCTTTACGGATACATTGACAAAAGTCAGTTAACTAATGAACTGGGAGGTACATTGGAATATAGCCATGGACAATGGATACAGCACAGAACAGTAAGTAAGATTTATTCAAGGAGAGTTTGTTGGCTATAATTTTGTCCAAATTCAATGTTCAGTAGAACATTTCAGCAAAGAATCACATATTCAATCGTTTAACAAGGGTTTACTTGTAGTGATTTTTTACTAATATAGAGTTTTCAAAAATCCCAGAAATAAACGTGGCCTAAATGGGTGGAACTGCTCAAACCACACTGTTGCGTGTTTCTAACTGGGGGAGCAGCTCCTCCGCATGTGGTTCGCAGCGAGCGGCCACCCCCACCAAAAATTGCATACAACGGAGGATGCCGGCGCGAACCACATGCACCACACAAACATCCTACACAAAATCAAACAATGTGCGGATGGAAATATATATAAAACACATAAATCACTGAATCAGTGATTTATGTGTAATATAGAGTTTTCCTTCACAGTTGTCATAGCCTTCTTATATAAAGGTAATCATAGTTAAAGGGGTTGTCAGGAATTTTAAAACTGGTGACCTCTCTTCAGGATAGACCATCAATAGCAGATCACTGATCAGCTGTCTGATAAAATGGAACAAAGCACAGCCGCCGCTACAGTGGTGTTTGAAAGTATGTGACCATTTAGGCTTAGATCATTTGAACGTGAAATTAGAGTCAGGTATTTTTAATCAAAGAGTTGACAATCAGGTGTGAGTGGGCAACCTGTTTTATTTAACCACTTGAAGACCACAGGTTTATACTCCCCTAGTGACCAGGCCCTTTTTTACAAATCCGCACTACACTACTTTCACCGTTTATTGCTCGGTCATACAACTTACCACCCAAATGAATTTTACCTCCTTTTCTTCTCACTAATAGAGCTTTCATTTGGTGGTATTTCATTCTTGCTGACATTTTTACTTTTTTTGATATTTTACTTTTTTTGACGAAATCATGCTCTTTTGTCTGCATGTTAAACAGCTGCAGAGAAATAAGCGTTTTATTCATATGCAAATTAGCAATTCAAGCACTAAAAGTCTGGGCTGAATCGCCTGAGCACTGCTATGTAACACCCTCTGTGCTGTGCACATGCCCCCTCCCCTTGATTGACAGGGCTAGACATCAGGCTGAGAGCAGAGATGTATCCAAGAGCTGTGTACTAGCATCTACATATAATATACTCTATGTACTATAGCATTACCACACTGAAATCTGCTCAGAAAGCTAATCTACATTACTACTTTATTCACAGGTATAATATATGATTAGAGAGACACCAGTAATATGTGTATTAGCTTATAAGCAAAGAAAAAACAAGCATCTCTATGTGGTAATGCTGTGGCAGGCACAATATATGATTATACCGACACCAGTAATATGTGTCAGATTATAACATATAATAGCTGTAGATGGAGGGCACTCAATAGCTGGCAATAAACAGATATGATTTGGCGCAAATAATTGGCGCAACTGTTTATTACTTGAAATATATACACAAATAATTTCTATTAACAAACAAATATACAACAATAGTGTGTGGCTACAAAACCAGCAAATAAAGGAAACAATGGGATATATAAAAAGCGAGTCTAATACACGCAACTATAAAATAATGTGCACAATAAAATAAACAGCAGCAGAAATAAACAAATAAAATAAAATCTCCGCAATAAATGACTACAGAAAGCCAGAATAAAATCATAAACGTTCCAGTGGAGTATCACATAGAAGATATTGCCTGTGATAATAGCTCCGGTGTTTATATTTGTAGGGAGATCCACCTATATGACAGTCACTGGTTTATATTCACTTTGAATCAGTGTATTCTTGAATAAATGAACATTCTCATCATATATCTTCAATAACAGTAAATGAGGTTGTTATAGAGGATCAATAAACATTGTTCTTAATGGTCCTCTTTCCAGCGTCAGACAAGAAAAGATGGTACTTTACCAATTGATTTTTATTCGCCTGTATAGGCCGACGGCAGGCCAAGTTGGTGAGCTCATGGCGGGCAGCATCCAGTGTCCCAGGAACATCTGACAATTAGCCAAAGTCTGCAGATAAAAGTCTTATATCAGCCAAATGTAGTGTTATTCCTCTTGTACAGGCATGGCAGGTTGTTCTGAAAAGTCTCCTGAAACAACAGGTATGCTTTATATAGTGAACTGCCAGAAATAAGTTAAAGGGGTTCTCCGGGAATTAAGAAAATGAAAATATGTAAATATTATTTTATTATAAATATATTCCCAAATACCTTTCATTAGTTATAATGGCTTGTTTTGTCTAGGAAGCATTGATTAGGAGAAACAACATGGCCACTGGCCTATTAGTCCCCACAAAACCTGTCCTAATCACACAGGAGGACAAGTTACTTCACACTGAGGTAAAGAGCTGCCTCATCGTCCTCTCCTACTTGTCAGGGATTATGATCCTGAATACATATGAGAAGATCTTCAGCTGAATCTCTAGGAATGGAGTTCATGAAGAGACAGGACAGACTGTGGTAATGGAGACTGCATACAAGTGCTGCTGCTCGTTAGCCACAACTGCTCATGAACTCTATTCCCACAAAGATTCAGCTGATGGCCATATTAATCTGTATTCAGGATCATAATCCCTGACAAGCAGAGCAGAGAGGAGGATAATGCAGCTCTTTAGCTCAGCGTTGTGAAGTAACTTGTCCTGCTGTGTGATTAGGACATGTTCTGTGTGTACTAATAGGACGTCGGCCATTTTGTTTTTCCTAATGATTGCCTCCTAGATAAAACGAGCCATTATAACTAATGTAAGGTATTTGAGAATATATTTATAATGAAGTAATATTTAAGTATTTTCATTTTCTTAAATCCCGGAGAACCCCTTTAAAGAGCATCTGTGATTAGCTTTGTACCTATGAAATTGGCTGACCTGTTACATGTGCACTTGGCAGCTGAAGACATCTCTGTTGGTCCCATCTTATGTCCAGGCATATGCAAATGAGCCTCTAGGAGCAATTGGGGCGTTTCCGTTAAACCTAGAGACTCTGCTCTCTCTGTAACTGCTGCGCCCTCTCCACTTTCATTGACAGGGCTAGGCGTGATGATGTTTTCAATTCACAACCTGACCCTGTCAGTCAAAGTACAGAGGGCGCAGCAGTTGCAGAGAGAGCAGAGCCTCTAGGTGTAATGGCCTTGCTCCCTTTGCTCCTAAGGGATCATTTGCATATACTAAAACATAATTTTTCTCATCAATGGGAGCACATATGAACATGAGACCAACAACAGATGTCTTCAGCTGCCAAGCGCACATGCAACAGGTCAGCCAGTTTCATAGATACAAATCTGATGACAGATGCCCTTTAAATTCTATAAAATATGGTTTGTATGTTTTCAGCTACATTGAAAACTGAATATGCAGTGTAAATATGTTACAATAGCATCTGTATTATTTCCAGGTAAACTGACATGCTATGTTATACTGTATATTCCCTGAAACAGGCCATTGAGAGCTTTGCTCAAGTTGTAAAAACTACAGCCCAGAACTTGCAGACGTTTGGGACCAGCCTGGCAGAGACAGAACTCCCTAATGATGTCATCTGCACAGAGGAGCTGCTCATATCACATACAGAGCATCAGGAGAAACTCCAAGTAGGTGCTGCTAGTGTTCCTCCTTGTGAAGCACGCTCACTGTGTTATATAAATTACTGTGTGTGCTCTAAACAGTTATTCTAACTGTATAGCGGATCCGCAAAAAAAACCGAATGACGTTCGTATGGCATTCGTTTATTTTTTTTGCGAATCTATTATTTTTGCAGATCAATTGTAATAATGCCTATCCTTGTCCGCAAACTAGAAAAAAATAGGGCATGCTCTATTTTTTTTTTTTTGCGAGGCTACGGAACGGACATACTAAGGGCTCTTTCACACTTGCGTTTTTGTTTTCCGGCATAGAGTTCCGTCGTCGGGTCTCTATGCCGGAAAAATCCTGATCAGTTTTATCCCCATGCATTCTGAATGGAGAGAAATCTGTTCAGGATGCATCAGGATGTCTTCAGTTCAGGACCGGAACGTTTTTTGGCCGGAGAAAATAATCGCAGCATGCTTTTTGCTCCGGTCAAAAATCCTGAACACTTGCCGCAAGGCCGGATCTGGAATTAATGCCCATTGAAAGGCATTAATCCGGATCCGGCCTTAAGCTAAAAGTCGTTTCGGCACATCGCACATCCGACGTTTAGCTTTTTCTGAATGGTTACCATGGCAGCCAGGACGCTAAAGTCCTGGTTGCCATGGTAAAGTGTAGTGGGGAGCGGGGGAGCAGTATACTTACAGTCCGTGCGGCTCCCGGGGCGCTCCAGAGTGACATCAGGGCGCCCCATGCTCATGGATCACGTGATCGCATGGATCACGTGATCCATGCGCATGGGGCGCTCTGACGTCATTCTGAGCGCCCGAGCGCACGGGCAGTGGTATACTGCTCCTCCCGCTCCCCACTACTACTATGGCAACCAGGACTTTAGTAGCGTCCTGGCTGCCATAGTAACACTGAAAGCATTTTGAAGACTGATCAGTCTTCAAATGCTTTCAGGTCACTTCCGTTGTTACGGATCCGGCAGGCATCTCCAGCGGCGGAAGTGCACGCCGGATCCTAACAACGCAAGTGTGAAAGAGGCCTAATGCGGACAGCACATGGTGTACTGTCCGCATTTTTTGTAGACCCATTGAAATGAATGGGTCCGCATCCTATCAGCAAAAGAAATGGAACGGACGAGGAAACAAAATACGGTTGTGTGCATGAGGCCTAACAGAACCGTAAAAGAGTGATCAGTCTCTCTGTCCCTGTCACCAGTGACGAGGACTCCCTCCCTTTGTGAAACCACTTAGGTGCTGCACGTGCTATTCACAGCATTATCTAATAGGTTAAATGGCTGGGATCTGAATTATCTTCAATCCCAGCCATTTGGAGCAAGGTATCAGTTGTATGTTCCAGCTGAAACCCGCTGCTGAATGTCTTTGAATAGGATAGGGTGGTGTGGTGCAGAAAGGTGTTGAAAAGAGACTACCATCAAGAGAACCACATGAGGACAAATGTCATCAAAACAGTAGTAATGAAATGTTCAGCTTTTGCCCAGAGATGGATTGTGCTGGGATATTTGGGCTTTGTTGGCTTCCTAATATGTATCACGTTGCATTATCTTCATCGTATGCCTTATAGAGAAATGTATTCTACAGTAAATCCAGCAGATAGAATATTTTTTGGTGTGTAGACCCCCGGGTAAGTAATATTTGTGATCTTGGTGTGTTTCAATATGTCTGTGACAGCTGCATGTTTCTTGGATACATTACAGTTCTGAGATAAAGTCCTAAATGCTGCAGTGTAATGGCTAATGGGTGCTGCAGCATTGAATTGTAAAATACATAATTACTATAGCACATTTTTCATTATTAGGATTATTAGGTAGTCCTTCAGATATATACTACAATTAACCACTTCAGCCCCCCTAGCTTAAACACCCTTAATGACCAGGCCACTTTTTACAGTTCTGCACTACACTACTTTCACCGTTTATTGCTCGGTCATACAACTTACCACCCAAATGAATTTTACCTCCTTTTCTTCTCACTAATAGAGCTTTCATTTGGTGCTATTTCATTGCTGCTGACATTTTTACTTTTTTTGCTATTAATCAAAAATGACCGAAATTTTTGCAACAAAATGACATTTTTCACTTTCTGTTGTAATTTTTTTTTTTTAAACTACATTTCTATATAAATTTTTCGCAAAATTTATTGTTCTACATGTCTTTGATAAAAAAAAATCCAATAAGTGTATATTTATTGGTTTGGGTAAAAGTTATAGCGTTTACAAACTATGCTGCAAAAAAGTGAATTTCGCATTTTGAAGCAGCTCTGACTTTCTGAGCACCTGTCATGTTTCTTCAGGTGCTAGAATGCCAGGATAGTATAAATACCCCCCAAATGACACCATTTTAGAAAGAAGACACCCCAAAGTATTCGCGGAGGGGCATGGTGAGTTCATGTATCATTTCATTTTTTTTCACAAGTTAGCGGAAAATGACACTTTCTGAGGAAAAAAATAAAAATAATAAAGTTTCCATTTCTGCTAACTTCTGGCAAAAAAAAAAAAATCTCCCACGGACTCACTATGCCCCTCAGTGAATACCTTGGGGTGTCTACTTTCCGAAATGGGGTCATTTGTGGGGTGTGTTTACTGTTCTGCCATTTTGGGGGGGCTAAATTGTGAGCAGCCATGTAAAAGCTAAAGGTACTCGTTGGAATTTGGGCCCCATTGCGCACCCAGGCTGCAAAAAAGTGTCACACATGTGGTATCGCCGTACTCAGGAGAAGTAGGGCAATGTGTTTTGGGGTGTATTTTTACATATAACCATGTTGGATGAGAGAAATATCTCTGTAAACTGACAACTTTGTATAAAAAAAATTAAAAAGTTGTCGTTTACAGAGATATTTCTCACACCCAGCATGGTTATATGTAAAAATACACCCCAAAACTCATTGCCCTACTTCTCCTGAGTACGGCGATACCACATGTGTGCCACTTTTTTGCAGCCAAGATGCACAAAGGGGCCCAAATTCCAATGAGTACCTTTAGGATTTCACAGGGCATATTTATGCATTTGGATTCCAGACTTCTTCTCACGCTTTCCCTAGGTACACACCTAAGCGTTTTTCAGCGCGTTCAAACACGCTGTAAAACACACAACATGTGGAAAGCCATGCTTCCCTATGGGCATGGTTCACATTTGGGCGTTTTACAGCGCGTTTAAACGCGCTGAAACGCCAAACGCTGTCGCTTCAGCATGATCTTCTTTTGGGCGTTTTAACGCGCCTATGGACCATGCTGAAATAGGGGAGAATCACTGAATCGCGCGTATGATGCGCGTTTCTTAGTTACGAAAACGCGCATCCAAAAACGCGCGTAAAACGCGCGTCATACACGCGATTCAGAAACGCTTAGGTGTGTTCCCAGCCTTTAGGGGCCCCTAAAATGCCAGGGCAGTATAAATACCGCACAAGTGACCCCATTTTAGAAAGTAGACCCCCCAAGGTGTTCCGTGAGGGGTATGGTGAGTTCATGTAAAATTTTATTTTTTGTCACAAGTTAGTGAAATATGAGACTTTGTAAAAAAAAAAATATATATCAATTTCCACTAACTTGTGCCAAAAAAAAATATTATGTGAACTCGCCATGCCCCTCACGGAATACCTTGGGGTGTCTTCTTTCCAAAATGGGGTCACATGTGGGTATTATACTGCCCTGGCATTTAGGGGCCCTAAAGCGTGAGAATCCAAAATGCGTAAAAATGTCCTGTGAAATCCTAAAGGTACTCATTGGTTTTAGGGCCCCTTGCGCATCTTGGCTGCAAAAAGTGTCACTCAGTGGTATCGCCGTACTCAGGAGAAGTAGGGCAATGAGTTTTGGGGTGTATTTTACATATACCCATGCTGGGTGAGAAATATCTCTGTAAATGACAACTTTTTAAAAATTTTTATACAAAGTTGTCAATTTACAGAGATATTTCTCTCCTAACAGGGTATATGTAAAATACACCCCAAAACACATTGCCCTACTTCTCCTGAGTACGGCGATACCACATGTGACACTTTTTGCAGGCAAGATGCGCAAAGGCCCTAAAACCAATGAGTACCTATTAGAGGGCATTTTTACGCATTTTCTTCTCACGCTTTAGGGCCCCTAAAATGCCAGGGCAGTATAAATACCCCACATGTGACCCCATTTTGGAAAGAAGACACCCCAAGGTATTCCGTGAGGGGCATGGCGAGTTCATAGAAGATTTTTTTGGCACAAGTTAGCGGAAATTGATTTTTATTGTTTTTCTCACAAAGTCTCCCTTTCTGCTAACTTTTGACAAAAATTTAAATTTTCATGGACTCACTATGCCCCTCAGCGAGCACCTGGGTGTCTTCTTTCAAAATGGGGTCATTTGTGAGGTGTTTGTACTGTTCTGGCATTTTGAGCGAGAGCTAAATTGTGAGCAGCCATGTAAAAGCTAAAGGTACTCGTTGGAATTTGGGCCCCATTGCGCACCCAGGCTGCAAAAAGTGTCACACATGTGGTATCGCCGTACTCAGGAGAAGTAGGGCAATGTGTTTTAGGGTGTATTTTTACATATACCCATGTTGGGTGAGAGAAATATCTCTGTAAACTGACAACTTTGTATAAAAAAATTTAAAAGTTGTCGTTTACAGCGATATTTCTCACACAAGTATGGGTATATATAAAAATACACCCCAAACACATTGCCTACTCTCATGCTACCACATGTGTGCCACTTTTTGCAGCCAAGATCGCAAAGGGCCCTAAAACCAATGAGTACCTTTAGGATTTCACAGGGCATTTTTACGCATTTGGATTCTCACGCTTTAGGACCCCTAAAATGCCAGGGCAGTATAAATACCCCACAAGTGACCCCATTGTGGAAAGAAGACACCCCAAGGTATTCCGTGAGGGGCATGGCAAGTTCACAGAATTTTTTTTTTGGCACAAGTTAGCGGAAATTGATATATTTTTTTTTTTTTTACAAAGTCTCAAATTTCCACTAACTTGTGACAAAAATAAAATTTTACATGAACTCCCCATACTTCTCACGGAATACCTTGGGTGTCTTCTTTCTAAAATGGGGTCACATGTGAGTGTTTGTACTGCCCTGGCATTTGAGAGTCTCCGTAATCATTACACGTATGGCCAGCATTAGGAGTTTCTGCGATTCTCCGTATATTGAGCATACGGGTAATGAGATTTTTCCCGTTCAGCCTCTGGGCTGAAAAAAAAAATAAATGAACGGCACAGATTTCCTCATTCGCATCAATCAATGTGGATGAAAAAATCTCTGCCAAAAAATGTGCAAAAAAAAAAAGTAGTAAGGCCCCATTCACACGTCCTCAAAAATGTCTGCATCTATTCCGCAATTCTGCGGAATAGATGCGGACCCATTCAGTGTGGCCGGTCGCAGCTCTGCAAAAGATAGAGCATGTCCTATTTTTGTCCGCAATTGCGGACAAGAAAAGGCATTTTCTATATAGTTCTGGCAATGTGCGGATCCGCAAAATGCGGAAAGCACATTGCCGGTGTCCGTGTTTGCGGATCCGCGGATCCATGGATCCGCAAAACACATACGGACGTCTGAATGAGCCTTACAGGGGGTGATTAGTGACAGGGGGTGACTTGGGGTGATCAGGGGTTAATCAGTGACCGGGGGAAATGGATGGGGGTCTGTGTGGCGATTGGTGCACTTACAAAGATTCCTTTGGTGGTCCCAAGCAAAGGGACCACCAAAGGAACGAACAGCAAGCATATCAGGCGCTGTTAACAAAACAGCGTCTGATATGCCATTTTTTTAACTTCTACAGCCTGCCAGCGCACGATCAGCGCTGGCAGGCTGCAGTCAGACACTTTCACAGGGCGAGTTTTCGCGCGGGTGCAATGCGTGATGTGACGCACAGCACCGCGCTGAATCCTGACCCATTCATTTCAATGGGGCTGTGTACATGAGCGTTTTTCACGCATCGCTCGTGCGTTGCGTTAAAAATCGCAGCATGTTCTATATTCTGCGTTTTCACGCAGCCCTAGCCATAGAAGTGAATGGAGCTGCGTGAAAACGCATTGCATCCGCAAGCAGAGTGCGGGTGCGTTGCGTTTTCACTGATGGTTGCTAGGAGATGTTGTTTGTAAACCTTCAGTTTTTTATCACGCGCGTGAAAAACGCATCAAAACGCATTGCACCCGCGCGGAAAAAACTGAACAACTGAACGCAATCGCAGGCAAAACTGAATGGCTTTGTCTGTGAAATCGCACAGTTTTCACTGAACGCATCCGCAACGCATCCGGACATAATCCGGACACGCTCGTGTGAAAGAGGCCTTAAAGTTCTCCCTGACGCTATCCTGTGAATGCGCGTGCGCGCGTTCACAGGAAATCTCGCGTCTCGCGAGATGATGCCCCGGAGCATCCAAGAGGCCGGCAACAGGTTAAAAATGCAATAATAAGTACCGTATGTACTCAAATGACTACTGTGGAACCCTATGATGACAGAAGTAATGTATGGCATCTGTTTAACATATATATCATATGTGTATAAATTAAACAAGGACAAAGACCTATAGTTAACCTTAGCCTGGAAGGCTATGTCTACTTTTGCAACCAATTCTTATTGCTCTAATCTCAATATCATACTTTTCTGAGTCTGCATACACACAGTTTCCATTGCAGATGTTATAGCGTCAGTATTAGAACACTTGTGTACACAGGTCAAGGAGATAACCAATTTATAAAAAAATACATTTTTTGAGTCTGTTACTCTATGACTTAAGTAGGTTTTTCAACCCACTAAATTTTTGTTACAAAATATGAAATAACACTTGGAGTGATACCTTACCAATTCCCTGCTGCTGCCTTGCTGAGAACTTTGCTGACACCCGCCAGTTTCCTAGCTCCAGTGATGACATGGTATGTTGACACATGACCATTGCAGATACTATCGAAGTGAAGCCAGTGACGTCTACACATCAATGGTATGGCCAGTGAAAGGCTGCAGTGGTCACATGTCAACCCATCACATCATAACTGGAGCCCCTAAAGAAAGGCAGGCCAGGGAATCATCAGCACTGGAGCAGCACGGAATTCATATGTCGAGCATTTCTCTTGTTGTGGCTTTTTTCTACCATTGTCCGTTGTTTGTAAAAGATTTCACCGGGTTGTATATATCTCCTTAATCTATTTTAGCATGTAGTACATATAGGGGCATGTGATATCAAAAGTGACTCTTGTCTTGGCCAGGGTATGACAAATAAGGCAGCAAACAATCTTTGAACCAGTTGGAGGAAAGCCTAACTATGACTCTGGTACAAATATCAGAAGTCAAATATGGTCTTTAGGAAAACACAACTTCCTGTGTCAGGAGTGTGGCATTAGAGGACGCTTGGTTCATATGGGAACTAACATGATCTTCAATCATTTTTAGCTAAGATGCTCAATTAGTTTATCATGAATGGTAATGTTTTATCTTGTTTTTGGTTGTACATTAATATATATAGATAAAATAATAACAAGGGGAGTACAAAGTGTGACCTTTTTCTAAGTGGCGCTCTTCCAGTAAACGTGTGCTGACTTTTGCCATTGTCTACAGAATCAAATACAGAAACAATGGGGCTGATTAAGTAGACATTGTAAATGTAAGGTCCCTTTACACTGGACTATTATCTGGCAGGTTATTGGGTACGAACACGAATGAACAAGGTGCCGCTGATCACCCTATGAATCATCAAACACTCGCTCATCGGCTGAAATGCATTTAAAATGCGGACACTTAAATCATCATTTCTGAGCAGCAGATCATGCTGTGAGAGCGGCACTCTGCTGCCCAGAAACAATGAATCTGTACGGTGATGAGCGACTGCAGTAGCCAACACTGGTCCCCATACAGTGGAGGTGATTGCAGCATATAAAGGCAGCTCTTACTTCTGATGAGCAGGCAGTAATCAGGAAGGAACAGATCCTTCCCAATCATTATCTGCTCAGTTGGCGCATGCAAATGCACCATTAGACTAGAAAGTGTAAAAAGACACCAGATTAATCACGGTGGCTGATGATAAATTTGGTGCATTTTTAGACACTTTTGTCTAATTTTCCACTAACTATTGGTTGGCCTACTGTGAGCAAAAATGCTGCGTCGTCATTTTGCCACATGATGGTGCATCTTAAACTAAACCTAATTCTCTGCTAGGCCATGAACCTTTCCTGCTAAGCCACAAGCCCTTGTCGGATGAGGTGTCTAAAGATGGGTTTAGACTGCATGATGTAGCAGCCGATTGTCAGGAAGGAAGCGTTTCTTCCCAACAGTCGGCTGCTCATTCAGTGACGGAGACTGCTACGTTTAGATGCAGCAATCTCCTTCACAGTATGAGGTCAAGGGATAGCTATTGTGATCCCTCGTCCCCGTACAGAATCATTGTTGCTTGTTGGTGTGCCTCCATGAATGCCAGGATTTTGCTTGTTTATCTGGTGATCGGCGGCACATTTACACAGGCAGATTGTCGGGAAGGAGCGTTTGCAGGAACGGTCGGTCACGATAATCTGCCCGATAATTGGCTCATGTAAATCCACTTTAAAACACATAATAAATGTGGTGCAAAGCATGTCCACCAGGTTAATGGAAAGGCATAATTAGCTTAGTAAATCTCGGCAATGTGTAGACGAAAAACAACATAATCAACCTCTTTATAACTGCTTGATATTTATCTTCCAGGATGATTTAAAGCTAGCAGTGCAACAAGGTGGGACTCTGCTCTCATGTATAAAGGAGCCAGTGTCCAAAGACCCAAACTGCAAACTGACTCCGGATGAACTGGAGAACATGGCTACTGTTGAAAGGTTTGTACAGAGCACACAGGTCCTATTAATTCTGAGTCCCATTCAGTTTAATCCTAAAATGACAAATCTCTGTGTGAGATCCAGGAAGACATATAACAGATACCTATTTGTAGGACTGACTTACATATGGAGTATAGCCAAGGAGTTGTGAACATGTTAACTGCCCTTCAGCAAGTAAGTACTGAGTAACCCATCTGTACTTTCATCTGCCACAGATCGGTCACTATGAAAGCCATCAGTATTTCATGACTTATTGTTCTGATACGGTATTAGGAACTGTGGGAATAATTCAGTCTAATACTGGCTTTTCTACAAAACCTTTTCATAGATCACTGAAGGTGTATAATCCTTTTGGGACACTAGCATGTATCAAGGAAAAGTATAAGCAAAACCACTCTCCACTCCTCACTTGTAAACCCTCAGCGTACTATCGTACTATTTTTGTTGTCTATCTTGAAATAAATGATCAGGACCATACGTTACTAAAGAGGGAAAGCCCGGTATAAGATGTACATTAGGCAAATATTCCTATTTCACCCCCCCCCCTAGGTAAGAACGTAAGAACGGCAAATTTGTTGCCTTTATCACATTTTGAGTATGGTACGTCTGCATGACATGGCATGACTGCAGCTTAGTTAATATAGATTGGCGAAAGACCCTAGTGAGGGAGCGATGCCCTAGGGAGATGAGTACACAGTCAAAGTAAAGGCTGCCACTCGCCCAAATGTACAATACAAATGGAACATTAGACAAACATAGACTGTATGCAGCAGCACACTGTTCTATGCGCAAAGATACATGCAAACACTGGAGACATGGATAAATCCTACTTGCGTTACTACTATATGGAGAATGAAAGCTCTTTGCACACATTTTGATCAAAACTGTGTCAGGCCCATCTACCAGCGACAAGGTGGCTTCCGACAGATGGGACCTACACTATCAAACTTGCCTTTCCTGGGCCTAAGCCTACAACATTCAGGGCAATGTAGAATATATTATACTTTGATTAAAAGCCCTAGGCACTTACTATATATTTATATAGTGCATTCGAAAAGTCTTCGAATTTTGTTATGTTGTGGCTTTGTACTAAAATAAAAAAAATAAATTAAGTTTTTCCCATCAATCCGCACTTAATCCTCCTTAAAGAGAAAGTGAAAACAGAAATGTCTGCAAATTTATAAAAAAAAAGAAAAACGAAAATTTCGCATAGAGATAAGTGTTCAAACTCTTTGCCATGTCACCTGAAATTTAGCTCTGGAGGCCTCCCATTTTTATTGATCATCTGTAAGGCTCATGCACGCAAACATATTTTTTTGCCGGTGTCCGTTCCTTTTTTTTGCAGCCCATATGCGGAACCATTTACATGAATGGGGCTGCTAAAAAAAATAGAAATAACTCAGAGTGCATTCCGTATCTGTATGTCTGCATAGCCGTTCTGCAAAAAAATAGAACATGTCCTATTATTGTCCGCATTACGGACAAGAATAGGACTGTTCTAGGGGCGTCTGTTTCATTCTGCAAAATGTGAAATGCAAACAGCTAATATCTGTGTTTTGCGGATCTGCAATTTGCGGACCGTAAAACATCCGATGGTCGTGTGCATGAGTCTTTAAGATGTTTCTACAACTTGATTGGAGTACACCTGTGGTAAATTCAGTTGAGTGGACATGATTTGGAACGATACACCCCAGTGTGTATGCATATCTCTTCAAAAAACAAGCCATGAGGAGGAAAGAATTGCCTGTAGTGCTCAAAGACAGGATTTTGTGGAGGCACCGATCTGGAGAAGGTTACAAAAAAATTCTGCTGCACTGAAAGTTCCCAAGAGCACATAATTCTTTACTGGCCGCCTCACCAAACTAGTAGTAATTGGGGGATAAAGGGCCTTGGTAACAGAGGTGACCAAACCCAATGGTCACTGTTGCTGATCTCCAAAGATCCTGTGTGCAGATGGGACAGGCTTCCAGAAGGTCAACCATCACTGCAGCATTACATCAATCTGGGATTTATGGCAGATTGGCCATAAAGAAGCATCTCCTCCATAAAAGATACATGAAAGTTTGCAAAGAAAAAAGCATAAAGGACTCTCTGGTCTGATGGAACCAAGATAGACATTTTTAGCCTCACTTCTAAGGGTCCTTTCACACTGGCGTTTTTCTTTTCCGGCATAGAGTTCCGTCCTCGGCGCTCTATGCCGGAAAAATCCTGATCAGGATCATCCCCATGCATTCTGAATGGAGAGAAATCCGTTCAGGATGCATCAGGATGTCTTCAGTTCAGGACCGGAACGTTTTTTGGACGCAGCAAATACCGCAGCATGCTGCGCTTTTTGCTCCGGCCAAAAATCCGGAACACTTGCCGCAAGGCCGGATCCGGAATTAATGCCCATTGAAAGGCATTAATCCGGATCTGGCCTTAAGCTAAACGTCGTTTCGGCGCATCGCCGGATCCGACGTTTAGCTTTTTCTCAATGGTTACCATGGCAGCCAGAACGCTAAAGTCCTGGTTGCCATGGGAAAGTGTAGTGGGGAGCGGGGGAGCAGTATACTTACCATCCGTGCGGCTCCGGGCGCTCAGAGTGACGTCAGGGCGCCCTACACGCATGGATCACGTGATCCATGCGCATGAGGCGCTCTGGCGTCATTCTGGAGCGCCCGGAGCCGTACGGACTGTAAGTATACCGCTCCCCGCTCCCACTACTACTATGGCAACCAGGACTTTAATAGCGTCCTGGCTGCCATAGTAACCTGAAAGCATTTCGAAGACTGATCAGGATCCTGATCAGTCTTCTAATGCTTTCAGGCGACTTGCGTTCTGACGGATCCGGCGGGACGGAAGTGCCTGCAGGATCCTCAGAACGCAAGTGTGAAAGAGGCCTAAGCGTCATATTTTGCGAAAACTAGGCACTGCCCGATACAATGGTGGTGGCAGCATCATGATGTAGAGGTCTCTTTCAGCGGCTAGAAAAGGGAGACTGGTCGGAATTAAGGGAAAGCTGAATGTAGCAAAGTACAGAAATATTCGCAATGAAAGCCTGGTTCAGAATCTCAGACTGGGCTGAAGGTTTACCTTCCAACAAGACAATTACCCTAAGCACACAGCGAAGACAACACATGAGTGTCTTAGGGGCAACTCTGTGAGTGGCCCAGCAAGAGCCCTGACTTGAACCTAAACAAACATCTCTAGAGAAATTGGCTGCCCACTAACAGTCCATGTTCAATCTGGAGAGAAGAATGGCAGAAAATCCCCAGACCCAGGTGTGTAAACCTTGTGGCATCATACCCAAGAAGACTGGAGGCTGTAATTGCTGCCAAATATGCTTCAAGTCTTGAGTAAAGGGTCTTAATATCTCAATTTTTTAACATTTTTTACTTTTCAATTAATTAGCAAGGATTTTGAACATTCCGTTTGCAGTTTGTCATTATGGGTTATTGAGTGCAGAATGATGGGGGAAAATTTGAAACTTTTTTTTTTTTACACTGCACTAATATATATATATATATATATATATACACACACACACACACACACACACACACACACACATATATATATATATATATATACACAGTTAAAGTGATAATTAGTAAGTTTTTAGCATTTTCTGTTACAGTTCCACATCATCTTAGAAACTCTTCTACTCTATTGCCACCAGGTTACTGGCTCAGTTGGATGAAACGGAAAAAGCTTTCGGCCAGTTTTGGAGACGCCATCATCTGAAATTAGAACAGTGCTTGCAGCTACGACACTTTGAGCATGATTTCAGAGAGGTATTTGAAAAATAACGGACGTTCATTGTGGTTTACTTGATCTTTTCTCAAAAAAACTAAAAAAACAAAACTTAGCTAAAAGCATGAGAGCGAGATGTATATAACACAGTAGCTTATGATGGGGTGTAAACATTTAAATAGATCATCGGTGAAATGGGATGTACACAGGTTCTTTGAAGGATTTGTTTGCCGTACTCCTGCAAATACTGGGATTTACACCGAACATTCATAACAGTGCCACTTTCCATATGGACATGAGGATGTCATGAGTACGACAAAGGTGATGTAACTGAAAACAGAACACAATAACGGCTACACTTGGCAATAATTTATTAAGCAAAAATATATCCTTCTGTTGCTGTAAAGTGTGGCATTGCCTCATTTCCCACAAACAACCTCCAACAGGTTGTGGAAACTTCTTTGAGTAAATGGGTCTCTTGCACAATAAGCTTGTTCCACAAATCCCACAGCATTTCGATGCGACTCACATCTGGCTTTGGCTTGGTCATTCAAGAAACTTCCATCTTTTTCATTTCAGCCCTTTCTTATTGGATTTACTAGTATATTATGGGCCATTGTCCTATGACAAGGTCCACTTTAGGCTGAGCTTTAGGCTACATGCACACGACAGTTGTTTTTTGCTGTCCGCAAATCGCGGATCCGTCTCCCTTTTTTTTTCACATCCACATCCTTTCCTTGTGTCCGCAAATTTTGTAGGTTGTGTTTCCGTGTGTCTTCCGCATCAAAAACGGAAGGCTTGAAACAGTTTCTTAAAGTACCTGCACAAGTGCCCTGGTTTGCAAGCAACCATCCGCAAAAAAACGGATGCGGATGGAAAAACGGAAGGCTTCAGTGTGGCTTCCGTTTTTTTTGCGGACCCATTGACTTCTATGGGTCTGCAAACCGTTTTTTGCGGACAAGAATAGGACATGCCATATTTTTTTTGCGGACGTGAAATGCGGAATGCGGACGCGGACAGGAAACGGAAGAGGCATCAGTTTTTTTTGCGGATCCATAGAAATGAATGGGATCCGCAAAAAAAACGGAACGGAAGCCGAGAAAAAACACTGTCGTGTGCATGTAGCCTTAATCTTCTGTTACATTATCCTCAGGCAAACTCTGGTACATTTCATTATGGATATTGTGATGGCACAGGTCTTGTGAAAAAACAGCCTACTACTTAATAAATGTGTCAGTGTTGTACTTCCAGCTTGACTTTAAAAGGGTTATGCAGCGGAGAACAGTTTTTTTTAAAATATCCACATATGTTAAAAATTATGTGGACACATCAGTATTTGACCATCATTTAAATTACGGTACATATACATGCAATTACATTGCAGTTACATATAGGTGATGAAAGTGAACACAGAAGACAATAACGGCTACACGTTGCAATAATTTCAAGCAAAAATAGGTCATATCCTTCTGTTGCTGGTATTGCCTCATTTCCCACAAACAACCATCAATAGATGGTTTTAGGAGAGAGCTCAGAGTGGGTTAAAAACTAAAATAAAAGAAACAATACTCAACTCACCAATCTCCCACCACTACCATTCCACTTACCAGGATCTCTGTTTCTTTGTCCCATCTCTACCCAGAAAATCCAGGAAATTCCTGCTCATCCATCCACAGGCTGAGGTGGGTCATTACTGAGGCCAGTGATAAGCTGAGCAGGTATCTCCTGGCATTTACTGTGTGATGAGAGGGCACCTAGAGCAGAGACCAGCAAGAACATGGTAAGCATATTTAACCCACCCTGTGCCATTTTCTAAAAAATATTTCCTGCTGGAACCCCCCCCCCTAAATATTATGCACAAATATACACTCCCTCATAATTGGAAACAGCAATTGTCCAAGAGCAGCTGAATATGAAAACGTAAAAATGTGGTTGTGCTGGCATATTAGTTCATGACATTACAAAGTGTCTTCAGTGATTATATTAAAGAGGTTGTCCCATGAAAGATATTGGTATAGCCACTGAGTTATTCAATAAACTGTATCTGTATAACGTCGCTGAGGTGGTCACCCATTTTCACCTATCAATATGAGAACAGTGGGGATCTGATGCCTGGGACCCCCAACGATCATCTGTATGAAGAGGCTGCGGGAGTCCTTAGGCCTCTTTGTAGGCCATGTGACTTCATGTTCACTGGTCACATGGCCTAGGCGCAGTTCAGTCCCATTCAAGTGAATGGGCTGAGCTGCAATACCAAGCACAGCCGCTATACAGTGTATGACACTGTGCTTAGTAAGCTGCTGATCGGGGGGGGTCCGACTCCCATCTCATATTGATCCTGACTCTGAGCATAGGTCATCAATAGATAATCCCAGAACACCTCTTTAATGACTGAATGATAGATATTGGGTTTTATGAAAGTATACTATGTTATTATTTGTTATAAAATACTTCTACAATGAAAACTCTTTGAAAAGATTTTTTTTCCCGACTTTTACAGTTACGTTGAACATACATTATATGCACTTTATAGCCATTACATTGCACCATTTTATATTGTGTTCACATTATAGAAGAATTTGTAACTTCAGTCCATAGGAGGTTGCTGGAAACTGGAATTTTATCATTTTATCACGTGTGAACACATCCAGTATGTAACTTTCAGTTACCAAATAGCAACTGTTGTAGACCAAGCTGATAACATGTCGACATGCACATTACCCCTGGTACTAGCATCTTGGCAATAGTATTTCCAAAGCTTATATTCAACATTCTCTTGAACTCCTTGAAGCAAGTTTACTTTTTATGAAGTGATAGTACTTATCGAACTTCATAGCTAGTGACACATACTGTAAAAAGCTGTGTGCAATTATAATGCAGCACTGTTGTATATTTATTGCATCGTACAAACATTCCACATTGCTGTACAGAAATTGTCATCACTCGCATCTTTCCGTGTGACCAGTGGGGCTCACAATGTAATGTCACAGACAAACACACTATGGTCAGTTTCACAGGAAGCCACCTGAGGTTCATTCACATCTGCCATCTGTCATAGGAACAGAACATTGTAAATGACAAAAGTGCAAGAATCCTCACATAATGGACACCAATGGCATTTAACGGACTATAGAATCCATTGGGTTTCCATCATGGTATCTGTCATTTTATGCTGCACTATTTTGTCAGCCATTTTTGATGGAATCTGTGCAGGAGCGTAGCTAACGGCTCATGGGCCCTGGTGCAAGAGTTCAGCTTGGGCCCCTCTTTCCTCAGTGCTTTATGTGTCTTCTTATGTGGCACAAGGGTCTTTGGGCCCCCTCAGGCTCCTGGGCCCGGTAGCGACTGCTACCTCTGCACCCCCTATAGTTACGCCCATGAATCTGTGATGGAGATCCCTCACAGAGCCTCCAATGCAGATGGAAACCAATGGAGCCTGGAAGAAAATTGGAGTGCCTGGAGGAAAAACACAAATACAAGGAGAACATACAAGCTTCATGTGGTATCTATACTCCAGACCCTAGTATGCCATTATACTATGGCCGCATGCATGAAATGCTTGTGAATTGCATTCTACAATACCATACCCTAATGAGCACAGTATTGCAATCAGTAATGTGTCTGCACTGAAAACAGGGCTTCTGTGGTGATGTTTAAGGCCCCTTTCACACGGGCGAGTTTTCCGCGCGGGTGCAATGCGTGATGTGAACGCATTGCTCCCGCACTCAATCCTGACCCATTCATTTCAATGGGTCTGGGTACATGAGCATTTTTTTTTTTCACGCATCACTTGTGCGTTGCGTGAAAATCGCAGCATGTTCTATATTCTGCGTTTTTCACGCATAGAAGTGAATGGGGCTGAGTGAAAAACGCATTGCATCCGCAAGCAAGTGCGGGTGTGTTGCGTTTTTCACTGATGGTTGTTATTGCATTGCATCCGTGTGGAAAAAACTGAACAACTGAACGCAATCGCAGGCAAAACTGAATGGCTTTGCCTGTGAAATTGCACAGTTTTCACTGAACGCATCCGGACCTAATCCGGACACGCTCGTGTGAAAGAGGCCTAAGGCTACTTTCACACCAGCTTTTATACTGGATTCGGCAGGGTTCAGCAAAAATGCTTCAGTTACTGAGAATACAACCATCTGCATCCGTTATGAACAGATCTGATTGTATTATCGTTAACATAGCTAAGACGGATCCGTCATAAACTCCATTGAAAGTCAATGATGGATGGATCCGTTTTCTATTGTGTCAGAGAAAACGGATCTGTCCCCATTGACTTGCATTGGGGGTCATGCCGATTCCGTCTTGCTCCACATCCCAGGACGGAAAGCAAAATACAACATGTTGCAGCTTGCTCTTCGGTATGGGAACGCAACTAAATGGAATGGAATGCACTTTGGAGCATTCCGTTCAGTTCAGTTTTGTCCCTTTATGACAATGAATGGGGACAAAACTGAAGCGTTTTTCTCCAGTATTGAGATCCGTCATAAAACGCTGATGTGAAAGTAGCCTTATAAAGCCTCCAGTGAAACACCGTGAATTGAAATATTTGCAGTGGTTGTGGAAAAAGCTTCATGCGGAATATAGGAGAAGTAAGCAACTCTATAACACTGTCTCCTTGTTATGCACCTGTACTATAAATAAAGAGTACAGGACCAACATATTCATGCATGTGAATATTGCCCAAGTTTTCTCAAGCACACTTTAAAAACACGAGTACATCTATATAAACACCCATTTAGTGTACATGAAATTGGGAAACGCTGGGAGTCATTTATTAAAACCGGCATTTTAGACGCTGTCCTAATAAAGCCCTGTGCTGGCGATGGATCACCCGAAGTTATGTACAAGTGCAGGTTTCTACACCTCTACAACTTCAGTGGATCCACCGCTGCTTCCAAATCTACTCCAGCTCCCTTGCTGGCATAGATTTAGATAATTTTCTACGCCTAAAACAGGCATAGAAAATGATTAATGAGATGGGCCTGCTGGTCCGTCCCCTTTCCCCGCCCACTTTTGTAGACCTGGCGTGAGCGGGGAAAAGTCGCAGTTTGCGGAGAAAAGAACTTTTGCGCTGCAATCTGCACAGAAATATGCCATATTTAGACGTATTTCTGTAAGTAAATGACCCCCATTGTTTTCCCAGACTGAAATGTGGATACTCATTTGTTAGGCTGTCCTCGCATCATATATTTGTTGAACCACTGTGTCAACCAAACAGATTTTACTTTGTTTACACACTTTAAACCCTATACAGGTATCTGAACTTGTCTGCACGGCACCCACCACGCTGCTACCTTTTTGAATAGTCTCTGGTTGACAGATGAGAAATGGGGGTCAAGAGACACTGGTGGAGAGCACTGAGGGTTCAGGAAAAACTGTAGTCAAGGAAAGGCCAAGTTCACGTCAGGCAGAGTACGTGCAATCTGATAAACAGTTTGAGGTCAAGGTGGGCCACTCAGGGACAGTACAGATAAGGCTGGGATCAGGTCATGGAGCGAAGGGTCAAATACGGAAAACAGGGAGAAGTTGGTACACAGGAAAACAAATGTAAAATGGCACACCTAGGAGAACATTAGAGAACTAGGAACCTTCCCATACGGGAAGGGCCTAAATTACTCCAAGGTGGCCAAATATTAACTGGTGTGAATTAGGGTGAACGTGGACTGGTCCATTAAGAGTCAGAGGGAGCTCATGTTCTATGGGCAGAGATGGAGAGGCCTTGCCGGCAAGCAGGCCGTGGCCTGTTTGGAGGACCAGAGCATCTTCAGCATCTGGGAGTGCCAGGGGGATGGAGAAGACGAGGGCAGGTGAGCAGAGCAGTAAACAATATGTTAGGTTTAGTGAATAAGTATGGTGCCAGGATAGGTCTTCAATATCTGATCGACGGAGTTCCGACACCCCCATGATCAGCTGTTTGAAGAGAAAGCTGCGCTCGTGCGAGCTCTACATTCCCTTCGATGTTTACCTATTCGCCGTTGACATCACAGCAGCGAGCAGGTGAATTACACCTCAGCCGTCCCTTTCACTTCTATGGGATGCTCCTTCCTATTCAAGTGTATACTATACTGTAGAAATGAATGGGAAAGGGACGGCTTAGGTGTAATTAGTCCTGCTCGCCTCTGCAATTTAGGCTATTTTCACATTAGCGTTTTCAATTCTACTATTGAGATCCATCATAGGATCTCAATAGCGAAGGAAAACGCTTCAGTTTTGTCCCCATTCATTGTCAATATGGACAAAACTGAATTGAACGAAACGAAATGCATCAAAATGCATTCTGTTCCGTTTGGTTGCGTCCCTATCGCAGACAGAAAAATGCTGCAAGCAGCGTTTTTCTGTCTGCGATGTGGTGCGGAGCAAGACGGATCCATCCTGACACACAATGTAAGTCAATGGGGACGGATCCGTTTTCTCTGACACAATAGAAAACAGATCCATCCCCCATTGACTTTCAGTGGAGTTCATGACGGATCCGTCTTGGCTATGTTAACGATAATACAATCAGATCTGTTCATAACGGATGCAGATGGTTGTATTATCAGTAACGGAAGCGTTGTTGCTGAACCCTGCCAAATCCAGTAAAAACGCTGGTGTGAAAGTAGCCTTAGGCCTCTTTCACACGAGCGTGTCCGGATTGGGTTCGGATGTGTTGCGGATGCATTCAGTGAAAACTGTGCGATTTCACAGGCAAAGCCATTCAGTTTTGCCTGCGATTGCGTTCAGTTGTTTCCACGCGGGTGCAATGCATTTTGATGCGTTTTTCACGCGCGCGATAAAAAACTGAAGGTTTACAAACAACATCTACTAGCAACCATCAGTGAAAAACGCAACACACCCGCACTTTCCACACGATAGAAAACAGATCTGTCCTACATTAACTTACAGTGGTGTTCAAGACGGTTCCGTCATGGCTATAGAAGGCATAATACAACCGGATCAGTTCATGATAGATGCATGCGGTTGTATTATTGTAATGGAAGTGTTTTTGCAGATCCATTAGCGCAAAAAACTCTAATGTGAAAGTAGCCTCAGACTGCAAGAAGGTAGGCATTGAAGGGAAGGCAGCGCTCTCACAAATAGCTGATCGTGGGGGTGCCAGGTGTTGAACCCCCACTGATCTGATATTGACCTATCCTGAGGATAGTCCAATGAAAAATGGCAAAGGCAGCATATCCGGAAAAAAAATCCCTTTATTGGGGACTGCCCACATAAAAAACGTGGTTACAAGAAGTTGCTACTGTACGTTTCGGCTATTCCCAAGCCTTTATCAAGCATCGTGCTTGAGGCTTGGGAATAGCCGATACGTAGCAACTTCTTGTAACCACCTTTTTTTATTTGAGCAGTCCCCAATAAAGGGATTTTTTTTCCGGATATGCTGCCTTTGCCATTTTTCATTGGACTATATGCAGAGGAGTCTCTGGAAATCGAGGACTCCAGGTGGACGGTTGCATTCCGGGTGACCAGGAGATCCGGTGAGTGCCACTCTTCTACTTTACGTTCCTTCCTGAGGATCGGTCATCAATATTAAAAAGGCAGACAACCCCTTTAATGCTCTATTTAACCCGTCAATATTGCTTTGTGCTGTTTGTTATACTAAACCCTACAACACAATTCACACCCTCTAGTGAGATTTGGGATATACAGTATCAACTTTTGGCCAAAACAATACTTTTAATTTTAACTATTAAAAGAAGAACCCTCACAACGAAAATGGTTAAAACTGCTAATTTTAAATAAAAGAACGTGAGATCTCCATGTCAGACCCCCGTATCAGACCTCAGATCAGACTAGCTGTCTCTGCTGCAGTCACACTCCCTGGTCTTCTCTGACCCGCACTTCACTGTGTACGGAGTCAGGTCGTAGTGCGCACACTACGTCCTGAAGCAGTACGTAGTCATGACAGTGAGGCTGAGTCCGAGGGAGGAAGACCAGGAAGGGGTGAGAACAGGCAGCGCTTGCAGCACCTCACTCCCCACTCCTGGCACCTACTGCATACTAGTGACCACTTCATAATGGAAACACTCACTACTATTTGCTTTATAAGACACACTGTCATTTCCTTTTGGGGGAAAAAAGGTGCATCTTATCAAGCGAAAAATACGGTAAGTGGGCAAATTTAATAGCTGTTGGTGGACAGCTATCCTGGCTCATAAATCCACATACATGCTGGGGAGATTTACCAAAACTATTGCAAAGAGAATCTGGTTTAGTAGTCCATAGCAACCAATCAGATTCCACCTTTCATTTTTCAGATCTCCTTTGGAAAATGAAAGGTGGAATCTGATTGTTTGCATTTAGCTTTAAAGCGCCTGGTACTTTTCTCCCCTGACATTCTGTTTGGGGACAGTCAGGAGCTCCTTATACACATTAGTCAGCCGATCTTTCTGAAAGTGTCAGTTTTGGCTGACATGTAAAGCCTCTTTCATACTTGCGTTCTGAGGATCCGACGGGCACTTCCGTTCCGCCGGATCTGTCAGAACGCAAGTTGCCTGAAAGCATTAGAAGACTGATCACGATCCTGATCAGTCTTTGAAATGCTTTCAGGTTACCATGGCAGCCAGAGCGCTTCTGAAGTCCTGGCTGCCATGGTACTCCGCAGCAGTGTACTTACTTGCGCTGCGGCCGCCGGGCACTCCTTCATGACGTCACAGGTCCTTGCGGTGCATAGATCAATGCGCCGCCCGGACCTGTGACGTCATGAAGGAGCGCCTCGAGCTTACACTGGGGCCCCGATTGAAACTGCTGCTGCGCATGCGCAGAGCTAAATGTCGGATCCGGCGATGCGCCGAAACGACGTTTAGCTTAATTCTGGATCCGAATTAATGCACTTTAATGGGCATTAATTCCGGATCCGGCGTTACGGCATGTCTTCCGGATTTTTGGACGGAGACAAATCCGCAGCATGCTGCGGTTTTGTCAACGTCCAAAAAGCGTTCACATACTGAACGGAAGACATCCTGATGCATCCTGAACGGATTTCTCTCCATTCAGAATGCATTGGGATAATCCTGATCAGTATCTTTTCGTCCTAGAGCCCCGAGGACGGAACTCTAGGACGGAAAGCAAAAACGCATATGTGAAAGGGGCCTAAGTTGGATTTGCAGATAAACATAAAGTTAGGGGGCACAGCATCATCTGTAGTTTTGTGGGAAAAGATAATATAGTCTGATTAGGAAGCAACATGTTAAAAGCAGCTGAGCAGATTGATATATATTTTTGTAGAAAAAGATTCAGCAAAACTTGTAATTTGTACATTTATAGCTCTGATTTTTCTGGCTTAATTGTCCACAGGGTCGGTGTTATCAGTGACTGACAGCTATCCCTGTATAGACACTTACACACACTGCTATCAATCACTGATAACACCTTCCACGTGAACAATAAAGTCAGAAAGAGCAGAGATATAAATGAATAAGTTATGTTTTATAGATCATTTTCTCACAAAACTACATATCAATCTGTTCAGCTCCTCCTGCCGTTTAGCATGTTGCCTGCAGATTGCACTGCATTTTGTGGTGACAGATACTCTTTAACTGGAAAATGGTGTAACTTTTTGGTTTTAACTGCTATGCTGTGACTATAACCAACACCAACTTTGGTGTACTTTTACACTGTGGATTTAGCCACACATCAGCAGCAATACTCACAACAAATCTATGTTAAATTTGTATTTGCCTTAGATTTCAATATGTGAATTGCAAAGGGTGAAATCTGCAGCGCAGATTCACAGCAAAAGTTGAAATACTGTAGATTTAAAAAAATGCTTATCAATTTCTGAACAGATTTTTTATGCAGTGTGGAGAGTTCTTTAAATTTCATCCACTTTGAGGCTTCTGTAAAAAGATACAAATTTTCTACCCATTGTTCCATATCTGAAAATCTGCAGCATATACACCTTGTGTGGATGCACCCTTGAATTTCCCAGACCAGATCCCACCTTCACTAAAATAGACCCCCAACCAGACTCATGTTAGACCTCTAAACAGATGCAAACCCCATACCTCCTAAATAAATTCAGATCCCAGACCCCCTAATAACAGATACCAGACCCCATTCTTTTACCTATCAGCTCCTCCTCTGTCTCTTTGCTGTTCTGTCCTGTAGCTTAAAGGGGGATTTCCATCTTAGACAATGGGGACATATCGTTAGGATATGTCCCCATTGTCTGATGGGTATGGGTTGGGTCCCACCTCTGGGACCCGCACCTATATGGAGAACAGAGCTGGGAAAATGATGGCTGGAGAACCCCCATGTTTCCCCGGGTCTGGCCACCACCAAGCGATCTCCCCACAGTAGAAAATGGGAGCGCACCTCACTTGTGTGGCCACCGCTCCCATTCATTTCTATGGGCTGATGGAAAAAGCCAAGCCAGCGCTCGGCTATTTTCGGCGGCCCCATACAAACGAATGGAGGGTGGCTGCGCATGCGCAGTACGGCCTCCACCACTTTCAGGGCTCCGTTCTCAGTGCAGGTGCGGGTCCCAGATGTGGGACCCGCACCTATCAGCCAATGGGGGCATATCCTAGTGATATGTCTAAGATGGAAAAACCCCTTTAAGGACTTTCAGAGGTCATGAATATCTAAGGGTCCTTTAGCAGGTCCTGGAGAAAGTTGTACAAAGAAGTTTGTTGCTATAAAACCACAATGCCCTTTACATTGGGGACAGAAATCATTGCAGAAGGCAGTTTTGTGGCGGTTTCTGCCGTAATTCAGAAATGTTTGGGTGGCTGTAGGCCCATCAGGACCTTGGATTCCAAACCACCATTATTATAATCCACCATTGTTATATAGTCAAGAAAATTAATGACATAAATGATGTGTGTATAATTGTAGTTTGCCAGTATTCTGGAATATTGGAACTTAATATTAAAAGAAGATGTATGAGATATAATGTGCATCATCTGTCTTTTCTCCACAGCTGAAGCTTACACTGGATTCCCTGATGGATGCTCAGGCTTCCTTTACAAACATTGGAGACAGCGTGTCGAGAGTTGAACAGCTTCTCAAAGAGTTAAAGCAACAGGAGGAGAAAGGACAGGTAACCATTGCAAATCATCCATCCACTAGGGAAAGAAATTTTATAACAACTTTCTGATGTGCTCTGTTAAAAAAGACAAATAGTGTTATAATGAAAAAGGAACGAGATAGCTTCAAAAAGGAACTACTTTATTTAGAAGGTTCTAAGTAACTGATGTGCTGTTCACCAGTATTGCTTATATCACACATGCGCCAACTGAAATTTGATGACTTGCTCATCTGATCCATCCTTTGCATTAGGGGTGTTGCTAGGGTCTCAAAAGATCTGGGGCCCAAGCCCCAATGCATATGTGCCATATTTAGGGATGAGTGAATCGACTTCGGCTGAAACATCGGAAGTCGATTCGCATAAAACTTTGTTTCAATACTATACACAGCGAGCGCTCCATACAGTATTAGAATGTATTGACTCAGACGAGCCGAAGGTATTACTTCTATTGTGCCCTAGTAATGTTAAAGGGATTCTGTCACCATGTTACAGCATATATAGATGCGGACATGCACGGCTAGATCGCCGCTAGCATGTCCGCACTATATGTGTGCCATAGCGCTGCGCTTCTTTATTGACTGTAAAAAATGATTTTATTAATATGTAAATTAGGGAGTCAAGGTGCCCAGGGGGGCGGTACGAACCTTTCCTGTGCCCAGCCACGCCCCCTGTGAAGGAGCCCAGCACCGCCTCTGTTGTATCATTCTCATCCGTGCTGACAGTTAGAGTGCTGTAAGTCTCGCGATGCGCTGAGATCGCGCATGCCCAGTTCTGACATAGTGTTCCTTCCCTGTGCTGGCATCAGCCTCAGGGAAGGAACTGGGCATGCGTGATCTGCACTCCCTAATTCTCCCTGATCCTTGACTCCCTAATTTACATATTAATAAAATCATTTTTTACGGTCAATAAAGAAGCGCAGCGCTATGGCACACATATAGTGCGGACATGCTAGCGGCGATCTAGCCGTGCATGTCCGCATCTATATATGCTGTAACATGGTGACAGAATCCCTTTAATGCCCCCTATTGTCTCTCTGATAATAATAATGTCTCCACAGTTCCCCCCAGTAATAATCCCCCAACTGCTCCCGGTAATGTTCATGACCCCAGTAATGTCCCTGTGGTGTTAACAGTAATTTCCCTACACTGCTCCCAGTAATGTCCCCATAGTACCCACAGTAATGTGCCCCCAGTAATCTCCCTATAGAGCCCATAGTAACTTCCTCCACTGCCCCCGGTAATCTCCCTATAGGGCCCATAGTAACTTCCTCCACTGCCCCCAGTAATCTCCCTATAGTGCCCATAGTAACTTTCCAAACTGCCCCTAGTAATCTCCTTATAGTGCCCATAGTAACTTTCCAAACTGCCCCCAATAATCTCCCTATAGTAACTTTCCAAACTGCCCCCAGTAATGTCCCCCCTCCTTGCACTCACTGGTAACAGGGCGCAGCACTGTATTTCATGATGTGTGTTGCTGGAAGGATTAATAAAATATGCACTCAAGAGTATCCCAAGAGCCATGGTTTTTTTGACATTTTCTGTGAATATCATCCTACCCCTATAACCATTGTGCTAACCATGGTTTACCAACATGGAGGGACAGGGGAGGGGGAAACCTGCTGACTAATGCTCCGGGAAGCATTGGGACACGGTAATGCCTGTGTTAATGCAGTACGGAGCCAACAACATTTAGTGTGTGTGGCTGCTACCACATGAGGAGAGGTTATGTGGAGAGACTATCAGGCGTGTAGTACCCAGAAAAAGTACTGTGGCTAAAGGGTCTAAGGCAATGTAGGCAGAGCGATTGGATTAGCATCATAATTGTAGGCATGCCCATAGTTAGATAAATAGGGACTGTGGTAATGTATTGAGTGATACGGCCATACAGTGACCATATAGAGGTAGATCCTAGTTCTACAATACAGTTAAATCCAGGTCTCCTCCATCTGGCCCAGACCGATATGACAACTTCGGCTGATGACCACATATTTGTTCCCTCTATTCCGCATTCATCTATTCATGCTTGATCACTGCTCCATTCAACTTATCCTGGCTGAAGTCTTGCAGCTGGGTGGGGGGGGGGGGGGATTCATGCGATCCCTTTGCTGGTAAATGGTGGGAGTGTCATCTGTTGGAACCCTACAATCTAGCAATTAGGGTTTAACTTTTTAATTACAAGAGTACCCTTTTAATGTGGTATTAAAACAGTTTGAAGATGTATTGCTGGATTGTGCCAGGGATAGCCACTCCAAAAATTCATTTTTATCATACGCTGCTTGATACACCATTGTATTTGAAAATGTAAACATTTTACTTGATTAGTTTCCTTCATTCATGTACAGTTATCTTGTATCACCAGGGAATCCTGGAGAAAGCCCAGCTTCATGCTCTTCATGGAGACCAGCTAATACAAAATAACCACTATGCTGTGGACTCCATTAGACCAAAGTGCATAGAGCTGAGGCGCATCTGTGATGACTTCACCAATGAAACCAAGAAAAAGTACGACATCCTGGGAAAATCATTGGAGCTGCACCAGCAACTTGATAAGGTAGGTCATCTGTTTTGGTTGTTGGTTACAGAATATTCTATAAACTGGAATAAATTTTGAGTACTGGATCAGTATGCTCTCATTGTGTGTAAAAAACAAAAACAAAAAAAAGAACCTACATTTATATTTACGTTTTACATTTTTAGAAAAATAATTTGAATAAACTTGCTTGCACTTTTCCCACATATAACAGAAATGACAAAATTTATACAACTGTCAAAGCTGTCATTTTTACATACATAGCAACAAGGCATAACTGGTGCATTTCCATTGTAGAGATATAGTAGGTAAAAGGTAGAACCATCAAGAGACCTCTCTTGACTTCCGAAAATAAGAATTTGTTACTTAGCCAGCTATGGGCAATTGTTTGCTTAACTGCTAAGAATACAAAGGAGATGAAAATTTAGGTTTAAGTAGAACATTTGTTCCAGTCATTGTATAATAAGAAGCCATTGACGATCCATGAGAAGACATTAATGGATGGAATGTTAAAGAAAAAATGGCTAACATAAGTAAGGCCCCTTGCAGATGAGCAAGTATTCCGTGCGGGTGCAATGCGTGATTGGAACGAAATCCGGACCCATTCATTTTAATGGGGCTGTGTACATGAGCAATGTTTTTTTTTACGCATCACTTTTGCGTTGCGGTAAAATCGCAGCATGTTCTATATTCTGCAATTTTCACGCAACGCTGGCCCCATAGAAGTGAATGGCACTGCATGATTTTCACGGCTGGTTGCTAAGAGATTTTGTTTGTAAACATTCAGGGGTTTTTTGCACGCGTGTGCAAAACGCATTTAATCGCATTGCACCGGCGCGATAAAAACTGAACTGAACGCAATCGCAGGCAAAACTGAATGGACTTGCTTGCGAAATCGTGCAGTTGTCACTGAACGCATCCGGAACTAATCTGCTCACACTCGTCTGCAAGGGGCCTAAGACTACATCGAGGACTAGGAGGCAGGCCTGTTAGTGATTGACAGCTCTCTGTGTATGCACAGCCATAGAGGGAAGGCTGTCAATCACTGATAGGACTGTCTCCTTAACTTCAAAGCCCATTTACAAGATACTTGCCAAAGGGGGTGCTACTAGGTACCATCCATGCAGGGTGGACAAAGTTTTTGCTTCAGGACCTTTTTTTGTTATTATGAAAATGTTAAAGATGAGCCTTTTGGAGATCATTTCATCTGCAACCCCTATAATGACCCCCCCCCCCCCATTCCCAGTGCCCAGGCACCTCATAGAGGTCATACTTACCCCGCTCTGATCCCCGCACGGCTGCCATTTCATCTCCCTGTCACGCAGATCAAAACATTCATCTACGGAGGGGGAGTGATTCAGTGGTGGCCATGCGGTGATCAGGACCGACAAGGGTGTCGGGGAGCGGGCGGGGTAATTTTAATCTATATGAGTTGCCAGGCATTAGGAGGGGGATCATTACAGGGCTTGGATACCCCTTTAACTGTTCACAGTAACAGTAATTTTGAGTGTAATATATATATATATATATATATAAATTTATACACAGACATATGAACCTGCTCAGCTCCTCTTGCTCTCCTTCAGACCAAGCCTTTTTTTTTTTGTCACCCCCTATTTCCTTATAGATTGTAAACTCGCCAGTTTTGTTACTCTTTAGCTTTGTCTTTTACATGTACTCTCTGATTTATAAAGTGCTGCAGAATATGTTGGCACTATATAAAGATCATTACAGTCATTGTAATTAATGCCTTCTACACACAGTGCGGTTTGGTATAATGTTTCATTGACTTTTTTTAATGGCAAAACAAGCATTTGATTCAAAAATCAAGGATGGTTTTGACAAGCTCCTATTTTATACCTTTTCCCTGGTTAGGATTCATTCCATACATTACAAAAAAATAAAATAAAAAATAAAAAGCACAGCTAAACTGCAATGTATGGATGCAGCCAAAAACTGAACATGGGCACTTGCTGAATATTATTTAGTGACCATTTCAGATTATGTACTAGGTGGATAAATAGTGTTTTACACTTACATTCTGCTCTGATTTGTCACAGGCTAACCAGTGGTGTGAAGATGGAATCTACCTGCTAGCCTCTCAAGCAGTGGATAAGTGTCAGTCGCAGGATGGTGCAGAGTCAGCTCTACGAGACATTGAGAAATTCATTGGTAGTTCAAAGGTGCACCTGCTGTCCAATCCTACTGACTTTTATCACAAGTATGAAGTCATCCTCACTGCTGAAATAAAGGTAAGAAGAACATATACGTTTAATAGAGGTCAGAGTTTACAGGATTGTCCTCAGTGGTCTCAAGATTATATAATGTTAAACTGAGTATTGCCTTGGTGACATAAGTTAAAACATAACTTTTATTTTCTCCTTGATAAAATATAGGTGAGACACAAAATAAGGTTATGACTTTTTTCACTGCACTTATAAAGAGGAGAAGACCATATTTCTAGATAAGAGTGGCCTTGTTCCCTGCGGATTTGCTAAATATATATATATATATATGGGGGATCGTCTGAGTCTTTGCAAATGCTTTGGGTACTCTAGCCTACAAGACTTTCCCTACTTGGACAGATCTATAGTCAGGAGAAAACCTCAATGCTTGTAGTCAGAGCACCCGCCCTGACAAGGGCGATCCCCAGCCGCTGACACCTCGGGCCTGTACTAAAAATACCCTTAGTTGTCTCTCCTAACAAAGCTTTAGTCCATTATCCTATCCAACGTGTTTCGCCTATTGTACATTGGTTCTTCAGGGAAATGGATAGAACAAATACCAGAGCGCTCTATGCAGTGGCAGTGCTTCTGTATAGTCAAGGCAGTGGCAGTAAAAGTGTGCTGGCAACTCTCTTTTATGGCGCCCAACTCCTCCCACACATTATTCCCATCCAATAGGTGAAGGGACGGCGCTGTCTGGTTACTAACTCCCACCTGGTGCGTCGACCAATCCCCAGCTGGAGCGCACGGTTCTGTAGCACATCGCTCTTTGCCGGAAGTGACGCGCCCTGTGGAAGTGTATTTGTTACCATGGGGATCTCATACCGCGTCCCCGGCTCCTTCTGCTACGCAAGTCTTTGTTTACATCTACATCTGCTCCGACTACAGCCATTGAGGCTTTCCCCTGACTATAGATCAGTCCAAGTAGGGAAAGTCTTGTAGGCTAGAGTACCCAAAGCATTTGCAAAGACTCAGGTGATCCCCCATATATATATATATGAAGCAAATCCGCCACTCTTATCTAGAAATACGGTCTTCTCCTTTTTAAGTGCAGTGAAAAAAAAGTCATAACCTTATTTTGTGTCTCACCTATATTTTACCAAGGAGAAAATAAAGGTTATGTTTTAACTTGTGTCACCAAGGCAATACTCAGTTTAACATTATATAAAGGTAAGAAGAACGTCTGATACTTATTACTGTTAGGTATATTACATGCCATTCTGAAATATAAAACAGTATACACATGATACATTTACATGACTCGGATTCTTTTATTTATGGTTGAAATCTTAATTTCATTTCACACATTAAAGTTCAAACTATATATCCTTAAAGGTGGGGCCCACAAACATAATTTTTCCATTGTATAGGTGATAAATGTATGTTCGCTGGTGGTTATAACCGCTTGGTTCCTCACCGATCACCAGAACAGGGCTTCAGGGTATGCCTTTTGTGCTTGAATTTAATAGGATTCTCACTGAGGCTCCAACCACTGGAATGTGCAGAGAACCCCGGAACGCCCTCTCTGAATGGAGTGGTAGTGCACATGTCTGTCCACCACTCCATTAACATTTATGTGACAGGCATAGACAGATGTCGGAGGCAATCAGGATTGGTCATGTCTCATTTCACCTTTTCCAGTCCGTTGTTTTCATCTTGGGAGATAAACTGCCGCCAGAGGTGTCTGGGAGTCCCCTATCCCTGTTGGGAATACATGATCGCTCTCCTGAGCCAAGCATGCATGTGTACAGGGTAAGGCGGGTTGGAATAGTTTTCAGCCTGTGATCAAGTAAAAGCATTGATCATTGTATGTACGATGTATAAAGCAGGGTGATATATTGTAAATTACTACCGGTTTTATCTTATTGACTCACCAATTATTTATTACCTCCAGGCAAGTTCTCAGAAAGTACTACAGAAGTTGGCTGATGTTCAGGAAATGTTTGAGAAGAGACAAGCAAGCTTGAAGAAGCTGGCAGCCAAGCAGACAAGACCTGTCCAGCCGGTGGCACCACATCCAGAGTCATCTCCAAAAAGATCGTCTCCTAAAACGGCTAGGCCAACATCTTTGGGTAAGATGAATTTTTCCATTACAGCGCTCTTTTCTAGTGTAACGAGACTAGACAACGATCTGTAAATAGGTGAGAAGTGCAAACACCAACTGGTTGCTTTTCTTAAACAGACAGAACCAATTATAGTCACTGACTGTTAGTGCTAGCTATAGAGGAATTCTGCCCAGAACTAATATTGAGGTTTATACCAGTAAGTAAGAAATAATTAGTCTATTCCCCCTCGTTGCCCATTATTGAAAGGGGTTGTATCATGAATGCCAGTGCTTATTAAATTATTCATTTCATAAAGTTAATAATATCCTCCATTGGAAGCTTTTAAAAAAATGTTGCTATTACCAGATATTTCACTTGTGCTGTGTTTCGCGCCCCCTGCTGTTCCTCCCCAACAACTTTATGCATGTTCATAGTAGGGTTGTTTCGGGTATCGAACTTTCGATACCCAATCAATACTTTTATGCCAGTATCGATTCGGTACCGGGATGTTCGTTTTATCGATACTAGACTGCGTTACTGCGCAGTCTAATATCTCCTCTTATGAGAGAACACAGCATGTGCCGCGCTCGGCGCACGTCATGTTCTCTGTGGCCAGACAGTGGAGAAGGAAGAAGGGAATCCCTCCCTCCTATGACGCGGCCTCTGCTGAGCCGCGGCTAATTAATGCAGGAGGAGGGACGTGGGAGATACTGCTGCGCCGTTTGCTAGTAAGCTCGACGAGCAGAGCGCCCCCCCAACACCCACATTATTAAAAACATTGGTGGCAGTGGCCACAGTGTCCATTCTGCCTTCCCCTCCTCATTCGTGGCAGTTCTGATCGGAGCCCCAGCAGTGTAATGCTGGGGCTCCGATCGGTTACCTTGGCAGTGAGGATGCTACTAAAGCCCTGGCTGCCATGGTCAGCTCCCTGCTGCTGTGTTCACTATGCACAGGGCAGCAGGGAGAGTGTGAGGTTCTATTCACCCTAATAGAGTTCTATTAGGGTGAATAGGATAAGGGATCAAAAGATCCCCGGTTCTAGCCCCTAAGGGGGGAAATAGGTATTAAATAAACAGTAAAAAAAATATTTAAAAAAAAGTTAACCCCCCCCACCAAAATATTAGGTATAAATCGCCCCCTTTCCCAATTTTACATATACAATATATAAACAATAAATAAACATATCACATATGGCCACGTCTAAAAAGCCCAAACTATTAAAATATAAAAAAAATGTCCTATGTGGTGAATGCCGTAACAGAAAAAAATATATAAATATAAAATGCGCAATTCGCAATTTTTTTTAGTCACCTTGTCCCCCCAAAAAATAGGATAGGACTGTTCGATTATGGGCCGGACATTCCAAAAAAAAAGAGAGAATGCACGTGGCTTTTGGGGTTTGATTTTTTTGTGCGTGGTATCGAATGGTATCGAGTATCTCAATACTTTTTTGTGGTATTGAAACCGAAACAAAATTTTGGTATCGAAACAACCCTAGTCCATAGAGTGAGGCTGTGGTAGGACACACATGTGCAATAAATCTGTTTAGCCAACTCTCAGCAGGGATATGCAGTGCTGTACAACACTCTCAATGGCTTGGAGAGAGGGACAGAATTTATTGCCAGTAGGGTCAGAATAAATTACTAACAGGGACATCTCAGCCAAGTAAACTTTAAACACTGCCCACCAAACATACAGCCCAGTGCTATAACTGAGTGCTATAACTGTCGAGATGTGTTAAAAAGCTAACATTTACTCAGCTGAAAGGGGTTAACACTTATAGAGTTGGGGGACAGTAAATCACATTTTGATGCCCCCCCCCCCATTGTAAATAAAGTGACGTTCGGAGCAGGTCTGTGCCACAAACAAGAAATCAACTGCAACGTGCTGGCTGTTGTCATACAGTACACAGGTCAATATTATACAAGATATGTATACAGGTTCTGGTACAGCAGCAAAGGGGAAAGAGACAGCACATAGCAATGAGATGGCTGTGAGAGGAGGCATATGGAAGCATTATGGGGCTTGTAGGGGACGGCTTCTCTAGCGCCATCACCTGTACCTCCTGTAGGTCCCTCCCACCATCTCTATGTTTTGGTGTTGCACAGCCAGGACGGAAGGAGCCTAGTTATGTATGAAAAAGGTAAATTTGTGCCATAATATTCCCTTTTAGCCCTTTCTGAGAGCATCACTAACAGTTTAGAAGAGTTTTGGAATAAAGGTTGTTATGGGGCAACATTTCCATCCCAATAATGCCATCAATGCATTAGGGCAGAGCTGGGATCTGTGACTACAGTTAGCTACTATGCCAACAGCAGTCGCTACCGGGCCCAGGAGCCTGAGGGGGCCCAAAGACCCTTATGCCACATAAGACGACAAGAATTTGGCATGGGGGGAAGGGGTGCCATTTCAATTTTTGTCTCAGGCAGCATGAAGGCTATGTGTTTCCCTGCCCCTGACCACAAGGCACTGAGGGAAGAGGGGCCTAAGCTGAACTCTTGCACCATGGCCCTTTAGCTACGCACTTGCCTACAGGAAATCTGAAGTAGCATCTCCTGTCTCCTCATATGCTAAAATACACTTTGCATATTATTTGCTACCAAAGAATGAATACAAGCAAAACTGCTGATTGTTGCCTTATGACTCACGTCTAGCTTGGATGCATACCCAAGTTCAGCCTTTAATCTTTTTATCTAGGGAACGTCCGAGAAATCCTTCCAGTGAAGCCACTTGGAATTAGGTGCAAGCGTCAATTAGACAAAAATCCTTCCTGTCTACAGAATGATCAATCGGATTCTTTCTGCATCAGTATTTGGTTGGGACTAGACTGAATTTTTGAACAATGTATAAGATAGTTTTTAAATGCTCATAATGGAGTGTGAATTTATGATAGCACGGGCAGCTTGGTTTACTCTACAGCTCTTCACGTCTGGAGTTACACTTAAGTAGGGACTCCAGGTGAGACCCTAGGTATAGCAGTACATACATGCTATAATAAGATGCACATAATCTCACTAGTTACTTTGCTATGCAAATTCTACCAGATATAAATCTTATAGCTAATATAAGCTATATATATATGTTTTGTTTTTATAGATTAGGTTTTCGACTACCACCACACAATTTACCAACAGCCGCAGAGCCGAGGTTTTTGTCAACGTGCTGCTAGTTATGAACACAGCTGACCGCGTAAAGAGCTGTGTTTCTTACTTGAGCACCGCACAGTGCAGAATTGGGCTATATTCACACGACTGTATCTGTTTGGCGGTCAGCAAATAGTGGATCCGCAAAATACTGATATTGGCAGTGTGCATCCCTCACTTTCCGTGGGCCCTATTCTAGAAATGTCTATTAGAGCGCATTCACATGAATGTGTGACAGCCATGCCCATTTTGTGGACCGCAAACCGCAGATTTGCAGAACACGGATGCCTTGTGTACCCTGCATCAAAGTGCGGACCTATTGACTTTTGTGGGTCCGTGATCCGCAAGATTCATGCAAATGAAATACAGCAACGTGGCCCCCAAACCAAAAAAACGGTTGTGCACCCCTGCTCTAGACTATATCACTGTGACAGCCTGTGAAAATTAGCACAATCCAGAGGCATCACGGTACCTACACACAGTTCAGATTATGCGCATTTTCCATGCAATTTTTTTGTGCAGAAAAAACGCAGTGTATACCAGCAAAGTGTATGAGATTAGACAAATCCAATGTACACTTTAGCTTTTTCTTTCCATGAGGAAATTGACCTGCCTTGTGAATTTGGAAATCTGCAGCATGATTTTTTTGTACAGAGACAAATCGACATCAAATCCTCAACCATAACTGCAAGTAACACGTGTAGATTTTGGTGCAGAAATCAGCACGGAATTTCTGTTTAGAAAGTACAAAAATGGAAAAGACATGTTTATTATCTTGCTCAGCATGAAGCCTCATGCACAGAACGGTATCTGTTTTGCAGTCCGCAAACCACGGATCCCAAAGTGCAGTTGTGGCCATTTCACATTTGTTCACAAAGCAGACAAGAATAAGACATGTTCTAAAAATTGAGGAACAGCCACACGGATGTTGACAGCACAGGGTGAAATCTGTGTGCTATCCATATTATTTGCTGACCCATAGAAATAAACGGTTCTGAGTGCGACCTGCAAAAAATGCAGATGGGGAAAGGACCAAAACTATGGTCATGTGCAAGAGGCCTAACTACTGTTATTACAGCAGACAGTCCCTGAGATTAGCAGTCTGGGACCAAATTAAAATGTAGACTATACTAGGGAGGTGGGATCACTGCACAAAAACCTGCCCTTCACCTCCAGACATTGTTTCGTGTAAGAAAATGTCTGTTCTCACAGGACAGTCCCAAGAAAAAGAATACTTCACCTGTTTACAAGAAATAGTGGATGGCGGGAGAGAAGGGATGACTCTTGGGGCTCATGCACATTTATGCTGCTGTGTGCACTCCGTTGCGCGGATGCGGACCCATTGACCTGAATGGATCTGCAATCCGCAAGATATGACCGAACATAAGATTTCATCTATCTTTTGCGGAGTGGAGGCACTACAAAACTCTTCCATTAGCTTTTGGGTCCGTGCTTATGTACCGCAAAAAGATAGAACATCTTCTATCTTTGGCTGTATGTTGTGGATCGTGGACCCATTTACGTCAATAGGTCCGCATCCGCAAGCGGAATGCACACGGCCAGCGCCCGTGCATCGCAGACCGCTATTGTGGAAGCTCTAATATTATAGCCTGATTTACTATGTACAGTTATTTCTGTTATTCTGCATTCCTCTCTCCTCAGAATAAATACATTTGGCATTGATATTAAAAAATAATATGCAAACACCATGTTTAAAATGGGACTTCTTCCGCAATTGAGCGTCATAGTACATTTAGGTTCTCTCTCCAGCTCTTTGAACTGCTCTTCTCTGTGACCTACATTTCTTCTATGTGTACTCACTAGCGGGAAAAGAAGTAGAGAGGATGTTGATTCATAACTTGCTGTGGAAGCAACCTCGTTTCTGTAACCCTTTAAGGGGTCTTAACGTGGCAAGTCTACTGAGTTAGACAGTTGAAACCACCTCCACTATAATAAAAATGACATTTTATGTAAGGACGTCATCTAGGTTTGGTGGCATCTCCAGTATTTTTCAGGATAGCAGTATACTTCAGAATTGTTGCTTGGAATATAGTGGTGTCTAGAATACAAAGCAGAAATCTGGTCAGTTTTATTACTTTTAACCCTTTTTTCCCCTTGATGCAGTATTGTATTTTTGGAAAATGTATAAAACAATGAAAGAGCAATAAATGTATAAATTAAAAGACGTTGTCAAATATTTGGTTTTAGGACAGTTAAGACCAGCCTGGACATACAGTCATGTGAAAAAATTAGGACACCCTTTGAAAGCATGTGGTTTTTTGTAACATTTTTAATAAATGGTTATTTCATCTCCGTTTCAACAATACAGAGAGATTAAAGTAATCCGACTAAACAAAGAAAACTGAAGAAAAGTCTTTTCAAGATCTTCTGTAAATGTCATTCTACAAAAATGCCTATTCTAACTGAGGAAAAAGATAGGACACCCTTGCCCCTAATAGCGAGTGTTACCTCCTTTGGCTGAAATAACTGCAGTGAGACGGTTCTTGTAGCCATCTACCAGTCTTCGACATTGGTCTGAGGAAATTTTACCCCACTCCTCAATGCAGAACTTTTTCAGCTGTGAGATGTTTGAGGGTTTCTTGCACGTACAGCCCTTTTCAAGTCACCCCACAGCATCTCAATGGGATTCAAATCTGGACTTTGACTTGGCCATTCCAGGACTCTCCATTTCTTCTTTTTCAGCCAATCTTTGGTTGATTTACTAGTATGTTTTGGGTCATTGTCATGTTGCATGGTCCAGTTCCGCTTCAGCTTTAATTTTCTAACTGATGGTCTCACATGTTCTTCAAGCACCTTCTGATACACAGTAGAATTCATCGTGGATTCTATGATGGTGAGCTGACCAGGTCCTGCTGCAGCAAAGCAGCCCCAAACCATGACACTTCCACCTCCATGCTTCACAGTTGGTATGAGGTTCTTTTCTTGGAATGCTGTGTTTGGTTTACGCCAAACATGTCCTCTGCTGTTGTGTCCAAATAATTCAATTTTGGACTCATCTGTCCAAAGAACATTATTCCAGAAGTCCTGGTCTTTGTCAACTTTATCTCTGGCAAATGTCAGTCTGGCCTCGATGTTTCTCTTGGAAAGCAAAGGTTTCCTCCTTGCACACCTCCCATGCAAGTTAAACTTGTACAGTCTCTTTCTGATTGTAGAGGCATGTACTTCTACATCAACAGTAGCCAGAGCCTGCTGTAGTTCTCGAGATGACACTTTAGGGTTTTTGGAGACCTCTTTTAGCATCTTGCGGTCTGCTCTTGGGGTGAACTTGCTGGGGCGACCAGTCCTGGGCATGTTGGCAGTTGTTTTGAAAGCCCTCCACTTGTAGACTATCTTCCGGACAGTGGAATGGCTGATTTCAAAATCTTTTGAGATCTTTTTAAATCCCTTCCCAGACTCATAGGCTGCTACAATCTTTTTCTGAAGTCCTCTGACAGCTCTTTTGCTCTCACCATGGTGCTCACTCTCACTTCAACAGTCAGGAGCACACCAAACTAAATGTCTGAGGTTTAAATAGGGCAAGCCTCATTCAACATGCAGAGTAACGATCTACTAATTATGTGCACCTGGTGTGATATACCTGTGTGAGATCTGAGCCAATTTAAGAGGGAATACATGTGAGGGTGTCCTATCTTTTTCCTCAGTTAGAATAGGCATTTTTGTAGAATGACATTTACAGAAGATCTTGAAAAGACTTTTCTTCAGTTTTCTTTGTTTAGTTGGATTACTTTAATCTCTCTGTATTGTTGAAACGGAGATGAAATAACCATTTATTAAAAATGTTACAAAAAACCACATGCTTTCAAAGGGTGTCCTAATTTTTTCACATGACTGTAGGTACCTGTGTTTCATACCATAACTGCACAACATTTGCTAACATTTTGTGGCAAATTCACTTCAGACCTGGCTAAATGTATGTAACAGGCTTTATTGCATGTTATATACTAACATGGTATGGTGAGACATGGCGGTTTAACAAAGATAATATTATACAGTTTTACATTTGGGTTGTAAAGAACAGTGATGAACCACAATGGGCCCTCATGCAGTGCATCTGTAGCCATCAGGTTCCACTTGTTCGAGTAGATTTGAAAAGAACTTTGTGTGCATAAAGCCCATTAAAGAGGTTTTGTCTGTCCTGATTAATTTCCCTGTAGTGCAAATACAGTAAAGGCAAAGCACTACATAGGTCTCACTGAATACACGGATGTACCAGGTCCTCTTAGGGGAGAAAAAATGTTTAAAATGCGTAGATTGTGGACCCCAAGAGAACGGGTCTGCGTCCACAGAGGACGGGTACACAGTGGGTGCCCGTGCGTTGCGGACCGCAATACAGCCGGCACATAGTCGTGTGCACGAGGCCTAAGGCTGTGGTTATATCTTTTACTCTGACCATGTTCGCCACAGACAATGAGTTGTGCACAGTCACACAATAAGTGGAAAACAGGGATTGGAGTTTTTAGTAAACACAGCTGGGTGTGCACAGGGCTCATGACACCCTCATTTCTGCTCAGGTGTTTATTTTATTACTGGATATGCAGGATTATGACCCTTTATAGGAGCCAGTGATTGTTTGGCAGGTGATCGTATCTTTCATGCAGCATTAAAAATCATAGTTTGTTGCCAGTACATCACCCTGTATAAATGGGAGATGTGCTGCAGACAGTATGCAGACTGAATGGGGGACAGAGGCCTTACTGACAGGTCAGTGATTCAAGGACAGGACACGTACCCTTTCATTTTAATGTGTATTCTTCACACATACTGTAGGCGTTTGAACCTGGTCCTTGGGTCCGTATTTTTAGCCTGAAGCATGCCCAATTTTTGTCCATCCATCATGTCCATTATATTCTATGGGTCTATGAAAAACACCGAACCAACATGAACGCCATCTGTGGTTCATCAGGGACCATTTATAGGTGATGCCCTGAACATTAATTTTCTACTGTGCAATGTTCGTGGAACACGGGTGACACACAGAGAGAGGAAAACTGACACACAGACCAAACACGGATGAATCACTGACATGGCATGAAGGCCTTAGGGCTCTTTCCCAGTTTTTTTTTGTTGTTATTTTGTAGTGCATTATTTTTTAGGCATTTCTACCCATATTGTGTGTTTTATCACCTGCTTTTTTAATGATGTGTTTTGCACATCCATTTTTCTAGACCTCTTGTGATGTTACTCTCTCTGTATAGCTGTATGGGGGAAAAAAAACAATGCCAACATACATTGGCCAGTTGCAAATAAAAACCAATGCAAGTCTATGGGAGAAAAACTTCAGAACCAGAACATGCTATGGAGAGAAAAAACAAAACAAAAAAAAACATTGACGCCTTTTTCCATAAACTCCCATGCAATAACTGGAACTGGCAATTTTTTGCCTAAAAAAATACAACAAAAAATTGACCAAGATCCACAAAAATGACAAAAACCATGTTACATCATTAAGCCCACCCTCCCTCCCCTATTCAGTACGCATCGGGCTATTTAAACATGAGTGCCCATCAACTTTTATGTCATCAATGGGTGCTTGTTCAGGAATGAAAATTCCATTGATTCTTCTAACTCTATTTGCAGGATTGCTTGCATTTGGTGAATTAAAGGCAGATTAACAGCAAGGATTCATTGTGGCCCAAACAATGAGGCACACTTATTAACACCGACCTTTAGACACCTGTCTTAACAGCCCCTATACCTAGCGGTGGATTCACTGGAGTTATGAAGAGGCGTTGGCTTCTACATAACTTTGGCGGATCCTCCACCACTTCTAAATGTAAGACAGCTTCCTAGCTTACATTTACCCTCAGTTCACACTTGCGCGTTTTACAGCGCGTTCGAACGCGCTGTAAAACGCATCACCGATGCAAACCAATGCTTCCCTATGGGACTGGTTCACATTTTCGCGTTTTACAGCGCGTTCGAACGCGCTGAAAAACGCCCGACACAAACAAGTACTTGAGCTTTTTTTGGGGCGTTTGTCGCGCGTTTTGGCACACAGACTTCAATGGGAACGCGTAACGCTTGTATTTTTGACACTGAAAATGTGCGTTCGAACTCGCATTTATAAATGTGCAACATGCTGGAAAGGCCAAACCCCAGCTCTGATTGGCCAAACTTCATATAGACAGGGATATTTGGTCATTGGACAACACTGCAGTCAATCACACAAACGCGCGTAAAACGCGCGCTAACTATTGCCAAAATCGCGCGTCTCAGAAACGCTCAGGTCTGAACCCAGCGTTAGACCATTTTCTACGCCTAAAACAGGGGTAGAAAATGGTAATTGAGATGGGCATACCAGCCTGTCCCCTTCCCTTCCCCGCCCACACCCCCAAAAGACCAGAAGCGCTGGAATCTGCACCAGAAATACGTCTAATTTAGGCGTATTTCTGTTTGCTAAACGAGCACCAATGTCTTTCTTGAGTGAAGCTGAGAGAGACTGAGGTGAAAATTAGAGGCATGGTACTCTGATGGGGCCTGCTGCCCAAAATATCACCACAGAAAAAGTGTCAAGTGATGCTAGGCTTAGAGACTTTTAAATAGCCCCATGATCAGGAATAAATGTTCATACGAAGGTTGGTTCTGCCAGTTGTTGCACCCCGAGCAAACAATTCATGTGATTACCATCTTTTATGTGGCAAGGAAATAGTTATTTGTTGGAAGTAAATCGCCATGTGTCATTAGAAAATGTGCTGCTGGCAAATGAAAACTGTATGGGGCCCTTTTTAAAAAAAATTATGTAGAAAACCCCTTTAACCGCACAGGACAGGCCTGGCTCTGTGTAAGCTGTACATACCATATTTCTACAAGTGCCATTGTAAGAAGTAACACATACTTTGCTGTAATGTATTTCGGACTGTGTTTGTCTATGTGGGATTTCTTATACACTGTAACTGGGAATGCGTTATGCCACATGAAGAAAGTAAATGAAAAAAAAAAAAAAAACTCTTCTTAATCAATAAGAGAACCTACGTTTCCTCTGGACAAGGGTTGGGATAACAAATGAAGTTAGATGGCGATAATATGTAAACTACATTTTTTCCTAGCTACTACTCGAAGAGCTCCAGACATACCCGCTCCACCTCCAAAGTCACTGTCGGAAGCGGATCTGTCCAGAAAACGAAACAACAAAAAGGCAAAAGGTGGTATAAAGGTAAAGATATGGGTTTTACCAGATTTTGTTAAATTGTAATTTATGGTTTGTTTACGATTAATGGGTCAAGGGATTTGGAAAATATCTGCTGCACCACTGGTAGAACACAGGCTAATGGAAATGGCTGCCTTTGTTCTCGTGATGGATTATAGGGCAATCTAAACTCCTAGCAAGCCGAAACTAGGTTCATATGTGCAGCACGTCCTAACCCTCATGTGTTTTGGCAAGTATTTCCAATGGTTCATCAAACTCTGCAAGGTAATAGCGCTTAACCACCAAGCTGCCAAGTCAGCAAGGGAGAACATAAGGCCTTACAAACATGAAGTACCATACCATAGCACAATTCTTTTCCATATAAGCACCTCTGTGAACAGTTTTTTGGGTTTTGTTGCCTATGCAGTAAAAGTGACATGTTAGCTTCAGGGCTCATGCACACAACCCTGTTGTTTTGTCCGCATCCTATTCGCATTTTTTGCTGGTCGGATGTGGACCCATTCACTTCAACGGGGCCACGAAAGTTGCAGACAGCACATCGTGTGCTGTCCGCATCTGTATGTCCATTCCGCTGCATCCGCAAACAAATAGAAAATGTCCTTTTTTTGTCCATTTTACAGAACACACGCAGCTGGTATGTGTTTTGCGGATGCACAATTTGCGGACCAAACAGGCTATGGTCGTGTGCATGAACCCTTATTATGCAGGTCTCTACGATTACAGCAATGTCACATTTAAACAATTTTCTTCTGTTTTAATACTTAAAACAAATGAAATATTGAAAATAAATTATTATTTTTTTCTTTGCATTGCCATATTTTGACCGCCATAGCTTTTTTCTAGTAACGTCTGCAGAGCAATGTAGCTTTTATTGATGCTATTTTGGTGTGTGTATGAGTTTTCGATCACTTTTTATTTTTATTTTTTTGGGAGTTGAAGCAACATCAAAAAAAGCAAATCATCCATTTTTTATTTTCTTTTTTCATTATAGCGTTCATTATCCTGTACGGGATAAATACATTTATATTTTAATAGTTTCTGGGACACATCAATGCCTACAATGTTTTTTTAATTGCAATAATAAGTAGAAACAAGCACTGCGATGTGAGCCACCAAAACTATTTACTGGAGATGGTAGTCAAATAGTCCCACCAATCTCACTAAATTCCAAAATCAAGCACTTTATTCTTCATTAGAGGCCAAACAAGCAGTTTAGGACATGGGTAAAATACAAAGCCTATAGAAATAATCCCTGAAGTGCTTTGAGGGATAATTTCTATAGGCTTTGTATGTTACATAAATCTTAGACAGTTTGACTTTTATTGAAGAATAAAGTGCTGGATTTTGGTGAGCGCCACTGTTTATTTTATCTCTTAGTACTGGATTTTTTTAAATTTATTGTTTAATCATAATATTTTAAAATTAGTTTTTACATATTTAAATCCCTCTAGGGGACTTGCACATGCGATTATCTGATAGCAAATCTCCCATAAACTGCTATGTTAATTCATTGCCATCTATGGAGAAGCAATGTTCCTACTGAGCCCTGACACAGGTAGGGCTTCATAGGAACGTCGTTATGGCAGTCCTCAGATGGTCAAACCCTAAGTACTTGGGATAGCTGCAAATCTCGACTCTCTTGCATTCTCAGACTCTGATTACAGAAGTATAGAACTGTTCACTACATTTTTATTCACATCTCTCACTTACCTTAAACTGTAGATTGAAGTCATGCATGAAGCAAGTCAAGGAGGGACAAGCCGATCCCTGGTGATGAGTGAAAGTGAGGAGAACCTCTGCACTAGAAAAAGGTAGGCCAATAATTATAGGTAAAGAATTGCTCGTATTGGAGGCTCCATTCACAGATTCTTTCAAAGACAGCAAAGAGAATGAAATGCAGGACTTTTTTCTCTGCAAATAAAGCAGACTCCCCAATGGAAAGGAAACAGTTCCCATTATAGTCAGTGGGATCTGTTTCGCTCCATTTAGGTCAATTATGTGCAGAATCTAGCAGTTCCATTTTTGTTGTTCTGTTCCTCTAACACAATACAAAGATGGATTTAATTGCGGTAGTGTGAACAGATCCTTAAATTATCTTCTTTCAGCTCAAGTGGACTTTCATTTTCTACTTAGGTATCAAGAAATAAAATTGCACAATAATACCTTGAGCGAGCAAGAAACCACAATTTTACAACGGAAACAGTTTGTCAGCATGCAGTGAAAGGGGATGTAATTTTCTTCTGCTAAAACAGCTGCATTGAAATAACGGACTTTCACACCGGGTCTAGTTTTAACCATTTCCTGACCAGCGCCGCAACAGTACATCGCTGGTCGGCTCTTTAAAGATGGGGCCCGTTCCCGTTCCTACAGCTCATGTCCGCGACCGGCTATAATGCCGGTAGCAGACATTGACACGGCATCTGAGCGCATGCAAACCCGGAAGAGCGAGCTTCCAGGTATGCTTCGGTGGAAATAAGAGGAGCCGGAGCTTGTATGCCGCAGCCCCTGTCATAGGCAATGACAGGAGGCTGCTGCATAGTGTTCCATAGGAAACTAGTAAAATCATCATAGGCTCCAACTATAAAAAAGTGTAAAAAAATTAAAGTTTAAAAAAAATATCTAAATATTTATAAAAATTCAAATCACCCCCTGACCCCAAATTAAAAATAATATTTTTCTTTTAAATACATATCATGGGTATCGCCACGTGTGAAAACGCCCATACTATAAAAATATTTTCCCCATACGGCAAACAAAAAAAAAATCTAAAAATGTCAAAATAGCCAATTTGGCGTTTTTGGTCGCTTCATTTCCCACAAAAAAAAAATTAAATAAAAATAGTGATCAAAAAGTTGAACACATCCAAGAATGGTATCAATAAAAAGTATAGATCGTCCCGCAAAACATGAACGCTCCGTACACAATTACAAAAAAGTTATAGGGGTCAGAATATGGCGATGAGAAAATAAAAACTGATTTTTACTGACCTGTAGAATAAAAGTAACCAGTCAGTTTTATTGCACATCAAACGTTGTAAATAAAAACAAGACCCCATAAAAATAGCTTTTTTTTTCCAGCTTCCCACTACATCATATGCAACATTAAATAGTGGCGTTGGAAACCACAAAAAAACAAGTCCTCATACGGCTATATGAATGGAAAAATAAAAAAAAGTTATGGCAGGGAACGCAAAAATGAAAACGCATAAACCTCTGGTGTAGAAAGCGTTAGGTTGGAGTAGATTTTGCAGGTTATTCATTTTAATTATTTGACATTAGATGTATATTACTTATCTTTATCATTCATTTATGGTTCTCCAGTAAATCTTAACATTTTTGGTTTTATTGTCCGTGAGAAAAAGAAAAAATTAAGTGGTCAACCCTGCTTAGGAGCATTTGGAAATCTGATGCAGAGCATTTGTCCACTGTGTCACTTATGTTTTGATTACCTATCTGACTATAATGCATTACTTATATACTGTATCTTGGGAATTTAATACATTGAAGGTGAAGTTAAGGGGATTTCTCTTGAGCACTCCCATACAAAATAAACATTTTTAAGGAATTGCATCAAGACCAGAGTGTGGTATGCTGGTCTTGCCATTCTCTGTGCTGCTGGAGGATGCACTTCATTTATGGTGAAGTGTAGGTCTGGTCATAAATTAGGTTAATCCTCTGGCAACCCATGAGCTTAAACTGAAAGCTACGAGCTGCCATAGATTTCAGTCTTCACTTACGCCAGAAAGCTAGCGTTTGAGAAGATAAATGTGCCGGGTCCACTGGCCGTTCCCCCTTTTCAGAAAGTGGCAGAGGGGCATACAAATGCCAAAAAGGGTTTGCAACTAGTTTTTGAAAGGAAAATTCCGTACGGAGATAATAAATCTCCCTCCTTGTATCCATATTTATTAAGCCAAATTAATGGGCAGTGATGTATTTAACTATTGTATATTGTAGGTGTGACAAGAGGTTGCATTTATCATGTAGAGAAAGTTAATACAAGGCCCTTACTAATGTACTGTGATTGTCTATATTGCGCCGTTTGTTAACTTGAGTCATTTTTCCATCACATTATACAGATCGTATCCAGGGGTTATGACCACCATGCAATCCAACAGCTGTGGCCGTGCTTGAACACTGTAGGAAAAATCATTAGCCTATGTTCGGTCCCAGCCACCAGAGAGGCCAGCTCCTTTTCCTACAGTGTGCAAGAAATACCACCACTGATGGATTGCAGGGTGGTCTGTAACCATGGAAACGAACAGTGTATAATGTGATGGAAAAATTAATCCAGCCAGCAAAGGAAGCAATATGGACAATCAAAATACATTAGTAAGTGTCTTGTATTAGCATTTATTATGTAGAGGTAGTTATTTGCTGAAGTGAGACAACCCCTTCCCGACCAGCACCGTAATAGTAGGGCGCTGTGGGAAGTGACTTCCCGACCAGTGCCGTAGTACCACAGCGCGCTGATCGGGCGGGTGCAGGATCTTTGCCTGCCCGATCAGCTGCAGGGGACCGGCTGTTCCCGTTAGCCAGACCCCTGCTGTATGTGCCGGCATCGGTGAAAACACAGATGCCTTTCACAGGGGCTGCCTTCAATGTAAGCCTGTGAGATCCAACCCCTCCTGGATCTCACAGGCAGGAAGGCTGTAAGTGTATTACAGTGAGTAATACACTTACAGCCAATGTATTACAATACAGAAGTATTGTACTGCATTGTACAGGTGATCAGACCCCCAAAAGTTGTGAAAAAAAAAAAAAGTTAAAATAGAGTTTTGCATAAAAAAAAAAAGTTTCAAGAAAAAAATAAAAAAATAAATAAAAAAAAAAAAGTGTTCTTTTCCTATATTCAAGTAATAAAAAATTGTAAACAGTAGGAAAAAAAAAGAAAGGTATACATATTAGGTATTGCCGCTTCCGTATCGACCAGCATTATAAAAATATCACATAATCGACCTGTGCCCCCTCAGATGAATACTGTAAATAAAAATTTTGTAAAAACTACACCAAAACGGCCTTTTTGTCAGCTTGTCTCACAAAAAGTGTAATACCAAGCGTCACCGTCATGTGATCAGTGCAGGGGGCGTGGCTCAGCACTGGATTTGATCCCGTGCTGAGCCACGCCCCCTGCACTGATCACATGACGGTGACGTCACCCCAGGTCCTTCGGCTGTTCAACAGTTCAGGTTGGTGGAAGCCGCCCCTTATGGATTCCATATGCTGCTATAGTGGAATCCATAACGGGATGCGCGAGTTACCACAACCCGAACGCTGAACTTTTTTTTTAAAGTTCGCTCATCTCTAATATTGACTCAAAGTTAGCACTGTCGGGAACTACAATGTGTCACGAGAAAACAGTCTCAGAATGGCTCGGATAAGTAAAAGTGTTCCAAAGTTATTACCACATAAAATGGCCTGGGCAGGAAGGTGAAAACTGGCCTGGGGTAGAAAGGGTTAACCATTCAGAGACTGAGGTGGTTTCTGAATACTAAGATATAGCCAGTCCTGCACAGCAACTTGAAAATAAAGGCAGTCGTTGTTTTGCTGCTTTGCTTTATCTGTTGATATTAAATACTACAAGGCCAGTTTTCCAGTCAGATCATTTATTGAAAACTGTTAGAAAGAAAAAAAAATTACAAAAAACAAAACAAAAGTTATGTCTTAAATACAGTGAAAGCATTCATAAATAACATACAAAATCCATAGTAAACAAAAATTGAAATAACTAAATCACATGTAAGCTAGGACGCTGGCCATATATACACATAACGTAGAGAGCAAAGATGTATGTTACCCATAACTGGAAATAACCTTCTAGAGTATACAGTGTAGGTCATCACAAGTTACACCATATTATTTCATGCAAATCACTGTGTGCTCTTCAAGAGCAGCAAAATTTGAGCACCATGTTGTTAAGTTACAGGGAAGGACAACAAGGGCTCCTAGCTACCCCATGTATCTTTTTTACATAACACCAGAAAGTTAATGCTGGAGAGTAAGACACGTTTGACACGAGCATGTTCAGTCTGGGAAGCACGCTCTGTGTGATGGCTACATTTCCTGGACCGAACACTGCTCCTCTGACCAGAACTCAGAGCGATTTATGATGCTGTGAGTTCTTGCCTGACCTCAGGTCTCCTGAACTGTGCTTACATAATGCTATACAGTAGACCTGTGGTCAGGCAAGAACTAACAGTATCATAAATCATCATGATGCTGTGAGATTGGAGAGGAGCAGTGTTTCCTGTAGGGAAAAGCAGGCAGCACTCAGAGCTTGTTTCTCAGACTGATCCCGCTCGTGTGAAACTGGCCTAAGTTTGCCAGTTGATATCGTGGTAGCGTGTCACACGGCTGAGAGTTGCCACAGTTTTGGCTGCTCGGCAACACATTTTAACCTGGACAAAGTGCATGTCTGGACCCATGCAACACACTACTGTAGCATGCACCCCGAATGTGTTCACATTTTGGAGGTTTGGTGCAAAAACAAGAGCATGGCCTAATGGAAAAAGTAGTATTGGTGGAAGGCATCTAGTTTTGGATAAAAAAAAAAGAAAAAAAATGTACCGTAATTCAAAAGTATGAACATGGTAACAATATCAGAAGATGTGGATACAAAGAGTCCTAGGCAGATCATAGTGCACGCCGTAGGTCTCCTCACCAAGATAACGACCACAAGGTGCAGAAGAGTTCTACTTCTGAAAGCTCAGGCCAGTTTACACTGCCTTCATACCTTTAAGAATAAATAATCATTTCCATATAAAAATAAATGTATTTTTGAACAGACCTGCTGTATTTCAAGCTGCTCTCACAGTGACAAGCAGACTACAACTCTAAATATAAAAAGCTCTATAAAAAAACAAAGAAGAAACAAAATACGTATCTTATATGGAGCAGTATTTTATGGTATTATACAGTATCAGTGAGTGCCCATTAACTGAAAGAAGACAGATCTATGCAAGATTCAGCCTCTGATGAATAGATAAATCGGAAATATAGACCTTGATATGAAATGCAGAACCTGTTTTGTCAATTATTTCTGTATGATCTGGACTTCTAAGGCTACTTTCACACTGGCGTTTTGGGATCCGCTTGTGAGATCCGTTTCAGGGCTCTCACAAGCGGTCCAAAACGGATCAGTTAAGCCCCAATGCATTCTGAATGGATAAGGATCCGTTCAGAATGCATCAGTTTGGCTCTGTTCAGTCTCTATTCCGCTCAGGAGGCGGACACCAAAACACTGCAAGAACTGAGCCAAACGGATCCGTCCTGACATACAATGTAAGTCAATGGGGACGGATCCGTTTTCAATGACACAATATGACACCAGAAAACGAATCCGTCCCCCATTGACTTTGAATGGTGTTCAAGACGGATCCGTTTTGCCTGTGTTCATGATAATACAAACGGATCCGTTCTGAACGGATGCATGCGGTTGTATTATCAGTGCGGATCCGTCTGTTCAGATACATGATGGATCCGCACAAGACGCCAGTGTGAAAGTAGCCTAAGGCCTCATACATAAGACCATATTATGGCTTCGTACAAGCTGCAATACGTCAACCTATGTAAATCTATGGACCCTGGGGTACCTCAGTATGCCTCAGATTGCAAACAGGGGTATATGGAAATTTTTGTGCTACAGAGTTACAGCATTATTGTGCAGATATTCTCCCCTGGAAGCACTACTTCATAATTTGCGGCATTCTGCACAGGATGCCGTCTTGCAAAGGCAATTGATAGAGTCTGTTTCCGTGAAAAGCAGCTGCAGGGAATCTGAATGCCAACATACAGCACAAGTTCTGCGAAATGACTCTGTTATGCCATGTGGATAAAGACTACGGAAGGCAGACCACAAAAGAGCTTCACCTCAGTGACATACTGTGAAAGGTGCTGTACTTACCTCTCCAATCACTCATACCCCATATTAAGGGATCATACTGCTTTGGCTATCAAATCAAGAACTGCCATTTGCTAACAAGGTGTGAAAGTATATATAATACAGTATATATTTGCATTTACTTTTAATTACATTTCATTTGCAACCACACAGTACCAGAAGCAAGTACCAATAACTGGGTGTGTGTTGTAAATAAAGGCCAGATTCACATTGCATTTCAGTATCCATTTAGGCGAAGTTCATATGACATTTTGCCATCCCTTTGGGCAAGGTTCGCTTCGCGTTTCATCATCTCTTTAGGTTAGGTTCACATCACATTTTGCCATCCCTTTAGGCTAGGTTCACATCGCACTTCAGTTTCCAAATTGGGCAAAACTACCCTTAAACCAGGAGGCAATAGGACCCAAAAATGATGCAGGCTCCTTTTTCTGACCTGTTGAGGCTCAGGTCACATCTGCACTCATACTCCTGTTATTTGGTTTTATTGTGGGGACAAAAAGATGAAAATAACATGAAAGAGGCCAACAATGCCCCACAGAAACCGGTGACTATGATGTAGTGCATCCCCTGGTCTGTCATTTCACCGTCAGAAAATAGCAGCCAACCTAGCCTGAACAACTGGATCCAGATGGATCGTATTGTTTTGTCAAATAAAAGCCAATGGCAACATGAACAGAATTCAAGATAAATGGCATATGTCAAACATATACTTGAATAGTGTGCTGCATGGAGCCATTTGTTTTATATATGCCATTTTAATTTGTACTTTTGGGAGTATGTTAAAAGAGGTGTTTTTTTTTAAATCAATTTCTGATCATTTGCTATGCTGAACTATGTTCTCTTGCTGTGAAGTCCTAGCACGTAAGAAAAGATCTACCACATCAGGTGCAAGTTGTGTGGAGATACAGAGCCGATCTTGAGTGCAGTGGTTTTGGCACCAGGGAGGAGATCTTATGCATTAGAGGTGACCTGTTTGGAGAATAACAATGCAGGGGTAACGGCAGCCATGTATATAAAAAGTGTTCCAATTATAAGAGACACAAAAGTGACGCTCTCCTAACCTTATGATGTATGGTCCGAGGAACCTAAAGGGACAGCACGTTCACGGAACAAGGCCATTTACAATATTCACAAGTACGGATGTGAAAGTCAGCAAGGGAAGAGAAGACGGTATAATATGCAAATAGTCTCTAGTAATACACAGTATATTTTAGCCACTCTATTGCAGTTTTTGTAATAGACCTTCAAAGAGGAATTTAAAAATAACTAAGACAAAATCCACAACCTTTGAATACTGGTGATCTCTGTTAAACGGATGAATCCAGCCTTAGAGGTATGTTTTAGCTAAAAGGCCCTTTTCCTGCATGCAAAAACAGCACCACACCTGCCTGAAGCTTCGCTCCATACCCGTGAATACATCACATACAACCTGTGGACGGGTGTGCTGCTGGTTTTGGAAGGAAGCATTTTTATTTTCTGATCAATCTGTGCAATCATGCTATCCATTGAACAAAGTCGTCCAATCTAGTTGGATGCATTTACGGTATCGGCAACTAAATAATCATAACCATTACAGAGTTCATTGGCTAGATCAGGGATGCCCAACCTGCGGCCCTCCAGCTGTTGCAAAACTATAACTCCAAGCATGCCTGGACAGCCTACAGCCATCGGTCTTCAGCATGGCATTTTAGGAGTTGTAGTTTTACAACAGCTGCAGGGCCGCAAGCTGGAAATCTCTGGGCTAGATTATTACCATTAGCTGTTCAGTGTCAACCGAGGAAAAAAATATTTCATTACTAGTCACCGATAAAATTCAACAGTGGTCTGGTACCACCCCTAGTGCCCCCCTTTTTTCTTTCATACATTACATGAATTTTCAAAGAGTTTCTCTCTGTCTGAGTTAAAGGGGTATTCCGGTAGTGACAAGTTATTGCCTATCTAAAGGATAGGGGATAAATCTTAGATGGGTATGGGTCCAACTGCTGGGTCCTCCACCGATCATAAGAAAGAGATCCTAGACCAGGCATGTCCAAACTCCGGCCCTCCAGATGTTGCAAAACTACAACTCCCATCATTCCTGGACAACCTACAGAAGGGCATGATGGGAGTTGTAGTTCTGCAACACCTGGAGGGCCAGAGTTTGGACATGCCTGTCCTAGACAACCCCAAAATGAGCACAACGGCAGGTAAGGAATGCACACTGCCACACCATTCAGCTCTATGGCAAATCGGTAAGCGCTCTACACGGCTGTCTCTGGGACCCTCTCAGACATGAGTGGAGTGGCAGTATGCATTCTTAACCTGCCACTCCATTCTTGTTGGGGGACCTGAGGGATCCAGGGTCTCCGTTCTTGTGATTGGTGGAGGTCCCACAGTAAGACCCCCAATGATCTAACAGTTATCCCCTATCCACAGGATAACTTTTCACTACCGGACTACTGCTTTAACTTAATCAGCATGAGGACCACCTAAAGAATATGACACAGAATCATAACACAAAACATACAAAATTGTGTTACAGCTTGAAGTTCAATTGTGAGATTGGCCATAAAAATACAGTATTTTAGTCGAAATGTCATCTGTTCAAGTATTAGGACCATGCTGCAGAACATGGATATGTATCTTTGTATTGAATTCTGCAAAGAAGCATAATGTTCACTAGTTTACAGTAAGCATCACCCCAAAAGCCAGATGTCAGCTCATTTATTTTTGGGTCTGTGGCTTGCTTCCACAGATAATGGACATCATCTAGATGTCCATGGGATGTCATCATCCGGTTATAGATGCATTGGTGATACGGAGCCTTTCCTTCCCCTGCAAAGAATAGGTGATATTGGGGCACTACTCCCATTTTATTGGCACAAATTCCCATAAAAACATCATCAATGTACAGGCTGGTATTTAACGTTTGAGAGGCTTCATACACTTTAGCTGCTACATCCTGAGAAACAACATAGGCAGCCCCTGCGGTATAATCAGGATAGGATGGCCACTGGTACATCTCATAAGACACATAATACTTGCTATTTTTGTTCCTTATGGGTGGTGACCCACGATGGACTCTACCAATCCAGAAGTCCCGTACCCCAATTTGATTCAACCCTTTCAAGTAGGAAATCAGATTGGGTGTATGCACAAAAATGTCATCATCTGCAGTCATTAGAAATTTTGCATTGGGACAGTACGCATTCATCCATCCAAACTGCAAAAGGAACTTCAAGGTTAAATTATGGAACGTGTCCAGGAAGTCTTGCTGTACCAAGTCATTATAGACTTTGTTTTCACTTTCAAGTTGTCTTTGGAGCAGACTACGTTTTGCAGGATCTTTCTCTACCCCAAGGGCAAACATAACTTTAATGTTGGCATTGTATTGGAAACGTATGTAGTCCTCATTACCCCAGGTCCTTCTGATGGCATCCCGTCTTCTTCGGTTCTCAGGCGATGTCTTTATGAAGAGTAGGAGGAGCACATTTTCATTCCGGCATTTATCTTTGTTGCTGATCAAGTAATTGAAGCTGTGGGAATCTGATTTATCCCGTACGATGGACAGGCTTTCATTTACAAAGTCATAGCTATTAATGAGGTATCGGTATGAGTAGGACTTTATGTGGCTCACAACACCATTGTCCTGCTGAACCCACATGAACATTAAGGACATGACAAAACAAGTTGCCAAAATCTGCAGAGACTGGCATCTTCTTAGCCGCCTGGTACTAATAAACATTCTGGGGGCTGGGTCTGAAAAGTGCCTGATCAGTTTATTAATTTTTATTCTGAAAAATTCTGTAACTGATTGAAAGAACCTGTCATTTTAAGTACAGGTCATAAATCAAGACATCATGAAGCTGCGACTCTCCAGACAATGCACAGGGTTGTGTCACAGTAGCCGTATTGCTGGTTTGTGTAACCATCCAGACTGCAGTGATCCAGTGGAAGCACCACGCCACCTGAAAGAGCGACAGTACATTACTCTCTGTGCACTTTATTCACAAATCATTTACTACGGCATTTCATTTAGTTGTCAAAATACATTTAACAGTTTACACTGGCCAGTTGTGGGAATGAACCGATAGTGGTCAACAATAAACATATTTGTGATCTTTAACAGTCGTGCCCAAAGGTTGTACTAACATTTACCCCTCCAAGCATTTTTAAGGAATGTTTTTAGCCCAGGAGGATCATACTTTTCGCAGTAACTTTAATAGTATTACGAGAACGGACATTAAAGTGGTTATTCAATACTATAAACTGCCCCCCCATATCCCGTGCCGCTACTGGTCCCCGCACCGCCGCTGCTGCTTCTCACCGTGCGCGGATGAAAACATCTTGTGTGAGGGTGGGGGGAGCAGCCAATGGCAGACGGGGACGGGCCTCCCTAGCGTCACCCACAATGCTAAGGAGGCTCATCCCCGTCCACCATTGGCTGCTCCCCCCACGGTGTGGGGACCAAGAGCCGGGCAGGGAGCGGGGTAAGTATATTCCCTGGCATATGGGGGGGGGGGGGCAGGTTACAGTATTGGATAACCCCTTTAGGTATGACCACTCCTCCATTCACTTCTTTGGGAATGCTGGTAATAGCCGGGTGCTGTGGCTAGCAGTCTGCACTACTGTTTAATGCAACCAATCGTGTGACTGGAAGGAGTCCCAGCAGTTGGTCACCCAATAATCATGTATTTATCACCTATGCTGTGGATAGGTAACATTGAACATGAAACAAAATGACTTCCTCTATATCTCAGGAGTATAGTTTTACACTAGTTGGCAATCACTAAGCCTTAGGGCTAATGCACACGTCTGTAGCCCCTTTTTGCATTTATTTGTGGAATGGAACGTTCTGCCCTCTAAAGAAGAGTTCTATCCTTGTCCGTAAAACAGACAAGAATAGGATACGTTGTATTATTTTGAGGGTGCTGTAGAATGGATGTACGGATGCAGATAGCACACGGTGCGCTGTCCGCATCTTTTGAGGCCCCATTGAAGTGAAAGTGTCCGCATCCAACCCGCACAAAATGTACTGAGCCCTTTTAGGGTTATATCCATCTCAGACATTGTTGGAGTATTATTAGGATATGCCATCAATATCAGGTAGGTGCAGGACCTACTCCTATCTCCAGAACAGGCTAAAATTACAAGCAGCTTAACATATCCATAGGGAGGCAGAACTGTAATCACATTAGCATGCTACTAAACGTATACTATAGGTTGGAAGTGTCTGGCCAAGAATATGTACTATTAAACCGAGCAGGAATTCTACATGTTGAGTGCATGATGTGGAGCTTTCAAATTTGTTTCATCTCATGTTCCCTTAGGGGGTGCTTGCCTGGCATTTTTGGGCAATTTTGTAGTTCTAGTGGCATTTTTTGTACCTGTGTTTTTTTTGCTACAAGTTCTATGGGAAATATGAAACATTAGCCTTTCGGTTAATTAGGTAGTGTTTGAGTTTTTTTTTTGTATTTCCTGCTTCCTTTAAAAAATGCAACATGATAGATAGGGTTCTTGGCATTTTTACATCACATCAGTCCGCTCTGAACAGCCCTCCGATGCAGCACTTGCAGGAGTATCGCTGTATGGGCCTGCGCCTACGCACAGGATACCCCGATGCTTGTGCCAGTAATCGGGAAACTAGTGCGCAGGCGCGGACTGCCGGATCCTCGGCACGGGGTATGGTCGGTGCGGATGGCGTGTGGGGGGGGTAACTCCATCTACCCTGGCCGGCAACCCTGCTGTGTGCTTGACTATCTATACATCTATCAGAGTTTAAAACACATGCAGGCGTAACTTTGACCAATTTATGACATATATTATACTTCTTTCAGATGCAAAGGTTATGTTTTTAAATAAGTAATATCATTACATCATTCTTAAAGGGAATGTGTCATCAGAAAATGACCTGCTGTTTAAATCACTTTTTTATGCTTAACCACTTGACGACCGCCCATAAACTATAAACGTCCTATGGGCGTTTGTCTATCTCTGAATGGATGTTTTTAGAACGTCCATTCAGAGACGGCATCTGCCGAACGGGTTGCCTGCTGTCAGTGAGGGCAACCCAGAGAGAAGGCAGGGACCGTGCCCAAGTGTCCCTGCCTTCTAAATCGCTCTGTGAGCGCTGTGTCTGCTTTGCAGGAAGCGCTATGCGCTTCCTGCTCCCTGCCCGGTGGTCATGTGACCGCCGGGGCCGGCAGTGTGCAGGAGCTGTCGGGTCTCTCACAGACCTCGATCAGCCCTGCACTGAGGCTGTACAGCATAGCATCAAAAACTTGATTAAAAAAAAAAAGTTAAAAATAGAAAAAATTGGACATATTTGGTATTGCCGCGTCCGCGACGGCCGGCTCTTTAAATATAATCACATCATCCACCCCGTCCAATTAACACCATAAAAAAAATACAAAATAAAATCTGTATAAAAAAAACATTTTGTCATCTTATATCACAAAAAGTGCAGCAACAAGCGATCAAAAATGCATATGTCCCACAAAATAAATCCAATAAAACAGTCACCTCATCCCACAAAAAATATGAGCCCCTACTTAAGAAAATCGCTAAAAAAAATTAAAAATTATAGCTCTCAGAACATGGAGACATTACAACATAATTTTTTGTTTAAAAAAAGCCATTATTGTGTTAAAGTGAAATAAATTTAAAAAAGTATACATATTGGGTATTGCCGCATTCGTAAAAACCAGCTCTATAAAAATATCACATTACCTAACCCATCACATGAACACCGTAATAAAAATAAAATAAAAACAGTGCCAAAAAAGCCATTTTTTGTCACTTAACATCACATAAAGTGCAACACCAAGCAATCAAAATGGCATTGTCCCCCCCAAAATAGTACCATTCAAATAGTCACCTCATCCCACAAAAAATGAGACCCTAACTAAGACAATCGGTCAAAAAATAAAAAAGCTATGGCTTACAGACTATAAAGACACTAAAACATCAATTTTTTGGTTTTAAAAAAGCTATTATTGTGTAAAACCTAAATAAATAAGAAAAAGTATACATATTATGTATTGCTGCATCCATAACTACCTGCTCTATAAAAATATCAAATTATTTAACCCCTTAGGTGAACGTTGTAAAAAAATAAAAATAAAAACTGTGCTAAAACAATAAATTTTTTGGTCACCTTGCACCCTAAAGTGTAATAATGAATGCCCAAAAAAGCATATGTACCCAAAAATTGTACCCATAAAAACATCAACTCTTCCTGCAAAAAACAAGTCCCTACACAAGACGATCGTCAGAAAAATAAAAAAAAAATATGGCGTTCAGAAAATGGAGACACAAAAACAATTTTTTTTTCAAAAATGCTTTATGTAAAAACTGAAAAAAAACAAACTGAAAAATAAACTAGACTTTTTTTGTGTCAGATCAATGTTTAAAAAAAAGAAACCGTTTAAAAACAGCCATTTTTTTTGCTACCTTGCCTCACAAAAAATGTAATATAGAGCAATCAAAAGTCATATTCACCCCCAAAATAGCAGCAATAAAACTGGCACCTTATCCCAAAGTTTTCAAAATAGGGTCAATTTTGGGGAGTTTCTACTGTCAGGGTGCATCAGGGGGGCTTCAAATGGGACAAGGCATCTAAAAACGAGTTCAGCAAAATCTGTCCTCCAAAAACCATATGGCGTTACTTTCCTTCTGCTCCCTGCCGTGTGCCCTTACATCAGTTTACGACCACATGTGAGGTATTTCTGTAAACCGCAGAATCAGGGTAAGGCTACATGCACACGACCGTTGCCTGCCTCCGCGTCCGCTCCTCCTTGAAATTTTGCGTCCGTCAAAAAAAACGGATGACGGACCGTTTTTTTTGACGGACCGTTTTTTTTGACGGATCCATTGTAAAAATGCTTATCCTTGTCCGCAAACGTGAAAAAAATAGGACATGCACTATTTTTTTGACTGAATGAAAACACGGATCACGGATGCGGAACACAAACGGTTGACCATCCGCATTTTTTGACGGACCCATTGAAATGAATGGGGAAGCATCCAATCCGTGAAAAAAAACGGAACGGACGCGGAAACAAACAACGGTCGTGTGCATGGGGCCTAATAAATATTGAGTTTTGTTTGGCTGTTGACCCTTGATGTTTTAAAGAAAAAAATGGATTAAAATGGAAAATCTACCAAAAAAGTGAAATTTTGAAATTTCATCTCCATTTTCTTTTAATTCTTGTGGAATGCCTATAGGGTTAACAAAGTTTGTAAAATCAGTTTTGAGTAACCTGAGGGGTGTAGTTTCTACAATGGGGTCATTTATGGGGGGTTTCCACTGTGTAAGCCTTACAACGTGACTTCAGACCTGAACTGGCCCTTAAAAAGTGGGTTTTGGAAATTCTCTTTAAAATTTTAAGAATTGCATCTAAACTTCTAAGTCTTCTAACATCCTAAAAAATAAAATGACATTTACAAAATGATGCCAACACAAAGACATATGGGGAATGTTAAGTAATCAATATTTTTTGAGGTATCACTTTCTGCTTTAAAAGCAGAGAAATAGAAATTTTTAAAAAAATTGGGAAATTTGGGATTTTTTCATAAATAAAGGTGAAATATATTGACTCAAATTTATGACTATCATGAAGTACAATATGTCACGAGAAAACAATCTCAGAACGGCTTGGATAAGTAAAAGTGTTCTAAAGTTACCACCACATAAAGTGACGCATGTCAGATTTGCAAAATTAGGCCTGGTCAGGAAGGGGAAAATGGCCCAGACTGGAAGTGGTTAACATATTTTTAAAGAATGTTTGATGATGTTATTTTTAATTTTCCATGTATTATATTTAAACAAAAAACATTAAATCCTGCAGCTTTTTCACACTGGCTGCTACGTCTAATAATTGGAGCCCCTTCTTGGTCTGTACAGACCACTCTACTGCAGTTAAATCTACTTTCACACTCGCGTTTTGGCTTTCCGTTTGTGAAATCCGTTTGCATTCTAATGCATTCTGAATTGAAAAAGATCCGCTCAGAATGCATCAGTTCAGTCTCCATTTTGCTTTGGAGACGGAACGCTTCTTGCAGCTGATGAAACTGAGCCAAACGGACCCGTCCTGGCACACAATGTAAGTCAATCGGGACGGATCCGTTTTCACTGACACAATCTGGCACAATAGAAAACGGTTCCGTCCTCCATAGACTTTCAATGGTGTTCAAGACTTATCCATCTTGGCTACGTTAACCTGTTGCCAACCGCCGAACGCAGGATTGCGTCCTGGCGGCGGTCGGTTTGTTCCTCCTGGACGCGCCGGGGTGTCATCTCGCGAGACGCGAGATTTCCTGTGAATGCGAGCACGCGCGTGCGTTCACAGGATCGCGTCGGAGAGAAGTTGAACTACAGCCTGCCAGCGCTGATCGTGCGCTGGCAGGCTGTAGAAGTAAAAAAAAAAATGGCATATCAGACGCTGTTTTGTTAACAGCGTCTGATATGCTTGCTGATCGTTCCTTTGGTGGTCCCTTTTGCTTGGGACCACCAAAGGAATCTTTTGTAAGTGCACCAATCACCACACAGACCCCCCCATCCACCCCCCCCATCACTGATTAACCCCCGATTAACCCCTGATCACCCCATGTCACCCCCTGTCACTAATCACCCCCCTGTAAGGCTCATTCAGACGTCTGTATGTGTTTTGCGGATCCATGGATCCGCAAAACACGGACACCGGCAATGTGCTTTCCGCATTTTGCGGATCCGCACATTGCCAGAACTATATAGAAAATGCCTTTTCTTGTCCGCAATTGCGGACAAGAATAGGACATGCTCTATCTTTTGCGGAGCTGCGGACGGATGTTTGGGGCCGAAACCCGGAAGTTTGCGGCCACAGCTCCGCAAATGCTGATGCGCGAGCACATAGTGTGCTCTCCGCATCACCGCCGGCCCCATTCACACTGAATGGGTCCGCATCTATTCCGCAGAATTGCGGAATAGATGCGGACATTTTTTGAGGACGTGTGAATGGAGCCTTACTTTTTTTTTTTTTGCACATTTTTTGGCAGAGATTTTTTCATCCACATTGATTGATTCGAATGAGGAAATCTGTGCCGTTTTTTTTTTTTTCAGCCCAGAGGCTGAACGGGAAAAAAAAACTCATTACCCGTATGCTCAATATAAGGAGAATCGCAGAAACTCCTAATGCTGGCCATACGTGTAATGATTGCGGAGACCCTCAAATGCCAGGGCAGTACAAACACCTCACATGTGACCCCATTTTAGAAAGAAGACACCCCAAGGTATTCCGTGAGGGGTATGGTGAGTTCATGTAAAATTTTATTTTTTGTCACTAGTTAGTGGAAATTTGAGACTTTGTAAAAAAAAAAAAATATATATATATCAATTTCCGCTAACTTGTGCCAAAAAAAAAAATAAAATCTGTGAACTTGTACATGCTTTGTAGGTGTATTTTACATATACTACAGTTAGGAGAGAATATCTCTGTAAATTGACAACTTTGTATAAAATTTTTAAAAAGTTGTCATTTACAGAGATATTTCACACCCAGCAGGGGTATATGTAAAATACACCCTAAAACTCATTGCCCTACTTCTCCTGAGTACGGCGATACCACATGAGTGACACTTTTTTGCAGCCAAGATGCGTAAAGGGGCCCTAAAACCAATGAGTACCTTTTAGGATTTCACAGGACATTTTTACGCATTTTGGATTCTCACGCTTAGGGCCCCTAAAATGCCAGGGCAGTATAAATACCCCACATGTGACCCCATTTTGGAAAGAAGACACCCCAAGGTATTCTGTGAGGGGCATGGCGAGTTCACAGAATTTTTATTTTTTTTTGGCACAAGTTAGCGGAAATTGATATATTTTTTTTTTTACAAAGTCTCATATTTCACTAACTTGTGACAAAAAATAAAATTTTACATGAACTCACCATACCCCTCACGGAACACCTTGGGGTGTCTACTTTCTAAAATGGGGTCACTTGTGGGGCATTTTTACTGCCCTGGCATTTTAGGGGCCCCTAAAGCGTGAGAAGAAGTCTGGAATCCAATTGTGTAAAAATGCCCTGTGAAATCCTAAAGGTACTCATTAGAATTTGGGCCCCTTTGCACATCTTGGCTGCAAAATAGTGTCACACATGTGGTATCGCTGTACTCAGGAGAAGTAGGGCAATGAGTTTTGGGGTGTATTTTTACATATACCCATGCTGGGTGTGAGAAATATCTCTGTAAACGACAACTTTTTAAAAAATTTTATACAAAGTTGTCAGTTTACAGAGATATTTCTCTCACCCAACATGGTTATATGTAAAAATACACCCCAAAACACATTGCCCTACTTCTCCTGAGTACGGCGATACCACATGAGTGACACTTTTTTGCAGCCTGGGTGCGCAAAGGGGCCCAAATTAAAACGAGTACCTTTAGCTTTTACATGGCTGCTCACAATTTAGCCCCGCCCAAAATGCCAGAACAGTAAACACACCCCACACATGACCCCATTTCCGAAAGTAGACACCCCAAGGTATTCACTGAGGGGCATAGTGAGTCCGTGGGAGATTTTATTTTTTTTGCCAGAAGTTAGCAGAAATGGAAACGTTATTATATTATTTTTTTTCTCAGAAAGTGTCATTTTCCGCTAACTTGTGAAAAAAAATGAAATGATACATAAACTCACCATGCCCCTCCGCGAATACTTTGGGGTGTCTTCTTTCTAAAATGGTGTCATTTGGGGGGTATTTATACTATCCTGGCATTCTAGCACCTGAAGAAACATGACAGGTGCTCAGAAAGTCAGAGCTGCTTCAAAATGCGGAAATTCACTTTTTTGCCCCATAGTTTGTAAACGCTATAACTTTTACCCAAACCAATAAATATACACTTATTGGATTTTTTTTTTTTATCAAAGACATGTAGAACAATACATTTTGAGAAAAATTTATATAGAAGTAGTTTAAAAAAAAAAAATTTACAACAGAAAGTGAAAAATGTCATTTTTTTGCAAAAATTTCGGTCATTTTTGGTTAATAGCAAAAAAAGTTAAAATGTCAGCAGCAATGAAATACCACCAAATGAAAGCTCTATTAGTGAGAAGAAAAGGAGGTAAAATTCATTTGGGTGGTAAGTTGTATGACGGAGCAATAAACGGTGAAAGTAGTGTAGTGCAGAATTGTAAAAAGTGGCCTGGTCATTAAGGGTGTTTAAGCTAGGGGGGCTGAAGTGGTTAAAGATAATACAAAATGGATCCATTCTGAACGGATGCAGACGGTTGTATTATCTGACGCGAGTGTGAAAGTAGCCTAACTTATTCTAATCCTGCCTGTAATGATAAGGAGATATCACCTCTGTGTATAGATAAGACAGGATCCACCATTTATAACAGGTGATTGTCAAATGTTATCTATTCCTTCCGTGTACAATGACCTCTGCACAGGTCACAGCATGCGCAGAAAACTCTCCCATAAAGTAAGGTCCCCTCCTGACCAGTGTGTCTATGACCCATGGGGCTGCCATTTAATTCTGTGTAAATGCTGTTAAGAACAGCTCAGGAGAGATGGCCGCCCCATAATCATGTTCAGGAAATAGAATTAAAAATCTGCAATCAGAAAATAAAAATAGATTAGAAGAAAAGGAGATGTGTTACTCTCTGGTTTTAACTGGCCGATAAAAATTTTGGTGACCCATTTCCTTTAAGTTACACGGCTAAGGGCTCATGCACACGAACATATTTTCTTTCCGTGTCCGTTCCGGGGTTTTTTTGCGGACCGTATGCGGAACTCTTAATTTCAATGGGTCCGTAAAAAAACTAAACAAAACATAAAAACGGAAGTTACTCCGTGTGCATTCCGTTTCCGAATGCCTGTTCCGCAAAAATAATAGAACATGTCCTATTATTGTCCGTATTATGGACAAGGATAAGATTGTTGTATTAGGGGCCAACTGTTCCCGCAAAATACGGAATGCACATGGACGTCATCCCTTTTTTTTTGCAAAATACATACGGTCGTGTGCATGAGCCCTAAGGCTGAGTTCACACTTCAGTTATTTTCATAAGTTATAGAGAGCCATAACCCGTAGTGAAGCCTACTCAGATAAGGTATTCTGGACAGATCTGCACCAGTTCTCTGTTTTTGACCCGCACTTGGTTTTTGGCTCACAATAAAGGCCCTTGCACACGACCTTATGCGCTCCGAGATATACAGTTTGTGAGTGGGCCATATGTCCTGTAGCGGCATGGATCGTGCGCACGGGAGCACACAGCATCATATATTACAATAATTCTGTGCATGTCGGGCCGCCCGCGGGGCTATTGTCCTGCGCTCATAAGATCGTACGAGTGCGGAACAATAGTCCTGCGGGCGGCCCGACGTGCACAGCATTATTGTAATATATGATGCTGTGTGCTCCCGGTCAATGCCGCTACGGGACATATGGCCTGCTCACGGACCGAATGTCTCGGAGGGCATACGGTCATGTGCAGGGGCCCTAACTGATAGAAATAACTGACCAAATAAATGAAGTGTGAAATCAGTCTAATTTATCTTAAGAATGCAGGCCTCTATTTACTACTGCCTATATTCTGATGACAGCCTAGCATACAAACAACGTTCAGAAACCTCACATAAAAGGTATGAACAGGGAGGAAGCAACAACATGGTAAGATCATAAAACACAGGAAGTTTAATATAAAATGAGCAAAGTACGGTTGTTTATATCAATATACAATGTAGGAGAGCACGTCATCAGGTCCGTGCTGCCTGGGAAAAGTTCCCTTTAAAACGGGTGCCTCCCTATATATGCAAACAAGGAGAGACCTGTTAATCAAGCCAGGCAGGTCTGGGAGAAGCTGCCCAACTAGAATTCTTCTACCCATGTCGCAGGCTTTCAGAGTAAGGCCTCATCCACATTTCCGTGTCAGTGACACATCTGTGAAAAAAAAGCGTACGTGTTTCATCCGTAAAGGATCCGTGGTTGGTCCGTGTGTCATCTCTAATTCACCGACATTGCTCAGCTGAAAATTAATTTCCAAAAGAATCTCCTATTAGTCTTCAGTGAAAAACGGACGCAACACGGACGTGTGTCAGGGATTTTCACGGACCCATAGATTTCAATGGGCGTGCTTAATCCGCATCATGGATCAAAGTAGTGCATGTCCCTGTGATTTTTTTACTGAACCACAGCCAGTTTAAAAAAAATACTGAAATGTGAACAGACACATTTAAATCAATGGGTGCGTGTGCTGTCCGTGGAAAATGCGGACAGCGCACGTCAGTGAAAAACGGAAATGTGGACGAGGCCTAAAACATAGCTTGCTGTCACAAGGGGACCCTGCGTGCTTCCCATAGTTCAGGCAGCAGAAAACTTGATGACAGATTCATTTTATTTGGTGGGGGTAAAGAGACAATCTGATAAATTATCCCCTGCTAGATTGATGCGGCTTCCAATAGGGTCCCTCATTTAAATGACGCGATGGTCAAGAATGCACACTAGGTAGGGGTCAGTAACCTCTGGCTCTCCATCTGTTGTGAAACTACAAACCTCAACATGCTCTATTCACTTCAGTGGGAGTTTTGAGAGCAGCCAAGCAAGCATGCATGCTGGGAATTGTAGTTTCCCCAGAGCTGGAGTGCCAGAGGTTGCTGACCTCTATGGGACCGACTGTGCTAGTCTAGTGAAAGATTTTAAAAAGTTAATCCTCTCCAGTGGATAGAGGGTAACCTGTTATTTCCCAAATACCCCTTTAACACCCTAAAGTCAATATATATACATATCTTTAGGTTCTGCATTAAGTTTACAAGATGAGAAGGCAGATTTTCTAGGAGTCGTCCCCAGAACCATTTTCCTGGTCATGAAAGGCATGGCTCACGCAATGCTTCTGTTCTGGTGTCTGGACAGGATCCTGGCTGGACTGTTGCTGAGTATTTCATTATTGCATTCCCTTTTGTATTAGTCGAGGGCTGGCTCAGCATTTTAGCAGAGTCAGGTAGGCCATTCTCTTTGTGTCTCGCATCCACATTACAAATGCCGCATTCACAGTATTTTGTCCGAGTACAATTTCTAGGCTTAGCTGGATTGAACTGGACACATTTTGCTCAGCAATTATTTGCCCTCCATTAGACGTCTACTTTGGATTATTAAATGTACACCTCCTGCACAAACCAAATCTTAAAAGCTAAAATAGTAGAGAAAAGAATGAATAACGCAAACCAATTTCACTTGACAAACTTCCATGAAAAACCAAATGCTGGCATTCTAGTTTGTACGTCATGGGCATATCCATACATGTAGATATGCTGGACACACAGAACAGTGTATATCTATGGTAAGGCCTCTTTCACACTAGTGTTTTGGATTCCGTTTGTGAGATCCGTTTCAGGGCTCTCACAAACGATCCAAAACGGATCAGTTAAGCCCCAATGCATTCTGAATGGATAAGGATCCGTTCAGAATGCATCAGTTCGGCTCCGTTCCGCTTCTATTCTGTTTTGGAGGCGGACACAAAAACGCAGCATGCAGCATTTTGGTGTCCGTCTGAAGAGGCGGAGCCTAACGGATCCGTTTTGAATTACAATGTAAGTTAATGGGGAAGGATCCGTTTTCAATGACACAATATGGTGCATTTGAAAACGGATCCGTTCCCCATTGACTTTTAATGTAATTCAAAACGGATCCGTTCCCCATTGACTTTCAATGTAATTCAAAACGGATCCGTTTTGGACTTTGTCATTTTTCTTTTAACTAATGCAAACGGATCCGTTCTGAACTGATACAAACATTTGCATTATAGGTGCGGATCCGTCTTTGCAAATAAACAGACGGATCCGCACCAACGCAAGTGTGAAAGTACCCTAACCAGTATGGACTGTGGCAGGGAAAATCGGATGGTTTTGCATGCATGTGAACAAGACATGAAGAGGTTTGCTGTACAGTGATCTATGACTTTACAGTATTAAAACCTTTCAGATCTGTAAAGTAAAGATATTAGGAGGCCCATTACAAGTAACACTGTGGAACCAACTGCAGGGGGAAACTCTGTAGCATATTACTGTACATGCAAAGTGGATAAGATTTAACTGAACTGCTGCAAAAATTCTGCATCAGAAAGTGATCCACAGTGTGGATTTAAATCCTTATGGACCCAGCATTTTTTTACTCTCCGCCTCCCTGATAATTTTATTCTGCTCACATCGCCGTATGTGGGGTGGAGTTTTGCACGACAAATTGTACTTTCTAATGTCACCATTTAATTTTGCATATGATGTAGTAGTAGGAACATGGAACAAAATTCCAAATGGCATACTTGAAAACTATATTACACTGGCGCTTTTATCCTCTATGACCTATCGCTGACGCTGCAGTACCACAGCAGCACCGCCACTGCTGCAAAAAGCAGAAAAACTAATTATAATATGGTTCTGCGCGACAATATCCCACACTCCCTACAGTACCATAAACAGAGGTAAACGTGCATTCACAGGATTAAATTCAAATATGTATAAATGTAGCTATTTGAACTTTGCTGTCCCTTTTCTGCACGTACCGATCAAGTATGCTGGTACCAGCATATAAAAGAGGATTGATACGCGCAGATGCCATGGTCAAACGTGACCAAAGAATGTGGAGGAACAAAAACCCAGAAGCACGTACTTCAAGGTGTGCGTCGGGTCCCCCCCCGGAGAGGATTGGAGGAGCTGGAGTGTGGCAGGGCTCTATAGGAACATAGCAAAATCCTCAGAGGCCAATGCTAATGCATTGGAGTCTAGGAGTATAGCAATCTAATGATTGCTTGTTATAGTTCCCTATGGGAACTATAAAAAAAAAAAAAAAAAAAAAGTGGAAAAATTAAATGTTTTTCAAAATATAGAAAAATAAAATATAACAATTCAAATCATTCACCTTTCCGCTAAATGAAAATAAAAACACAAACAATAAAAAAAAAAACACATCATGAGCATTGTCATGTGCGAAAACGCTCATACTATTAAGATCTAAAAACATTTATCCAATACGGCAAAACAGAAAAAAGTCAAACTGGTCGATTTGCCGTTTTCTTGGTCCTCCAACAAAAAAATTAAACAGTTATTAGAAAGTGATACACACCCCAAAATAGGTAGTAGAGACCACCATGGACCTGGGGAGCGCCGAAATAGGAGAAGTAGGGGATTAGTGTGGGCAATATCACTTCTTATTGCCATAATGACCCTTCTATTTTACACCACAATTTGGGTGCAAAGGGTAGTCCCTTTCTCGCTAAGCCCCACCCACTAGTTGGGTCAGAAAAAAGTGTAGATACCCTAGAAATGCCAAATGTCAACAATTTGCAACCATTTTTACACAGATTTCTGGTACAGACACATTAGTGAATCTGGGAGTATATCACAACTTTCTGTATGAATCTGAAAACCCTCTGCTCAGTATGAAATAAGAGCCACGCAGAGGTACAGTAACCGAGATGTGTTACCACCCTTTTACAGTCCTAAATATCACTGAGGTTGTACAGAGCTGTAATTCAGTATCATACTTTTTAGGCTACGTTCACACGACGACAATTGTCGCGTGACAAATCGTGAACCACTACACTGCAACATTTGTAGCGCGACATTGATGTCACATTAATGTTGCGCGACAATTTTTATAATGGGAGTCTATGGTGGTGTCGCACGTGCAATCCCGGATGGATTTTTTCCGACTGTCGTGTCGTAGTCGCATCATGTCGCAATGCGACACCATAGACTCCCATTATAAAAATTGTCACGCGACAATTGTCGTCGTGTGAACGTAGCCTTAAACCCCAACTTTTTAAGCTTCTGTTCATCCTAGCAAATATGGATTTCTACTGGGGGTGTTGTCAGCTATCTGGTTCATTTTTGCCATCAAGAATAATGTAGTCTCCATTGCTATTCTTGCTGACAAAAACATTTTCTGTTCTCAAAGAATTCCACCTGAAAACGTAGCCCATTTTGAGGTTACCCACCATCCATTTTGGGATTTGTTAAACCAGGTTGTTAGGTTCAATATTTAATTTTTTAGTCCGGGTTTGCACTTGCGTTATGGTATTCCGTAATAGGTTTCGTTTCTAATGGAATATAATGGAATTCGTAGCTGGAATGTAAAACAGAAGCCTTTAAGAGGCATTCCATTTTGATCCGTCATAATAGAAGTCTATGGGCAAACGGATTCGTCTAGTTTCCTTTATGCAGTACGGAAAAAAAAAGTCCTGTCGACAGTGCGAACCTGGTATTAATCCCAACAAGATCAAAAGTATGAAGGAAAGAGTCTTTCTTGGATCCAAGTTTGTGAACAAGGTCTTGGGCAGCTTTCACACATCAGTGTTTGGTCAGTGATTTCCATCAGATATTGTGAGCCATAACCAAGAGTGAAGCCTACATAGAGAAAAGGTATAATGGGAAGATTTGTTCCTGTTCTGTGTAGCCACTTTTGGCTCACAATTACTGAGGGAAATCAATGACTAAACACTTAGGTCTATTACACACAACCGTATAGTTTTGCGGTCCGCAAAAAACGGATCTGCAAAAACAACGGATGACATTCCGTTTTTTGCAGAACGGAACATCTGGCCCCTAATAGAACAGTACTATCCTTGTCCGTGATGTGGACAAGAATAGGACAAGTTCTATCTTTTAATTGAACGGAAATACGGAAACGGAATGCATACGGAGTACCTTGTTTTTTTTTTGTGGACCCATCAATGGTTCCGTATACGGAATGCAAAAAACGGCCTCTTGCATACGACCATATGGCTTTTTCAGGCCATTTTGCGGTCTGTATTTCACGGATCTGTTGTTCCGTTTTTTGTTACAGTAGTGCTTTCATTTCCGTTCGGTTTCCATATGTGATCTGTTTTTTGCAGATCAGAAACGGAAGCATGGCATATACAGTAATTACATTGAAAAATTGGGCTGGTCAGAAAATTTTTAATAGCTGGTTCCGCAAAAACCGGAACGGATGCAAAAGACCTACGGATGCATTCCGTATCCGTTCAGTTTTTTTTACAGCCCTATTGACTTGAATGGAACCACGGAACATGATTTGTGGGAACGGAACGGAGAAATGGAAACGGAATGCATACGGAGTACATTCTGTTTTTTTTTGCGAACCCATTAAAATGAATAATTTCGTATACGGACCGCAAAAAACGGAACGTAAACGGCCCTGTTTACTCTGTATCATGGATATGGACCCATTGACTCTAGTAGGTTCGCAATTCGCAAGATACGGAGCAGTGCGGAGCAAAGGCACGGATCGGATGCCCACGGAAGCACTTACGTGGGATTTCGGTCCATGCCTCCACACTGCAAAAAAACTGATAATGTGCTATTTTTCTTCGGTGCCGTTCATCTCTTATGGATCAATTGATGGTCCGCATCCCCATACAAACGGTGCTAATGCATTGCGGACCGCTATTTGTGGTCCACAGCATGGGGACGGGGCACACGTTTGTGTACATGAGCCCTTAGGCTGCATTCACACAGCTGCTTTAAAGCTTTTTTTATTTGTTATGGAGCTGGAATAGGGCTGCTATGTGGCCTGACGTTCTGCAATGACGGTATAAATATCTTTGTAGGTTTGGCACCTGACAGCATAATATGGCAGTACAGGGAGTTCCTGTGGCTCTGTAGTATGGATTTGTAGGACACACTGCTATACAGCCTCTGCAGGCAGGTCTGTCGTGTGCATGAGCCCTTATGCCACTTTCACAGGGTCAGCATTTTTCATCAAAATCAGAAACGGGGGCCAAACACATAAGGGTACTTTCACACTAGCGTTTTGGATTCCGTTTGTGAGATCCGTTTCAGGGCTCTCACAAACGGTCCAAAACGGATCAGTTAAGCCCCAATGCATTCTGAACGGATAAGGATCCGTTCAGAATGCATCAGTTCGTCTCCGTTCCGCTTACATTCTGTTTTGGAGGCGGACACAAAAACGCAGCATGCAGCATTTTGGTGTCCGTCTGAAGATGAGGAGCCGAACGGATCCCTTTTGAATTACAATGCAAGTCAATAGGGACGGATCCGTTTTCAATGACACAATATGGTGCATTTGAAAACGGATCTGTTCCCCATTGACTTTATAATTTTTCTTTAAAACTAATGCAAACGGATCCGTTCTGAACGGATACAAACGTTTGCATTATAGGTGTGGATCCGTCTGTGCAAATAAACAGTAGTGTAAAAGTGTGAAAGTACCCTAAGAGGTACGCATCTTTCTATTATACTTTCTCTGTAGGCTCCACTCCTGGTTTTGGCTTACACGTACTGCCTGTGTGTAAATGGCCTTTCACCACATTTAACCCCTATGAGCTAAACATATGCTCATGTCCAGAGTTATAATAGGATCCCTAAGGTGGCCTTATAAACCTCATTTGTGGCTTTATTGTGCTAAAAAACAGGTTTTACTAACCCGTCAATCAATGAATTAAGGTGCCCAAGGGGAGGTGTGTGGATCCATGGTGCCCGGCCGTTCGGTGCTCAGCGCCGCCTTCTTCACCTCTGCGCCGCCTCTCCCTCTGTCCCCCTCCTCCTGCTTTCAGAATAAATTTAAGAAGCAACCTGATTTAAAGGATCATGCACACAACCGTATATATATTTTGCGGTCTGCAAAAAAAAGGATGACATCAGTGTTCCATCCTTTTTTTTTGTGTGGATCCATTGTAACAATCCCTGTCCTTGTCCACAAACCGGACAATAATAGGACATGATCTATTTTTTTGTTGAACGAACATGCAAATACAGAATGTATATGGAGTCATTTCCGTTTTTTTTTGGCCCCATTGAAATGAATGGTTTCGCATATGGGCCGCAAAAAAAAAAAATAAAAAACTAAGACACGGACAAAAAATACCTTCATGTGAATAAGAACAAGCTTCCTTACCTTTGACATTTATCTTGTTCATCCAAGCGCTGTACAATCACAAAAGGTAAGAGATTTTCAGGAAATTCCCTGCCTAGCAACTACCAAGTCAACTGACAGGTTTCTCCAGCTTAAAGCATTATAGATAGTTTACTGCGTGCCTTTAGGTCAGAGGGTCACTTACACTTACATTTTTGTTGTGTGTTGGGGTCCAATGCCTATACGGCGACCACTGACTTCCCAGGGAACTGCCCCAGCCACACAACTATCCCTGCGCTTGGAGTCCATGTGAGAAACGCGCATTACAAATGTTTGTCATTGTCATGTTTGAAATTTAGCAAGCACTAATCAGCTCACTGCCTTAGCTACACGTCCGTCTGTAATTGTGCATGGGCAATGGTGAGATAATCCACTTGACCGGAAAACGATGTTGTCCAGCGCTAATAGCGGGTCCACTTTATTGCAGTCATACAGTGATACATACAGAATTCCCCATGGAAGGCAGTCAACGTGTTGGAAATCTGTCCTTGCTCATAACAACTCTACCATTCAAATACCCCCCTTTATATAAAAAAAAAACATAATGTCATGTGATCAGATCACATGATGGGAATCTTTGTACAATGTAAAAAAACAAATAAGTTATGACAATAGAACATCCGATATATTTGTGAAAATATTTATAATTTATTAATAATAATAAATACAAAGAAATCAAATCCCGTTCTTCATTAAAGGGAACCTGTCACCAGGAAATTCACTGATAAAGCAGGCATGCTGCCTTGTAGGGCCCACTCTGCTGAAAATAATGATACCTTTCACTTGGTGATCTGTTGCTTTATTTTGGAGAAATGGTACATTTATTCCATATGCTAATGAGCTGATTTGAGTCCAGTAGTTGATATGAGTCCAGCATTTTTTCTAATCAGAGCTGTAGCCCCGCCCCTATTCACTTCTTCAGATGTAAAATGGGCGTGGTTTATTACATCCTTCATTCAATTTAATAATTGGCGGGAAATGAATAACAGGGAATGCTAAGGTATTATATGTCTGAGGTAAAAAAAGGGGGAGGAATATACTATTGAAGTTAGTAATTATAATAAGGGCTACTTTGTTCATGGGGTGATAAACACATGATGGCTGATAAGGGACATGTCACCGTGGGTATGGCAGTTAGGCTTTAAAGTGAAAGGCAGCAAGGCTTGTATTGGCTATAATGCAGGTCAGTTTTTTAAACCACGCCCCTTTTACAACTGAAGAAGTAAATAGGGGAGGGGCTACAGCTCTGAATAGAAAAAACGCTGGACTCATATCAACTACTGGACTCAAATCAGCTCATTAGCATATTGATTAAAAGTACTTTTTCTCCACAATAAAGCAACAGATCACCAAGTAAAAGGTATAATTATATTCAGCAGAGTGAGTCCTACAAGGCAGCATGCCTGGTATATCAGTGAATTTCCTGGTGACAGGTTCTCTTTAAGGCCTGTGACTTGACATGTCTTTAACATACAAATCAAATATGTCTCACGACTTTCTGTTATAATCTCCTCCCCTACACGGGCGATAAACCTTCTTAATGCCCTGGAATGAAAAACTTGAAAAATCCCCAGTATGTGCATCACCCAAAGTGCTTTGTGAGCGCGGATACATTGGTTTTGTCTGTAGTTGCCTCTGAAATGTAGCGATTTAGGAGTTTTAGGAGGGCCAGATGTTCGTACCACATATTGTACATTACATTTCATACCCCATCGTGTGAATGTTTATAGGGGTTGTCCCGGACATTTCCCCCTTTTAACCCAGGTAGCCCCTCTGATAGGAGCATTTCAGAGCTGTTTAGGGCAGGGCAAGGGTTTTTTTGTTTACATTTTTTCACTGCTAGGCGGAGGCTTCCACCCAGCAGTGTTGCCGGCAGGGTGGATAAAAATCAATGATTTAAAAAAAAAAAAAAAAAAAAAAAAAAATCGGATTTGATTTAAATCGGATTTTTTTTATTTAAATCGGATTTTTTTATTTATTTAAATTGGATTTTTTTTTATATAAAATGCTTTTTGAGGAAAATATATTACCATCCAAAAGTTATTCAATCATGAAATAAATTAGTTTTTTAATTATGTAGAATAAGGCTGTATATGTTAAAAAAAATTTGGGTAAATAAATTCCATTAATCCATTCACAATGTCAGGCTCTTCCAGAGGTTTTTGTAAGATTATTGGGCAGTTTCTCTGCCTACAAGATATTATCACAGATTCTTGCTTTACTTTTGCAGTTCTCAAAACTGAATTTGACTCAGCAGAGATCACATGCCTCTTCTTCACAGCAAATCTTCATCTACTTGCATATTATAAGTTATACCAGCAAGAATTAGTCTCAGGGCTACTTTTACATTTGCGTTCGGTGCGGGTCCGTCCAGTACTTGTACAGACGGATCCGCACTGAAAATACAAACCAATGCATCCGTTCAGAACGGATCGGTTTGTATTATATGTGGAAAAAAATGCTAAGTCCCAAACAGATACGTTCTGACCCCCATTGAAAGTCAATGCAAACAGATACGTCCCCATTGACTTACATCGTAAGTCAGGACGGATCCGTTTGGCTCAGCATCGCTAGACGGACACCAAAACTCTGCAAACTCTGTCCGCCTCCAAAACGGAAAGGAGGCGGTATGGAGCCAAACCAGTGCATTCTGAACGGATCCGCCTCCATTCGGAATGCATTTGGGCTGAACGGATCAGTTTGGGGCCTCTTGTGAGACCTTCAAACGGATCTCACAAGCGGATCCCCAAACGCAACTGTGAAAGTAGCTTTATGTAGAAAACTATGATTTAAATCAAGCCTTACTGACTAGTGATTTAAATCATGATTTAAATTAAATTCACCCTGGTTGCCGGTGACGCGACCGGTACTAAAGCCTGCCCATCTGTGCGGGTGACATCACCAGGCTCACTGCTAGGCGAAAGCCTCAGCCTAGCAGAGACCCGGTACGTCACCAGTAATGAACAAGCCCTTTACCTGCGCGTTTCAGCACAGTGGAAGGGACAGCATCGGAGCGTGAAATGCTACGATGCTCATATCAGAGGGGCTGCCTGGATGAAGAGAATATGTTTGGGTTCAGCTCTGAATCCAGACAATCCCTTTAAATGTCTGAGAAATGGCACATGACTGAAAAGAATTCAGTACACGGGCCATAATTGCAAACTTTGCACCTGGGGTGGCGACACTGATGAACCCGGAAAACCAGTTTGTTAGTTTTTTTCATTTTTTTTCTTCTGCCCTACACAGACTATGAGAAAGAATGTCTCCTAAGGTAGAAATAAAATAAACCACTTCCTTTAATATAGTGTCTTGTTCTAACAAAGGTAGGTACTTCTTTGTTATACCTTTGACCTGTGGATATCGTCTGCTTACAAATAAAACACTTGCCCTTTCTCTTTATTCTCCTCCTATCTCTATGTGCTTCCTCTATCAATATATCTTCCTTTTTGATATTTGTTACTCTGTAGCCTTCTTCAAAACCTGTTCAGAATATGCTCTCATTTTCAAACATTGGTAGAATTTCTTGGTTTCTTCTCCAAATATTTTATCATCAGTATATCTAATAGGAACAGGTTCACCAAGAGGATGTTGCCACTGATATAGTTACCTGCAGTGCTTTGTCTATATGGTAGAATCACAACCAAGAAAGAAGAAACATTTTTGTCATTATCGTTGATTTAAATCAACAAACAATGGGTAAATCAGATCAGTTGCAAGTATGAGAAACTCAGTATACACTGTAGTATACACACTGAACATATCCAGCTAATCTCTTAAAATCGTCACACCCAAGGAGTGCAGTATTGTTGAATAAAGAGATGTTACAGGTCGCCCAAGGAGTTGGAAGTATTCATCCTCCCAGGACCCCAAGTGCTCACAAAGTGAGCTAAAGCCGGTCGCTATAGGTTTAAGGGAGGGTGGGAACCGCACCTTCCGTAGACAATAGAAAAGTGTCGGACTGTCAACACCAACACAACAAAAATATCTGTGTGCATGAGCCCTTAGTCACATGTATGAACTGTAATGTACAATATGTGGGATAAACATCTGGCCCTCCTAAAATATGCATAAAGCTTATGCATTAGTTATAAAGAAAACCAATGTATCTGTGCTCACAAAGCACTTTAGGGATGCACATACTGAGGATTTCTGAACCTTTTCATTCCAGGGCATTAAGAGGGTTTATCACCCGTGTAGGGGCGGAGATTATAATAGAAAATTGCGCAGTCGTGTGACACTGGATTTGTGTGTTAAAGACACATATACAGTATATGGATATATACACACACAAGACACACATACTCCTATAGATCGCCAAGTGTATGAGTTGTTTCATGAGTAGGGATGAGCGAGCTCGTGTTTTCAAGTTTGGCGTACAAGCTTCGGGTTATCTAAGAATTCCGTTATGGATTCCGCTACCACGGACAATAACTTATGGTCAGTGGTAGCGGAATCCATAACGGAATTCTTAGATAACCCGAAGCTTGAAGGCCGAACTTGAAAACACTAGTTCGCTCATCCCTAGTCATGAGTAAGGACTGTGTTCCAGCCCAAAACACGTTGACTGTCTTCCATGGGGAATTCTGTCAGTACCGCTGTATTTTAATGGACTACAATAAAGTGGATTATTTTTCATGGAACTGCAGTTGGTACTGGACATATTTTTCTTAATGTTGAAATGTAGTCTGCCAGCTTGGCTGTCAGGGATCATAGATACATTAGGAGGCAGCATCCATATATTCAGATTATAACCTACATACAGCTAAATTGGATTGTTTCTGCAGCAGGCACACGGATTTCTACAACCCCATCCAGATGAACTTTATCAGTCTGATCTTACCCCTTACCACTGCAGTGATTTCTGACATTTTTCAGCCCTGCCTTCCAAGAATCACAACTTGAGCCTACACAGAGATAGTGTAAGGAAAGATCTGCACCTGTTCTGCGTTTAGAGCCGCACCTGGTTTTGGCTCACAATCACTGATGGAAATCACTGACATGAATCAGTTCTAAATGAGAAAACAGCAGCCAATATTTAGCCATGTGTTTTAGGCCTCATGTTCATAAACAAAGATGGCTGGCACTCCTCCTTGTCGATGGTGCTCTGTGTTGTTGGAGTATCCCAAATAATATGAAGTGGAAAAACACGGCACTCTGGGGACAATTTGATTATAATGCAGTAAGGTTTTTTATTTATTTATTCAGCCACCATTAAAGTTACATGATAGTGTATGTCCAAAGTTTTGGTCTAACCAAGACCTTTTTCAGGGCCTAGAAGTAGATAGTAGCAGACCGTATGCGGAACTATTCACTTCAATGGGTCGACAAAAAATTGAGCTTGATCCAACTCGGTCCTATACGTGAAATAGTTTAGTCCCCCAGTTTCCTGGACATCCCCTTGAGGCCTCATGCACACGAACGTATTTTCTTTCCGTGTCTGTTCCTTTTTTCTTTGCGGACCGTATACAGAAACATTTATTTCAACAGGTCCGCAAAAAAAAAAAAAAGGAAGATACTCCGTGTGCATTCCGTTTCCGTATGTCCGTTCCGCAAAAAAATAGAACATGTCCTATTATTGTCCGCATTACGGACAAGGATAGTACTGTTCTATGAAGGGCCAGCTGTTCTGTTCCGCAAAATATGGAATGCACATGGATGTCATCCGTATTTTTTGTGGATCCATTTTTTGCGGACTGCAAAATACATACGGTCGTGTGCATGAGCCCTTAAAAAAAAACTTTTTTTTTTTTTTTTTTTAGTATTCTCTCAACACGTGAAATGTTGCAGTAGGCTGCGATTACAAATCTCCTATCATTTTGGTTCTATTGCTCCTATGCAGACTATGCCTCTCCATGATAAGAGAGAGCAAACAGACTGGGTAGGGTGATCCTTCAGTCCCGTTCCCTTCCATCTCTCTTCTACCTCTAGCCAGCCTGCCAAATGTACAGTAGTAAACGAATGGAAGAAAGTAGGAGATTAACATGGTCTGCAAGGATATATTGCAGTTTCATTGTATATAGAAGCAGTCCGGAAGGGAGACTAGCAGGAGTGTTAAATTATGCAGATCCAGTAATTATATTTCTATGTCTGAGAGGTGCTAAACTGGAATTATACTTACTAGTAGTCAGCCGAAACTCATCAATGTTTCAAAAATTCTGGAAGGAAATCGGTCTCCAAAATCCTCTTCTGTTGTTGACTACCGTAGTCCACAATCCCAGTTAGTGACAACCTGTATTGTTTTTCCTGGAGATAGCAGTTGCTGCACTTACAATGACACATGTTCACATAGTGCAGTTTAAAGGTGTTAAACACCCCTTGGGGGCCGCTAGGGCAGACTCCCTAGCATGGCCAGACCAGCAGAGGAAATCATACTTACCTGATCCCCGTTGCTCGGTTCCAGCTCCTTCGTCCCCTTCCTCCAGGGCTGCTGCAGCTCAGGTCTCCGAAAGTCAACAATTGGTTTGACTCAGGTCACGTGGTCAGCGGTGACGTGTCTCCCATGTGTCATTTTACTGGGTCACATGACACATGGGAGACACGTCACCACTACAGCCAATCATTGGTTGCAGCGGCAACATGACCTTCGTCATACCAGATGCTGACACCGAGACACCTGCAGCAGCGCGTGGGGGTTGCGAAAGAGCAGAAAACCCAGCAGTAGGGATCAGACTAGCATGATTCCCTCTGCCGGCCCGGCCACGCTGGAGAAGTTTATCCCAGGTCCACTGCCCGCAGATTTACTCCTTAAATGCCATGATCAATGCTGACCGACACATCTGGGTGTTCACACAGGTAGAGATCTCCCCCTCTAGCTTCAGCGGCTCCCCGCTGCCAGAAGCCTTGCAAACTGCAATCTACGGAAGGCTATGAGGCCCAGCCTCCAGGGTTAACAATGTTTCTAGAATCAGTTTTGAATATTTTGACAGGAGTAGTTTATAAAATGGGGTTATCTATGTGTGATTTTTTATTATGTAAGCCTTTCAAAGTCACTTCATAACTAAATTGGTCCATAGTCAGTTTTTGAAGTTTTCTTGAAAATTTGAAAAAAAAAAAAAAATCGCTTCTAAAATTCTAAGTCTTCTAATGTCCTAAAATATTTACAAATATGTACAAAATGACGCCAACATAAAGTAGATATATTAGTACAGCGCTGGCCGGGTCTTTAACCACTTCAGCCCCCCTAGCTTAAACACCCTTAATGACCAGACCACTTTTTACAATTCTGCACTACACTACTTTCACCGTTTATTGCTCCGTCATACAACTTACCACCCAAATGAATTTTACCTCCTTTTCTTCTCACTAATAGAGCTTTCATTTGGTGGTATTTCATTGCTGCTGACATTTTAACTTTTTTTGCTATTAATCAAAAATGGCTGAAATTTTTGCAAAAAAAATGACATTTTTCACTTTCTGTTGTAAATTTTTTTTTTTTTAAAACTACATTTCTATATAAATTTTTCGCAAAATTTATTGTTCTACATGTCTTTGATAAAAAAAATCCAATAACTGTATATTTATTGGTTTGGGTAAAAGTTATAGCGTTTACAAACTATGGTGCAAAAAAGTGAATTTCGGCATTTTGAAGCAGCTCTGACTTTCTGAGCACCTGTCATGTTTCTTCAGGTGCTAGAATGTCAGGATAGTATAAATACCCCCCAAATTACACCATTTTAGAAAGAAGACACCCCAAAGTATTCGCGGAGGGGCATGGTGACTTCATGTATCATTTCATTTTTTTTCACAAGTTAGCGGAAAATGACACTGAGAAAAAAAATAGTTTCAATTTCTGCTAACTTCTGGCAAAAAAAATAAATAAATCTCAGACGGACTCACTATGCCCCTCAGTGAATACCTTGGGGTGTCTACTTTCCGAAATGGGGTCATTTGTGGGGTGTGTTTACTGTTCTGGCATTTTGGGCGGGGCTAAATTGTGAGCAGCCATGTAAAAGCTAAAGGTACTCGTTGGAATTTGGGCCCCTTTGCGCACCCAGGCTGCAAAAAAGTGTCACTCATGTGGTATCGCCGTACTCAGGAGAAGTAGGGCAATGTGTTTTGGGGTGTATTTTTACATATACCCATGTTGGGTGAGAGAAATATCTCTGTAAACTGACAACTTTGTGTGAGAAATATCGCTGTAAATGACAACTTTTTAAATTTTTTTATACAAAGTATGGGCATATATAAAAATACACCCCAAAACACATTGCCCTACTTCTCCTGAGTACGGCGATACCACATGTGTGACACTTTTTTGCAGCCAAGATGCGCAAAGGGGCCCAAATTCCAATGAGTACCTTTAGGATTTCACAGGGCATTTTTACGAATTTGGATTCTCACGCTTTAGGACCCCTAAAATGCCAGGGCAGTATAAATACCCCACATGTGACCCCATTTTGGAAAGAAGACACCCCAAGGTATTCCGTGAGGGGCATGGCGAGTTCACAGAAAAAAAAATTTTTGGCACAAGTTGGCGGAAATTGATAAATTTTTTTTTTTTACAAAGTCTCATATTCCACTAACTTGTGACAAAAAATAAAATTTTGCATGAACTCACCATACCCCTCACGGAATACCTTGGGGTGTCTTCTTTCTAAAATGGGGTCACATGTGAGGTGTTTGTACCGCCCTGACATTTGAAGGTCTCCGCAATCATTACACGTATGGCCAGCATTAGGAGTTTCTGCGATTCTCCTTATATTGGGCTGAACAGCACAGATTTTTTCATTTGCATCGATCATCGTGGATGAAAAAATCTCTGCCAAAATCAGTGACTGCGGTGCGGTGGGCTGGGCGCTAGCTACCTAACAAGTAGCTAGCTAACTGGCAGTGATAAGGGACCTTTATGCCCCATTCACACGTCCGCAATTCTGTTTGCGGAACGGAATTGAGGACCCATTCATTTCTATGGGGACAGACTTTTTCCTGCTCGGATCCGGAATTGCGGATCCGCACTTCCAGGTCTGCACTTCCGTTCCGCAAAAATATAGAACATGTCCTATTCTTGTCCGCAATTGCGGACAAGAAAAGGCATTTTCTATATAGTTCTGGCAATGTGCGGATCTGCAAAATGCGGAAAGCACATTGCCGGTGTCCGTGTTTTGCGGATCAGTAAAACACATATGGACATGTGAATGGAGCCTTACAGGGGGGTGATCAGTGACAGGTGATCAGGGAGTCTATATGGGGTGATCAGGGGTTAATAAGTGACAGGGGGGGGTGGTGTAGTGTGGCGCTTGGTGCTACTTTACAGAGTTACCTGGTCCTCTGGTGGTCGATCCCAGCAAATGGGACCACCAGAGGACCAGGTAGCAGGTATATCAGACGCTGTTAACAAAACAGCGTCTGATATACCGCTTTGATGCGATTTAATTCGCATTTACAGCCTGCCAGCGATTGATCATAGTATCACTGCCGAGCTGTGCACTGCTGTGAGCACGCGCGCTCACAGCAAATCTCGCCTCTCGCGAGATGACGCGCGGATGCGTCCAGGAGGAACAAACCTGCCGCCTGGACGCATCCGTGCGTGTAGCGGTCGGCAGGCGGTTAAAGATGGGGCCCGCTGTGGATCGGGCGCCATAGGCTCAGGGGGACCTTCTTTTTGACACGGCAGCTCATGTAACCCTTCGGATGCTGTGGTCAATCCTGACCACAGAATCCGAGCGCACACTTCTGGGTATTCCCCAGGTCCCTCCGGTGGCGATCGGGTGAGCCAGAGCGTGTATGCACCAGAGAATGACAAGAGGCTGCTGCATAGTGTTTTCTATAGAGCACTTGTCTGTAGCAGAGCTCCATAGGAAACTAGTACACTTCTCATAGACTCCAATGCATTAGCAATGAACAGCAACCTAATGATTGCTTGTTGTAGAGCCCTATATAAAAATTGAAATCACCTCCCCTTTCACCAAAATAATATTTTCCCCATACGACAGACGGCAAAATAGAAAAAAACTTCAAAATGGCTGATTCACCGTTTTTAGTCGCTTCATTTCCAACAAACAATTAAATAAAAAGTGATCAAGAAGTCGTACACAACCCAGAATGGTATCTATGAAAAGTACAGAAAGCCCTGCAAAAAATGAGCTTCTTACACGTAACTACAAAAAAGTTATAGGGGTCAGAATATGGCACAAGGACTGCCACAGATCGCCTAATTTATGACGAGGCACAAAGTGTTAAAAAGCCGATCTAAGTAAACGTGCTCCGTAGCACCAGATCGTATCCCTGCAACATTGCTGACAAATATCCAGTGCAGCAATATACAGAGAGGTCGCAGGTTTGAGGAGTCAAGTGTCACACACAGTGCTACGTAGCCTTCAGCAATTCTCAGGAGACTCCGCACCAGTGTCTGTCTACAGTATGTGCTTTCAAATAAGCCGTCACTGAAAAAAAGAAGAAAAACTGGCACATCATGCTAGGAGCCATGTGACGGCAGATTGTTCAGAGGTTTATTACTCTTTGTTTTTCCCTCACTGAAAGGGTACATTATACATTTGCTTACACAAGAGCAAGTTTAGCTATGTTCACATGTTTGCACTGCATGGTGTGGCTGACACTTCAGTCGTGCACCCCTGCCCAGCCTGTCTGCCCCATAGGCTGATTTTAAAGGGAGTCTGTCACCTCATTTTGACATTATAGACCGCTTACATAGCGCTGTAGCATAACTCTAAATTATTTAATTGGTACCTTTGTTGTATTCTTGTGAAGTTCACCCGAGGCAAAAACTGACTTTTATTCGTATGTAAATGAGGGTTCGCAAGTGCCCAGCGGTGGTGTTCACTTCGTTGGAGCCCAGGCTCTGCCTCTTTTGCTCATATCCCCGCCCCAGCCTCTGCCCGACCTTCTCTTCACTTGCATCCTCCTTCTCTCCCAGCGAGATCCCGCGCCTACGACCTCCCTCGCTGGGCAGGAGGCATGCGCACTGCGACCTCCCTCGCTGGGCAGGAGGCATGCGCACTGTGACGCCCTTTGTGGGCACAGCATCACTGTAGCATCACTGAGCAAAAGAGGCAGAGCAGCCCGGGCTCCAACGAAGTGAACACCACCGCTGGGCACTTGCGATCCCTCATTTACATACGAATAAAAGTCAGTTTTTGCCTCGGGTGAACTTCACAAGAACACAACAAGGGTACCATTTGAATCATCTACAGTTATGCTACAGCGCTATGTAAGTGGTCTATAATGTCAAAATGTGGTGACAGACTCCCTTTAATTAGTGTATAAAGCTTAGCCTGCTCTCCCTCACTCACTGGAAGCCTGTGGCACCAGGACAGGTATAGGGTGGACTCTCATTGCATTCATTGGTAGCCATCTGGCACCAGGGGACGTGTGGAGTGGGCTCGGCATGCATGTTTGTACCTGCATTCCTTGGATTCATTGGAGGCCATTTTGGCACCAAAAATGACAAAAATTAAGGTGGGCCCAGCATGCATATGGAACCCACACTACCTGAATTTCATGGTAGTCGTCATGGCACATAGCAGGTAAAATTTAGTGTTAGGTTAGGTCTTAGACCCCATTCACACGTCCGCAATTCTGTTCCGCATTTTGCGGAACGGAATTGCGGCCCCATTTATTTCTATGGGGACAGACTGTCCCGCTCGGGTCTGCACTTCAGTTCCGCAAAAATATAGAACATGTCCTATTCTTGTCCGCAATTGCGGACAAGAAAAGGCATTTTCTATATAGTTCTGGCAATGTGCGGATCTGCAAAATGCGGAAAGCACATTGCCGGTGTCCATGTTTTGCGGATCCGTGGATCCGCAAAACACATACGGACGTCTGAATGGAGCCTTACAGAGATCGCCTTGACATGTGGCAGACGGGCCCAAATAATTTTGTACAAAATGTATTTGCCAAGCATCTCAAATTTACAAAATAAGCGTAGCATTAGCATTAGAATACTTTCTTGTACTTTATTTGGTTTGCAGAGTGCTGTTGCATTGTATGTTTTACCTTGCACTGCATGTACATCGTCTGCACCAGGAAAGTTCCCCGCACGTATGTGATTTAGCTGCACATCCCCATTCAGCTGATGAGGCTGGTAGACATTTCTTTCTACTGCATAGACAACCGCGTTTCTTGATGCACAGGCCACAGACACAAAACATATCCATACACCTATAACAATGCGGCCCATGTATGCCTATACGTTTCATCAGCTGATGGATGGCTTACACACAATGTCACAGATCTTTGACTTATCGAGGGTCATTTTCTAGCATAACAGAAGTGCAATAACATTTTGTTGCATGGCATTTTTACGCTGTCCTTGCCATCTGAGAGTCGTGGGGGTCAGCTGGGACATCTTCCCTGGCAAATGTATAGGTGGAAAAGAGGAGTGAAATCTGCTACAGTCAGGGGCTGAAGTAGTTTTCATGCCAAGTGCACGGACTGCCAGAGGTTGCCACGCATTAAAAGGCCTCATGCACGTGACCATGTGTCGGCCTTGCCCGTACTGAGGTTCGTAATGTTCGGGCAGTGACCGTGTGGCTGCTGTCTGCAGATACTCAGTCACTTGAATGGGGTCTGCAATTGGCATTCGACAGCCCACACCGCTGCTGATGATTGGCAGTTCTCTCCTAGACAGAAAGAGAGAAAACTAGGTATTAGGCTCCATTCACAAGTCCGCAATGTCGTCCGCATGTATTCCGCAATTCTGCGGAATACATGCGGACCTATTGACTGTGAATGGGGCACGGAACGATGCGGAGAGCACACACTGTGCTCTCCGCATCAGTTTTTGCGGAGCGCGCCGCCGATCTTACGTCCGCAGCTCCGCAAAAAAGTAGAGCATGTCCTATTCTTGCCCGCAATTGCGGACAAGAATAGACATTTCTATGGGGCTGCCGGCCGGGTGTGTTTATGGATCCGCAATTTGCGGATCCATAAACACTACGGACGTGTGAATAAGGCCTTAGACTGTCAGTCATCAGCAGGTGGGCAGGGAGAGCAGGAATTCATGAATAACCAGGACTCTTCTCCGGTGGCCTGGACTCTTTTCCAGGATCAGTCTGCAATGATTGTGATGTTGGTTCTCGGCAACCACTTACTTTTACCTTATAAATGACAGACCGCTGACATCAACTAACCTGTCTCTACTCTATACTGCCGTCAGTACGGGCAGCATAAGGCTGATGACAGGTTCCCTTTAAAGCCAGTCTTTGATTAATGACCCCAGTTAGGTACAACCCCACTGCGGTGCTCTGCTGTCACGTACCATGCGGTTGTGAGGGCACTGCAGGCTCCAATTAAACACCAGATGGCAACTATTTTATCATGCAGCCACGAGCATTGCTACACGACCGTATCTCGTTTTCGTCCGAAAGTTACGGTTTCGGTCCGTGTGCATCCCACAATTTTGTCACTGTAAAAACGGAGAAGAACAGGACAGGTTCTATCATTTACAGCATGGCCGCGGACCCATAGAAATGAATGAATGGGTCTCTGTGGGAACCGCAAAAAATTGTGGATCGGACACAGACCAAAAATACTTTGCATGAGGCTTCAGAAGCAGGGATGTGGTTATACACGTAAAATGTATGGGTCCATGCACTGTCCGAGGGGAACACTGTGGAATATGTTGTATATGTACCGTCAGGGCCAGGGCTGTGGAGTCGGAGTCGGAGTCGGAGGCAATTTTGGGTACCTGGAGTCGGAGTCGGCAAAAAATGGACCGACTCCGACTCCTACTAGATTTAAATTGGAATAAAAAAAAATTGGAATAAAAAAAAAGCAAGTTTAAATATCCCAAATCAGATAAAGTTATAATTAATTACTTCTCTACTGTAAGAATAAAGGCCAATGCACGCAGTGCGTCACGTTACCGCTAAACAAAGACGTTAAGTGACCGTGAAGAAGCTTTTCATATGCTTTACTATGCAGTTAAAGGGACACTGACAGGCTGATATATCTGCTGGTATTCATCAGAGGATTAGGAATACAACTAGACGACTGTTACCCCCAGTTGAGGTTTACTTGTGTTTAAAAACGTTTTAATCAATATGCAAACTCTCTACCTTTGTGCCCAAGGGGGCAGGCGCACATGTAGAGTACTGGCAGCACTAGACAGGACTAGGTAGCGAGGAGGAAGAGAGAAAGCTGGCACAGCCTCAGCATAGCCAGACGAGGCTTCTGCCAGCACTCTACACTTGCACCTGCGCAGGAATTCAGCATTCGGCTAGCCTGAAAAAAAAGGCCAGTGCAGTGAATAATAACGAGGGGAACAGCGCTGGGAAGCTGTACTTCGGGCGCGGCTGGGCACAAAGCCGCAGGAGACGCTGCCCCATTGGGCACAAAGATAGTGAATTTGCATACAGATTAAAATGTTTTTTAAACACAAGTACAGCTTAACTGGGGGTAACATTAGAATAGTTTTATTCCTAATTCTCTGATGAATACCAGTATATATATATATCTTTAGCTGGAAAATCAGCCTTCAGTGTCCCTTTAAGGAGCGGCAATACTTACACTTTCCATTGTCTTGTGGACTGCTGTTACAGGGAACCCATGGTTATCCTCGCCTCTCACTGATAACTGATTAAGGACTGGAGACACTTGTATAAGTGAAGGGAATGGAGAGTCAATAGGTCAAGACTGAAAAACTGCTATCATTCAGCTAAGGCTATAAAACATGTAAACTCAGATTGTTAGCTTAAATTTTAAACACGACTATGGGATTCTACTAGGAAAATCATGTTTTAAAATAAATGCCCCTTCCCCTGCCCCTTCCTGGATCCTCCCACTGCTCTATCTTCAGCAGAAGATCAGCACACAAAGGAGAAGGCAGCAGCTTCTGCTCAACTACCTCTCTGTGCTAGAGAAGATTAGAAGAACTTGGTGGAACAGCTTCGTATTTGCATATTAAATACAGAGGAGTCGGAGTCGAGGAGTCGGAGTCGGAAGTTTCAAAATCTGAGGAGTCGGAGTCGGAGTCGGACAATTTATCTACCGACTCCACAGCCCTGGTCAGGGCGTACCCTAACAATGCCCGATTTATAAAATCAGATGATGTATCTTTAGGACCTTGGTCAAGCAAGGTTCAACTTATGTCAGCAATAAAATGCCCTACAGCTCGGTACACATTGTGCAGGTTTGTGGGGCACGCACACACTGCGTATTATGTGCAGAACATCCATAGGGTAATACAGCACCGGCTACGTCAATGAGATTTTCTCATGATGACGCATTCGCATGTACTTACGTGTGGTTATTGACCTGCAGTGCGGATTCTGAATCTCGTGTGTGGATTTTCAGTGCAGATTTCACCCACCGCGATGTGGTGAATGGAGCTAAACTACCTGCAGGCTCCTGATGCGGCTTTGCGAGGGGTCTGCGCAGTAAGGGCTTTTTCACACAAGCGGTTGCTGTGCGTGGAATCCGCTGCGTGAAAGAGTGCCAAGCCCAGTTCCGGACAGCAGAGACACGGAGCATTAACATGATTGAGAATGCTCCGTGCCTCTCTGTGACTTTTTACTACAAAATCACGCTGACAACTTTATCTCACCGTGATTTTGTAGTAAAAAGATCAGAGCGAAGCACAGGGCATTATCAATCATGTTAATGCTCCGTGTTTCTGCTGTCTGGAGCGTGGCTTGGATCTCTTTCACGCAGCGGATTCAACGCACGGCAACCGCTCGTGTGAAAAAGCCCTTACTGTGCCAAGAATAAACCTGTACATTCTTGGTAGTGGTTTTCAATAATATGTGGAAGAATCCTAAATCTGCATTAGGGCTTTTGCACACGACCGTATGTATTTTGTCATTTACGGATCTGCACGACATCTGTGTGAGGCATGCTTTTTATTTTTTGCAGCCATTGACTTGAATGGGTCAGTGGTCTGCATTTTGCGGACAAGTATAGGACATGTCTATCTTTTTGTGGAACGGACACATGGACGCAAAAAGCACATGGATCATCTGGTCGTGTGCATGAGCCCTAATTACACTGCCGTGTACACTTAGCCTTGCAGTGTTTTTTGGCCAAAATGAGAAGTGAAAGGGAATAGTTATGATAGAAATCTTTACTTTCCCTCTGGGATGTCTCTACAAATACACAATACACTGTATTCACTTTGTCTACAAATGAAAAAATAAATAATTAATAGATAAATAAAGAAAGAAATAAATAAAAATCAGGCCTCGAGAGTGGTGGTCCGGCATAGGCACGCAGAGGATTTGTTTCTGGTCAGGTACCTGGCAACGCGACCTTTCCAGCCACATTATATTTAGCAAGAGGCAAGGAAGCGTGGGAGCATCTGATGAGGATGACGTCCGTGCACGGTGCCTGGGCTTATCCTGTGCTGGGGGGCTGCTCTCTGCTCGTCTATCCATCCAGCCAAGCATCAGGGGCTTCCTATGGTGATTTCATATTCAAAACAAGCTTCTAATCGATTAAAACCCGCCAACCGGGGAAGTCTGGGAAATGCCGAAATGCACTTGGATGTAATGTATGTTCCTGATTTGGGACTAAAAGGGATCACCGCATTTACCAGGAACTTCCGTGTTGCAGTCCATGGCGCTTATTTATCCGACCTGGCGTTGAGTCAACCTCTCCCTCACTGCACTGGGGGATTTAGGGCTCATTCACACGACCGCATTTTTGGTCTGCATCCTAGCCGCATTTTATGCAAGTCGGATACGGACCCATTCACTTTACTGTGTGCTGTCCACATCCGTATGTCCATTTTACGGACAAAGATAGAACAGTTCTATAGAGGACATTCCATTATGCAAAATTCGGAACAGACACGGCTGCTAGGCGTGTTTTGCGCCACACAAAACCGGCCGTGTGCATGAGCCCTTAATCATTTAACAAGGGAATAGGAAACCTGCAGCATTTACACATTTTTCTGCATCATGTGAATGGGATCCTGAAGAAAAAAAAATCCCTTCTATATGCATTGTGCCATCTCCAGTACAATCCCCATCCACAAGTGTGAACTTGGTCCAACTCGGTCCTATACGTGAAATAGTTTAGTCCCCCAGTTTCCTGGACATCCCCTTGAGGCCTCATGCACACAAACGTATTTTCTTTCCGTGTCTGTTCCTTTTTTCTTTGCGGACCGTATACAGAAACATTTATTTCAATGGGTCCGCAAAAAAAAGGAAGTTACTCTGTGTGCATTCCATTTCCGTACGTCCGTATTTCCGTTCCGCAAAAAAATAGAACATGTCCTATTATTGTCTGCATTACGGTCAAGGATCGTACTGTTCTGCTAGGGGCCAGCTGTTCCTTTCCGCAAAATACAGAATGCACACAGACGTCATCCGTATTTTCGGCGTATCTGTTTTTTACGGACTGCAAAATACATACGGTCGTGCACCCACGGGCACCTTGGCGTTTTCCAATGACATAAATGTCTTCCAATCAACGGCAATGCCTTTAGACATCTAGTAGAAAAAGTAATTAAGGGTGCTGCCAAACTGCACCTTTTTTTCTTAGTTTTTTTTTAATTATAATAAACCATGAAATTCTGTTGTACTTTTTTTTTGTACAACTTTTTCCTCTCTATTAAGAGAAGTTTATGGGGAAAAAACTAAAATACACACACCCAGAGCATGATACTATCTAAAAAAAAAACAAGGGAGTAAAAAAAATTGAAAAAAAGCCCAATACATAAAGAAAAGTAGGAGGGATGTTTTATAACTTCCCATTTGCCAGCATGTAATATCCACACATAGTAAATAAAATAAAAGAAGAAGTAAACCAAACAAAAAACGTATTTAGCAAAATAAGCTGTAATGTGAAACCACCCTTAGCCAAAAACGAGTTAATCGCGGCCAGAACCCATGTCAGAAAGTAAATCTGGTGCCAGGTATAGAGCCAAGACTCCAGTGAGTGCCCCACTGATTAGACATTGGTGCCAATGGGACACCTTCTGATAGACAGATGGATTAGATATAGTAGATAGATAGAATAGATAGAAAGTATATGACACATCACACGTAGAAGTGAGACTGACCGGAGAAGTTGGGGTGGGCAGGGCCGGCTGGCACACGGCGGCGGTTGCTCCTCCACACAGGCGGCCAGTGTGCTGAGTGCTGAGCTGTAGACGGTTTTCCCCTCACTTCTGCTCGCAGCCAATCACGTGACCCCGCGAGCTGACACCGCAGCACTGAACCCAGGACAGGACGCAAGATGGAGCCCTCGCAGCTGCCTCAGAAATGTTACGTCCGGGAAGGTTGAAGTGACTCCTGCTGTGTGTACATTAGGACATGTAACAATGGGTGTGATGGAGTTTCCTTAGCCAACTGGCAGCTATGCCAAACTGTGCCCCATTAAGCCACCAGACGATTGTTCGACCTGTGTGTACTAAACTGGAGACAATGTAGGAGAGCGGGCTCGTTTCCAGCTTTCTGAACAAACGGAGACAGCTGCGTGGACACGTAACCGCACATTACAGACCAACTGCACGCACAGGTCGCCACCGCTAAGAGGAACGGTGGTGAGGCTACGACCAATCATATTACAGCTCTTACCTGTTTGAGGATAGGTGGAAAATGGAAGCAGCAATCTGATTGGTTGCTGTGGCGCTGAGCTCGTCCTCCCTACACTGTTTACCTTGATAGGTTACAATGTAACCCTACAGCCACTCCAGATTTATTGCAGAACTACCATGAAAGAAAATCCCCCATTCATTTCTGTGGCACAGGCTCAGTACCTCCATTCATTTCTGTGGCACAGGCTGAGTCCCTCCATTCACTTCTGTGGCACAGGCTGAGTCCCTCCATTCACTTCTGTGGCACAGGCTGAGTCCCTCCATTCATTCCTGTGGCACAGGCTGAGTCCCTCCATTCATTCCTGTGGCACAGGCTGAGTCCCTCCATTCATTCCTGTGGCACAGGCTGAGTCCCTCCATTCATTCCTGTGGCACAGGCTGAGTCCCTCCATTCATTTCTGTGGCACAGGCTGAGTCCCTCCATTAATTTCTGTGGCACAGGCTGAGTCCCTCCATTCACTTCTGTGGCACAGGCTGAGTCCCTCCATTCACTTCTGTGGCACAGGCTGAGTCCCTCCATTCATTTCTGTGGCACAGGCTCAGTCCCTCCATTCACTTCTGTGGCACAGGCTGAGTCTCTCCATTCACTTCTGTGGCACAGGCTGAGTCCCTCCATTCACTTCTGTGGCACAGGCTGAGTCCCTCCATTCATTTCTGTGGCACAGGCTCAGTCCCTCCATTCACTTCTGTGGCACAGGCTGAGTCCCTCCATTCACTTCTGTGGCACAGGCTGAGTCCCTCCATTCATTCCTGTGGCACAGGCTGAGTCCCTCCATTCATTTCTGTGGCACAGGCTGAGTTCCTCCATTCATTCCTGTGGCACAGGCTGAGTCCCTCCATTCACTTCTGTGGTACAGGCTGAGTCTCTCCATTCACTTCTGTGGCACAGGCTGAGTCCCTCCATTCATTTCTGTGGCACAGGCTGAGTCCCTCCATTCATTTCTGTGGCACAGGCGGATTCCCTCCATTCATTTCTGTGGCACAGGCTGAGTCCCTCCATTCACTTCTGTGGCACAGGCTGAGTCCCTCCATTCATTTCTGTGGCACAGGCTGAGTCCCTCCATTCATTTCTGTGGCACAGGCTGAGTCCCTCCATTCATTTCTGTGGCACACCTTTCTGCCAGGTCCATATTCACACCATATATTTTGTGTCTGTGTGCAGCACAGGGACCTCATCAGAACGCTATCTGTTTTTTTCACATCCATTGCGCTATTTAAAAACTTTTTTATGGGAGCAAGAAAAATGGCTAAGAAATAAATGGGGTCATTTATCAAACTGGTGTAACGTAGAACGGGCTTAGTTGCTCATAGCAACCAATCAGATCCTACCTTTTCTTATTTTATTAGAAGAAAAACCAAAAATTATTTTCCATACAAATTAATCATCGACATTATTCATTTTCTCCTTTTTACAACTTTAATCCCTACCCCAAAAGTCCCCGTCCCCCCCCCCACCCTACGTTTCCTTGCGATGCGTCTCCTATTCGTCAACAAGGACGGAGCAGGGATGACGATGGGGTGAAGGCAGGAAAACTTAAAACTTCCAAGTCCCCCATATCTTATTCCCAATATTTCTCCTCAATATTTCTTTGTTTATATAGGACAGGGATCAGCAACCTCTGGCACTCCAGCTGTTGTAAAACTACAACTCCCAGCATGCTCCATTCACTTTTTTGGGAGTTGTGAGAACAGCCAAGCAACTGTGCATGCTGGGAGTTGTAGTTTCACCAAAGCTGGAGTGCAGAAGGTTGCTGACCCCTGATATAGGATATTTTCATATCTTTTGATCTTATTGACCAGATTTAGCCATGTATACACATTAGGGATATTTCGTGAGAACCAAACTCGTGTAATTAGAAGTCTTGCCAAAAATATTATTTTAATCAAGAGAATTTTTTTATATTTATAACAGTTGACCTGGGAGAGATCGCCCAGTATCCATTCCGCCGTATATGGAATCAGTTTTTGGGTAATAAGTTAAGCTTTTGACTCCCAATATTCTGTTAATTGTGTAGAAAACCAGAACATATGTAAATAATCAGCCCCAGGTGAGTCACACCGTGGACAATTAGCCATGCTGGCGTGGCGTATACTCTGTGTATAATATTAAATTGAACCAAAACGTGATTAAAATTGGGCGACACTAATCTTAAATTAGCCATTATATTTCCCCAATCTTCTGATTGGATCATTGAACAATCAGAACCCCAAGCCCTTTGTCCAGGGGAACGTGTATTATTAAATAGAGCATCAAGACGCAATTTATAAAGTTGAGAAATCTCAATCTTCTGACCCAAATTTCAGTGCATTCAAAGGTGTAGAAGTGTCTATCTTAGGGTACTTTCACACTTGCGTTGAAGGATTCCGTCAGGCAGTTCCGTTGACGGATCTGTTAAAACGTTAGAAAACGGATTTCATTTGCAAACGGATCCGTTTGCAGATCTGTTTGACAATTGTATTGAAATAACGGATCCGTCTTTCCATTGTCATCCGTAAAAACGGATCCGTTATTTATTATTTTACCATTTTTAAAAGGTCTGCGCATGCACAGAGTGGAGGAACGGATCCGTTAATGCGTCAATTTTCAATGACGGATCCGCCCTTAATACATCTCAATGGAAATTAATGGCGGATCCGTCATTCCGTCAAGTGTTTCCGCTTTTTTGGACGGAGATAAAAATACAACATGCGGCGCTTTTTTCTGCGTCCAAAAAACGTGAAAGGACGGAACTGAAGACAAACTGATGCAAACTGAACGGATTTCTTTCCATTCAGAATGCATTAGCATAAGGCCTAATTTACACGTCCGTAGTGTGTTTTGCGGAAACAAGGAAACACGGATCCGCAAAACACGGACGGCTGCAATGTGCTTTCCGCATTTTGCGGACCACACATTTGCTGGCACCATATAGAGAATGCCTTTTCTTGTCCGCAATTGCGGACAAGAATAGGACATGTTCTATTTTTTTACGGAAACGGAAACACGGATGCGTAAACACAGATGCGGACATCACATAGTGTGCTGTCCACATCCATTCCTGCCCCCTTTGAAATGAATGGGTCTGCAACCCTTCCGCAAAATTGCGGATGGGATGCGGATCCATTTTGCGGACGTGTGAATTAGGCCTAAAACTGATCCGTTTTTTTCCGTTATTTAGCCCCGAGGACGGAACTCAATGACAGAAAAGAATAACACAAGTGTGAAAGTACCCTAAAATAAAAATTTCCTCTTTACACCTGAAAGTGCCGAACATAACTGTAAATACCTAAACCAGAATAAATTAATTATATATATCTTTTTGTGTCAACTCCAAGAATGAAAGTATAGCTCCATTACTCACCACTATATACAAAATTTCATTTTTTCCCCAATAGTTATCCCCAGCTAATTCATCTAGCTCCTGTAGATAATAATTATGCCACAGAGGCGTACAGTAAAGAGATCCCTTTATTCCCAACCAACCTCTAATAGTGCCCCACGTCTTAGTAAGTGGCTTCCTAGATTCCCTATAATCCTGTTGGACTCTGGATACTGGCCCGGACTCTTAGGCCTCATGCACACGGCCGTTGTTCGGGTCCGCGTCCGAGCCGCATATTTTGCGGCTCAGCCGCGGACCCATTCACTTCAATGGGGCCGCAAAAGATGCGGACAGCACTCTGTGTGCTGTCCGCATCCGTTGCTCCGTTCCGTGCCCCCGCAAAAAAAATATAACATGTCCTATTCTTGTCCGTTTTGCGGACAAGAATAGGCATTTCTATAATGGGCTGCGTTCCGTTCCGCAAATTGCGGAACGGAACGCGGAGCAGCTTCCGTGTTTTGCGGATCCGCAGTTTGCGGACCGCAAAACACCAATGGTCGTGTGCATGTAGCCTTAAAGGGGTATTCCCATCTTGCGATTTCAGCCTCACCTCAGCCAGCTCTGCTTTTAACTTCCTGGTTTCCTGCTGCTAAGGCTGGACGGGCTTAGGCAGTTTGAGTGAAGGCCGGCCACGCCTCCTTACGACATCACACTCCTTATGACAGGCCTCTCCTTGTAAATGTGAGCGCGCACGACGCCGGGCGGCCGCGCATGCGCAGATCTGTATTCATTAGATTCGCGTCTCAAATAGACGCTGCACAAAAGAATGTAGATCTGCGCATGCGTGGCCGCGACCGTGCATGCGCAGATCTATATTCTTTTGTTCAGCGTCTATTTGAGAAGAGGCTCTAAGGAATACTGATCTGCGCATGCGCGGACACCCAGCGTCGTGCGCGCTCACATTTACAAGGAGAACCCGGACACTCCATCGCACAAGAACTTCTTGTGCGCAAGCGCGGCCCATGGATGCGGCAGGCGATAGGTGGCCGTATCCATGGGATACCAAGACAAACAAAGCAGGAGGAAAAATCTAATTTGGGGGAAAATTGTAAGTATTTTTTAATGAGTTATATTTAGGGAAATGTTTAATTGCATTAGTTTATTTAAATAAAATAGGATCAATGAAATGGGAATACCCCTTTAAGGCCTCATGCACACGACCGTATGTGTTTTGCGGTCCGCAAATTGCAGATCCGCAAAACACGGAAGCCGCCCGTGTGCCTTCCGCAATTTGCGGAACGGAACGGGCGCCCCATTGTAGAAATGCCTATTCTTGTCCGCAAAACTGACAAGAATAGGACTTGTTCTATTTTTTTTGCGGAGCGACGGAATGGAGCAACGGACGTGGACAGCACACGGAGTGCTGTCCGCATCTTTTGCGGCCCCATTGAAGTGACTGAGTCCACACCCAAGCCGCAAAATATGTGGCTCGGATGCAGAACCAAACAACGGTCGTGTGCATGAGACCTAATGACGTAAGCATATTATCATATGCAGATCTACTCAGCAAAGTCCGACAGAGTGGACTTTCCTCCCAGTGGCTATAAAGCCATAACTGTGAAGTTATAAATACGGAAGGTTCAGTCCTCCCTGTTCCATCGGCTTATAAAAATATTCCAGCTTAAGCCTTACTCGCTTTCTTCCCCAAAGTAAATCATTAATTATTCTCTCAATTAACTTAACCACTTCACATCCGGGCCATTTCCCCCTTCCTGACAGAGCCATTTTTTGCAAATCTGACATGTGTCGCTTTATGTGGTAATAACTTTAAAACACTTTTACTTATCCAGACCATTCTGAGATTGTTTTCTCGTCACATATTGTACTTCATGACACTGGTAAAATGGAGTCAAATTTTTATATTTTTTATTATAAAAAAATACCAAATTTACCAAAAATATGAAAAAATTAGCAAATTTCCAAACTTCAATTTCTCTACTTTTATAATAGATAGCAATATCTCTAAAAATAGTTATTACTTTACATTCCCCATATGTCTACTTCATGTTTGGATCATTTTGTGAATGTCATTTTAGTTTTTGGGGACGTTAAAAGGCTTAGAAGTTTAGAAGCAAATCTTGAAATTTTTCAGAAAATTTCCAAAACCCAGTTTTTAAGGACCAGTTCAGGTCTGAAGTCACTTTGTGAGGCTTACATAATAGAAACCACCCAAAAATGACCCCATTTTAGAAACTACACCCCTCAAGGTATTCAAAACTGATTTACAAATGTTGTTAAACCTTTAGGTGTTCCACAAGAATTAATGGAAAATGGAGGTGAAATTTCAGAATTTCACTTTTTTGGCAGATGTTAATCATTTTCTTCCGCTGACAAAGCAAGGGTTAACAGCCAAACAAACCTCAATATTTATTGCCCTGAATCTGTAGTTTGCAGAAACACCCCATATGTGGTCGTAAACTGCTGTATGGGCATACGGGAGGGCGCAGAAGGAAAGAAACGCCATATGGTTTTTAGAAGGCAGATTTTGCTGGACTGGTTTTTAGATGCCATATCACATTTGAAGACCCCTAGAGTAGAAACTCCAAAAAAGTTACCCCATTTTGCAAACTACAGGATAAGGTGGCAGTTTTGTTGGTACTATTTTAGGGTACATATGATTTTTGGTTGCTCTATATTACACTTTTTGTGAGGCAAGGTAACAAAAAATAGCTGTTTTAGGCCCCTTTCACACGGGCGTGATTTCCGCGCGGGTGCAATGCGTGAGGAGGACGCATTGCACCCGCACTGAATCCGGACCCATTCATTTCTATGGGGCTGTGCACATGAGCGGTGATTTTCACGCATCACTTCTGCGTTGCGTGAAAATCGCAGCATGCTCTATATTGTGCGTTTTTCACGCAACGCAGGCCCCATAGAAGTGAATGGGGCTGCGGGAAAATCGCAAGCATCCGCAAGCAAGTGCGGATGCAGTGCGATTTTCCCGCATGGTTGCTTAGCAACGGGACCAGATCTTTATTATTTTCCCTTATAACATGGTTATAAGGGGAAATAATAGCATCCTTAATAAAGAATGCATAGTAAAATGAAGTGGAAGGGGTTAAAAATAATAAAAGTTAACTTACCTTAGCCACTTGATTGCGTAGTTGCGATCTCTCCTCTCTTTCCCAGCATCAGCTAAGAACTAAAGGACCTGTGATGACGTCACATCACATGGTCCAATCACATGGTCCATCTTACCATGGTGAATGGTAATGAAAAAAAATAATTTTTTAACGTCTCCACATTCTGTAAGCCATAGGTTTTTTTGTTGTTTTTTTTTTTGAGCGATTGTCTTATGTAGGGGCTCATTTTTTGGGGTATGAGATGACCGTTTGATTGTTACTATTTTAGGGTGCATATGACTTTTTGATTGCTTGGTATTACACTTTTTGTGATGTAAGGTGACAAAAAATTGTTTTTTTGACACACTTTTTTTTTGCGGTGTTCACCTGAGGGGTTAGATAATGTGATATATTTATACAGCAGGTTCTTACTGATGCGGCGATACATAATATGTATACTTTTTTTAACCTAAGTTTTACACAATAACAGCATTTTTGAAACAAAAATGATATTTTAGTGTCTGCATATTCTGAGAGCCATATTTTTTTAATTTTTTTGGGCGTCTTTCTTAGGTAGGAGCTCATTTTTTGTGGGATGAGATGACTGGTACTATTTTGGGGAGCATACGCCTTTTTGATCGCTTGGTGTTGCACTTTTAGTGATGTAAGGTGACAAAAAAGTGTTTTTTTTAGCACAGCTTTTATTTTATTTTTTGACGATGTTCACCTGAGGGGTTAGGTCATGTGATATTTTTATAGAGCCGGTCGTTACGGACGTGGAAATACCTAATATGTATACTTTTTTTTATTTGAGATGAGATGACAGTTTGATTGGCACTATTTTGGGGTGCATATGACGTTTTGATCTCTTGCACATTACACATTTTGTAATGTAAGGCGACAGAAAATTGCTTTTGACACCGTTTTTGTTTTATTTATTTTTTGCGGTGTTCACCTGAGGGGTTAGTTCATGTGGTATTTTTATAGAGAAGGTTCTTACGGACGCGGCGATACATAATATGTATACTTTTTTTATTTATTTGAATTTTACACAATAATATTTTTGAAACAAAAAAAAAATTTTTTGTGTCTCCATAGTCTGAGAGTCATAGTTTTTTTTTATTTTTTAGGCGATTGTCTTAAGTAGATTTTTTTTTTTCACGCCATTCACCTGAGGGGTTGGGTGATGTGATTTTTGAGCTGGTTGTTACAGACACGGCAATACCTAAGTTTTAATGTCTCCATGTACTGAGAGCTATATTTATTTTTATTTTTGAGCGATTTTCTTATGTAGGGGCCCATTTTTTGCGGGATGAGATGACTGTTTGACTGGCACTATTTTTGGGGTGCATGTGACTTTTTAATCTCTTGCTATTACACTTTTTGTGATGTAAGGTGACAAAAAATTGCTTCTTTGCGTCACTGTTTCTATATATATATTTTTTTCACGGCGTTCATCTGAGGGGTTGTGTGATGTGATATTTTGATAGAGCTGGTTGTTACAGACACGGCCATACCTAATATGTCTATAAATGATGTTTTAATGTCTCCATGTACTGGGAGCTATATTTTTTTAAATTTTTTGAGCGATTTTCTTATGTAGGGGCTTATTTTTGAGGTGACTATTTTATTGGTATCATTTATTGGCTTTTTTTGACACAGTTTTTATTTTTTATGGTGTTTATCGGACAGGGTGGATCATGTGATATATTTATAGAGCCAGCCGTCACGGACGTGGCAATACCAAACATGTCTATTTATGTGAAACCTTTTTTTTATTTTTATAAAACACTTTATTTTTTTATTTTTTATTTTACACTTTGTGTTGCCATAAGGTCATACAAGACCTCTGGGGGGACATTTAACTTCACTTTTTTTTTCTTTCACTATTGTTTTCTCCTGTAACTGGGGCTGACATAATAGCCCCAGTTACAGGGGAAATGCACTCCCCCGAGAGGCTGTACAGCATAATACAGTGCTGTACAGCCTCAGTGTAGGGCTGATCGAGGTCTATGAGGTCACATGACCACCGGGCCGGGACAGGAAGCGCATCGCGCTTCTTGCTCTGTATACAAAGCTTAAAAAGACACTGACAGGCAGGTACAGCATATAAAGTGTTTTATATCATACTATCGGTCAGCGGCTGGGCACAGAGCTAGAAGAGGGACCGCCCCTTGGGCACAAAGTCAGGTAATTTACATATCACATTTTACATATTTGCATTCCTAAAAAGTATAGAAAAGGCAGACAGGGGGGATAATAGTATGATTGGGTTAAGCACATTAAGACCAATAGTATGATATAAAACACTTTATATGCTGTAGCGGCCTGTCAGTGTCCCTTTAATCATATTTATAAATCTGATACCAAATCCCATCAAAGGAATCCCCACTCCACCCTATCAAATGCCTTAGAGACGTCTAGAGACAGAATGGAACGAGAGACCCCCCCAGAAGACTGTATATTCGCAAACAAACGATGCAAATTATAATGAGTACCCTTAATAGGAATAAACCCATTTTGATCAGGGTGTATAATTGATGTAATAGCTTTGGATAACCTGGAAGCCAGAGTTCTTGAGAGAAACTTCATATCTGTATTCAATAAAGAAATCGGCCTATATGACCCCATATCTAGGGGGTCCTTACCCTTTTTCAGTATTCATGTTATTACAGCCTCTGTCATTGATTCTGGAAGATTACCCTCCTCAAATGATCCTGTAAACACCCTCAGGAGATGAAGGAGAATAACCTCCCCATATTTACGATAGAAGTCATATGGAAATCCATCTGACCCAGGGGAGGAATTTCCCGAACATTCTTTCAATGCAGCCTCTAGCCTTTAGGGAGAGATCGGAATCCAGGAATTCTCTCTCAGCATCGGTAAGAACTGGAAGAGAGATAGAGTCCAAATATGAACTTGTCTCTTCATCTGATATAACCTTATCTGAGTTATATAATTTAGAAAAATGCTTCAAAAAGGTTTCCCTTTATACGATCTTGTTCTTCAATAATTATACCTTTAGATGACCAGATACAAACTATCTCTTTTTTTTGTTCTTGATTAGAAATCACCCTCGCTAGAAGTTGGTCTACCCGCTTCGGAATAATATTTTTGTCCCTTTAAAAAAGAACCTCTGCTGGGTGTTTTCCAGGAGAAAGTCAGAATACACCTGACTTGCATTCTGCATAGATTCTCTATTTCCTGCAGTTTTATTCCTAGAGAACTCATTCATAGCAACTAACGCTGCTTCTTTTAGCTCCCTCTCTTTCCTACTGTATCCCTTTTTTAAATTAGAAATGTTAGTAACAAAAATTCCCCTCATGAAGCCCTTGCATGCATCCCATACCAGTTGGATTTTAACTGAATTATAATTGCTATCCCAGAAGCACACCATCTCCTGTTTCACCAATTCATGATTGTCCATAAGGCCCTATTCACACGTCCGCAATGTCGTCCGCATGTATTCCGCAATTCTGCGGAATACATGCGGACCCATTGACTGTGAATGGGGCACGGAACGATGCGGAGAGCACACACTGTGCTCTCCGCATCAGTTTTTGCGGAGCGCGCCGCCGATCTTACGGCCGCAGCTCCGCAAAAAAGTAGAGCATGTCCTATTCTTGTCCGCAATTGCGGACAAGAATAGACATTTCTATGGGGCTGCCGGCCGGGTGTGTTTATGGATCCGCAATTTGCGGATCCATAAACACAACGGACATGTGAATAAGGCCTAATAGAAATCCAATGGGGGTTCAATCTAAATGGAAGTCTTGGTCTATAATTATTGTCCACCATGGTTAGTTCAAGAGATAGGGGTACATGATCTGACAACGACTTGGCCTCATATTTCATTGATTTAATATATCGCAAATAGTTTTTATTTATCAGGGCCAAGTCTATCCTAGACATGTAATTTCCAGATTTGCTTATACAGGAATAAGCTCTTTTCCCTTTTCCAACCCATCCCCATACATCCACGAAACCTGATTCATGGCAAAAACGTGCCAGAGAGGATCTTTGGGGCGGAGTATGGCTATCTCCCCCATAGAGATCCTATCTATTTCTGGATTAATAATACAGTTAAAATGCCCAATAACTAGCGAGGGGCATTCAGGCCACTGATCCACAAAGTTGCTAATAAGCAATTAAGTACGTGTAAACAAAAAGGGGGAGGAATATAGACAAAAGCCAAGATACACAATCTTCCAAAAAGTTTCCCATAGAGAAAAGCAAACCTCCCCTGCTTATTGATAGAGGATGCCTCGGAGACAAAATCAATCCCCCTATGAATTAAAACTGTAACACCTCTGGAGTAAGTAGGTAGAATGATAACTCTGCGCAGCCCATCCCCTGCCGAGCCGCAAAACCGACTCCTCAGTAGAGTGAGTCTCCACCAAGCAAACCATAGCTGGTAGATGTCTCTGGACCTGGTCAAAAACTGCCTGTCTTTTAGGCCTCTTGCACACGGGCGTCATGTTTGACGCCCGGATAAGATGCGGGTGCGTTGCGGGAATCGCCGCGATTTTTCCGCGCGTGTGCTAACGTTTGTAGTGCGTTGAGCACGCGCGTGAAAAAATCCGCATGCTTGGTACCCAGACCCGAAGTCAGACTTCATCACTGAAGTCTGGTTTCGGGATGAGTATTCTGTGTGTGTAATTATTTTCCTTTATAACATAGTTATAAGGGAAAATAATCGCATTCTAATTACAGAATGCAATGTTCCCGGCTTGAAAGGGTTGAAAATAATAAAGAGTTAACTACCTTCTCCCATTGTGCGCAGAGCCTCAGAACGTCGTCTCTCTGATAGTTTGGCTGCTTGAGGACCTGTGGTGACGTCACAGGGTCACATGGTCCAATCATAGAAGCATTTGAGTGGACCATGTGACCCATGTGATCCTGTGACATCACGGCAGGTCCTTCATCGAACAACAGATGTTCGATGAAGGACCTGCCGTGATGTCACAGGATCACATGGGTCACATGGTCCACTCAAATGCTTCTATGATTGGACCATGTGACCCTGTGACGTCACCACAGGTCCTCAAGCAGCCAAACTATCAAGAGAGACGACGTTCTGGGGCTCTGCGCGACAATGGGAGAAGGTAAGTTAACTCTTTATTATTTTTAACCCTTTCAAGCCCGGGAACATTGCATTCTGTAATTAGAATGCGATTATTTTCCTTATAACTATGTTATAAAGGAAAATAATAACGATCGGGTCCCCATCCCGATCGTATCCTAGCAACCATGCGGGAAAATCGCAACGCATCCGCACATGATTGCGGATGCTTGCGATTTTCCCGCATCCCCATTCACTTCTATGGGGCCTGCGTTGCGTGAAAATCGCAGAATATAGAACATGCTGCGATTTTCACGCAACGCAAAAGTGATGCGTGAAAATCACCGCTCATGTGCACAGCCCCATAGAACTGAATGGGTCAGGATTCAGTGCGGGTGCAATGCGTCCTCCTCACGCATTGCACCCGCGCGGAAAACTCGCCCGTGTGAAAGGGGCCTTAATCTTATCCCCAAGATCTCGAACATTCCAAGTAAAAATTCTAACTGACATCAGACCAGCCAACAGTTTACCATAATATAGATATACTCAAGATGCCAACCCCCCAACCCCACCATTCTGGGAGACGCATCGCAACCCCCCCCACCCAAACTTCCTGATCTGCCACATCACTGTCACAGATTGCTCACCTAAGACCACCCCTCCCTCTCTCCCCCTCTCCCACCACTATCACAAGAAAAGAAAAAAAAAACATGAAAAAACAGCTTAAATATTATTCCGATCCAGCCAATCTATCGCCGAGTCCGGGGTATAAAAAAAAAGAGTTCCACCGTTAAATATTATTCGCAGTTTATCTGGGTAGACAAATTAATATTTAATGTCCTTTTCTTGCAAACGTTTTTTAGCCACCATAAAGCTGCGTCTTTTTTCCTGGATCTCTTTGGAGAAGTCTGAAAAAAAAGACAATTTACTTCCATTATATAAGATAGGGGGACACTCCCTTGTCCTTCTCAAGATCATGTCTCTATCTCGTGACGCAAGAATCTTCACCATAAGTATCCATGGCTGCCTTCCAGGGATTGGTTTACCCCCTGGAATCCACCAGAATCCTCCATTTTCAATGTGGAAATTTCAGATTTAGATATTTTAGCTTCATTTCTCCAAAGCCCCCACTGATTTTTGTATAGTTGTAACTCTTTTCCGAAACTTTGTGACATCGTCCCATATCAGGACCACATCTGTCTGAATTACCCCGAGTTCCGTTGAGATATTCTGTATTAAATCTTTTTTTTTACAGCAGCCAGGATTTCTTTTAGTGGGGCAGGTTCCCCAATGGATGAATCATTTAACTCTTCCCTCACCACCCCTTCATTCTGAAGGTCATCCTCCATTACTTCTTCCACTCTAGATCCGGCATTTTTTTTTACATTAGGATCAGTCATCCCTTTTTGTCCTGTTCTTGTTTTATATTTGGGGACTTTAGAAACTGGTCCATTTTTGCAGATTCTAGTGGTTTCTGCCCCATTTTTTATATCTTACTCCTCCAAGTGAGGTTGAAGAGCAAGAGGGGGGAGAAAAACCAGAGAAAAAAAAACAAGGGAAAAAAGCAAAACAAAAAGGAAAAAAATTAAAATATGCCAATATAGACCATTCCCAATAGTCCTTTTTGTGCAAGGCAAGAAAATTCCCCAACAATTCATCCAGATCAGCCCCAGCACATTCTGATAGCAGGATCAAAAGTATCACAAACAGAGCGGACTGTAGCGAGATATGTACATATGTATACCTGATAACCAAAAGAGAGGTCAAGAAGGAAAGTTAAAGGATCATAGGAGAGGTGTCTTACTTATGGAGGCAGGAGAGAGCATATAGGCAGAAGACGCAGCAGTCCAAACCTTCCGATCCTGTAGGCAGTGGAGTGGAGAGGCCTGAGACCTCATACATCCAGGGAGTGCCGGTTCAAAAGCCATTGGCAGCCTCAGATCATTCAGGATGATCGAAGCTGTCGCACACAATATCCGTCTCCCTTGATCCTCACTAAGGGGAGCCATTGCAGGCCCAGGGGCGTGCGTTTCTGGGTATTTTAGCTCCCAGATGCCCTGGTCACATCTGACCGCGGCATCTGAGGGGGTTCATATATGGAGCTGGGCAGGAAGGGGTTAAATATACAAAATGACAATTTGCTGCAGTATCGCTTGTAGGGAAATAGGTCTTAGTGTCCTCACGCAGTAGTCGTGCCCACTTTGACCCTAAAAACCCAGCGCTTCAAGGCATCATTGATAACCACTGAACCACCGTGAGCCACTTTCACATCACACTAAGCAGACCCACTCCTCTCCTGTCAGGATATGGCCACGTTGCGGGTGTAGTGCGGATTAATGGTGTGAAAATGCTATGGAATTGATGCAAATTTGCTCCAGAAATCTACAACATAAATAGACATGCTGACATTGTTGACGTTGAAATCGCAGTACAGATCAAGTTCCAGATGTAGCAGGCGCCAGCATCAGGGGGTTAACGCATTGACCCAACAGTGTAACTCAATACTACCTTTAAGCCGTAGAAGCTTTGCACATTGTTAGACTAAGCCGGCGCGATAAGCTTGTGTGTTAACGCACCAGGGGTTACTTTACCGCCTGCCACGTCTGTACCGTATGTGCGGATTTCATACACTTGCTGCAGCTCGTTGATGAAATTTGTTAAAATATCAGCCATTTCACTGCTACTGTAAATGCTGTGGTTTTTACTCACACAGTTCCATGGCATTTATGTGCTTGTACGCTAAAACCTCTTTTATGCTATATGTACACGTTATTTGTATGCAGAAAATCCACATGAAATCAATATCAAAACCGCATACAAGATTGCTAATAAATAAACACTATATATTTTTTTTGCATCATTTATGCTTTTGATGCATTATTTTGTGCAGTGTTTGTTTCAGTTTTCTGTTTATGTTTATAATCCCACTAAAGTCTGGGGGGTAACCCATTATATAAAAGGAGCAGAATTGCACAAACAATTGATATGCTGCAAATTTTTTAATCAGCCCAGCAGGTCAATTTCCACACATGTTCATGAGGTTTGTCAAACCTCCCGCAATTTGCTGGTACTGTATAACGCAGTTTTTGTTCCTCACGAAAATCTGTGTGGCAAAATCGCATGTAATCCGCAACGTGTGCAGCAACTTACATTGCATAGTCAGCACTACCCCACTGTACTTACCTCTAATTGCTTTTCGTATGACGTAGAATGTGTTTCACTGTAGATGACATGCCCTCAGTGAAACGGGACATTAAAGTGACGCCACATGATACTACAGTGACTTCATCGTCGGTGCAACACACACAGGAACAAAGAAAGAAATTACTGATTGGCGGTATTTGGTTTGTCGCAACAAGAAAACTAATTTTGGATCACAAAACCCTGAAGGAAGTCCTCTTGGGCCAGTTACTAGACAACAGAATTTTATTTCGACTTTCATGATATTTCCTTGGCTTGCTTGCAGGGTGGATTTGATTTAAATCAAACTGATTTAAATCACGATTAATCACTAGTCAGCAAGACTTGATTTAAATCATAGTTTTCTACATAAAGACTAATTCTAAGTAGATGAAGATTTTCAGAATAACAACTTTTCATATTAGTTTTTTTTATCCCCAGTTTAATAGGTATTGTTTCTATTCTATTCACTGAACTTCTTTACACTTAGCACTGAAGGGGCCGATTCTGTATTCATAGGTTTGTAGAAGTTTGGATTAAGGTCTTTTTCTCAACTCTCTGCTGAGCAAAAGTAAACCAAGCATCTGTGATAATATCTTGTAGGCAGAGAAAACCTCTGGAAGAGCCTGACATTGTGAATGGATTAACGGAATTTTTTTACCAAAGAAATATACAGCCTTATTCTACATAATTAAAAAACTAATCTTTATTTCATGATGGAATAACCTTTGGATGGTAATATATTTTCCTCAAAAAGTATTTTATATAAAAAATCCAATTTAAATATAAAAGATCCAATTTAAATAAAAAATCTGATTTTTTAGATTTTTTTTTTTGAAAAAAATTGATTTTTATCCACCCTGCTTGCTTGGAACCTTGTTGGATGTGGTAGCCAAAAAAATTACCAGTTGCTATCAGTAACTTTGAAGAGTCAAGTGCACCAAGCTGGCTGCACGCAGTAAAAAAGGGGGTTAAGTGGGTTGTCTGAAATAATTAAAAATGTTGGCCAACCCCTAGACCAGTGTTTCCCAACCAGTGTGCCTCCAGCTGTTGCAAAACTACAACTCCCAGCATGCCTGCACAGCCAAAGGCTGTCCGGGCATGCTGGGAGTTGTAGTTTTGCAACAGCTGGAGGCACACTGGTTGGGAAACACTGCCCTAGACTAGCTTAAAATAAAAAGCCAAGTCATACTCACCTGTTTCTCCAGCACTGTTCTTTGTGGTGCTGATCCAGTCTTCCTCATGATGTATGCAGCGGTGTCATGTCTGTATAAGGCATGTGACCTGTGAAGCCAGTCACTGTCCTTAGTTGTCTATCCCATATCCCAGCCTTTACTGACGCTGTGAAGTACACAGTGACGTGCCAGGATTCGATACATCACCACAGCAGCCAATTATTGGCAGTGATTGGGATAGGATATATCTCCAGTCCCAGTCATTTAACCCCTCGGATGCCAAGCTTAATAGCCTCTTAGCACTGACCCCCCCGCCACTCCCCCGCCCCCAAGCGAAATTACCGGATGCCAAATTGGGGTATTGTGAAACCTCTCAGGCCTGCCACTGTAACCTTTCTATTATAGGGGTTGTCCTATTAAGAAACATTATCCAGTATCAGCAGGATAGAGGATGAGTGTGTGATTGGCAGTCGGACCCCCATCAATCACGAGATTGGGGGTGCATTCTCCCCATTTGAATGGAGAAGCAGAGGCACATGCATTTTTGCCGCTCCATTCAACAAGTATAAACACTCGGCTATCTTTGGAAGCCCCATAAAGTGGAATAAAGCAGCAGCATGCTTGTATTACAGGCAGCCGCTCCAATCAGGGAGCACAGGCTCCTGTTCTTGTGATCAGCGGGGGCCCCAGCAGTTAGACTGCCGCAGGTCAATCACAAATCTCCTATACACTGGAGAAAAGTTGTCTTAATGGGACAGCCCCTTTACACCCTGCCTGTCGGCTTAATAAAAAGACGTCACAACAAGCACCATAGACTGCAGTGCTATAGCATTACAGTCTATGGTATAAGTGATCCAACAACGCAGTTCCAGTCCCTTTAAAAAAAAGTGTAAAACATTTTTAAGAAAACATTAAAAATTCAAATCCCCTTTGCAATTTTATAAGAATAAACAATAAAAATAAACATCATTACTATTTTTAAAGATAAAAGTATTTATCGTGTACGGTGAATACCATAATGGAAATGAAACAAATATGGTCCCATCGTCATGTTTTGGTGACTTTGCCCTTGAAAACATGAAATAAAAAGTGATACCTTGTCATAAATTAGGCGCAGCATCTGGCAGCGTGCCAGGTTATGATAGACCGACGTATGCTGCTGATCTATGATAAAGCTGCCCTACAGTATTGTTTTCAGATGACAGTATGTTGGCGGCGTGGCTATAGTAAAAGGAGTGGGTCTTATCTCTGGATTGGCACTCTATGAACTTATGCACTTTTCTGGAGTGCAATTGACCCTTTGGATTTGTAACGTATGTTGCAGGTATACAGTATGTCAGATGGCTCTGATGGATGCCTATATGCTACAGTGGCATATGCCCCTCATAGGCTGGCATATATAAAAAAAAAAAGTATACTGCGTGTCGGATCCTTCTGTATGGAATAGCACAGCAGATAGCATTATTCCTTACAGCATTGAGAAAGGTTCCATTGGGTAAGTTAGGGCATATGAATACATTTGACATGTGCACTGCGGTAACCTTAGGCTTTCATGTATTAAGCAACTACTCTGCTGTCTGTAGAGTTCTACTTTGATAAATTCAATGCATTACATGAGCCTGTCCAATCACTTCTTATCTAATGATTACAAAAGAACTCCACCCATGCCTGTCATTTCCGATGTCCAGAAACCTTATATATCAGTCATAATTCTTCATAACGTTACCAGCCGGAGTGCCCGTTTATATTACCAGCACTGGAATGCCCACACAGGAAACAGTTTTAAATAGTTACTGTACTTTAGAGGAAGGCAGGACTGTCCCACACATTAATAGGGCTACTATTATTTCAGAAACAATACTGTCTCCACCTTTCACATTCATTCCTGCCTGCATAATCCGGTACATTTTGGGAACTGCTCGTTTCAGGTATTTCCAGTTGGAGTATCAATGCAGAAACCGAGTATTCTTTCAGGAGTCAGGTTTCACGTATGACTGACTGAACAATGTCAGCAGGGTGTTACTGACCATATTGTTAGATGATTTGATTTTGAAAGGTAGCTGGTAGAGATGAACGAAATTCTTGAAAATTCGATTTATCTGATTCGCTGAACTCCACAAAAAAAATTCACTTTGCGACTAATTAATTCACCCCAAAGTGCATTATTTGTAAGTAGTGGGTCCAATAACAGGGAGCTGCGATAGCGCCACCCCAGTCATTGTACCCCTCAGATGTCGCGTTCATACATGATCGCGGCACCTGAGTGTACAAACAGTGTGAAATAACATTCAAAAAAACATTACATCAAACTTAGGGTACTTTAACACTTGTGTTGGTGCAGATCCGTCTGTTTATTTGCACAAACGGATCTGCACCTATAATGCAAACATTTGTATCCGTTCAGAACGAATCCGTTTGAATTAGTTTAAAGAAAAATGACAAAGTCCACAATAGATCCGTTTTGAATTACATTGAAAGTCAATGGGGAACGGATGCACCATATTGTGTCATTGAAAACGGATCCGTCCCCATTGACTTACATTGTAATTAAAAACTGATCCGTTAGTCTCCGCCTCTTCAGACGGACACCAAAATGCTGCATGCTGCATTTTGGTGTCCGCCTCAAAAACAGAATAGCGCAACGGAGCCGAACTGATGCATTCTGAATGGATCCTTATCCATTCAGAATGCATTGGGGCTTAACTGTTCCGTTTTGGACCGTTTGTGAGAGCCCTGAAACGGATCTCACAAACGGAATCTAAAACGCTAGTGTGAAAGTACCTTACCGCATCCATTTGCTTGCGGCGGGCCGGCCGCCGCCATCTTGCTTGAAGTTCTCGGCCGAAATCACGTGCGGCGCAAGATTACATCATCATGTCGGCTGGCGTGGTGACGTATGATGTCATCACCCCGGCCGGTGTGATTATGTAATCTTGCGGTACACGGGATTTTGGCCGCGAGATCTTTAAGCAAGATGGAGGCTGGTAAGTTTGAATTTCAGGATTAATCAATTTGCTGACACGAAGCACCAGGAAATTCGGCTTCTAGGCGAATCGAATAATTCCTAAAATTCGGATCGCTCATCTCTAGTAGCTAGCATTCTTTAAGTAGTAATACAATGTACAATTTTTTTTATACCTACTTATTTGCTAGGCTACTTTCACACTAGCGTTTTCAATTCCGCTATTGAGATTCGTCATAGGATCTCAATAGCGGTTGAAAACGCTTCGGTTTTGTCCCTATTCATTGTCAATGGGGACAAAACTGAACTAAACGCAATGCACCAAAATGCATTCCGTTCCATTTGGTTGCGCTCCCATCGCGGACAGAAAACGGTGCAAGCGGCTTTTTTCTGTCCGCGATGTGGTGCAGAGCAAGACGGATCACAATGTAAGTCAACAGGGACGGATCCATTTTCTCTGACACAATAGAACGGATCCGTTTTGACTATACAAGACATAATACAACCGGATCCGAATGTATGCAAATGAGCCTCTAGGAGCAACAGGGGCGTCGTCATTGCTTCTAGAGGCTTCTAGACACACCACGCATGACTGGCCACCGTTCCCATTCACTTCTATAGGCCTAACGGAAACAGCTGAGCTAGAGTTTGGCTATTTTCGGCGGCCCCACAGAAAGTGGCGGATGCACAATGCGGCTCCGATTAAGAGATAGGTGCGGGTCCCAAAGGTCAAACCCGCTCCTATTAGACAATGTGGGCATATCCTAGCGATCGTCTCCGATGAGACAACCCCTTTAACCCCTCCAGGACCTAGGACGAGAATGCTCGTCCTAACTGGTGGCTACTTAATGCACTAGGACGAGCATTCTCGTCCTAGGTTTAATGCACTCCCCGACACGCGGTGCCGCGATCAGCAGCAGGGGCCTGGCTGATACTAACAGCCGGGCCCCTGCTGTATCTGCGTTTTCACCGATGCTGGCGGATTAACCCACTGTATGCCATGGTCGCGCTGACCCGGGCATACAGGAAGTTTGTGGCAGTTTGTACATACCCATCGGGTCCCCGTGCTGTGGTGATGGGGACCTGATGGTTGCTATGGCAGCCCCGATGCCTTGAACAGACATCGGGAATGCCAGCTACGGAAGCCCAGGAGATCCAGCCCCAGGGCTGGGTCTCCTAGGCCAGTGTTTCCCAACCAGTGTGCCTCCAGCTGTTGCAAAACTACAACTCCCAGCATGCCTGGACAGCCTTCTGCTGTGCGGGCATGCTGGGAGTTGTAGTTTTGCAACAGCTGGAGGCAGACTGGTTGGGAAACACTGTCCTAGGCAACTGTTAGCGTCTTACAGTGTAAGACACTGACAGTTCAATACAGCACAATACAGGTGTATTGTGCTGTATTAAAACAGGGATCAGACCCTGAAATTTTGAAGTCCGATAGTGGGTCAAAACATAAAGTGAAAAAAGAAGTTAAAAAAATAAAGTTAAAAAAAAAAAAGCACCCATTTCCCAAAATAAAGTTAAAAAAATTTGTAAAAAATAGGAAGAAAAAAAAAAGTAGACATATTAGGTATCTCCGCGTCCATATCGACCAGCTCTATAAAAATATCACATGACCTAACCCCTCAGGTAAACACCATAAAAAATAAAAATGATGTAAAAAAGCCATTTTTTTGTCACCTTACATCACTAAAAGTGCAACACCAAGCGATCCAAAAGGTGTATGCCCCCCAAAATAGTACCAATATACCCGTCACCTCATCCGGAAAAAAATGGAGACTATGGAGACACTAAAATATGATATTTTTTATTTCAAAAGTGATGTTATTGTGTAAAACACAGACATATTGTGTAGACATATTAGTATTGCCGCGTTCGTAAGAACCTGCTGTATAAAAATATCACATGAACTAACCTCTCAGATGAACACCGTAAAAAAAAAAAAAAAAAAAAACCTGTAAAAAAAGCAATTTTTTTGTCACCTTACATCACAAAAAGTATAATACCAAGCAATCAAAAAATTATACGCACCCCACAACCATATTAATGAAACCGTCATCTCATTCTACAAAAAATGAGACCCTAACTAAGACAATCGCCTACAAAATAAAAATTTTATGGCACTCAGAATATGGAGACACTAAAATATGATTTTCTTTGTTTCAAAAGGGATGTTATTGTGTAGAACGTAAATAAATAAAAAGAAAGTATACATACTGCTCCGTCCTCATTGACTATTTGGTATTGTCGCGTCCGCAACAACCTGCTCTATAAAAATACTACATGATCTAACCTGTTAGATGAACAGTGTAAATAGCAAAAAATAAAAACCTTGTCAAAACAGCTATTTTTTGTTACCTTGCCTCACAAAGAGTGTAATACAGAGCAACCAAAAATCATATGTACCCTAAAATAGTAGCAGCAAAACTGCCATCTTATTACGTAGTTTCCAAAATGTGGTAATTTTTGGGGAGTTTCTACTGGGTGCATCAGGGGGGCCTCAAATGGGACATGGTGTTAAAAAAAACCAATCCAGCAAAATCTGCCTTCATAAACTCTATGGCACTCCTTTCCTTCTGCGCCTTGCAGTGTTCCCGTACAGCAGTTGAGGACCACATATAGGGTGTTTCTGTAAACTACAGAATCAGGGCAATAAATATTGAGTTATGTTTGGCTGTTAACCCTTGATTAAAATGGAAAATCTGACAAAAAAGTGAAATTCTGAAATTTCATCTCCATTTTCCATTAATTCTTTTGGAACACCTAAAGGGTTAACAAAGCTTGTAAAATCAGTTTTGAATACCTTGAGTTTCTAAAATGGGGTCACTTTTGGGTGGTTTCTCTTATGTAAGCTCCACAAAGTGACTTCAGACCTGAACTGATCCTTAAAAAGTGTGTTTTGGAAATTTTCTGAAAAATTTCAGGATTTGCTTCTAAACGTCTAAGCCTTGTAACGTCCCCAAAAATAAAATAGCATTCACAATATGATTCAAACATGAAGTAGACATATGGGGAATGTAAAGTAATAACTATTTTGGGAGTTATTACTATCTATTATAAAGTAGAGAAATTGAAATTTGCTAATTTGCTAATTTTTCAAAATTTTTGGTAAATTTGGTATTTTTTAATAAATAAAAATGAAATATTTTGACTCAGTTTTACCACTGTCATGAAGTACAATATGTAATGAGAAAACAATCTCAGAATGGCCAGGATAAGTAAAAGCGTTTTAAAATTATTACTACATATAGTGACACATGTCAGATTTGCTAAAAATGGCCTGGTCCTTAAGGTGAATAATGGCTAGGTGCTTAAGGGGTTAAGCATGTTAAATGATTTTATTTTCAGCACATGTTGTTGGCATAATGCTTTTTGACCTTGTATGGCAGACAATCTAAATTGGAAAGTTCTGATCTTTTTGAATATCTAGACAGAGTAAATTTAGACTAGACAGCGTAAAGATGCACCAAATGTATTACAGTGGCTCATGCTAGATGATAAAGTTGGTGCACAATTACACAATTCTGTCTAAGTTTACACCACTTTTTGGTTGGAGCATCTAAAGTCATGGCCGTTTACTAATAAGCTATCCCCCTTTGCATGTGCCCCTATGCCATGTCCCTTAGCACGTGTAAAAAAAAAGGTGTACACCAGTTCTTGATGCAAATTAAGTCAGAATTCTGGCACATTTAGCCTAGTACATCTTGCCCATTGCTCTCACGTTGTGGTGCTGCCACATAATATTCGTATGTTATCACCTGCAGAGTCTGTATAAATATTACATATTAAACGGGCAAATTTCCTACAAATGGATTAATGCAATATCAAGGGTAGAATGGCCATAAATTTCCTGATGGGCTGATGACCAGGGGGCCGCCCAAGGTTTCCTTATGGCTGCCGGTCAGATGCATAGCTATGTTAAGCTCTCAGCATTAAAGGGATTGTGCAATGATTTATAATGATGATCTATCCTCAGGATAGGTCATCAATATCTGATTTGTGGTCAGATATCTGATTTGTGATCAGCTGTTTGAAGAAGAGCGCCGCTTCCTGTTCATTACACTACACTTCGTCTTGTAAGTGCAGTGTGATAAGAAGTGAATGGAGAGAGTACTTGTATTTACACTATGCCACTGTTCCACAGGACACAACGCATAAACCAGCAAAGCACTGCCTCCTCAAACAGCTGATCGGCGAGGGTGACGTGTGTCAGACCTCCTCTGATCAGATATTGATGACCTATTCTGAGGATAGGTCATCAATGTAAATCGCTGCACAAGCCCTTTAATTAATGCTAGAAGCATCTGCCAATTATGCACCTGGCTAGCAGAAGAAAGTGCCCACCTGCATTCAACTGTATTGCCATCCTCTGGACGCTGATAGAGTTGAATGCTGTGGCGGGGGTGGCAGTATTTTGTGCACTGTGCACTGTGTATTTGGTCCTGCTGGGGCAGTATTTTGTGCTACACTATAGTATTGCTGGTCCTGCCTATTTATATTGGCCCTGCCTTCAGTCAATTTTGACCCCCATACAACATGGGGCCATTTTTTAAATTTAATTAAATTTTTTCAAATTTAAGTTCCCAATAGTCAAAAATGCTCAGTTGATGTGCACCACTTCATGAGTGCCTCTAATGGTCTTGAATGAAATAGAGACGTTCTGTTTAACCTCCCCAGGAAGTCCCCAAAAAGCAGAAGTCTAGCAGCTGTATTTAGAAATCTTTTCTTTCTTATTAAAGATGTCCCATTTGTTTCTGATCCGAATAAAAGTTTATTATAAAAATAAAATAAGATGTCACATTTGCAAACCCATGAAATGGATGTGTAACGAACTGATGGGCTAGAACCACAGGTTTCTATTTCCTCTCCTTGTGTAAACTGGCTTTCTTGAGAAAGACACAGTTGCAAGTGTTGCATGCCGGTCCGGATGAATGAAATATGTGGTTGCTACTGGTCTTTTTAAACTGTACCGTGGACCAGTTTGAAGAAATTATGCCGATTACTTCTGGATTCTGTAAACTGCATTGAATGACAGTAAATGATGATATTAGACAGGCACATAAGAGTTCAGAAAAAGGTCACTAAATAACACAGTACTGCACTTGGTAACAATAAAGAAAATGATGCGGGTCTTAAAAAATGTCTCTGTTTTTGTATTGGCAGCCATATTATAAATGAACTGATTGAAACAGAACGTGTTTATGTAGAGGAGCTTCAAAGTATTATTGAGGTAAGAACCTATACGGTTGGTGTGTCAAACCTTCATGTCTTGATACTTCCTCATTGACTTCAACTTCCATTCATTTGATCTGTTTATTCTGATCTATCTTCTATTTTATCGTTACTTTCTGTTCTCTCATATTTCTGCATGCTGCAGCATTGAAGTGACCAAAAGACTCTTGCTTATTATTATAGTAGTTTACACTCCTTATACTTCACTAGTACATAATTGTAACAGGTACAGATCCATCAAGTCCAACCTATAATTCTTGATTGATTCAGAGGATGACAGAAACTCCACATAAAATTGGTTGCCCTGTCTGGGACATTGATGACATATTGTTAGAATATGCCGTCAATGTCAGATAGGTTCGGGTTTCACTCTAGAACCCGCTTCTATCTCTAGAATGGGACCCCCGAAGTGAAGTAGAGCAGTACAGACTACTACCTCGGAATCAAAGCCGAATTTTTCCACTATAAAAATCAATTACCGAAGTTATTCAACGAAGTCACGTGCAACTTCATGAATAACTTACTTCGGCTTATCGGAACCCATACATTCTAATACTGTACGGAGACGAAAGTTTTGAACGAATCGACTTTGAATTAAGCATGCGAAGCTCACATCGCTCAATTCTAGTTTTTAGAAGTCCCAAAGCGGTAAATGCAAGCACAACGCGACCGCCTCTCCATTCACAGCTATGGGACTGCTGGAAATAGCCAAGCCAGTGTTCAGTTCTTTCAAAACTTCCATAGCTGTGAACTGAGGGTGACTGTGCGTTCAAGGCTGCTCTCTGTTCACTTCTGGGGCCCTATTCTGGAGATGAGAGCTGGTCACAGAGGTGGGACCCACACCTGTTTTACATTGATGACACATCCTAATGATATACCATGAATGTCCTGGATAGGTCAGCCCCTTTAAGGCCTGCACACGACCGTTGTTTGATTCCGTGTCCGTTGCTCCGTTTTTCGTGATTTTCTGCGGACCCATTGGTTTTCAATGGGTCCGTGGAAACCTCGGCAAATGCACCGTTTGTCCTCCGCGTCCGTGGTCCGTGATTCCAGTCCGTCAAAAAAATATAACCTGTCCTATTCTTGTCCGTGAAAAACGGTTCACGGACCCATTCAAGTCAATGGGTCCGTGAAAAAATGCGGATGGCCATCCGTGTGTCATCCGCGTTCCGTGTCCGTTTTTTTTGCGGATCCCTTGGCAGGCACTTGGGAAAAATTGTCAGCCTGTCTTTTGGTAAAATCTTTTGGGTCATGTCCGCTAAAAAAAACGGAAGACACACGGAAACACAACGGAAGGCAAAAACGGACACGGATCACTGAACAACGGAACCCCTTTTTGCGGACAGCATAAAAAAACGGTCGTGTGCATGAGGCCTAAGGGAGAAACATTTGCTGACTCCAAATATAGCAATTAGAGATGAGCGAATTTTTCAGAAGTTTGATTCGGCTGATTCGCATAATCTTACAAAAAATTTGCTTCGTGGCAAATTACTTAGTCACAAAGCGCATTTTTTTGTAAGTAGTGGGTGCAATAACAGGGAGCAGCGATACTGCCGCCCCCCCCCCCCCCCGTCATTGTACTGCTCAGATGCCGCATTCATACATGATTGCGGCATCTGAGTGTAAAAACAGTGTGAAATTAACATTAAAAAAAATTTAAATCAAACTTACCGCCTTCATTTGCTTGCGACGGGCCGGCTGCCGCCACCTCGCTTGGAGGAGATCTGGCGCAAAATCTCGTGCAGCGCGAGATTACATCATCACGCCGGCATACGTCACCACGCACGGGATTTCGGCTGAGGTCTTCAATTAAGATGGCGGCTAGCGGCCCGTCACGAGCAAATGGAGGAGGTTAGTATGAATTTTTTAGCTTTTTACACTATTTCAGGTTATACATACTCTACTATTTCAGGTTAAATCGATTTGCTTACACGAACCACGAGGAAATTCGGCTTCGAGGCAAATCAAATTTATCCTGAAATTCAAATCAAATTTCACTTAGTGGGATTCGATTCACTCATCTCTAATAGCAATCAGAATAAGTCCCTGGATACATGTTCTTTGTTCAGAATTCTAGTACCTAAGATGCTATGGCAGGGCGTTCTCTCACTGCTTAGTGATAAGCGGCAGGGGCAATATTCGAATTTGCGATATTTCGCGAATATTTGGGAAAATATTGCTCATAAATTTGCAATGTAATACACGCGTATTGCGCGCACATTACAGACGTGGGTAACTATTGCTACATTTTTCAATCTGCTAGCAGTTTCCTGAGACTGGAGAAAATGGTTGGCTTGACAGAACATTACAATACCTTTACATGCAAATAAAGTGCTCTGATATATTCGCTATTGCGCAAACCGGCAATTAATGATGCGCATATTTTTGCGCAATACATGCAACTTCACAGTTTAGCAGGTCTGACTACATATTAGTGATTGGTGCACTAAGTATTGTTGTGAAATTGTGACATCACAGCACTATGTCTGTAGCATGTATGTATGGACAGCAGAACCTATCATCCTAGCTAACACCCTGCACTGGAACCCTACACTTTATCACTATCTAACCTACACTGACTATTATATATATAACCTAACTAACTATCCATCCATCTAATGTAACGACACAGGAAAGCACAGAGCACAGCAATGGCACTGCTATCTCTCTCAGAACTGCAGAAAAACAGCAGAAAATGGCTGCTGGGGAGCTTTCTATATAGTAAGGGGATAGGCAACTTTCCTATTGGTTGCTAAGGATGTTGCTAAGCTCACGCAAATATATTGCAGCCTTCTCATTGGTCCACAAGCAAGAAGCAGGGAGGGATCATGGGTTCAGAGGAAAAAAAAATAGAATATTTGCTAATACAAATATATAGCACTATAATCAAAATCTTCGCGAATTCTCAAAGTGGCGATATTCTCGATTAAAATTTGCAAAGCGAATATTCGCGCCCAACACTATCACTGCTCTTACAGCTAAGAATACCTGTCTATGATTATGGGTCTTTCCTCTAGACATAGAAGATGCGCTCTTTTCATGGTTACAGGCCTAGGTATAAAAAAGATCATTAGAAAGATCTTGATACTGTCCATTCATATATTTCATAGCATTTCATAACCAACCCAAATCACACAATTCCTTAATTACTTACCTCCTGTGTACCCCCTCTATTGGGTGGTGCCCAAAATTGTTCACAATATTCCGTGTGTGGTCTGATTAATGATTTTTGTGATGAAACTATGGCTGTCATTTATTAAGACTGGTGTTTTAGTCTCCGGTCCTAATACCCCTAAAACAGGCGTAGAAAATGATAAATGAGATGGGCCTGCCAGCCCGCCCTCCTCAGGGTAGGTCATCAATATCATATCTGCTGGTGGTCTGACTCTCGGCACCCCCACAGATTAGCTGTATGAAGAGAACATATGACCGCTGTGTTCTCAGTTTACCTGCTCATCACCAACACTGCAGTGGCGATCAGAGTAATTACAATTTTTTATTTTATTTATTTTATGCACTTATTCTGCAGCGCTTTACATACATTAGCATAAATTTAAGTTCCCTATCAGTATGCCTTTGGAGTGCCTATTCACTTGAACAGGAGGGAGCAATCCCATTGAAGTGAATGGTACGGAAGAGCTGTAATTATACTGCTCGCTGCTGCAATGTCGATGGCGAGTAGGTAAACAGTGAAGAGAAGGCAGTGCTCATATGAGCGCTGCGTTCTCTTCATACAGCTTAACAGTCAGGGTGCTGGCATTTGGGCCCTGGCCGATCTGATATTAATGACTGATCCTGAGATTAGGTCATCTATATAGGAAAAGCGGACAAACCCTTGAAGGACGAGTATCATATATATATACGGCGTTGCGAACATAGCGTTCACACCATGACCGGTCCACAACAGCCAGCCATTTTAGCTAAAGGCCCGGGGGGGGGGGATTGTACTGCGGGTGGCCAAAAATGGAGGTGACAGGTTCTGTTATCAACATTTTCAGAGTGACATGATCCAATAACTGATCATCTCCTTATTCTAAATCCATGTCCTGTCCCCATGTTCATTCAGTAGACTCCAAGCCATCAGTGAATGTTTTTTGTCACTTATTCTTATTTCTCAGACCGGCACCAATTTTTCTGTTTGTGAGCTGTGACGATCAAGTTCTGATCAGTGTGTATGTTGGTAACATAGTATATACGACTGAAAAAAGACATTTGTCCATCCAGTTCGGCCTGTTTCCTACAAGTTGATCCAGAGGAAGGCAAAAAACCCCTGTGAGGCAGAAGCCAATTTTCCCCACTTAAGGGGAAAAAATTCCTTCCTGACTCCAATCAGGCAATCAGAATAACTCCCTGGTGCAGGAGTTTTTTTTTTTTGTAATCCGTGCTGATTTTGTGGCACTGTTGCTTTATGCTTTTTTTTTTGTTTGGTTTCTGTGTGCATCTTGTGGCTGCTGAGTATTAATCAGTGACGCCCATCTCAGATCATATCTGTGCTCAGTTTTCGACACAAGTGTTTTTTTTGTTACTAAATGATCTTAATTTTTTTTTTCTTTTTTTTCTTTCTCTTTCTTTACAAATGTATATTTTGGGGGTTTGTGCTACATATGGACCTTGTAAAAAAGCCACAAGTTAGACAGGGTTGGAGTGCAGAGGTTTTTCCCACACTCCAGTTTACTGTATGACCATGATGCACACGATTTGAGGCAACCTGGAAATTTTAGCATAATAATGATAATGCACAATGCCCGTTCCAAAATGATCTGAGATCTGACCATTTATTTAAAATTAGGCCAGTCCTCAACCACTTTAGCACCAAGTTTGCTTATGTATACACCCCTGAAAAAAAATGTATAAGCTGTGCAAGAGTACCACTGTGTATACCCATAGGTTCCGGGTTTCTGAAAGGAAGGACACCGGGATGGAACCCGTGGAATCTGACTCCCTCCCTCCATCCTAGGAGTTAGTTGGAAAATAATTTGGGACTTCGTGCAGCCACTAATGGAACAGGGTTACCACTAGAGATGAAATTCGTTTGCGGTTTGTTTTGTGGTATTTAGTGAATTGCGTTATGGATTCCGTTACCACAGTTCATAACGCAATTCTATAACGGAATGCCTTTAGAGGCATTCCTTTATTCACTCCGTCATAATAGAAGTCTATGGGCTGCAAAACGGATCCGTCCCGTTTCCATTATGCAGGAGAGGACTCCAGCATAACGTAAATGGATCCGTTTTGCAGCCAAAGACTTCTATTATGACGGAATAAATAACGGAATGCCTCTAAAGGCATTCCATCATAGAATTGCGTTATGGTCCATGGAAACGGAATCCATACCCCAATTCACTAAATACCACAAAACAAACCGCAAACGCTCATCTCTAGTTACCACCTTTATGGGGATAACTTCTACACCAGCATACCACTGTTCAGGTGCCTAACTTCCAGAGGTACAGCAGCTTGCAGCACTGTACGCAAAATTTAGAGCGGCCTCCCTCTGCTTGGGCAACCGCGCAGAAAGGATAATAGTTAGGCTCTCTGAAATTGGAACATGTTGGCGGGTAAGTACAAAGACAAAAGGGATGTCCTCGTACTGACCACAGTTCATGGGAACGGTAGCTCCCCTGCCCCTACACTACCATTAAAATACCACTACCACATAAAATACTGTCAGAAAGTGGAACAAGTACATCAAATAGTTAGAGACATTAGCGATGAAACCGGCTTAACAAGGCACTCAAGACTAGTGGATATAGTTGTCTCATCATCATAGTTCTGTGTTGATGGTATTTACGGGGGTAATCACTTGGAACGTAGTGACAATAGACATGTACTGGACTTGTTTGAGGGTAAACAAGGTTGATTGTCAGTGGTCCAAACATGCATAATGCTACTTTCACACTTGTGGCAAACTTTTCCGGCATTGAGTTCCGTCGTCAGGGCTCAATACCAGAAAAGAACTGATCAGTTTTATCCCAATGCATTCTGAATAGATAGAAATCCGTTCAGGATGCATCAGGATGTCATGAGTTCTGTCACTTGGACGGAGGAAATACCGCAGCATGCTGCGGTATTACCTCCGTCTAAAATGCCGGAAGACTTGCCGTATTGCCGGATCCGGCATTAATTTCCGTAGGAATGCATGCGCAGACCTTTAAAACTGTAAAAAAAAATACAAGATGGATCCGTCTATCCGCATGACAAGCGGAGAGACAGATCCGTTCTTGCAATGCATTTGTGAGACGGATCCGCATCCGGATCCTTCTACAAATGCATTCAGTTTACATCCAGATCGCCGGATCCAGCAGTAAGTTCCGACGACGGAACTGCTTGCTGGATCCCTCTGTCGCAAGTGTGAAAATAGCCTAATCTGACATATGTGTATGTCCATGAGTTATGATAGCAGTTTGTAAATCCTAGATGTCACAGTGCTTATTTATGATATGCCTATTTAATTTGGATCATGCTTGATATTTCTGTCAGTAGAAATCTCTGGTACAATTCCACCACCACTCATCTCCTCTCGATGTATTGAAATAACATGAATTTTTATCCTGACCATTTGCATTATGGTCATCTGGTGACAGAATAAGACAGCAGTTTGCGGATACCATGAGCTTCATTAGTTAAATGTCTCTAATTTTGTTTAATTGAAGAAATCCATTGCACTCTGTATTTAAAAGGATTCTGTCACCAGTTTTAGGGCTCATGCACACATTTCGCAGTCCGCAAAACACGGATCCGCAAAAAATACGGATGAAGTCCGTGTGCATTCCATATTTTGTGGAACGTAACAGCTGGCCCCTAATAGAACAGTACTATCCTTGTCCCTAATGCGGACAATAATTGGACATGTTCTATTGTTTTGCGGAATAGACATACGGAAACGGAAATGTGTGTATTTTTTTGCGGACCCATTGAAATGAATAATTCTACATACAGTCCACAAATTTTTTCTTAAAAAAACGGACACGAAAAGAAACTACGTTCATGTGCATGAGCCCTAATTCTGCCCTATCTACTGATGACAGAGACCCTGAGCAAATCGCTGTGTCACTTTATTGAACTGACCCAAAATGATTGATATTGAGTAGGAGCCGAGCAGTGGACTCCACGCAATTCACTGCACACACCTGAGAGTCCTCATATTTATGAGCTGCCACTTCTACCTGCTCCCTGCTGCTGATTGACAGCTGTCTTCCTATAGCAATCAGCCTTAGGGCTCATGCACACGACCGTTGCTGTTTTGCGGTCCATTTTTCACGGATCCGTTGTTCAGTATCTGAGGTTTTTTTCCTCTAATTTAAGTCCTCTTCCGTTCCGTTATTGCACAAAACATATCCGTATTGTTTCCGTATTTGATCCGGTTTTTGCGGATCGTATACTGAAACAGTAACTTATTAATCATCAAACACATGAGCAATATGTGCTGGGCAAAGCATTTCTACTGTATGGATCCACAAAATACGGATTAAATACAGATGACATACGGATGTGTTCCGTGTACATTCCGTATTTTTTGCGGACCCATTGACTTGAATGGGACCTCGGACCGTGATTTGCGGACAATAATAGGACATGCAATTCTTTTTTGCGGAACGGCCAAACGGAGAAACGGAAACAGAATGCACACAGAGTAACTTCTGTATATTCTACAGCCCCATTGAAGTGAATGGTTCCGCATACGGTCTGCAAAAAAAACGGAACGGAAGCGGAAAGAAAATACGGTCGTGTGCATGAGCCCTAACGTACAAGGATAGGACTGTTCTATTAGGGGCCAGCTGTTCAGCTCCGCAAAATACGGAATGCACATGGCCGGTATCCGTGTTTCATGAATCCGCTATTTACGGGGCGCAAAACATCCAGCAGTCGTGTCGTGTGCATGAGCCTTAAGTCAGTCTAAGAAAATAAACCAGCCTGTCTCACTAGCTTATGCCGCCTCGGAATAAAACTGGTGACAGATTCCCTTTAGAAGGATGATGATTATTATTATTACTTTATGATTATTTTCACAAATGTGCTGCAAACAGTACTATAAGCCACGTAATGATATGTTGCTATTAGCAGGCCAGCGCCGATGCCTTCCTCTGAGAAGCATCACACCCTTGTCTAGTGAGGTCTTTTCTACAGACAGCATGGATGGCTGCTGATGGAGGGACTTAAGATCCAACACATCCATCAGCAGCCTAAATTAGAAAACATTGTGCATGGGAAAGTAGTGCATGTAGACTGCTGCGCTTCCATGGAGGCTGCTGATGGATGTGTTGGGTCACACTCCCTGCCATCAGAAGCCATGTTTAGGACTGGAGCATCGTTCTGTCTGTAATAAACAAGGGAATGGAAGGACTTGTCTTGTCACTTACTAATAAGTTATATTAGCAGACTGGCGACTAGAAGAAAGTGGCTTATAGAGATCTGGACATACTGTTGCTGTAGTTTAGGCTATTGATTCACTGCTTTTTGGCCACTGGAGTAAATCACCTCAGGGGCCAGATGTTATTTGTAGTGAATAAGGGTACTTTCACACTAGCGTTAAAGTTTTCCGGTATTGAGTTCCGTCATAGGGGCTCAATACCGGAAAAAAAAACGCATCAGTTTGTCCTGATGCATTCTGAATGGAAAGCAATCCGTTCAGTATGCATCAGGATGTCTTCCGTTCCATCCCTTTTACGGTACTTGGCCGGAGAAAATACTGCAGCATGCTGCGGTTTTTCTCTGGCCAAAATTTCCACAACACTTGCCGGATTGCCGGTTCGTGCATTATTTTCCATTGAAATGTATTAATGCTGGATCCGGTACAAAGTGTTCCGAAAAATGGATCAGGTTTTCTGGTCTGTGCATGCACAGACCTTTAACCACTTACCGACCGCCTAACGCAGGATTGCGTCCTCTAGGCGGTCGGTCTATTCCTCTTTGACGCGCGGGCGCGTCATCGCAGAATTGCGGAATAGATGCGGACATTTTTGCGGACGTGTGAATGGGGCCTTACTACTTTTTTTTTTGCACATTTTTGCAGAGATTTATTCATCCACATTGATCGATGCGAATGAGGAAATCTGTGCAGCTTTTTTTTTTTTGCACATTTTTGGGCAGAGATTTTTTCATCCACATTGATCGATGCGAATGAAGAAATCTGTGCCGTTCATTTTTTTTCTTTTCAGCCCAGAGGCTGAACGGGAAAAAAAATCTCATTACCCGTATGCTCAATATAAGGAGAATCGCAGAAACTCCTAATGCTGGCCATACGTGTAATGATTGCGGATACCCTCAAATGCCAGGGCGGTACAAACACCTCACATGTGACCCCATTTTAGAAAGAAGACACCCCAAGGTATTCCGTGAGGGGTATGGTGAGTTCATGTAAAATTTTATTTTTTGTCACAAGTTAGTGGAATATGAGACTATAAAAAAAAAAATAATCAATTTCCGCTAACTTGTGCCAAATTTTTTTTTTCTGTGAACTCGCCATACCCCTCACAGAATACCTTGGGGTGTCTTCTTTCCACAATGGGGTCACTTGTGGGGTATTTATACTGCCCTGGCATTTTAGGGGCCCTAAAGCGTGAGAATCCAAATGCGTAAAAATGGCCTGTGAAATCCTAAAGGTACTCATTGGTTTTAGGGCCCCTTTGCGCATCTTGGCTGCAAAAAAGTGTCACACATGTGGTATCGCCGAACTCAGGAGAAGTAGGGCAATGTGTTTTGGGGTGTATTTTTACATATACCCATACTTTGTGTGAGAAATATCACTGTAAACGACAACTTTTAAAAAAATTTTATTCAAAGTTGTCAATTTACAGAGATATTTCTCACACAAAGTATGGGTATATGTAAAAATGGGGTGTCTTCTTTCCAAAATGGGGTCACATGTGGGGTATTTATACTGTCCTGGCATTTTAGGGGCCCCTAAAGCGTGAGAAGAAGTCTGGAATCCAAATGTGTAAAAATGCCCTGTGAAATCTTAAAGGTACTCATTGGTTTTAGGGCCTCTTTACGCATCCAGGCTGCAAAAAAGTGGCACACATGTGGTATCGCCGTACTCAGGAGAAGTAGGGCAATGTGTTTTGGGGTGTATTTTTATATATACCTATACTGTGTGTGAAAAATATCTCTGTAAACGACAACTTTTAAAAATTTTTATACAAAGTTGACAATTTACAGAGATATTTCTCTCACCCAACATGGGTATATGTAAAAATACACCCCAAAACCCATTGCCCTACTTCTCCTGAGTACGGCGATACCACATGAGTGACACTTTTTGCAGCCTGGGTCGCAAAGGCCCAAATTCCAACGAGTACCTTTAGGTTTTACATGGCGGCTCACAATTTAGCCCCGCCCAAAATGCCAGAACAGTAAACACACCCCACAAATGACCCCATTTCGGAAAGTAGACACCCCGAGGTATTCACTGAGGGGCATAGTGAGTCCGTCTGAGATTTCTTTTTTTTTTGCCAGAAGTTAGCAGAAATTGAAACTTTTTTTTTTTTTTTCTCAGAAAGTGTCATTTTCCGCTAACTTGTGAAAAAAAATGAAATGATACATGAAGTCACCATGCTCCTCCGCGAATACTTTGGGGTGTCTTCTTTCTAAAATGGTGTAATTTGGGGGGTATTTATACTATCCTGACATTCTAGCACCTGAAGAAACATGACAGGTGCTCAGAAAGTCAGAGCTGCTTCAAAATGCCGAAATTCACTTTTTTGCACCATAGTTTGTAAATGCTATAACTTTTACCCAAACCAATAAATGTACACTTATTGGACTTTTTTTTTTTATCAAAGACATGTAGAACAATAAATTTAGAGAAAAATTTATATAGAAATGTAGTTTTTTTAAAAAAATTTCAACAATGTCAATGTCATTTTTTTGCAAAAATTTCGGTCATTTTTGATTAAAAGCAAAAAAAGTAAAAATGTCAGCAGCAATGAAATAGCACCAAATGAAAGCTCTGTTAGTGAGAAGAAAAGGAGGTAAAATTCATTTGGGTGGTAAGTTGTATGACGGAGCAATAAACGGTGAAAGTAGTGTAGTGCGGAATTGTAAAAAGTGGCCTGGTCATTAAGGGTGTTTAAGCTAGGGGGGCTGAAGTGGTTAAAAGTGTTAAAAAAATAAATACCGGATCAGTTTTTCCGGATGACGCCGGAGAGACGGATCCGGTATTTCAATGCATTTGTCAGACAGATCCGCTCCTGGAAACAAATGATATCCGTTTTTCATACGGATTTCCGGATCTGGCAGGCAGTTCCGACTTCTAACTCTAGTGTGAAACTAGTCTAAGGCCCCTTTCACACGGGCGAGTTTTCCGCGCGGGTGCAATGCGTGAGGAGGACGCATTGCACCCGCACTGAATCCGGACCCATTCATTTCTATGGGGCTGTGCACATGAGTGGTGATTTTCACGCATCACTTCTGCGTTTTGTGAAAATCGCAGCATGCTCTATATTGTGCGTTTTTCACGCAACGCAGGCCCTATAGAAGTGAATAGGGCTGCGGCAAAATCGCAAGCATCCGCAAACAAGTGCGGATGCAGTGCGATTTTCCTGCATGGTTGCTTAGCAACGGGACCAGATCTTTATTATTTTCCCTTATAACATGGTTATAAGGGGAAATAATAGCATTCTTAATAAAGAATGCATAGTAAAATGAAGTGGAAGGGGTTAAAAATAATAAAAGTTAACCTTACCCACTTGATAGCGTAGTTGCGATCTGTCCTCTCTTTCCCAGCATCAGCTAAGAACTAAAGGACCTGTGATGACGTCACATCACATGGTCCAATCACATGGTCCATCACCATGGTAAGATGGACCATGTGATTGGACCATGTGATGTGATGTCATCACAGGTCCTTTAGTTCTTAGCTGATGCTAGGAAAGAGAGGACAGATCTCAACTACGCGATCAAGTGGCTAAGGTAAGTTAACTTTTATTATTTTTAACCCCTTCCTCTTCATTTTACTATGCATTCTTTATTAAGAATGCTATTATTTCCCTTTATAACCATGTTATAAGGGAAAATAATAAATCATCCAGAATACTCAACCCGAAACCGGACTTCAGTGATGAAGTCCGGCTTCGGGTCTGGGTACCAAACATGGCGATTTTTCTCATGCGCGTGCAAAACGCATTACAAACGTTTGCACCCGCGTGGGAAAATCGCGCATATTCCCGCAACGCACCCGCCTCTTATCCGGGCGTCAAACATGACGCCCGTGTGAAAGAGGCCTAAGAAACTTGTCTAACGGCTAGCCTAGTCTTCCTTCATAAAGCTGGCACCCCAGAGGACTTAGTTTCTGCTTCCACTTTGAATACCTTTATTATTCAATTCTAAACCATAATGTACACAGAAGATGATACTGTCCATCTGTCCATGACTGTTCCTATCAATTATTGTATAGTCGTGATTGTATTACTATACATTGTATATTGCTAAATGGCTTATTGTATACTCATAGAAGTTTAAAATTGATAAAGTAAATAAGCAAAATGTACCTTCATTTAATGTCACTGGTTACAGGAGTATCCAATGTTTAGGGGATAACTGTTAGTCCTCTTTTATACGAGCGAGTTTTCCACACGGGTGCAATGCGTGACATAAACGCATAGCACCCACAGTGAATCCTGACCCATTTATTTCAATGGGTCTGTGTGCATTTTTTTTCACTCATCAGTTCTGCATTGCGTGAAAAATGCAGCATGTTCTACAGTATATTCTGCGTTTTTCACGCAGCCCTGGCCCCATAGAAGTGAATGGGTCTTCAGTGAAAAACACATTGCATCCAGACGCAAGTGCGGATGCAATGCATTTTTCACTGATGGTTTTGCGGACAAGAATAGGCATTTCTACAATGGGCAAATTGCGGAACCCACACGGATGGCTTCTGTGTTTTGCAGATCCGCAAAACACACACGGTCGTGTGCATGAGGCCTACAGGTGGGTTCACATCACGTTTTATGCCTCCATTTAACGTATACCGTACATAAAAAAAAAAGATGCAAAAACTCAGCACATCACATTCTTGTATCCTGCAGAGTGCGGTAAAAAAAAAACTTATTCAGGTTTTATTGAAAGTTTAAAAAAATTATACCTTTTTTTTGCAATGTAAGGGCTCATTCAGACGGCCGTATGCTGACCAAAAAAATGCGGATCCGTTTTTTTGCGGATTAGATGCTGTCCCATTCACTTCTATGGGGTTCCTTTTCTTCCATTGCACGGCTCAGCAAAAACATGTCCTATACTTGTCAGTGAAAATCAGGACATGGCCCTATATAAGTCTATGGATCAGCAAAAAAAAACTGAATGCAATCCGTTTTTTGCGGACATGCTGAACTGTCCGCAAAAAAACGGATCCGTTTGCGCACAGCATACGGCAGTCTGAATGAGCTCCAACTCTACTGTGAACGGATGCCACTGTATGGCATTCATTTAACATATAGTTTTTTTGTATATGTTTAAACGGGTGGGAAAATGCAATGTGAACCCAGCCTAAGCTGTATAGTGCAGGGCAAGGGATTTTTCTTAAGATTCGGTGATGTACCAGGCCATGCTAGGCGGAGGCTTCTGTCTAGCAGTGAGCTTGGTGACGTCACCGGCACTAATAGGTGGCCTTTAGTCCTGCCCTAGCTTGTAAAACAGGCTTCCGCCTCTGCCTAGTAGTGTAAAAAGGTAAACAAACAGTCCTTGCCTTGAAATGCTCCGATGCTCAACTCAGAGGGGCTGAATGGGGAAGAAGGGCTGAAGCCGGACAACCCCTTGCCGACCTAGGATGAACTGGCTGGTACTTTACGCCTTAGTACGAGCATTCTCGTCACAGGGTTAACCGGCCACCTGACATCCGTTACCGTGATCAGCAGCAGGGGCCTGGCTGTTACTAACAGCTGGGCCCCTGCTGTATCCGCCAGCATCCGTGAAAACACCGATGCTGGCGGGCTAACCCCCGTTTATGCCGTGGTCATGCTGACCGCGGCATACAAGGGGTTTGCGGCAGCTTGTACATCTCCATCGGGTCCCCGTACTGCAGTGACGGAGACCCGATGGTTGTTATGGCAGCCCTGATGCCTTGCACAGGCATCGGGACTGCCAGCTACGGAAGCCCAGGAGATCCAGCTACAGGGCTGGGTCTCCTAGGCAACTCACAGTTCAATACAGCACAATACAGATGTATTTTGCTGCATTGAAACAGGGATCAGAAGTCCCATAGTGGAATAAAAATAATAATAATAAATGTGAAATAAAAGTGTTTTTAACAATAAAAAAAATAAAGTTTCAATTAAGAAAAAAGCCTCTTCCCCATAAAAAGAGACATTTAAAATTGTAAAGTCATGAAGTACAATGTATCGCCAGAAAACAATCTCAGAATGAATGGTTTGGATAAGTAAAAGCATCCCGAAGTTCTTACCACATAAAGTGACACATGTCAAGTTTCCAAAATACGGTCCTTAAAGTGAAAAATGGCAAGGTCCTTAAGGTGTTAAAGAACTTATCCAAGTATACATTTTTCCCTTTCCATGTGCTTCCTCTGCCAGGCTTTACAACTTACTAAGGTACTCGCGCTACCTTTTCTGTCTCTCTCCGGAGATAGGAAGAGTGGTCACGACCAGGTCTCCCATGATGCCCTACCACAGAATAGATTTGATGTCAGACCCATGTGATCTTGATCCAAGCAGGGTAGACGGAGTCTACTGCTTGTCATATTGAGGCTGTGTGGGAGGAAACATTAGGAGGAGGCAGCAAAGGGATGATGGAGGATGTAGTGGACAGAATTTTTGGCCCAGGAAAGGAAAAGCATTTACATTTTTGGCTGATCTTACCGCACAAAGTGTTGTGGCTGCTGCTCATCTACGAACACAACCCAGAAGTTTGGGTTGTAAACAATGGAGCACAGAGGAAGCATGCAGATTGAAGTGAAGACTCCGGAAAAGTTGACAGGTGCACTATTATGTTCTGCAGGAGGCTAGATGAGGTTTACACAATTAAGGCCTAGTTCACACATCAGTTATTTGTTCAGTTGTTTCCATCAGTTTTTGTGAGCCAAAACCAGGAATAGAGGCTACACAGAAATCAGGTATAATGAAAAGATTTGTACCTGTTCTGTGTTCTCGACCCGCACCTGGTTTTGGCTCACAATTACTGATGGAAATAACTGATCAAATAACTGACGTGTGAACAAGGCCTAAAAGGCATTTTTTAGGATCCGGCACAACCCCTTTTATAGGGAGGCTGTCATGTTATTGTCATCTATATAACTAACAACATTGCCCCACAGAAGATTGCAAACACATTCCAAATATACCCTTGTGTACTTTGTGATTTTATTCCATGTCCAGTTAGTGTGTATGCAGAGTGCCGTTCCTGGCATATACTTTAGGCAACGTGCACAGATACAGTGAGGGACATTTATCAAGACTGGCGTTCCCATACACCAGTCTTGATCCCTGTGCACCAGACGCACCTAATTTATTAAGAGACTTCAGCTATAGCATAGACTTCAGCTGTAACTTACGCTAGCTTCTGGCATAAGTTATATTAAATCCGGCGGGCTACATGAAGCCCCTCACACCAAGCCCCTCCTGGAAAAGTGTCCAGAAGCTTACAAGGTCGCAAATTATGGTGCATATAGACCCGTAATTCAGAAAGAATTCAACTTATTGCACTTGTTGCATACCTTACATAGAATAGTGTCACATAGAGGATAAAGTAGGTAGAAAATAAGATATGAAAAAAATTCTATTTTGCAGCTGAGATTCCTTTCATAAACCAGTGTGCCTGCATGGTTGTGTGTTTACGTTTTAAAGTATTTGTATGTTTTATTCTAATGAAAAAAAGTGACATTTTCTGACATACCAAAAAAGCCCTCAGTATCTGTGGGTTTGTGAGCTAAGACTAACACGAATTCAGAAACCTGTAAGGTTGCTGTGCTCTCACATTTGGATCAGCCTCTGATATGCAGATTTTGACCTTTTATTTCATCTATTTCAATACAATGAGTAAAATCTGTGGGATTTCCATGGTCATTTTCTGCAGTATGCCTTTAAAATAAGCTCTACTGCAGTACTGTACTGAAATTGTGTGCTGTTTACCCAGACTATGTACAGTAATGTCATAGGGTGAACAAAATGATGCACAATTGACCTAAAAAACGTCTTTTTTTTCTTTTTGAAACAGATCCACCCATGTTTATGGGCTGGGTTTGGCATTGCAGACAGCTAAGTGGGGCTGAGCTGCAATACCAGAGTCTATGGGCAAGGATGGCACTGCTTCTGAAAAAAGCAGCCATGTTTTCATAATTTAATAAAACCCGTTTAACTAATTGTGGGGTTATTTCAACAAGCTTCCACAATATAAGCATAGTTACAGATACAATCCATTCAGAAAGTCTTTAGACCCTTTCACTTTTTTCACATTTTGTTATGTTGCTGCTTTTTCCATCGTTCTGCACTCAATACCCCATAATGAGAAAGTGAAAAGTAAATGTTAGAAATCTTTACTAATTTATTAAAAAGGAAAAACTAAAATCTTGCATTGACATAACTATTCATAACCTTTACTCAGGACTTAGGCCTAATTCACACGTCCGCAATCTTCGTCCGCACCTGTTCCGCAAATTTGCAGAACGGGTGCTGACCCGTTCATTTTGAATGGGGACGTGATGGATGCGGAGAGCACACACTGTGCTCTCTGCATCCGCATTTGCGGAGCGCGCTGCCGATCTTCCGGACGGCGGCTCCGCTAAAATATAGAGCATGTCCTATTCTTGCCCGCAATTGCGGACAAGTATAGGCATCTCTATAGGGCTGGTGGCAAGGTGTGTTGCGGATCCGCAAAACACTACGGATCGTGTGAATAAGGCCTTAGGCCTCTTGCACACGACAGTATTTTGCAGACCGTATACTGGCAGTTTTTTCAGTTTCAGTATACTAACAGTATAGTGAACCATTCACTTCAATGGGTCTGCAAAAAATACTGAAGTGTCTCTGTATGCCTTCCGTTTCCGTTTTTCCATTTTTTCTTTCCGTTTAAAATATAGAACATGTCATATTCTTGTCCGCAAATCACGTTCAGTGGCTCCATTCAAGTCAATGGGTCCACAAAAAAAACGGAAAGCATACGGAAAGGCATCCGTATGTTTTCCGTATCCGTTCCGTTTTTTCTGAACAATCTATTGAAAATTTAAAGCCCAGCCCAATTTTAATTATGTAATTACTGTATATGCCATACGGAAAAACGGAAACACAACGGAAACAAAAATGGAAAAACGGATCCGATAAAGACGGACCGCAAAATACTGAAAAAGCCATACAGTCGTGTGCAAGAGGCCTTAGTTGTAGCACCTTTGTCAGCGATTACAGCCTCCAGTCTTCTTTGGTATGGTGCCACAAGGTTTGCACACCTGGAATTAGGGATTTTCTGCCATTCTTTTTTGTAGATCCTCTCAAGCTTAAATGTTTTGAACCCTTCTCTAGATCTGTACCTGCACACAATCCTATCTCTGAGCTCTACAGGCAGTTCTTTCCTCTAATATGCATTGACGGCTGTGAGACCTTATGTAGACAGGGATGTGTCTTTCCAAATCATGTCCAATCAACTGAATTTACCATAGGTGGACTCTAATCAAGTTGTAGAAACATCTCAAAGATGATCAAGAGAAATGGGAGTCCCCCAGGCTAAATTTCCAGTATAATAGCAAAGGGTCTGAATACTTATGTCCATGTGAAATTTAAATTTTTCCTTTCTAATACATTTGAATATATTCCTAACATTCTGTTTTCATGTTCTCATTATGGGGTATTGAGTGCAGAATGATGGGGCAAAACTTGAATTTTTTGATTGTAGCACTAGGCCACAACATAACAAAATGTGAAAAGGGTCTGAAGACTTTCCATATGCATTGAACAGTTTCAAGTTTATCCCCTATCGACTGGATAGGAGATTACTGTTTGGATGGGGGCATCTGACTGCTGGAACCCCACCAATCACAAGGGTACCGTGTCCTTCATTTGAATTGAGCGGCACAACACTGCTCCATTCTGGCTAATCTATATAGCCGAGCACTTTACTTGGTAGGGGGTGGGGGGTCCCAGCAGTTCATTGGATAGAAGAAAACTTGCTTTTACCATAATATCCTCTTTAAGTAAAATCTGGTCTCCATTTACAATTTGCATCGTAGGGGAAAAATTTCAATTTCAAAAATGAGAAGAAAATAGGCAATGGTCACAGTTATAACTACAGTCTTATTACTTAATGGGAACTGACTGTAACTTTATATAAATAATCAGAAGTGGGTGTAATAACAACATTTGGATTGGGGCTAATCACATCATGTGCAGTGACGTGGAAAGGTAAACCTATAGTCAGTTAAGAAAAATAAAGAGTTGTGTGATAATGGGCAAGTTTTTGTACCAGTTTATTCTTTCTTAGATGGCTTGGTAGATTGGTAGTAAAAAATGAAGAAATAGGTCAAAGCAGTACTTGCCCTACTTCGCTAGAGATATCATTAACATTGTAGCCACATGTAAACTTGCCTATGTAAACTGAAGTGTCATGTGGTTCAACGAACAAAAAATATACTTTTTAAGTGGTTTGTCAAGTGCTGAGAAATAGCCTAGCAAACTATGGTTTGTGGAAAAAAACAAAACAAAGCAACCTGTAAAATAAGACAATTTTGTCTATTTATTTAGAGAATAACAATACTTGTTTAAGACTTTATATCCTATTAAGAGTGTGAAACAATTTTAGAAACCTGTGAAATCCATACAAAATGTGTGTCAAATGATCACAAACCCCTAATATGGCCAGACCTCCCCCTACTGGGTGACCACAAAAAATGATGGTGCCAGCAGGCGACTGCTTTGTTAGACAGATGACACCCACGGGCAGTGCCCATGATCGGACGGGTGCCAAATGGTTGTCATAGTAGCCATTATACAGCAGTAGACATAATAGTAATAGTAGACATACAGCAGTACTGAGCAGTGTAGAGGTGAATCGTGCACTGGGGTGAGGCACAAATTATATATGTGCCTCTATCTCCTTCTAGCAGTGCACTCCTCCTCCCCTTTCCCTCTCCATAGACTTCTAAGGGCAGCATGTATGTACCTTAACCTGATCTCTCAGTGAGCTGCCGTCACATAGTTAGAGAGTCCTGGAATCCTCCACTAATACTCACTGATTCCCAGTAATCCCCATATACACACTCAAACAGCAAAATGATGCTTTTATATTTTTAAAGCAGGTTTCAAAATGGAAGCCATGATCATATCGGTTGCTGTAGACAGTTCCTGGTGTTTTTTGACACATAAGGTTTAATGCCTGACAGGATATAATACAGTACACAGCCCACACTCACATTCAAGGGTTTATCCAACTAAAATATTGATGACCTATTGATCCTCAGGATAGGCCATCAATATCTGATCGGCAGGTATCCCAGGACCCCGGCAGATTACAATGCTATAAGAGACTGGGTGCTCAGTGAGCGTTACAGCCTTTTCCTAGGTCACTTACGTCATTGTAAGATCGATCACGTGGCCTAGGTGCAGCTGATCTCCATTGAAGTCAAATGAGCTGAGCTGCAATTAACCAAAAGCTCTATACAATGTACGGCACTGTACCTGGTAAGCTCCTGGGAGGCCGTAGCTCACCAGAGCTCGGTGAGTGTCATGGCTCCCTGAATCTGCACTCCCGCTGATGTGATAATGATGACCTATCCTGAGGTTATGTCATCATTATCATTTCATGGATAACTACCGTACTTAAATACTTCATGAGTATAGGGCAGCAAAATCCACTTTAACCCCTTAAGGTCACAGCTTAGTTTTTACTAAAAAGTACTTAAACGGGTTCTCCGGGAGTACAGAATTTTTGCAGTCTGCCACTCTAAACAGAAGGTTCATACTTGCCTACTGTTTAATGGGGCCGTCCACTTGCACCCCATCTACTTCAGGAGTAATCAATCTCCGACACTCCAGCTGTTATTGAACTACAACTCCCAGCATGCTCTAGTCACAGCTGGAGTGCTGTGGTTTCTAGACAGCATCGCCCAGTTCACTTTACATATACACAATTTTGGTATAGTTTTTGTGTATCTAGGCTCGTTCCCTCCGTGGCCTGCTATTGGCTGCCCCCCCTCCCTACTGCCGGATGCTTTCATCCGCGCGATGGGTGGATGCAGCAGCAGCCATGTCGGCATCACGGGTGCAAGCAAGGTAAATACAACCTCTGTGAGGGGCCCGGGCATATGGGAGGGCATCATAGATTTTGGATAACCCCTTTAAAGCTATTTTCTCTTTTTTATTAAAATAAATATTACTGTATAAAAAGAGTGATTTCTTTTTCAGTATCTGTGTTTGCTGAAAATGGATGAAAATATTCTTGTTTAAGACTTGCATACCTGTTAAGTGGATACAGCTGTATCCAGGATAGAGAATCCTCTGTGTGCTTTATAGCTTAGACTCCGGAAGTGATAAAATTCTCAGGAAGATTTTGCTTCTGACAAAGCAAAGTGGTCTCAAAAAGCAGAGAAATGCTCAAAACCTCAAATGCTCTTGCGCATTTCTAACTGGGGGAGCAGATGCTGCTTTTTGAGACCACTTTGCTTTGTCAGTTTGTTTGTATAGATATACCTGGAGGTGTGAAAACTCCGGGCTCAGTATTATTTAGGTGCACCTGTGTAGCCTGCGTCACATGACTCAGTGATAGGTGGGACTCACAGCCTCCTCCCATTGTATGTGTGATTTCATACTGGAGGTAACTGGGAGTTGTTTGCTATGTGTCAGACCTTATGCTCCTGTAATTGCCCATACGGCGCAGGTAGGTTAGCGCTAGGTCCCGTTCGCGGGCTCCGGTATGTTCTTGATATAAGAATATATTGGCAAAAGTCTAATTTTTAACATCAGAGTGAGGGTTTAGCCATATATCGTCAATTGCATTTACCATTGTAGTGCACCAATTTTTGCAGTTTTAAGATTACCATAGTAATAGTGCTCCCATAAGTCACATCAATAGTAATATTTCTCTCACAGAGTGCTCTCATTAGTAATAGTACTCACCTGACTCCCCACCACTGTCTCCGATGCAGACCTGCACCCTGAATCTCTACCATCTGTGGTCAGGCAGTCGAGAAGAAGTCAACTCGCCACAGGCATGCGCGATGACATCATCACGCTGCCTGAGACCTTGTTCAGATGGACACAATGATGTCACCGCAACCATGTGCACTATTGTACTCTCTCATAAGCCTCAGGCCTAGTGGCAGCTCTCTTCCCCTCACCCTGCTGCTGGAGCTCTGCTCGGGATGAACTGTTAAGTGCTTTTCTCAAAGCTGTAGCAGAGCTCGGGCAAAACTGTTAGTTGGTTAAAATCTGTATAAATAACTTCTATACTTGTTGACTGCAGGGGTATATATCATCGTTGGACAATCCTGACATGAATCCTTTGATTCCTGTGGTTTTACAAAACAGCAAAGATGTCCTGTTTGGAAACCTTCCTGAAATCTATGAATTCCATAAAAGGTAAAGCAAGAAAGAATTTGTGTATATACCGTAAGTACATTAAAAAAAAATACAGAATCTAAATATCAGAGAAATTATGCTTGGTTCAAAAACTGAATTATGGTAAAATAAAAACCTTTGAAGACTTTTAAAGAGAATTTGAGGTTTACTCACAAAGTTTATTCTCGTATGTGCAAATTAACCATTTATCACCCTTCCTGCTTTCTGACCAGGCACATTTTTCATTTTTTTTTTAAATATGCATCTTCGAAAGCCATAACTTTTTTCTGGTCAGTTATCTAAATAATTCTCTAGCCTTTTTTTGGTGATATATTTCGGCCTTTATTTTATTTCATTTTTATTTTAGTATTTTTTTGTTTTTATTTTTTAGAACCTGGAAAATATAAAAAAGGGAAACAATTAAAATAGCAAAACTAAATCTTTTTTTAAATAATGTCCTCTTTCAATTATGGTTATCTTCATATATGGGATGTATGGTTTATGGAGGCTGGGAGCGAGGCTTAAAGTTGTGGTGTGGCTTCTAGTAGCCTTTATTTAATATTTTTTTATTTAATATTTTTTCATTTTGTTTTATTCTTACACTGATATGTGGGGGTGCTGGGAGTCAGACCCCTGCCGATCCCATGTTGATAGACCATCAATATGAAAATCTTAGAGAACCATTTTAACATTATTTTTTATTGCTGAACACTCCTGTAATTGGGGCTGACATAGTAGCCCCAGGTACAGGTGGGATATAGCCCCCAGAGAGGTTGTAAAGGGCTATAGAACCTCAATGTAGAGCATATCTGGGTCTGCTAAGACCCAGCAGCTCATGCAGACTCACGACCCTTGGCAATCACATGAGTGCTAGGACCAGAGCAGGAAGCAGCGTTGCAGATTCCTGATTCCTATCGCCTCATACACTGCATATAGAGAAGGCAGAGATGGTGAAAAACCCTGCTACCGCAACTGCACGATTATCATCCAGCTGCACCCTTCTCAAGGATGTTTTAAAATGCCTTTGCAGAGATGAAGATGAAGACAATCCCCCCGGACTAAATTGTCAATGAGTGGTCTGGAACTAATTAGACAAGGTTTTCAAAATGTGGCTGCAAAAGATAAATTTATTTTAAATTTACTGATTTACATATTTTCTTCAAAGGAGCAATAAAAGAAGCAATATCTGGTTTACTTAGTATCTTATTGCAATATGGTATGTCTCAATACAGCTATGTTGGTAAAGAAACATGAGAAAAGGAACTTGGCTAAATATATGGTATGTAGGGCTATTCACCCAGTTCCATTCTTATACACTCAATTGATTTCCCATCAGAATTTGGGGGGAAAACTAAAAGAGGTGTGTCAGTATTTTTGAACTTAGAACACTGCTGACAGCGCTAGGTAAGGGGAAGGGAGAGCAGTACAAATGTACCTTTTGTGGAAGTTTTATCATCAGGAGTAGTTTAAATATGAAGTTTTATTCTGTTAGATTCTGCACCTGCAAGTACATCAGAAGTGGTGCTTCGCTGTGAAGTACTCTGGCCATGATTTATCATACCTTCACTCCAGAATTCTGGCATCAAAAAGTCCCAAAATAGGGCATTTGCGACTTTTCACACTCATTTGCGCATAATTTTGCGACTTTTTTACATGTGTACACCACTCACTCCAGTTTTGTAAAAATGGGCGTGGTTAGCCATGTTAATGAGTTTCACTCCAGATTTATCATTGGGACTTTTTAAAAAAGTCGCAAAAAAGTGGCAAAAAAATCCCAATATTACTCCAGGGGGGACCATGCTTATCTTATGCGACTTTTTAATAGAACATGCGACTTTTTTGTAAATATGTGCGACTTTTGTAAAGCCGTTTACTGAAGGATGAACTGCTGCCATCAAACCACATTTATCACAGTATTAAAGGACCATTAATAAATCTGACTGAGCCAAAAGTGACTTTGGACTTATGTGAAATTGGAGTAAGATGGAAGTGTCATGATAAATCTGGCCCTCTGTGCTCTTTGCACTAAGCTGCTTCACAATTCATCCCCTCTGTTCTAGTGTCTCCTGGATATTTGCTACAGCTGTCACTCGGGACAGAGGCCTGTGAAGCAGCTCAGTGCAGAGACAGCACTTCAGGATGAGATTGCACCTCCAGAGCTTGCAGGAGCAGAATCTGGCAATACAAAAGTTCATTTTCTCACTACACCTGATAATAAATACCCCACTGATGTCTGCAATTTTCCATGACCAGAAGTGCTGCAATACTACCTATAAGGTACTGTATTTAGAATTTTAAAGATATCTCAGATGTAATTCTGACCTGGTGCATGTGCTCTGACAAAAATCCAAAATTACTCAGGTATTGCAAACAGATTTAAGAATATATAATGGATATGTTTGGGATAAATTTAGATCTGGACCCAGTAGTGTTTCTGCAGGATGATACGGGTATGCTTAAATCAGATCACAAAAACTTTGAAATGATCATACTAATATTATTTTTGGCAAGATTAGCTATTATCCAGAATTAATTCTTGAAAAAATCTCCCACAATACACAAATGATCCTAGTACAACTGAGAGTAGGGTTGTGGTTTACTTTTCTTTTATGATCTGTATGTTGCTATTTGCTAATTAACAAAAAGAGGCACTGTGAAATGGGAACTCATTCTTAATTACACTGAACAAGTCATTGTTGTGCACACTAATTCAGTTCTCTACTGAATGGCTGGCATTGGAACTGCCAACATTAGATATGCCAGCTGAATACTGTGGATGGGCGGTTACCCCGGATAGCTTCCATAGCACTATTTATTTAACTATGGCCTCTTTCACACGGGCGTCACTTTTGACGCCGGATAAGAGGCGGGTGCGTTGCGGAAAAATGCGCAATTTTTCCCACGCGAGTGCAAAGTGCTTTAATGCTTAAATCGGTATGTTTGGTACCCAGACCCAAACCCAGACTTCATCACTGAAGTCCGGTTTGGGTTGAGTGTTCTGTAGATTTTTATTATTTTCCCTTATAACATGGTTTAACATTTTCCTGTTTTTTGCATTTTTTTTATGTTGTTCACAGAGCAGTTTAAATAGCATGTTATCTTTATTATAGGGTTGCAACAAACATGGTGATATGTTGTGTGTTTTTTACCACTTTTTATGAATTTTTTTAAATTTTTTAAGATAAATTTTTGTAAACTTTATTCTTTTTTTACTGTCACTAGGGGACATCATTTGTATAATGCATTGTACACCTTGTGTACCAATGTATTATAGCCTATCACTGTATCAGTGTCAGTCTGTCTATTAGGCTACATGCACACGAACGTATTTTGTTCCCGTGTCCGTCCCGTATTTTTTTGCGGATTGGAATAGGACCCATTTATTTTACTCGGTTCACAAAAAATGCATGTGCTGTCCACATCCTTATGTCCATTCCGTAGCCCCGCAAAAATATCGAGCATGTCTTACTCTTTTCCGTTTCGTGGACAAGGATAGGCATTGTTAGAATGGATCCACAAAAAATAAACAGGTGCCAAAAGGAAGTCATCCATATTGTTTGCGGATCAGTGTTTTGCGGACCGCTCAGGTGTAACAGCAACGCCCCCGTTGCTCCTAGAGGCTCATTCGCATATTCATTTTTCTCAGCAATGAGGGCACATATGAAGATGGGATACCCAATCAGCGTATTACTATAATTGCGATAAATAGGGACAATATTCAAGTATACATAATCCAGCAAAAAAGAAAATCTCTTTAAATTATACCTTTTATTAAATCCTATTAAAAATCATGGACACCCGGTCCTTATGTCTTATAAGACAAAAAACACCCTCACCAGTAAGATAATATAACAAAATGCTCATTTGACACGGATACTCAGCAACACATGTTAGTCACAATGACGTTCATTAATCAATTAATATACATACTACTATGTCCCTGATGTCACCCTAGGCTTATCCTCAGCCCAGGGACCTCCCCTGGTGGTGGGGATTCCCTGTCTCCGAACCTGACCTATATAGCCCTAGTTGGCACCCTAATCTGATTTGTATCTAAATATATATCCTGAGTATCCGTGTCAACTCAGACCCCCTGAGAGGTGGTAAGTCAGTAGTACAACTCAAAAGCAGCAGCAGGATATAGATGTATTCTCTCTGGTTCCTGCACATACGTTGACCTCTGAGCCCGGATTGAATTCACCTCAGAGGACTAAAAATCCTCAACGTGTTTCCCCCCTTTTTTATATTTGATATATAGGGTTCATCAGGAGGAAAATAAATCAATTTTGACAGAGCTGTAACATAGACATACAACTCCAAATTATGAGTCTCCTAGCAATGATAAGTACAGAATCGATGGATTAGTGATACCACATAAAAAATGGATCACAGGAGGCACTCCATTTATCCAATGACGCAGTATCCGGAGCTACCAGGCCATATATGTATGATATTTGCGCTGCTATTCGATATGCCTGTACATCCTCCAGCCCTTTAAATTCAATAGCTCCCTGCGTCCATTATTATCTTACTGGTGAGGGTGTTTTTTGTCTTATAAGACATAAGGACCGGGTGTCCATGATTTTTATTAAGATTTAATAAAAGGTATATTTTAAAGGGATTTTCTTTTTTGCTGGATTATGAAGATGGGATACAACACAGATGCCTTCAGCTGCCAAGAGCACATGTAACAGGTCAGCCAGTTTTATAGGTACAAATCTGCTGACAGGTGCCCTTTAAAGATGGACATAAAATAACTTTAATGTTTGTTCAGCCAACAGTTATTTTTCCTGACTCCAACGTAGTAGGGTAAGAGGAAAGAAATACTGTAAATCACTGGTAGCAGGTTATCTCCCATGGCTACAAAGGATCAGGCATGTTGAAATAAGAAAAATAAAAAAATGTTTGCCCATGTTTTGGCCCATAAGGTGAAACTCCAGGCAAATTTCCATAATCCGCAAAATGGAGCTACCAAAGCCATAAACCAGAGGTTGTCCAAGTTGATTTTATTGATGACTTATCCACAGGTTATTATTATCAGATTGGCAGGGGGCGACACCTGTCACCCCCGCTGATCAGCAGGTTGAACAGAAGGGGCGCACCATGCCAGCGCTGCATTCTCTTCATTGTTTACCGGCTCATTGTCGCAACAGCATCGGTAAGCAGGTGTAACTACAAGCCATCCTATTCACTTCAATGAGATGGCTCTGTAGTATACACTTGAATTGGAACAAGCCATCCTATAGAAGCAGGTAAACAATGAAAGGAAGGCAGTGCCTTCTCTTTTACCAGCTGATCGGCCAGGTGTTGAATCCCCACTGATCTGATATTGATGACCTATCCTGAGCATAGGTCATTAGTAAAAATAACTTGGACAACCCCTTTAATTCCTTCTCTCTAGTCCCTCGACTGCAAGTACCCAGTGTATTCTGTACACTATAATTTCATAAAACAGCAGGAAATAACAAAATGGCTGCACCCTAGTGGGCTGTACAAGAAAAGTTGCCAATACATAGTTACATAGTATGGTTGAAAAAAAACATGTCCATCAAGTTCAAGCAGGGGATGCGTGAGATGTGAATTAAAGGAAAAGAGAGTGAGAAGGCAGAATTCTTAAGCATTAATGTTATTCTCTCTATAGAGATGCTAAAAGAGAAAAGAGAGTAGTTTAGTTGATACACTCAATAGTTTTGACTCTCTGTAAGGAGGATCACAGCACAACCTCTATCTGTTGGAGCTATGATATTTTTATCATTGCTGTCTACTGATGATCAGTACTGGTTGCAAGAAAGACTTCTGGGACTAGGATTAGTGGATACTTGGGAGGAGCAAGGCACCGTTTGATATATCACAGGCACCTGTCTGCATGGGACTAGGAAAGTATCCTAGAACATAGACATTAGCCCTCCCAATAATCACCCACTTTATGAGACTTCAAAAAATAAGAAGTTGCCTGTTAGGGTGTTTCTCTGCTCTTATTTAATGCTACCAATAAAATGTATTTATTTTGCTTTTAGGTCTCTATAGGCAGTGAATATATAAATAACTTTTGAGATGTACACCTGTTCTCTTTTCTTTTAGTGATTTATTTAACCACTTCAGCCCCCCTAGCTTAAACCCCCTTAATGACCAGGCCACTTTTTACAATTCTGCACTACACTACTTTCACCGTTTATTGCTCCGTCATGCAACTTACCACCCAAATGAATTTTACCTCCTTTTCTTCTCACTAATAGAGCTTTCATTTGGTGGTATTTCATTGCTGCTGACATGTTTACTTTTTTTGCTATTAATCAAAAACAACCGAAATTTTTGCAGAAACATGACTTTTTACACTTTCTGTTGTAATTTTTTTTTTAAACTAAGTTTCTATATAAATTTTTCTATAAATTTATTGTTCTACATGTCTTTGATAAAAAAAAAATCCAATAAGTGTATATTTATTGGTTTGGGTAAAAGTTATAGCGTTTACAAACTATGGTGCAAAAAAGTGAATTTCCGCATTTTGAAGCAGCTCTGACTTTCTGAGCACCTGTCATGTTTCTTCAGGTGCTAGAATGTCAGGAAAGTATAAATACCCCCCAAATGACACCATTTTAGAAAGAAGACACCCCAAAGTATTCGTGGAGGGGCATGGTGAGTTCATGTATCATTTCATTTTTTTTCACAAGTTAGCGGAAAATGACACTTTCTGAGGAAAAAAAAAAAAAATAAAGTTTCCATTTCTGCTAACTTCTGGAAAAAAAAATCTCCCTTTGCGACCTAGGCTGCAAAAGTGTCACTCATGTGGTATCGCCGTACTCAGAGAAGTGGGGCAATGTTTTTGGGGTGTATTTTTACATATACCCATGTTGGGTGAGAGAAATATCTCTGTAAATTGACAACTTTGTATAAAAAAATGTAAAAATTTGTCGTTTACAGCGATATTTCTCACACAAAGTATGGGTATATATAAAAATACACCCCAAAACACATTGCCCTACTTCTCCTGAGTACGGCGATACCACATGTGTGACACTTTTTTGCAGCCAAGATGCGCAAAGGGGCCCAAATTCCCATGAGTACCTTTAGGATTTCACAGGGCATTTTTACGCATTTGGATTCTCACACTTTAGGACCCCTAAGATGCCAGGGCAGTATAAATACCCCACATGTGACCCTATTTTGGAAAGAAGACACCCCAAGGTATTCCATGAGGGGCATGGCGAGTTCACAGAAAAAAATTTTTGGCACAAGTCTCATATTCCACTAACTTGTGACAAAAAATAAAGTTTTACATGAACTCACCATACCCCTCACGGAATACCTTGGGGTGTCTTTTTTCTAAAATGGGGTCACATGTGAGGTGTTTGTACTGCCCTGGCATTTGAGGGTCTCCGCAATCATTACACGTATGGCCAGCATGAGGAGTTTCTGCTATTCTCCTTATATTGAGCATACAGGTAATGAGATTTTTTTTTTCCGTTCAGCCCCTGGGCTGAAAAAATGCATTCGCATCGATCAATGTGGATGAAAAAATCTCAGCCAAAATCAGTGACTGCGGTGCGGTGGGCTGGGCGCTAACTACCTATCAAGTAGCTAACTAACTGGCGGTAATAAGGGACCCTTATGTCCCATTCACACGTCCGAAATTCTGTTTGCGGAACGGAATTGCGGACCCATTCATTTCTATGGGGACAGACTTTGTCCCGCTCGGATCCGGAATTACGGATCCGCACTTCCGGGTCTGCACTTCCGTTCCGCAAAAATATAGAACATGTCCTATTCTTGTCTGCAATTGCGGACAAGAAAAGGCATTTTCTATATAGTTCTGGCAATGTGCGGATCTGCAAAATGCGGAAAGCACATTGCCGGTGTCCGTATTTTGAGGATCTGCGGATCCGTGGATCCGCAAAACACATATGGACATCTGAATGGAGTCTTACAGGGGTGTGATCAATGACGGGAGTGATCAGGGAATCTAGATGGGGTGATCAAGGGGTTAACAAGGGGTTAATAAGTGACGGGGGGGGGGGGGTAGTGTAGTGTGGTGCTTGGTGCAACTTTACATAGCTACCTGGTCCTCTGGTGGTCGATCCCAGCAAATGGGACCACCAGAGGACCAGGTAGCAGGTATATCAGACGCTGTTAACAAAACAGCGTCTGATATATCTCTTAGATGCGATTTTATTTCGCATCTACAGCCTGCCAGCGATGGATCATCGCTGGCAGGCTGCAGTATAACTGCCGAGACGCGCGCCACTGTTCACAGGAAATCTCGCGTCTCGTGAGATGACGCACGGATGCGTCCAGCCAGAGCAACAGGACCGCCGGCCGGACGCATCCGTGCGTTAGGCAGTCCTGTACTGGTTAATGTTATTCTGGTCTAAGAATTCATCTAAGTTTTTTTAAAACGATCAACTCTTCTTGCTGTGACCACATCCTGAGGTGGACTATTCCACAGATTCACAGTTCTTCCAGTGAAGAAGCCTGAACTCTTTCTTCCCCAGATGGAGGCACTGCCCCTTTGTCTTTTGTAGGGATTTTATATGAAACAATTTTTCGACATATTTTTGGTACTGGCCATTTATACGTATATTTATATATGTTAATCGTGTCCCTTCTTAGACGGTTCTGTGAAGAATAAGTATAATCTTTCCTCATAACTAAGATTCTCCATGCCCCTTATCACTTTAGTTGTTCTTCTTTGTTTTAGAACAGCACAGCAATCTGGGTTGTGTATTTTAGTGCAGCACGACCACAAATAGTGTGGCAGAGCCTCTCTATGGCGAAGATCAAATGTGTAAGACGTTCTATGTATAATACTGAAGTGCATCTCCCACCATTGTTCATGACTGATTGCTGCCCTAACTCTCTCCTTGCCTTGCCTAACTTTCCCCCTTGAGCATCAGTTGTCATCACTCAGTTCTTGTTCCCATTTACAGAAAACAGTTAGAAAAGCTTTTTAATTTGTTTAAAAGTAGTAAAACATGACACAAATATTTAAATCCTCATGACCTTACAGACCCACAGAATAAATTTAAAATGTTATTTTTACCATGCAATGAAAAAAAAAAAAATCTCTAAATACAATGGCGGAATTGCATTGTTTTTTCACACTGTTGCCCCAAAAATGTTTAAAAGTTATACATTTTAACCAGGGATGCCCAACCTATAGCCCTCCAGCTGTTGCCAGACTACAATTCCCAGCATGCCTGGACAGCCTTTAGATTTAGGGCATGCTGGGAGTTGTAGTTTTGCAACAGCTGGATTGCTGCAGGTTGAGCATCCCTGCATTGGACGTACCCTAAAATGGTACCATTAAAAAAAAAAAACATCCAGCAAAAAAAGAACTCCTCTTTATGTCAGGACAAAAATAAAAAAGTTATGGCTTCTGAAATGAAAAGATGAAAAAAAAAAAAAGAAATCATCACATTCCAAACTTGTTTTTAATGGGTTAAAGCAAGTCTACTGCATTGTTATTCTTTCTTTTTTTTTTCTTTTTGTAGAACCTTTTTAAAAGAGCTGGAAAAGTGCATTGAAGATGCAGATTCTCTTGGAAGATGCTTTTTAAAAAGGGTAAGCTGGGTTTATATCGATCAAAATACTTTTTACTCAAGGTTAAAGGGGCAGTACAGGCTTTTTCTATTGATGACCTATCCTCAGGATAGATAATCAATATCAGATCGGCAGGGGTCCGACACCCGTTACCCCCGACGATCAGTTGTATGAGGAGACTGCGTGCATAGTGCGCATATGCCGTCTCCCTTCTCTCTTCCTGAGCACTGCTGTATGTCTATGGGACAGCAGCAGTGGAAAGGAAGATAGATTGAGAAGATGGACCCCTGTTTTGTCTGGTAGGTTTCTGTGATATATATTATTTGTTATTGCACACAGAAGTCGGATAACAAAGTTAGAAGTGAGTATTGGAAGTCACTATGCATACACACTAGTAATGAGCAAGCACCAAAGTGTTCGGGTGTTCATGTACTTGGTCCAAACACATAGCGATATTCGTGCGCTCGGCCGAGCACCCGAGTATATTGGAAGTCAATAGGAGACAACCAGGCACCCCCTGCTCTGAAGAGGGGAGGGTCCCTGGTCCATTGGAAAAGGTCTTAAAGTGACGGAAACACCACCGGAATGGATCGGGAACAGCATGGGGACAATGTATGGATGCATCTTGGACTCCCAGGGCGCTGCTGGGAACCATGTTGTCCAAGTTGTACGCTACTTTTACAGACTGCCAAAACCCCCCCAAAAAAACGATTTCACAGGAAAAATTGTTAGGAAACATTCTTTCCTGTATATTCAATTGTATATAAAATGCAAATGCTGCCAAAAATTACAAGCAAGAGGCGCTCCGAAACAGCCTGTATATCACATAAAGGAGGGCCTCATTCACATTGTGGTACAATTGTTCAGGTATTGGGACTCCTACACTCATAAAGCACTAAGTGAAAGGGCTGCCAAAAATTACAAGGAACCAGCACTCCAATACACCCTTTATCACTCATAAAGCAGGGCATCATACACACCCTTGAACAATTATTATTGGTGGCCTGCTGGTGACCCTCTAAAACATTACGGGCGAGGGCCTGCTGCTGAGCTGACCATGTAAAACATTATGGTTGAGTGCCTGCTGGTGAGCTGACCCTCTTTAAAAATTGTAGTGTGGGGAATATATACAATCTGGATGAGGAGGAGGAGGAGTAGAAACCACTTTTTTTGTGGTGGAAATGGTGCATAGGAATACACTACAGTAGACTGAGTACATTATAAACAATACATTGCAATTGCCTTTATGTTCATAATCAATCATCTCAGCTCTCCTCTGGTGGAGTTTAGAAGTCAGGGGCAATCTAGGCCTTGTTCATTTTTATCTGAGTCAACCTGTCAGCATTGTCAGTGGACAAGCGGATACTCTTATCAGTTATAATGCCACCAGCAGCACTAAATACATACTCAGATAAAACGCTGGCAGCAGGGAAGGCCAGCACCTCCAAGGCGTAGAGAGCAAGTTCGTGCCAGATGTCCAGCTTGGACACCCAGTAGTTGTAAGGCGTTTAGTTGTAAGTAGTTGAGGGATCATTTAGGACGCTGACACAGTCTGTGATGTATTCCTTCACCATCTTCCAAAACTTTTCCCTCCTTGTAGCACTAGGCCGCGCTTCAGGGTGAGGTTGCCGGCGGGGTGTCATGAAAGTGTCCCCCATGCCTTGGAGAGTGTTGCCCTGCCTCTGTTGGAGCTGCTGTGTGTTCCCCTTGTCTCCCTTCCTCAGTTGCCTAAGGAAGTACGGAATCTGGCGGCCACGTTGTCAGATGGAAAATTTTGGAGCAATCTCTCAACAAGTACCTTCTGGTATTGCACCGTTTTACTGGTCCTCTCCACCACAGGAATGAGAGATGAGAAGTTCTCTTTGTAGCGGGGGTCGAGAAGGGTGAACACCCAGTAATCTGTGTTATCTAAAATGCGTTTAACGCGAGGGTCGCGGGAAAGGCAGCCTAACATGAAGTCAGCCATGTGTGCCAGAGTACCAACAGGGAAGACGTTGATGTCAACATCAGGATGACTCTCCATCCCCTCATCCTCCTACTCCTCTTCTGCCCAACCATGCTTAACAGATGGAATTAAAGTTCCATGGGTACTACCCTCTGTAGCAGAGGCAACTGTCTCCAGCTCCTCCTCCTCTTCATGGCCCAATTCGCGCTGAGAAGACGAACTGTGGGTGGTCTGGCTATCACCCTGTGTAATTTTCTCCCCCATTTCCTCATCTGCCACATTCAGTGCGTCCTCCTTAATTGTGAGCTGCGATCGTTTGAGTAGATACAGCAGTGGGATGGTTACGCTGATGATAAGGTTATCGCCACTAACCATCTGTGTGGATTCATCAAAGTTTTTTAAAACCTTACAGAGGTCTGATATCAATGCCCACTCCTCGCTTGTGAATAGTGGCAGTTGACTGGAAAGGTGATGACCATGTTACAGCTGGTATTCCACAACTGCCTTCTGTTGCTCACAAAGCCTGGCCAACATGTAGAACGTAGAGTTCCAGAGTGTGCTCACGTCGCACAACAGTCGGTGAGCTGGAGGCCACAAGCGCTGCTGCAGTGTTGACAGACCGGCTGAAGGATGACTTGCGGCTCACCTTCATTAGTAGCTCTGCCAAATTGGGATAGGTTTTTATAAACCGCTGAACCACTAAGTTTAAGTTTAAGACGTGGGCTAGGCATGGGATATGTGCTCTTGGAGGTGGAAGTGGAGGAGGAGGCAGCGAAGGAGGAGAAGTGGGTGTTGGGGCCAGTAACAATGCCTGTGTTATCGACATTTGGACGCTGCACTGGGACAGGGAAGTGGATGTTGTTGCTGATGGTTCATGCGAAGGTCCAGGTGCAGGGCGAGGGGCATCTGGGCCTGCGTCTTCGACAGCGGATTGGCCGTCAGTGCGTAACACAGGGGAAGTGGAGGCAGTGGTGTGACCCACAGATCCAGATTGTGGACCCAGGCGTTCGGCCCACTTATTAGTGTGCTTGGATGCCATGTGGCGGATCATGCTGGTGGTGGTGAGGTTGCTAGTGTTCACACCCCGGCTCATTTTGGTACGGCACAGGTTGAGAACTACCACTCTTTTGTCGACTGCACTTTCCTCAAAAAAGTGTCATATCTACCCGTTGGCAAGGTAGATTTACGCATTGGGGGCTTGGTGTAATTGTTGCGGGCCTGTTTAGTGTTGGCTGATGTCTCCCTTTTGCAACCCCACTGCCTCTTCCAGACTGTTGCGGTGCTGCGGATCCCTCCCCCTCTGTACTGCTGTCCTCGCTCAGCTTTTCACCTTCCCATGTTGGGTCAGTGACGTCATCGTCCACCACATCCTCTTTCACTTCCTCTGCTCATCCTACGGACTTGACCTAACTACAACCTCAGTGATTGACAACTGTGTCTCATCATCATCCACCTCGTGAACAAATGATTGCCGTTCCCCACCATCATCTTCTTGAGACTGTGAAGGCTCAAGAGGTTGGGAATCAGGGTACAATATCTCAGGTACCTCTTCAAGCGTGCTTGTCGAGAGAGCCAAACCAAGTATTGGCAATGAAATGAGGTCATGTGAATATCTAAGTGTGGGATCACTTGTTTGGCCAGACGCGACATGGTGGGAGGAAGGAGGATCAGAGTGAGGATTCGGTTGACCAGACTCTTGGCTACAGAGACTGGACTTAGTGGAAGAGAGGGTGGTGCTTAACCGACTGGAAGCATTATCTTCAGCAATCCAACCGACCACTTGTTCGCACTGGTCCGACTTGGACAGTGTTGTCCTGCGCCGCTCAGCTAAGTTGGACATGAAGCTGGGTAATGTGGATTTTTTTGGCAGCAGGCACGGTTTCTTTGCGCCCAGGGCCATGGCCTCTGCTTGCATCATCAGCATCACGCCCACTTCCCCGTCCCTTTGTGCTCGCCTTCTTCATATTAATGGTCTTGTCTGTAGATGTGGCGCAGGTTGGTTTACTGTCCGCTAAAGACACAGTTTTCTGATGCAGGACAGTATTGGTTACAGAACACCACAGATTGTGGACACTTTACTAGGCCCAGATAAATGGAAATTGTAATATACACACTTTTTTCAGATTCAGTTCAGTATGGAATACAAAAACCCATAGATTTTGGACACTTTACTAGGCCAGATTGATGGGATACAGTTCAGTATGGGATACAAATTTGTCCCAAATGTATTCTCTGCTGGAATACTGTATATACGGTTGCGGCCTAAACGCACACACAGATGTGCCCAAAACTAGTTAAATTTGCCCAAAATATAATTAATACTCTGCTGGAGTAATGCATATAACGGTTGTGGATTGAACGCACACACAGATGTGCCCCAAACGAATTAAATTTGTCCCAAATACAAATAATTCCATGCTGGAATACTGTATATATGGTTGCGGCATAAACGCACACACAGATGTGCCCAAAGCTAGTTAAATTTGCCCAAAATATAATTAATACTCTGCTGGAGTAATGCATATAACGGTTGTGGATTGAACGCACACACAGATGTGCCCCAAACTAATTAAATTTGTCCCAAATACAAATAATTCTATGCTGGAATACTGTATATATGGTTGCTGCCTAAACGCACACACAGATGTGACTAAAACTAGCTAAATTTGTCCCAAATAAAATGTATTCTCTGCTGGAATACTGCATATACGGTTGCGGCCTAAACGCACACACAGATGTGCCCAAAACTAGTTAAATTTGCCCAAAATATAAATAATTCTCTGCTGGAGTAATGAATATAATGATTGCGGACTGAATGCACACACGGATATGGCACAAATTAGGTTAAATTCCCCAGAAATCTTTCAGTCTTTTAAAAGCTTTTGGGTACTTAAAAAAGCGATTTTCCAGCCCGGCACTATCTGTCCCTTCCTGAAGATGCCTGTCTCTGATATTGCAGAATTTAACCCTGCAAAAATTAATAAAATGGTGTTTTTTTTGGAGTTAAATCTGTGAATTTCCAGCAAAACGCTATCTGTCCCTGCCTACTGTCTGCTCTCCCTGACGCTAAATGATCCGAGCGCGGGACAGCGGCTCCTATATAAACTGATATCACGTGTTCCGGCCAGCCAATCAGTGTAAGGCTAATAGCTAACATGGCTATGGCATTACACTGAAGGGAATTACTTACCTGAACGTTGATTGGCTGCTTAGGAGGCGCCAAACGTGTGGGGAGGAGACTGGAGCAATGCGACGAGCACACGTGGTATTTGGCAAGTACCGCCACATGCCGAGCATAGCAATGCTCGAACCCAACCCGTACTCGGCCGAGCATGCTCGCTCATCACGAATACACACAATTTGCAGTTTCTTGGCAGGAGTACAATATCTATAAAAAAAAAAAAAAAAGCCTACATGATCTAGCTAATTGGTTCTGCTGGTTAATCCTCAGTAAACGCAATCAGATTTATGTACCTCAGTTGCAGAGTCTTGACCCCAAGGTTGAGATCAGCATTCACAAGAGCAGATTCTCAGGACTAGAGGCAGACACAAGACACAAAAGCACCTCTCCAGAGAACATTTCCTATATAATAACAATTATGGAGAATCTATTTGTATGACTCTATGTTGAAGATTTCTGTATTATTCGTGCTAGACATTAATGAATAAATGAGCAACAGGTTGCTAGAGGTGTGTCCCTGCGCAGTCTGACACTAATAGCACTGATCGGATAGCTGCAGACTCTGCAGGGACTTCCCCCTATCTCTAATACCCAGTTAAACATTTATTCAAAAGTTGCTAGCAGGAATATTCGAGGAATGGTGCAACACAGAGTAAGAGGAATAGATGTTCCAAAATTTTACATGGGGAATGCAAAAATTACAAAAATAGACATGTCATGAGAGGTGACCGATCCTCTTAAATGGCATCTGTTTCAAAGGTAATTTGTTCCTTTGAAACAGGCTGACCTGTTACATGTGCACTTGGCAGCTGAAAGCATCTGTATCAGTCCCATGTTACACCTAGAAGCTCTCCTCTCGCAGCAACTGCCACACCCTCTGCACTTTGATTAAACATGTCTGGTCCTGTGAATCAACATGGGACCAAAACAGATGCCTTCAGCTGCCCAGTGCACATGCAACAGGTCAGCCAGTTCCATAGGTGCAAATCTGCTGACAGATGTCCTTAAGGGTACTTTCACACTTGCGTTGGTGCGGATCCGTCAGTTTGTTTGCACAGATGGATCCGCACCTATAATGCAAACGTTTGTATCCGTTCAGAACGGATCCGTTTGCATTAGTTAAAAGAAAAATGACAAAGTCCAAAACGGATCCGTTTTGAATTACATTGAAAGTCAATAGGGAACGGATCCGTTTTCAAATGCACCATATTGTGTCATTAAAAACGGATCTGTCCCCATTGACTTACATTGTAATTCAAAACTGATCCATTAGGCTCCGCCTCTTCAGACGGACACCAAAATGCTGCAAGCTGCATTTTGGTGTCCGTCTCCAAAATGGAATAGAGGCGGAACGGAGCCTAACTGATACATTCTGAACGGATCCTTATCCATTCAGAATGCTTCGGGGCAAAATTGATCCGTTTTGGACTGTTTGTGAGAGCCCTGAAACGGATCTCACACATGGGCGTAGGAAGCCCCAAAAATCTGGGGGGAACAGCACTTTTGGGGCCCCTGTGTCCCCGCCCATCCTCAAGCCACACCCACAGCCCCACCCATATATCGCACCCATACCTTAAATTCAGTGACTCTCCTTTGATGTAGATCTTCTCTTTCCTCATCTTCTCCTTTCAGACCACCATTTTTCCGCCGTTTTTCGTCTCTGCATTTTAACAAAAAATCTTAGTTTACTACTTTTCCATCATCCTCCCATCTTCTGGACAAAACATCCCACTACCTCAAATACTGTGCCGCTGTGGTTCCCAATAGTGCCCCAATAATAAGTGCCTCTCCCCCCATCATCATGTGCCAGTAACAACTGCCAAACCTCCCCATGTGCCAGTACCAAGTTCAACTGCCAAACCTCCCATGTGCCAGTATCAAGTGCCAACCCCGCCCCTCATTTGCCAGTATCAAGTGCCAACCACCCCCCATGTGCCAGTATCAAGTGCCAAAATCTCCCCCCCCCCAGTATCAAGTGCCAAAATCTCTTCCACCCCCCACCCCCCAGTATCAAGTGCCAAAATCTCTTCCTTCACACACCCCCCCGTATCAAGTGCCAAAATCTCTTCCTCCACCCCCCCCCCCCAGTATCAAGTGCCAAAATCTCTTCCACCGCCCCCCCCTCAAATCAAGTGCCAAAATCTCTTCCACCTCCCCCCCCTCAAATCAAGTGCCAAAATCTCTATCCACTTCCCCCATCAAGTGCCAAAATCTCTTCCACCCCCACCCCCTCAAATCAAGTGCCAAAATCTCTTCCACTTCGCCCCCATCAAGTGCCAAAATCTCTTCCACCCCCTCTCAAATCAGGTGCCAAAATCTCTTCCACCTCCCTCCCCCACATTAAGTGCCAAAATCTCTTCCAACCCCCCACATTAAGTGCCAAAATCTCTTCTCTTCTTCCCCCCCTCCGCCTGTATGTGGCAGTGGGTTCGGTTTGAAAAAAAGAATTAAAAAAAAAACACACACACAAAACAAGACACATACACTTATACTTACCTCCATCCGTCACAGCGATGTGATGCAGGCCTCTTCCGGCCTGTGTCCCGCGCTCTACAGCTCACAGACGGCGAGATGATGTCATCGCGCCGCCTGTAGCAACATCTGATAGGCTGCAGGCCTAGTGCCGGCAGCCTATCAGAGGAGCAGGGAAGGGAGACGCCTCTCCCTCTCCTGCTCCGCAGCACAGCCATCTGTATCGCTGTCCTGGGGACGGTGATACAGATGACTATGGAGATGAACGCTTCCACAATGGAAGCGTTCATCTCCCTGTGCCCCGCCACCGCCGCAAACATTGCCCTGCTGCCACTGGGGGGGATTTTAGCATAACTGTCCCCCCCGCATCATTTCCTGGGGGGGATCCGTCCCCCCCGCTTCCTACGCCCCTGATCTCACAAACGGAATCCAAAACGGCAGTGTGAAAGTACTCTTAAATCCTTTGCCACCCATCAGGACACCTGACAGAGCGTCAGGCGGAAACATAGAGGTGTGAGAGTTGGGAAAGGTAAGTAAAGTGCAGAAGAAAGCACAATAAAACCACAGTGTCATTTGCAAAAAATCTAAATAAAAAATCGGTCAGGTTTACATCCGCCAACCAGAAAGCTGACATTCGGCTGCTTGTTCCGTGAAAGAAAATGCTGCATTTACATGCAGCGATCTCCTTCACAGTATGAGTGATTGCTAATGCGATCCCTCGTCCTTATACAGAATCGTTGTTTCTGGCCAGCAAGTCCCTGTTTAGACAGCACAACATGCTGCCCAGAAGGCGCATTTAGAGGGGTAAACGAGCGTTTGCAGGTAAGTTTATTCCCGATAATCTTCCCAACAATCGGGCAGTGTAAATCATCCCTGAGAGGCCTAAAAGATTAAGTCTTGTTAAGTTATCCCTTGATTAATTACCTTTTCCTGTTTCAATTACACACATTGAAAAAAAAAAAATTAAAATAAGGAGTGGTTGGAACTGAGTAAAACGTTTTATGTGTGAATATAATGATGATATATGTAAGTAATTACAATATTAGAATAAAAGGAGAAGTTTATTGGTAAAACCTGTACAAACATACTGAGCTGCCTCTAACCTGGATACAAGATAAGATCCAGTTGAGCATGGACCCGGAAATGTTCCAGGAAAAAACAGGGGTGTGTAATAAAGGAGTCACCTGTCTGAATGGTGGACAATGAAACTGTGGGAATTGCTCATGCTTGTTGGTGGATCAAACAAGCCTCCCTACTTGTGGTCTGTCTGGGCCATCCGGAGCCTGTTCACACTTAACCTGTAATCCCAACATCTCCTAACAGCTAGGTGAGAATGGCCTAGATGATGGTCAGTTTGTCTAAACGACCATCTTGCTTCTCTAAGTCTAGTGATGTGCTCTTAAAGTGTGCCAATTGGGCAAAATGTCTTCCAGTGTGTCATAGTGGCATGTACAGCAGTCAACAATCTATCTCTAAGAGGTACACTACCCAAAAGTACCCTCTGAGAACCTTCTTATAGAGCAGCAGAGGGAAGCAATTTTATGTCCTCTTGTGCCCAGACCCAGTGTCTAATCGGACCACACTTGTAATCATTTACATATCTGCCTGAGACATAACTGCATGCTGAGTTTTGCAGCAGTCTGACATTTCTGTCTGGGTGTGTTATTATTTTTGTGTCAATAAGTGCATGTATTGATTGTTTCCCTCCATATTTGTCGGGTAGCGTCTGGATCTACGCTGGATCCCATTATATTCAATGGGGCTGGCAGACCTTCCAGTACTGTCCAGCAATGTTGGATCTATAGAGCTCCATCAGGCTGTTCTCTGTCGAAACAGCCTGCTGAATCTCCTGCCGTCAGTGTGAAACTAGCCTTAAATGTCTGCCAGCGTTGCTCAAGTTTAATATCATGTCATTATAGCCATGAATGAGTATTTTACCTGAAAAGTGCCGCTTATGTGTAGGGTTGCCAGGTAGATTATAGAATCCTTGTTTGGGGCAGCGTTTTTCATCCTGTTGTTTTTTAATTTATAAATTAAGTTGATGTACATGTGACGATCGGATCACAGGGGCAATGTGTGTGAGTGTTGTGGTGGGCCGATGGGGGTAGTAGTATTACTCACTGTTCTGTAGCTCACTGGGCCGTAAACGGAAGCACGGCACAAAATCCTTCAGGGCCCTCTCTATTTGTCCAGGAATCACGAACCAGATGGTAGTTGAGGTGCCCTTGGTGGTGTGGGTGCTTTGGGTGCCTTGGTGGCAGGGTCCCTGGTGTTCGTGATGCCAGCACCGTGAGGTGCGTTGAGAGATGGTATGGAATAAGGAGAGAGGCAGTAGTTGAACCAACAAGAACTTGAAATATTTGCCTTGAGGTAGATAACATCCAGGCAAAATAATGCCTTGGTACATAAGATGGAGGTAAGCTGCAACTCCAGACAACAGCCACTGTGGTATAGTGGTAAACTACAGGTTCCAACTCAATCTGATAGAAAGGTTGATACTTTCCTTATCTTGCTCAACTTGCTCTGAAACTTCAGCCTTTTGGTACTATGGATCTTCTGAACTAGAACTTGGCAACCAACAGGGCGGTGTCCCTAGCGGCAGGCATCAGACTTCTGCTCCATTATTTGAACAGGTTGCTTCCATACAATTAATCCACTTAGTCTCTGACTCCAGGACAGTGGCACTACAAAAAGGGATCCAGTAGTCCTTGGGCTTGATTTCCAATCTATCTTGCCTTTCTTCTGGGGTATACCCAGGGGCACACAGCATAAGTTACTTGCTTTCCTCTCCTGACCTCCTACCAACTCACAACTACACTTTCAACTAACTTCCTGTGCTAGACCTACACTATATATATGATGAAACAGCTACATCCAGTGGTGAAAGTGTAGAAATGCAGTTACCAGCCTGTTGTGAGGAATTTTAAGCTATTACTAAGAAAATATACAATGGCATATACAAAATTTTAAAGTGTCCCCTTTTCACACGTAGTGGGACACTGCATTCCCCTCTACTTTAAGCTAAGCTGTCCTCTTCTTTGGACTTGCTGGATGCTGTGGATCTCTATGCCGTCACCTGAAAAACACCAAACAGGTGCCGCACACATATATACTTCCTTATTCAACATTGCATCATAATATTAAGTTACTTTAGTAGGCTTAAATACGCAAAAAGAGTTTGCATGACAATACACATTAAAATATCACTTAGACACATTTTCTTGGTTCTCATAGCGCAAAAGGAACATTGGGCATCGTGACTTCTTTGCTTGATAGTGACAAAAATGTGTGTTGATCTTATAATGTGGCAATACAGTCAATGACAAAGTCCTCTAAGGCAAAGTCCATAAATATTTGTAATCCAGTGGGCAATTAAAGTGCAAAGTCTTTGGTCTATAAAAGCATGTGAGTTACATAGGATAAAACGCAGAAGAATGTCCTCCTGGGCACTTGGCTAAAAACTTTGCATAGAAACCGTTGATTTAAAGTCCCAGGAAACCTGAGAAGGGGGCAAAAAGGGAATAAAAATGGCACAAATGTGCGCAACTGGGACATATTAGCATTGCTGGAGCTCCTCAGAAGGGCAGTAGGCTCTAATATGGCGTGGGGAACTGCCAAACAACTAACAATAAGAGTCACTACTTGACTGATGGGTCCAGCTTCATCCAAGAAGTTACTTTACATTGGGGTTACATAAAGTTTGCCAGCCGGCCTACTCACGGGAAAGGATCTGGTGATGATGGCACATCTGTATCCAGGGGGCTTCCGGAGTCCCATTCATCTGAAAACAACTCGGGTACACATCCGGGCCTATACAGGGTCCTTGCAGCAGTGGGCTCCAGCCCACAATGGGAAACCTTTACGCTTCCTATTTGGCACCACACAGCAAAACGGCTTATTCTTGCCATCTTAGCATTCCACTCTTTGAATCCCAGTGTCGGGGCAAGGTACTCCATCCAGTAGCGTGGACGGAGCTGTGGAGATTCTCTGGTGGCAATCGCGGGTTGCCAGACGACCGGCCGATAGAACTGGCTAGTCAATTGGTACCCTACCCGCATGGCGGGCTGCGAGCATCGGACCTCCTAACTGGAGGCGCTGAAGCGGTGGCTCCCTACTCTTTGGGCCTTTGCACTTCCTCCCAAATGTCCCTCTGGTAGGGGACGTACCACACTGGTGGTGTAGAAGCCACGCTGCCCCTCAGCGGGGGTGAATTCAACTACCTCCCCTACGTGGAGGGTGTGCTAGCTCTTGGGCAGGTAGGAACTCTTGAGGGACCTCCTGTTGACAAAGAAGTCCCGACCGGATTCCTGATCCCGGATAAACCCGAATCCCTGCTCCTTAGAAAATGACAACACGACTCCCTGTCGCCGCTGCAACTCTGGGAGGGAGTCCACTGGGTAATCCAACATTTTTTTTCGTCACCTTCTCATATTATTTTTTCTTCACATGTACCTTGGTATGGCTGACAGAGCGCAACTCCCTTATGAGTCGCTGGTGAAGCAAGTGGCTTGGAAGGGTTGGCATAGGGTGGAGGTTCATCGCTCTTTGATGCCCGCCCCCTAGGTTCACTTGCATCGGGGGGGGGGGGGGGGTGGCACCACCAGGAGGCATATCTAAAAGTCTATGGTGTTGCAGTAATAATTATCTTCCTGCCCGTTTAAAGGGGCGGCAACTCACTTTTCCTGCTCTTGAGGGGGTGTTACTAACTTTTTCCCGCTGGTAGCAGGGCGTTGGCACAATGATGGCGCAGTAAAACAACAAGAAAGCCCTCAGACGGCCATTTTGGGTACGATCTGAAAGTCCGTTTACTGACGGCAAGCGGTTTTAGTGACACAAATCTTTGATTTTTCAACTTTTGACAATGCAATTTTGTAATTAGGGTCCTTGTGCACTATTCTGATGCAATTTTTAATCCAGATAAACACTTTTGCAGCTCAATAAAGGCGTTTGTATTTTCCACTGTCAATAATGAGTTAAAGCACATTCAAAGTCTCTCTCAAAGCATATTGGGGTCCTATTAACACTAGGCGCAGAGGATTTTTATCCTGTTCGTAACGCCAATTTTTATGGCAACTGGACCGCAGGGGCAATGTGTGTGAGTGTTGTGGTGGGCCGATGGGGGTAATAGTATTACTCACTGTTCTGTAGCTCCCTGTGAAGAGAAGGACGGCACAACATCTTTCGGGGCACTCTCTATTTGTCCAGGGATCCCCAGCCAGATGGTAGTTGAGGTGCGCTTGGTGGTGTGGGTGCCTTGGTTGCAGGGTCCCTGGTTTTCGTGACGCCAGCACCGTAAGATGCTTCGAGAGATAATATGGAATAAGTAGAGAGGCAGTAGTTGAATCAACAGGAACTTTACTTAAAATATTTGCCTTGAGGTAGAAAACATCCACGCAAAATAATGCCTTGGTACATAAGACGGAGGTAAGCTGCAACTCCAGACAACAGGCACTGTGGGATAGTGGTAAACTGCAGGTTCCAACTCAATCTGATAGAGAGGTTGATACTTTCCTTATCTTGCTCAACTTGCTCTGAAACTTTATCCTTTTGGTACTTTGGATCTCCTGAACTAGAACTTTGCAAGCAACAGGGCGGTGTCCCTAGCAGCAGGCATCAGACTTCTGCTCCATTATTTGAACAGGTTGCTTCCATACAATTAATCCACTTAGTCTCTGACTCCAGGACAGTGGCACTACAAAAAGGGATCCAGTAGTCCTTGGGCTTGATTTCCAATCTATCTTGCCTTTCTTCTGGGGGATAACTAAGGGGCACACAGCGTACGTTACTTGCTTTCTTCTCCTCACCTCCTACCAACTCACAACTCCACTTTTAACTAACTTCCTGTGCTAGACCTACACTATATAAATGATGAAACAGCTTCACCTAGTGGTGATAGTATGGAAATGCAGTTGCCAGCCTGTTTTGAGGAATTTGTAGCTATTACAAAGAAAATATACAATGGCATATACAAAAGTTTGAAGTGTCCACTTTTCACGCTTTGGGACACTGCATAAAGCATACATATAATAAGAAAAGATGACACTTCTATTCCTTCCCAATATCATTACAGGCATAGATTGCCCTGGATTGTAAATTCCCAGACAATAACGTCTATTACATGTTAAATTGTAGATACAATTGTAAGCATATCAGACAGTCTGTGTCAGAGCTTGTGCATTCGGGTTCTTAGCTCTATCATCTATACCTACAAAGCTTTCTTTATGTCTGTAACAACGGAAATGTCTATTACTAGTAGAGCACTAGAGTTTAAAAGAAAGTAATTAGTATCTCACAAGAAAAGCAGTGAAATAAACATGCAGTTACTGGAAATACAGTCATGAGGAAAAAGTTACTTCTCCTACAGTTCTTTGTATTTCTATTGTTGTCTTCATAATAATTGTGTAGCCATCACCATCTAACATAAAAAATTTACCTCTGGTCACAAAAAAAAAAATTCTGTATGATAAGATATATAAGATTTTAATATGCAATAATTTTGTTTCTGTAACGTATACTAACAATCATAAAGTCTAGTTCCATATATCAGTTCACTGCTATATATATATATATATATATATATAATCAGTTTACTGATCTGAGAAATACAAGGCATAATAAATGCATTGTGTACAGATATATGTGGTCAGTTACATATTATTTATTTTATGCACTTATATAGCGCTACTATATTCCGCAGCGCTTTACAGACATATTAGCATCAAGCTGTCCCCAATGGGGCTCACAATCTAAGGCCTCTTTCACACTGGCGTTTTATCTTTCCGTCCTAGAGATCCGTCCTCGGCGCTCTAGGACAGAAAGATACAGATCAGGATTATCCCAATGCATCCTGAATTGAGAGAAATCCGTTCAGGATGCATCAGGATGTCTTCAATTCAGTACTGAGACGTTTTTGGGCTGTAGCAAAATCCGCAGCATGCTGCGGATTTTGCTCCGGCCGAAAATACTAAAGGCATGCCGGAAGGACGGTTCCGGAATTAATGCCCATTGAAAAGCATTAATCCGTATCCGGCTTTAAGCTAAATGTCGTTTCGGCGCATCGCCAGATCCGACATTTAGCTTTTGTGAATGGTTACCATGACAGCCAGGACACTAAAGTCTCGGCTGCCATGGTAAAGTGTATTGGGGAGGCAGGGGAGAAGTATACTTACCGTCCGTGCGGCTCCCGAGTCCCGGGGCGCCCCACAATGACGTCAGAGCACCCCATGAGCATGGATCACATGATCGCATTGATCACGTGATCCATGCACGTGGGGCGCTCCGACGTCATTGTGGAGCACCCCGGGAACCGCATGGACTGTAAGTATCTGCTCCCCTGGCTCCCCACTACTTACTATGGCAACCAGGACTCTAGTAGCGTCCTGGCTGCCATAGTAACACTGAAAGTATTTTGAAGACTGATCAGTCTTCAAATGCTTTCAGTTGTCTTGCGTTGTGACGAATCTGGTGGGCATTTCCGGCGACGGAAGTGCACGCCGGATCCTCACAACGCAAGTGTGAAAGAGGCCTAAGTTTCCTATCCGTATGTCTTTGGAGTGTGGAAAGAAACCCACGCAAACACGGGGAGAACATACAAACGCCATGCAGATGCTGTCCTTGGTCAAACTGAAACCTAGAACCCCAGCGCTGCAAGCACCAAGGCTAACCACTGAGACACCGTGCTTTTTATTGTTATTGTTTGAGGTACATGAGGTAATAGTGGTTAAATAGAGAATGGGGTGACCTGTGATGCTGAAGATGATGTCATCACAGGTCACATGGGACCTACATCATTCTTTGTGCAGTTCCTTTACTAGATATACAGGTCCTGTGATGACATCATCACAGGTCCTTTAGCTTTCTCCACTGATCATAGGAATACTATACTGGAGCTGGACAGTAAATTAGGGGGTGGGGCCTTTGGTTCACTGCAGGCCCCTTTTCTGCACGGGCCCTATAGCAGTTTGCGTGGTCTACCTCTATTGAAGGTACACTGCTGGCATCATGTAATTTGATTACTTAGTAATTTGAATCTCTGTCTTGTCTCCCAAGACAGATTTATCAGTGAATTCAGAGAGCAAACTGTTGTTTTTTTGGAAAGGGGGTCAAGAAAAGTTGCCTAAATTATACAAAGTTTGCTAAGAGTATAGTGACTTTCAATTTTTTTTTCATAGAAGGAAGACCTTCAAATTTATGAAAAATATTGCCAAAATAAACCAAGGTCTGAAGCCCTGTGGAGACAGTGTGCTGAAAGTATTTTCTTTCAGGTAAGGTTCATTGTATAATACATATATGAGTTTTATGTGCATTGTGAGACAGTGACATGAAGAGTTATTGATGGCAGGTACTTCTCCCCCAGAAACCTGTCCTATGTGACTTAGGCTCCAGGGAGTGCTCAGTGTGTAGTGGAATGCCCAAGCTTTTCTGAGGTAGAAAAGCTGGTATAGGGCCTAGAGTTTTGGATTGGGGAAGAGTTGGCCGGGTTCCCCAATCCGCTGTCCACTTCTGGTAGAGGTCTAACCTACTGCCTCATTAGTTGTATCTGCACCAGTTACATATAGTGAACCCAGGCAGCAGGGGAGTAGCTAAAGGCTCATGGTCCTGGAGTTCAGCTTGCCCCCCCCCCCCCCAGTGCTTTATGGGGCAGGGGTGCGCAGGGATTATAATGAATATTGTACGGCATGGTACAGGGATTATAATGTATACTGTACAGCAAATGTATGGAGGTTACACTTACACCATGCCGAACAATATAACCCCTGTGGGATGGATAGATAGATAGATGGATATGAGATAGATATACCTATATACAGTCTACACCTATATACAGCCTATACCTATACACAGCCTATATCTATATACAGTCTACACCTATATACAGCCTACACCTATATACTGTCTATAGCTATATACAGTCTACATCTATATACAGTCTACACCTATATACAGTCTACACAGTATAGACTGTATATAGGTGTAGACTGTATATAGATATAGACTGTATATAGTTGTAGGTTATATACAGGTATAGGCTGTACATAGGTGTAGACTATATATAGGTATAGACTGTAAATGGGTGTAGACTGTATATAGATGTAGGCTGTATATACAGTAGGTATAGGCAGTATATAGTTGTAGGCTGTACATAGGTATAGGCTGTATATAGGTGGAGGACATGTTGCTGCAGGTCTGTCCCCAGCATAATTACAGTGGATATAAAACGTCTACACACCCCTGTTAAAATGTCAGGTTTCTGGGCTGTAAAAAAATGAGACAAAGATAAATCATTTCAGAACTTTTTCCACCTTTAGGGTCCATTCACACGTCCGCAATTCTGTTCCGCATTTGCGGAACGGAATTGCGGACCCATTAATTTCAATGGGGACAGACTATGTCCCGGCCGGGTCCGCAATTGCGGATCCGCACTTCCGGGTCCGCAATTGCGTTCCCGAAAAAAATAGAACATGTCCTATTCTTGTCCGCAATTGCGGACAAGAAAAGGCATTTTCTATGAGAGTGCCAGCGATGTGCGGTCCGCAAATTGCGGAACGCACATCGCCGATGTCCGTGTTTTGCGGATCCGTGGATCCGCAAAACACACACGGACGTGTGAATGGACCCTTAATGTGACCTATAAACTGTACCACTCAGTTGAAAAACAAACTGAAATCTTTTAGGTGGAGGGAAGAAAAAAAAACAACTAAAATAACACGGTTGCATACTGTAAGTGTGCACACCCTCTTATATCTCGGGATGTAGCTGTGTTCAGAATTAAGCAATCACATTCAAAATCCTGTTAAATCCTGTCTCTGACTGTCCACAAGCCGGCCAATCCTGCCTCAACCAGAACTAATTCCCACAGTATTTATTTTTAAAAGTCTCTTTTTTTTTTTTTTTTTTTAGAAAAAGAAATCTACACAAGGCACCAGATTTAAATATATTTTTAACTGTTTTCAGCTTTGTCTTCTCATCATTATATATTTCACTTGTCTCATTTATGACATGACCCAGATGTATATAGCTTTTTGATTTTTATAATGCTCAGTACTAAAGTCTGACAAATATATGAATGAAACCACTAAAATTGTTCTAATTTTTTATGGGTTTGGTGCTCATTTCATGTTCTGTCATATATTATCTCTGTCACTGTCTTTTGTAATGTCATTATCTTTTATTATATTTATTTTATAATATTTACATTGTTTTATAATTTTTATTGTTTTACTCTTTGCTGTCATAAAGGAATGTCAAAGGAGACTGGATCACAAACTTTCTTTAGATGCTTATCTCTTAAAACCGGTTCAGAGAATCACCAAGTATCAGTTGCTCTTAAAGGTATATTTTGTAGACATTTTTATTGAATTAGTTATTACGATTTCAAATGTATCTCTTTGAATAAATTATACTTGATGTCCTCTCAAAGTGCATGACCATCACATGATCGGGTTATTAGGCAACCCAGAGGCCAGGACATACTATGCAGTGGAATGATCTATGTTCTTACAGATCTAACCTGATTTAAAGGGGTTGTAAGAGATTTCATTTTTTTTGGGTAGTGATAGTGTTATAATAATAGAAGTAAATTGAATGAAGTATACTCATTGTCCAAAACCCCCTCCGCTCCAGCGCCGCTTCTGGTTAGACATTGTGGTTCTGACTACAGAGGTGATGTACCCATAAATCACATGTGACCACTGCAGCCAATCACTGGCTTCAGTGGTCTTATGCCGTATATTGCTAAGGCAAGCGATTGGCTGAAGAGGCAGTGTCAGAATCTGCTGTGAGCTACCACACGAGGCCCAGACCCTGTAGTCCACAAAGAAAAATAATAAAAACTAATATATAAAATAATTGGTGCAGAGATCACTGTTTGAAAAACAAATACAGGGTCATAAACATTCTCACCACTCCTTTGGTACACATGTGGGTGTGGAGTAGCTTGGATGTCCAATAATCTCTTCAGTCTATTGCGGGTAGTATACATTCCTAGTGCTTTGTTCACATGGGCATCCTTCATGTGTATTCCTTCACTGGAACACAACAGGTATTGTTCGGTGAACTCTAGCAGCTTTACACCACTTCTTCATCCTCTGCTCTTTGTCCTTGATCTCCCAGTGCAGTTTGGGGCAGAACCAAAGACCTAAGACCTGAGACTGGGTTGAATCCAGGGACTTTGGAAGAGCAGAGGATGAAGAGGTGGTGTAGGACTGCTAGAGTTTGCCGAACAATTTCAGTGGAGGGATACATAAAAAGGATGGCCACCTGCACAAAGCACTAAGTATGTAAAGTACCTGTGATACTGCACAGCGTAAGGCTACTTTCACACTCGCGTTTTTACTGGATCCGGCAGGGTTCAGCAAAAACGCTTCCGTTACTGATAATACAACCATCTGGATCCGGTTGTATTATCTTTAACATACCCAAAACGAATCCGTCATGAACTCCGTTGAAAGTCAATGGGAGAGGGATCCATTTTCTATTGTGTCAGATAGTGTCAAAGAAAACGGAAAGCGAACTACAGCATGCTGCGGTTTGCTCTCCTGTATGAGAATGGAACGGAATGCATATTGGAGCATTCCGTTCTGTTCAGTTACGTTTTGTCCCCATTGACAATGAATGGGAAGCGTTTGACGGATCTCAATACCGGAAAATATTAACGCTAGTGTGAAAGTAGCCTAAAGAGACCATTTGACATCCAAACTACTCAACATTCGCACACAAAACAAAGAATTGGTAGGAAGTTTTATAACCCAGTAATTTTGTTATACAATGGGCTCCCGGACATTGATTTTACATGCAGCATAAGTCACATGTAGCCAAAACCTCAGTCAAGTCACAACTGCAGTGGCGAAGAGGACAGGAGCTGCGGTGCTGGACCAAAGGTGGTTTGGAATGATAAGTAGTTCATTTGAACACATTTAAAAAAAAAATGAGAAAGGTAAAAATCTTTCCTATACATTTTTCCAAGTACAGTGAAGGTGTACTAAAATGACCCAAATATACACTATTCAAAGCAGTTTGTGAATGAAACTACATATCTTCCCATTCACTTACAGTTAGATTTCACCATGAAAAAAATGAAAAGAAACACCATGTGGGTACCTGCTCTAAGGGCAGAAGTAATCCAGGAAAACAGGGACCTTATTTATTTAATTAACTTATATTAGGGATTAAATAAATCATACTTTATGGGAAATTTGCTAAAGTAGAATATTAGACGAAGTATACCCATAAGCCAGCAAAGACAGCAGTAGTTTTCACACCCGGCTTTACTGTGTTTTGTAACCTTCTCTATGACACCTACTTCCAGTCTGATACATTATTAATGAATCCCTACAAAACAGAGTTGCTAATGTGCATATAATAATTTGTACAGATTTGGTATCATATAGTAAATTTTAGGGTACTTTCACACTTGCGTTGTTTGATTCTGGCAGGCAGTTCCATTGCCTGAACTGCCTGTCTGTTCAGGCAAACTGTATGCAAACGCATGTCATTTTCTGACTGATCAGGCATTTTTCAGACTGATCAGGATCCTGATCAAACTGAAAAATGCATTGCAACACCGTATCCGTTTTTCCTGTGTCATCCGGCAAAACGGATCCGGTATTTATTTTTTTCACATTTTTAAAGGTCTGTGCATGCGCAGACCGGAATGCCGGATCCGTCAATGCTGTAATTTTAATGCCGGATCCGACATTTCAATAGAAATTAATGCCGGATCCGGCATTCCAGCATGTCTTCCGGAATTTTGGAAGGAGATTATACCGCAGCATGCTGCGGTATTATCTCCGGCCAAAACGCCATTCAGTGACTGAACTGAAGACATCCTGATGCATACCGAACGGATTTCTCTCCATTCAGAATGCATTAAGATATAACTGATCAGTTTTTTTCCGGTATTAAGCCCCGAGGACGGAACTCTATGCCAGAAAAGAATAACGCTAGTGTGAAAGTACCCTAACCTGGCAACCTGCGACTTTAAATATGGAGCCCGCTTGCGAGTGCAGCGGGCGCCAGAGATGCCAGCTGTCTTCTGTATTAAACGCTAACTTAGATCACATACATTTAACTCCTCACATGCCACGATCAAATGTGACCATGGCATCTGAGGTCAAAAACCAGGAGTGCACGTTCCCAGCCGTGCACCAGCTAGCGAGGATCTGGGCAGCCGGATGTAGTGTGTGGCAGCCTTGGTCCTCCAGAGTGACACATTAGTTCCTAAAGCATTGGGGTCTATGAGAGAAGCAATCTAATGATCGCTTGTTATAGTTCCCTAGGGGAACCATTACAAAAATATGAATAAAAATTCTAGTCACCCACCCCTTCCTCGAAATTAAATAATGCACAACAATTAAAAAAATAGACATCATGGGCATTGCCACATGCGAACATGCCTGTACTGTTAAAATATAAAAATATTGCATGCAGCAAATGGTGGAACTGAAAAAAAAAGGCAAAATGGCCATTTGGTCACTTTGCCTCCCACAAAACATTGAATAAAAAGTGATCAAAAAGTTATGCACACTCCAAAATGGTATCATTGAGAACTACAGATCGCCCCCAAAAAATGAGCCCTCATACGGCTCCATACACATAAAAATGTTTTGGGTGTAAGCATAAGGTGATGCGAAAAGAAATTAGGGGGTCATTTACTAACTGATACACCCCAGTTTTCTGGATATTGATGACTTATCCTCAAGAGCGCCCCTGCCTCTTCCTAAGCCAGTGATGTCACGTTCATCGGTGACATGGCCAATGTGCAGTTCAGTCGCTTTCAGGTGAATGGAATAGAATATATGGCACTGTGCTTTGTAATCTGTGAGGAGGCCAGAGCTCTCACAGAAGCACAGCAGCCTCTTCAAACAGATGGATGGTGGGAGTGCCAGAGTCAGAGCCCACATATCTGAAATTGATGGCCTATCCTGAGGAAAGGTCATCAATTTTCTACTCCCGGAAATTGACATTGCAATTTTGCATATTATTTTAGCTTCTCTTTACAGAAGTGCTATGTGTGAGACGTCGGACTGGAAATCTGCCAGAACTTGTTTCAGTTGTTGGCAACACTGACTTTATAACGCTACATTGTCACCAGGTTACCAGTAGGTCACTATAAACACACAGGGAAGCAAGCATTGCTGAGACTATATTGATTTCTGTCATCGGCCAATTTTTAGATCAGAATTTTCCCTTTAAGGGTACTTTCACACTTGCGTTGGTGCGGATCCGTCTGTTTATTTGCATAGACGGATCCGCATCTATAATGCAAAAGTTTGTATCCGTTCAGAACGGATCCGTTTGCATTAGTTAAAAGAAAAATGACAAAGTCCAAAACGGATCCGTTTTGAATTAGGCTACATGCACACGACCGTAGGTGTTTTGCAGACCGCAAACCACGGATCCGCAAAACACGGAAGCTGCTCCGCGTGGGAACGGAACACGGCCCATTATAGAAATGCCTTTTCTTGTCCACAAAACGGACAAGAATAGGACATGCTATATATTTTTTGCGGGGGTACGGAATGGAGCAACGGATGCGGACAGCACTCCATCTTTTGCGGCCCCATTGAAGTGAATGGGTCCGCGGCCGAGCCGCGAAATATGCGGCTCGAACGCGGACCCGAAAAACGGCCGTGTGCATGAGGCCTTACATTGAAAGTCAATGGGGAATGGATCCGTTTTCAAATGCACAATATTGTGTTATTAAAAACGGATCCGTCCCCATTGACTTACATTGTAATTAAAAACTGATCCGTTAGGCTCCACCTCTTCAGACGGACACCAAAATGCTGCATGCTGTGTTTTAGTGTCCGCCTCCAAAACAGAATAGAAGCAGAACGGAGCCGAACTGATGCATTCTGAGCGGATCCTTATCCATTCAGAATGCATTGGGGCTGAACTGGTCCGTTTTGGACCGTTTGTGAGAGCCCTGAAACGGATCTCACAAACGGAATCCAAAACGCTAGTGTAAAAGTACCCTAATATGTACAAACTAGAAAATAACATATGGTACATCTTATCCATAAGGGCTCGTTCACACATAGGTGGGCATAGGTATAGAATGCAATTTTTTATTTAAATAAATGACAGTTCCCTAGATGTGTATATGTTAACACCTTAAGGACTCGGCCATTTTTAGCAAATCTGACCAGTGTCACTTTATGTGGTGACATCTTTAAAACTCTTTTACTTATCCAGGCCATTCTGAGATTGTTTTCTCGTCACATATTGTAGTTCATGACAGTGGTGAAATTGAGTAAAAAAATGTAATTTTTATTTATAAAAAAATACCAAATTTACCCAAAATTTAGAAAAATTTGCAAATTTCAATTTCTCTACTTTTATAATAGATAGTAATAACTCCAAAATAGTTATTACTTTACATTTCCTATATGTCTACTTTATGCTTGGATCATTTTGGGAAAAACATTTTATTTTTATGGGAACATTAGAAGGCTTAGAAGTTTAGAAGCAAATTTTTACATTTTTAATAAAATAAAAATAAAAACCCACTTTTTAAGGACCAGTTCAGGTCTGAAGTCACTTTGTGAGGCTCACAAAATAGAAACTACCCAAAAATGACCCCATTTTAGAAACTACACCCCTCAAGTTATTCAAAACTCTGTTAACCCTTTAGGTGTTCCACAAGAATTTATGGAAAATGGAGATAACATTTCAGAATTTCATTTTTTTGCAGATTTTCCATTTTAATAATTTTTTTTTCCCCACTAACAAAGCAAGGGTTAACAGCCAAAGAAAATTCAGTATTTATTGCCCTGATTCTTAGTTCACAGAAACACTTCATACGTGGCCGTAAACTGCGGAACGCCATATGGTTTTTTGGAAGGCAGATTTCACTGGGATAATTTTAAGCTGCCATGTCACATTTAAAGACCCCCTGATGCACCCTTAGAGTAGAAACTCAAAACAAAACGACCCCATTTTGGAAACTACGGGATAAGGTGGCAGTTTTGTTGGTACTATTTTAGGGTACATAGGATTTTTGGGGCTCATTTGTAACAATTGGCAGTATGCAACCCACTATAGAGCATTAATATTCCAGTTTGTGGGGATGCTTAAACTAAAACATAACTTTTATTTTATTCTGTTAAAACGCAAGAGGCGATCAATGGGTTAAGTACAACTGACATAGACACACACAGTGTGGAGAGGATATTCTGGCAAGTGTGAACACTGGACAAGATCAAACAGATACACCAGTCCCACAACTCCAGTCCACACTGTGGTAGAATTCAATAGCGGGCTATGCTGTTACCCAGTCCTTTTTATGACTAAGTACCATAGCTCTCGCCACTGGAAATCAGATTCCAAAACACTACTGTGGCATGTGTCCCTCAATAAACACTCCAAGCAGCCAAAAGTATCTACATATGGGAGTGTAATGGTATGAGGGCAAATCCCGGATGACCGCTCCAATAATCAGAGCTAATCCTCACCACATGCCACAGACAAAAAACAACACCTTTTTGTTTGCCAAAATAATATATTGTGGGAACAACAAGTCCCAGCAGTGGCCCATTACTCAGTCCCTAAACACACAGCTCTGGCTCAATGCGTTTCTGCTTAAGGTTAATAGCGTCCTCAGGAGCCATCCTGAACTGGTAGTTGCTGGGCGCAGTGGAAACTTTAAACAGACAAACAAAAATACACACGCTCCCCTCTCTCACTAGAGGCAGCGTGTCGGCACTGGGACCACTGCTGGGACTTGTTGTTCCCACAATATATTTTTTTTGGGCAAACAAAAAGGTGTTGTTTTTTGCCTGCGGCATGTGGTGAGAATTAGCTCTGATTATTGGAGCGGTCCCCCTGGATTTGCCCTCATACAGTTACACTCCCGTATGTAGATACTTTTGGCTGCTTGGAGTGTTTATTGAGGGACACATGCTGCAGTATTGTTTTGGAATTTGATTTGCAGTGGCAAGTGCCTGCGGCATGTGGTGAGGATTAGCTCTGATTATTGGAGCAGTCCGCCTGGGTTTGCCCCATATAATTACACTCCCGCCTGTAGATACCTTTGGCTGCTTGGAGTGTTTATTGAGGGACACATGCCGTCGTAGTGTTTTGGAATCTGATTTCCAGTGGCGAGAGCTATGGTACTTAGTCATAAATAGGACTGGGTAACAGCATACAGTAGCCCGCTATTGAATTCTACCACAGTGTGGACTGGAGTGGTGGGACTGGTGTATCTGTTTGATCTTTACCAGTGTTCACACTTGCCAGAATATCCTCTCCACACTGTGTGTGTCTATGTCAGTTGTACTTAACCCATTGATCGCCTCTTGCGTTTTAACAGAATAAAATAAAAGTTATCTTTTAGTTTAAGCATCCCGACAAATTGGAATATTAATACATGTGATTTTTGGTTGCTCTATATTACACTTTTTGTGAGGCAAGGCTAACAAAAAATAGCTGTTTTGGCACCGTTTTTTTTTTTTGTTATTTACAATGTTCATATGACAGGTTAGATCATGTGGTATTTTTATAGAGCAGGTTGTTACAGACGCGACAATACCACATTTTTTGTTGTTTGTTTCAGTTTTACATAATAAAGCATTTTTGAAAAAAATTTTTTTTTAGTGTCTCCATATTCTCCATGTAATTTTTTGGGCGACTGTCTTATATAGGGGCTCATTTTTTTTCGGTATGAGATTACTTTTTGATCGCTTGCTATTACACTTTTTTTGATGTAAGGTGACAAAAAAAAAAATGCATTTTTAACACACTTTTTATCTATTTTTTTTCTGGTGTTCACCTGAGGGGTTAGGTCATGTGATATTTTTATACAGCAGGTCATTACGGACGTGGCAATACATAATATGTATACTTTTTGCTTTTATTTAAGTTTTACACAATGATTATCATTTTTGAAACAAAAAAATAAAAAATCATGTTTTACTGTCTCCATAGTCTGAGAGCCATATTTTATTTTTATTTTTTTGGCGATTGTCTTATGTAGGGGCTCATTTTTTGCAGGATAAGGTGAAGGTTAGAGTGGTACTTTTTTTTATGGTGCTTACGCCTTTTTGATCGCTTAGTGTTGCACTTTTAGTGATGTAGGGTGACAAAGGGGTAGGGGTTAGATCATGTGATATTTTTATAGAGCCGGTTATTACGGACGCGGCGATACCTAATATGTCTACTTTTTTTTTTTTTTACAAATTTCTTTTACTTTACTATTTTGGTAAAATAGTGCTTTTTTTCTACTTGAAACTTTTAATTTTTTTGGTAAAACTTTATTTTTTTTACTTCTTTTTTCACTTTATTTTTTGTCCCACTATGGGACTTCAACATCTGATCCCTGTTTCAATACAGCACAATACATCTGTATTGTATATGCAGTAGAAACAAAAGTGCGGGCGGCACTACAAAGGTCCATATATGGCAAAATCCACGCTGTGCCTGCAAACACTCCTCCGGTCAGGATAACGGTAAATACGGTGCTCAGCCCAAAGAATGACAGTCCATAGATACCTTGTAGTAGAGAGATGAAAAACGGCGGCACTCGTCCACGTGTGTAGAAAAAGTCCCTTTATTACGGGCATCCAGTGTAACAACAACCGGGTGAGGGGCGGCTTTCCAACTCCTCGCAAATAGGTACAGTGGCGACGGCCGTTTCGCGCAACAATGCGCTTGGTCAGGCCACCCGACGAAGCCAATGGCCTGACGAAGCACATTGTTGCGCGAAACGGCCGTCGCCACTGTACCTATTTGCGAGGAGTTGAAAGCCGCCCCTCACCCGGTTGTTGTTACACTGGATGCCCGTAATAAAGGAACTTTTTCTACACACGTGGACGAGTGCCGCCGTTTTTCATCTCTCTACTACAAGGTATACATCTGTATTGTGCTGTATGGAACTGTCAGTGTCTTACACTGTAAGATGCTAACAGTTGCCTAGTAGACACAGACCTGGGGCTGGATCTCCTGGGCTTCCGTAGCTGGCAGTCCCGATGCCTGTTCAAGGGCCCCTGCTGCTGATCGCGGCAGCGCGTGTGGGGCAGCTGGTTAACCCTAGGACGAGAAGGCTTGTCCTAGTGCGTTAAGTACCGGCCAGTTGAGCAGTCTCGTCCTAGGTCGGCAACGTGTTTAAAAAAACTTTAACATTTTTCAGTTGAAATGCATAATGAATGTACAAAGTCCAGCTTCCAATAAAAAACTGTAGCTTTATTGTTATGCTGTAAAATCCAAACACATTCCACAGGATTGGCGCATAGCAAATGTGGTACCAATATTCAAAAAGGGTCCAAAAACAGAGCACGGAAACTATAGGCCAATAACATAGTCCTACCACTTTACAAATCACTAGTCAGACCACACATGGAGTACAGTGTACAGTTCTGGGCTCCTGTGAACAAGACAGACATAGCAGAGCTGGAGAGGGGTCAGAGGAGGGCAACTAAAGTAATAACTGGAATGAGGGATCTACAATACCCTGAAAGGTTATCAAAATTAGGGTTATTCATCTAATAACTAGGTATAAATATATCAGGGGTCAGTACAGAGATCTCTCCCATCATCTATTTATCCCCAGGACTGTGCCTGTGACAAGGGGACATCCTCGGCGTCTGGAGGAAAGAAGGTTTGTATACAAACATAGAAAAGGATTCTTCACGGTAAGAGCAGTAAGACTATGGAACTCTCTGCCTGAGGAGGTGGTGATGGTGAGTACAATAAAGGAATTCAAGAGGAGCCTGGATGTATTTTTGGAGTGTAAAAATATTACAGGCTATAGCTACTAGAGAGGGGTCGTTGATCCAGGGAGTTATTCTGATTGCCTGATTGGAGTTGGGAAGGAATTTTTTTTCCACTTAAGTGGGGAAAATTGGCTTCTACCTGACAGTTTTTTTTTTTTGCCTTCCTCTGGATCAACTTGCAGGATAACAGGCTGAACTGGATGGAGAGATGTATTTTTTCAGCCTTATACACTATGTTACTATGTTACATACACAGTCTCTGTGCTTAAATTGCAACACGTAATTTGCAGTGTATCTCATTACCTGCAAGGAGTGTTTGGTACAATATGTAGGCTGTACCACAAAACAGATTAAAAATAGGATACGCAAACATATATCGGACATTCCCCATTATAAAACCCAAAATGTTTCTGCTGCAAGCCTGCATTTTTTCCACCGTGCACAAGGGTGGAACAACGCGTTTGTAGTTCAGGGAGTAGAAAGAGTTTCTCTTCCAATCAGAGGAGGTGATCATAAGTGAAAACTCCTGAGCCGAGAGGCATACTGGATGTTCGAATTAGGAAGTAGCTCTCCTACAGGTCTGAACATGAAACATGACCTGATTTTACAATATCAGTAAAGGGATTTATTTTCATGTTTTTTATTTATTACTTTTTTGTATTTTTCTGGTGTTTTGTAAGTTCTCCTCCACCATGGACCATGTGATGCAGGTATCTTGATTGATTGGTGCAACACATGGCTAAAGGGATGTGAACATTCACAATTTTACATGTCACAAGTAAGGACCGAAATTTGATGGTCCGAAACGCGTAGTCTGCGTGGACTGTGTATGTGATACGTGTTTGGATTTTACAGCATGACAATAAAGCTACAGTTTTTTATTGAAAGCTGGACTTTAATATTTTATCAATTGAGTTTACTTACGGCCGAGTCTGGGCTATGTTCGCGCCTCCATAAGAACAACACAGGTGAGCTCTGCTTTTTTGTATTTTTGAATTCATTATGCATTTATATACCTTGAAGTCCAGAAGAAAATTCCAAATCTAAAGTATTCTGTGATTAAAAAATGTTCAGAAAAAAATATTTAAAAAAATATCGAAATGATGGGGGTCATTTATTAAGATCTACGTCGGTCTTAATACCCCTTTAGCTGGCGGACCGCCCTTCACATAACTTTGGTGTATCCACCGCCTGTCTAAATCTACGCTAGCTTCATTGCTGGCGTAGATTTAAACAATTTTTTACGTCTAAAACAGGAGTAAAAAATAATAAATGAGACGGGCCTACCGGCCCATCCCCTTGCTGTCCATACCAGACCCCCTGCTTTAGACCTGGTGTGAGTGGGGAAATGTCACAGATGACAGTGCAAATAAGCTTTGTGCCGAAATCTGCGACAGATATACACCAAAAAATGTTGTATATATGTTAGTAGATGACGCCCTATGTTTTTAAACTCATTTAAAAGGGATTTTCCTATTGTCATAAAGCCTCTTTAGCTGTGAATTAATGCAAAAAAATCTTCTTTTCAATTTTTGGATCCTTGACCTTCTACCACTTAACTTGCTGAAGGCTGTAATAAGGGTGGTTTCACACGCGGCCTTTTCTTTTTATAAAACAAGGAACAATTTTTGTGGTAGTTTAGTTTTGATGCAAATTTTTTTTTTAGTCAAAGCCAGAAGTGGATCCAGCAGGAAAGATAGGTCCTCCCCTTATATTTCCTATTACTTTTCAATCCACTTCTACTTTAGCTAAAAAGACAGCATGAAAAACTACCACAAACACTGTGCCTTTATTTAAAAAAAAAAAAAGATATGCGTGAAACCACATTCGCATAGTGGATCTTGACGCTTTCCAAATCCACTGAGTATAAGGCTACATTCACACAAACATATTTTGTTTCCGTGTCTGTTGTTTTTGCGGATAGGATGCAGACCCATTTATTTCAATAGGTCTGCAAAAAATGCGGAACACCGTGTACTATCCGCATCCGTGTGTCCGTTCTGTAGCCCCGCAAAAAAAATAGAACATGAAATAGAAAAAAATAGAAGTATTCTTGTACGTTTTGCAGACAAGCATAGGCATTGTTATAATTGATCCGCAAAAAAAAAACTGATAAAATACGGTCGTGTAAATCTAGTCTAATGCAGTGGCAGCTGCCACAGTTTCTGCTTCTTCTTTTTTTTTCACTTTGAATGCCGTGGACCTGCTCACAATTTAGCCCCATTGAATGGAGCTAAACCACGGATGGACACCCACTACTCCTTCCAACAGTCTGTCCAGACTCAGCACAAGAAGCCATGCTAATAGCAGTGCTGCCTAATATTATAATCAGTGGGTGGTGGATACCACACCACCAACAGTGGAGTTTTGGTGCAGAATCTGCACAAAAATTCTGCTGTATGAACGAGCCCTAATGTATTGTCCATGATTAAGACATATTTTTCCACAATGTTCATGGGTTAAGTAATAAATAATACACTCCGCCTCTATTCCTTTCCATTATATCCATTATCCACTATATCCATTTATGTTTCCCCATCCACCTTGTGCCAAGTATGAAAGTTATCCCCTATACACAGGACACAGGATAACAAACTCATCCATGGGGGTCCAAACGATGGGATCCTTGCTCATCCCAAGAACGGGGATCCCATGTTCCCATCCCACTGGAGCGACAGGCTGACCATGTGTTCATATAAGCTCATTTGCATGAAAAGTGCAGTTACTTTTGTACACTCCCTGAATTGGGCTATAGACTTTACAACCTGTGGATTCTGGTTGTGTGATGCAATTTACAAAAATGAATGTTATATATTAGAATGCCCACTCTATACAGGGAGATTCACTCGAAAAAGGCCGCAAATATTCAGTTGTAATTCCCCTTAGGATAAAGCTATCTGAACAAAAAAAAATACTCTACATTCCTTGATGTATGTGTAATCGATTACATGCAATGCTGGAAGCGATCCCCGTTTTCGGCCAGAGACATTTCCACACAGTGCTCCACTTTCCTGAACGTATCGGCTAGCATATCAGGAGGAATAAGAGCAATTTCACGTTGGATGTTTTCCTTCAAGTCCTCCACATTGTTCCTATATACTTTTCCTTTGAGCATACTCCAAAGGAAGAAGTCTGGTGTTGTCATAGCTGGCAACCTTGGTGGCCAAAGCCTCTTTGAGGTTACCCTTTTTTCAAAAAAGACCTCAATTTCTGCCATGCTCCTTGCCGTTGCGTGACACATTGGTCCATCTTGCTGGAAGTAGCCTTCAGTTAGCTCACGACCATCCAGTTAATTCATGAACTGTTCAATAACATTCCAGTACACATCAGTGTTCACAGTGGTGTCAAAGAAAATGCACATTGTTCGATTCGTATGGCGGATCGGGAGAGATAGCTGTTGCCCTACTGTTATACCAGATGTATGGCTGGCTTTATTGGCTGGCCTGCACGACAGCAAGAAATAATATGCTTCCCTTGTGCAAGAGGATCTCGGCAGTCAGACTGAGCTACTGAGCATCTGTGATCACAGGCATCAGTGGGGGTCTAACCAGGGTCGTAGCTAACGGCTCATGGGCCCTGGTGCAAGAGTTCAGCTTGGGCCTCCCTTCCCTCAGTGCATTGTGTGTCTTCTTAACCGCTACAGGACCGCCTAACGCAGGGATGCGTCCTGCGGGCGGCCCTGTAGCTCTGAGTTGACGCGTCGGCGCGTCATCTCGTGAGAGCCGAGATTTCCTGTGAACGCGCTGCGTCGCGCGTTCACAGGGAAGCGCGGCACAGCAGTTCGGCTACAGCCTGCCAGCGATGGATCGATCGCTGGCAGGCTGTAGATGCGAATAAAATCGCATCAAACTGCTATATCAGGCGCTGTTTATGAACAGCGTCTGATATAACTGCTACCTGGTCCTCTGGTGGTCCCATTTACTGGGATCGACCACCAGAGGACCAGGTAACTACAATAAAGTTGCACCAAACACTACACTAACCCCCCCACCCCCCTCACCTATTAACCCCTTGATCACCCCATCTAGACCCCTGATCACCCCCTGTCATTGATCACACCCCTTGTAAGGCTCCATTCAGACGTCCATATGTGTTTTGCGGATCCGTGGATTCACGGATCCGCGGATTCACGGATCCGCGGATCCGATCCGCGGATCCTCAAAACACGGACACCGGCAATGTGCTTTCCGCATTTTGCAGATCCGCACATTGCCAGAACTATATAGAAAATGCTTTTTCTTGTCCGCAGTTGCGGACAAGAATAGGACATGTTCTATATTTTTGCAGAAACGGAAGTGCAGACCCGGAGCGCAGATCCGTAATTCCGGATCCGAGCGGGACAAAGTCTGTCCCCATAGAAATGAATGGGTCCGCAATTCCGTTCCGCAAACAGAATTTCGGACGTGTGAATGGGGCATAAGGGCCCCTTTTACCGCCAGTTAGCTAGCTACTTGTTAGGTAGCTAGCGCCCAACCCACCGCACCGCAGTCACTGATTTTGGCAGAGATTTTTTCATCCACATTGATCGATGCGAATGAAAAATCTGTGCCGTTCATTTTTTTTCAGCGCAGAGGCTGAACGGAAAAAAAATCTCATTACCCAGTATGCTCAATATACGGAGAATCGCAGAAACTCCTAATGCTGGCCATACGTGTAATGATTGCGAGACCCCTAAAATGCCAGGGCAGTACAAAAACCCCACATGTGACCCCATTTTAGAAAGAAGACACCGCAAGGTATTCCGTGAGGGTATGGGGAGTTCATGGCAAATATTATTTTTGTCACAAGTTAGTGGAATATGAGACTGTAAAAAAAAAAAAAAAAAAAAACAATTTCCGCTAACTTGTTCCAAATTTTTTTCTGTGAACTCACCATACCCCTCACAGAATACCTTAGGGTGTCTTCTTTCCACAATGGGGTCACTTGTGGGGTATTATACTGCCCTGGCATTTAGCGATCCTAAAGCGTGAGAATCCAAATGCGTAAAAATGGCCTGTGAAATCCTAAAGGTACTCATTGGTTTTAGGGCCTCTTTGCGCATCTTGGCTGCAAAAAGTGTCACTCATGTGGTATCGCCGTACTCAGGAGAAGTAGGGCAATGTGTTTTGGGGTGTATTTTTATATATACCCATGCTGGGTGTGAAATATCGCTGTAAGCGACAACTTTTTAAAAATTTTTATTCAAAGTTGTCAATTTACAGAGATATTTCTCTCACCAGCATGAGTATATGTAAAAATACACCCAAAGCTTGCCTACTCTCCTGATGCGGCGACTACCACATGGTGACACTTGCAGCCAAAATCGCAAAGACCTAATTCAATGAGTACCTTTAGGAAGAGCATTTTACGCATTTTTCTTCTCACGCTTTAGGGACCCTAAAATGCCAGGGCAGTATAAATACCCCACATGTGACCCCATTTTGGAAAGAAGACACCCCAAGGTATTCGCTGAGGGGCATAATGAGTCCATGAAAAATTAAACTTTTTGTCAAAAGTTAGCGGAAACGGAGACTTTGTGAGAAAAAACAATAAAAAATCAATTTCCACTAACTTGTGCCAAAAAAAAAATCTTCTATGAACTCGCCATGCCCCTCATGGAATACCTTGGGGTGTCATCTTTCCAAAATGGGGTTACATGTGGGGTATTTATACTGCCCTGGCATTTTAGGGGCCCTAAAGCGTGAGAAGAAAAATGCGTAAAAATGCCCTCCTAAAAGGTACTCATTGGAATTAGGGGCCCTTTGCGCATCTTGGCTGCAAAAAAGTGTCACACATGTGGTATCGGCGTACTCAGGAGAAGTAGGGCAATGTGTTTTGGGGTGTATTTTTACATATACCCATACTGGGTGAGAGAAATATCTCTGTAAATTGACAACTTTGAATAAAAAAATTTAAAAGTTGTCGTTTACAGCGATATTTCTCACACGCAGCATGGGTATATGTAAACTACACCCCAAACTCATGCCCTACTTCTCCTGAGTGCGGCGATACCACATGAGTGCCACTTTTGCAGCCTGAAGTGCACAAGGGGCCCTAAAACCAATGAGTACCTTTAGAATTTCACAGGCCATTTTTATGCATTTGGATTCTCACACTTTAGGAGCCCTAAAATGCCAGGTGAGTATAAATACCCACATGTGACCCCATTTTGGAAAGAAGACACCCTAGGTATTCTGTGAGGGCATGGTGAGTCCACAGAATTTTTATTTTTGGCACAAGTCAGCGGAAATTGTTTTTTTTTTTTTTTTTTACAAAGTCTCATATTCCACTAACTTGTGACAAAAATAAAATTTTACATGAACTCACCATACCCCTCACAGAATACCTTGGGGTGTCTTCTTTCTAAAATGGGGTCACATGTGAGGTATTTATACTGTCCTGGCATTTTAGGGAGCCCTAAAGCGTGAGAAGAAGTCTGGAATCCAAATGCGTAAAAATGCCCTGTGAAATCCTAAAGGTAATCATTGGTTTTAGGGCCCTTTGCGCACTCAAGCTGCAAAAAGTGGCACACATGTGGTATCGCCGTACTCAGGAGAAGTAGGGCAATGTGTTTTAGGGTGTATTTTTATATATACCCATACTTTGTGTGAAAAATATCTCTGTAAGCGACAACTTTTAAAAATTTTATACAAAGTTGACAATTTACAGAGATATTTCTCTCACCCAACATGGAGTGTATGTAAAAATACACCCCAAAACACATTGCCCTACTTCTCCTGAGTACGGCGATACCACATGGTGACACTTTTTGCAGCCTGAGTGCGCAAAGGGGCCCAAATTCAATGAGTACCTTTAGGTTTTACATGGCGACTCACAATTTAGCCCGCCCAAAATGCCAGAACAGTAAACACACCCCACAAATGACCCCATTTCGGAAAGTAGACACCCCAAGGTATTCACTGAGGGGCATAGTGAGTCCGTCTGAGATTTTTTTTTTTTTTGCCAGAAGTTATCAGAAATTGAAACTTTTTTTTTTTTTTTTTCTCAGAAAGTGTCATTTTCCGCTAATATGTGAAAAAAATGAAATGATACATGAACTCACCAAGCCCCTCCGTGAATACTTTGGGGTGTCTTCTATCTAAAATGGTGTGATTTGGGGGTATTTATACTTTCCTGACATTCTAGCATCTGAAGAAACATGACAGGCGCTCAGAAAGTCAGAGCTGCTTCAAAATGCCGAAATTCACTTTTTTGCACCATAGTTTGTAAACGCTATAACTTTTACCCAAACCAATAAATATACACTTATTGGATTTTTTTTATCAAAGACATGTAGAACAATAAATTTAGAGAAAATTTATATAGAAATGTAGTTTTTAAAAAATTTACAACAGAAAGTGAAAAATGTCATTTTTGCAAAAATTTCGGTCATTTTTGATTAATAGCAAAAAAGTAAAAATGTCAGCAGCAATGAAATACCACCAAATGAAAGCTCTATTAGTGAGAAGAAAAGGAGGTAAAATTCATTTGGGTGGTAAGTTGCATGACGGACAATAAGCGGTGAAAGTAGTGTAGTGCAGAATTGTAAAAAGTGGCCTGGTCATTAAGGGTGTTTAAGCTAGGGGGGCTGAAGCGGTTAAGCAGCACAAGGCTCTTTGGGCCCCCTTAGGCTCCTGGGCCCGGTAGTGACTGCTACCTCTGCACCCCCTATAGCTACGCCCCTGGGTCTAACTGCCGGCATCCCCAGCAGTCAGTTGTTTAAAGAGGTTGCCGTGCTCCTGTGAGTGCTTTGGTTTTCTTACAGTTTACCAAGCACAGCGCCATACATTGTATAGTGGATGTGCTTGGTATTGCAGCCCAGCCCCATTCACTTAAATGGGACTGAACTGCTCCTAGATCATGTGCCTGATGAACATGACCTCAGTGACCTAGGAAGACCTCTTCAAACTGCTGATTGGAGGAGTGTCTGGAGTTGAATGCCCACTGCTCAGATATTGATGATCCAACTGTAGAATAGGTCATCTATATTAAACCCTCAGAACACACCTTTAAGTGGACGTTCTGAGAGGGAATCAAAAGCACACCAGGGATGCCATAATTATAATATAACATTAATATCAAGACATTGGAAATCAATTAAAAAGGACCTTTCACCTCTCCTGACATGCATGTTTTAATTGCCTTAATGCATTCCCCATGTAATAACAATTCTGGAGAATCTATTCTTATGTCTCTATGTTGTGCCGTTCCTTTACTACTTCAACTAGAAGTTATGAATGAATTGCAGTCTGCAGTAAGGGTACAGAGGGGAGGTAACCAGTTGGGGGTGTGCACCTGCACAAACTCACTCTATCCTACCAGTACTGCCGTTTTCACACTGTGCAGGTACACACCTCCAACTGGTTACTACCCACCACCCTCTGTACCCTTAAGGCCTCCTGCACACGACCGTATGGCTTTTTCACTGTTTTGCGGTCAGTTTTTAACAGATCCGTTGTTCAGGTTTTTCTTTCCGTTGTGTTCCTGTTCCGTAGTTCTGCAAAAAATTTCCGTATGGTTTCCATATGCGATCCGTTGTTTGCGGATTGCAAACAGAAACATAACATTTTTATTCATTAATGTAATGTACAGTAATGTGTTTTAACAGTAAACACATGGGCAAAGTGGGCATGGATCCGCAAAAAACGGAAGACATACGGATGTGTTCCGTATGCATTCCATATTTTTTGCGGACCAATTGACTTGAATGGAGCCACGGATCGTTATTTGCAGGCAATAAGGCTAGGTCTACACGACGACTTATTGTCGCGCGACACATAGGGCACAACTACACTGCATCATTTGTCTCGCAACATTTTGTCGCGCGACAATTTTTATAATCATAATCTATGGTGTCGCACTGCGACATTCTGCGACTGCGACAGTCGCTGAAAATACCATCTTGGATGGATTTTTTGCGACTGTCGTGTCGCAGTCGCAGCATGTCGCAGGGAGACACCTTAGACTATCATTATAAAGATTGTCGCACAACATTGGTGCAACAAAATGTCGCACGATAAATTTCGTCATGTAGCCCTAGCATTATAGTACAAGTTCTATCTTTTAATGGAACGGATATATGGAAATACGGAAACGGAATGCATACGGAGTACATTCCTTTTTTTCTTTTGCGGAACCATTGAAATGAATGGTTATTTTGTCCGTTCACGGATCCATCATATCCATTATAGTATATGGGTCAGTGAAAACCACGGATGCAACACGGATGCCATTCGTGTTTCACGGATCATTAGGAAGAGATGCTTTGAAAATTATTTTTCAGCTGTTCAGTGTCAGTGAAACACGGATGCAACACGGACAGCAAAAAACGGACACAAGGACAGCTTCACGGATGCATCACTGACCACCTGCTAACGGATTTGAGCACGGATGTGTGAATGAGGCTTTACTGCAGACTGCTAGCAATTCATTCATAACTTCTACTAGAAATAATAAAGGAATAGCACAACATATAGTCATAAGAATTGTTATTACACAGGGAATGCATGTAGCTATTAAAACAGGTATCTCAGGAGTGGTGACAGATGGTGTTTCGGTGGGCACTTGAGCGGCGCGTGCCCGATCACTGCAGAGGCCCGGCAGTCCCTGGTAGCCGGGCCCCTGCTGTATCCGCCGGCATGGCTGTTTACAGCGATGCCGGCAGATTAACCCCTTCTATGCCACGGTCAGCACTGACCTGTGACATAGTAGTGGTTTGCGGCAGGTGAAGGAGCACATCGAGTCCCCGCGCTGCTGTGGCGGGGGGCTGATGCGTGACAAGGCAGCCTGATGTCGTGCAGAGGCTGCCCAATGCCTTGCACGGCATCGGGACCTGCCTTCTACAGGTGCCAAGGAGATCCAGCCTCAGGCTGCATCTCCTAGGCAATCTGTTAGTGTATGACTCAGTGTCATACACTAACAGGCAATACATTACAATACAGATGCATTGTAATGCATTGCAGAGGGGATCAGACCCTCAAAAGTTGAAGTCCCAGACTGTGACAGAAATAAAGTGTAAAAAAAAGGTGTTTTTAATAAAAAAAATAAAGTTTCAAGTAAAAAAACAGAAAAAAACGCCCTTTTCCCCAGATTTCATAATAAAAAATTGAAAAAAAAGGAAAAACACGCATATTAAGTATCGCCGCGTCTGTAACAACCGGCTCTATAAATATATCACATGATCCATGATAAATACCATTAAAAAAATTAAATATAAACTGTGTCAAAAAAGCCATTTTTGTCACCTTACATCACAAAAAGTGCAACACCAAGCGATCAAAAAGGCATATGTCAAACAAAATGGTACAAATAAAACCATCACCTCATCCCGCAAAAAATGAGACTCTACATAAGAAAATCACTAAAAAGATAAAAATCTATAGCTCTTAGAACATGGAGACACTAAAACATCATTTTTTTTCTTTCAAATATGCTATTATTGTGTTAAAGTGAAATAAATTGAAAAAAAAGTATACATATTATGTATCGCTGCGTCTGTAACAACCAGCTCTATTAAAATATCACATGAGCTAAGCCCTCAGATGAACACAGTAAAAAAAAAAAAAATGGTGCCAAAAAAGCCATTTTTTGTCACCTTACATCACAAAAATTGCAACACCAAGTGATTAAAAAGGTGTATGCCCCCAATATAGTACTTATCAAACCGTCACCTCATCCTGCAAAAAATGAGACCCTACTTAAGACAATCGGTCAAACAATAAAAAAGCTATGGCTCTCAGACTACGGAGACACTAAAACATAATTGTTTGGTTTAAAAAATGCTATTATTGTGTAAAACTTAAATAAATAATAAAAGGTATACATTAGGTATTGCCACATCCGTAATGATCTGTTCTATAAAAATATCACATGACCTAACCCCTCAGATGAAAGCTGTAAAATAAATAAATAAAAACGGTGCCAAAATTAACAATTTTTTGGTCACTTTGTCCCATAAAGTGTAATAATGATTTTTCAAAATATCATATGTACCCAAAAATGGTACAAATAAAACTGGTACCTTATCCCTTAGTTTCCAAAATGGGTCACTTTTTGGGAGTTTCTACTGTAAGGGTGCATCAGGGGGGCTTCAAATGGGACATGTAGAAACCAATCCAGCAAAATCTGCCTTCCAAAAATCATATGGCGTTCCTTTGCTTCTGCGCCCTGCCGTGTGCCCTCAAATTAGTTTACGACCACATGTAGGGTATTTCTGTAAACCGCAGAATCAGGGTAATAAATATTTAGTTTTGGCTGTTGATGTGTTAAAGAAAAAATGGATTAAAATGGAAAATCTGCTAAAACAGTGAAATTCAGAAATTTCATCTCAATTTTCCTATAATTCTTGTGGAACACCTAAAGGGTTAACAAAGTTAGTAAAATCAGTTTTGAGTAAATTGAGGGGTGTAGTTTCTACAATGGGGTCATTTATGGGGGCTTTCTACTATGTAAGCCCCAGAAAGTGACTTCAGACCTGAAATAGTCCTTAAAAAGTAGGTTTTGAAAATTTTCTTAAAAATTTCAGGATTTGCTTCTAAATTTCTAAGCCTTCTAACGTCCTAAAAAAATAAAATGACATTTACAAAATGATGCCAACATAAAGTAGACGTATGGAGAATGTTAAGTAATAAATATTTTATGAGGTATCACTTTCTGCTTTAAAAGCAGAGAAATTGAAATTTTGAAAATTGCGAATTCAAAATTTGGGATTTTTTCATAACTAAAGGTGAAATATATTTATGAAATAAATTTATGACTATCATGAAGTACAACGTGTCACGAGAAAACAATCTCTGAATGGCTTGGATAAGAAAAAGTGTTCCAAAGCTATTACCACATAAAGTGACACATGTCAGATTAGCAAAAAATGACCTGGGCAGAAGGGCAAAAACTGGCCCGGGGTAGAAGGGGTTAATCAGTAGCTCCAACGCAACGATCAATACATATAGTCAAGAAACAGTCTGGGTCAAACCCAAAGTAGCAAGCAATAAACGCCTTCACATATGAACCTGCTAGAGGCCTGTGTCACTTTTCTCTTTCAATCTGCTTACTTTTACAACTGTAAACGTCATACAATATGTGAAATGCGCACAAATTGTAAGATATAATTATAGATTTTTTGTGCTTTTCTTAATAGGAAATGCTGAAGTGTAGCAAGAATTCTGAAGGGACAGCTGAGTTAGAAGAAGCCCTCGCAACTGTGTTGGATATAATAAAATCTGTGAATGACTCTATGCACCAAATAGCTATTACTGGATATGAGGTAACAGACCACGTATGGCATACGACTTTTTAACTCACCTGACGCTATGTGTAGCTCCAAGTATATTAAAGGGAACCTGTCACCTGTTTTATGCATGAACTGATGACAGATTCCCTAAGCAAAATGCTTGGTCACTTTCCTGAATTGACCCAACTGTTTTACTAAAATCTGTATTAGGGTGGGTTCCCACTAGCGTTAGGGATTACGTTATTGCTTTCGGTTATAACATGGTTATAACGGAATATAACGGAATGCCCAGACAGAATGCAAAACGGAAGCCTTTAAAAGGCATTCAGTTTGCTTTCTGTCATAATACAAGTCTATAGAAAAGCATAACGGATCCGCCTGGGTCCTGTAATGCAAAACGGAAAACAAAGTCCCACAGGACTTTGTTTTCCGTCTTGCATAACGGGAACCAGACGGATCCATTATGCTTTCCTATAGACTTGTATTATGACAGAAAGCAAACGGAATGCCTTTTAAAGGCTTCCGTTTTGCATTCCGTCATAATAGAAGTCTATGGGCAAAAGAACGGATCCGTCCTTCCCTCTTATGGATTCCGTTATGTTCCGTTATAACCACGTTATAATGGAAGGCCATAACGGAAACTATAACGCTAGTGTGGACCCACCCTTAAACAGCTCCAGGGCAATCCAAGCTCTAGAGCTGTTCGGCACACACTGGAGAGTCCTCATTTTTGTGAGCACCCAGCTTTCCTGCCACTGATTGACATTTTTAGTATTTATAGCAGCTTGTTCGTTCCGTTTTTTTTGCTGATAGGATGCGGACCCATTCATTTCTATGGGTCATGTCCTACTTTTTTCTAGTTTGCGGACAAGGATTACAATGGATCCGCAAAAATAACGGATCCGCAAAAAAAAGGGATGACATACGGACATCATCAGTTTTTTCTGCGGACCGCAAAACACATACGGTTGTGTGCATGAGGCCTAAGGCTACATGCACTTGAACGTATTTTGTTTCCGTGTTCGTTCAATTTTCTTTTTGCGGATAGGATGCGGACCCATTCATTTTAAAGGGTCCGCAAAAAATGCTGACAGCACACCATGTACTATCCGCATCCGTATGTCCATTCCGTAGCCTCGCAAAAAAATAGAGCATGTCCTATTCTTGTCTGTTTTGCGGACAAGGATAGGCATTATTACAATGGATCCGCAAAAAAAAGTTGTTTTTTTTTGCGGATGCGCAGTTTGCGGACTGCAAAACACATACATTCGTGTGCATGTAGCCTAAGGCCCCTTTCACACGGGCGAGTTTTCCGCGCGGGTGCAATGCGTGAGGAGGACGCATTGCACCCGCACTGAATCCTGACCCATTCACTTCTATGGGGCTGTGCACATGAGCGGTGATTTTCACGCATCACTTTTGCGTTGCGTGAAAATCGCAGCATGTTCTATATTCTGCGATTTTCACGCAACGCAGGCCCCATAGAAGTGAATGGGGATGCGGGAAAATCGCAAGCATCCGCAATCATGTGCGGATGCGTTGCGATTTTCCCGCATGGTTGCTAGGATACGATCGGGATGGGGACCCGATCGTTATTATTTTCCTTTATAACATAGTTATAAGGAAAATAATCGCATTCTAATTACAGAATGCAATGTTCCCGGAGCTTTAAAGGGTTAAAAATAATAAAGAGTTAACTTACCTTCTCCCATTGTCGCGCAGAGCCCCAGAGCGTCGTCTCTCTTGATAGTTTGGCTGCTTGAGGACCTGTGGTGGCGTCACAGGGTCACATGGTCCAATCATAGAAGCATTTGAGTGGACCATGTGACCCATGTGATCCTGTGACATCACGGCAGGTCCTTCATCGAACAACAGATGTTCGATGAAGGACCTGCCGTGATGTCTCAGGATCACATGGGTCACATGGTCCACTCAAATGCTTCTATGATTGGACCATGTGACCCTGTGACGTCACCACAGGTCTCAAGCAGCCAAGCTATCAGAGAGACGACGTTCTGAGGCTCTGCGCGTAATGGGAGAAGGTAAGTTAACTCTTTATTATTACAACCCTTAAGCCCGAGGCATTGAATTCTGTAATTAGAATGCGATTATTTTCCCTTATAACTATGTTATAAAGGAAAATAATTACACATACAGAATACTCATCCCGAAACCGGACTTCAGTGATGAAGTCTGACTTCGGGTCTGGGTACCAAGCATGCGGATTTTTTCACGCGCGTGCTCAACGCACTACAAACGTTAGCACACGCGCGGAAAAATCGCGGCGATTCCCGCAACGCACCCGCATCTTATCCGGGCGTCAAACATGACGCCCGTGTGCAAGAGGCCTAAAGCAGTTGGCTCAAAGCAGCTGGGTCAATTCAATTAAATGACCCTGCATTTTGAAATTTCTGCAGACGGATTCCCTTTAAACTGCTCGAGCACAGAGCTGCAAAACAAATCTGGTTAAAGGGTTTGTCCGGTATCCGATACTGATGACCTGTTTGGAAGAAAGGTCATCAATAGTGATGAGCAAAGTTTTCAAAAATTTGATTTGGCTGCTTGGCTGACTTTTTACAAAAAAATTTACTTAGTGACGAATTACTTCTTCACGAAGCACATTTCTTTGTACGTAGTGAGTGCAATGATAGGGAGCGGCTATTGCGCCTTTCCCATCATTGTACCCCTCAGATGCCATGTTTATAGATGATCGCGGCATCTGAAAGCAATAATACAGTGTAAAATACCAAAAAATTTATAAAATCATACTTACCCTCATCCATTTGATCGTGAAGAGACGTTATACGTCACCGCCCAAAGGATTTCGTGTTAAATCTCTAATTAAGGTGGCAATGCTGGCTCTTCGTGCTCAAATGGATGAGGTAAATAAGTATAATTTTTTTTTATTTTTTACCACCATTTAGGGAAAATCGCTACCATGAAGCACAAGGAAATTCTGCTTCACAGCTAATCGAATTTTCCAATATCAGATCAGTGAGGGCTCGACTGCCGGCACACCACCGAACAGCTGTTTGAAGAGACGCAGTGCTCATACGAGCGCTATGTCCTCTTCACTGTTTGCCTGCTTGCCATTGATGTTGCAGCAGCGAGCAGTGTACTTACAGCTCCCCTATTCTATTCACTTCAATAGGACGGAGTCTAGGTAAAATTGCTCTGTGAATGGGATAGAGAAGCTGTAATTACATGGCTCACCGCTGCAATGTCGACTATGAGCAGGTAAATGGTGAAGAGAATGCAGTGCACGTATGAGTGCTGTGCCTCTTCAAATAGCTGATTGGCGGGGTGCAGGGTGTTAGGCCCTATTCGCAGGTCCGCAATGTCGTCCGCATGTATTCCGCAATTCTGCGGAATACATGCGGACCCATTGACTGTGAATGGGGCACGGAATGATGCAGAGAGCACACACTGTGCTCTCCGCATCAGTATTTGCGGAGCGCGCCGCCGATCTTACGGCCGCAGCTCCGCAAAAAAGTAGAGCATGTCCTATTCTTGTCCGCAATTGCGGACAAGAATAGACATTTCTATGGGGCTGCCGGCCGGGTGTGTTTATGGATCCGCAATTTGCGGATCCATAAACACTACGGACGTGTGAATAAGGCCTTAGACCCCCGCTGATCTGATATTGATGACCTATTCTGAGGAAAGGTCATCAGACTGGGAAACCAGACAACCCCTTTAAACACCTTTTGAATGGTCTTTTCCAGACTTCAGACCAGCTCAGCCAAGTGCATCACATTGTTTCAAACGTCCTGGAGGTATTTCAAGAAGTTACGCAATCTAACCACAGGTTTTACTATATAGCTAAAAATATATTAAACATGAAGCTAGGAGATCTCCAAGGACATAGCAACATTTAGAAATAGAATCATGGAAAACTGGTTAAGCAGACTTTTACAATATTGTTTGTGTGTCGCCTGAACAGACACATCCAAGCATCAGGCAACCTCCGCCAGGCACATCACATTACAATGCAATGTAATCTGTAGGCAGTATGTTATAGAGTCGGAGTAGCTGAGAAGATTGATATATAGTTTTGTGGGAAAAGTGGGGAAAAACTTGTAATTTATGCATTTAAATTCCTACTGACTCTAAGCTTTGAAGTCAAGGAGACGATCTTATCAGTGATTGACAGCTGCCTCTGTATACACAGTCATAGAGTTATAACTTATAGGATCCCCTGCTCTATAATATACTACTGACAGATTACATTGCACTTCCATGGTGACAGGATCCCTTTAAATGTTCTGGCAGTATTTGAAGAAATTCTGCAGTTCAGCCAAGGGATCCATAAAGCAAGAAGCACCTGCTGAGAACTTACACCGTTATAATAAATGTACCTCGTAAGCATTTCAGTGACCTTTGTTTCATATTTACACATACAAGGAAAAAGTTTAGTGGAAACAAAAAGTTTATGGCAAATGCTATGACTAATAAAAGTCATTTTATTGTAAGCAACTCCCAGAACTTAATAGTGTATGTGCCAAGTTTCTGAGGGCACACAGGTTTATTGTAAATACTAGTTTTCTGAACATATTCACTAAAGCCTAAAATGACACAAAATAGATTAAATGTTCCATCTAAAGATTCTAGTAAATGTATTCCTGGTCCGCCCTAACATAGTCTGTCTATTCCACCAAGGAAAATGTAGTTGCTTTATGAACTTGCTGCATGCTCAAAGCCTAAAGAAAAGGCAGACATGAGGAAAAGTTTGGAAAAAAAGTAGGAAGGCAGATGCAATGGGGCCGATTTACTTAGCCTGTAGATGGCGTATACGTATACTGGCTGTCTAGTCCTGCACCAGTGGCTCAGGCTGAAAGATAAATTTGGTGCACAGCTAGACACTTGTCTACCTCTATAAGCCATGCACGGCCGTGTGCTGGCCGGGCCTGTGTTGCGGACCATAAATTGCGGTCCGCAATGCACGGGCACCGACCGTGGGACAGCTGCATGCGGATCGCGGACCCATCGCGATCCGCATCCGATGGTCCGCACCGCAAAAAAGTAGTGCAGTGCGGAGGCAAGGACAGAAAATCCACGGTAGCAACATCTCCGACATATTGTACGTGATATTGCAGCTCAGATTCGATGTAATGAATAAGATTGAGTTGCAATACCACACACATCCTGTGGACAGGTGTGGTGCTGTTTTTGGAAGAAAGCAACCAAGTTTTTAACCCTTACCTAACATCTACTATACAGTTACCACTGATGTTGGGTATTTAAAGATGACTCCGCTCTACAGTTGAGCGGGTGTCATATCCACCAGCCGGTGCCCTTGTTTTACACAGCAGACACCCACTGAGTCAGTGATCACAGACAACTCCGATCACAGAAACCTACACATAAAGCCAAAAGGGAGAAAAAGAGGCACAAAGGCTGAGACAATGTATAAAAAATGTATTTTCTTGCAACACAAATAAATATGTGTAAACAGATTCCAATAAAAAATGGGGACAAGAATATCAAGTTCTGGAATGATCTCCACAAACACTGCACATAAGCACGCTCCCACAAGAGATGAAAATACATGTAGATAACTGCTGAAGCAGAAGTAAGGCTCCATTCACACGTCCGTAAGTGTTTTGCGGATCCGCAAACTGTGGAGCCGCAAAACACGGACACCGGCCATTTGCACAGGGACAAGAATAGGACATGTTCTATTTTTTTGCGGAAACGGAAGTGCGGATGCGGACAGCACATAGTGTGCTGTCCGCATCAATTCCAGCCCCATTAAAAATAAATGGGTCCGCACCCGTTCCATAAAATTGCGGAACGGACCCATTTTGCGGACGTGTGAATGGACACTAAGGCCTTTTCTAAGGACAGTTTTTCAAGCTCTGGTGCTGTCTCTGGAAATTGAATGGGTTGTCTCACTGCAGGAAATGGCATTAATCATGTAGAGGAAGTTAATACAAGGCACTTACTAATGTATTGTGATTGTCCATATTGCTTCCTTTGCTGCCTGGATTCATTTTTTCATCACATTATACACTGTTCGTTTCCTGGGGTTATGATCACCCTGTAATCCAGCAGTGGTGGCTGTACTTGCACACTAAGAGGCACAAACATGGTCACCATTGCTTCTTCCTATAGTATGCAAGTACGGCTACCGCTGATGGATTGCAGGGTAGTCATAACCCCAGGAAACAACCAGTGTATAATGTGATGGAAAAATTAAAAGGAAGCAATGTGGACATAATACATTAGTAACTGCCTTATATTGACTTTGTCTGCATGATGAGTGCTATTTTCTGATGTGAGACAACCCCTTTAAAGGGGTTGTCCCATGAAAAATGTTCTAGTTTTCAAACCAGCACCTGGATCTGAATTATTTTGTAGTGGCATGTAATTAAAAATTTAGCATAGCTAGTGACTTATTCAATAAAATATATCTGTTTATCGCCACCTGCTGTTTGTTTTTTTCCTTATTTTTATGTCCGGCTCACTGAGATGGCCGCACATGCTCAGTTTTATCCTTCAACTGCCTCCTGAGCTGTGATAGGGACAGCTTAGAGACGCCCCCTTAGCTGCAGCAGAAAGGACACACCCTCTGAGTTGCCTGCTTGATATAAATATAGTAGAGAAATGAATGGGGATATCTCTGGACCAATGTGAGGTACATGATTGGTTCTAGCTTTGTTAGAAAGTTATTGTAGTACTATATGATGTCTGATTTTCACTGTTTACATTAGTCATGGGATAACCCCTTTAAGCATAACTTTGTTCTCAGATCTGTGCATTCTGATATAGTGGACAGCTGCTGACTTTTAAGGCCTCTAAGAATGGGTCCACACATGGTAGGATGTTTCTGCCATGAATCTCGGCACAAATCCACAGCAAAATTCACATGTGTTTTATGTGAATTTTCTTGCTTATTCACCATGGATTTCACTACTAGACATTGAAGAGGTTTATATCTATGGTAAAAAAAATCATCAGCAGAATTGTCGGACTGCAGATGAGAAATGCATGCAACATGCTTGATACTCCACACAGAATTTTTCTGCTACATGTGGATGACATCATTAAAACCCCATCTAGGTATGATGCATGTATTGTTGCTGATTAGCGTTACAGAATCCCCATTGCAAATCCGCCTCATTTGATCTCATCCTATTGTAAGTGTTACTTCATTTGCGTCTTTTGCTTGCAGGGGGATCTAAGGGAGCTTGGGAAGCTGCTTATGCAGGGCTCCTTTAATGTGTGGACTGATCACAAGAAAGGCCATAATAAAGTAAAAGATCTAGCCAGATTCAAGCCCATGCAAAGGCATCTCTTTCTGTATGCTAAAACTCTTCTCTTCTGCAAGAAAAGGGAGGAGAGCACAGAAGGACATGAGAAATCTCCTTCCTACAGCTTCAAGCATGCATTGAAGGTAATGTCCTCACTTGATTCCTTGTACGTGTCATGTAGATGACTTTTAGCCTACATGCACACGGCAGTGTTTTTTTGCGGCCTCCATTCAGTTTTTTTTTGCGGATCCGATGCTTTCCCATTCATTTCTATGGATCCGTTAAAAATGCGGATGCCTCTTCCGTTGCCTGTCCGCTGTCCGCATTTCATGTCTGCAAAAAAAATCTGGCATGTCCTATTCTTGTCCGCAAAAAACGGTTTGCGGACCTACAGAAGTCAATGGGTCCGCAAAAAAATGCGGATGACCAACGGAAGCCATCCGTTTGTCATCCGCATCCGTTTTTTTTGCAGATGGTTGCTTGGAACTTGTACAGGTACTTTAAGAAACTGGTTTAAGCCTTCCGTTTTTTTTTTTGCGGATCCGCAAAAAAAAAAACGGAAGACACACGGAAACACAACCTAGAAAATTTGCGGACACACGGAAAGGATGTGGATGTGAAAAAAAAAGGAAGACGGATCCGCGATTTGTGGACAGCAAAAAACAACTGTCGTGTGCATGTAGCCTTAAGGTCAGGTTTTTACGGTGGTATGTTAGGGATTATAGCTGATTACTGGAAAATAGTCTAACGTCACTGAGTCTGATATGCTGACAAATGTGTCTTGTACTTCTATTTATGTTGTTTCTTTTTCTTCCTATGATAATGATTCATCAGATGAGTTCTGTTGGTATCACTGAAAATGTAAAAGGAGATAACAAGAAGTTTGAAGTTTGGTTTAATGGCAGAGAAGAAGTGTACATTATACAGGTAATAAACTGGGCCTCTAGCAGTAGCTACATGAGCATTACAATCAGTTTACTAAAACCACATCTTTGCATGACTTCTATTGTTTAGTACAGTGTTTTTCAACCTTTTTTGTGCCAAGGCACACTTTTTTTATGAAAAAAATCACGAGGCACACCACCATTAGAAAATGTTAAAAAAATTAAACTCTGTAGCCTATAAGCCCTTTATTGACTATATAAAGTAATTCTCATCAGTGTCTTAAATAGGAATTAAATAAACACAAAGAAATTATTTCTTTGATCTTCGCTGATACAGTGCAGCAGGTGCATCCTGAGCTGAGGGCTTTTTTCCCGCCAGCTCATCTATCATTGTCAAGTTCCCAGCCCCCCCTCTCCTCTCCTCATATCTCAGGACCGGGTGGTGCTGTGTTTGGCTTGAAGTTAAATTGGCGTGCCTGTGAATGAACTTACTTACCTGCTCCTATGGCTCCTGTCCTGGCTCTGGATGATGAGTCCCGTCCGCCTTCCCTCTCAGTCTCTTCTCCGGCTCTGCTCCACCTCCGAGTGCTGCTGTGCAAGTCGCGCGGGGCGCATGTTCCCAAATCCCGCGAGACCTGCCGCGACCTCGAGAATAGTATTAAGCTTGAATTATTCGCGAATATTCGTGGTAAAAAAATCACATGCGATTTTTTTTACCATGAATATTCGCTAATAATTCGAGCTCACGGACATGGCACACCGGACAATATCTCAGGGCACACTACTGTGCCGCGGCACAGTGGTTGAAAAACACTGGTTTAGTAACATCATTTAGTGTTTCCTTCATCTTCTTAAAACTGTTTTGTATAGCTTTCCAGTTATTTCTTAGACTACTTTCACACTGGTGTTTTGGTTTCCGTTTGTAAGATACTTTCAGGGCTCTCACAAGCGGTCCAAAACGGATCAGTTGGCATTCTAATGCATTCTGAATGGATAAGGATCCACTCAGAATGCATCAGTTTGGTCTCCATTCTGCTTTGGAGGTAGACACCGTGTCCGTCTGACGACACTGATCCAAATGGATCCGTCCTGACACACAATGTAAGTCAATGGAGACGGATCCGTTTTCACTGACACAATATGGCACAATAGAAAACGGATCCGTCCCCTATTGACTTTCAATGACGTCTTGGCTATGTTACAGATAATACAAACGGATCAGTTCTGAACGGATGCAGACGGTTGCATTATCTGAACGGATCAGTCCATGACGGATCCGCACAAAACGCGCTCTTGAAAGTAGCCTTACCTTGTTCTATTATGAAAAGCTGTGGACATAATTGTATTTTATCAAATATACTGTATAGTAAACCACGCACAACGAGCTACATTGTAATAATTTAAAGTGACTCTCCATAGCTCCCCTTACTAAGGCTTATTTTATTTGTCTTACTATGTTAGGGGCAATTGCATAATAAGCTTCATTTTATCACAGGGGCTTTATTAAGACCGGCATTTTAGACGCTGGTCTGAATAAAGCCCCTGCTCTGCCGCTGGATCGCCAAAGTTTTGTAGAGGCGCCGTCCTCTACATAATTTCAGTGCATGCACCCTGCTTCTAAATGTAAGCCGGCCTCCTAGCTGGCTTACATGCAGACCATTTTCTATGCCTAAAACAGCCCACCTGGCATAATAGAGGGAAAAGTTGCAGATTGCGGTGCAACTAACCGTTGCGCCAAAATCTGCGCCTGAAATGGCAAATATAGGCGTATTTCAGGTTAATAAATGACCCCCTCTGTCTTATGTAAACTGGAAATCTGCTTTCCCTGAACTGACTTCCTGGGGAGGCAGAGCAGCAGCCTTAAAGGATAACTGTCACATTTAGACCCTAATTTCAGTTTTCATATATGTAGTTACTAATATGATAATATTCCTGAATCAATAACTATTAGACTTACTTACCCCTTATTTAATAAGATTCAGCCCTTAGCAACCAGTCTGCATAAAACTACAACTTCACTATTCTGTTAAGATGGCTGCCCTCAGCCCTGGGGCTAATCCATAGGACACCTGCAGTGAAGTTAGTGAAGACCAGCTCTGTATAGGGGGGTCTTGCAGTGAAGTTCCTAGGTCTGGCTGAAGCCTATAGTCCTCCTACAAGCTCTCCTCTTATCAGATAAGGCTGTGATTTATACACTGAGCAGCCGCCATATCTCCTTGGGCTCTATATTGTCCAGCACTGCTAAGGGAGTGTCTGCCAAGCACAGGCATGTGGAAAAGTTCACACTCACAGCCCAGCACTGTTATCTCCTGTCAGGAAGAACCTGGCTTTTTATACATTCCCTTACAATGTTGACTCACTATCAGTTCCCAGTGCACGCAGTGTGCTCCGTCCTGGTAGACGGAAGGAGCATAGCAACCTGATTTTATCTCAGGTAAAAATAGCCAATACTGGGGACTTTTAGGTGGCTTTTAGGAGTTATTTATTAAATAATCAGAAATTAAAACAGGGCCAACAAGGTGATATTAATCACCAGAATCCAATAGTAAAAAATAAATAAATTGACAGTTATACTTTAACAAACAATGGAAAAAGTGGTGCGTTTCAGACTAAAGCTGGTTTTACACATTAGATTTTTAGTATGTTAGCCAAACCTATTGATTTTGGCGGGTTCGACTAACCATCTAATCTGTATTTGGCTTCCCGACTCCTGATGGCTGGTGTTGGGGGAGTTAAGAATTTGGCATGCTAGAATTAAAATGCCTGATTATTTTGTTCTTGAGAGATAAGCCACTACCAGAAGTGTCTGGCCACAGTTTTCTCACTACTGCCTAGTCACTAAATATGTTGAGCCAAGAATGCATATGCATGGGAGGATCTGAAGAGATAGCTTTTGGTCAAATGACCAACAGTTATCTCTTGTATATGCCCAGATTAAAGGGGTTGTGCAACACTAGTATATCAATGATATATCCTCAGGGTAGGTTATCAATATCAGATAGGCAGGAGTCCGACCCATGCCGATCAGCTGTTTGAAGAGACTGCAGCGCTCGTGTGACTGCTGTGGCCTCTTCATTGTTTAACTACATTCCACCTAGATGGTAGCAGTGGTGCAGTGTACAGTATTGTTCGCACCATAAGACACACCTGATGATAAGACGCACCCCAGGTTTTAGAGGAGGAAAATAAGAAAAAATATTTTTCATCAGACGTAAAACCAGACCCTTATATAAGATTCTCAGATTAGACCCCCATATGAGACCTCAGATCAGACTGCCATATCAGATCAGATCCCCCCATATCCGACCTCAGATCAGACCCCCATGTCAGGACCTCAGATCAGATCCCAATACCAGGACCTTAGATCAGATCCCCATATCAGGACCTCACATCAGACCCCCATGTCAGGACATCAGATTAGACCCCCATGTCAGACCCCTATATCAGACCTCAGACCAGACCCCCATATCAGACTTCAGACCAGACCCCCATATCAGACCTCCATGCCAGACTCCTGTATCAGACCAGACCTTAAAATAAATACATTCACTTACCTCTAATGCTCCGCTGCTACTTTCCAGGTCTAGTGGTCTCCCCTGCATTCTTCATTCCCTGATCCATGCCTCCCAAGTGTTCCTTTTTTTTGACCCAAGTCCCTCTGTCCCTCTTTTGACCTGGGGAATTAATGCATAAATGTGCATTACTAAATTTACTAAATTGCTACTTACTAAACTATCTGTATGGTTTCTACCTGTATATTGCACCATAACTTCATTATTTGGTGCACCTTACCATATCTATAATTAGATGATTTACGTGCTAATATTTATTTAAACGGATATTAAAGCGCAAAAATAAAAAATAGTCTCAGGGGCTCCACATGCAAAAAAAAAGAACTTACACTCACCAAACCGATCCACAGCTGCTCCAGTTCTGATGGAGTCAGTAATTATGCTTTGGGGGGAGTTAGAGGCGTGGACTAGTATGAAAAACACTGCCGTTATGAGAGCTGCCCATATTGTCCCTCTTTGTGATTTTCAAAAGTTGGGAGGTATGCTGATCTTCTCTGGGCCCGTGCTGCACTGTAACCTGACAGTACAGTGCTGCGCAGACCCAGGAAGGAAGGCGAGAGAGTGAGTACTGGCTGCGTTCGCAGTGCCTCATTCCCTGCTCCCTGCACTTAAGGCATACTAATGGAATAATGGAAGCGCTCACTGGTATTCGCTTTATCAGATGCACTGCCATTTTCCTCCCACTGTGCAGTTAAACAGTGAAGAGGCTGCAGCGGTCACACAAGCATTGCAGCCTCCTCACACAGCTGATCAGCAGTGGTCCTTGAGAATAGGTCCTCAATATACTAGAGCTGCATAACCCCTTTAACTCTCTGTAGGCACAGATCACAGCGCTATAGTAATGTAGATGAGCTCAAATAAACTCAATGACCAAGCGCTGAGCCAAATAATCAGCAGGTATTTCCTATAATTACTGAGATGGAATTAAACTCTAATAGTATTTACATTCAGGACATAAATCTTTTTTTATAGTCCTTAATCATATTTCTTTTTGGAAAATGAAAACTCAAAGGCTGAAAACATGCTCCCTTTGTTTTCTGCATTTACAAGCTGTCTTTTTTATCTTGCAGGCATCAACTATTGAGTTGAAAAGTCTTTGGGTTTCTCAGATTCGAAAAGTTTTGACTGGACAGCTTGAAGCATGCAGAGGTAAGTTTAATCTCATTCCATGCATATGTGTATCTATAAAACAGGACTATGGGGGTATATAAAGGAAAACTGGCAGCCAATCAGATTTCACCTTCCATTTTCCAGAGGAGCTCTGAAAAATGAAAGGTGGAATCTATTGGTTTCTATGGGCAACTAAGCCAATTTTCCTTTATACCAGTTTGATAAATCTCCCCCTATGTATTTAGATAGAAGGGTCAACCGTCTGGCACACTGAATGGTGCTGCGTGGAGTCAGGATCCCACCCCGTCGTACAGAAAATCAATAAACTCCAGCAAATGCATTGATATTGCGTTGACAGAAAAAGTGGGCGTGACACATCTTCGTACGACTGACACGAAGATGTGTCAAGATGTGTCACGCCCAAATTTTCTGTACTTGATACCTCATGCCATGCTATTATGTTGATTTGATGATATTCTGTTATATTGCTTTCTGCATTTTACACAGTTTGAAAAAGGGATATATATAATCTGGGCACTCTCTGATATTGAGGACAATACTGGCGGGAATAGAAACAGATATAGGGATAGTTTTCAACAATATTCATTAACATTAATAAAAATAACAACCAATGGTGACCCACTGTGGGTTGCTTAAATCCAGATAAAAGTGCACTTATTCTATATGGCTGCCTTAAACCCACTAATATGAACTAGAATATATTCATTGCAGACATCACTTATTGGATAAGTCTCTTTAAGAACTCATTTAGCTGCACCTTAAAAAGTCTTACTAATAGTCTGGTATAGCTATAAATGCAGACAATACTAGTATTCCTTCATAGAAGTGTAGATGTCTCTTTAATTATGCGTCCCTATAATTATCTCAATAAACTCAGTTCCATCATCCATTAGATAGCGCTATGTATAATTCATGTGAATGCGGCGTCCCGCTATTCACATACTGTCAGCGGCATCCCACTGAATGAAAACAATTAATGTCCTTCCTTATAGTCGGTATAACATGTGTCAATCTTACCGGTGGTGGTATTAGTGGCTTGGTTTGGAATCGGGCACTTAGCTAACTAACTTCTATTCGAGTTAGTATGCCCGCTCCGTTCCTCCCGACTGTTATCCATGCTGGCTGCTCGGCGTCACACGTGGGCTCTTGTATCTCTCTGTCTCCTGTGTCTATAATGCTGCTTCTCACGTGGCAGGCGGTATCCAAGCTTGTTTCTCCACACTAATCCAGTTTGGAATACAGTATCCCGCGGCAGATGATGCGGTTAGGCTGATCCGTACAATGAGGGGGGATCTCTACCAGACGCGTTTCGGGGTTGAAAGTGACCCTTTCCTCAGTGGTTCTCAATATCCTCAATATCAGATAGTGCCCAGATTCTATATATCTATTTTTATGCTAGCTAGAAAGGTGAATCTACTCATCTGAAAGCACCTCAGTTGGTGATTGGCTGACCCAGTGCGACACAGTCTTTTTTGAAATTACAGTTTGAAAAAGGCTGTTCCAGCCGAAACGTCACACAGAGTGTCATTTTGCCGCATCACGATAAGCGCAATATCAACGCATTTGCTGGAGTTTATTGATCCCCTATATATTTAGTTAGGGCTTGAAGGGGTTGTCTCACTTCAGTAATTGGCATTTATCATGTAGAGAAAGTTAATACAAGGCACTTACTAATGTATTGTGACTGTCCATATTGCTTCTTTTGCTGGCTGGATTCATTTTTCCATCACATTATACACTGCTTGTTTCCATGGTTATGACCACTCTGCATCCTATCAGTGGTGCTCGTACTAGCACACTATAGGAAAAAATGCCGGTCTCTCTGGTGACCAGGACCGTGAAAGCGCACATAGGCTGGTGCTTTTTTTTTTATAGTATGCAAGCACGGCCACTGCTGCTGGATTGCAAGGTGGTCGTAACCATGGAAACAAGCAGTTTATAATGTGATGGAAAAATGAATCCAGCCAGCAAAAGAAGCAATATGGACAATCACAATATATTAGGAAGTGCCTTGTATTAACTTTAGCTACATAAATGCTATTTGCTGAAGTGAGACAACACCTTTAACGCAACCCTTTGGTTCACAATACAAAATTATAATAAATCATAGTTAAAGTACCTGGTGCCCTAGTTTTTTAAACTTTCTGGTATGGTTCCCCGTTTTACAGAAATATAGAGGGGATTGGAAATCAGAGGAACTGTGGCAGAAAAAATAGAAAGAGGACACCAGGTAATTAACTATTCATTATGATAATGATAAGCAAATGGGTAAACCCCATTACCAGCTCCACTCTGCAGGGCTTAGCTAACTTCTTCTAGGCTGGAGTGCCTAGTGAATCAGAGCGAAAATCGAGCACTCCTGTTTCTGATAAAACCGGATATTTTATTTAGAATACATGCAGGAACAAACTTGTCGCGTTTCGGGCTCTATGTGCCCTTTGTCAAAACTACATATGCTAAAATAGTAAACCAATCAGGATCCGGGTACAAAATTGATTGCATGACTGTTTATTCCTTCAGTTAGTATGTATCTAATCATGCAATCAATTATATACCAGGATCTTGATTGGCTCAGTATCTTAGCATATGTCTATTTTAACCTTTGTATGTTGTGTAACTACGTACTTTTGACAAAGGGCACGTACAGCGCAAAACACGTCAGGTTTGTTCCTGCATGTAATCTTCTAAATAAAATATCCGTTTTTTATCAGAGACGGCAGTGCTGGATTTTCGTTCTTATATTCATTATCATATTTGTGAAAGTTTTATTGTGAAGCAGAAAGGGAATCTGTCAGCAGTGTTATGCTGCCCTTAGTTCTAACAGCTCCATCTCATGCTGATGATGTCTCATATTCATGAGCTCCTTGCTCTCCGCACGCCTCTGCCGCAGATTGACAGCTTTCCTCCTACTGGAAGTGCCAGGAGCTCATGAATATTCAGGACTCATCAGCATGCTCTGGAGCTGTTGGATACAAGATTTTAGCAACACAGCTGGGTAAATTTAAGAAAGTGACCCAGCATTTTGCTAAGAGGATCAGTCACTAGTTTATAAACTGGTGACAAATTCACAGTCAATATATTATTATATATAGAATGATGCACCATCTACTGAAAAGGATAAGACGTCTCAGGGGAGTTACAAGACCTTATACCAAGCACAAGACTGCAGGCAGTGGAGGGTTAATGCTTATAATAGGCACCTAGTCTGCTGTAATGCCTCTAAATGGACAGTTATTAGCATCTACGGTTTATATTCTGCTGCACTGCAGTAGATTGACCAACAAAACTTTTTAATACACAGTACAACTGCCATAGAACTTCTTTTTGGGCAGGACAACTTGACAGTAAATCAGTGGTTGACAATTTCCTTCAAAAATGATTTGTGAAGAGAACTGTACTACAGGTACTGTAAGAGGTGAACAGTGTTTGTCTAGCACAACTCATCTACGTATAATCATCAGGTTCTGAGATCAGAACATCAGATTAGATCTTATGCCATTTTGTAGAACTGCTGAAGATCATATCAACAAACACATGCCAGCGTGCAGGCTGGGTGAAGCAATCTTGGAGGCAGCAGACAATGAGCCTTCAATGCATCCCAAACATCTACAGTACATGGCAACAAATACAATAAAGGATTACAGTGTGATAAACATTTTAAAGTGCCAAGTACTATGGGTGACATTGTGGATCTCCATTTATTATGGCGTGATCCATCTGCATGCCCTGTAACATTTTGTTTACTTAGCAAGCAGGTATTCATTGGGAGGTATCTGTAGCTATGAAAATAAGTAGAAACTCGTTTAGTAAATGTTTGCACACATCGTCATACACACCTTTATGGTTGTTTTACGATGGTTTGTATTCCCACGTATGGCACCGTGATGAAACTTAAATTTTATTGATTTCGCTGCATCTAAAAAGATTCAGGGGTGTGCTTGTAAACTTTGTCAGGTCATTTATTACAGCATGGTGGCAGTTTAGGTGGCTAAAATAGAACATGAAAATACCCCCTGTTATTTTTGTGTGCACATATGCACTTCATTTAGGTCGTTGATGAGGATAAAAAAAACATTGAGGGATTTTACTTTTTTTTCCTTCGTTCACACAGTGTGATGTCTGACATTCAGCAAAAACCATTCCTGTCTTCCAAATAAGAGGACTGTTCTTTGTAGTCTAATTTGTTTATTGGTCAACAGGCCGTACATATGTGATTGATTATATACACGATTGATTGATTGATGGATTGATAAAACAGGATTGCTTGGTAAAACTACAAGAATACAAATAACATGTATAAGTATTAGGCATAGCATGAACTATAACATTACATTAGCGCTGAAGCACATAGTAAAATGGCTGCCTGTACATAAGATTGCATGTCTAGCTAACAGGCGATTTTTAGAAATGTAGGCCCCTGGCACCCAGGCAGGGGAGAGATTTATTCACGGCAAAACCGGGTTAATGTCACCCACCAATGGAACAGGCGATTCCTCGAAATGTAGACCCCTGGCACCCAGACAGATGAGAGGTTCTCCTCATGTCACCCACAAATGGAACAGGCGATTTTTTGAAATTTAGGTCCCTGTCACCTATGCAGAGCAAGGGTTTATTCATGGGAAAACAGGATTCATGTCACCCACCAATGGAACAGGCAATTTTTAGAAATGTAGGCCCCTGGCACCCAGACAGAGGAGAGGTTCATTCACGGCAAAACAGGGTTCATGTCACCCACCAATAGAACAGACGATTTTTTAAAATGTAGGCCCCTGGCACCCAGGCAGGGGAGGGGTTTATTCACGGCAAAAATGGTAATATTGCACCCAACAATTTAAATGAAGATTTTCCGCATTTTCGGTCCCTGTCACTTATGCAGTACAGGGTTACTTGACAGCAAAAAATTGGAATATGTCAACCCTTGAACTCCCCAGACGGATTAACTATATTATTGTCCCCGGCACATATGCACCGCAGGTTGCAAAGGTAATTCCTGGCTTTAAAAAATATGATTTTTCCACCACCCATGAATAACATGGATTTAAGTGGTATATTTTGGGGTGTAGTGCCTCATCGTTTTCAACATCATCTTCCACCCAGTCTGCACCCCTGCCCTCTTTGTCGGTCTGCACACCACAGAAAGCCGCAGCAGTTTGCACCTGTGTTTTGTCATCATCAGAGACGTGCTGCGGTGGTCTTCCCATGTCTTCATCCTCAAACCTAAGTGGTTGGCCATCCTTGCACTCAATCTCTTCCACTTCTGGGGAAAGGGCTATGGTCATCAAAAAGCATAAGAGACTGCTGCATGACTTGGGGCTCAGATTGCTTGGCTGATTTGCAAGGGGGTGAGCTGAAAGACTGATGGGCTGCAGGTGCCAACTCTGAGCTTTCAGCAGTGGGAGACAATGTTAAGGTACTGGAGGCACCGTCAGCCATCCAATCTACTAGCGCCTGTACTTGTTCTGGCCTCACCATTCGTAGAGCGGCATTCGGGCCTACCAAATGACGCTGCAGGTTCTGTCACCTACTCACACCTGAGGAAGGTGTTTCACTTGGACCTGTAGTTGGCGCTGAACGGCCACTTCTCCCAACAACAGGAGCTCCACCAACACCACCACGACCATGCCCACGTCCCTTATTTGATGTTCTCCTCATTATTTGCGTTCACCCACCAAACTAACAGATGCACAAAACCAGTGTTTATTGCAACAAACTACAGAAATGCAGTATGTCACTGCTAAATTTTAAAATAGGTTTTTGTGCGTTTTATGCCAAACTGCTCTGTGGGACAACAATACGGGTTTATTTCCCCCAAATACACAAATGCTATATGTCACTGCTAAATTTTAAAATAGGTTTTTCAGCGGTGTATGCAAACGTGCTCTGTGGTACGACAGTACGGGTTTATTCAACCAACTACAGAAATGCACTATGTGACCGTAAAATTTTAAAATAGGTATTTCAGCAGTGTATGCAAACGTGCTCTGTGGTACGACAGTATGCGTTTATTACAGCAACTACAGAAATGCACTATGTCACCGCAAAATTTAAAAATAGGTTTTTCAGCGGTGTATGCAAACGTGCTCTCTGGTACCACAGTACGGGTTTATTCCCCCAACTACAGACACGCACTATGTCACCCCAAAATTATAAAATAGGTAATGTAGAGGGACTTGACCTGCCAGAAAAATGGAATATTTCCTCCACTGAGCTACCAAAAAATAATTAGACTGATGTCCGTGGCAGGAACCTGCAGTTGCTAAAATGGCCGCCGACCCCCACCTCAGTAACAGATGGATTAAAAATTATTTTGCAGTATCACTGGGTTCAGGGCTGGGTACAAATATGTAGAATAGCACTCTCAATAATTGCTGTAGTTTGAGGGGTTAACACCACCGAGTTCAACAGATTTCTTCCCTAATTTCTCCCTGAGAGCACCAGCAGCAGCCTGTCCCTACACTAAGAGCAGCAGAGTGAAGTGCGGCGCTACGTGACTCCAGCTTAAATAGAGGCTGGCTCACATGCTGCACTTAGCCAATCACAGCCATACCAATAGTAGGCCTGGCTGTGATGGCTTCTTAGTGCAAAGTAGTGAAACGCTTGTTGATTGGCTGCCCTGCAGCCTTTTAAAAAGCGGGAAGAAATCGCCAAACAACAAACCCGAACTTTTACGGAAATGTTCGGGTCCGGGTGTGAAAAAACGTAATGTTCGGTACGAACCCGAACTTTACAGTTCAGGTTCGCTCAACCCTAGTAGAGGAAGGTAATATAGGCCATTTTCTAATGTATTGTGATTGTCCATATTGCTTCCTTGCCGGCTTGATTCATTTTTCCATCACATTATACACTGCTCGTTTCCATGGTTACGACTACCCTCCAATCCATTAGTGGTGGTCATGTTTGAAAACTATAGGAAAAGGCTCTGGCATCTCTGGAAGATGGGACCATTGGAGTGCGCATAGGGTGGCACTTTTTCCTATAGTGTGCAAGCAATACCACCACTGATGGATTGCAGGGTGGTCCTAACCATGGAAACGAACAGTGTAAAATTTGATTGCTGTTGCTGTTTGCTGTTCTGAGCTGTAAAGTTACTGCTAGAGTTGGGGAGTTGGGACCCAGAGTTGATTATTTTAAATGTTCTGTTTTGCAGTTTGGATTCCATTTAGGTTGGTATAGATGGATAGACTGGCTGTACAGAACCCTTGGGTCTATTGCTTAGCAGCGCAGTGTCAACATTTTAAAGGCTGGTGGGACGCTAGTTGATATGTCTAGTCAGATACTGCAACAAAAAATAGGTGGGAAAGATCTTATGTGGATTCTGGAAGGAGCAGGGATTCCTATTCTGGAGGAAAACCTTCCCTTGATAGGGCTCATGAGAAAAGTGTGGAATAAGGTTAAGCAACTGAGAGGTGTTAGGGGCACTAGTGAATTGGCTCCATTATGGAACAATTTCCTTCTACCTGAGTTCCTCTCATTGAAAGGAATGAATGATTGGAAGAACAAGGGGATTCTTAGGATATGTGATTTATTAGATAATGGGGTGTTTAAATCCTTTACGGATATAAAGGAGGTATTTCAAATCCCGCGCACGAGTTTCTACCAATATCTCCAATTGCGTCATGCATATGGCACTACAATTAAAAAAGGCACCAATATTATTAAAATAGACAGCCCAAAAATTAGTGTTTTTAGGGGGGGATAAGAAAAGCCTGATATCTATGCTTTACACATTGCTGCTGGATGAATTCCTGGATTCCGACCCATTGGCACGGATGAAGAAATGGGAAAGAGATGTGGGGTAGATATCGCAGGATCAATGGAATGATATTTTAGAGGCGGTGCCACTGGTGTCATTGAGTGAACATGGGAAACTATACCAACTTTTCATTATTCATAGAGTATACAAAGCGCCAATATTTTTACAGCACATTGGTGTCAGAAATGATGCAAAGTGTCCAAGATGCTTATTGGAACCGGCTGATCTTCTTCACATGATGTGGCACTGTCAGAGATTAGACGAGTATAGGGTGGGTATATTAGAGATTATACATCAAGTATTTTCCGTAAGAGTAGATAGAGACCCCAAAATATGTATATTGGGTTATGTCTCAAAGGTAAGGACGGACGAGGATATAAAGGTCGCGTTGGGAAGGCTCTTGTATGTAGCCAGGAAACTGATAGCCTTACACTGGATACAGGCAAGTCCTCCAACACTTGAGGAATTCCGCTTAAAAGTTAATAACATGCTAGTGTATGACAAAGCTATATTCCTAAAAAGAGGTTGCCCACATAAGTTCGACAAGCTATGGAGTAACTGGATGTCTCATAACGACATTGTGATCTAAGAGTATAAAGTAAAAAGACGAACCATTGCCAGAGTGAGTAAGGGTAAGGGAGGGGGGTAGGGAATACTGGGGGGTGGGGGGTAGTGGTGGTAGGTTTTCATATGTTTACTTATCTATAAAATGATTTGAAAGTACAAAGTGGATTGTATCAAATAGGTTTATTTTGATATGCCCTTATATACCCAATGTGAATTTGTAACATTATTCTTGTCAATAAAAAAGATTTGATTTAACAAAAAAAGAAAAATGAAAGGTGGGCTATGGGCAACTAAAAGTAGTTTTCCTTAGCACCCGTGTGTACATACAAAACTATGATTAGCTTGATTTGTATATGTATTAATAAAAATGACAGCATTTTATGTATGTTCACACTATAAAAATCCAGATTGCTGTTATTTGTATTTAAAGCAAAATCATAATTTTCAATAAATAAACATTTGCCAAGAATGATAAATATCCAAATTATTCTGTTTTGTAGAGGCAAGCCAATTACACCAGAGGATAACAGAGAGTGTGTACCATGCTCCTATGAATTCTAATATTGGCAGGTAAGATGCAATGTATTTGTCATATCCCAGGCTTCTTATAAGGCTTAAAGGGGTTTTCCAGTAAAAATGATTATTTTATTAAGTACCCATAGCATGGCACTGAATCCAAAGATTTGTACTTACCTGCTCCATGCCGCTCCGGTCCTCCGAGCTGCCCTTGTTGACTTCTGGCACCGTTCCAGCCAATGACTGGCTTCTGCAGTGATAAGCTGCTTGTGACTGATGAACGTGATCTCACTGGCCTTGAAAGAGGTCAGAGCACAGCAGTCTCTTTAAACAGCTGTACTGCGGAGGTGTCGGGAGTCGGACCCCACTTATCCGATATTAATGACCTATCCTAAGGATTGGTCATTAGTATAAAACACATTCGGAAAACCCCTTTAAAATTTTAGATGGCCATTGTCCCATTTAATAGCTTTAGTTTCCTGCTTGAGCCAAAGGATTGTTTATTTAATAAATTGTTTAGATTCATGAATCATTGCCGTTTCTTTAGACATAATTGTATTTTGTTTGATTGAATAGATAAATGTTAGAACGATTTATTGTCCTGTTCTGCTTTATTAAAAAGGCCAAATAAAACGTCATTAAACAATCAAAACAAGGCAGAATCCGCCAGCAATAATAACAAGAACAGAACTTCAAGTCCAGTTGGGAGACAATCGAAAGGTAAGAGTTTCTGGATACTTCTTGATGACCTAACTTTAACTCAAGAGAAAATAAACCCATCATCATAATCCATCACTTTGTTTTATATTGACTTTTACGATAAGAAGTTCAAATGCATTATACATTGTTGTGCAGTGTAGTGGGGATGATTACAGATCTCTCATAGTTCTGCAGTGCATTGTGAATTATAGAAAAAGAAACAAATGTACTAAGAGGCAGAAACACAGAAACACAAAAGCTGTGAAAAAGACAGGAAGTTCGTTTTAAACCAAGACAGAAGCTAGAAGGTTAGTGGCTCATGATCCCATGACCACATTCTTTTACTTCTTTTATATATAATTATAAAAAAAAGTTGAAATTCTTTCTCTGAAATTGAGCATTCAAGTCTTCTTACAAATAGTAAAATGATATACCATGATATATTGCAAAATAATGATGGAAGTTTGCGTTTGCAATTGATACTTTTGTAATAGACTATGGGTACACATTTTAGGTACAGACCTATATGAGGCACATACCAATCTGTAACATAGACTTTTTTCAAATTCTTAATTTTACACATGTGCACATTGTGTGAATAAGTTGCTATGATGCCGTGTGCTTCGCCGCTGTACAGTAATACACTCGTATGATCTATACGAGTGTATTACTGTACAGCGGCTGCACTAAGCGCACAATGGATAGCAGCCAATGACGCCGTGAGCTCGTGCACTCAGCAGGACGGCAGGCTGGATTTTCACGGACCGTGGTCAGTGAAAATCCAGCTACCTGTTAATGAGGCCTTATTATGGAAAGAGATTGAAAAGACCAGGGCAATCGGATTTGAAGTTATAAAGTTGTAGCCACTGGCCAACGTTTCTGTCTATAGACAGACCTTGTTCACGGCCTTAGTCATAGTAGCACATGGTTAGAATGGATGTGCTACTGTGACTAAGGCCGTGAACAAGTTCTTTCTATAGACCGAAATGTTGGCCAGTGGCTATAACTTTATTCGGATGGATTAAAATAAACAAGAAATCTATACACTTAAAATCCGAGTGCCATGATCTTTTCAATCTTATGATCACCAAATTTACCACTGAGCACCACCTTTACTGAAGAGGAGTGCCGTTCAACTCTTTACCTAAACTTTTTTATGGAAAGAGGCATGGAAGGACAATTTGCTTTCTTAGGGTACTTTCATACATAGCTTTTGCTGGCATTTTTCTGCACTTTTGGATTTTTAATGGCTTTTTTTGCCCCTGAGTTTTTTGCAGTCTTTTTGTCGTAAAAAAAACAACTGCTCCCAATGTTATTTGAAAGTCTATGGCAGTGGTGGCGAACCTATGGAAATAGTTTATGGTGTACCAATATGCCTTAGACTTTTCCTGCCATTCATCAGCGCAGGACGCACTATGAACGGCACAGGCAGCACATTGAATATAGGCAGGATATTATAGCTAAATGATAAAGTACATGAAACATATACTATATTGGACTGTGGTACTCAGGTTACATTGCTGTGTTGGCACTTTGCAATAAATAAGTGGGTTTTGGGTTGCAGTTTGGGCACTCGGTATTTAAAAGGTTCCCCATCACTGGGGAACATTTTTTTGTTACTGGTATATTTGTTGATTAAGTGGCTTTTTTTTGTCTCTCTAACTTCTTTCTAAAAAAAATGCAGCATGCTGTAACTCTTGGCATTTTTTGGGTGTTTTGACATCACCTTCTGTGTAGGAGAAAAGCGGCATGAAGAAAACCCTAGTGGTAAGACACACTGCTTGCAAAACATGCCAGGAAAACCACCACATAAAAAAGCAGCAAAAACCCTAGGTGGACAAAAAAAATAAAAAATGCAAGCAGTTATTCTGACCTTTGTGACAAACCCCCCCCCCCCCCCCACCATTGCCAGATTCATGTGTTTCGGGACCTTTAAGATATATGCATCCATAATCCCATTCATTCAAAACATTTTAACTACTAAAGCCATTGGGAGAACTTTGCTTTAGTGTCTTTTTTAGCATTAAGAAACCAATGACATAATTACTAGAAGAAATTGGCATCTGTTATTTCAATCCATCGTCCCTTTGCCTTCAGTTTAAAAGATATAGATGAGATGACGGATCCTACAATGGATATTATTTGCACCAATTTCCACCACCACAGACAACAACTGATGTGTTAGTTCCATTCAAAGCAAATTGAAAAAACTGCTAAGTGTGAACAGTTTCTTTACTGCAATTGCCATGACCACATGTTTGTCTTGTATAGTATACTGGAGACGATGTACACTAGGTTAGACATAATGTAGAGCATGTACCTTATTAAAACAGAATATAGCATGGATTTTAATCTTTTTTAAGTAGAAATCATGAAAAGGAGAAGTATGCAAAGATTGCAAATTAAAAAACCATTCCTCTTTTAAGGGTCAAGGTACTTTATAAAAGGAATGGCCAATATTTCACAATTTTCATATTGTAATCACGAATTTAAAGGGGTTGTCTAAGATAATTAAAATCTCAGGCAATAACTACAATTATCTAAAAAAACATGATATACTCACCCCTTTCTCCAGCACTGTTCTCTGTGGTGCTGGTCTGGTACTCCTGCTGTTGATGCCAATCAGTGTCCTCAGCTGTAGACCACTTAGTGCAGGGATCAGAAGCAGTGGTAAAGTGCCATATCCAGGCACGTTACCGCTGCTGTTTGTAAACAGACAGTAGCAGGAGTACCAGACCAACGCCTTTTTAAATTTTTTATTATCTTGGAAAACCCCATTTATGACTACATTGTGAAAATTTTGAGTGGTAAACTTAAATTATTCCTACCTGTTTTGTGTGTTCAGTTTTGGGCACTAATTAAAAAAAGGACATCAAGGAATTTGAGAAAGAATGGCAACTAAATTAACATGGAGGTTTATGTACTGTAGATATATTAATCGCAACTATCAAAATTTTGTGCTTAGCCTACTTGTGAATCTCACTGTTTTTTTAAAGGGACAGTGCCATCACATATTAACATATTCTATGTATTTTTAATAAATGATAGGTTATTAAGTCATTTAATGTAGTTTACTTCCTAATCTGGTTCTTTCACTCCACCTTGTTTAGACTTTTAAAACAGCAAACAGTCTTGCTTTACTTGTTTAGTCTGAGCAGATCTGTGACCAGAGTGTCACCCTGTAATGACTAAATCAGAGCAGCACACATTATACTAATCAATAAAATGTTCTTCTGTGGGCATCTTTATAGGTCTGGGTTATAGGTATAGGTCTATTAGGAGAACAGTAGTCATAATGCTGTGCCAACTCTAACACTATTATGAAGATTACCCTTTGAGATATCATATTCCCCTCAAAGCAGCAGCAAATTGACAATGGATTACCTTTCTATATAGAATGTCCTATTTGTGTGTCTGCTGCAGAAGGCCAGTATTTTGTATTTAAAGGGCTTTTCCATGTAATTATTGTATTCTTTGTATGTTTGTCTAAACAATACAAATGGATTTTCAGTTGACCTACTTCTTCCGTAGGGAAGGAGCAGTCCTGCCTCTGTACATGGAACGTCACTGATGTACAATCTGTGGGCTGAGCTTGTTTGAGAGACAATCCACGCCCTGTTTAATGGTCATCCTCAAAGAGGCTGTGATTGAATGAACAGTGCTTGCCAGCTGCCAATGTATACCAGTCATAGCCATGTGTAGCGCACATCAGTGCTAAGGTCCAATATGTGGGTGGAGCTTGTCAGAGTGAGAAGCCACGCCCACTGGACATTGATGTTTCCTAATTGTGGAATAGCTTAGCATTATCTTTCACAACCTGTTGACCAGAAGGGGAATTACAATCAAACCTATACAGCCCACAAAGAACTACCAGACCGTTTATAATGGTATACAAATTTATTCACTAGTAAATTTATTAACAACATGATTAGCATATTTAAAAAACAAAACATGACATAGGAGTGCAAGAAAAAGGCATCACCTGGAGGGAAGACACAGCATGAAACAGCTCCTGACAACAATAATAAAAGGACAATAAAGTGCAAGTGCAAATATAGGCCAAAAGGCCAGTAGTTAACAATTGGAACAGTTACCCATGCTGAGCTCCCTCCAGGATGACGCCAACTATATTTTACTGAGAGTGACGTAACTCTCATGTTTATAATTACACATTTTTTCAAAAATAAAAGAATCTACAAGAAATGTAAAGTTATAGAATCAGCACCCACAGAAGTTGGGAATGGCAGAAAAAGATTGAGAAAGAGTTGGACATTTTTCATGATTTAAACATATACAGGGTTTGGCCTCACAGAATAGAATATGATCCCATCAATGGATCTAAATACACAGCTCAAATACGCAGTTTCAATGCCCTAGTATGCATGACCCCTGAATGATATTAAAGGAATTGTCAGTTTTTTTGAAATTGATGACTTGTCCTCAGGATACATCATCAATATCACATCGACAGGCGGGGGGATGGGGGTGCACGACGACTCACAGCACCCCTGCCGATCAGCTGTTTGAAGAGAAGGCTGGGCTCGTGAGCAATATAAATAAAGCGGACAACCCCTTTAACAGCTTTGGATGTTGATCTGTCCATTAGATTGTTCCATCTTTTTTTCCCTAAGTTTAAGGGGGGTTTGTCTATATCTGGACCACTTGGGGTTGTATTTTCCTTTTTAACATCACAAACTATGTAACACATTTTACATATCTATAGAAAAATAAGTATTTGATGCACTAGCGATTTTTCAAGTTTTCCCACCTACAAAGAATGAAGAGGTCTGTAATTTTTATCGTAGGTACACTTCAACTGTGAGAGACAGAATCGAAAAAAAAAATACTGAAAATCACATTGTATGATTTTTAAATAATTAATTTGCATTTTATTGCATGAAATAAGTATTTGTTCACTTACCAAGCAGCAAGAATTCTGGTTTTCTTTAAGAAGCCCTCCTACTCTGCACTAATTACCTTAGTAACTTGCTACCTGTATAAAAGACACCTGTCCACACACACAAACACACTCCAACCTCTCCACCAGGACCAAGACCAAAGAGCTGTCTAAGGATACCAGGGACAAAATTGTAGACCTCCACTGTAAAGGCTGTAATGGGCTACAGGACAATAGGCAAGCAGCTTGGTGAGAAGGCAACAACTGTTGGTGTAATTATTAGAAAATGGAAACACAATATGGCTGTCAATCTTCCTCGGTCTGGGGCTCCAGTTGAGATCTCGCCTCGTGGGGTAAGGATGATCAGGAAAAAGGTCAGGAATCAGTCCAGAACTACACAGGAGGACCTCGTCAATGACCTGAAGAAAGCTGGGGCCAAAGATTACCATTAGTAACACACTATGCCACCATGGATTAAAATCCTGCAGGGCACACAAGATCACGCCAGCACATGTCCAGGCCCGTTTGACGTTCACCTAGGCCATCTGAATGATCCAGAGGAAGCATGGGAAAAGGTTATGTGGTCAGGTGAGACCAAAATAGAACTTTTTGGTATCAACTTGACTCGGCGTATTTGGAGGAAAAAGGATGTGTACAACCTCAAGAACACTGTCCCAACCGTGAAGCATGGGGGTAGAAACATCATACTTTGGGGGAGTTTTTCTGCAAAGGGGACAGGACAACTGCACCATATTGAAGAGCGGATGGATGGGGCTATGTATTGTGAGTTTTTGGCCAACAATTTCATTCCCTCAGTAAGAACATTAAAGATGGGTCGTGGCTGGGTCTTCCAGCATGACAATGACCCGAAACACACAGCCAGGGCAACTAAGGAGTAGCTCCGTAAGAAGCATTTCAAGGTCCTGGAGTGGCCTAGGCAGTTTCCAGACCTGAACCCAATCGAAAATCTTTGGAGGGAGCTAAAAGTCAATGTAGCCCAGCAACATCCCCGAAACGTGAAAGATCTGGAGAAGATGTGTATGGAGGATTGGGCCAAAATCTTGAGCCTGTAATTGCAAAGAAAGGTTTCTGTACCAAATATTAAGTTCTGTTTTTCAATTGTATCAAATACTTATTTCAAGCAATAAAATGCATACCGTATTTTTCGCCCTATAAGACGCACCGGCCTATAAGACGCACCTGGGTTTTTGAGGAGAAAAATAAGAAAAAAAATATTTTTAACCAAAAGGTGTGCTTTTGAAGTAATGGTAGTCTGTGCATGAAAGTATTATGGGGGGGATCTGTGGATGGCACTGTTATGTGGGGGAGATGTGGATGGCACTGTTATGGGGGGATCTGTGGATGACACTGTGATGGGGGGATCTGTGGATGACACTGTGATGGGGGGATCTGTGGATAACACTGTGATGGAGGGATCTGTGGATAGCACTGTGATGAGGGCATTTATGAATGACACTGTAATGGATTGGATCTGTGGATGACACATATATAGCATCTTATGCTATATGTGTCATCCACAGATCACCCCAATTACAGTGTCATCCAAAGATGCCCCTTTCTAAAACATCTGGCCCATAGTGACTGCTTAGGGGCGGAGCCTGGCAACAGCGGCGGCGGCCCGCCGCTAACAGCGTGACTGCTTTCATAACATTTATAATCTTTAATCATGTCCCCTTATTCCCTATAAGCCCAGTACAGTAGCGCTCTGCTAACCTGCTATACCGATCCTCTAGCAGGCAGAGCGGTGCGGCGGCAGGCTGCTGTGTAACGTCCTCACTGACGCCATCTGCCTGCTTCTTTCACTTTATGAATGAAGCAGGAGGAGCAGGCAGATGACGTCAGTGAGGACGTTACACAGCAGCCTGCCGCCGCACCGCTCTGCCTGCTTGAGGATCGGTATAGCAGGTTAGCAGAGCGCTACTGTACTGGGATTATAGGGAATAAGGGGACATGATTAAAGATTATAAATGTTATGAAAGCAGTCACGCTGTGAGCGGCGGGCCGCCCGCCATGTGTTGCCAGGCTCCGCCCCCTCCTCCATCCATGCTGATACATTGCAGGCTGTGCGTTGTATCGGCTTTAACTATAGGAAAATGGTAGCATTCGCCATATAAGACGCACTGCCATTTTCCCCCCACTTTTGGGGGGGAAAAAGTGCGTCTTATATGGCGAAAAATACGGTATTTATTATTTAAAAATTATACATTGTGATTTTCTGGATTTTTCTTGTTCAGATTCTATCTCTCCCAGATGAAGTGTACCTCTGATAAAAATTACAGACCATTTCATTCTTTGTAGGTGGGAAAACTTGCAAAATTGCCAATTCCACAGGGTTTTTCTTTCTATATATCAACTCCAGTATATAGTGGATCGGTATCTGCACTTAGGAGTGTGCCCCGACCGGTGGCTCAACTCTGTTCCCAATCCAAAGCGCGCGCTCCACTAGAGCACCTAGTGACGTCACTGTATGAGCTATGGGTATATTGCTATCCGTTGTCAGGGATTCTGTTTGATACTACTAGATACCTTCTATATATACTCTTGTCTGCATTGATTTAACTCTTCCTTTGCCAATTCACTGAAGGCCCGAGTTGGGTACAGCAGGTAGTGCAGTACTGCTGCAATACCTCTGCAATATATAGTTAATCGTAGTGTGACATGGGAACGAGTGCCAGTGCTATTATCAATACTATATATATTGAATTCTCTGTTTTTCTGTATCAGGGTATAATACAAAAAAAATATTTAAAATCTGGTCCTTAGAAAGTCAGATACATAACACACAGCAGATTCCAATGTTTCACTATTTATTCAACAAAAATGAAGCCAAAATGGAAAAGCCATGTGTGAAAAACTAATTTTCTATATAACTTTATCAGCCTCTTTCTCTTCTGGAGTAATTTTGCCTCACTCTTCTTTACAACATTGCTTTAGTTCACTGAGGTTTGTTCGTTTATGAAGAGCTCTCTTAAGGCTCCATTACAGCATGTACATTCAACAGTTTCTAATAGTTGAACTACTTTTGGTAATTTTAAGTTTGGTGGGAATTTTCTCTGCTAATAGAAAGTGAGGCCCATCACCATCCAACCTTTCCCTTGTGTGCTTGCTGGTTATCCTAACTAACCTCACTCCCCTTCAGCTTTACTGCTTTCCCTCTCCCTCTTTCCTAGCTGATAATCCTGCCAGTCATAATCTTGAGCGCTCAGCGCTTGCTAGAAAAAGGTTCACATTGCAGGGTCTTTCGAACCGCAGAGCTCCAGCCAAAGGTAACCTGAGCATTTGCACTTTGTGGTGTCTTGTCATCCACAAGCTCATAAACGTGTTCCATCAGCATTCTTTTCATCTTCTTGTCTCCTCATTATTTATGTCCAAGTCACTAATTAAGTATGCAGTTGCACTGTGAACACTATAGCATAACCATTACACTGCATGTGTGTCTATAACTGCATTTTTATCCACAGTTGAGTCAGGTGTTCCTATGTCTAAGGCCTACATAGGTCACCCAAAATATAAGCCCTATAATAAAAATGAGTCGTTGTCATGCAGCATCTGGTACCTAACCAGGGCATCAAAATAATTCTAAAAAGCTGAAACTAGTATAAAAAGACTTCACATGAAGAGATCTCAGGATTATGCATTTTCAGGTGTCTTTTACTTTAGGGAAATGCAATTTAAAGGGCTTCTGTCAGCTAAGTTCACATGCAAGAGGTCATCCAGTTTCAAATGTACAAATTTGCTGACAGGTATCCTTTAATATACAGTGACATGATATGTAGATAGCCTTTAGGTAACATATTATTGTCTAGATACTTTAATTTTAACATTTGCAAATAAAATTAAGTTTCTCAAATAACTTTGCCTGGAGTGCACCAGCAAATTGATAAAATGACCCTAAAGGGGTTATCCAAGACTAAACTTTTTTAACAGACCTCTTCAGAGTGGCTGGACCAGTGGTGGGGTTCATACTTACCTGGTCTCCTCTGATGGATTCTGGCTGCATCACTCCATGGCCACCTTCATAGGTGCCGGGTCTCTGGGAATCAACATCCTGTTAATAGGCTGCAGCGGTGACCTGTCACCCACATGGTACATTACTAGTTCACATGATGCCCATCAACAGGATGTTGATACCCAGCGACTCAGAACCTGCGGAGGGGACTGTGGAGCAATGCAGCTGGAATCCAGCAGAGGGGACCAGGTAAGTATGAACCCCAACGTAGGTCCAGCCACTCTGAAGAGGTCTGTTAAAAAGTTTAGTCTTGGATAACCCTTTTAATGATGAAAGAAGGGCACACAGAGACACAGTCGTGTACCAGATGCTTTCCTTGCTATATCCGTGAATACGGTACTTCTGTCTGTCTAAACAATACAATAATAGAAATGTACCATTTTTAAAAGAAAGGTTTAGCATTACTCCAACCTTGCTCCAAAATAAATAAAAAAATCTAAGTATATCTGGCATTTAAAAATCAGCAGGTAGGTGTTTTGTAGTCCCCGCTTGCCATATGTGGTAAAAAGAACACAGTACATCAGATGTAACCATAGGCCCCATTTACCTGACAAGGGCCAAAAGGAGTGTCCTTACATGATACTTCGATATGCTTATTATTTATGCTGTATGAAATAGTACAGTCTGCTACACTTTTTAATAGTGAGGCATCCAGTAAAAAAAAGCATATGAGAGTATGTTGACAGAAATAATCCTTGGGTATATGTACCCACTAAATAGATACGATTCTCCAAGTCTCATGTCTACAAATTGATCTGCATTGTGAATTTTGAAATCCACAGAATGTCAGTTGTTTGTGTGGACTTTCAGTACAGATTTGGAATGCAGAGGGTGATATCTGGGGTAAATCCCCGTCAAAATCTGTGGAAAATTCTGCAAGTAACACATGCAGATTTTGGTGCCAATTTGGTGTGGAAATGCACGAAAATCTGCATGGAAAATCGACATAAGCAACACTGCCATGTGCATGTACTCATTAGGTAAATCTCAATTTGTTTCATCATTATGCTAATTTATAGGGCCACAGATCTGAGGTGAACCTTGTTTTTTTTTGTTTGCAAATTCCCTGCATAGACACAGATGTAAAAGATAACATGGTGCCTATCTGCAGCCACCACTAAAAGGAACATTGGCGCATATTGTATACTGACTCAAGTGGTGGTTGCAGGCTGTTAGCTTTTACATCTATGTCCACGCAGGATTTTTGAAGCTCTGTATTACAATAATGGAGGGCCAACTTCTATCGAGATACAATAAAAATAGTATTCAATATTCAGGTCAAATGCCTAAGTGACTAAGTAGGCATTTCCTGTGCCTCATAAGATACCAGGAAGCAGAGACCAGGTAAGTGTCGGAATGGCATCAGACACAGATTTGTGAGTATTGCTTGTTTTATTTAGTAACTCAGTTCTGCTATTTTTATGAATTTGTTTTCCAATGAACAAACCATTTACTAGATATTTTCTGCCCATTTCTGTGCTTAGAGATTGCTGCCTTAGGCTACCTACAGTATGCACAATACGTACAAGTTAACATGCGCTGGTATCAATGTTACTATATTTCTTGTACTACCTAACTTCTCTGATACCAACTTCTTGAGTAAAGCGAATGCAAATATATGGCCAAAATGAAAAACATACTAGAAATTAAATTGCTGCCCTCATAGGAAAGAATTGTGAAATAATGAGAATGTAAGTACCGTATTATTCTCCCTATAAGATGCACCGGCCCATAGACGCACCTAGGTTTTAGAGGAGGACAATAAGAAAAAAATATTTTTAATTAGACCCCAGGTCAGACCACCAATCAAACCCCCAATGTTAATCAGGCCTCAGCTAACAGCACAAATCAGACCCTCAATGTTAATAAGACCCCAACAAGACCTCAGCTCAGACCCCTAATCAGACCTCAGCTCAGACCCCAATCAGACCTCAGATAAGAGCCCCATGCCTCTCATCAGCCCCCAGCAGCCCCGATTGCTTCTCATATTAGCCCCTAGCAGCCCCCATTGCCTCTCATATTAGCCCCTAGCAGCCCCCATTGTCTTTCATATTAGCCCCATTGCCTCAGATCAACCTCCTGCAGCCCCATATTGCCTCAAATCATCCTCCAGCAGACCCATATTGTCCCAGATCATCCCCCAGCAGACCCATATTGCCCCAGATCATTCCCCAGCAGACCCATATTGCCCCAGATCATCCCCCAGCAGCACCATATTGATTCAGATTACCCCCCCCCCAGCAGCCCTATATTGCCTCAGATTACCCCCCCCCCCAGCAGCCCCATATTGCCTCAGATTACCCCCTAGCAACCCGATATTGTCTCATGTTTAAAATAAAAATTCCACTTACCTCTTCTGCTCCTGGACGTCGCCATTCCTCACCGCCCGCGATCTTCTTCCTCCTGCTGTCGGCTGTGCTGTGAACTGGCGCGCACAGCGTGAGATCACAGAGCGCCCTCACGCTGTGCGCAGCCACTGCACACCCGAGAACCAGGAAGCGGTGAGTACAGAGCCTTCACCACTTCCTGGTCCTCCAGTACTAATGAGTGCTTCCATAAGGGGGAGGGGGATGCATCTTATGGGGTGAAAAATACGATATATCAAAAGAGGATACTCTATAAAATAGACAATTACATGACTGGAACAAGCAAGTGAACACCAAGGTTATGCAGTTTTAACAGTATGTATTCAGCAACACATAGATCATGCCAATAATATTTTGAAAGTAAACCTTCTAATCTGTAAAATGCAAAGTGAGCCAGAGTTAACCACTAGAATTAGCCAAGCAAATTCTGGCCTTAAGAACATGAATAATTCAGGGATCATCATTTTTTTCCTGTTTCCTGACCTTTATAAAGTTAGCCATGTTTTAGTACGTATAATTTAGTGTTTCATTTATGTTATTTTTCATTTTGGCAAAAATGCAGGAAAAAAAAAACAATTGTACTTTTTTTCTAATTTATTTTTATTTTATTGCAAAAAAGAGTAGAGTATTACTAAAACAACACCCCTACATAAGTTAGATATACACCCATTAGTACCTACTTGTACTCAGTATTAATGAAAACCAGTTCGTTTCACCCCATACATACAAGAATGGGGTATATTAGGTGCTAAAGTGATGTTGACTGGTTACAATCAAGAAACAGATATAGCAGACACCACCACCATAAACAATAGGTATCCTGACACGACCACAATGCCCCTGTGCGCACGACCACTATACCAAAGATATCTAGAATTTGCAAAATGTGATCCATGATAATGTTCAATTGTTCAAAAAAGACACAATAGCATTCAAAATATGTAGAAGATTTGCTTATCTGAAGAAGCCAAGATGACGGTTGATATTGCTGAGCATAGATGTGATCTAGAAGCTGCATCTAGGTTACACCTTTTCAGGCTGGCTATTTCACTCCCTAGGCAGGGACATTGGAGACATTTTTAGGGAAGGGTTTAAGTCTAATTTTATATTCTATTGGAATTGAAAGTTAAGTAAATAAAAAATGATAGCAAATGGTAAAACCATGTGCAGTTCTTGGCCGTGTGGCACACACTGCTGCGTGTACAGATACCCCAACAATGTGAATAAGACCTTTAGTACCATTGAAAAGACTTTTATGCAGTCTAAATGATTTCTTGTGTTTGAGCTAAATACGTAGAAATCTATAAAATGTACAGGTGTATTGCTACTTGATAACAGTGGTGGCAAAAATCTAAAAATAGATGTACAAACACCAGCCACATGACACTGAGCTCCCAAGCAGAATACAAATTGATTGCTATGAAAGGGCAACCTATAATACTCATAAACTAATTAGATTTAGACTTTGTACTCCTAAAACAGATGGCATGTAAATGATTGTTTTTCAGTCTTTTCTAACTGTTGTTATAAAACAAATATATTTTATTGACTTGCATTAATAGCCCAGTGTCTCAGATGAGTATGTAATAGTGGGAGGAATTATACTACACATATTCGAATTAGCAAATAGGATTTTTTTAATATTGAAATCCACATCCAGGTGTTGTGCATATAAAAATGAATTGCAGCTCTCCATCTAGCATCTCAGTAAGGCCTCTGGCACACGACCGAATGCCCTCCGAGACATACGGTCCGTGAGCGGCATTTATCGGGCGCACGGGAGCACACAGCATCATGGATTACAATGATGCTGTACACGTCCCGCACTCATATGATGCTGTGTGCTCCTGTGCGCCCGATCAATGCCGCTTGAGGACATATGGCCCGCTCACGGACTGTATGTCTCGGAGGGCATACAGTCGTGTGCAAGAGGCCTAAAGCAAATTGTTGGGCTGTTGCCAGGATGGACATTACCTTGATGAACATCATTGTCCTTCATTTTCACATTGACAGTTAACATGCATCTGTTTGTCCATGTTACATGAAGCTTTATGGATCTATAATGACATGGCTGTTACCTACTGTATTTTGACAAATTCTTGCTATACATCTGTGTCCATTAGAGTCAGAATCTAAGGAGAAAGAAGTTGCTCGTCGCTTTTCATTAGCTTCTTCGATCAGTTCAACAGCTATTAAAGTTCCAGCTCGCACAAAAGGTAGTGAACATAAGCCTTTGCATCCATTCTAATATCTACAGTACATATATGCTGATCTTTTATACAGTCGTGGCCAAAAGTTTTGAGAATTACATAAATATTGGAATTTGGAAAAGTTGCTGCTTTAGTTTTTATAATAGCAATTTGCATCTATTCCAGAATATTATGAAGACTGATCAGATGAATTGCATAGTCCTTCTTTGCCATGAAAATTAACTTAATCCCAAAAAAACCTTTCCACTGCATTTCATTGCTGTCATTAAAGGACCTGCTGAGATCATTTCAGTAATTGTCTTGTTAACTCAGGTGAGAATGTTGACGAACACAAGGCTGGAGATCATTATGTCAGGCTGATTGGATTAAAATGGCAGAATTGACATGTTAAAAGCAGGATGATGCTTGAAATACTTGTTCTTCCATTGTTAACTATGGTGACCTGCAAAGAAACGCGTGCAGCCATCATTGCTTTGCATAAAAATGGCTTCACAGGCAAGGATATTGTGGCTACTAAGATTGCACCTCAATCAACAGTTTATAGGATCTTCAAGATCTTCAAGGAAGGAGGTTCAATTCTTGTTAAGAAGGCTTCAGGGCATCCAAGAAAGTCCAGCAAGCGCCAGGATCGTCTTCTAAAGAGGATTCAGCTGTGGGATGGGAGTGCCACCAGTGCAGAGCTTACTCAGGAATGGCAGCAGGCAGGTGTGAGTGCATCTGCACGCATAGTAAGCCGAAGACTTTTGGAAGATGGCCTGGTGTCAAGAAGGGCAGCAAAGAAGCCACTTCTCTCCCAAAAGAACATCAGGGACAAATTGATCTTCTGCAGAAAGTATGGTGAATGGACTGCTGAGGACTGGGGCAAAGTCATATTCTCTTATGAAGCCTCTTTCCGATTGTTTGGGGCATCTGGAACAATGCATTTTCCAGCACGATGGAGCACCGTGCCATAAGGCAAAAGTGATAACTAAGTGGCTCGGGGACCAAAACGTTGACATTTTGGGTCCATGGCCTGGAAACTCCCCAGATCTTAATCCCATTGAGAACTTGTGGTCAATCCTCAAGGCGGGTGGACAAACAAAAACCCACTAATTCTGACAAACTCCAAGAAGTGATTATGAAAGAATGGGTTGCTATCAGTCAGGAATTGGCCCAGAAGTTGATTGAGAGCATACCCAGTCGAATTGCAGAGGTCCTGAAAAAGAAGGGCCAACACTGTAAATATTGACTCTTTGCATAAATGTCATGTAATTGACGATAAAAGCCTTTGAAATGTATGAAGTGCGTGTAATTATATTTCAGTACATCACAGAAACAACTGAAACAAAGATCTAAACGCAGTTTTGCAGCCTGCTTTGTGAAAACTAATATTTGTGTCATTCTCAAAACTTTTGGCCACAACTGTAGATGTGCCTGTACATCTTCCAATGGCTTTCTGTTATGTTATGTGTCATAGCACTGAATTGATCAGAAGGTTTCAAAATGTGTAGCTGCAGTTCAGTGAATGCACATTCTTTGAAAGGGACCTCCTTCCATGTACACTGACATTAATGTATACCTTTCTGAGTGTATTGCATTCAAACTACATAAAGTCCTTTACCAGCTGCTATTTCAGTGCTAGATGCTTGGTATTGCTCTGAATGGTTGAACGATAACATGGCCAATCAGAGGTGTAGCACTGAGAATTTGTGTAATTTATAATAAGGATAAAGTCATATACAGAATACAACCTCGGTGAGTGTTACTTTTTACTTTGTCAAGTTGATAATAAGTATCCTCAGTGACAGCTGTCCATTTTATATATATATATATATATATATATATATATATATATCAAACACCTTTGGGATGAACCAGAACAGAAATTGATAGCCAAGTCTTCTCATCCAACATCAGTGTTTGACCTCACAAATGCTCTTCTGAGTGAATGAGCACAAATTCCCACAAACACATGGCAAAATCTTGTAGTAAGCCGTCCCAGAAGATTGGGAACTGATTAATAATACATATGGTTTTACTAATACTATTATTTATTTGTAAGCGCCATTATTTCCATAGTGCTGTACATCAAGAAGGAGTTAAACATATATAATATAAAAATACAAATATGATAAACACTAAACTAATAACAGACTAGTACAGAGAGAAAGAGGACTCTGCCCATGAGAGCTTACAATCTACAATGGAAGGGGCAAGAACACAGTAGGTGAAAAGTAGGGTAAAAGTTACTGATCTGGCTGTGTGGTGGCAGCATGCTTATTGCAGGTGATAGGCTTTCCTTAAGAAGTGTGTTTTCAGAGTATGGGGGATGCACGTGAGAAATCTTGTAGTCGATTGTGTGAAGAACAGACAAGAGAAGAACAAAGAAGGAGGTTGTGCGAGGATCAGAGATTATATGTGGGGATATATCGGAAAAGCAGATGAGAGATGTAAAGAGTAAGTAGACATATTGTGGATGGCCTTATATGTTGTGGTTAGTAGTTTAAACTGAATTTGCTGGGTAATGGGGAGCCTGTGAAGGGATTGGCAGAGGGGAGCAGCAGAGGAGAACCAAGGGGAGAGATGGATTAACCAGGTGGAGGCCACAGAGGAATATGTTGCAGTAATTCAGACAGGAAATTACAAGGCCGTGCACTAGCATTTTGTAGCATTTTGGATGTGTGGTTTGAAGGATAGGGCAAAATCAAATATTATCCCCAGGCAACGAACCTGTGAGACTGGAGAAAGCATGGTGTTAATAACTGTAATGGATAGGTCAGGAAGGGGGCGGAGTAACATGAGGGAAAGAATTTACAATCTCATCGGTTTAGTCAAGTAGAAACTTCACCAGAGCACATAGTTGATAACAAAGAATGTTACTGTCTCGACCACATTTTTATGCTTCACAAACATTATCACTTTGTTCTAAAACTGTAGGAATTATGTGAAATGAAGCAAAATGTTATACCTAGGTTAGCAGTAAAGCTTCAATAACTGTTATTTATTATTCATAATTTTGCTTACATACGTATTCCAAAATAATTAACAGATCATATACCTTAAACATTTTAAAGAGGACCTGAAATGTTTCAGTCTAGCAAGAAATATCGGCGGTCTATATAGTTATATTGTGCAAAAAGCACAAAATTTATTGAGGACTTCACAGTAAATCATCTTTAAAGACGTTTTCTTGTTTGTATCAACATTCTTTGAAATAACTATTTAAGAAACTAGCTGTTGGGGGCGTGGCCGGAAGCCGAAGAGCGAGGTTGGATATCAGCACAGCTCTGCTAGGGATTGCTAAATCCATCGCCATCTACCCTCTCCAAGCGGCATCTTGGCTTCAATCTGCCTCAGAACTGCTAATACTCCCTTCATCTACATTTTGATTCGACTCCCGTGTGATTTGACTCGCCAGATCCGGAGATACCGCCTAGACCTACTATATGTGGAGAGCAGCGGACTAAAGTGAAGGCTCGCGCTCGTTCCAAGGTTGGGCGCATCATCCCCAGAGTTACTCTGCCCTACCGAACATCCAGAGGGCGACTTCTGGTTACCACCGGTGAGGCTATTCAAGGTAAGAATAGCCCTAAAGAAACTCACTCCCTCCGGGATCCCTCCGTCATCTTGACCGGTTTGGCGCAGATTCCCAGGGGCAGCGACGCCTCAGCAATATAAGGCGTCCGAGGCCCTCACAAAGTGAGACCCTAGTTCAAGAAGCATTCCTGAGACATCTTGGGAGGTCGCTTAAGTCTTCAGGGACAGTGAATAATTATCATTCTGCGCCACGCTTCTCCCCCCCCCCCCACTCTCCATTTCCTCACCTGCACATTAGAGTTTATCATTAAAACCCCTGGATAACCTCAGCCACTCCACTTTAAAAATATATAGTCTCTGCCTAAATATTTTGGGACCTCTCTGCTCGCAATTTAGAGGTCTGTTTTACTATTACTTCTTAAGGGGCCACTGACCCAATTTTTTTTATCTGACTGCAAGGTGGTCAGTTGATTTCACCGCTTGGTTTCTTACGTCCCCTTTATACTTATGGAGTGATTGTTACCAAGCCGCATGAATTGTATGATGTGAGAACTATCCCCTCCTCAGTTTTTACCGCTCATCTAGAAAAGAGCATGATTTAATCCCCTGAATTTTTGGAAGAGGCGGTTTTAAGCTAGGTCCTCTAGCACTTATTGTAAAGGTTGGCAGATACAAGGGCTTCAGCAAGGACACACAGAGGTCCATAAGGAACTCTTCTTTATCCCAATCTGATTTAGATAAGTACGTGATAAAGAATGTATAAATCCATCTGGGGGCCCAGTCCTCAATCCCCAAAAGCCCTGCAGCACTAGAGTCCACACAGTCTGCTATTACAAGCTACACAAAACAGACCACAGATACACTGGCTATTTATCAACAGCATATCAATCATCTCTATGACTACATCGAGGACCAAGATAATAGAGGAAGGAATCTGTTGCACCTGAAGCAATACCTAAAGCAGTGTCCGAAATATGCCTTTTGCTGCTTGGCAAGTATTACTCTGAACCTATAGTTATTGAAAGAGCCCACCGAGCCTTGCGACCTAAACCTAAGTCCAGTGATCCACCAAGAGATATAATTTGCAAAGTCCTAAATTTCGCACAAAAAGAACACGTGATGTAGAAAGCAAGAGAAAGCAATCAAATAGTATATGAAGGCTCACCGATTCTTTTGTTCCAAGATCTGGCCCCCGCTACTTTAAACAAGAGGCGCATTCTTAATCCACTAACAGACTACCTGAGACACAACGAATTGCCTTTCGCTGGCTGTTTCCATTTGGGATGTTACTCACATGGAAAGAAAAGAAGTATGTCATTAGATCCCCAAAAGACCTTCCGGATATCTTCACTGCACTGGAAATAGAAGATGTGGACATTCCAGATTGGTCAGGGACAAATAATGTATGCATTTCCTCTGAAAATAAGCCGTTGACCCCATGGGAGACAGTCATCTCTGGTAGAACACAAAGAGTCATGAAGGAAAACTGACTCCGATCATCTCAGAAGAGGACTGAAGGTTTTTTCTGGTCTTCTGACAGATAAGATAGCTCTGGCATAAGTGAATCCTACCACATTGCCACAGCTGTGACAGGCCCTTGTGTTACGCTTGGGGACACGCATGTCTAATTTCTTCTTTGGCCTTATCACCAGCAGTAACAGCTGGAGTTGTTATGGTTCTCGGTCGGTAGACATGGTAGTGCCCTAAGTACTGGTCTTAGTTATACTAAGTTTACCATTGGTTAATTTATAGAGTAGAACAGTAAATCTAGCCTAATGCTACTCGTTGCACATATGATGCCACCCCTTCCTAGCATTGTATGCTTCTAGTACGGTTCAACTTATGCCGCTTTCTGACTCGACAGTAAACGGCCAACTTTTGACCCTGTTCAAAAGTTTTGACCTTATCTGGTCTTATCTAGGGTTTAAAGTCCTCCCTAAGGTCCCTTTAAAAAGGAGGATTATTTGTATTACTGTTAATATTGGCTTTATTTTACATGTTTTAGCTCCTTTCCTGTTCCCACCTTTCCTTCCCCATCTTCCCAAGATTGAACACCAAGCATCTACTTTCACCCAAACGGCGGTCACACCAGGTCCATCAAGATTGTGGTATGTCGGCAGTCTGCCTTTCAGTTTTTACTCTTAGTCATGGCGGCACTCTGAAAAGCTACATATAACATGAGAGGCTTTAAGACTCTTGCAAAAAGGTGCCAAATTCTACAACAGTTACACAAAGAAAACGCCAATATTGTTTTTATACAGGAGACTCATCTTAAACATAACAAGATACCTAATCTCTTGCGCTCCTGTTATAATCTCTGGTACCATAGTTCCTGAGCTCACTCTAACAGATTGGGAGTGAGTTTAGGAATTCACAAACACATGGATTTCTCAATAATGGATTGAACATCCGACAGCGAAGGATGTTTCCTACTTGTGAAAGGAAAATAAATACACAAATTTACACCTTTGTCAATATATACGCCCCTAATGTGGCACAAAGACAGGTGTTTGAGGCTTTCTGGCAACAACTGAAAGAGTTTAGAGAGGGTTTAGTAGTTTTAGCTGGAGATTTTAATGTTTCCCGCAACCCCTGAGTTGATACTTCCTCTGGCAGGACAATGGTCCCTAAAAAGACGCTGAATGGTATAAAAAAATTGATACACAAAAGCACCCTTATTGATGCCTGGCACACACTAAATCTGAATATGCGGGACTATACCTTTTTTTCCTCCCCACATAACACGTACCATAGAATAGATTATGTTCTTTTCCCAGCCGCCCAAATTCACCTCTGTACTGAAGCGTAGATTGTCTCAATGATCCATTCACGCCCCAGAATATGTGACCTTTAACCCCCTCCAGATTCCTCCCCCAGGATGTTTAATTGGCACTTAAATAAGACACTATTAGATAGACCAAGTATAAAAGAGAAGATAGAGGGCAAATTGAAGGAATTCTTTTCCATTAATGTGACAGGAGATATTTCTCCTCATATGGTTTGGGAGGCGCACAAATCAGTTATAAGAGGAGAATTTATCTCACTGGCCTCGCACTTGAACAAAGATAGATGTGCAAGGATAGTATCACTTTATAATAAGATCTCTAGATTAGAGCTAGCATGCAAACACTCACAGAATAGAAAACAGTCCGAGGAATTAGTCGAGGCCAGAAATGAACTGAAAATGATCTTAAATGTTCAGTCTGCTAAATTATACTTATCATTGAAACAGAAGTTCTTTGCTCACGGGAATAAACCTACGAAGTTCATACTGGCAGTCTTGCGTCAGCGTAAACGCAAGTTAAGAATTCCCACGATTCAACAGGAAGGTAACTTATTAATAAGAGATGATGTTAATATAGCAGCGGCCTTCCAAAGATTCTACTCTGAACTTTATAATATAAACTCAGCTCACTCAGAGAGCATTAAGAGTAAAAAAACTTGAGCTAACAGAAGATTTTTTTAAAGAAAGTGCACCTCCCTTCCATAACCAAAGACCAGGCTTTAAACCTATGTATACCCATTACTGCAAAATAAATATCTACAGCTTTGAAACAAATAGCCAAAGGGAAGTCCCCAGGCCCAGATGGTCTTCCAGTCTTATATTATACTACCTTTAAAGACACTCTCTCGCCGTTCATGCTCCAAGCATTGAATACAGCTTTATCAGGAACTCCTTTCCTATCTCAAACTCTAAATGCTCACATTACTTTGATACATAAGCCTCAGAAAGATCTGACACTATGCTTAAGCTACAGACCCATCTACTTACAAAATTTTTGACCTAAAAATACATGCCAGAATATTGTCATCTAAACGATCTAATACATTCTGACCAAACAGGGTTTATAACAGGCCATGAAGGCAAAGATAACACATACAAAATAAATTCTATTGCTCTGGTGAATAGAAGGAATATTTTCATGGTTTTGCTGGGAACAAGCTTTCGACTGGGTAGCCTGGCCCTCTATTAGGTGCACTACGCGTATGTCTCAGATGGGTTTTCCTGCTGCCTTTATTAGAGCAATATTCACAATGTATCAATGAGTCACAATGAGTCACCAATCGCCTTTTTCAAAGTAAATGACGTCCTTTCTCAAGCTGTAGAGATCAATAATGCTACTAGACAAGGTTGCCCCCTCTCCTCAATTCTATTTATACTCACCTCTACTTCAGTATATTAGACAAACTCAGGAGATAAGAGGCGTGACCTGTGGGGGCTTGGAGTTCAAACAAGCCGCCTATGCAGATGATCTGCTATTGATGGTCTCAAATCCCGCACAGGCTTTTACCACCATAGTTGAGATTTTCCGTTCCTTTGGTTATATCTCAAATTTTAAAATCAATATTTCTAAATGGGAATCAATTTACCATCTAAAGAGCTTTGAAAATTACATGCAGACTTCCCCTTTGAATGGACTGCTAATTCTCTGAAATTTTTGGGTATCAACATCTCCCCAGATCCTAATAAGTTATATGATCTAAACTATCTCCCATTATTAAAATAAGCTCTTGGTCCCCAACCTTGATCTCTTGGCTAGGCCGTAGAAACATGTTTAACACTTTAATAGTTCCTAACATCACGTACCTACTTCAAGTACTCCCAATAAAACTGCCACAAAGTTGCTCCCATTTAATAATGTGGGATCGGGTTTCCTTCCTTTAACCCCTTAGTGACCACTGACGTAAACAAAGGGGGTTTTAGCTAAACAACTGGCTTTATTTATTTATTACATATACCCAAAATGGTGCATTAAAAGCTATAACTTGTCCTGCAAAAAAAAAGGCCTCATACAAGTACATTGATGAAAAAACAAAAAAGTTGTAGCTCTTGGAATGGGATTTTTTAAAAATGTGTGTGGTCACTAAGGGGAGATCTTACCGGGCAGTTCATCTTGGTAGAGTAATAGATTGGGTGAGAAGACCAGCTCATAAACACTGGATACTACAAGAAGAGTGTTTAGCGAATTATCCGCTAAGAGCTTTGGTCTTCTCTGACCCGGTGCATATTCCACAGATTCCAAATGATAACACTCTCCTGTTAGCTACTTTATTGACCTGGAAACTCCTTGTGCTCTGGATACCCCTCAGCTCTACTGTGTATAGGAGATTGCCTGGTATCTTAAGGGAATGGCTACTTCTCCATATCTACTTAAATTCGAAATTCTGTTACCTCCAAAAGAACTATTAAATCAAGATGGAGCATTCCTAGACGCTTCCACTATTAGATCGAAATTTAAAATACCCCACCTGAATGAGTTACAATATGCCATCATTCGTTCTTCCCTTAGGAGAGGGTTATCACATGACAATCTGCCATCATCACTTACATGGTTTGAGAGGTTGCTAGCTCAGGCACAGCATCCATCAAAGCAAATTTCCACTATCTGACAGAGTTTACTCAAATTAGAATCCTTGTCCTCGCTTTACTATATAAGAGAATGGGAAAGGGACCTAGTTGTGAAATTCTCCGACTCTGACATACAAGATATCTTAATGGCTCCCAAGTTCACTTAGAGGTGCACAACCATTCAAGAAAACGCATATAAAGTTTTAACCAGATGGTATTTGACTCCAGTTAAGCTGAAAATGATCCTTGATAATATAAAAAGCATTCTCAAGCTAGATAACACTACCTTACCGGTGTGCCCAAAAAATGCGCTACTCAATTTACTGCCAGGATCACTCTCAAATCCCAATTTTTTTTTAGTGTGGACCATGGTGGCAGCAGCTAGATTATTGATTGCCTCCAACTGGAAGTCTAGGGTGAACCCCCCCCCCCCCCCGTCACACTATGGCTTGACAAAGTGGAATCTCTTTCTAGACTAGAGGAACTCTCACACTGGGAACAGAGAGCCCCCCCATAAATATGTCTATATATGGACATGGGCATAATAGAGAACCAACAAATAAGGTTCATTTAGCACCCAGGACATCGGAGATTACCAGCCTAGTGTTGTGATGGAGGGTAGACCCCCATCTGCCTAATATGATGTCACTTGAATACTAACAGCGACATTGGATTCTCACTCCGCCTGGACCTCATTCACATTTCTTTCCGCCGTCTCTTCCCCCCTAATTCTTCCCTATGTCTCGTGTCCCCCCCCTCCCCGTTACGTTGTTTATAATTGCCTTTTGCTTTGTTACTGTTTGCATAATAACAGATGCACCAGTGAGCGACCTAGGGAATACTCAAGATTACTATGACGAATAAGTCCCCTGTCTCTGATCGCTTATATGTTTTTGGTCATGTTCTGGTCTCAGTCTGTATAAACCAGATTCAGACATTCTTCAACAGTATATGTAATTTGCATTTATATTGGTGTATGTTATGTTTATTCTTTTGGAAAATCAATAAAAAAAATTAAAAAGAAAAAAGAAACTAACTGTAATTTTGTGATGTATTTCTTTTACCTCATTGCTCCTATCTTCCTTTTGGGGCTGTGGTCACATGACCATGTCCATGCAGCTCGTTTCTATTTCCTGTGATGTTATGTCCATGGGTGTATCAATGCAGCAACAGCGGCAGTGATAGGGGAGTGTCTCTGTAACTAGCTGGGTGGGAGGAGCTATAAGCTGGGCATTGTTAGCCGTGGTGCTGGAGCTGTGGCAAAAAGGAGAAGAGCAATGGGTTTGGTTGGATACAGCAACAGGAAGTGATACATTAAGAAAGCAGGGTAGGAGAGTCCAAATTGAAATAGAAAAGCGGAGGAAGATGTACATGAGGCAATCAACTACAAGAGAATATATACAGAAAAGCATGTTAAAGCCTCATTCACACGTCAGTGTTTTGGTAAGTGATTTCCATCAGTGATTGTGAGACAAAACTAGTATTGGAGCCTCCACAGACATAAGGTATAAGGGAAAGATCTGCACCTGTCCTGTGTTTAGAGCAATACCTAGTTTTGTCTCAAAATCAGTGATGGAAATCACTGACTGAACACTGACTGTGTGAATGAGGAATAAACCTGGAAAACCTCTTTAAACCATTGTAAAAGTTATCCACTTTTGGTGCTAGCAATGCATGATGTGTTCCTGTACTAATTAGAAGACTAAGGGTACTTTCACACTAGCGGCATAGCTATCCGGCAGGCTGTTTCGGCGGATGAACAGCCTGCCAGATCCGCCATGCCGCAAGTACCCGTGCACTGCCGTGCTGCAGCTCCGTCTCCATTGACTATAATGGGGCGGGGGGCGGAGCTACGGCAGTACACAGCCGGAGATCGCCGGACTAAAAGTACTGCAGGTCCGACTTTTTAGTCCGGCGATCTCTGCCGTGCACAGATGTGCTGCGCCGTAGCTTCACCCCCCGCCCAATTATAGTCAATGGGGACGGAGCGGCAGCACGGCAGTGCACGAGTACTTGCGGCATCGCGGATCTGGCAGGCTGTTCACCCGCCGGATAGCTATGCCGCTAGTGTGAAAGTACCCTTAAAGCATGATATATTTTTGATACTAGGAGACAGTTACGTTGTAATTTACTGGTATGCTTATTTGAAAGCACTTAACTATATTACAAATTCTCCACATTTATAAACTTAATAGGTCCACTTGGTCCAGATGTTAAAGCAAAAAGACATGAAATTAAGAGTGACCCAACACCACTGGGTCTCGAAGGTATAAGTGTTGTGATTTTGCATGCATCTGTGGTTTCTTGTTTTCTGTCATGTACAGAATATTTAGCATTTTTGCTTGTTCTTTTTTACTATACTTTTTGGTAACCGTAAACTTGTTCACAACATCAAGATTTCACTTCTTGTTTCTGACATGCAGGTTGATGACAGAAAGCAGTGAATTAAATTAAAGTTATTGGTGATTTTCTAAAATGATCCAAGGCTGGGTCGTACAACACTCCTAAAAAAAAACTCCACATTTAGGGCTCATGCACACGACCGTATGTATTTGCTGTCCGCAAAAAATACGGATGACGTCCGCTTCCATTCCGTATTTTGCAGAACGGAACAGCTAGGCCTTATACACACGAACGTATTTTCTTTTTGTGTCCGCTCTGTTTTTTTGCGGACCATATACGGAACCATTCATTTCAGTTGGTCCACAAAAAAATAGAAGTTAATTCGTTTGCTTTCCGTTTCCGTATGTCTGTATTTTTGTTCTGCCAAAAAATAAAACACGCATTACGGACAAGGATAGTACTGTTCTATTATGGGCCAGCTTTTCCGTTCCGTAAAATTCAGAATGCACACGGACATCATCCGTGTTTTTTGTGGACTGCAAAATACATACTGTTGTGTGCATGAGGCCTTATAGAACAGTCCTTTCCTTGTCAGTAATGCGGACAATAATAGGACATGTTCTATGTTTTGCGGAACGGAAATACGGACATAAGGAAACAAAATGCACACGGAGTACTTTTAGTTTTTTTTGCGGACCCATTGAAATGAATGGTTCTGCATATAGTCTGCAAAAAAAACGTAACGGACACGGAAAGAAAATTTGTTCGTGTACATGAGCCCTTACTTTTTATTTGGTGATCTAAACACCAACCAGCATTGCATTGAAATCTTAGATTTAGTTGCCAAAGTAAATGAAAATTTTTCTCAGTGTAACCGTAGTTTCAGTTTATTTTTTATGAGGGACAGGGATGCTAAACATTTTTAAATATACTAATATACTATACTAATTAGGGGAAAACATTTTTTTATACGAGAAAACAGGGTGTATTCTTAGCAAAGCTGTAACAGCGTTGCTAAGGAGAATCTGTCTTCAGTTTACAGAAGATGCTGGGGGGTAACATGCAGAGGCTCCCAGCTGCCTCTTGTCACCTCAGTGTTAGGCCTCTTACACACGAACGTGTGCTGGCTGTGCCCACACTTGAATGTGGTCCGCGATCTGTCCATTCTGCAAAAAGATAGGATAAGTTCTATCTCTTTGCGGAACGGAAGCACGGAAAAGAACCCCGTAGTGCTTCCATTCCGTGGTTCCGTTCTGCACCGCATCTCTGGATTTGCGGACCCATTCCCGTGATACGTAATGCACATGGCTGGTGCCCCATGGACGCAATACGGCCACGGGGAACACACGGTCGTGTGCAAGAGGCCTTATCCAATACATTCCAGAACTGTAATCATAAATCAATATTAATGCGATGCGACCTCGCCATTGCTGGGAGGTCAGGATGGGAGCTGCGAGTCCGATGCGTGGAACTGGCTCGTCTGAAGGGAGCCTTAGGGCCCTTTGACACTTGCATTTTTCCTTTCCGTCCTAGAGTTCCGTTGTCGGGGCTCTAGGATGGAAAGATACTGATCAGGATTATCCTAATGCATTCTGAATGGAGAGCAATCCGTTCAGGATGCATCAGGATGTCTTCCGTTCAGTATGTGAACATTTTTTGGCCGTAGCAAAATCCGCAGCATGCTGTGGATTTTTCTCCGGCCAAAAATCCTGAAGACATGCCGTTACGCCGGATCCGGAATTAATGCCCATAAAAAAGCATTAATCCGGATCCGACTTTAAGCTAAATGTTGTTTCGGCGCATCGCCGTATCCGTCGTTTAGCTTTAAAGAATATGTAACCATGGCAGCCAGGACGCTACTAAAGTCCCGGCTTCCAAGGAAAAGCAGCGGGGAGCCGGGGGAGAAGCTACTTACCTTCCATGCGGCGGCCGGGGAGCTCCTCGATGACGTCACCGGGTCCCTGCTATGTGAGCAATGCGCCATATGGATCGTAGTAGCTTCCTGGCTGCCATGGTAACATGAAAGCATATTGAAGACTGATCAGTCTTCAAATGCTTTCAGTTGTCTTGCGTTGTGTCGGATCCAGCTGGCATTTTTGGCGACGGAAGTGCACGCCGGATCCTTACAACGCAGATGTGAAAGGGGCCTTAGTAGTGCTCAGTTACAGCTTTGCTTTGATAGAAGACTCTTTAAACTGAAACACCATTTACACAATAAAGGGTTTCTTTCAGCAGAAAAAACACTTAGGCCTCTTTCACACGGGCGTCACGTTTGACGCCCGGATCAGAGGCGGGTGCAGTGCGGGAAAATGTGCGATTTTCCCGCGCGAGTGCAAGGTGTTTTAATGCGTTTTTCACGCGCGTGGGAAAAATCGGCATGTTTGGTACCCAGCCCCGAACCTGGACTTCATCACTGAAGTCCGGTTTCGGGTTGAGTATTTTGTAGAATGTGGATTAAGGGGTAAAAATAAAAAACGTAACTCACCTTAGCCACTTGATCGCATAGTTGCGATCTCTTCTTAATTCATTAGCTGCCGTCTAAAGGACCTGTGATGAGGTCACTGAGCTCATCACATGGTCCATCACCATGGTGATGGACCATGTGATTGGACCATCACCACAGGTCCTTTAGATGGCAGCTAATGTTTGAAGAAGACAGAAGAGATCGGCAACTACGCGATCAAGTGGCTAAGGTAAGTTAAGTTTTTTATTTTTAACCCCTCCATCCACATATTACAAAGCATTCTTTATTGAGAATGCTATTATTTTCCCTTAAACCATGTTATAAGGGAAAATAATAAAGATCAGGTCCGGTCTATTAGCAACCATGCGGGAAAATTGCACTGCATCTGCACTTGCTTGCAGATGCTTGCGATTTTCCAGCAGCCCCATTCACTTCTATGGGGCCTGCGTTGCGTGAAAAACACACAATATAGAGCATGCTGCGATTTTCACGCAACGCAGAAGTGATGCGTGAAAATCACCGCTCATGTGCATAGCCCCATAGAAATTAATTGGTCAGGATTCAGTGCGGGTGCAATGCGTTCATCTCACGCATTGCACCCGCGCGGAAAACTCGCCCGTGTGAAAGGGGCCTAAACCTGGCTGACATTAACCATGTGCTAATGTCAGCTGAACCTATCTAGCCTAGTCCTGTTTTAATACATGCACCCGTTCCTGCAGAAAGTGAACTTTTATTATATGCAAATTAGCCTCTAGGAACAGGGGAAGGGGGGGGAGGGGGGCGCGTTGCCCCTGCTGCTTGAGGCTCCGTTCTACCACCTCTGTCCATGTCCTCCAAGACTTGTGTAGCGCACCAGTGGGTGTGCCTTAGAAGTGGAATAGTAGGTTCAGATCTCTCTTTGCTCTAGTGAACTCCCTTTTTCTTCCCCAATGCTCAGACACAGTTTATATGAACAATAGGCCCGTTTATTTTCAACAATGTGACCCTAAACAAAATAATGGTAAGCAGTCAAACTTGCACAGAATATTACTAGTTATAAAATTAATGCAGTATTACATGTAATGCGCGGTCAAACAGCTTCTTACACAAAAATTTCAATCAATTACACTTTTCTCCACAAGGTGTCTCTATAACAAGTTTCACTGCAAAGATAAACTATGGTGAGAACACAATAAAAGTTAGATATTGACTCTAATCAAATGAAAATACAACAGCTAAGTATATTAAACCCTGTAGAAGGCTTCCAACGCTTAAATATACCCAAAGGAAACACAAATATAGTTTGTGGCGTTATCCCGGCGTTACAAAAGAAAAGGGAAAATAGTTGGCAGCTGCATACGTTGGGGCCCGTTAAATATTTCTAACAATGGCGGACAGTGTAGCTCACTTGTGCAGGAAAAATCCTTAACTGGTGTCCAAGTCGAGAACCTATAATTCCCTGCACTTTACTAAGCTATATGATTTAGAACGGGGTCCTTAGGCTCTAAGCATTTGCCTTGTGAAGATTTCAATATCAGCATGAGAAATATACACTAGGAGAGTCCACACAGTGTCTTCCAGACAAACAGCTTGTATCAATGCAGCTGGAGGGGCATGCAGGGTATTAGTTTGTGTTGATCTCACACTCTCCTGGATGCAATGTTCATAACACTTTAGTATGGTGTGCAGATCTGTTACCTCTGAGAGCAGAAAATGCCAGCAACTCACTACCATTTTGTCTTACTCCTTCCAAGAAACAATCCACTCTCTCTCTGGTCCCAGTGCAGTATACAGCTTGATTTTCTGTCTGGCCTTGAACAGCATACACAGCATCCTTTCTCCAGCCTTCATCGCACACCCCAAAAAACTCTCCCCTTCAGGAACTGTCCTCTCCAAACTTGGTTCCTAGTGTGACACAGCAATCTTTTCTAAGTACACCCCTAGTGGGCAGAACTCTGTACTGCAACTAATTAGGGAAAGAAAAGAAAAGGTTTAGTTAGCATCAAACATCATCATTACACAAAAAGCTATGGGGTGTTACACTTGATTGACAGGACCAGGCAGCATTCACATCCTCCTGTCTGACCCTGAGTGCAGGTGAAATCTCACCCCTGTGCCATTTAGTATTCGGCGCAGGCGTCGTGAAGGAAGGACTCTTGCTGCTGTCGACTTCCTTACTGTGCATGCGCCGGATGCTAAATGGCACGGCGCAGGTGACAGATTTTACCCGCACTCAGCTTTCACTGCCGTTAAAAGGTGTTCTATGTAGGACTACCACAGTAAACACAAGGAAGAGGGATACTACCTTTAGGCTAGATTCACACAGTGTAGTGTTCATGCATTTTCTATTGGATCCAAATAAAAAAATAAGGGTGTCATTTACTAACAGAAATTTGCCCAATTTCGGCGTATTTCTGGCACAGATTGCAGGTCTAAAATAGGGGGCGTGGCATGGGTGGGGAAGGGGACGGGCCTGTTTTAGGTGTAGAAAATTGTCTAAACTTAAGCCAGCAAGGAAGCTGGGGTAGATTTAGAATGGCGGTGGATTTGCTGAAGTTATGTAGAGGCCGGTGCCTCTTCATAACTTCGGCAGATCCACCACCAGTGCACAGGGTTATTAAGACCGTTGTCTAAAATGCTGGTCTTAATAAATGACCCCCTAAGTCTTTTCTATTAACTTTTAATTAATAGATTATACCTGAGAGCCCTGGGATCAGATATAAACACACCAGTTGCCAGTGCAGGGTCATATTTAACCCCTTAGTGACCACCGATACGTGTTTTTACGGCGGTCACCAAGGGGCCTTAGGCTGTGCCGCTGCTTTTTTTACAGCGGCCCAGTCTAAGCGCTGCACGGATCCCCCGCGCAGCGGTGATCGGGAACCCGGCTCTCACATGAGAGCCGGGGCCCTGCTCTAACAGCCCGAACCGGCAGGAGTGCGGATCCGGGCTGTTTAACGCTTTCCATGCCACGGGCAATGGCGCCCTCTGCATTTAATGCAGTGACAGAGGGAGCAGACTCCCTCTGTCTCCCATCGGCAGTGCGCAAATGCGATCGTGGGCTGCCGATGTGTGTGAAGCCTACCTGGCTTCCGATCCTAGGCCCCAGTCCTTCCTGTAGTAAGATCCAGCAGGTTGTGCCTCTCTGGGGCAGTCTGCTGGTCAATGTTACAATAGCATTGCTATTAAAATGCTATTAAAAAAGTAGTAAAACATAAAAAAACGATATGTATTTGGTATCACTGTAATCATACTGACCCAGAGAATAAAGATATTATGTTATTTTTACTGAAAAATGAACGCTATCAAATTTAGAATGTAAAAACGCAGTGGCAGTATTGCTTTTTTCCCATCTCCCTCCTAGAAAGAGTTAACAAAAGTTAATCAGAAAGTTATGTGTACCCCAAAATGGCACCATTAAAAACTACAACCTGTCCCGCAAAAAAAACAAGCCCTCATAAAGCTATATAGACGGAAAACTAAAAATGTTATAGCTCTTGAAACGCTTCGATGAAAATAGGAAGAAAAAGGCTTGGTTATAAAGGCCCAAACAGGCTTGGTCAATAGGGGGTTAAAAGATTGTATACCATGTAAAATAGGATACCATCATCTGAGCTACATTTTTCCAGTTTATTAGTCTCATTCCAGATTTACCAATCCAACATTTTTTTTTTAAAAGCCACAATCAAAGTTGCTCAGTCGCTTATCTCGAGACAAAAGTTGTTAGTTTTAAAGATTCTTCATATTTGACAATGTGCAGCAAGGCAGACTCAAGCAAAGCTGACTTAGAATTTTACCCTCTAGGCTACATTTTAGCCTTTAGATCTTTAGATCATTTACATCTCCGGTACATAAATCCAGTAGTCTGTTCCTACAGAGGAACTGACTACTGGAGTTACTGTATTCTGCATAGCCTGGGGCTGCTGCACACTGCTGGATCCCCTTTGACTAAAGTGGGATTAATGGAATCCGACAGGGATCCATTGTGTTTCCGGCATAAATCCTGCTTTTGGCTGGACAAATTCTGCTGCGGCACTTATGCCGAAAACCTGCCAGATCCCCGTCAGATCTGATTATTGTCAATGGAGATGCAGGGGTGTCTGGCTATGCCGAATATAATAACTCCACTAGTCTGTTTCTTTGCAAGAAATAGATTACCAGAGTTCACTAGCGCAGATGTGAACCTACTCTTAGTGGGTTAACTTACATTTTACAGCCCTGGCCACATTCATATCTTGTGTCTTAAATAAACTTCCTGACAAAATTGACACCTTCTCTCCTCTGCTTCCGTTTTGTTTCAACTTAGCCACATACATTGTGTACAGAAATCTAATTTACTTCCTAAAAAATTATATGTTATGTATTAGTTGTATTTTTATGTTGTGCTTTGTACTTATATAGAGAGCTTATAATCTGAATGAGTATAAACAATATACTTTAGAACCAATGAATAAAAACCATCTTGTTTCTGGGCGTGCATGATTTGGAAATGGATTAACGTTGTGACTTTGTTAGTGTCTGTTGCATGCTTTTGTATACTTGGTATTATGACTGTTGACAATGTTGTGTTTGGTTTACATAAACTGCATAAATACTATTGTTCTCAGAGGCATAATTTATTAAGCAGTTATCCAATCCCGAAAAAAGTTTAGTGATGGCTGGAAAAATGTTTGAAAGATATTAAAAAAACACCTACTGAATGCCGATCTGTTCCAGTGCTCCCATCCCTGCTCCAGCCACTCAGAAAAATGCCACCACTGTGGCCAGTTAATGGAAACTGGGCCAAGGACTGGAAGGAGCAGGGACAGGAGAATTACTGCATTGAGTGGCATTCAATAGGTGAGTTTTATTTTAATTTTAAACAGTTTCTCACCCATGCCCACTATTTGGGTGGGTGGTGGGGAGTTGGATGACCCTTTTAACTCAAAGATCCTGCTGCCCAAAATCTATATGTACTGTATATATTATATGCACAGTTGTACAGTATTATTTCCATGACATGTATGTTCCAATAAAATGATATGTGACCTACTACAACTGGAAAAAAAAAAACACTTTCCATATCTGAAGTAGCCAACTTTTGCTATTCTATATCAGTATAGTATTATTTTATGGCTGGAGAGCTTACTTATACTGTGGCTATGGTGTCATGACAATCGTTGCTGACTTGACTTGTTTTCTGTAACTGGAATCATTCATTGGGCCCCTGTAACCTACTGTTATGCCGCTACTGCAAATGCCCTCATTTTTTTGCAGAGTACTAAGAATTTATACATGCAAAGATTATGTAATATTTATTTGACACAAAACCTAACACTATTATTTTCTACATTATTAAGAGTGTCACCCTTAAAGGGCTTCTGTCACCCCCCAAAAGCATTTTTTTTTTTCCCTCACTAAAAAGCTTATAGGGCGATTATTCTAAACATATTCTTGTTAACCGTTTTAGCAGGTTAATTTTGCTATAAAACGTTATTTTATATTATGCAAATTACCTTGCTACCAGCAAGTAGGGCGTTTACTTGCTGGTAGCCGCTGCATCCCGCTTGTAAAAAAACGCCCCTCCTGTGGTTGATTGACAGGGCCAGCGAGCGCTCTCCTCCTCCAGCTGGCCCTGTCTCTGTTTAAAATCTCGCGCCTGCGCCATACCGTTGAGGTACCACTGAGGAAGGAGCGGCCGAGCGAGAGTACTCCTCTCAGTGCGCCTGCGCCGACTGAAGAACGGTATGGTGCAGGCGCGAGATTTTAAACAGAGACAGGGCCAGCTGGAGGAGGAGAGCGCTCGCTAGCCCTGTCAATCAACTACAGGAGGGGCGTTTTTTTACAAGCGGATGCAGCGGCTACCAGCAAGTAAACGCCCTACTTGCTGGTAGCAAGGTAATTTGCATAATATAAAATAACGTTTTATAGCAAAATTAACCTGCTAAAACGGTTAACAAGAATATGTTTAGCATAATCGCCCTATAAGCTTTTTAGTGAGGTAAAAAAAAAAATGCTTTTGGGGGGTGACAGAAGCCCTTTAACTAGTTGTTACATTGCAAGAATATGCCATAACTTGTTGATCTGTATCCACTAATCGTTACCATGATAGGCCTTCATTACTAGTATCGCAGTGGCCACTTTGCATTTCTTGACCCAGTGATGTGCAAGTACTACAACTAAGAATAATTTACTAGCTAAAAAAATGTCAAAAGGCCCCCACGTCCCCGTCCCCAGCAAAGAGTAAATTATGGCATATCCTAGTCATCCAAAGCTATAACTTGCTGGAATTGGTAAAAACTTTGAGATGTCAACCATATGATTTTTTTCTTGTTTTATAGATTGGCCAAAGCATCTTAATTCTCTTGAAACGTATGAAGATTTTTCTGCTATTCCATCGAGTAATGATGAACTTTCAAATTCTGATATTGATGAAGAAACGACTACAACCAAAGTAATATATTTGTATTCTACAAAGGGGTTTTCCATATTGGGTCATGTTTTAGGTCATGTTTTCTTAAAGGTGTTGTGCAGTGGCATAATATTTTTGACCTATTCTCAGGATAGGTCATTAATATCAGATTAGCGGGGGTCCGACTCCCAGCACCCTTGCCAATCAGCTGTATGAAGGAGTCACAGCAGTTGTATAAGTACTACTTACTCTTAAGAGTTTATTTGCATGTCATCTCCTTTGTAAAGGCAGAGCAGTGTAATTATAACTAATGTGTCTCATTTCAAGCCAGTAGGATGACGCAACTGTAATTACACTGCACTGCACACTGCACTGCCACTACAAAGAGAATGACTTGCAAGTAAACTCTTAAAGGGGTTGTACCATCTCAGACAATGGGGGCATATCGGTAGGATATGCCCCCATTGTCTGATAGGTGAGGGTCCCAACGCTGGAACCCGCACCTATATCGAGAACGGAGCCCTGAAAGAGAAGGAGGGCACACTGCGCATGCGCAGCCGCCCTACATTCATTTTCTATGGGCCGGTGCTGGCTCAGCTATTTCCGTCATCCCCATAGAAATGAATGGGGGCATGGGCCGTGTATGCGCGGTATGCTCCCATTCACTTCTATGGGAGTAGAGCTTGGTGGTGGACGAACCCCGGGAAATCTGGGGTCCTCCAGCCACAGCTCTCCCCTCTCTGTTCTCTATATAGGTGCGGGTCCCACCAGTGGGACCCGCACCTATCAGACAATAAGGGCATATCCTAGCGATATGCCCTCATTGTCTTAGATGGGAATACCCCTTTAAGAGGAATCAGCACTTGTACACAACCTCTTCAAAAAGGTGATCAGTGGGTGTGCCAGGAATCAGACCCCTGCTGATCTGCTATTGATGATCTATTCTGAGGATAGGAGGATAGGTCATCAATATTACACCAGTGCACAACCCCTTTAATGGTAGAGGATTCCTGTTCAGATTGGGACTTTTCACTATAGACTCACAATCGACAATTTATAGCTCTATTTAATTAATGTAGATGAACAATTATACGTTGTATTTGCAAGCTTTATTTAGAAATCTGGTCTACCTAAGGCAACTTATATGCACAGTTCACTATACATTGTTTTTCTACTGCTTCTTTGTGGTTTTACACATAGAAATTATTCACAAATATTAAAGAGGTTAATCCATCTGGGACATTTTTAGCATATCAACAGAATATGCCAGAAATGTCCAATATAGGTGTAGGTCTCATCTCTAGGATCCACCCCTCTCTCAAGAAAGGGGCCCCACAGTGTATGGAGAACGAGCTGCGCATGTGCGGCCACCCCTCCGTTCACTGCTATAAACCTTCTGAAAATAGCTAAGCCAGTGCTCGCCTATTTTCAGAAGTCCTATGGTGCTGATTGTGCTGATTAGGGTCCCATTCTTTAGATAGGAATAGGTCCTGGGTGCTGCACCTGTAGGACATTAATGGCATATCTTATCAATATGCCAAAACAATTCCCATTCCTTTATCTGTTACAGTGGATGTACACGCACGTGTATTGAGCTTACAATGTACACTGTTTTCACAATTGGGCTAATTTCATAGAAAGTTAATTAAGCACTATTTAGAATGTAAAACAAAAACCCACAGAAGCTGAAAGAGGATTTCCTTTCCATCTGTACAAAAGGCTCACTAATGTCCATGCAAATAGTGTAAATTGCCCCATGTCTTGCTAAAGAGAGGAAAGCAAACATTGTATCTTTCCTACACAGATGGATAAATGTGAGCAACTGCTGTGTGCTACAATGACACTGAGGGCAAAGCCCCCCCTGCTATTTTATACACTTTTCCTAGTAAACTCTGATCTGAACAACGCTAGTGTGAAAGTATACTAAGTGCGGTAGAGTGATAGAAAAAAGCAGACCCAACAATTAAGACGTGCATGCCGCTCATTTTAAGTAATTGAATCATTCATTGAAAGGGGATTGTCCAAAATAATAGCAGTGAGGAGTTAAACTGATGAAGTCATTAATTTTGTGGAATAAAATGTTAACCTTGGCCCTTATTTAAAGGAGTTGTCCTGGTTCAGAGCTGAACCCGGACATACCCTTATTTTCACCCAGGTAGGCCCTCTGATATCAGCATCGGCTCTAATGCTTTCTTTGTCCTGTGCTGAATCGCGCAGGACAAAGGCTTTTTTTTGGAGATTCGGGGACTCTTCACGGGTAAAGTTAGATGGAGGCCTCCGCCTAGCAGTGTAAAAATGTAAACAAACTGCGCTTGCCCTGCAGGATACAGCACAGGGAACGGGAGAGAATCGGAGCACGAAATGCTCTGATGCTCATATTAAGGGGGGCTGCCTGGGTGAAAATGGGAAATGCCAGACAACCCCTTTAAGGTAGGAGGTTAGCAAATGCTGCACATTTTGGTTATAGTGCATTTCCTTTTGAAACATTGGAAATGATAAATCTCCCCCATACAGAAGTACAGCAAGTTATAGGCTGCTCTCAAATGCCTTGAAGTGACAACCAAAACCTGAAAGACGTAGAAGGAAGCGGAAAACAACTGTTTAAATAGCCAAAATGGCAAAAGCTCAGCCAAAGATCACCTCCAAGAAGATCTGAAGTTACCAGTACAAGTACTGCTACAATCAGAAGCCAAGTTACCAGCAAGAACTTCCCGCAAAGTCTCGTTGTTGAAAAAAAGATATGTCCTGAATAGGTTAAAATTTGCCAAGGAACACATTGATTGGCCAAAAGAGAAATAGTGCAACATTTTGTGGACTGATGAAAGCAAAATTGTTCTTTTTTGGGTCTAGTGGTCACAGACAGTATGTCAGAGAACCATCGAGTACTGAATTCAAGCCATAGTACACTGTGAATACAGTAAAGGATGGTGGGGCAAAAATCATGATATGGGGATGTTTCTCATAACATGGTGTTGGATTTTACATGCGAGAGATCATGGATCAGTTTGAATATATCAAAATACTTGAAGAGATTATGTTGCCCTATGCAACATGACAGTGACCCAGAACACACCAGGAAGTGAACATCTTGGTTACAGACAAACTGGATTGAGGTAATGGATTGGCCAGCCCAATCCCCTTACCCCAATCCAAGAGAGAACTCGTGGAGTAAAGTAAAAAATGCAGTTTATGAGGCAAAACCCAAAATGGTTTCCAGTCATCCTGGATTGGAATATCTGAATATAGGTGCCAGAAGTTGGTAGACTCCATGCAACACAGATGTCAAGCAGTTCTCAGAAGCAATGGGTATACCACTAAGTAAAGCGAGTAAAGCGAGATCTCAAACATTTTTTCAGTTTATATATTAAGTGGGTCATTTATCATAACATATATGCCACTTTTTGGCCTGCTCACACCACTTTTTCATAGTGCAGAGAAAAGGGGTCATGGCGTGGAAGGCCCAGCTCATTTATCATCTTCCACGCCAGTTTTAGGCGTGGAAACATTATAAATCTACGCCAGCAAGGTATAGATTCAAGTCTGTCGCATGGCCTGCCAGAGAAAGCACCAAACTTATGCAGAGGCCTGCACCTCTACAGCAGTGCAGAGGGACTTAAAGGGTAGCTGTCAAATTATTTTTTGTAGTATAGGATGTGGCTGATTAATATCACCTCGGTGCCCCTGTTTAAACTATTATCTGTGTATTCAATGACTCTCAATTTCTGAATTTTTTTCCCTTTCCTGGCTATTAATACCTGAGCAGAAAATCCCATTGCTATGTGTCCTCCGTCTCCTTGTTTCCTCATAGAGAAGATGGAGGACATACAAGCAGGCAGTCCTGCTAGGTGCTTGCGCGCTCCCTTTAGATCCTGTGCAGCAACGGCTTGAAGTTAGAGTATACCATCGGATTGGAAAAAAACTCAGATTCGATGGTATATTCTAAACCCGAGGCGTTCCCTAGGTGATGGGGACGCACCTCTGACAGGACGCTGCCATCCGCAGCACCTGAGGGGTTAATTGCGCATACGGCAGCTCCCTGTCGGGTGTCGAAATGTTTCTACATTCATTGGGGGGCATCATTGGTGGCAGAGGCAGTTCCGATCCGAGCCCCAGCAGTGTATTGCTGGGGCTCCGATCGGTTACCATGGCAGCCAGGACGCTACTGAAGTCCTGGCTGCCATGGTCAGTTAGCGCATGTAAGTATAAGGCCCCTTTCACACGGGCGAGTTTTCCGCGCGGGTGCAATGCGTGATGTGAGCGCATTGCACCCGCACTGAATCCTGACTCATTCATTTCAATGGGTCTGTGTACATGAGCGTTTTTTTTCACGTGTCACTTGTGCGTTGCGTGAAAATCGCAGCATGTTCTATGTTCTGCGTTTTTCACGCAGCACTAGCCCCATAGAAGTGAATGGCGCTGCCCACCAATGATTCTAATACTGGGTGGGGGGGAGGCGCATTTTTTTTTTTGGATCAAATATAATTTTTTATTGAAGGTTTTTTATTTTTATGTGTATAAACCAATAAAACAATCAGGAGGTTATACATTATCAGTCTCGAGTATCATTATTGTGCAACCGATACAGTGCAATACAAGCCGGCAAAAAGGACAGTACAAATGCCAGTATTATCAGAGATACACACCCCGAATAGACAGCCAGAAAAGAGCAAGGAAGAAATTGCTCAACCTACACCTCCCAATGGGACATTACAAACATTACAAACCCCCCTCCCACAACCCAACCATGAACCTCCGGGAAGACACCGCCCATGGCACAATCATAAACCGTTCAAAGTTCCAGGCGTAGCATAACTGTAAATGATTACCAGGGGTTTGTCAACCTTTCTCTCAAACATTCCCTTAGCAATACCGCCAGTGCCATACCAGGGGTAGTCAGCCAGTCGTTCCATACATTTAAGAACTTTTTAAGACCCTTCCTCCTCAGGTAAATGCCCCTTTCAAAACGTATTACAGTATTCATTTATATATTCGGTAACAGTGGGGGGGGGGGGGACTCCTGAATCCAGTACCGAGCAATGAGGACTCTTGCGCTGAATACATAAGGACTTTTTGTTATTAGCGCCTAGTGAATCCAAAACACCCAATACACAGCATTTGGGGTCATCAGGGATCTGAATCTGAGTTATTTTGGTTATAAGCTGCCTAATCCCCGTCTAGAATGCCTTCAATCTTGAACAAGCCCAGAACATATGTAGTGTTGCCGCTTCAGGCTCCTTGCAGCGTGGGCAAAAGGATTCAGATCGGAGTCCAATTTGAGACAGAAATTTAGGGGTCCTGTATACCCTATGTAACAAGTACAATTGGGATAGTCTTTGTGACTCACTAAGCGTAAGAGCCGGGGTTAGAGCAAGGATGTCATTCCACTGCTCTGTAGAGATGGCTCCCAATTCTTGTTCCCATCTGCCCTTAACTGGCAGGGGGCCCGAAGAGGCACATTTAACCAATAAGGCATTATACAGTCTAGATATCAAACCTCTAGAAGCTCCACCCTGTAATAGTTGTAACGCCAAAGGGGGAGGGCTGACAGTTGCAAAGAACCTGTAAACTGCGCTTGTAAAGCGTGCTGTAGCTGCAAATACTGGAAGAACATGGTTCTAGGAATACCAAATTCCTCCTGTAATTGGGAGAAGGATTTCATGGTCCCATCCGACAAAATGTGACCAAGAGTCAGAACACCTTTATCCTCCCAGGGAGAAAAGCCTTCCAGTCTAAACATCTCCAGGAGCTGCGGATTTCGCCACAGCGGTGTAATAGTCGTAAACGCCACTACCCCTAGCATTTCTTTAAACTTTGACCACAGCTTTGTGATCAACGAAAAAGTCGGGCACTTTCCTGTGCGATGCAATGTACCCTCCATCTCTGCCATGGCAATGGGAAGTTTCTGTTTAGCAACTACAGAGGCAATCTGGGCCAAAGGCCTCCCACTATGTGTTTGTCCCCACCTTCTAAAATGTTGGAGCTGTGCAGCAATAAAATACAACCAGGGGTTCGGGGCAGCCATACCCCCTCTTCCTTGCCCCTCTGCAACGTTTCCAAGCATATCCTGGGCTGTTTTTTCCTCCATATCAGGGAGCGAAATATACTCTGTATCCTATAAAAGATACGTTGAGGGAGCCGTATTGGGGAATTGTGCAATATGTACAGTAGCTGGGGCATCATAATCATTTTGACTAGATTACATCTACCAATCACCTACAGTGGCAGTTTGCACCAAGTATTAGTTTTCTCTACAAATTTAGACACTAGGGGCTCCACATTATTTTTTGAGATAGTCAATGGGATTAGGGGTTATCACTACGCCTAGGTACTTAAATTCCTTGACAATTTGTAATTGAGTGTCAGGAGGTTCTCGGGCCTCAGGCGAGTCAAGCGGGAGGATAACCGACTTGTCCCAGTTAATAGTCAATCCCGAGAACATCCCAAACTCGCTAATATCAGTCACTATGGAAGCAACAGAAGACTGCCAGTCAACAACATATAGAAGCAAGTCATCCGCGTAGAGGGATACCCTCTCCTCGTGGCCCCCCAAAGGGAATCCCTTCCAGATAGCAGATGCACGCAAACGACAGGCTAGGGGCTCAATCCCTAATGCGAAAAGCAAAGGGGACAACGGGCATCCCTGTCGTGTACCCCTATGAAGGGGAAACTGGGCAGAAAGGATACCGCTGGCCCTAATTCTCGCAACTGGAGAGTGATAAAGCAACTTGACCCAGGAGGTGAAGGCTGCACCAAAGCCCATAGATCCCATCACTGACCACAGGTACTCCCACTCTATGCTGTCAAAGGCTTTGGCGGTGTCTGAAGCCTTTGGCCTACCGTGGCCTACCCCCTCAGAAACATCATTCATCTCCAGCACGCCCTCAGCCGTTGGTACCTCAATTTCAGTGCCTGGGTCCTCTGCAGGTGGGGTCCGTGCGAATTTTTCTAGGCGCGCCGCAACTTCAGAGGATCTTGCCAGTGCAGGGGCACCATGTTTGCCGGGAGTCATACCGGCCGCCTCTCTCTCCCTGCGGGCGGAGCGCTTCATACCCGGAACTATGTGCGCCAGAGGGGTCTGTCACAGGTACGGGCTAGTTGTGGGCCGGTTAACGTACAGGGGCCTCAGGATGGAGCAGGATTATAGCAGCTGCCGCTCAGGAGCTCCCGTGTGTGCGCCTTCTCACATCGCCGGCCAGACCACGCCCCCCCGGCTCACTCTTATTAAATATGGGCTAAGTAAGTCTAATAGTTATTTATTCGGGAATATTATGTTATTAGTAACTACATATCTGAAAATTTAAATTAGGGTCTAAATGTGACAGTTATCCTTTAAGACTGGCGTGGAAAACACCAGTCTTAATAAATGTCCCCCCTTAATTTTTGAGTTTTAAAGAAAAATGCTGGCTCTGCTATTTTTTTGGACAGCCTAATATTTCTTTTTCTTTACTTTCCGTACCACAAACCGGATGAATTTTGTTATTGTTTTGATTTGGAATTGAATTTATAGTATTTCCTGTGCATTTGCCTTTATGGAAATAAAAGTTATTATAATGATTTTGCACTTTATTTGCTTTTTAAACTCACTGCTATTTTTTAACACTACTGTAGTAGCAGCATACATTGCCCAAATAATGTGCAGCATCTAAATACTCTCTCGCAGAGCACACATAATACTGCCATGTAGATACCACATACTGTAATACATTCATAAACTGATAAATAGTACTGGCTAATTTTACTCATTTCCTGGGGTTCCTTTAGAGGCTCACTTTGAGACAGGGACTCTAGGAAACTGCCCAGTTTGCCATACCCTAAAAAGATCCTTGATTGCAGTTCATATCTGGAAAATATTTAATTCGATATAAATGCTCCATTGACGCCATCAAATGGTACCCTAGGTATTTTGAAATCTATAGCTCTAGTTCTGCAATTAAATGGTGACTACTGTCCTTCCCTATGCAGTCTTCTGCAACTACACAATATTACTGGAATTGACCTATATATATATATGTCTGTTCTTGTTTTACTATTGCAGGTTTCCACCCTTTTCTGTGTTGAAAGTAGCTTTGAGACATGCTCACCAACAGCCTTTTCCCTTCGCCCAGGGGACGTAGTACAGTTTCAGCAATGTGGAGAGAATGGACAGTGGTAAGTATAACAAATTGAGTGAGGTCATGTTTTCATTCCAATAATAGCGCATTTTGAACACTGTGATGTTATATTGTGGCTCATATCATCTTAAATGACCCTCCTTCATTCTGGTTAATAGTTGCATACTGATATACAATCCCTTGTCCTTCCGGTAAGATATGTCACTTTCAGTCATGCTTGCCGTCCGCTCTGTGCAATGCTGTGTGAGAATGAGAGAGGCCGCAGTATAAGGGCTCATGCACATGGCTGTAGCCTGTTTTTGCGGTCTGTATATTGCGGTTACGCAAAACATGGATACCGGCCGAGTGCCTTCCGTATTTTGCAGAACAGAACGTCCTTCCATCTATAGAACAGTCCTATACCTGCCCATTATATGGACAAGAATAGGACATGTTCTATATTTTTACGATGCCATGGAACGGGCATACGGATGCAGAAAGCACTTGGTGTGCTGTCCACATCTTTTCCAGCGCCATTGAAGTGAAGGGGTCTGCATCTGACCCACAAAAAATGTGGATCAGATGTGGATCAAAATACAATTGTGTGCATGATCCCTAACAGGGAGGCAGTAATATTTGTACTGACATCAGATCCCCCTAGAAAGATGACCACTACATTACACTATAACCTAAGTGTGGCTTACCTTGCTGGCACCTAGTCATTGTGAATGTATACTTATATTAATCCCGAACTCATATTTGAAACCTCATAGTAAAAAACTGCCTATTTCCTGCACATGTGAAGGATTACCACGTGCATTATGTCGCTGCGGAGCCCTGGCCTTAAAAATATATAACATAAGTATCCCCCTATTGCTTCTCTAATGTTGCCCATGAGACATATATTAAATAATTAGTAATAATTAAAGGGGTTTTACAACACTTTCTAACTGATGAACTATCCTTTGGACCTCTAGATTAGCACCAGTGCGCCTGTGAAAGCAGTGGCCTTCTCGCAGCTTACATTATATAGAGGCTATGCTTGGTATAAGCAGCTCAGCCAAATTCACATGAAAGCTCCAGCAGATAGGTCCCCAATTAAAAAGTCTTGGAAAACCCCCTTAATTCCTTGGCCTCTCATGGTGGAAAGATTCTACTCAGAAAAGCCCTAAAAGCCTTAACTCCCCCTATGAAGGATTAGGTTGCTAATGCAATGATTTTGAATATATAAAGTTCTGACAGTGGGTTAGTTCTAGAATATTACACTGGACACTTAAAGGCTATGTACATCTTTGGGGACAATGTTTTTAAATGATTGAATTGTACTCATTTTGAGCTAAAAATCTTTTTTTTTTATTTGGTCTCAAGGTGCAGACTTGAGATTCTCTAGTAGCAGGCTCTGAATTTTTACTTTGTTCTGTCAGGCAGCTCAGCTGAGGGCTCTTTATCTCTGCTCTCTGACCTCTTAAACACTCATTATAGCTCAATTCTTATCTTATTGCTAAGAATCTGGTGCTTCATTTTTATTTAAGGTTTAGTAGATGACCGACACAAAGTGAAAGTATTATTCACAAAGTTAGACAAACACCCTTTTTGATAGAATGGCTCAATATTTTTTTTTAATAGACCAATTGAAGAAATTATTTTTTAGCCCAAAATGAGTAAAAAACTATCATAAAAAATTGCCTCCTTTGGTTACCCTTAGATTTAATAGATAAATAAATTTCTTATTAATTAGCCATTTCTATTCTTTCATTACCTGGACTATTTATTTCAATTGTACTTTTCTTCTGGCAAATCAAAGTAAAGAAAAGTATTAAAAAAGCTATTATTGCATGTTCTGCTTTAACATGTTGAGATTAAAAGCATCTCTATTAAAATGGAAGCATGACACCAGTGTAAATATAGTATTAGTGAGCTTTTTGTAACCTGGTGATCTCCTGGGATCTCTTCTACTAAATTACAAAAACTAGTCAGACTGGTTCAGGTTAATTAGAGTCAGCAAGCAACTGTCAGCTTTTGAAAGTTTTTTGACATGATGTTATTAAGGGATGAAAGGATTAAACTGTGACATCACCCACAGTGTAGAATCACTGGTTTACCCAACTTTTGTGCCTCATTTAAGCATGAGATTTTTGTTGTTGTAGTCTCTGACCATGATCAACAAACTTTACTTTACACCCTATGCTACAGTGGCAGCTGGGTGAGAGGCCTAGGTCACCTGTTTGCATCCTTTTCTTCCCAGAATTCCAGAGGAGCATGTATGGCCTATAAGTCTCCTCATGTCGATTAAGGCGCTCTCCCTAAGGAATGATACTACCCCCAAAATCCTGACTTAGACCTCTCACCCAGTTAAGCCAGTACTCTTTGCTCTGCACTGATGAGGGGTAATCACCCTGAAACAGCTGTCTGCAGATGAGATGCTGGCTTATTTATTATTCAAGTCATCTCTCAAGGCCTATTTAAAGGGTCAAACATTGTCTTATAGGATAGCTGCCTTACATCTGGTTTTATGAGAAGTAGAACTTGCTTAGACCCCATTTGCATCCCTTATTTCAAGTGAAGATGAAATGGTAGAAGATTTTAGTGCTGCTTGCAGAACTGTAAATGCAGCTCTGGATTATAATAGGATCAGTATGAGATAATTAGAGTAATGTATCTGCACAGTTAAGTAACTTTTTATGTAACTTTATTTTATGTGTGAACATATTTAAGATTAAATACTAATAAATGTAGTGTAATGTAGAGAATGATTTGTTCTTACTTTCAGGTTAGTGAAAGAGCTTGTTTCAAAACAAAAAGCCTGGGTACCATCCTGTATATTGATACCGAAAGCATCTGCTAACGTCTGTCTGAAAGATAACAGTGCAGGTAATTGTTACATGGGTGAATGAGGCTGAGCTGCGGCAGCTTCACTACTAGACACTATTGAATGGCCAAGTGCATTGCTTCATTGTTCTGCTGATCAAGGGGACGGCTAAAACGCCTGGAAAAAAGGCCATCTAAGGTTTTTGCGGACCGTATACGGAACCATTCAGTTCAATGTGTCCGCAAAAAAAACGCAAGTTACTCCATGTGCATTCCGTTTCCATATGTCTGCATTTCCGTTCCTCAAAAAATAGAACATGTCCTATTATTGTACGCATTACGGAAAAGGATAGTACTGTTCTATTAGGGGCCAGCTGTTCTGTTCCGCAAAATACGGAATGCACACGGACGCCATACGTATTTTTTGCGTGTCACAAAATACATACAGTCGTGTGCCTGAGGCCTCAGGATGATTTCACCTATCGTTTTTTGCATGCATTTTTAAACACATTTTATGCATCGGTGTTTGTGGGGGGAAAAATGTAGTTCAATCAGCTGGTTAGAAAAAAAAAAAAAAAGGCCCCAAAAACTGCAGCAAAAAATCCAGGTTCTACACATAGGATGTGTTTTTTGGCAGCTGACGTTAGTAGTGATTTTTAAACAAAATATTCCATCTCCTAATTCTGCATGGAATTCTATGGAAAATATTTAGTGAGGGATAAACTTAGTTTTTTGTATTGAGTGGGTCAGTGGTGTTTTTTTGATAACAGCATACTCAGAGTGTGGTGTTTGTTTGTTTTTTCAAAGTCCCATAGGCTATAGGGGAAAACACTGAAATAACTCAAAGAAAAACGTGTAGTTATAAAGAAACACCAGAATTTCTTGTCATTTGATTACAAATAAAAAAAAGCATTAAAAAAAGACTGTGTCTGGTGTGCAGGTAGGACACTAGTCATGGAGGCCACTAAGAGACCTCTGGCAGATTTTAAGGGATTTTCATGAAGAAGCCAAGTAACTGTAATGATCACCACTAGCAGTCTGGTGCTTTTGCTCTTACCAGATTTGGGTAATATCTGTGAAAGAATAATGCTGAGCATTGAGACTGATATCAGAATTAAAGAAACATCACAGGTGTGGTATTGGAAAATCTTCTTCAGACCTCATCAGTTTTATCTAAGGCTAAGGCCTCTTTCACACTTGCGTTGTTAGGATCCGGCGTGCACTTCCGTCGCCGGAAATGCCCGCCGGATCCGTAACAACGCAAGTGAACTTAAAGCATTTGAAGACTGATCAGCCTTCAAAATACTTTCAGTGTTACTATGGCAGCCAGGACGCTATTAAAGTCCTGGTTGCCATAGTAGTAGTGGGGAGCGGGGGAGCAGTATACTTACCACCCGTGCGGCTCCCGGGGCGCTCCAGAATAACGTCAGAGCGCCCCATGCGCATGGATCATGTGATCCATGCGATCATGTGATCCATGCGCGTGGGGCGCCCTCACGTCACTCTGGAGCGCCCCGGAAGCCGCACAGGCGGTAAGTATACTTCTCCCCCGCTCCCCACTACACTTTACCATGGCAACCAGGACTTTAGCGTCCTGGCTGCCATGGTAACCATTCAGAAAAAGCTAAACGTCGGATCCGGCAATGCGCCGAAACGACATTTAGCTTAAGGCTGGATCCGGATTAATGCCTTTCAATGGGCATTAATTCCGGATCCGGCCTTGCGGCAAGTGTCAGGATTTTTGGCCGGAGCAAAAAGCGCAGCGGTATTTTCTCCGGCCAAAAAACGTTCCGGTCCTGAACTGAAGACATCCTGATGCATCTTGAACGGATTTCTCTCCATTCAGAATGCATTGGGATAATCCTGATCAGGATTTTTCTGGCATAGAGCCCCGAGGACGGAACTCCATGCCGGAAAAGAAATACGCAAGTGTGAAAGAGCCCTTAGTGACTAGGAATGAGCGAACTTCAGGTTTTGAAGTTGGAGTTCAGGTATATGCTGAATTGCGTTATGGATTCCATTACCACGGACCATAATGCAATTCCATGACGGAATGCCTTTAGAGGCATTCCATCATAATAAAAGGACTCCTGCATAACAGAAACCGGACGGGTCCTTTATGCTGGCCATAGACTTCTATTATGACGGAATGCTTCTAAATGCATTCCGTTATGCATTCCGTCATGGAATTGCGTTATGGTCCGTGGTAACAGAATCCATAATGCAATTCAGCATATACTGAAATCGATCTTGAAGTTTGCTCATCCCTATTAGTGACATCTCAGCTATAGCTTGCCAGTTTCAATGTAGGAGTCTATGAAGACAAATGAAAAAAGTATTTTGGCATAAAACAGCAGCTTGGCAAAGATTGAGTACAGTGAAAATATGCAATCCCATGCAATCTCAAACTATAGTATGCCACACCAAATAAACGTGCACATCATAAGCAGTAAAACCAAATCTTTATTGACACAAATCCAAGTCTACACATAAAATGACAGCGGTATATATACACAGGAACAGACAGAACCATATATATATACCGCTGTCATTTTATGTGTAGACTTTGATTTGTGTTAATAAAGATTTGGTTTTACTGCTTATGCTGTGCATGTTTATTTGGTGTGGCAGATCGTAGGTGATTGTGCATGGCATTTACATGTGTTTGAGCTGTCTATTAGGTGTACCCAAACTATAGTACCAGCACCACACTGTCTCTGCAGGGTGAAAGCAATGCAGTGAATATACAGAGAAGACCGCAGGCTGAAAGGAAACCCCAACATATAGCTAAAACTTTACAGAAACTGCCCCAAAATAATTGATAAGGCAATTTCCCACAAGTGTATTCAGAGTGGAAAATACTTTCCGCGGGAGAGCAGTATTTTCCAGACTGAACAATGCTCCTGTTACACAGACTCACGGCATTTTGATGCTGTGTGTTCCTGCCTAACCTTGGATCGACGGAACTGTACTCACATAATGCCGTAAGCACAACTCAGTAGAGCCACAGTCAGACTTCACAGCATTATAAATCATTATAAAGCCATAAGCCCGTGTTACAGGAATAGTGTTCATCCTGGAAATACGGCTCTCACATGGACCGTATTTCCCACATTGAATATGCTCATGTGAATTTGCCCATACACTGACTCCGGAAGTAGCCAAGTCTGAGTTGAGAGCTCAAGACAGTTCAGATTTTGTGGCTGAGGAAAAATGAAGAAAAACTGCTCTGTCCAGCTGATAGACATCTATCCACAGTCAGTTTATGACTAATCCAAAAGAAGGTTTTTTTAAACACCGGTAGCAATCATTTACAATTGTTGTGATCTTAGATACTGTTTAGAGGTCTGTTTCCACAATCTTGTCTGTTAGAGTAAAATAAGCCTAGCGGACAATTTAGTGTATATTTTTTTTGCCAAAGCCTAACATGAGTAAAAGTACAATGGAAAGTAATAGTAATAGTATAAAAGAAAGATGCATCAACAATTGAACTGTTGGACTCCGTCGGTGAACAGCCTGTCGGATCTGTCCTGCCGCTAGTGAATGTGTGCCCCGGACTACTGCTCCGGCCCCATTGACTATAATGGGGCCAGGGTGGAGTTCCGGCAGGGGCACGGCAGCACACGCCGAGACTCCGCTGGAATAAAACTACAACATGTCGTAGTTTTATTCCGGCGGCCTCTTGGCGTGCGCTGCCTTGCCTCCGCCAGAACTCCGCCCCGGCCCTATTATAGTCAATGGGGCCGGAGCGGTAGTCCGGGGGCACACGTTCACTAGCGGCAGGACAGATCCGAAAGGCTGTTCACCCGACGGAACAGCCTGCCAGAGGTCCGTGCCGCTAGTGTGAAAGTAGCCTAACATATTTTTAAAGAATTTTTGATATTATTTTTAATTTTCCGTGTCAATATATTTAAACAAAAAACATAAAATCCTGCAGTTTTGACACTGGCCACTAGGTATAATACTGGACTCCACTTCCTGATCTGTACAGATCACTTTACTGCGGTTACCTGCTTATCTGTTATTCTAATCCTGTCTGTAATGATGTCACCTCTGTGTATAGATAAGACAGGATCCACCATTCACAATAGGTGATTGTAAAATCTTACCCTTTCCTTATACAATGCTACACACAAGAGTAGTTTGTAGAATTTGTTTTATAAGTTCTCATTTTTATCTTTCTGTGTAGAATACTGCTTCGTTAACTTGACTGTTAAGTTGAGGTCCAAGATAGTGGCAATAATTGTCTATTGTTTTTTTGTTTTCCACATCTAAACATAATGGACTTGTTATTTCCTCTTTCTAGAGGGAATATTATGTCTCCTCAGTTCTTTTAATTAAAATACATGTACATATTGTGACACCTACAGGCACCCGGCCCAACCATTCAGCAAAAATACAGTATAAGGGTACTTTCCCACTAGCGTCAAAGTTTTCTGTCATAGAGTTCCGTCCTCGGGGCTTTTTGTCTTGTAAAAGGTGCCATGAAATGCATGTTGTGTATTTTACAAGTATTTATTTGTAACACAGTGTTTTACTTGTGTTTTTAACTATACAGAGGTCAATGGGAAGGTTTCATACCCAGAGCATGCTGCAATTTATAAAAAAAACTTCAAGGGAGCAAAAAACACAAAAACAGAAAAGTTTGTAGGATGTTTCATGTTAAACTGTGTATAATATCTGGACACAATGTTTTTTGCTCTAAAAAAAAAAGCCAACTAAAAAAAATGTGTTTTTCGGGAAAAGAGAATTATTGGGAAGATTTATCAAACTGGTGTAAAGTAGCACTGGCTTAGTTGCCCATAGCAACCAATCAGATTCACTTTTCAAAGGAGCTGTGAAAAATGAAAGGTGGAGTCTGATTGGCTGCTATGGGCAACTAAGCCAGTTCTACTTTACACCAGTTTGATAAATCTCCCCCTATGTATGCAAACACTGTTATAAGGAGCGGCTACAAGGTGATCACCAGCCAGAACGAAGAGTAGAGGTGATCCCATAGAGATGAATGGGATCGCAACACCAGTTGCAAAAAATCCAACACTGCTGGATTTCCATTTGTTTCTATGGAATTACTGCCACTCTGTGATCCTGGCCACCACCAGTGTTGCTGTGTAGCCATACCCTAAATATGATGCAGTCACTTGACGGTACACACGTTTTACATTTTAGGCATTTCAGGCTTGAAGGGGTATTCCAGAATTTTACTATTGATGGTCTATCTTCAGGATATGCCATTGGTATCTGACCAGTGGCGGTCTGACACCCTGCACCACACAGCAGCTCCAGCACAAGAACTACATTGTGTAATGGAGGGAACTGGTTACGGCTGTGCTGCTCCAGTTCACTCTAATGGGAATAGCCCGACAATAACTAGCTCCGTCCACTTCACAATGGATTGAGCTGTGTAGTACCGGTGCTGCGGGGGGCGGAGTGCCAGACCTCCGTCAATCAGATATCAAAGACCTATTCTGTGGAAAGACCATCAATACTAAAATCCAGGATTAAAAATGTCAGCCATTGTCTTTCTCTCTACAACAGATCATGTACTATGCCACTACACCTAATATACTAATAGTTAGATCTTCTTAAGCTTACAGTGACACGAATCAGATGACAGCAGTTTCTACCAATATGAAAGAGAAGCAGAATGAACATAAAAGAAGTCTTGTGGCTGAGCAGAAGGCTGTAAGTTGAACTTGGATGAGCTGCATCTTTCTGATCCAGTGAGCTACAATGCCACCAACATTGCCTCACCCGTCATGGAGCTACAGATAAATGGCTTGAAGTTGCTGAGTAGCTGTGAGAAGATCTGCAGGAGCTCTTCATCCCTACAAATGGCCTATATTAGGCCTACAGCAGAGAGAAATCTGAACTATGCACTTGGCCACCTCCATTGACAGACTATTTTATTTGTATATTGTGGTCATTTCCTATCGACTTGATTTACATAGATTTTTAAATGCACAGATCAAAGCTTTACTGCAGGAATAACTAAAGAAGCACCTTCCAAAAATGTCTACAAACACCCAGTCTGTGCAGCTCCTCTGTTCAGGAGTGACAAATGTATTGTATCTTGAGTATAACTGGGGAGGAGTATGTTGTATAGGAATTGACTCTTCTTTGTGTCATAATTTGTGAGGATTATCTCTTTCTGGAAACTTATTTATTATCTTACAACAGGACAGAATGTAGATTAACAGTCATTTTCTCCTTTTTAAGCCAGAATGACTAACTTGTACTTTTAAATGGCCACCTCTTCCTGGCTTATTGTTAAATGTCAAGAAAGGGTTGACTAGAAGAATCTATGTCGGTAAATCATTTATAGACATAGGCAATTTGTTTAGCATCTGTCTGTATAGAACATTTTTTCATGAAAGGTGACACCATAAGACATTGACACTGTATTGCTGGTGATGTGTATACACATGTTCACAGAAGATGATGAACTGTTTCACAATATGCAAGGTCCCATCCTTTTTCTGTGTGTCATACTTAATAGTGTAGGTTTTTATACATTTTCTTAAATAAGGATCCAAATTTTGGATCAATGATGTTGGCTTACGGTCGTGGTACACCATGAACTTTCTTGTATTACTGTTGTAGGAGCCTCAAAAGACACCATTGTGCTGCTCGAGGTCCCTGATCCTCATCAAAATCTCAGTCTATCGGCCCCTTAATGTTTTTCAATTTTTAACTTCACAAACTGATACTTGAAAATAAGCACTTACTGTAGATGTTTCACTTGCTGACTCTTCTGATAAAGCCCTAATCCATCCTTTTTGGTTGTTCAGGACTTGCCACATCTTACAATGTTTCACTGTATGGATGGCTGGTACCATCTGTTGTGGGATCAGATTAAGGCCTTATTCATATAGTCCTAATGTGGGTAAATTATAGTTTCATATTACTGCCACAAATCCCACCTTCGCCAGAAGTCTACTGATCAAAGCTAACATCATCATAGGGATCTATGATGCTGCGAATTTGGGTCATTAGACCCACTGTTGGGCTGGGATTTTGGCCATAATACAGAATCTAGAATGTGCCTAACAGTAGGTCATTTGTGCAGAGCATACGCGGAAGGCTTGAGAAAATGTGTTGTTTCTCATGACAGATCCTTTACTATTCTTTTTTTAATATATAGGATTATTTTATAAATGTTAAAACACTGCTCACATGGTAGTTATGATGGCTCTTGGAAGTCTTCCTTGCAGCATTAAGCTGAAGAAATACCGTATTTTTCACCCTATAAAATGCACTGGCCCATAAGACGCACCTAGGTTTTAGAGGAGGAGAATAAGAAAAAAATATTTTTCATTAGACCTTCAATCAGACCTCAGCTCAGACCCCAATGTTAATAAGTTCCCAATAAAACCTCAGATAAGACCCCCAATGTTAATAAGACCCCAATAACACCTCAGATCAGATCCCCAATCAGACCTCAGCTCAGACCCTAATGTGAATGACCCCCAATCAGACCTCAGATCAGAGCCCCAATCAGAACTCGGCTCAAACCACAATGTGAATGACTCCCAATCAGACCTTAGATCAGAGCCCCAATGTAAATGACCCCCCAGACCTCAGATCAGAGCCCCAATATGAATAAGAACCCCACCATTCAGACCTCAAATCAGACCCTCAACATCAATGACCCTCAGACCTCAGATAAGAGCCCCATTATTAATAACTCCCCCCCCCCCTTTAGACCTCAGATCAGACCCCTGAATGTGAATGACCCCTAGACCTCAGTACAGACCCCCTTGCTCAGAGCAAATAAAATAAAAAAATACACTTACCTCTCCTGCTCTGGACACTGCCATTGCCAACTCTGTTCCCATGATCTTGCTCCATCTCTTCCTGCTGCGTGCTCTACTGTGACCCGACGCACACAAGTGATGCATTCACCGCTTCCTGGTCGTCTGCTACTAATGAGTGCTTCCATAATGGAAGAGCTCATTAGTATTCACCCCATTGGCGTTTTCCCCACACTTTGAGGGGTAAAATGTGTATCTCATTGGGCGAAATACGGTATTAGTTGCAGTAAGCTTGTTAAAGCCCTCTACAACACTTTCACTTTCATTGACAATGATAAGCAGCCATCAGTATTATATGACTCAACCTATGAAGAAGTGTGGACTGCAGTAATAACTTAAGCTGGCCTACCCCCATACAGTAGATACAAGAAGTGTAGTGCAACTACAGAACCACAATGTCTACACTATATAAAACTTGCAAACATTCCAAATTTAACTGTGGCATTCACTTTGATACAGAAGTGGTCATAAAATATTTTAACAGTATTCAAAAATTGTGCACGCCTGGAAACTCAATGATTGATGTATCTAAATATAACATGACATGACTTGTTGTTCCTTTTTTATATTTTCTGACTTCATGTCTTTGAATGTTACTTGCCGAACTCTGTAAGTGCAGAAGATGATTGTCTATTTGATGATCCGTATGTATCACTGTTACATAAGTATATACGCATGTTGGGGTCATGTATGAAAGTTCACACAAATACTTGGATATAGCAAGAAAGAAAACCATGGAGGTGATTTCTCAAAACTAGTGTAAAGGAAAAGTGACTTAGTTGCCCCTAGCAACCAGATTGATCATTTTATTCTCTAAAGGAGCTCTGAAAAATGAAAGGTGGAACCTGATTGGTTGCTATGGGCAACTAAGTCATTTCCCCCTTGCATGAGTTGTAATAAATGTCTCCCCGTGTCTCCAATATTTTACAGATATCCTTACACACAATTTCCTCTGAGCTGTCATCGCGAGCTCATCTATGTAGATGACATGGGGACATTTTAATGTCTGCAGCCTCCTAGAACACTTTTCATACAGTACATATCCCCATTGTTTTTACAATTACTTACTATTTGAATGCTGTAAAAATGCTGATTTTTTTTTTAAACTTATTAAATTATAAATTCTTCATTGCTTATGAAATATTTTTTTTATCTTGCATACATTCCTTTTTTTTCAGCTGACCAAGCCTGGAGATATGTTCCTAGACGGTTGGTGGATTATATTGCGACTAGTGTCACCCTATTAACCAGCTAACAGTTTTCCCCGAGCTCAGCTCGGCTCTGGGAAAAGCACTTGGGCTACCTTCACACCTCCGGTCTAAGGCTACGTTCACACGACGACTTGTCGCGCGACAAATAGGGCACAACTTCACTGCAACATTTGTCGCGCGACATTTTGTTGCAGAACCACAATGATTATTGTCGCGCAACAATTTTTATAATGGGAGTCTATGGTGTCACATTGCGACATGCGACATGCTGCGACTGCGACAGTCGCAGAAAAACCCATCTTGAATTGATTTTTTGCGACTGTCGCGTCACAGTCACAGCATGTTGCATGTCGCAATGCGACACCATAGACTCCCATTATAAAGATGTCGCGCGACAAATGTCGTCGTGTGAACGTAGCCTAAATTCCGGCAGAGAACAGCCTCCTGTAGTTTACCAGATCTGGCACTGCTGGAGGTGGATGGAATGTCCGCTGGCTCCATATGCTCCGCATGCTGCGGTTTGTGTCCAGGCGATTCTCCATTTGTCTGCCAGGACAGCGTGCTGGAGTTTCACACTGGAAGTTAATAAAAACCTATTAAATGCCATTTAAGTGGACAAACAATTGTTATTCAGTCATTTGTCCCCATATAATGTGTCAGCAGCACATTCCCCTTTAACCACTTGAAGACCACAGGTTTATACCCCCCTAGTGACCAGGCCCTTTTTTACAAATCCGCACTACACTACTTTCACCGTTTATTGCTCGGTCATACAACTTACCACCCAAATGAATTTTACCTCCTTTTCTTCTCACTAATAGAGCTTTGATTTGGTGCTATTTCATTCTTGCTGACATTTTTACTTTTTTTGATATTTTACTTTTTTTGGCGAAATTTTTTCAAAAAAATGACATTTTTCACTTTCTGTTGGAAAATTTGCCAAATAAAACTACATTTCTCTATACATTTTTCACTAAATGTATTGTTCTACATGTCTTTGATAAAAAAATTCTATAAGTGTATATTTATTGGTTTGGGTAAAAGTTATAGCGTTTACAAACTATGGTGCAAAAAGTGAATTTCCGCAATTTGACTTTCTGAGCGCCTGTCCTGTTTCCTGACGTGCTACAATGCCCAGACAGTAGAAACACCCCATAAATGACCTCATTTCGGAAAGTAGACACCCTAAGGTATTTACTGAGGGGCATAGTGAGTTCATGGAAGTTTTTATTTTTGTCACAAGTTAGCGGAAATTGTTTTTGTTTTTTTCAAAAAATTTCATTTTTCGCTAACTTGTGACAAAAATAAAAACTTCCATGAACTCACTATGCTCATCAGCGAATACCTTAGGGTGTCTACTTCAGAATGAGTCACTTGTAGGTATTTTTACTGCCCTGGCATTTTAGGGGCCCCTAAACGTCAGAAGCAGTTTGGAATCCAAATGCGTAAAAATGTCCTGTGAAATCCTAAAGGTACTCATTGGATTTAGGGCCCTTTGCGCATCTTGGATGCAAAAAAGTGGCACACATGTGGTATCGCCGTACTCAGGAAAAGTAGAGCAATGTGTTTTGGGGTGTATTTTTACATATGCCCATGCTGGGTGTGAAAAATATCTCTGTAAATGACAACTTTTTCCATTTTTTATACAAAGTTGTCCATTTACAGAGATATTTCTCTCACCCAGCATGGGTATATGTAAAATACACCCCAAACACATTGCCCTACTTCTCTGAGTGCGGCGACTACATGTGTGACACTTTTGCAGCCAAGGACGCAAAGGGCCCTAAATCAATGAATACCATTAGGATTTCACAGGACATTTTTACGCATTTGATTCCAAACTACTCTCTGCTTTAAGGGCCCTAAAATGCCAGGGCAGTATAAATACCACACAAGTGACCCCATTTCGGAAAGTAGACACCCTAAGGTATTCGCTGAGGGGCATAGTGAGTTCATGGAAGTTTTATTTTTGGCACAAGTTAGCGGAAATTGATTTTTTTTTTTTTTTACAAAGTCTCATATTTCACTAACTTGTGACAAAATAAACTTTTACATGAACTCACCATACCCCTCACGGAATACCTTGGGGTGTCTTCTTTCTAAAATGGGGTCACTTGTGGGGTATTTATACTGTCCTGGCATATTAGGGGCCCCTAAACGTCAGAAGCAGTTTGGAATCCAAATGCGTAAAAATGTCCTGTGAAATCCTAAAGGTACTCATTGGATTTAGGGCCCTTTGCGCATCTTGGCTGCAAAAAGTGGCACACATGTGGTATCGCCGTACTCAGGAGAAGTAGGGCAATGTGTTTTGTGGTGTATTTTTACATATACCCATGCTGGGTGTGAGAAATATCTCTGCAAATGACAACTTTTTCCATTTTTTATACAAAGTTGTCCATTTACAGAGATTTTTCTCTCACCCAGCATGGGTATATGTAAAATACACCCCAAACACATTGCCTACTTCTCCTGAGTACGGCATACTACCATGTGTGCCACTTTTGCAGCCAAGGTGCAAAGGGCCAAATTCCAACGAGTTCCTTTAGGATTTCACAGGACATTTTTACGCATTTGGATTCAAACTGCTTCTGACGTTTAGGGGCCTATATGCCAGGACAGTATAAATGCCACACAAGTGACCCCATTTCGGAAAGTAGACACCCTAAGGTATTCGCTGAGTGGCATAGTGAGTTTATGGAAGTTTTTATTTTTGGCACAAGTTAGCGGAAATGTTTTTTTTTTTTTTTTTACAAAGTCTTATATTCCACTAACTTGTGACAAAAATAAACTTTTACATGAACTCACCATACCCTCACAGAATACCTTGGGGTGTCTTCTTTCTAAAATGGGGTCACTTGTGGGGTATTTATACTGTCCTGGCATATTAGGGGCCCCTAAACGTCAGAAGCAGTTTGGAATCCAAATGCGTAAAAAATGTCCTGTGAAATCCTAAAGGTACTCATTGGAATTTGGGCCCTTGCGCATCTTGGCTGCAAAAAGTGTCACACATGTGGTATCGCCGTACTCAGGAGAAGTAGGGCAATGTGTTTTAGGGTGTATTTTTACATATACCCATACTGGGTGTGAAAAATATCTCTTTAAATGACAACTTTTTCCATTTTTTATACAAAGTTGTCCATTTACAGAGATATTTGTCTCACCCAGCATGGGTATATGTAAAATACACCCTAAACACATTGCCCTACTTCTCCTGAGTACGGCGATACCACATGTGTGCCACTTTTGCAGCCAAGTGCAAAGACCTAAATCCAATGAGTACCTTTAGGAGGGCATTTTTACGCATTTTTCTTCTCTTGCTTTAGGGCCCCTAAAATGCCAGGTCAGTATAAATACCCCACATGTGACCCCATTTTAGAAAGAGGACACCCCAAGGTATTCTGTGAGGGCATGGCGAGTTCATATTTTTTTTTTTTTCGCACAAGTCAGCGGAATTTGATTTTTTAGTTTTTCTCACAAAGTCTCCCTTTCCGCTAACTTGTGACAAAAAGTTCAATCTTTCATGGACTCAATATGCCCCTCAGCGAATACCTTGGGGTGTCTTCTTTCCAAAATGGGGTCACATGTGGGGTTTTGTACTGCCCTGGCATTTGAGGTGCTCCGCAATCATTACATGTATGGCCAGCATTAGGAGTTTCTGCTATTCTCCTTATATGGAGCATACAGGTAATGAGATTTTTTTTCCGTTCAGCCTCTGGGCTGAAAGAAAAAATGAACGGCACAGATTTCCTCATTCGCATCGATTGATGTGGATGAAAAAATCTCTGCCAAAAAATATGCAAGAAAAAAAAGGGGCCTGGCGATTGCCAGGACATAGAGGCTCCGCCCAAACATCCATACCCACTTCAGCTCCTATGTCCTGGCAAGCGTGATTTCTCCATTCACATCGATCAATCGATCGCTGTGGAGGAAGACATCTTTGCCAGATTTTTGATACAAAGTGTTTGCCAAAGCATATGAACTCCAACACCTCTCCTCAGCTCATATGCCTGGGCAAGCGTACCTGTACTGCAGAGGAGAAATCTCGTCTTGCAGCGCCGCAAACACCGACTTCACGTGTCTTCTGATAGCAGCGCAATGCTTCTCTCAGAATGCACATCAGTGCTGCAGCTGGCTCTTTGCTTGATCCACCTAGAAGGTAAAAAAAAAAAAAGAAAGAAAAAACCAGGCAGCAGCGCAATAATTTTATTAACATTAACTTTATAGAACATTAGAAACCGAGCGTTAACTTAAACATTTGAAACATAACTTGAACTTTTTGCTTACCTGTGGATTTTTTTTGTTTTTTACCTTAAGGCCCCATGCACACGGCCGTGAAACTCGGCCGTGCATGGACCGTTGTATCTCGGCCTGGCAGCCATCTGACAGCAGGAGTGCACGGCGTCACTGGTTGCTATGGCGCCGTGCGCTCCTGCTGTCAGATGGATGCCAGGCCAGATCCACGGTCCATGCACGGCGTGTTCACGACCGTGTGCATGAGACCTAGAGGATAAACCTCTCCTTCCCGTGGGACAATGTGCAAAGCACAAATCACCCAGAGCTGTGGCGAAGTACATTATGCACTTTGTCCCAGGTGAAAGGAGAGGTTTGCAGCAGCTCTGTGTGAAAGGGCCCTTGCACACGGCGTTGCTCACGCATGGTGATCGCAGAGGGCGCCTGGCCTGACTTCTCCCGCACAGGCGGGGTCGCATAGCATCATATTGATTTATGATGCTATGTAACCCTACAGTTCTGGAATGCATTGGATAGCACTGGCAGCAGCAGTATGCCAGTGCTGTCCAATGCATTCAAAGCTGTAGGATACATAGCATCATAAATCAATATGATGCTATGCGACCCCGTCTGTTTGAAAGTCGGGACGGGCGCTCACTTGCGATCACCATGCGTGGCTGCGCTCATGTGCAGGACCCTAAGACTCTTGTGTGCCTGGCCTGTGTCTTGCAATCCCTATGCTAATAATGTACCTGGGTGTGATACTTGCGAAGCACTCCCTATGCATAGGGCAGGCTGGTCAGGACAGTCAGGACAAAAAACGGTGGTGTCACGCCTTAGTCCACTCCTGCTACAGACACGACATCTTTTTCTTGGGAGCGGTGGCTTGGGGTACCAGGGAAGACACTGGGGAAGTGTCTCTCATGTAGCCGACTCACTACATCGGGGACTTGGGGCACAGAACCTCCTGGATACAGGAGTTCCGAAATGATCTCTTCCTGGAATTTAAGGAAGGATCCCGTTCTCCCAGCCTTACTGTAGAGAACGTAACTGTTATATATGGCCAATTGAATCAAATATACAGACACCTTTTTATACCAGCGTCTGGTGCGTCGGGAAACTAAATATGGAGCCAACATTTGGTCATTGAAGTCCACCCCTCCCATGTGGAGATTATAATCGTGGACTGAGAGGGGCTTTTCAATGACTCCTGTCGCCCGTTCTATTTGGACAGTCGTGTCTGCGTGAATGGTGGACAGAAGGTAAACGTCCCTCTTGTCCCGCCACTTCACCGCGAGCAGTTCTTGGTCACACAAGGCAGCCCTCTCCCCCGTGCAAGTCGGGTATTAATGAGCCGTTGGGGAAGCCCGGCGACTAGGCATGCGGTGCCACAGCATTGGATTCCGACTAGATGTAAGTGCCGAAGAGGGCCACACTTGTGTAAAAATTGTCCACGTATAAGTGGTACCCTTGCAGACTAAGGGTGACACCAAGTCCCAGACAATCTTGCCACTGCACCCCAGGTAGTCAGGGCATCCGACCGGCTCAGTTTTGAGTCTTTTCCCTCATAGACCCTAAAGCGATATGTATAGCCTGTGGCCCTTTCACAGAGCTTATACATTTTGACCCGTACCGGGCGCTTGCTGGGGATGTACTGTTTGATGCCAAGGCGCCCGGTGAGTGTACGAGGGACTCGTCTATGCAGATGTTCTGACTGGGGGTATACGCATCTGCAAATTTAGATGACAAATGGTCTATGAGGGGCCGAATTTTATGGAGCCGGTCATAAGCAGGGTGGCCTCTTGGATGACAGGTTTCATTGTCGGTGAAATGCATAAAGCGCATGATGACCTCAAACCGTGCCCTGGACATTGCAGCAGAGTACATGGGCATGTAATGTATTGGGTCTTTAGACCAATATGACCGCAATACATTTTTTAGTTATGCCCATGCTGAGGGTAAGGCCCAAAAATGTTTTAAATTCGGAAGCGGTGACTGGTTTCCACCGGAAAGGCTGGGCATAGAAGCTTTCCGGATTGGCGGTTATATATTGTGTGGCGTATCGGTTGGTTTCTGCCACAACTAAGTCGTAGAGATCCGCGGTGAAGAACAGCTCAAAAAATTCAAGGGCCGATCTGAAATTGGCTGTCTCCATGCGAACTCCTGACTGGGCGGTGAAAGGGGGCAATACGGGTGCGGCGGAAGGAGGGATTGCCAATTAGGGTTTGCCAGCACCTCTGGGAGACTAAGGGGTCTACGGGCCTGAAGCGCGGTGGCTGCGACGGGGAGTTAGTGCACGTGCCACCGTACCAGCAACTGCCCTTCTGGTGCTCGCCACTTCACCAGGGAATACGGCAGTGCTGGTAGAAGGTCCAGGATGTGCTGCGCTGCCGGTGTATGCCGCACCATCAAAAGGTCAGCGCTAGCACCACTCTGCTGCATATGAGGCTCATCACGCGGGATATGCGAAACACTGACATGGGGTCGGGTGCGCCTGACCGTAGCAGGGACCTCAACCTCGTCATCTTCGCTAGCGGTTAGAGTGCCACTGCTGTCTACAGGTTCATATTCTGAACCACTGGATTCAGCGGGTGAAGCGTCCCCATCGCTTTCATCCATCACGGCCAGAATCCTGTAGGCCTCTTCAGCGGAATACCCCTTTTTGCCATTTTGGAGTAACTAAATTTAGGGGTATTCCTCTGAGACTACCCAGGAAAAGAGCACACCTACCTAGTAAAGGGAGTGCTTGCGAGTAGCAGCTGCGATCGCTAATAAAGATCCAATAACTCAAAAGTGATCTTTTATAGCGGTGCAGCGATTTTACTGTGTTTTTGCAGTGATCAGAAAAAAAAATTCTGTCACTGCGGTGGGCGGACTGAGACGCAAGTGTGCGCACAAGATCAGGCCTGATCAGGCGAACAATGCGTTTTTATAGAGCCTAAAGTGACCCTACTGATATAGATCTGATTGCGATCAGTCTTGATCACTTACAGATACTATATTAGTATTAGTGCTGATAGCGACAGTGATGGCGCTAATCAGCGACTAATAAGTGACTGTGCTGGTGCGGTGGGCTGGGCGCTAACTACCTAACAAGTAGCTAACTACCTGACGGTGATTAGGGACCCTTATAGGGGGTGATCTATGACAGGGGGTGACAGAGGGTGATCAGGGGGTTTATATGGGTAATCAGTGGCTACTAAGGGGCTACTAAGGGGTTAATAACTGACAAAGGGGGTATGTAATGTATGTGTGGTGATTTGGTGTACTTACTGAGCTGCTTGTGTCCTCTGGTGGTGGATCCAGCAAAGGGATCACCAGAGGACCAAGCAGGACTTATATCAGACGCTATTTTGTAAATAGCGTCTGATATCTGATTTTAATAGGTCGATTTAAAAATTACAGCCTGCCAGCCAATGATCGCGGCTGGCAGGCTGTAGTTTCACTTCTCCTCTGTGCGTCACAGTGAACGCGCGCGCGTGCGCGCGCGCGTTCATGTGAAATCTCGGGTCTCACGAGATGACGCCGATAGGCGGCAGTGAGACCTGAGAGAGCCGCCGCGCTGACGCCCATCGGCGTTAGCGTGGCGGCAAGTGGTTAACACCAATGTGCTGCTCTCAAACTATTTTAACTGATTTAATGCCACATAAAAGATTAAATCACTCAACATTCATTCCCAATCATTGGCCAATATAAATCGACCTTGTAAGTTACCAGATTGTACTGCACATTGTTTTAACAGAGCCCAGAGAGACAATTTACTGAGAAGCTAATTCAAAGGTGACAAGCAATATGGCTACACTTTCTGTTGTCACTTGTAAAAATGACTCCTCCAACAATCGAGAATACCAAGCCAAACCAACGTAGCTACTACCGTGCTGACCTAAAGGGCCCCTTTCACACGGGCGAGTTTTCCGTGCGGGTGCAATGCGTGAGGAGGACGCATTGCACCCGCACTGAATCCGGACCCATTCATTTCTATGGGGCTGTGCACATGAGCGGTGATTTTCACGCATCACTTCTGCTTCGCGTGAAAATCGCAGCATGCTCTATATTGTGCATTTTTCACGCAACGCAGACCCCATAGAAGTGAATGGGGCTGCGAGAAAATTGCAAGCATCCGCAAGGAAGTGGATGAGATTTTTTTCCTTACAACATAGTCATGGAATATAGCAGTCTTGATATCCAGTGCGAAATTTACCCTTTGCAGTTAAGAATGTGAATTCTACAGCAATAGCTGTCTTGGTAGTTGTGCCGGAAATACACTGCCTGTCCCAAGTCGCCACCTGGATTTAACTAAGCAAATAGGTATAACCCTTGCGGGGACGATTATCTTTCAGCTGGCAACAAGTTATTTAACCCCAACTGGTGCAATGAGTTGCTTCTCATTTCTTAAACAACCACGTCAAAAGACACATCTCGTGGTCGTGGAAAAGATGTTAGTCTGTTTGATAAGGGTGAAATCATTGGCATGCATCAAGCAGAGAAAACACCTAGGGAGATTGCAGAAACTACTAAAATTGGGTTAAGAACTGTCCAACGCATTATTAAAAACTGGAAGGACAGTGGTGACCCATCGTAATCGAGGAAGAAATGTGTCCGGAAAAAAATCCTGAATGATCGTGATCGGCGATCACTTAAATGTTTGGTGAAATCAAATCGAAGCAAAACAACAGTAGAACTCAGGGCTATGTTTAATAGTGAAAGTACGAGCATTTCCACACTAACAATGTGAAGGGAACTCAAGGGATTGGTACTGAACAGCTGTGTAACCTAAGAAAACCACTAATCAGTGAGGCTAACCAGAAACAAAGCTTCAATTTGCTAGGAAGCATAACGATTGGACTCTGGAGCAATGGAAGTAGGTCATGTGGTCTGATGAGTCCAGATTTGCCCTGTTCCAGAGTGATGGGTGCATCAGGGTAAGAAGAGAGACAGATGAAGTGATGCACCTATCATGCCTAGTGCCTACTGTACAAGCCTGTGGGGGCAGTGCTATGATCTGGGGTTGCGGCAGTTGGTCAGGTCTAGGTTCAGCAGCAGTATGTGCTCCAAGAATGAGGTCAGCTGACTACCTGAATATAGTGAAACGACCAGGTTATTCCATCAATGGATTTTTTCTTCCCCGAGGGCATGGGCATATTTCAAGATGACAATGCCTGGATTCATCGGGCTCAAATTGTGAAAGAGTGGTTCAGGGAGCATGAGACATCATTTTCACACACTAATTGGCCACCACAGTCCAGACCTTACCCTATTGAGAGTCTTTGGGATGTGCTGGAGAAGGCTTTGCGCAGCGGTCAGACTTTACCATCATCAATGCAAGATCTTTGGGAAAAATTAATGCAACACTGGATGGAAATAAATCTTGTGACATTGCAAAAGCTTATCAAAACAATGCCACAGCGAATGGCACTAAAGGCGGTCCAACAAAATATTAGACTGTGTTAGACAGGCAGTGTACATTTGGTATTGCTGCATGCATAATAACCAAAACTATAGAATTATCATGTAATTTATGTCACGTGGTTAGCGCCATTAAAAAAAAGCCATAATTGCTTTTTTTTGCATATCAGCCACAAAAAAAAAAAACCAGAAGACTTTCAGTCTTATGTACCCAAAAATGATACCAGTGAAAACTACAGGTTGTTCCACAAAAATCAAACCTCGACATAGCTCTGTAGAAAGAAAAACAAAAATGTATAAGTCTTAGAATGCAGTCAAGCAAAAACATAAAAAAAAAACACAAAAAAACGGTTGTGTAAAAGTAGTGATATTTTAAAAAATAGATATGTAACCCATCAGATGCTGTGGTCAATTGCATAACCCCTTACTGACCTCCTCATCTGTCCCGATCTACAAGTATTGTGAAAATTAGGGATGAGCGAATTTCATCTTTTGAAATTTGCGTTTGGGTTGTGGTATAATCTGAATTGCGTTATGGATTCCGTTACCACGGACCATGATAATGCGTTTTGCAGCGCGTGTGAAAAATCGCCATGTTTGGTACCCAGACCTGAAGCTAGACTTCATCACTGAAGTCCGGTTTCGGGTTGAGTATTCTGGAGAATTTATTATTTTCCCTTATAACATGGTTATAAGGAAAATAATAGCATTCTTAATAAAGAATGCATAGTAAAATGAAGAGGAAGGGTTAAAAATAATAAAAGTTAACTTACCTTAGCCACTTGATCACGTAGTTGCGATCTGTCCTCTCTTTCCAGCATCAGCTAACAACTAAAGGACCTGTGATGACGTCACATCACATGGTCCAATCACATGGTCCATCACCATGGTAAGATGGACCATGTGATTGGACCATGTGATGTGATGTCATCACAGGTCACTTGAGTTCTTAGCTGATGCTGGAAAGAGGACAGATCGCAACTACGCGATCAAGTGGCTAAGGTAAGATTAACTTTTATTATTTTAACCCTTCCTCTTCATTTTACTATGCATTCTTTATTAGAATGCTATTATTTCCCTTATAACCATGTTATAAGGAAAATAATAAAGATCTGGTCCCGTTGCTAAGCAACCATGCGGAAAAATCGCACTGCATCCGCACTTGCTTGCGGATGCTTGCGATTTTCCCGCAGCCCCATTTACTTCTATAGGGCCTGCGTTCCGTGAAAAACGCACAATATAGAGCATGCTGCGATTTTCACACAACGCAGAAGTAATGCGTGAAAATCACCGCTCATGTGCACAGCCCCATAGAAATGAATGGGTCCGGATTCAGTGCGGGTGCAATGCGTCCTCCTCACGCATTCCACCCGCGCGGAAAACTCACCCGTGTGAAAGGGGCCTATGTGTTTCTAAACCTTTTTTAATGTTGTAAATATGCTCTTGTACTCTGGTCCTTAAACCACGGGTGGTCCTCCCTATATACTGGAGGCCACATGGGCACTCCAGCATATAGATCACCCCCACACTATTACATGAAAGTTGCCCTCTTATTTTTAAGGTTTCCTTTTTACCTTTTATTTGTATAGTCTCCATCATTTTCTGCCGGTCTTTTTGATTGCTGGGTACGCTAAAACCGCACCATGTGAATTTACCCTTTCTCTGCAAATTTTTTTGTTGTTTCTTTGTTGCAAAGTTCTCACTGTGCACAAGGCTGTTGGACAAACTTGGTGCCTTTTTAAAAACAATGGAAGGTTTATTCGGTATCTTTTCTTATAATTGGATCATGTTTAAACATTTTCCAATTTTTCTGTATCATATTTTTTATTGTACCCAATTTTGTGTTCTATTGTGTAAAAAAGTATATCTAAAATCTTTCTTTGGTCCACCTTTTTCTTTTTCCTTGTTCTTCTTATTGCCTAACTCCATTTTGCATTTCTCCCCAAAAAATTTCATCATATCCTTTTTCTAAAAAAGGTAAAGTACCACGCTTTCCTCCTGCATCCATCCGGGGGTGCCGCGCTGTGCAGCACAAGGGTCTCAGCCTTCGGGCTGGGTGTATGTAAATTTATTGCATGTTCTCAGCATTTGTGGTTTTGTTCATTACTAGTGTTGATCGCGAATATTTTAATCGCAAATTTTTATTATGAATATCGGCACTTTGAGAATTCGAGGAGATCTAGAATATAGTGCTTCGAAATGGCGAATATTCTAGATTTTTTTCATCAGTACCCTCACTGCTTCTTGCTTGTGGGCCAATGAAAAGGCTGCAATATCTTTGTCTGAGCTTAGCAACATCCCTAGCAACCAATAGGAAAGTTGCCTACCCCTTACTATATAGGAAACTCCCCAGCAGCCATTTTCTGCAGTTTTTTTGCAGTTCTGAGAGAGAGAGAGAGAGAGCAGTGTTATTGCTGTGCTCTGTGCTTTGCTCAGTCATCTGGATCCATATTCAAATACATGAGATAGTTAGTTAGCTTATATAATATATATATATATATATATATATATATATATTACAGATAGTTAGTGGGAGATAGTCAGTGTAGGTTAGATAGTGATATAGTGTAGCTGATAGGTTCCAGTGCAGGGTGTTAGGTAGTGTGATAGGAATTACTGTGCTGTGATAGGGATTAGTGTCTTTGTCTTTCGTCTTGGGAAGAAAAAATAATACATTGATCGGGTGTTCTTCCTCACAGTCACGAAAATTGCTGCCAACCATTTTCTCCAGTCTCAGGAAACTTCTAGCAGCTTATAAAATGTAGCAAAAGTGAGCCATGTCTGTATTGCGCACGCAATATGCGTATATTACATTGCCGATTTTCGCAATCAAGAAAATAATGACTGGAAATCAATTCTAGAATTTGCGAATTTATTGGCGAATATTAGGCAAAAAATTCAAGAAATATCGCGAAAATGAATATTGCCTATGCTGCTCATCACTATTCATTGCCACATTTAACCCCTTAAGGACTTATGACGTACCGATACGTCATGAGTAGTTCCGATCACTGCTGCTCAGCCGGCAGTGATCGGAACAAGGTACCTACTGAAATCATTCAGCAGGTACCTTGCTAGAAAGCCCAGGGGGGTCCTGTGACCCCCCCATATCGGCGATCGCTGCAAACTGCAGGTCAATTCAGACCTGCGGTTTGTAGCGCTTTGTGCGATCTCTGATCTCTGATTAACTCTGGGATCAGAGAGTTAATGCCCCCAAAGTGTTAATTTTTAACCCCCCCCTGCAGCCCCCAATCATATTTTGGCTGCGGGGGTGCAGGGGGGGGGTGGTTGCGGGCGGCGGCCGCCCGCCTCCTCTATATTGTTCCCTGGTGTCTAGTGGATTTAGCAAAGTGTCAGCACATTGCTGACACTTTGCTAAAAAAACTGCTGACATCTGTGCTGCAGAAGTCAGCAGTTTTAACCCCTTCCATGCCGCGGTCCGTACGGACCGCTATATTGAAGGGGTTAACAGGGAGGGAGCTCCCTCCCTCTCCCATGGGGGGTTGCTGTGCCTTTGCAGCCCCCCGACAGGATGGGATCGCAGAGGGAGGGAGCCCCTCTCTCCCCATCACCCGCTGCTGACAGCAGCGGGTGATGGTTACCATGGCAGCAGGACGCTTTCAGAGGCGTCCTGCTTGCCATGGTACTGTAAGTCTAATCAGACTTGTGATAAAGGCACAAGTCTGCTTAGACTATGTAAAGTAAAAAAAATACAGCACAGTACACTGTATAGTGTACTGTACTGTATTAGATAGACACCAGATCCACTGGATCTACAAGAACCAAGTGGGTCTGGGTAAAAAAAAAATGTAAAAAAGTGAAAAATAAAAAAACACATATCACTGAATAAAAATTAAAAAAATAAAATACACTACACATATTAGGTATCGCCGCGTCCGAAAAAACCTGCTCTATAAAAATATTACATGACCTAACCCCTCACGCAAATACCGTAAAAAAATTAATTAAAAAATGGTGTAAAATAAGCCATTTTTTGTCACCTACATCACAAAAGGTGTAATAAAAAGTGATCAAAAAGGCGTATGCCTCTCAAAATAGAAATAGAAATAGCAATCAAACCGCCATCTCATCCCGCAAAAAATAAGCACCTACATAGGACAATCACCCAAAAAAATAAAAAAATATGGCTCTCAGACTATAGAGACACTAAAACATTATTTTTTTTTCTAAAATGCTGTTATAGTGTTAAAGTAAAATAAATTAAAAAAAAGTATACATATTAGGGATTGCCGCGTCCGTAAGAATCTGCTCTATAATAATATCACATGATCTAACCCCTCAGGTAAATACCGTAAAAAATAACAAATAAAAACAATGTAAAAAAAAAAACATTTTTGTCACCTCACATCTCAAAAACTGTAATAGCAAACGATCAAAAAGTTATATGCACCCACAAATAGTGCCAATCAATCCGTCATCTCATCCCGCAAAAAATGATACCCTACATAAGACAATCGCCCAAAAAAATAAAAAATATGGCTCTCAGACTATGGAGACATTAAAACATGATTTTTTTTGTTTCAAAAATAATATTATTGTGTAAAACTTAAATAAATATAAAAAAAGTATACATATTTGGTATTGTCGCGTCCATAACAACCTGCTCTATAGAAATAGAACACAATCTAACCTCTCAGTTCAACGATGTAAATTAAAAAATTATTACATTATTTTTTTTGCAAATTTTCCATTTTAATCCATTTTTCCAGTAACAAAGCAAGGGTTAACAGCCAAACAAAACTAAATATTTATTGCCCTGATTCTCTAGTTTTCACAAACACCCCATATGTGGTCGTAAACTGCTGTATGGCCAAACGGCAGGGCGTAGAAGGAAGGGAATGCCATATGGTTTTTGGAAGGCAGATTTTGCTGGACTAGTTTTTTGACACTATGTCCCATTTGAAGCCCCCCTGATGCACCCCTACAGTAGAAACTCCAAAAAAGTGACCCCATTTTGGAAACTACGGGATAAGGTGTCAGTTTTGTTGGTACTATTTTAGGGTAAATATGATTTTTGGTTGCTCTATATTACACTTTTTTTGAGGCAAGGTAACAAAAAATAGAAATTCTGAAATTTCATCTCCATTTGCCAATAACTCTTGTGGAACACCTAAAGGGTTAACAAAGTTTGTAAAACCGGTTTTGAATACCTTGAGGGGTGTAGTTTCTTAGATGGAGTCACTTTTATGGAGTTTCTACTCTAAGGGAACATCAGGGGGGCTTCAAATAGGACATGGTGTCAAAAATCCAGTCCAGCAAAACCCGCCTTCCAAAAACCATATGGCGCTCCTTTCCTTCTGCACCCTGCCGTTTGGCCATACAGCATTTTACGGCCACATATGGGGTGTTTCTGCAAACTACAGAATCAGGGCAATAAATATTGAGTTTTGTTTGGCTGTTAACCCTCGAAATTTTGATTTTTTTCTCCATTTGCCATTAACTCTTGTGGAAAACCTAAAGGGTTAACAGCGTTTGTAAACTCAGTTTTGAATACCTTGAGGGGTGTAGTTTCTAGAATGAGGTCATTTTTGGGTGGTTTCTATTATGTAAGCCTCACAAAGTGACTTCAGACCTGAACTGGTCCCTAAAAAGTGGGTTTTGGAAAATTTCTGAAAAATTTCAAGATTTGCTTCTAAACTTCTAAGCCTTGTAACGTCCCCAAAAAATAAAATAGCATTCCCAAAATGATCGATACATGAAGTAGACATATGGGGAATGTAAACAGAAACTTTTTGGGGCGGTAATAATATGTATTATAGAAGTAGAGAAATTGAAACTTGCAAAATTGCAAATTTTTCCAAATTTTGGTAAATTTTGTATTTTTTTATAAATAAAAATGAAAATTTTTGACTCCATTTTACCACTGTCATGAAGTACAATATGTGATGAAAAAACAATCTCAAAATAGAATAGCCTGGATAAGTAAAAGCGTTTAAAAGTTATCACCACATAAATTGACACTGGTCAGATTTGCAAAAAATGGCCGAGTCCTTAGGGTGAAATAGGGCTAAGTCCTTAAGGGGTTAAGTAAAATTCTGTTTTGGCAAAAGCTGGTGGTGGAGTTGTTTTCCTTGTTCGTGACTTTGATACAGTGACCATTATGGACAGGAACATCCCCGTGGGGGCGCTGTTGCGTCATCTGCCAAAATTTGACGGTAAAAAATTATGTTGCAGGACTCGACTAAAAGGGTGCAAAGTCCGGTTAGAATGTGTAACCTGACCCCCGAGCTGTGGGCAGAGGTTGCATTGGGGGCTCTAGAGGGTGACGTCAGACGGACAGTGATGGTAAGCCTGAATCAGAGAGAGACACCCTAGAGAAAATATTCTCCCTGCTGGAGAGAACCCCAAGGGGGCGTACTAAAGTAGTGCAGTTGCGGAGCCAACCGACCACAGTGAGAGGGCGAGACCCTGATGCAGTACTCCAATGCCCTATAAGAGACGTTAAATGAAATACAGTGGAGAGGCCCAGAACTCATGAGAGCCTTCCAAGAGGTGGACCGGCTACTATGAGACCAGTTAATAGTGGGGCTTTCCAACAAGTTCTTACAGGACAAATTGCAAGAAATGACCAGGACGACGCCCCACATGACATTCTACAGCGTCTACCTAGCCGCCGTGGAGAGAGAGGAAGAGCACATGCCTGTGCCGACGAGAGTAGTGAGTAGCACCCATGCTACAGGAGGTCGGTCTGCATCTGAAGACTCAGAGTCCTTAAAATATGTGGTCCAGGCCCTGCGAACAGAATTGAGAGAACTTTGGCTGGAAGTGTCCCTGATGAAGGCAGGATCACCCCAACCTCTGGAAATTACCCCAGCGCCCTGCGCCCCTCCACCCAGGATAACTCTGATGTTGGGGCTCGTCAATAGAGGGCCCCTCTGCTGGGCTTGTCAACAGTACAGCCATATAGCTAGAGAGTGCCCAGAACAGATGAAGTTTGAGCCGACGTTATACTTCCGACCGCTGCAGTAGCTGGGCGTCCTGCGGCGGTACACCAGAAGCTAATCCCTATGCATGAGGAACACTACTACTATGCCAGCAGCCCCATTATGGAAGCCGAGTTGGAAGCCCAGAAGGTACGCTGCCTAGTCGATACAGGGTCGGAGTGCACCCTTATGCCTCTGGATTTCATCGAAAGACACTTTGGATATATGATGGAGCCAGAAGATGGGAGCTTCATCAGGCTGACAGCTGCCAATAACAGAGAGATGGACGTCCGAGCGATAGTCTGGATGCGGGTCCAACTTTTTAGGCAAGAAGTCGGCAAGAAGGGGGTCGTGCTGGGTGACCCTTCGTCCCAGAGGGGATGGACGTGACGCTAGGTATGAATGTGCTGAGAGACCTAGACCATCAACTCTATGCCAAAAGGCCGAAGAATTGGCAATGGGCAACTACACACTGGCCGACCCAGAAGGTTCTACAGCAGATGGTGAGGAGCTGTAGTCTGCAAAAGAGCAACATTTCTGGTCGGCCCATTGGACACGTGAAGGTGCCGCGGAGGACCCCAGTGAAGATCCCACCTCGACAAGAACAAATATTGATGCTGCCGGTGGGGGCTGGATGACAACTGAATGGACTGGAGGTCCTGCTCGAGCCCGGCTTACCAAGCCCTCGCTATTGTGAAGGATGGATGCGTGCCTGTACGCTACCTCAATTTTGAAGACTGCGAGTTAACCGTTCCTGGAAATACCTTGCTGGCCAAAGTTTATGTGTCCAAAGGGGATATCCCTCGACGAAGGAGCTTCGTGCTACAGCCAGATAGGAGTCTCTGGTTCTGCGTGGATTATCGGAAGCTGAATGCCCAGACCGTCTGGGGTGCCTACCTCCTTCCGCGGAGTGAGGAGTCGTCGCCCGCTCTGAGTTATTTGAAGTTCTTCTCGACTCTTGACCTGGCCAATGGGTCTTGGCAGGTACCGGTGGCCAAGAAGGACAAAGCGAAGACGGCCTTCATCCTATCTATAGGACTCTACGAGTTTAACTGGATGCCGTTTGGCGTGTCCAATGCCCCGGAAACATTCCAGCTGTTGATGGAGCACTGTTTGGAGGATCTCAACTTTGAGTCAGTATTGATTTACCTGGACAACATAGTAGTGTTTGGGGCCTCCTTTAAGGATCACCTCCAGAAGCTACGACCATGGGCTCAAGATCAAGCCCAAGAAATGCCAACTGTTTAAACCCATGCAGAAGTGGCCCCAGCCGCGTACACTACGAGAGGTGCGAGCATTTGTGGGACTGACCGGCTACTGTAGGAGGTTCATACCCAAATTTGCTTATTTGGGCCTGTTAAACGAGTTATCATGGGGCACTGCGGGGGGCCCAAAGAATCGTCCCATCGAGTGGCGACCCTGGCAACAAGAGGCCATTGAAGCAGTGAAGGAGGCGCTGACCAGTGCCCCAATTCTAGCTTATGCGCGGTTCGACACCCCATTCCTGCTGTACACTGAAGGAAGTCTACATGGTCTGGGGGTCATGTTATCCCAAGTCCAGGATGGCAGCCGGTCTCTGAGGAATTGCAACCCTGACAACTATAGCTCCTTTAAATTGGTACTACTGGCACTGGTGTGGGCCATGACCGAAAGGCTCTTGGAGTACCTGATAGGTGCAGAGGTGACCGTGATGACGGATAACAACCCGTTAGCACATCTGGAGAATGCCAAGCTCAGTGCTATTGTGCAGAAGTGGTTGGCTCGCCTTTCTAATTACCAATACCGTATCAAGTCCCAGTCAGGTAGGGAGAGCGGCAATGCCGATGCACTCTCCAGAGTCCTTGTAGGGTTGTCGACTCAGAATGCCAATAAGGAGCTAGAGGATACTAAAACTCCTAACCTCGGTTGATTACCCTTGTTCCAGGACGTGGCACATTCAAGTAGGGTGGTGTCCGGGATGCCCATAGCGCTGGGAAAGACGTTGACTAGTTGGGAGAGAGTCCAAAATGGCTGCTCGTACCTGTGGAAAGTGAAAGAATGGGTCCGGACCAAGATCTGGCCTCAGCCAAAAGTTGTTGATAAGCAGTCGGATAAGCTGACTGTTACCCAGCGCCTCCTGTGTCGGACCATATACTTACAGTCAGAGCTGCAGTATTGGCAACAGATTGTCCTCCCCATGTCATTGGGACCAGAGGCCGTCCGGGAATCCTGTGAGAGGGGTGCTCATTTCAGGAGCTACAAAACATTCAAGTGGCTCCAACAGCTGGTATACGGTCCAGATCTGGCAGACATGGTGGCCAATCTGGCAGACATAAGTGTCGACCCTGCGGGTTGAGTAAGAGTGCTGGACAGCGGGCTCCTGTCAGGCCATCCAGACCTCAGCGCCTCTAAAGCTTTTTATGATTGATTATGTAGAGATTAGGTACTCTACCTTAGGACACTCATACTGTCTAGTCATAACAGATCATTTCACAAAGTATGCGGTGGCTGTACCCTCCAGAGACCAGACGGCAGAGTCGGCTGCTGAAGTGGTCTGCGAATACTTTATACAGGTGTTCAGGTGTCCACGGAGGATACATTCGGACCAGGGGGCATGTTTTCAGGTAACTCTAATGAATGAGCTGTACCAACTATATGGGATCGAACGTTCACGCACCACCCCGTATCATCCCCAGGGAAACGGGGCGTGTGAGCAGTTCATCCGCACCTTGCTCCAGATGCTGCGGACTCTGGAGGACAGCCAAAACTGATGTGGGCCTATAACAACAGGGTACACACCGGATACTCCCCACATATGCTCATGTTTGGGAGAGCCGGACGGGAGATTGAAGACCTCCACATGCTTGATCCGATGGAGCCACCACCGAGATGTACCACCGCATGGGTGCAAGAGCACCGTCGGCGGCTGAGAGCTATCCATAAGGTTGTGGAGGAGCGCCTGGGACAAGTGGTACATCCTAACTTCAGACCAGTGCAGAGGGATGGGTATGCTCTGGGTGATCGAGTCATGGTCAAAGCCAAACGTCCGTCTGGGAAGTTGGATAGGTGGTGGGAGGCAGTCCCATACACGGTCAAGAGGAGGGTAGACCCTGCCATCCTGGTATATGAGGTAGAGCCAATAGAGACTGGGGCCCTCACGAAACTTGCATCGTAACATGTTGAGTTGGTGTAATTTTGATGAGCCCTTGTGCGTCAAGGATATGCCTCCTCCTGCTCAGAGTTCAGAGGAAAATCCTTAGAGGAGGAGGAATGGTGGGTTGTCCCTGCCCCGGTACCCACAGAGGCTCCGGCCGTGGCAAGTTTGCCACATAGGGAAAGTGTTGAGCAGTCAGCAGCTCCTCTCCCATTAGATGTGCCTGACGTCCCCAATGCTTCTGAGCCGATCACTCTGCGAAGGTCAAGCAGGCCCAATGCTTGTGTGCACCCACAGCTCTATGCCTAGTGCAACTTCTAGTGGGGTGGCATGTAAGATGGGGAAACAGCTCTCCTTGTCTGAAAACTGATTGTGTAGATTATCTTTAAATGATCTGGACTGACATTCTCCTGTTTGGCCACAAGATGTCACGGTTTCCTAAACACAGCTACAGACTGCATATATTTCCATATTCATGAGAGGTGGCGTTACACAGAGCCTGGAGAGGAAGAGAAAGGAAGCATCCATCTTAGAGGGAGCTGAGACTGAGGAACTGTGTCAGCAGAGGATCCAACGGCATCCAGGTGTGAGAGCATCCCTCAGTGACCAGAGCTGCAGTTAAGTGAAGCTGATCGTGTCCAAGACCCTGATCCTGTCCAGAGGAATGAGGATTGCCTCCAGGAACGCTGATGAGCAAAGCTACATACACTGGGGTACCGCATGCTTGTTGGAGAGGCATTTGTTCTATTCAGAGTCACCAGCGGATGCAGAGCAGACCCGGGTCGGTGAGATCGTGCATGCACCTCATTACAGTGTTGGCGCCTAGAGACTGAGACCAGGCCTGTAGTTAGTTAGATAGGGTCTCTGTTTATGTCAGGCCACAAGTGTTGCTATTGTTTATCGCAAGGACTCCATCATTTAAAGGGACATTTCACAATTGAGAGCTGATAAACTTCCCACAAACTCAAGCCAGGCTAACGTTTTGTTCAGGAGGAATACTCAGGCACTTGCTACAAGACCAGTTATGGGATGGAGAATACTGTAGAGCTTTGTAAGACTGTAAGCTGTTGTGCTGCACCGCAGGCTAGCCCCTACCACACACCCATACAGTTATTCTTGTTTTTTTAGGGTAATAAGAGGTAAGGTGTGGCAGTTTAGTTGTGCCCGCCAGTAGGTAAATTACCACGCTTTCCTCCTGCATCCATCGGAGGGTGCCGCGCTGTGCAGCACAAGGGTCTCAGCCTTCGGGCTGGGTGTATGTAAATTTATTGTATGTTCCCAGCATTTCTGGTTGTGTTCATTACCACGTTTAAGTAAAATTCTGTTTTGGCAAAAGCTGGTAGTGGAGTTGTTTTCCTTGTTCATGACTTCGCTGTATCCTGGGGAGTCCCCCCGATACACGTCTTACACTCCCACAGATCTGATATTGATTAAGCTATTCTCAGCAATATCAAAATCTTGGAAAATCCTTTTAATGGGACACTAAACCTAAGACGTATTGCCCTCTATATACCGGCTGCCAGCAACAATTTCAGCAAGCTGCAGAAGTAGGCAGTTCTGCAAAAATATTGCAGACTAATAAGGATTGTCTTCCTCCCACCCTCTTCCATCTTCAGCTTAAGATTGGCTGGCATCAGCAGTGTGCACCAGCATGATATTTCTCCAGAAACCAGAAGTTCTGAAAGGGGACAGGTCCATACCTCCCAACAGTCACAGATCTGGTGGGACAGTCCCAGATTGCAGTGGCTGTCCTGCTGTCCAGGTACGGGGGAGCTATGTCCTGCTTTCTGGCAGCTGTCTTTGTGTCCATAGGAAGCCTGCGCTAAATTGCTAAAACTTGTTAGAGTCCCAAAAGTCCTTTTAAGGACTATTGTCTGTGGCAGCAATATATATTTTTAGCGAACCTGCGCTAAATAGCTTGCAATTGTTTGGGCGCTGCAGACAGCGACATTATCTGCCCTACATCTCCTGTCTAAAATGTGTGCAGCCTAACAATATCTGTGACATCCAGTGTACTTTTCCGTAGACGGTGTCCGCTGCGTACAGTTAGATTACCTGCGTTACATCTCCTGTATAACGTTTGGGTATCCGAAATATCAGTGACATTCAGTCTAATTTTTTTGCTACTGGTGGCAGCGACTTTACCTGCACTACATCTCCAGTATAACGATAGCGCATCCGAAATAAAAGTGACATTCACAGTAATTTTTTTTGCCGCTGGTGACAGCAACATTATCTGTGCTATATCTCCTGTGTAACGTGTGCACAGCCTAAAAATATCTGCGACATCCAGTGTATTTTTTCTGTAAACGGTGTCCGCTGTGGACAGTTACATTACCTGCGCTACATCTCCTGCATAACGTTTGCGTATCTGAAATATCAGTGACACTCAGTCAAGTTTTTTTGCTGCTGGTGGCAGCGACATTACCTGCGCTACATCTCCTGTATAACGTTTGCCCATCCTAAATATCAGTGACATTCAGTGTAATTTTTTATTAGGCGGTGGTGACAGCTACATTACTTGCACTATACCTCCTGTATAACATTTGTGCATCCTAAATATCAGTGACATTCAGTGTAATTTTTTATTAGCCGGTGGTGACAGCGACATTACTTACGCTATACCTCCTGTATAACGTGTGCACATGCTAAATATCAGTGACATTCATTCAGTGTAATTTTTTATTAGCCGGTGGTGACAGCGACATTACTTGCGCTATACCTCCTGTATAACATGTGAGCATCCTAATGTCATGGATAGAGTACAGTTAGCAGGAACTGATAAATAACGACAGACTGGCTTGATCCCAAGCTAAGCAAAATATAGGAGGGCCCTATAAATCCCTAAGAACTCTCCCAAACTACTGTGCACATGTACAAGTCCCGGTGGTAGACAAATACATGCCCTCGTACCTATAACTGAGTGACACCTAAATTCCCTATAGTAGTGAGGGGAACGGCCACCGGCTCCCTGCACAGAATACGGAGGGAGTCAGGGTCACCTAGAATCAAGCCAGCAAACAAAACACAAAGTAAACCGAATGCACTTATCTTAGAGCAAAACAACTGCAGCCTCCAGCAGCACACACTTTATCCATGAAGTAATTTAAAACGCACGGAGAAGCAGTAAGGGAGGGAATATAAAGCAAACCAATTAATCAAGATAAGAGGCAGCTGAGGGAGAGAAAGGAACTGAGCAAAGTGAAACCAAAACAAAGAACGTCATACACAAGACAGGGAGGAACCTCTGACCGACCGTCTCCCAGAACCGGCGGTGACACCTAAATATAAGTGACATTCATTCAGTGTAATTTTTTATTAGCCGGTGGTGACAGCGACATTACTTGCTCTATACCTCCAGTATAACGTGTGCGCATCCTAAATATCAGTGACATTCATTCAGTGTAATTTTTTATTAGCCGGTGGTGACAGCGACATTACTTGCGCTATACCTCCTGTATAACGTTTGCGCATCTCAAATATAAGTGACATTTGTCCTTGTGGAAAAATTGCTCCAAAAATTTCCAGCTGACAACGCTGGCTGCAGAGTACGTAGTTCCTTGGCCAACCAGAAGAGCAGAGATAAGGGGAATATACAGCAATTCCAACAGAGGCAGGGCAACACTCTTTAAGGTCTGTGACAGTTTTATGACACCCCGCCAGCACCCTCAACCTGATGCGGGGCCTAGTGTCACAAGGAGGAAAACTTTTTAGGATCTGGTGAAGGAGTACGTAGCAGATCGTGTCAGTGTCCTCAGTGATCCCTCTGTGCCTTACAACTATTTGGTGTCCAAGCTGGACACGTGGCACGAACTGCCGCTCTATGCCTTGGAGGTGCTGGCCTGCACCGCCGCCAGCGTGTTGTCAGAACGTGGATTTAGTGCTGTTGGAGGCATAATAACTGATAAGCGCATCCGCCTGTCAACTGAAAATGCTGACCGGTTGACTCTTATAAAAATGAACAAGGCTTGGATTGCCCGTGACTTCTCTACTCCACCAGAGGAAAGTGGCTGAACATAAATGCACTCTAAATGTGGCTTTTATGGTGTATTGAATACACTGTATTCCCATGCACCCCTTCCACCACTTAAAAGGGTATATGGTTCAAGCTCCCTTTTCTTGTCCTCCTCCTCCATCATATCAACATGCTTTTTAGACTGCCCTCGCTCCAAATGTTTTAGAGGGTCAGCTCAGCAGCGGGCCCTCACCCATAATGTTTTAGAGGGTCACCAGCAGGCCCTCACCCATAATGTTTTTGAGGGTCACCAGCAGGCCCTGGCCCCTAATGTTTTATATGGTCAGCTCGGCAGCAGGTCCTCACCCCTAATGTTTTAGATGGTCACCAGCAGGCCCTCACCCATAATGTTTTTGAGGGTCACCAGCAGGCCCTTGCCCATAATGTTTTAGATGGTCAGATCAGCAGCAGGCCCTCGCCCATAATGTTTTAGATGGTCAGCTCGGCAGCAGGTCCTCACCCCTAATGTTTTAGAGGGTCAGATCAGCAGCAGGCCCTTGCCCATAATGTTTTAGATGGTCAGATCAGCAGCAGGCACTCGCCTATAATGTTTTAGATGGTCCGCTCAGCAGCAGGCCATCACCCCTAATGTTTTAGATGGTCAGATCAGCAGCAGGCACTCGCCTATAATGTTTTAGATGGTCCGCTCAGCAGCAGGCCCTCACCTCTAATGTTTTAGATGGTCAGATCAGCAGCAGACACTCGCCCATAATGTTTTAGATGGTCAGCTCGGCAGCAGGCCCTCGCCCATAATATTTTAGATTGTCAGTTCAGCAGCAGGCACTCGCCCATAATATTTTAGATTAGGGGTGCACAACCTGCGGCCTGGGGGCCACATGCGGACCTTGATACCATTCTGTGAGGCCCCCAAACATCTGGTAAAAGACATGTAGGTCTATGTCTTATGGCTTCTTACGTGTATCTTTCATGTATTCTCCTATTAGATGGGAGTCCTAGAACTGTAACTAGACATTTATAGAATAAACTGTATGTTCAATATGCCAAAAATACAGTATTTGGTAATACCCCTTTAAGTTTTATTTTCGGCCCTTGGAATTGGTTCAGGCTGACAATGTGGCCCCCAACCAGAAAAAGGTTGTGCACCCCTGTTTTAGATGGTCAGCTCGGCAGCAGGCACTCGCCCTTAATGTTTTAGATGGTCAGCTCATCAGCAGTAGGCCTTCACCCCTAATGTTTTAGATGGTCAGATCAGCAGCAGGCACTCGCCCTTAATGTTTTAGATGGTCAGCTCATCAGCAGTAGGCCTTCACCCCTAATGTTTTAGATGGTCAGATCAGCAGCAGGCACTCGCCCATAATATTTTAGATGGTCAGCTCGGCAGCAGGCACTCGCCCATAATGTTTTAGATGGTCAGCTCGGCAGCACGCCCTCGCCCATAATGTTTTAGATGGTCAGCTCAACAGCATGCCCTCGCCCATAATGTTTTAGATGGTCAGCTCAGCAGCTGGCCCTCACCTCTAATGTTTTAGATGGTCAGATCAGCAGTAGGCCCTCGCCAATAATGTTTAGAGGGTCACCAGCAGGCCCTTGCTACTAATGTTTTTGTGGGTAACCAGCAGGCCATCAATCATAATTTCAAGGGTGTGTATGATGCCCTCCTTTATGTGTAATAAAGGGTGTATTGTAGTGCTGGTTCCTTGTAATTTTTGGCAGCCCTTTCACTCAGTGCATAGGCTTTATGAGTGTAGGAGTCCCACTACTTGAACAATTGTACCACAATGTGAATGAGGCCCTCCTTTATGTGTACATATACAGGTTTTATCGGAGTGCCTCTTTCTTGTAATTTTTGGCAGCACTTGCACTTTATATACAAGTAAATATACAGGAAAGAATGTTTCCTAACAATGTTTCCTCTAAAATCGATTTTATCTTTGGTTTTGTGTATATTATTGTCAATCTGTAAAAGTGGCGTACTACTCGGACAACATCGTTCCCAGCAGCGACCTGGGAGTCCAAGATGCATCCAGACAAATGTTCCCAAATCATTTCAGTGGTTTTTCCATCAACTTCTGACCTTTTCCTGTGAACCAGACACCCTCCCCTCTTCAGAGCAGGGGGTGCCTGGTTTATTGCTTGGGTTCTCCCATTGACATCCCGAGGTGTTCTACTCAAGTACCCGAGCACCCTAGCACTTTGGTGCTCGACCAACACTATTAATAAGGGCACAGCTGGGCTTATTACTGGGGGCACAATGTGGGCAAATTACTGTGGGCACAGCTGGGCATAATACTGTGAAGACACAATGTGGGCATAAATACTATGCGGTGGCATGAAGGGGGAATAATTACTATGTGGGGGCATTAAGGGGACTGGATGGGATTAGATGTATAGTTATGGTTTGGGTGGAGTTAGACGTGGCCTAGTGTGGAAAAAATATGTGCGCCACACAATTTGTCCCTCTTTATTCGTTTACAAAGTTGGGAGGTATAGACAGGTCATTCCACCACTGATTAGATTATAATAATTTTTTTTAACTAAAACACAACATAAAATGGAGCTGAGATGCTGATAAAATGCCACTTATGAACATACCCTTATATTATGCAAGTGACCCAGCTTTTCCAGGTTACTGAAAGGCATATCTGCCTAGATAGAGCAAATTGTTATAGCAGGGAGGGGAGAATTTATCCAGGTAGATTTAGTATTCAGCAAATTTCTGTTACAGTTTGTTACCCATCTTTCCTGAGAACCTGAAGGGCACCTTTCTTACCCATTACCCTGTATAGCTTTGCTACAGTATGGAGGATTTATTAGTACATAACTGTAACATGTGTTTTAATGGGGTTTTCCGAATTAAATTTTTAAAATGAAAACTTCTGCGAGGACTGTAAATTAATCAAATTAACTTACCTTCACCAGCCTCTCTGAGATAAACAACTGGACAAAAGAAAAAAAAAAGGACCTTACTAGTTTGAAGACAGGCCAGCAGTAAGCAGGACAGGAACCAACTCTGCAGTGATGGGAGAAAGGCAGGAGGAGCCACACTGGGTGGTCACCCTCTGGTGATCACAGAATATCACAGAATGGGGCTGTCAGCAGCACCGAGGACTGCAGAAGGAGGAGGCAATGATCGGGGTATTTTCCTGGGACCCGGCCCCTCCTTCTGCAAGTTTTTCTCTCTCTCAAGGCTCCCGAGCTCTCTTCCCTGGCTGTGTGAGGAGAGCTGGCAGTGGAGAGCTGGCAGGGGAAGGGAGGACGCAGCATCGCAGACTGGCACAGTGAGTGAGAGGCAGGACACTGCCTGCATGGCCGGGCTGCTCATAAGCTGAGACATGCAGGCAGCCGACCCAGAACAGTTAGGGCCTATGCAGCTGCAGGAGTGAGCAGGCACAGTGGGCCCCCTTAGGAGCAGTGGGCCCCGGAACGTGCCCGGGTGTGCCGGGTGCTGACGCCGGTCCTGGTCACGTTCATCTGTCACATGGGCTAGTTGAGCTATGATCAAAACAGCCGCTATCAAATCGATGGCGCGGTGGTTGGTGAGCAGTGAGGAGGCACTGGCGCTTCTCCTCAAATACTGCAGCTCAGTGGTAGCGAACCTAAAGCACAGGTTCCAGAGGGGGCACTCAGAGCCCTCTCTGTGGGCACTCGCACCCTGGAAAAAGTCTATGGTATACCAATATGCCTTGGACTTTTCCTGCCATTCATCAGCACAGGGCGCACTATGAACTGCTCAGGCAGCACATTGTTGGCAGGCTATTACAGCTAAATGATAAAGTACATGGAAGATATACTGTATTGGTATTCAGGTTACATTACACTTTGAGAAAAATAAGTAGGTTGTGGGTTGCAGTTTGGGTGATCGGTCTGTAAAAGGTTCGCCATAAGAAGTCATTGTTCGCACAGCTGCTGGGAGGATCGTGAAGTATGTATACTCTCCTCCCTCATACAGTGCTTTTTCCGCTACCACCAATGAGTGCCGGTGTTCTGCCGAAAGTCTATAGTTTGCCGAAAGTCTATAGCGGAAGTCATGTGGTGCGCTGCGCAAGCGCACAAGCGTACTTCCGCGAATCATTCCTGCAGCCTCCATTGCAGTAGTTCGCGCACCGCACACTTAAGGGTATAGAGACTTCTTAAAGTGGAAGTCATCTCCATTAAAATACAGCTCCGCCGCCCCCCCTCCACCCCCCAGCGCTCATTAATCTACATTAATTTGTACCCTCGCCATCCATCGGGCTCGGCCTCGCTGCGCTCGGCATTTAGTAAAACTAGCTGTATGCCGCCATTGATAGTAAAGAAGGAAATGGATGGTAAAGAAAGAGATGGATAGTCTCTTTCTTTACCATCCATTTCCTTCTTTACTATCAATGGCGGCATAGAGTTAGTTTTACTAAATGCCGAGCGCAGCGAGGCCGAGCCCGATGCGCGGGAGCGTACAAATTAATGTAGATGCTGTATTTTACTGGAGATGACTGTCACTTTGAGACGTCTCTATACCCTTAATGGTGCGCGAAGTACTTCAATGAAGGCAGCAGGGATGATTCGTGGAAGTGCGCTTGTGCGCTTGCGCAGCGCACCACGTGACTTCCGCTATAGACTTTCGGCAATCTATAGAGATCTGGCAGAACACCGGTACCGCATGTAATCGTTATTACATTAGCATATCATGCATTCCTATAGGAGCAGGGATCTTGTCTATTGACTTTTGATTTGCAGAGAGTTGTTTTAAGGTCCTGGGCTGGTGTGCTGGAAGATCTTAAAGTTAAAATCTTTAAGAGGCAGATTGTGGTTTGTAGAAACGTTTCTAATGAAACATGTAGAAATGCTTATTTCCATATTATACATAGTGTGATATACACTACTAACAAAAAGTTAGGAATATTTGGCTTGTGGGTGAAACTTCAGGAAGAACCTAAAATACACTCTAACACAGTGGCGGAAACAGACAGCAGAGAGCCCCTGTGCAAAGAATGTGCCTGGGCCCCTCCACCCCCCATGCCAAATTCTCAACCTAACCTATTTCCCTCCTAACATTACATATGGCAATACAAAACATACAGGGTAAGGCTACTTTTACACCTGTGGCACTCATGATCCATCCAGACACAAACCACAGCATGCAGCTGATTCTCTGCATTTTTGCCAGATTGTGGCCTGATCTCTGCCGTATCCCATTATAGTTAATAGGGCCGGTGGGCATTCTGTCTGCATCCAGCAGTGCCGAATCCAGTGAATTCCGGCAGGCTGTTCTCTGCTGGAACAGCCTGCTGGAATCACTAACTCTGATGTGAAAGTAGCCTAATACAGCGCCACATACTTTGTACATCCATTATTTCAGCCATCTCTTCTCTCTGCAGAGTTTGACATCAGACATCTTAGTCTCCTACTTTTCCAACATCCTCCAACCTTCTCAACAAGCCATCTTGCCACCTCTAATACTGCTCCCCAATACTATATTGCAAAAACAGATAAACCCACAGAAAATACTAGTGCAAGATAGTGCCCCTTTAATAATTATTGCCACACAGTGCCCTAAAAAATAACTGCGCCCAGGAAACAGTGTCCCCGACACTAATAGTGTAAACATAATGTCCCCCAAAAATAATGATACAAAAAAAATGCCCTGTTGTGTGGCAGTAAAAAAAAACTCCTCTTAGTGGCCCCAGTAAAGCCAATGTCCCTATAGTACCCTCATAATGTGTGCCAATGCCCCCTACTGTGTTCCCAAAAATCCTCTTAGTGCCCCCAATTGAGGTGCTAAATTATGGAGCTAAGGTGCCCCATAATTTGCACCAGTATAAAATACTCCTATATAGTGCCCCAGTAGATGCCCCCATATTGCTCCTCCCCCTATCCAATGGTGCCTGACATAATGTCCCAGTATAAAATGCCCCTAAAGAGTGCCCCAAGTAGATGCCCAGATAATGCTCCTCTCCCCCCTTCCCCATAGTGCCCCCATAACGTATGCCATAACATAGTACTCATCCCCACCCCCCATATTGCACATATAGTTTGTGCCAGTATAAAATGCCCCTATATAATGCCCCCAGCAGATGCCTCCATAGTGCTCCTCTCCCCCACTTCTCCATAGTTCCCCCCATGTGTGACAGTATATAATATATAGGGCTCTAAGTAGCTGCCCACATATTGCTCCTCTCCCCCATGTGTGCCAGTAAATAATGCCCCCATAGTGTTCCTCCCACCCGTGTGCCAGTAACTAATGCCCCCTAGTAGATGCCCCCATAGTGCTTCTCTCCCCCTATGTGTGCCAGTAAATAATGCCCACTAGTAGATGCCTACATAGTGCTCCTCTCTCCCCATGTGTTCCAGTAAATAATGCCCCCTAGTAGATGTCCCCATAGTTCTCCCCCCATCTGTGCCAGTAAATAAAGCCCCCTAGTAGATGCCTCCATAGTGCTCCTTCCTCCCCTGTGTGCCAGTATAATGCCACCTACTAGATGCTCCCATAGTGCTCCTTCCTCCCATGTGTGCCAGTATACTGCCACCTAGTAGATGCCCCCATAGTGCTCCTCTCCCCCATGTGTGCCAGTATAATGCCCCCTAGTAGATGCCCCCATAGTGCTCCTCTCCCCCCTTCCCCATTCTGGGCAACAGCATAGTGTTAATAAAAAAAATAAACTCACATACTTAGCTCCATGACACTCTCAGTGAAGCGGTGCAGGCATCTTCCAGTTTGTGTCCTTTGCTGTACGGCTCAGGCGGCGCAATGACGTCATCGTGCCACCTGCACCATCCTCTAGTGCCTGCAGCCTATCATAGGAACAGGTAAGGGAAACGCCTCTCCCTTGCCCCGCCGCAGCATCTATCTGTATCACTGTCCTGAGGACGGCGATACAGATGAATATAGAGATGAGTGCTTCCACAATGGAAGTTCTCATTATGACTTCTGCTGCCCTGCAGCCGGTCAGAAAGGGTACCCCTCCCGCACTGGCCCCCTGTGCAGACGAAACGGCTGTACAGGCAGTATGTTCGGCTTTGCTCTAATGTTAATGTTTGTTAACTTTATATGACATTCTCTAAACTTTTGAATGCACATGTCCAACTGTTCAATGTTTCAGTACTTTTTGTACAACTTGCTGTTCTCTAACAAGGAGCTTAACGGCAAAATTCACAACAGATGTTTGATCCATGAATCGCCCAATAAATTTCCTGGTTCAATTAGAATTGGTATTTAAATAGTCCTCCGCATCATGCTGTTCACATTTTGACATTATTTAATTAACAAAAAGGACCTAACCTAGGTAAGGTATATTTCATAATGTATACTCCAATGCCTAAAAAAAGGGCTTTAACCTATCTTAACCCAGGTCCAAGATGAATATTATTTAAAACGACACTTTTAATTGTAAATAAACGTAAAATGGCCGTGAGCCTAACAGACGCTTAAAATTAAAGTTGTCACTCTGAGAGCTATGGTATATTTTTGGTAAGATTTTTTAGGAACCAGAGATGTGCACTATCCTACTTTACTGAAAAATATCCACCTCAGTTGAAAGCCAGTATTACGGCCTCTATATACCAGAGGGTGTGCAAAAGAATCAAAAGGTTGTGGTTGTATATTGAGGGCTGCTACAGCGTGTCCTATATAATCACCAGACACACTGCCTCTGTGTCCTATGTTATTAACAGACACACGCACTTCACAACACACTGGTCTGACACTATGTCAATAGCTGTCAGGTTCAATCATACAATACACACACCACAGCACTTCCTATGTGAACTTGGCAGACTATTTGGGCTAACTGGCCATCTGGTATGGGCCAACTGGCAACCTCCTATGTCACTGTGAAAATGCTTGGTGTCCAGACAAGGACTACCTAACTACTAAGCTACAACAGAGTGATCAACTGTTATTAAAATCTACAACTGCCCCCCCGACATGTTTCGCCAGTGACCTGGCTTCTTCAGGGGTATTTGGGCAGCAATGAAGAAACCAGCCTATACAGAGGTATAAATAGTGTGATTTATTGAGAGAAAGGCTAATTAGCCAATCCCTGCACGATTGAAGTACTCTTACCAACAAATGTGAAACCGACAGGACCTGCAGAAGCCACCTCCCCCCTAGGCCGTCATCCAATGGCTTAAAGGCTTGGGAGGAGTTCAGATTACATCGTGACATGTCAGACCGAAAGGACCTCCAGAAGCCACCTCCCCCCTAGGCCGTCATCCAATGACTTAAGGGCTTGGGAGGCGTTCAGATGACATCATGCGTGTAAGGACATTGCCACTGACTTAGAAGCATTTTCCAGTAAAAAGCCTGTGCGCATGACCTGCGCCGACACAAGATGCGCCAGGACTTGCTAAATGAATGGTGGTTAATGGCTCTTACTGATCATGAGCACCAACTTAGAGATCAGACATTCTCTCCAGTGTATAGGGCGCATGACCTGCGCAACAATAAAGTGCACCGAGACTTAGTTACAGATTGGGGCACGGACTCAGATAAATATTCAGATTATGTAAGTAGCCTCGCCCTTTTAACCTATGCTGCTGTATGTTATATTGAAATGGAAATAATCGCAGCACCCGATATGATCAGTCATATAATAGCACTGTACACAGTCTCTAAGCACTTGATACTGTTTAGTGCCCTTAGATGTCAACAAGTGCATAGAATCTCATGTTTATGAAGTACGAGATTTTACACAATCACTAAAAATGCTTCATAGTACAGGCCTGATTACAGTAGCGTGCAACCCTTTAATCACTGCACAGGGTGTAATATATGTCCAGACCATATGGCCTTGGTGTAGAATAGATAGAGCCATCTCAAAAATGACGACTTCAATTACACTACAGCACTAGTTGTTTAGCATATTATCCCTCTTAGTGACTTCACCATATGTAATGTACGTCCTAACCATTAGGTCTTGGCCCTAGAATGGACCTTACCTATATTATCTAAAACACACCGTGCATTGATATGAACCTAGAAAAAATCCATAAACCTGGACAACAGTATACCAAAGGTGCAACGCTAGTTTATTGGTCTGCTTAGTCTTGAGCTTCTTTTAGGTCGTATATAGAGTGCAGGGATTCACTATAAGTGTACAGAAACAATACTAATTGCAGGATTTCCTCCATTCTCATAGCTCACAGTAAATACAAAAAGATGATGAATAATCTATAACTTTTGATCTGTACACCCTCATTGAGCTATAAAAAGGATGAGAAGGTAAAACCTTCATTGAGTCCATTTGGATTAAGACTATCAAGGCGATATAACCATTTGGTTTCTTCCTGCAGAAGGAGCGCATCCAAGTCACCCCTCCTCATACCCAGAGTGTTTCAATTTCTGGCTAGAGATTCTGGCCTCTAGGTATATAGAGGCCGTAACACTGGCTTTCAACCGAGGTGGATATTTTTCAGTAAAGTAGAATAAGAGATATTGCATATCTCTGGTTCCTAAAAAATCTTACCAAAAATATACCATAGCTCTCAGAGTGACAACTTTAATTTTAAGCGTCTGTTAGGCTCACGGCCATTTTACGTTTATTTACAATCAAAAATGACGTTTTAAATACTATTCGTCTTAGACCTGGGTCAAGATAGGTTAAAGCCCTTTTTTTAGGCATTGGAGTATACATTTTGACATCATGAGACCAAGACGACACCTAACAATTGATCAACAGTACCTCGCAATTGTGAGGCTTCACGCAGGATGTTCTTAGGCAGAAGTGGCCACTGAGCTTAGAGTGTCACAGAGTGTCATCAGCAGGTTGCAACAGAGATACAGAGAGAGTGAAAGAGTCATAGAAAGGCATAAAAATGGACGTCCTTGGCCACATCCGACACTGATGACCGCTTCATTGTGAACAATGCCCTGCAAAACCGGATGATGAATGCCTCACAACTTCAGGCACATTTAAGGGAGGTGAGAGGCACCCAAGTGTCACGTCAGACCATTCGAAAACCATTTACATCAGCGTGGTCTGTGTGCTAGACAACCTGCTAGGGTACCTGACCACAGGCGTCATTGTCTTGCATGGGCCAGGGAGCATCTACGCTGGACGAGGGATGAGTGGGCCTCAGTGCTGTTCACTGATGAAAGTCGATTCACGCTGAGTAGAAATGATGGCCGCCAACGATGTTGGAGATGTCAAGGAGAGCCCTATGCAACTAACCCACTATTTGCCTTTGGTGGTGGTGGTGTTACAGTCTGGGCAAGTGTGTCTAGTCAATACAGAACTGCCCTACACTTTGTGACTGGTACAGTGACAAGCCCATACTACTTGAATAACGTAATATCATTAATCCAGTCATTGTGCCTCTGCATGAACAACACAGGCCTAATTTCATCTTTATGGACGACAATGCGCCAGTTCATCGAGGTCACATCATTAGGGAATGGCTGCTGGAGACTGGGGTACCTCAAATTGGAGTGGCCTGCACTTTCTCCAGACCTGAATCCCATTGAAAACCTATGGGATAAACTGAGTCACTGTGTAGAGGCTCATAACTCTGTACCCCAGAACCTCAATGACCTGAGGGCCGCTCTTCAAGAAGAGTGGGGTGCCATGCCTCAGTAGACAATAAGTTGACTTGTGAACAGAATGAGAAGTTGTTGTCAAGCTGTAATGGATGCTCAAGGCCAGTGGCGTACCGCCAATATAGGCAGGGTACGCCACTGCTATGGGGCCCGTGGCACAGGGGGGCCCGGAGTACTCAGAAGGCCCCGCCCCCTGCAACTGCGCTCAATGCAGGCTGAGAGGCGGTCTGACCTCCCACTGACTGCGCGCTCCCTATGACCCAGCCGCGCTCCCTTGGCTCGTGCGTCAGCTGCTGATTGGCCCAGTCACTGTATTACTGGCAGGCAGCAGGCGCGCACCCAGCGTTGAAGAAGCTTAGAGTGAGTTGTGCTTCATGCCCGCCTCGCCGCCAGTGCTGTCATGCTAAAGCCAGTCCGGACCTGTTCCACAGCCAGCCCGTCCACACAGTAAGACTGCCCCAGCCACTAGCTTTCCAACCCGGATTATTAATGGAAAAAAATTATTTACTTATAACAGTCTCTCTTAGCACTGGCGTAACTAGATATGATTGGGCAGTGGGCCCCACAGGAAATTTTTTAATGTGCCCCACAGAACATTTTTGAATGGACAAGTCATGGAAATATATGTATACTGTAGTATGATATTTTGTAAAGGTAAGAATAAATGTCTTCTGGTTGGTACAGTATACATATATTTCCATGACTTGTCTATTGGACGATAATTGGACTGTATTAGGGAAGAAGTCATGTGTCTCTGCCGGTCAGAGGTGGCGGACAGCTGGGGGAGCCCATTCCAAAATTTTCTGTGGTGCCAAGTCATTTCTAATTACGCTACTGCTAAGAGAGACTGTATAAAACGTTCCAGTTCCACAACTTCATGTATGGGACTTTCTGAGGGCAGCAGCAAGCAGAGTTCCTGTGGGGGTGGGGGGCACTGTAGGCTTATAGAGGACTCAGGACAGTACCCCCCTCACCCCTACATGAATTCTGCTTGCTGTTAAAGGGAACCTGTCACCTCAAAAACACAAATAAAACCACCAGTCTGTTCAGCCCCCAGTCTGTTCATAATTAGAGATGAGCGAATTTCATATCTTGAAATTCGTTCACGCTTCGTTTAGTGGTAAAAGGTGAATTGCGTTATGGATTCCGTTACCACGAACCATAACGCAATTCCATGATGGAATCCATAACGGAATGACTTTAGAGGCATTCCGTCATAATAGAAGTCTATGGGCTGCATAACGGATCCGTTATGCTGGAGTCCTCAGTAGGTCATGTATACATTTCTTTATTCCCAAATGTGGGTGTGGCAGGGGAGGAGCCAGGGCAGGAGGTGGGATGGGCCAGGGTAGTGGGCGGGGTTAGGGGGCCCCAATTCAGATTCTTGCTATGGGGCCCAATGATTTCTATGTACGCCCCTGCTCAAGGCCACATGACAAGTTATTGAGACACTTAAATTTTTTGTGGGGGTATACCCACTGTTGTTTCAATAAATTGTTTGAGATGAGGAAATCACCAATTGCATGCTTCTACTTTTACTTTTCCGAAAGCCAAATATCCTTTTTTGTGAGTATTGTATTTGTCATACTTAATTTGCCACCTGACAGATTAACCTGTTGCCTGAAGTGTTCCAGAGGCAGATTTGCTGCATGGCCTTTAGTCCTATAGTTATTCTCAGTCACTATGGGCCCAGGTCCAATAAATTGTGTGAGATATTTAGGGCCTGTCATTTCCTGTAAATCCATTTTCATTTTTGTTTTGTTATTTGGGGAGGGAGGCAAAGGGGTAGGTGGAGGGACTGAGAAGAGACTGCTGCAGTGGTTCAATTCTATATGCTTAGTCAGTCACCAAGATATGTATTTTGAGGAGCTGGTTGCAGCCTTCCATGCCATCCAGATGATCATTGATGAGCTTAAGTGTCTGCTAAATACTGAGTGTATAAAAACAGAATAATATAAAGGAAAGTGTATGCAGGGGGTTATATAAAAAAAAAAAAAAATGGAGGTGATTTAATGTAACTAAAGATGAGCGGATTTTGCAAAAATTCGATTCAGATGCTTCGCCTAGTTTTCCGAAAAAATTTAATTAGTTCTGAATTAATTAGTTAATTAATTAGTTAAATCAGCTATATCCCGACCTGCAGGGGGAGAGTATCTTGGTGTACATCACTGTGTATTGCAGCAACATGCATAGCTAGTCCTTTCTGGTAGTAAAACAGTTACTGTGCATCAGTATGACAGGCAGGTCACATGCAGTATATGGATGTGCACATCAGTGTGCGTCACAATTAGGCTCAGTTCACACTTTACTTACTTAGTCAGTTACGGTCCAAAACACAGAACAGGTGCAGATCTTTTTATGATATGTTATCTGCGAGTAGGATTGGTTCCTGATTTTGGCTCACCATACAGTAACTGCTGGAATTAACTGACCAAATAACTAAAGTATGAACTCAACCTTACAAGTCAATGTTTGCATCAGGTATAATGTACTTAACCGTGCAGTGGCCCAAGATTCTACTGCAGAGTGAAAAAGAGGTCTCAATTTATACTGTCTGCTTTTTCCACATAGATTGCTAGTTAACTTAACTTCACTACATTGTGAAAGAGCGGTCTCATTTCACTGATTGTTGGGTGTCCACATTGATTGATAGATATTGTGTTACCCTCTCATTCTACTATAGAGTGGTCTTATTTTACACCATCTGCTGTTTCCACATAGATTGCTAGAGAACCTACCTACTGATACAAGTAGTGGCCCCATGACAGAGTGGTGAGGGTGTTAGCAGTAAGTTTGAGTTGACGTCAATGTTTATTTTTCCCTTCTTCTGATCTGTCAGAAGAACAACCCAAAAAATGGATCCTGTCTTTTGAGTATCTGCCTTCACATGGTCAGTATTTGGTCAGTAACTGATCAGTACTGGTAAGGCAAAAACAGGAGAGGGTCCACTTTTGGACCCACTCCTGCTTTTAGCTTCCAAATCCTGATCCAAAATACTGACCGTGACTATTGCTCACTCTGCATGAATTTTGGCCATTTGCATCTGACATCAGTTTTACTCAAATGGAATAGAAGTTCTGCATACAGAACTTTAATAGCCCCTATAACACGGTCAGTATCTGATCAGTTTTTTGCATCAGTATTTGATCGGTATTGGTATAGCAAAAACAGGTGAAGGAAATTTTTTTCTGTTTTTAGAACCCACTCCTGCTTTTGGCTTCGAAATCAAATCAAATCCTGATGCAAAATACTGACCTGTGATAGAGGCCTTATAGATGTTCCAAAGACAGGATCTATTGTGTTTTTTATTTTTCAGTTCTTCTGACGGATCAATAGAATGGTTAAATAAACTGTGATGTCCACAAGGCCAAACTGGGACACTAGTGCCCTAAGGACAGCATAGTTAGGGTGACAACAGCATGAGGAGTCAACACAGTGGCCCCATCACAGAGTAGTGAGCGTAACGACAACTTGAGGCGTTAATACAGTGGCCCAGTCACATAGTGGTGAGGGTGGCAATAGCATGAGAAGTCAACAAAGTGGCCCAGTCACAGAGTGGGGAGGTGGGGGGCAACAGCAGTGGCAGTAATAGCACAAGATGGTAGCAGCTCTGACATGTTGCTGCGGCTGCTCATACCATCTCCCCTTCTTCTGCTGTTAGTTCTGCTGGCTTCAGCAACATTTTTGCCACTGCTCTGTTCCCTCAGAGGGCCCTGGCAGCGGTCTGTTGGACATACTGTACAGTAACAATGACTGTATATGTAAAATAAGTTATTGAATGTCAATGTGGACACCCCAATAACAGTAGTATTAGACAGCAAAGGGGTTATCCCACAACTAATGTAAAAAATGGATCCAAAGATCTCCCCTTTCATTGCTCTGCTAAATTTATATGCAGCTGACAGTTCACAACTCAGGGGGTAGTTAAAGGATGAAACCTTTCTGGGGCCTGCATTTCCCCCTCTAACTGGAGCTACCATGTCATCAACAGTTACAGGAGAAGTCATTAAAAAAAGTAATGTTAAATATCCCCCAAAGGTCTTGTATGGCCTTAAGGGGGACAAAGTATAAAAAAAAAAAGACAAAATAAAAAAATTATAAAAAAAATCTACCACCACAAGCTACAACGCAGCTTCTAGCCCCACCCCCAGTGACCATAGTCCATACATCTCATATATCAAAATGACCATTATAGATAGGACATTGTTTTAAAAATATTATGCTATTACCAAAAAGGGAGGGGGGGGGGGAATGAAATACACTATTTCTGGTTATAAAAAACAAAAAAACCCTACTAAAATAAAAATGCCCCATGTATCACTGAAAAAAAGGCACAACAATTATTTACTGTACATAACTGAACAGATATAGTTATGGTTTTCAAAGACAGGCTTAACATAAAAACTTGAAGCAAACAAAAAGCCATTTTCTGATATCAGATTCCCTTTACGAGGTGCTACATCCAAAGCAAGTTCTGCCATGGGCATAGCCGCATCACTGATTTCCTCCTTCCAATAATGCAATTCTATATGTTTATGCAAATTAGTCAGTATTACTTTTTAAGTCAAGGTGACATGCGTTTAAGTGTACATTAAAACAGAAATCATCAGTGTGAAATTAACATAATGATCATTTGAGCTAGGCTACATTGTACCCAGCATTCAGAACTTTCATTTCCCTGAAAGTACAGTTCCTTAAATTCACGTGACAGCAGCTGTGCAGAATGTCAAACTTCCTCTTGCCTCTAGATAACTTCACAGAGCTGCACCTCTCTTCTCACAGTCGAGGAGCTGCTGACACTGAGCCATGGCTACCATGACGCTGATCTTGGGTTTTCTGCTTTTCTCAGGTGAGTGTGCATTCATATGTTTACTAACCTTCGTCACAATCCGCTTCAATATATACAATGCAAACAATCCATCTAAAGCTGTTCCTGTTCTTAAAGAGAAGTCCGTAACTGGAAAACAAACTACTCTGCATAGAAGAAAATCATTTGCATATCAAGATTGGGTTGGTAGTGAAAGCTATACTTTTGTTTTACTTGTACATATGTACATGGATTGTATACAGCTTGAAACGCAGGCTGTAAAGTCTGACTGCACCAGCGACATGAAATAGTAATCTGCAGCTCTGGGAAAACACAGAACATGTGCATAAGAGAACTGGTTCAGAACAGAGTCCTGCGTCAGTGGATATCAACAGAATCAGGCTAACATGAGTGCGAAATGTGCCTTTACATGTTTCAGGCACACTTCAGTGCCCTTAGTCATAGCAATGTTGGTGAGACAGACATTAAGTAGTATATTTAAAGGGGTTGTCTGGTTACAGGAGACAATGAGACAACATTTGGGATGTGCATTCAATTAAAAATTGATAATCACCTAGCAAATCTGTGCCGCTGTTCTGGTTCTCTCGCTCTGTTTACCTGGCTTTAGTGGTGAAGTCAAGCGATCTATCAGTGGCCCTAGCAGCCAGCCTGGACGACTGAAATCGTACAACCTCTTTAAAAGAACAAGGAGGCAATAGAAACATCCACTGAGGGATACATGATGTATGACTATTGACAGATGTACAGCATACGGATGTAGGGTGCAGCTATGCCACAGTAACCATATGCAGATAATCAATAATTACCAAGCTGTTTCTGTACTTGCAACTTAAACTACAGCAAGTGCAGCAAGACAATTAATGGTAATCCACCTGCGGACATCCTAAAGTTTATACCATAGTAACAGAACAAGCATTAAAAATTTCTTGAAATTCGTTTTATTCTGATTTGTCCAAACTTGCAAAACGTGTTCTTTTGGTACAAATCAATTCTTCCCAAGTCAACAATATTGGAGACAGAAAATAGGCCAGTTAATGCGTAACAGTCCCCTGGAAAAGAGACAAATTGAAAGAAAAACTGAGTGTCTCACACCATCAGGTGTATCTTGGATTTCTGGGAAAGAAATTCAAATTAGCTTTTCTTCCAAAAGGAAAAGAACGCTAAGCCTCTCTGATGCCACCAGATGTAAGATAGGCTTATTTGCATGTATTTTTCCTGAAAAGCACCCCGACTCAGACCATGGCAAAGGCCTATCAACTAGCAAAGCCAAATTTCTATGCTCTGCTCCGATAAAGGGTAATTACCTGGAATGCGCTGTGTGCAGATGAAATGCTGACTTAGCTATGGTCCAAGTTATGGTTTAGGCCTCTTTAAAAAGCTGAGCATTGCCTTTTGGTAGCAACATTACACTTGTTGGTGTGAGACACTCAGTTTTCCTTTCCATTGTCTCGTTCCCAGGGGAATGTGATGTGTAGGCGGGCCTATTCTCTTTCTCTCTCATTCAACCTTACTAAATCCTAAAATATTCAGATTCTGATGAAACTGGATTTTTAAAATATTCGAAAATCAAATCAATTGAACAGATTCGCTAACAAAGAAAATTATATAAGAAAATATATTGAAAAACATTATTACATGAGACGTTTATAACATTAATGCTCATCTTTTGATGCTACAGTATTTTAAATAGTATTGTTGAAATCTTATGTCGCTGCTCTATTTACCTGGATGCAGCAGTGATGTCATGTTGACAACACTCAGGACAGTGATTGGCTGCAGTGGTCATATGTTGTCAATATGACAGCACTGCCGCAGCTGGGTAAGCAAAGCCCAGCCATGAGAACTGGCGCCACAGTGCGGGAACTGACAGGTAAGTACTTACCAGTTTGATTACCAGTTACCATTGGAGCTTGATAGAGAAGGAGGAGCTAAGTAGATTGATATATGGTTTTATAGGAAAGGATTCAGTATAACTTGTAATTTATTTAATTTATTCATTTAAATTCCTGTCAATCAGAGATGGACAGCTCTCTCTGAATACACAGTGATAGAGGAAGGCTGTCAATCACTTATAGCACCACCTACTTGACTTCAAAGCCCATCATGAGCTTTGAATTAAATGAATGAAATGCAGGTTACACAAAATCTTTCCCCACAAACCTATATATCAGTCTGCTCAACTCAGCATTTTTATGGTGACAGGTTCCCTTTAAGACTGTTTGTATAGAAAACCATGTGTGATCCTAAATGTTACATTTTTTATCAGGCAATTATTTTTTCTTCCATCCATTGCAGCATTTCATCCTTGTTGTTAATTGGCAAAAATCACTACAAAAAAGCATTACCCGTAAATATCTCTAAGACCATATACACGTGTGTGGTTCATTTTTTTTTCCTGGAGGAAAAGCAGATACAATCCGAATTTTGTCTAAAATAAACATCTGTCCATCCAGTTCGGTCTGTTATCCTGCAAGTTGATCCAGAGGAGAGCAAAAAAATCCTATGAGGTAGAACTCAATTTTCCTCACTTTAGGGGAAAAAAATTCCCGACTCCAATCAGGCAATCAGAATAACTCCCTGGATCAACGACCCATCTCTAGCAGCTAAAACCTGTAATATTATTACACTCCAGAAATACATCCAGGCCCCTCTTTAACTCTTTTAGTGAACTCACATCACCACCTCCTCAGGCAGAGAGTTCCATAGCCTCACTGCTCTTACCGTAAAGAATTCTCTTCTATGTTTGTGTACAAACCTTCTTTCCTCCAGATGTAGAGGATGTCCCCTCACAGTCACAGTCCTGGGGATAAATAGATGATAGGAGAGATCTCTGTTATATTTATACATAGTTATTAGATCGCCCCTCAGTTGTCTTTTTCTAAACTGAATAACCTTAATTTTGATAACCTTTCAGGGTATTGTAGTCCACCCATTCCAGTTATTACTTTAGTTGCCCTCCTCTGAACCCTCTCCAGCTCTGCTATGTCTGCCTTGTTCACAGGAGCCCAGAACTGTACACAGTACTCCATGTATGGTCTGACTAGCAATTTGTAAAGTGGTAGGACTATGTTCTCATCACGGGCATCTATGTCCCCTTTTGATGCAACCTGTTATCTTATTGGCCTTGGTAGCAGCTGCCTGACACTGGTTTCTACAGCTTAGTTTGCTGTTTATTAAAATTCCTAGATCCTTTTCCATGTCAGTGTTACCCAGTGTTTTACCATTTAGTATGTACGGGTGACTTGCATTATTCCTTCCCATGTGCATAACCTAACATTTGTCAGTGTTAAACCTCATCTGTCACCTATCTGCCCAAGCCTCCAATCTATCCAGATCCCTCTGTAGCAGTATATTATCCTCTTCTGTGTTAATTACTTTACACAGTTTAGTATCATCAGCTAAAATAGATATTTTACTATGCAAGCCTTCTACAAGATCATTAATAAATATATTGAAGAGAATAGGGCCCAATACTGACCAACTATGCCATAATATTTAAGGCACCTCATCCAGCCAACCAATGCTAAGGGTCAAGACCCCCAAAACAACTGTCTGCAGATGGGTCCCTCTTCCATTTGAAGGTGTCTCTGGGTTGTCTAGTTTTCGATTTGGCTTTTTCCCATGGAGCATTGCCAGAAAATACAGTAAATCTCCACACCCCATGCACTTTCTTTGTGCTGCACCTTACTGAAGGAATGTTTAAAGGGCATTACTGAAAACTGATAAACTGCGATGCTAGTGCTGTGCCGGAGGGGGGCACATGACAAAAATATTCAGAGAACACCAAAGAGAAAATACCTGTGTCACCCACTACTCCCTGGAGCCCTGCACTATGCATAACATAGTGGTGGAGTTTTACTAATCAAAAAATGTTGATACCCCATTTGTTAAAAACTGAACTCGGACACATCCCTATTTTTACCCCTCCAGCCCCTCTGACATGAGCATCGGAGCATTTCTGCTCTCCCTTGCCTTGCCCTGGATCGCGCAGGGCAAAGGCTTTTTTTTTTACACTGCCGATATTTTTACTTTCTGGCACTGATGGGCAGGCTTCAGGCTAGGGCAGTGCTAAAAGCCCGCCCATTAGTGCCAGTGACGTCACCAGGCTCACTGTTAGGTGAAAGCCTCCACCTAGCTTTAACAAAGGAGAGCCTGATACATCTCCAGATCTCCATAAAAAGCCTTTGCCCTGTGCTATTCAGCGCAGGACAAGGATGATGCTCATATGAGGGGGACTGCCTGGGTGAAAACAGACACTTTTGATGTCTTTTGCTATAGTTTATACCAAAAATTAGACCATAGTAGTAAATCTGCCCCCCTTTGAGTTGTGCCTGGAGTGATCATTTGTAATATGTTTTTATTGGCATCCATTTAGTAGCATTTATTTATGGAAGACAATTCCGAGACTATAGGAATGTGTGTGTGACATATACGTGCATAAAGTACTGTATAATCACTAAAGAAGAGAGCAACTGAATGCTTTTGTTTTCCTCGCCCTATAATTACAAAGCTTGACTATATCACATGTCCAGAAAAGTCACGTTCCCGCATGCTAGACAGAACTAATTGCTTTGCCTTTTATCACAAGTGTAGCACTACATTAGAATATATAGATGCTCATATATTTCCACTGGATTACAGAAAAAGGTTCATGAAACTTATTACCATCTGCCTAAGGGCTCACGCTCATGCACACGAACGGTCATTTTTGCACTGCATCACGGATGCAGACGCATTCACTTGAATGGGTCCGCAATCCGGAAGTTGTGGAACAGAGGCACGGAACCCCACGGAAGCACTACGGAGTGCTTACTTGTGGTTTCTCTTAGTGCCTCCGCACCGCAAAAAAAATAGAACACGTTTTATTTTTTTCTATGCGGACAGATCACGGACTCATTCAAAGTTGAATGGGTCTGCATCCGTCTGCAGGATTCCACTCAGATGTCGCCCATGCATTTGGGACTGCAAATTGCGGTCAGCAATGCACAGAACGGCCGATCAATGGCTCTGTGCATGAGCCCTAAATTAGACCCAGTGATCATTCATTTCCTCATTTCTGCACTTCCTCATTTCACTTTCATTCTTTGTAGGCTCAGGTTAACTTGTGACAAATGTGTATCTTATGTTTCACACGCAAACTGAAAGGAAATCGAATAGGAGTGTCATTATAGGACATTCTTGGAACTAGTTCTGCATAAATGTCATTTTAAATCTCATACTTGAAAAATATGAGTGAGAGAACTAGTCAACTTGCCATAATTGTAATGGAATACAATCCGCCCAGCTTCTCCTGCTTCATACCATGCTGCCTGCAGATCAAGACCGCATGCTCAATATGACAGATTAACCTCAACCCCTTCCCACATTTAGTACCCAATCGATCTATTAAATTATCCCATTAGTTAACCCACACAATGAATGCTGTAAACAAAAAATCTATATCAGAATTAGTTTTTTATCACCTCATCTCCCCTCAAAAATAGAATAAAAATGGTTGTATGTATCCTAAATGGTATCAATTAAAACTATAGCAAGCCCTTTAAAAAAAAAAAAAAAAAAAAAAAAAAAGAGCCCTCAGCTTGATAGAAAAATAAAAAAGTTAGGGGTCTCAGAATATGACACAAAGCAACCTTTATTCTGAAAAAAACCAAAACTTTTTCATTTTTTTTTGTAAAACACAGCAAAAATGTATACATTTGTTATCTGCATAATCATTCTGTTCCACAGAATAAAGTTAATGTCTTTTTTACCGCACAGTGTAAAAATAAAACCCTAAAAAGAATAGTGAATCTGCATTGTTTTTTTCACTGTTTTTTCACAATGTTTTTACAAGTTATACAATACAATAGAGGTGCCTCAAAATGTTGGTATTAAAAAAATACACCTCGTACCGCAAAAAAAAGTCTTCACATAAAAAACTTGGTTTCTGACATGAGGAGTTGAAAAAAAATAAAAATAAAGGGATTGTCTCACTTCAGCAAATGGCATTTATCATGTAGACAAGGTTAATACAAAGTACTTACTAATGTATTATGATTGTGCATTTTGCTTCTTTGCTGTTTTGATTCATTTTTCCATCACGGGTTATAGCCATCGCTGCAGTTCAGATAGGCCCAGCCCTTTTTCCTATAGTATCCAAGTATGGCCAACACTGCTGGATATGGACAATCACAATACATTAGCAAGTGCCTGGTATTAACTTGACAACGTGATAAATGCCATTTACTGACAACCCCTTTAAATACCATACTAGGATGTGTACTCAAAGAAGCAGTCCCACAAATTTTTTTATTCTCTAACATGTTAGAAAGGTACCTGATGTAAACTGTAGTGAGGGTAACCCTCTTACCAGTGACTGTGTGTGAGAGTTATAACCTCCCTTCTGATCCTCAGCTGTGTCATGTGACCACCACTCAAACTTTCTAAATAGCCAGTTTTTCTATGTATTCCTATGGGAGGCTCAATGTCTATCTCATAAGAACGAATAGAGAAGTAACTGACTTCCTGTCCTGTGTCAGTTGGAGATAGGGGGGCTGGTCACATGACACAGCTGAGGATCAGAAGGGAAGTTACAAAGCCTCACAAAGACATCGCTCATTTCTACTTTTATTAAGATGGCTGCAGTATTTTTATACCCTCCCTCTCCCGCATAAAAATACATAAAACCAGCCCAAAAGTAGCAAAAACTAGTCTGAAACTTTGGATTTTCCCTACCATCTCTTTTAGAACACATTAGGTAATCATCACTCACTAGATTGAAATGCCTTCCATGAATGAGTTGTTGAACTGTTGAAGTGCATTTGGATTGCATGCCCTCTTGAGCTATTTGCTAATTTCATTTACTCCACAAGGCCATCAGGAATGGGCACCTCTCTGGTTTGTAGAGCAGTAATGGCATATCTTACTTAGTAGACAACAGAAACTACTCCAATGATAACATAAACCATCTGTTCCCTACAGCAACTACGTATGAAAGTCAAATATCTTTTGGATAGGTAACTGGATAGGAATATGAAGACGACTTCTGAAAGACATTTTGTGGCTGTGACAAATGAAACAGGGATATATTACAATACATTCTTATCACGTTAAATAGCATGGTAAAATAAAATGTAAGAAATATAGCTATTTTAAAAGTACAGTGCCTTGCAAATCTATTCAACTCACTCTTCCACCCCTTTGTATTTTGCCATATTTGCAAATTTTTGAATGGTACTTAGTGAGAGGGGTGGTGCTTCCTGACGCATGTGGGATTTATTTACTATAACTTGCGTCAGAAACTGGTATGAGTTATAGCTCATGTATACACCAGGTTCTGGCTAGTGTAGACTTGAGTTTCTGGCACACAGAGCGCTAGAGATATGACTAATTTATTAGGAGATCTGCCTCTTAATAAATTAGGTGCATCTTAAGGCCCCTTTCACACGGGCGTGATTTCCGCGCAGGTGCAATGCGTGAGGTGAACACATTGCACCCGCACTGAATCCGGACCCATTCATTTCTATAGGGCTATGCACATGAGCAGTGATTTTCATGCATCACTTCTGCGTTGCGTGAAAATCACAGCATGCTCTATTTTGTACGTTTTTCACGCAACGCATGCCCCATAAAAGTAAATGGGGCTGCGGGGAAATCACAAGCATCCGCAAGCAAGTGTCTTCTTCAAGCATTAGCTGCCATCTAAAGGACCTGTGGTGACGTCATAACACATGGTCCAATCACATGGTCCATCACCATGGTGATGGACCATGTGATGCGCTTGGTGATGTCATCACAGGTCCTTTAGCCGGCAGCTAATGCTTGAAGAAGATCAAGTGGATAAGGTGAGTTAATTTTTTTATTTTTAACCCCTCCATCCACATTTTACTAAGCATTCTGTATTGAGAATGCTAATATTTTCCCTTATAACCATGTTATAAGGGAAAATAATAAAATCTACAGAATACTCAACCCAAACCCGAACTTCAGTGATGAAGTCCGGATTCGGGTCTGGGTACCAAACATGCCGATTTTTCCCACGCGCGTGCAAAACCCATTAAAACGCTTTGCACTCGCGCAGAAAAAACGCGCATATTCCCGCAACGCACCCGCCTCTTATCCGGGCGTTAAACATGACGCCCGTGTGAAAGGGGCCTAAGGTGGCCATACATAAAACATTAAAGTCAGCCGGACTGGGAGATTTTGGCCATTCCGGCCGACTGTCATTTAAAAAACTAGCACGAACGAGCATTCGCGGTCACCGAAAATGCAATCCACCGTGCTAGAAAACTTCAGCTGTACTTCAGCTGAAACTGCATGTCAATCGCACGATCCACTGAATTCAGTCAATCACTTGCCATTGCCATTGTTATTTTATTTTTTTTCAAATGTATGACCAGCTTAACTCAAGCGCAGGGGGGGTCACAGCTGGTCTTGATAAATTTCCCCCAGTGTTTCCAGTGATGGCAAAAATTTCTACATTCCTCAACACTGAAATTGCAACACGAAAAAGGAAAAGTCGTGGAATTATGGAAATCACAGGATTGAAAAAACAAAAACGGAAATCAGCACAGAAATCAATATTACGTAGAAATACAGTCACTTACATCCCTTGGCATGCGATCAATGAGGTTATTAATGGCTGTCTGAGGAATGTTCTGCTACTCTGAATGCACTTGGGCAGACAAATCATCAAGATCCATTGCTGGCAACATCCATTGCAATTGCTGACCAATGATGTCCTAGATTTGCTCGATGGGAGACAAGTCTGGAGACACTGCAGGCCATGGTTGCCTGGCACAGCCTGGCATAGTCTCGTTGAAAAACAGCTCCTGGGACACATTTTGAGAAATGGCCATACCACTGGTTCCACAAATGAACCAATGTAACACCGAGCTGAGGTTCGTGTTCTGGCAGCCACCAGGATATAAAACGTTTAACAGGGCTGTCATCTCAGTATAGGCATGTAGCAATCTGCCAGCGTGATAAACCAAGGTCTCTCAGTTCAAGTATTCTTAGTTTTTGATAACTGGCATGCTGATAAACAAGAGCATCGCACAATCATCCCACACAACATGATCTGATTTTTGAGGTTTCATGTGGCTAAAAAACTTTGATTTCATTCTAGCTTTTATGCCCCTCCCACATGCCACAGTTTGGAGCTAGATGCTTGAAAATTTGATCATCTGCAGATCTTAGTGACACCTGCCGCTTCCTCAATTTGCATAACCTTATGGCTTGTCCTTCTTGGTGTTGCAATTTCAATGCTTGAGGGGTGCATTTTAGTCTTATCTGACCAGATAACCGTCTTCCAGGTGTTTTAGGAGTCTGTTAAATGCTGTTTAAATCCAAATGTGTTTTTCTTTAAGCAATGACCACTGTTCCATGCATCCCCACCCTATGGAGTGTACAGCTTATAGTGGTCCTATGGACTGATACTTCCATCACTGCTGTGAATCTTGGGAGCTCCCTCAGTTATCATTGGTGACTTTGTTGAATCTTTGATTAATGCCCTCCTTGCCTTGTCTGTGTGTTTTGGTGTGCATCCTTCTCTTGTCAGGTTTGTAGTTGTGCCATATTCTTTCCGTTTTGTTATAATTGATTTAATGGTGCCATGTGAGATGTTAAAAGTTGGGACATTTTTTATAACCCAACCCTGATCTATACTTCTCCACAACTTTGTCTCTGGCCTGTTTGGGGAGCTTCAGAACAAGTGTATTTACACTCACATCATATGACAGATCATGTGACACTTTGCACACAAGGGGATATTGTTCACCTAATTATGTGACTTTGGAAGTTAATTTGTTGGACCAGGCCGTATTTAGGATTGCCATGTGAAAGGGGTGGAATACATATGCACTCACAACTTTTCAGTTTTTGCACTATAACAATTTGGACCACCAAGTGCATTACATCAATCTTGGTGGTCCAAAAAAGTTCATAATGCAGTTCATAATAAAAATCCATAATGCAACTAAACAGGAAAAACATTTGAATACTTTTTCTAGGCACTGTAACTGGACAATGGACTAATAAGAAGTGTTATGTTCCAGTGTGGCTTGTTAGCTCATTATTTCATGACAGATTAAAGGCGTTGTCCAGCCTTGGAGTTGTCCCTTCATACTCTCCTGCTCTCTGCAGTTCTGTTCCATGATCTTCTGGTCACCAGCCTGTAATTCTGGATGGTGTCATTGTGTGCCGTTGTAGCCAGGCTTGGATTGGCTACAGAGGAACAGGTGAATCCCTCAGTAGGCCTCTGAGCAAGGGTGGGCCTCCAGTCTCCTTGCACAAGTGGCACATTGCACAGTAGATTGAATACAGATAAGCAGCTTACAGACATTCAACCAGCCTGAGCGTCCATATAAAAAGCTGGGTAGATTAGAGACTACTCAGTATATTATTATAGATACATTGGGTGATTTAGATGGCAACAGAGGCAAGCTAGCCAGTATCCTCTTTCTCTAGGGTCCTACCTTGAAGCTGCTGCAGGGTCTCCCATAATCAATCATCTTGAGTGTCTTGCTGCTACCTGGCATTGTGTAAGTAGATTGCATGTAGCTGTACATTGGGCCCCCCACAAATTTTTTTGGGGTGGGCCCTAGGCACCTATCCGAGACTGGTTGTAACAGCCAATGACTGGCCTCAGCGGTGATAAGTCCCCAAGCAGTATTTCACTGCTAGGTCATGTGGTGCTTGGGGAAACATCTTCACTGAGGCCTGTTATTGGCTGCAGCAGCGCATTTGACCGCATCTGGATGTTTACAAGTCAGAGACTAAAAGTTCACAGAATGGAACCAGAATGGATTAGGCTACTTTTACACTTGTGTTAAGCTTGCCTGGCAGGCTGTTCCGGCAGGGGAACAGCCTGCCGGATCCGTGCTAACGTTTGCACACGTGTGCTGCCAGAATTCCAATCTGGTCCTGTGACAAATACAGCACCTCGCATCCCCCTTGACATCGCACTACATCGGGATCATGTGGTACGGTTTTGTCACTGGTTACCAAGACGTGACGTTACGCCCTCCCAGGGAGTACGCAAGGTCGACTTGGCACAGTTTACACAGACACTTCCTGTCCACACGGGCACAGGAAAGCACAGGGAGTGAGAGAGGGTGGTCCACGCTACCTCAGGCATGACATAACAGTTGCTCACAACCCTGACAAGCTGAGAAAGCCTTTATACTGCCCCAGTGAAACAGAGCTCTGCCAGCCACGTAGACTGCCATCAATTCCTCGTTAGATATAAACCCGGTCCGTTAACGGGATTATATCGGGTCAGGAACCAACCCCAGGTAGCGTACAACGTTATGCTGAAACACGGACGTGGGGATTCATGGATCGAGACACAGAACAGCGCAAGATTAATTTATATATTTTATTGCCTTAAAAGGAACCCGTCACCTGGAAATTCACTGATAAACCAGGCATGCTGCCTTGTAGGGCTCACTCTGCAGAATATAATGATACCTTTCACTTGGTGATCTGTTGCTTCATTGTACTTTTGTATTTTGTACTATTAATATATATGCTAATGAGTTGATTTGAGTCCAGTAGTTGATATGAGTCCAGCATTTTTTCTATTCAATGCTGTAGCCCTCCCCTATTCACTTCTTCAGATGCAAAAGGGGCGTGGTTTATTTATTTATTGATCTATAGAAGTGAATAGGGGAGGGGCTACAGCTCTGAATAGAAAAAATGCTGGACTCATATCAACTACTGGACTCAAATCAGCTCATTAGCATATATATATATTAAAAGTAATTTATCTCCACAATAAAGCAACAGATCACCAAGTGAAAGGTATCATTATATTCTGCAGAGTGAGCCCTACAAGGCAGCATGTCTGGTTTATCAGTGAATTTCCTGGTGACAGGTTCCCTTTAAGGGCACACTAGACACAGCACTATATACACACAAATATATACAATGGTCAGATGTGCAAGTACAGATGATATGGTACAGAGTTAGGCCTCATGCACACGACCGTTGTTTGATTCCGTGTCCATTGCTCCGTTTTTCGTGATTTTCTGCGGACCCATTGGTTTTCAATGGGTCCGTGGAAAACTCGGAAAATGCACCGTTTGTCCTCCGCGTCCGTGGTCCGTGATTCCAGTCCGTCAAAAAAATATAACCTGTCCTATTCTTGTCCGTGAAAAACGGTTCACGGACCCATTCAAGTCAATGGGACCATGAAAAAACGCGGATGTCCATCCGTGTGTCATCTGCGTTCCGTGTCTGTTTTTTTTGCGGATCCCTTGGCAGACACTTGGCAAAAATTGTCGGCCTGTCTTTTGGTAAAATCTTTTGGGTCATGTCCGCTAAAAAAAACGGAAGACACATGGAAACACAACGGAAGGCAAAAACGGACACGGATCACTGAACAACGGAACCCCTTTTTGCGGACAGCATAAAAAAACGGTCGTGTGCATGAGGCCTTAAACAGATCAAAAGTCAGTTACTGGGTAGATGAGTAATCCTTTGGGTTATGATGATGAATGCTAAAGCCACACGGGAGCAGTGATATCAGCAGGTTGTCCACGTTCCCTACACATTATACAATGTGACCCCCTTCAGAAAAAGACTCTGGCCTCTGGCCTGCCTTTTCACCTGTAGTCGATCACTCGCCTCCCTCCTGCGGGGAGGACCCCCTTGCTCCAGTAAGGCAGCTAAGAATCCAAAAACATATTATGGAATATAGCTCCTCACCGGAAGATCATAGGCAGATGGTTCTAGCAGCAACGGATCCTGCTGGGTTCCGGCTACAAGTGGAGACCAAACATGGTGTCGTTATTTGCTTCCTACTAGGAGTTCTCCATATCTCCCCTTCCTTGCCCCCTACCAGCAAAGGAAGGCCAAGAGAACGTCCGTCTTGGTCCCAGGGTCGCAGAGATGTAACCGGTTTATTTCTGAGATGGATGGTCAATTAATAAACCCTTATGAACTATGAGTGATCTATGTTATTAGCTCAGACCCCCCACAGGGGGGTTTCCTGTAGGATGAGTTAGTAGGGTGTGAACTGTAGACACATGGTCTGTTTTGAAGCAGGGTCACCTGGGGTCCTGCTGCCTCTGCTAGCTGACAGCAAATGGCTCCACATTCCTCACAGGCCGGGGCGGACTTCCAGCAGCACGTGTGCAAACGTTAGTACGGATCCGGCAGGCTGTTCCCCTGCCGGACAAGCCTAACGCAAGAGCTGTCCAAAATTAAAGGCGGAATCTTATTGGTTGGTATTGGCAACTAAGCCTGTTCTACTTTACACAAGTTTTGATAAATGACCCCAAATGAGTTTATAACAAGTTAGTTGAATACCACTGCAGCTTACATGGCTACATAGTTCAAGCATACGGTATGGCCATACCCTAAGTATATGTGTAGTAGTAACCTTACATAATTCGACTACCTGTATGTAGATTATATTCATTTATACACAGCAGCCTATATAAGCAAGCAGGACAGCAGTGTAAGGCATGTGGAGAAAGAAAATAGCCACTAAGACTGGATTTTTTTGATTCAGACTCCTTTTGTAGATCGAGTGTAATGCTTATTATATTGTTTAGTCATTATAATTTAATTTTATGCTTAGATCTGATTGACCCAATTTCCTTTTCATTAAATGGGTTGTTCAACCTTGTGGTGGTTGAAGTAGCAGGATGAATTGCAAGGTGTATACAGCTAGACTTTCTGCTCAGATTCAGTCAAATGCTGCAAAACTAATAGAACAAAACTTTACAGTACAGATAAATAATGATGAAAAACATACCACAAAAGGCACCCCTGGTGAAAGAAATGGAATAGTCTTTAAGATAGGCCATCACAATCTGATCAGCGGGGGTCTGACTCTGCACCACGAAGATCAGCTATTCTGCATTAAAACTACTCAGCTCCATCTGTTTTGTATTGGAGACAGCAGGTTACTGCAGCACTGCTGCCACTGAAGTGAATGGTAAATGGGGGGCAGAGCTGCAGGAACCAGTTCCAGCCACTGCACAACAGACAGAACTGTGTAGTTTCGACACTGGTACCACTGCAGAACAACTGACTGGCAGAGTTTGTGGAATCGGACTAACCACCAATCAGATAATGTTGGAGTATCCTTAGGACTAGCCATCACTTGTAAGGGGTTAGACAACCCCTTTAACCATACCTCCCAGCCATCCCGGATCCGGCGGGACAGTCTCGGATTGCAGTGGCTGTCCCGCTGTCCTGGTATGGGGGAGGTATGTCCTGCTTTCTAACAGCTGTCTCCGTGTCCATAGGAAGTAGAGACAGTTGCCTGTATTATGATGAAGCAGAGAGCCGCCATCGGCTCCCTGCTTTATCATTCCTCCCCCCTGCCGGCTCTCCACACCTCTTGTCTGTGCGGGGGGAAAGGTCGGCCGGCAGTCAGCCACGGCTCCATCTCTTCCACAGACCAGAGCAGCCAATGTCCTGCTGCTGCTGCTGCTTAGAACAAGGTAAGTATGTGGTGTTTTTTTTTTTTTTACTTTCTGTGAGGGGGCAGATAACTCTAGATACTACTGGGGGCACATAACTGGACATACTATTGGGGGCACATAACTGGAAATGCTACTGGGGGCGCAGCTTGGCGTATTACTGGGGGCACAGCTGGGCATTTTACTGGGGGCACATACCTGGGCATATTACTGGGGGCACTTACCTGGGCATATTACTGGGGGCACTTACCTGGGCATATTACTGGGGGCACATACCTGGGCATATTACTGGCAGCACAGCTGGACATATTACTGGGGGGAACAGCTGGGCATATTACCGAGAGCACAGCTGGGCATATTACTGGGAGCACAGCTGGGAATATTACTGGGGGCACAGCTAGGCATATTGCTGGGGGCACATCTGGGCATATTAATGGGGGCACATAAAGGGGCATTTTACTATGGTAACAGCTAGGCATAATTCCGTGAAGGGGCAAAATGTGCGCATAAATACTGTTCGGTAGCATGAAGGGGGAATAATTACTATGTGAGGGCATTAAGAGGACTGGTTGGGATTAGGTGCATAATTATGTTTTGGGCGGAGTTAGAGGCATGGCCTAGAGCTGAAAAAAATTTGCTGTGGCACACTTTGCGCGCTGCAAGATTTGTCCCTCTGTTCATTTAGAAAGTTGGGAGATATGCCTTTTACCATTTATCTCCAATTTCTACCGATTATATAGGTTTTCATACCCAAGTAATCCTTTCATTAAAGGGCATCTGTCATCATATTTGTACCAATGAAACTGACTGACCTGTTGCATGTGTGCTTGGCAGCTGAAGGCATCTGTGCTGGTCCCATGTTCATATGTTTTCATTTATGCAAATGAGCCTCTAGGAGCAATGAGGGCGTTGCCGATGCACCTAGAGGCTCTCCTCTCTCTGTAACTGGCGCTCCATCTGCACTTTGACAGCGTTAGACAGTGTAAACATGATCATGCCTGGCCCTGTCAATCAAAATGCAGAGGACACAGCTCATTTACATATATTAAAACTTCATTTTTCTCAATGCGGACATATATGGGACCAATACAGATGCCCTCAGCTGCCAAGCACACATGCAATAGGTCACAGTTTGTTGGAGCACAGCGTTGGAATGTGAGTATGAAGATAAAAATGACATAACCGGAGTCAGGGTCACTTGCACTATACACAGGTTACTCTAGCATGGGAGGTGTTTCGGAGCTGATAGATTCCCTTTAAACAGCTAATATCAAAACCCAAATGACTGAAGTTAAACAGAATAAAACTAGACAAGACAGGCAGAAATGGTGCCAGATTAATCAAAGTGTCTCACACTGTATGATAAAAGTTCAGAGTTTTCTAGTGAGGTATATAAAGTGTCAGAAACACATAATAAATTTGCACACGGAAAGTGTGTCACATAAACAAATGACCTGCACTATTCTATGTTGAATTGCTTATTAACAAAGTGCACAGCCAAGGCAGAAACATCCATATTATGTCTATAGATAAAGCATACCTCTCAAATCTCTCAACTTTTAAATAGAAGAAAGAGGGACAATATGTGCGACATGTGTAGTACGCCACGGGAACCTTTTTTATACTAAGCCATACCTCTAACTCCACCCAAAGCATAACTATACATATCTAATCCCACCCCGTCCCCTAAATGTCCCCACAAAGTAATTATTCCCCCGTTACATCACTACACATTAGTTATGCCCATATTGTGCCCCCTTCACAGTAAGTATGCCCAGGTATGTGCCCCCTTCACAGTACTTATTCCCAGATATGTGCCCCCTCACAGTAATTATGCCCAGATATGTGCCCCCTTCACAGTAGTTATGCCTAGATATGTGCCCCCTTCACAATAATCATGCCCACATGTGCTCCCTTCACAGTTGATATGCCCAGATATGTGCTGCTTTACAATAGCTATACCCAGATATATGCCAGTAGTTATGCTCAGATATGTGCCCCCTTCACAGTAGTTATGTCCAGATATGTGCCCCCTTAACAGTAGTTATGCCCAGATATGTGCCTGCTTCACAGTAGTTATGCCCAAATAAGTGCTCTCTTCACAGTAGTTATTCCCAGATATGTGCCCCCTCACAGTAGTTATTTCCAGGTATGTGCCCCCTTCACAGTACTTATGCCAAGATATGTGCCCTCTTCACAGTACTTATGCCCAGATATGTGCCCTCTTCACAGTAATTATGCCCAGATATGTGCCCCCTTCACAGTAGTTATGCCCAGATATGTGCCCCCTTCATAATAGTCATGCCCACATGTGCTCCCTTCACAATTGGTATGCCCAGATATTTGCTGCTTTACAATAGCTATGCCCACATATATGCCAGTAGTTATGCTCAGATATGTGCCCCCTTCACAGTAGTTATGTCCAGATATGTGCCCCCTTAACAGTAGTTATGCCCAGATATGTGCCTCCTTCACAGTAGTCATGCCTAGATATGTGCCCCTTACCAGTAGTTATTCCCAGGTATGTGCCCCCTTCACAGTACTCATGCCCAGATATGTGCTCCCTTCACAGTAATTATGCCCAGATATGTGCCCCCTTCACAGTAGTTATGCTTAGATATGTGCCTCCTTCACAGTAGTTATTCCTAGGTATGTGCCCCCTTCACAGCTAGTAAAATAAAAATAAAAACACTACATACTCATCTAGTTCCTCCAATGATCTGTGCTCTCCAGCAGCAGCAGGCATGATACACATTGAGCTGCTGGACTGTGTAGGAGGAGCAGAGGATGATTTCCAGCTTGTCCCATCCTTCCTGCACGGAACAGCAGTGAAGCGCCAGTAGCGGAGAGGGCTGGTAAAGCTGGGAGTGGAGGGCTCCTATGGATACAGAGACATCTGAGAACAGGACATATCTCAGCTGTTCCAGGACTGAAATCCGGGACTGTCCAGCCGGATCGGAAAGGTTGGGAGGTATGGATAAGGGAGTGTGATGTGACTACCTTCAAGGCTTGTTTGTAGTCTGCCACCATTGAAACACAAAGATGTCACTTCAGTTTAATATGTCATGACTTGCCATGTGCTATACTTCTTTCATATAATACATAGGTATGGACGTAACATAGTTTTTTTTGTATTTTATAATTAAGGTTTTACTTCTGTTTGTCAACTGTCAAGGGAGAGTTGGAAGCTCCCCATACACATTGATCGCTAGAAACCACCGTTCTTGGCAGGTTCGGGTGACAATACACTAATATGTATGGGGGTCTAAAGAATTGGTCATATTGAAATCTGTAAGGGCCCCATATACATAAGAACATTAGTTGATCCTGCACTATATTATTAGTATATACGGACAGAAGTATCTCACGAAAGTGAGTACACCCCTCACATTTTTGTAAATATTTTATTTTATCTTTTCATGGGACAACACTGAAGATATGAAACTTTAATACAATGTACAGTAGTCCAGCATGGGTACAGCATGTATAACAGTGTAAATTTGGTGTGCCCTCAAAATAACTCAACACACAGCCACTAATGTCTAAACTGCTGGCAACAAAAGTCAGTACAGCCCTAAGTGAAAATGGCCATATTGTGCCCAAAGTGTCAATATTATGTGTGGCCACCATAATTTTCCAGCACTGCCTCAACCCTCTAGGCCATGGAGTCTCCTAGAGCTTCACAGGTTGCCACTGGAATCCTCTGTTAGAGACCTTGCGCTCCTTCACTTTCCGTTTGAGGATGCCCACAGATGCTCAATAGGGATTAGGTCTGGAGACATACTTGGCCAGTCCAGCACCTTTACTCTCAGTTTCTTTAGCAAGGCATTGGTCGTCTTGGAGGTGAGTTTGGGGTCGTTATCATGTTGGAATACTGCTCTGCGGCCCAGTATCCGAAAAGGGAGGGGATCATGCTTTGCTTGAGTGGGTCACAGTACATGTTGGCAGTCATGGTTCGCTCAATGAACTGTAGCTCCCCACAGCCAGCAGCCCTCATTCAGCCCCAAACAAAGACACTGCCACCACCATGCTTGACTGTAGGCAATGCACACTTGTCTTTGTACTCCTCACCTGGTTGCCGCCACATACGCTTGACACCATCTAAACCAAATAAGTTTATCTTGGTCTTATCAGACCACAGGACATGGTTTCAGTAATCCATGTCCTTAGTCTGCTTGTCTTCAGCAAACCGTTTGAGGGCCGACCCCCTTTTAACCTCTGCAGCAATGCTGGCAGCACTCATACATCTATTTTGAAAACACAACCTCTGGATATGATGCTGGGCATATGCACTCAACTTCTTTGGTCGACCGTGGCGATGCCTGGTCTGAGCGGAACCTGTCTTGTTAAAACACTGTATGCTCTTGGCCACCATGCTGCAGCTCAGTTTTAGGGTGTTGGCAATCTTCTTATAGCCTAGGCCAGTGATGGTGAACCTTTAAGAGACTGAGTGCCCAAACTGCAAATCAAAACCCACTTATTTATCGCAAAGTGCCAACATGGCAATTTACCCTAAATACTACAGTCGAGTATAGTATCTTCCATGTACTTGATCATTTAGCTATAATATCCTGCCTACAATCAATGCTCTGCCTGTGCTGTTCATAGTGCGCCCAGTGCTGATGAATGGCAGGAAAAGTCCAAGGCATATTGGTACACCATAGACATTTTCCAGGGTGCGGGTGCCCACAGAGAGATCTCTGAGTGCCACCTCTGGCACCTGTGCCATAGGTTCGCCATCACTGGCCTAGGCCATCTTTATTTAGAGCAACAATTCTATTTTTCAGATCCTCAGAGCATTCTTTGCCATGAGGAGCCATGTTCAACTTCCAGTGACCAGTATGAATGTGAGTGATAACACCAAATTTAACACACCTGCTCCCTATTCACACCAGAGACCCTGTAACACTAACGAGTCACATGACACCAGGGAGGGAAAATGGCAAATTGGGCACAATTTGGCCATTTTCAATTAAGGGTTTACTCACTTTTATTGCCAGAGGTTTAGACATTCATAGCTGTGTGTTGAGTTATTTTGAGGACACACTAAATTTACACTGTTATATAAGCTGTACACTGACTACTTTACATTGTATCAAAGTGTCATATCTTCAGTGTTGTCCCATGAAAAGATATATAATATTCACAAAAATGTGAGGGGTGCACTCACTTTTGTGAGATACTGTGTATATATAATATATATATATATATATATATATATAAAATTCTGTGTGTGTTATTGACTGGGGTGGAGGAAGGGACAGTATATAAATGCTTTTTTTAACAGCTTTAGTTTATACTGCAATCTGATCACATCTTTTTTTTTTGCTGCCTTTTTAGGATTTTTTTTTGTTGCTACATCTCCCCAAGTATCATCTGCTAATATAATAAATATTGCCATCCATGCATCCAACACCACCACGCAAGCCCCCAACACCACAACGCAGGCCCCCAACACCACCACGCAGGCCCCCAACACCACCACGCAGGCCCCCAACACCACCACACATGCACCCAACACCACCACCCATGCACCCAACACCACCACCCATGCTCCAAACACCACCACCCATGCTCCAAACACCACCACCCATGCACCCAACACCACCACCCATGCACCCACCACCACTACCATCCATGTAACAACCCATGCAACTCCAACCTTACCACCAAAGCCCTCACCACCAGAAATTGGCAACTACACAGTCAAAGATGGCAAAGTGTGCATCATTGCAGACATGGGACTAGAGCTTCAAATAAATAATTCAACAAAGCAAAGCACAGTAAGTATATGGTTCATTATTTGCATTTCATAGAGTAGAAAATCTCTGGGAATAATAGACAGCTAAACTAGAAAATGTATTGAACTGAATGGCAAAACTACTCCATGGAGTCGATTGCAAGTTACATCGTACCATACTTTATGTATTTTTATGTCACTCTTCTTCACTTTTTGTTTGGTCCTCTCTATTATCTTTTTTAAATGTCTTTCTATGTAACATAATTAGATAAATTGAAAAACAGAACACTTAGAGTACAGCCATGTGGGGTGGATTTGCTGTGGTTCTGCGGCAAAATCTGTACTGAATCCCCAGCAAAATCCACACGTGTTACATGCAGATATGCCACAGATGTCATCCTATGTATTGCAAAGGGTGAAAACCTTGGTGGAAATTCTCATCATAAAGTGACATAAAGTGACATGAAGCATATTTAAAATCCACAATTTTCATTGCACTTTTTTCTTTGCGTGTAGATCACATTTCTCAAAATCTCATTGATGCAGAGTTGCAGAAAGTATATTCTTTATACATAGAAAAACAATTGTTAGACTTTTCATACCGTTTATAGTATCATGATACCAGCGTACTATAAGCGGTCTAATGTGATAAGCACCACTTTGTAATCTATATTCTTTATTTGTTTAAAGGGGCTCTGTCAACAGGTTTGGTAGCATAGGCTAGTAACAGAGACCCTGATTTCAGCGCTTGGTACCTTACATGTCAGGATGTTGCAGTCCCACCCTCTCTGTTGATTGGCAGCTTTCTTTATATGCACAGTATAGGAAGGAAGCTGTCAGTCAGCAGCAGGAAGATGGGGATACCCACACTCATGAATAAGGACTACATCATGGGTCTATGCTGCTGCAGGTAACCAGATAAAGTAGCATATACCTGGGGACATATTTCTATTTAAACTACATGTATCACTACATATAAAGGTCAATTAACATGCCTTGCATTAAAACTCCAAGTCTATGAAATCCAAGTTGTAGGTGGATTTGTCTGTCTACCTAAACAGTTGTGTTCCAGGGATGCTGACATCTGAAAAAGGAGAAAGTTAATGGTATGCAGTGATTACCTCATATTTTAAATCAAAAAGCATTTTCACCATCTATACAAATCTGTATAATGTTCCTACAGGACAGAAGATATTTCAACATTGAGCCGAAACATACAAATGCAAATGGGGCGTGTGGTGATTCCACATCAAAACTTGTCTTGCAGTTTCCAGAAGGGTCTATTAATTTTACTTTTGTTAAGGTAAGTTTAAATGGTAACAAACTTTTCACACAACTTTGCATAAATCAATAGTAAAAGGGACTGTAAGAAACTTTGTAATATATATTTTAAAGAAAAACGCCTTGTTCTACAGGTATCAGCCATTTAACTCCCCCCGCCCCTTTTTTTATAAAATGACTTTGTCCTGAAATTTATAGAGATTTGTCTTGGTGAGACCAGGATGACTGCCTGCTCACTGAAGGATCAGATTAAACCATCCCATACAAGTCTAGGAGAGGGGAGGGGGAGGAGTGAAAAAGAGTGAGTGTGAGAAAGATAGGAAGCAGATTCTAGTTTCTGAGTGCAGTAAAAGAGAGCTAGTTTCCAACCACCAGATCTAGGAGAACTGCAAACTAGATATATAACAAACAGAGAGGAAAACTGCTAAAAATGCCAGATACAAGTGATATAATTACCAGAAATATTAAAAAAAGTGTTATTCCTCATGTACACTGTCGGGTTTATAATAATTCAATTAAGAATTATTAATTATGGTCATAAAAATAATTAATCATGAATGTTTCATAACTTCTCGAAATTATAACCTGGTGAATTGTAGATAACTCAATCGATACAATTCACATCTGAGGCCGACTATTTCCTCAGATAATAAGTTCTTTTCATGAGAGATGACATTAATGCTAAAGATGTAGTTTCGACATTAAATAATACGCAGATATTATAAAAACATGCAAAGTTTATTAGTTACACGATTATAAACAAATAGGTATATAAACACAATTATATATGCCAAGGAATATATATGGCAATGATATATGAAGCATTACAAGCTTCACAATAAGTAAAAAAAAACACATGTGGGTAAGAGCAGCTTGTCACATTATAACAAAGCTATTTGGTTAGGATATCAAAACAAGAAGTTACATTATATACATTACTCCTGTTCAGAGGCGTGTCTAATCCTAGACATCTATATGGAATGATAAATACATTCCCCACCCCTCTCTAACCAAACTAAAATACACCTCACATGTAGTAATGGCAAATCAATTCAAGTATACAACTTAGAAGATAGTAGTCAAATCCTAGACTACTTTTAATACTTCTGTCAATACTACTTTCATATCTGTATAACCTGGTAAGACTATTAAGACAACAGAAATTGGAAGAACTTGGAACAAATCTTCCAGTGGGAATTTATCATCTAGCTTGGCGAAGAATGCTACTATCAATATATCTCCGCATATATATATGCAATCATTTAATACTCTGATAAATTATGAAACTTGATTCTTCTGCAGGTAGAATGAAGGCTCACAATTATTCTATATCTAAGACTACATCTCATATAAAGAGATGATAAATAAATTAATATGTTCGCCAACATAGATGCTATGATTTAACCAACATTATCTAAATAGTCTTAATAAAATGAAACATCATTCTTTGTGTTTCTTACCAAGTCCTAGCAGGAATCTCACTTCTGCTCCTAGGAAAGCTGGATGGTCCATCACCATGGCTTTCATCTTGGGTGTTGGCTCCTGGAATGTTGGAATGCTATGCTTCCTCCTTTGTTCCTTGCTTTCCTCCTTCTTTTTCTCTCTCCTGATGCTGATCTATCTAGGGTAATTATCTCCCTTGTAATCTAACATTACCACCCCCTGGATTAGTATTCTCCAATCAATTGAGGGGGTGTAAACATATGTAAAAGGTTCCTATGAGATCATGTTTACACATAATGCAACTATGGAGGATGGTATAATGGTATCCATCTGTCTCCGGATGGCACTGTTGTGCAAGCTATTAACACCATACCATGAAGAGTTAACTAGGGTATTTTTGCATCATATAACTTTGACCTTTGTCGTCGTAAATTCGGCGATAAGGATTAGTTTAGACATTTTGTATCAACTAAAGATAGACAACTTGGAGTCTCTCTGACACTATTGATCTATGGGCCATTATGGTATGAATGGGCCTTGTTCTCTAAGACATGTCTGGAGAATCCAGTGTATTCCTTTACAGATAAGACCACATTTGTGGCAATAACTCTTAAGACACAATACTCTCTGTATTTTTACACAGACTGAGCTTGGCATGACCTCATCTTGGCCTGTCTCAGTCGCATATGAAAACTTTGGCTCATGTATGTTTCTTAAAGACAATGAGCATGCATTTTGAATATAATATGACCAGGTATCAATATATATACCTATGAAAATGCCTGACAACACACACTGTACTATTGATTAATGCAAAGATTGATGAAAGGTTATGTATGCTTGAAAGGGAATATGTTATCAGAAAATTACCTATTGTTTAAGTTAAGTTTTTATTTCAAATACATTTTTAAAGAATTAAATTTAGATTTTGAAGATAGTGATGTTATTTTTAATGTTCCATGTATATATAAAAAATAAAATCCTACAGTTTTTGCACTGGCCACCAAGTCTAATAATAGGCGCCACTTCTTGATCTGTACAGATCACTTTACTGCAGTTATCTGCTTATCATTACAGCCAGTATTCCAATATTGGATATCACCACCTCACCCATAACAGTCAATAAGGTGTCCTCCTGTCCATTGTGGCTATGGCTCATGGTGGCTTCTGTAAAACAGATCTTTATATGCTGTTAACAACAGCTTAGGCAAGATGACAGCTCCCACAACAACAAAAAATCTGAAAATAAAAACAGATTAAAAAAAATGGAGATGTTTCTGGTTTTAACTGGCAGAAAAAAAAATTCACTGACACATTCCCTTTAAAATCATTCACCGGGAAATTAAGAAAAAGAAAATACTTACCATATTTTTTGTTTTGTAAGACGCACTTTTTTCCCCTCCAAAGTGGGGGGAAAAAGTCTCTGCGTCTTATAAAGCGAACGTTAGGCAAATTAGGTGGCTCAGGAGCTCTCACTAACAGCTCCTGAGTCTGCTATAAAACTGTTGGGCGGGCTGGTGGCTTCACTGAGGGCTTCTGTCACCAGCCTACCCTTCCTGGTGGACAACTGACAGTTTAGGGAGGGTGTACAGGGACTGGTAGGCTGTCCCCCCCCCTTTTTCCTATCCCTCCTGTTTAGCTAGGTGGCCCCTTGTGCGGCTGTTGGAGGTTTTAGGTGGAGCGGGGGTTAATGTGTGGAGCTGGTTGTAGGAGGGAAGAGGCAGGCAGTAGGACAGGGCATATATACCCTGTCCCGCCTTCTTCTCTTCCTCTGGAGCGGAACAGATGTAAGTTCTCTGTTTATAGTTTCTCATAAGGTTGAATGTTATTAATTATTATGTGAGGAGGGCATCGACCCTGGTTTAGTAATTTGTAAAGTCACAGCTGGCGGAAGGTAAATAAAATCAAGGTGTTAGTGGCAAAAAAACTGGCTTAACTGCCCTCTGGGAGGCCAGCGGCTGGCAGTTTGCACGGTTTTGGTTTACGGTTATACCGCTAAGAAATAGCTGTGGCCAACTACCATCCAACAATGACAATAAAAGTATAGAAGAATAGAATTGTTGTCAGTGTCGTTATTATCGGTTTGGTATTGAAGGGGCCAGGGGTGTTAGAGGGGGCTTACCCTTCCCCTCCCAGTTCTTGGTACTTGCCAACAGTCTTAACAAGACCGCACCACAGGTGGGCAGGCGGCTTCACTTGATGTGCTCTGCATGCCGCCAGCCCGCATATCCATTGAGCTCCCCTGCCGTTGTAAAGAGTTGGGCGGGCTGGCGGCTTCACTTACTGCGCTCCGCTGCCGTCAGCCCATGCATCCATCTTACCCTGCTGTGTTGTGTGACGTGGGTAAAGAGTTGGCCGAGACCTCGGATATGGATCTCAGGAGACGCTGAGGAGATGCGCACAGGTGCCGTACAGCATTATAGTGCGGGGGCGTGCAGAGTGGCCGCAGCGGGGACTTGTGGGGTGTTGGCTGTCACCACTGCACTGCTAGTAGGGCCCGAGGCCTGCAGTGCTGTCAGTGAGAGGCCCGGGTGGTATGCCAGGCAGACCCTGAATGCCACTCTCTGCCAGGGCTGCCCATGCCAGTGAGGATTAACCTATTTGCCTTATCAGTGAGTCCATCATGGGCACAATGAAAAGCTTGCTCCCCCTTTACCCTGTGGGTGACAAATGGATGCGGGCTCCCCACCCCTTGACCCTGTGTGCGCTCTGTCCCTTTACCCTGCCCACTACATATACCAATCCTTGACCCTGTGTGGTATTATGGAAGTGGGCTCCCTGTTTCTTGACCCGGTGTGCATTCTCTCCCTTGACCATGTACGTGACATATGGATGGGGACTCCTCACCCCTTGATCCTGTCTGCAACGTATAAATGAATGGGAGCTCCCCAACCCTTGACCCTGTTTGCGACATAGGAATAGGGGCCCGACCCCTTGACCCCGTCTGACAAAATGAGCTTCTGAGGCCACTGTTGGGTGGGCTGGTGACTTCACCTACTGCGCTCTGCTGATGCCAGCACGCACTTCATTAGCTCGGCTGATTGGAGGTGAGTGCATCCTGCTACCCACACCTCCACCAATCAGCCTCTTTCCTATCTCCCGTCGTACCAGCTCTGCTCCTGCTGTGCTCGGCGGTTTTGTGGATCTAGTCCCTGGGTGAGTCGAGCCTAGGGGCTATAAATGTGTGTCATATATGACTATAACCCCCCTCATCCATAGGTATTACCCATATACTGCAGTACATGGGTGGATTCCTATGGATGAAAGGGGTTATAGTCATATTTTACATAAACACATGCCAATTACAGAACATTCCCTGGACAGTGTTTATATTAAATATGACTATAACTCCCCTCGTCCTTGAGAATACACCAATGTACAGTACCTACAGTACATCAGTGTATTCTTTAGGATGATGGGGGCTATAATCACATAACTGTGTCATCCACAGATCCCCCATAACAGTGTCATCCACAGATCCCCATAACAGTGTCATCCACAGATCCCCCATAACAGTGTCATCCACAGATCCCCCATAACAGTGTCACCCACAGATCCCCCATAACAGTGTCATCCACAGATCCCCCATAATAGCGTCATCCACAGACCCCTATTAGTTCAAAACCCACCAAAATATTTTTTTTATTATTTTCCTCCTCAAAAACCTAGGTGCGTCTTATCATCAGATGCATCTTATAAAGCGAAAAATATGGTAAATATTATTTTACTACAAATATATTCCCAATTACCATTCATTAGTCATAATGGCTCTTTTTGTCTTTGGGGGGTGGGGGGGGGACGTTGGTCAATCATTAGGGAAAATAAAATGGCAACTTTCCTATTAGTACACACAAAACCTACCCTAATCAGCAGGACAAGTTACTTCACAACACTAAGCTAAAAAGCTGCCTTATCCTCCTCTCTGCTCTACTTGTCAGAGATTATGATCCTGAATACAGTTAATAAGATCTTTGGCTGAATGTCTGTAGGAAAGGAGGTCACGAGGAGACATGAAGTACAGCGAGGAGGATGAGGGTGTGGGTAATGAGCAGCAGCACTTATATGCAGTCTCCATTATCACAGTCTGTCTTGTCCGTCCTCTCTGTACTCTCGACAATCATAGCAGAGAGGAGGATGAGGCAGCTCTTTAGCTCAGTGTTGTGAAGTAACTTGTCCTGCTGTGTGATTAGGACAGGTTTTGTGTGAACTAATAGGAGGGCAGCCATTTTATTTCTGCTAATGATTAAACCCTAGAAAAAACAAGCCACTATAACTAATGAAAGGTATTTGGGAATGTATTTACAATAAAATAATACTTAAAAGGGTTCTCCTGGAATTTAGAAAATTAAAATACTTAAATATTTCTTTAATATAAATATATTCCCAAATACCTGTCATTAGATATAATGGCTCATTTTGTCTAGAGAGCAGTCATTAGGAGAAACAAAATGACCGCTGTCCTATTAGTGCATACAAAACCTGTCCTAATAACACAGCAGGACAAGTTACTTCACAATACTGAGGTAAACAGTGGCCTCATCCTCCTCTCTGCTCTGCTTGTCAGGGATTATGATCCTGAATACAGCTGATAAGATCTTCAACTGAATCTCTGTAGGAATGGAGCTCATGAGGAGACATGAAGTACAGAGAGGACAGACGGGACAGACTGTGGTAATGGAGACTGCATACAAGTGCTGCTGCTTATTATCCCACCTCCTCTCTATACTGCATGTCTCCTCATGAACTCCATTCCTACAGAGATTCAGCTGAAGATTTTATCAACTGTATTCAGGATTATAATCCCTGACAAATAGAGCAGAGAAAAGGATGAGTCAGTTCTTTACCTCTGTGTTGTGAAGTAACTTGCCCTGGTTTGGGATTAGGACAGGTTTTGTGTGTACTAATAGGATGGCAGCCTTTTTATTTCCCCTGATTGCTCCCCAGACAAAACGAACCATTATAACTAATGACAGGTATTTGGGAATATATTTATAATAAAGTAATATTTATGTATTTTCATTTTCTTAATTCCTGGAGAACTTCTTTAAGTATTTTAATTTTATTAATTCCCAGAAGAATCCCTTGAAGTAAAATGTGCCTTCCTTCCCATCTTCAAGGGGAATACCATTTACCCAAGAAACAACTGTTATATACATTTTGGTCTTGCACTCATTATAGAAATGGCTATAAAACAAAAAGTACAGTCAGTCAGTCCCTCAATGGCTAGTCACATTTACTGCTATTTCATCTACCAATTGATGCATATATAGTGTCCAACAGGACGTGCACTGCCCAGTCTCTGGAAGTGACATATACAGCTATTTTATGGTGCCCCTGTTGGTATGTACTAAGGCTACGTTCACACTAGCGTTTTTGCTGGATCTGGCAGGGTTCAGCAAGAACGCTTTCGTTACTGATAATACAACTATCTGCATCCGTTATTAACGGATCTATTTGTATTATCTTTAACATACCCAAGACGGATCCGTCATGAACTTCTTTGAAAGTCAATGGGGGACGGATCCATTTTCTATTGTGTCAGAGAAAACGGATCCATCCCCATTGACTTGCATTGTGGTTCATAACAAATCCATCTTGCTACACATGCCAGGCCTTAAAGCAAAGCTGTTTGCTCTCCTTTATGAGAACGGAACGGAATGCATTTTGGAGCATTCCATTCTGTTTAGTTACATTTTGTCCCTATTGACAATGAATGGGGACAAAACAGAAGCGTTTTTTTTCCGGTATTGAGACTCTATGACGGATCTCAATACCAGAAAATATTAATGCTAGTGTGAAAGTAGCCTAAGAGACACCCTGGTGCAGTATTTCAATAGACAAGCAAGGCAGTTAGAATGTGCTAGCCTGTAATCCCCTGGAGTATTTGATTGGCAGAAAGGGCTCAGACACATTGGGGCAAACCTACTACTGCCAATGTGTCTTTACCTTCTCTTAAAATGCAGCAAAATTTGGTGCATTTCTGGCACATGATATTTAAGAGCTATTTATAAAGCAAATGCACCAAAAAGAATAATTTACTTTGCTTAGCTTGTCTGTTTTTCCAACTTGGCAAGAGGGCACGGCCTTTGATGCAACGACGTGCACCAACATTTTACTACAAATCAAGCCAACCTATAGTTGGTGTAAAGTTAGACCAAGTAATTTGCTGCCAACAAACAATGACTTTTGGTGCCGCATGAAATATGTGATTACCCTACAAATGGGCATTGCTTTGTAGGGTGATCTGTGGTACCTTAACACGGGCCAATTATCATGAATGAGCGTTTGTAAGTACGTTTGTTCCAGATAATTCTTCCTATCCTTTGCCTCTGTAAAAGGGACCTTACAAACAAAAGACCTTGAAATTTAGGTTATTTAAAAGTTCTGTACTGACAAATGCCAAAGTGACTGTTGCGCTTGGCTTATAGAAATTGTACTGCATTTTATACTGCAGCTGGATGGATAACTGTGTTGCAGGTGAAATGAGGTTGGAAAATGTTTATCATGAGAAAAATTTGAGGTTTTGTATGTTGAAAGCGATTGAGTAAGAGTTATGTATGAATCAGGGGCCACTTTCAGTGCTGGTTTGGGGACAAGAAGCTTTAAGATCACTTGAAAAGCTTACTTTTCAAAAGTCTGCAAAACTTAAGCAATGATCTGACATAAGGTATTTGGTTGACTATTTCTCAAGTTTCATTGTTTGAAATGATTCCATCTGAATACTGGTAATCATTAACATGCTTGTGAGAGCTTCTACTTCCTGCATTAGGTTACCACTTCACTTTTCAGAGTTTTAGGGTTGTGTCACAGGGTCTGGAACAGCAGAAGAAGGGAAATATAGAGTGACTACTAAGACTTGTGTATGGAAGAGAGAGATCAGTAAAGCGGTGCAAGTAAAACGAAAAAACACTGTGAAACAATGCATATAATCCATAGAAATATTATTTCATACCTCATGACTTTTGAAAAACCCAAGAAGGGACAAAATTAGTGGTGCCCTAGGTACATCACAACATATTTTTTACACTCAAGCCACACCTTTAACTCCTCCCAGTGCCTATCTATATATGCCTAATCGCCTTTGAGCCCCCAGCACAGTAGTTATGCCCCTTATTGCACCCCCTACCGAGTATTTATTCCTTGGTGCCTTCTCCCAGCAGTTACACCCCCTTAGTGCTTCCACACAGTAGTTCCGCCGCCCTTATTGCTTCCACACTAAGTTATGCCCCCTTAGTATTCCCCCAAAGCTGTTATGTCTTTCTAGTGTCTCCAGACAGTAAAATGAATGCCCCATTAGTGCCCCCACACAGTAGTATACCCCCTTACTGCCCACACACAGTAGTATCTCCCTTTTGTCCTCCCACACAGCTGAATGTCACGTTTCTGCCCCCAGACAGTAGTTATGCCCCTTTAGTGCCCCACAGTAGAAAACCTCTTTGTGACCTACACAGTAGAATTCCTCCTGAGTGCCCACACACAGTAGAATCTAGCCTTTGTGCCACAACACAGTAGTTATGCCCCCTTAGTGCCCCCACACAGTAGAATTCCCCCTTAGTGCCCACACACAATAGAATCTGGTACTTGTAGTCCGTTGCTGGCATCATCCATTGTATGCATTTTTTGCTGGTGATTGCCATTAGCAACGGACTACAAGTGCAGGATGTGCTCCCCTACAGAAATGCACAACTGCATATGGGTATGAGCACATCCTGCTTCCTTATCACCACACTTTTTGATGGTTTATATATATATGTATGGAGGTGTATAAAACTCCAATTTAAATGTGCCTGTCTTTCATCTTCAGGTCACATTTGGGTGCACCTGCTTGGCCTTTGGCTATATCAGTCAGTCTTGGGTAGGGCTCATAGACACCTCCCACCTCCCATTGCAAGCATGGCCACATGCTGGAGGTAACAGAGGAGATGTTTGTGAGTCGTCCTAATGCTCCTGTAATTGCCCACTGGCCCCTGATATCGCCCATATGGCGCAGGTAGGTGAGTGTTAGGGCCCACGGGTTACTTGAGAGACCTTGACGCTGGTGCCCGAGGCTTAAGACACGTCCTCCTAGTAGGATATGTCGAACTAACTCTCAATTTTTAACATCAGTGTGAGGGTTTAGTGTCACGGCAGTGTGCACCTATCTCTGGTTCTGTGTTTGTTCACAATAGAATCTAGCCTTTGTGCCCAACACAGTAGTTATGCCTCCTTAGTGCCCCCACATAGAAGAATGTCCCCTTTGTGCCCCCATACAGTAGTTATGTTCCCTTAGTTCCCCCAGACAGTAGAATATCTCTTAGTGGCCCCCAAACAGTAGAATACCTTTTTAGTGCCCCCACACAGCAAAAAGCTCCCATGTGTCGCCTCATAATAATGCTGCTCCCTTAGGCCTCTTTAGAACTCCCTTAGCTCCTCCCCTACAATAATGTAGCCCCCTTAGTGCCATCATTACAATAGTGTACACGCTGTTGTATTAATAAAATAAAAAAGTAATACTTACCTAGCTTTGTTCCTTTGAAGAATGGAGAATAACACATCATGCGATCTTCAGCAGCAGGTACAATTCAGTGGCATCATTAAGTCTGTTGGGATAAGCAAGGGAGCGCACAAGCCAGGGGATGATCCCTGGCCTGTGCACTCTCTTGCTCAGCCCCACAGGTGTGAGGATATGACTACATTGTGACTTTTGCTGAGGAATGCACCGGCTGGGGAATGGTGGAGCAGGGCGCAGATGGCTCACTTGCATTCAGCTGGATCTGCATCCTCAGGACACAGATACAATTGAGAGTGGGATATGCCTAAGCCCTCCCGGGACCGTGGGACAGCCACAGAAATTAATAAATAAAAAATCACCCCCTTTTCCGAAATTAAATTAAAAAAATCAACATCATGTGTGTCGCAATGTGCGAAAACACCCATAGTATAAAAATATAAAAATATGTTCCCCATACGGCAAACAGCAAAACGGAAAAAAGTGTCAAAATGGCCGATTCGCCATTTTTGGTCACTTAATTTTCTACAAAAAAATGAATAAAAAGAGATTAAAAAGTCATACACACCCCAAAATGGTATCAATTAAAAGTCCAGATTTTCCCGCAAAAAAATGAGCCCCATACAGCTCTGTACACATAATTAAAAAAAAGTTATAGGGTTCAAAATATGGTGACAAAAAATAAAACTGATTTTTTTCCCCACTTTTGAATTTTGCTATCACTATCAAAACGCAAGAAAAACTATACATATTAGGTATCGCCGGATTCGTTCTGACCTGTAGAATAAAACTAACTAGTCAAGTTTATCGCAGCTCGGACGTCGTAATTTAAAAACCCGTAAAACTGTGGTGGAATTGCTTTTTCTTTGCAATTTCACCCCATTTGGTATTTTTTTCCCGCTTCCCACTACATCATATGCAATATTAAATGGTGACGTTGGAAAGTACAGCTTGTAAAAAAAACAAAAGCCCTCATACGGCTATGTGAACAGAGAACTAAAAAAGTTATGGCTCTGGGAAAGCAGGGAGCGCAAAAAAACAACCTTTGGCTTCCATTTAGAACGTTGGAGGATTTAGATTAGTTAAACTACGCTATCGATGTGGTCAAAAGTTACGGAAACCTCATCGGAACCTCCAATGAAGTCTTGCAGTAAAAGTGTGAACTATAGGCCGACTACAACAGGGATAAGAGTTCTGGTGCTCCTCTATTCAGTACATTGTGTTCTTTTCTATCACCTGCAGGAAAGCAAGACTTATTATATCGAAGAGGTTTCTGTGCAATTTTATATGCCATCAGCAGGTAGGATTTACTGCATATATGGTGAACACTGTCTGTTGCACCTTATGAACCATATTTTTATATCTTCTAAGGCACCATTAGCCCAAAATAAAAAACGTCATTTAATGCTACTAACTAAGGGTATGTTCGCATCTGCGGCATGCCTGATCCGGCACAAATGTCAACTGGACAAAAACCAACGGCTTTTGTCCGGCCAAAACACAGCATTTATGTCAGAAAGCATCCGGATCACCACCATACCCTATTATAGTCAAAGGGGATCCAGTGGTGAACTGTAGAACCCAGCAATGCAGGATCTGGCGAAATCTGGCAGGCTGTCAAAACAGATGCCACAGATGTGAACAGACCCTAATTTGCATCAGCATGATATTTACTCAATTTATTTTTTATGTTGTTATTTTAATTGTAAACGCAGGAGAACTGCATAATTAACAACTAACAGATTGAGATCATGGGTTACGAGTAGTGTTGAGCAAACATGCTCGGCCGAATTGGTGTTCGTCTCGAGCATTGTGATGCTCGGCCGAATACCGCGTGTGCTCGAGCCCATGCTCGAGTCAGTGTATTTAAATCTAATTTAGCCTCTATTTCTGAAAAGTTTCTGCCGGGATTTGAAGTCACAACCTTCTACATTAGAGGCAAGGACCTTAACCACTCATCTATAAAGCTGAATGATAAACTATTGGCTCTAATGTAGAAGGTTGCGAGTTCAAATCCCGGCAGAAACGCTTCAGAAATAGAGGCTAAATTAAATGTATATATTTTATATTGTTTATATTGTTTTTAGTAATTGTAAAAAATGTATGGCACAAAATAAATGTGTAATAATGTTGTTTGGAGCCGAAACGTCGTATTGCCCACATGGGTGAATAAAGGAGACACATCTTTTTTATATACGGAGTGCCGCCTTATTTTTCTTGGTCTATATATATATATATATATATATATATATATATGTATATAGAAAAATGGCAGCACCGTAGCAATGTCCAAAGTCGTGTGCAAGGCCTTTCAGGGACCAGCTAGTCCCAAATATAAATCAGAAAAAATAAGGCAGCACTCCATATAAAAATAATATCCTACTTTATTCACCCATGCGGGCAGTGCGACGTTTCAGCTCCAAACAACTGAGCCTTTCTTAAGCCTATAAAATCATACTTCTGATATATATGAATGCATAATATGTGGGAAACTACTACTGATGTTTTTAGCTATAATATATTATAAATATAAAATAATATATGTAAATATATTATGGCTAAAAACTTATATATATATATATATACACGTGTTTAAATTAAATTTAACCTCTATTTCTGAAACCTTTCTGCCTGGATTTTGAACTCACAACCTTCTACATTAGGGCCAAGAACCTTAACCACTACGCTATACAGCTACATGTTAATCTGCAGTGAAATATGAAATGATACTTCTTCTGTATAGGAATACTTACTATATGACAAACTACTATGAGGTTTTTCTGACACAGTTTATCATTCAGCATTAAGGTCCTTGCCTCTAATGTAGAAGGTTGTGAGTTCAAATCCTGGCAGAAACTTTTCAGAAATAGAGGCTAAATTAGATTTAAATACACTGACTTGAGCATTGTGCTCGAGTACACGCGGTATTATTCTGAGAATCGTGATGGTCTTGTCGAACACTAGTTCGGCCAAGCATGCTCGCTCAACACTATGTGCGCCCATGTATAGTGGTGTACTGATTAGGGATCGACAGATATTGATTTTTTAGTGCCGATACCGATACCATGTGAACTTTCAGGCCGATAGCCGATATTTTCTGCCGATATTCTGAGCATTTTCATTTTTGAGAAAAAAAAAATTCTACACAAATCTGCTGAAAAGGAACATGTTTATGGTTATTGTTAAGCTTTTTTTGTAAATCTTTTCTATTTAGACTTAATATTTTGTTATATGTGTTTGTTTTTTTTAACTTCACAATCCCTTTAATGTATATGTATGTGATACAATAAGGTCGGGTGTGCACACTTGAAGAATATGACTTTAGGAGTAATTACCATATCGCAGTATAGTGACTGCGCAGCCTGAGTGAATGGTGGGTAGTGGTATGGGCCAGCTCACTCAAATTCCTGCAGCAGGAGGACAGCAAGGCACTCTTGTAGGCCTGCAGGCAGTGCAGTGCACGCACACGTTCCTGCCACCAGCCGGAGCACTGCAGTAAGTCAGTAACGTCCACAGCGTAGTCTGCGTACGTAGTCCCGTTCGGGGGCGTTCCGGGCAAGCCCACACCCCCTTCTGCTGTACTCTCGCGATCCTTGCTTGGCACTGGCAGCGCAAAGGCACGGCGGTGACTCATCTCTGACACTGACAGGTGCGCTGGCGTAGTGGACGCAATATCGGCGGTATCGGCAGTTTACATGCCGATACCGATACTTTACAAAATCCAGAATATCGGCCGATAATATCGGCCATACCGATAATCGGTCAACCCCTAGTACTGATGTTTGAGGTCCGACATGGAAAAGATGAGAGTCAGTCCATGTTATTTTACCTTTTACGTTTCCTGTTTTGCTTTCAGGACGGTGGAATGGTACTTCTGGTAAACTGAAGCTGTTGTCTACAGATGTTGGCTACTCTGTGAGGTGTAAAAGGACACCAACAGTAAAGCTAGGAGATACCTTGGAGCTTATATTGGCAGAGGTCAAACTCCAAGCTTTTGAAATTCAGAATGGAACATTTGGGAAAGGTAAGTAAGGGATTGACATACACTATATGAAAGTGGATGTGAATCCTAGCCTTAAAATAAGCACAAATGTAGTTAAATTAAGCACCAAGGATTATTCTTCTCTCGGGAGGCGGTCATTACAGGGGTTATCTAAAAAATTTAAAACCATTTTTTAATGTCATACAGTATCTGGAAGACTTCCTTGCCTTTCTAGGGATGGTTAGTAGCTCATCAAGCACATCATCTGCCAGGATACATTGTTCTTGTTAACCCTTTCTTCTTCTGCACAGAAAATAGCCCCTTACATGTAGCTAAAAAGATATATTTGATATATATTGCACCAAAATGTCCCTCTCCACTGTCTAGAGAGAGATATAGCTACCATATATATTTATATGAATTTGGAAGTATGGATGAATGAAAGGTGTCTGGGCTGCTTGACCTGCTTCTCTATGAGATCACTACATCAGCACTGAGAGGAGGAAGGGAGCAGGGAAGCTACTGAGCATGTTAGTCCATCTCTGAATACAGAAGAAGGTGGACCAGAAGGATAAACAGTAGTGGGCGCTGCCAGAGAGTAATGTACATGAAAAAACCAAACAATATTGGTATTGCATGTGTGCTGCAATAATATTTCATTTTAAATGTTCTGTTCACTGCATAGTAATACCTTTCATGGGATAAGCCCTTTAATATATATGATTATAGATGAGGCTGTGAATTTGTAGAAACCTTGAATATCAAAATCGTAATGTCTACACTTTCAAAGAACTGATTAACTGCTGCGCATTAAAGAGGTTTTCCTGGTGCCTTCTCAACCAGCTGATCAGCTGGGGCCCCGAGTGTCGGACCCCCACGATCAGATAAAAGATCTCAGACAACCCCTTTAAACACCGGTTGTTAATGGCACTTCACTTTTAAAACCTGCAAACAATAATCACTTCCCACCGCCTTCATTGTGCTGACTACTATGCACATTGTGCTTGTGCATGTGATTACAACTTCTGCTTAGCTCATTCACTAACACTACACATATGCAGAAGTCATAGACATTAAAACTAGCAGACAGTTAGGGGTGTCTTCACATGCAGCAGATTTTGTCACCAATAATTTCTGATAGGGCGAATTTAATATTTTTCATCCAATTCTTTTGTTCTCCCGGGGAGGTAAGCTGCCGCCAGAGGTGTCTGACAGTAGCTTTCTCTCCTCTCCTCATTGTATACCCATTCAGTGGAAGCAAAGTTGGATATGTATGGGAGAGTAGGGAATGATATCTGCCAGACAGTTATTGAAGGTGTATGGCTGCCCTTAGACATCGGGCTGCCAGCAAGAGCTTTAGATCTACTCCAGATGTGACATTTCATCTGCAAATTTCTGCTGTGACTTTAATTGCAGAAAGAGTCTGTTTTCCAGACAGAAACAATCTGTTAGTTCCAGTGGGTGTGGCCTTGGCGATTGTGGGGCTGATACTTATAATCCTTCTCGTGTTCCTGCTTACAAGACAAAGGCGGATTTCAGGATATGAACGAATCTGAATCTCTTTCAATCACCTATCATAGCTGACCTCATCTGTGTCGTTTTAACATCTTGTGTGGTGGCCCCCTGCTCCTAAAAGTGAAAGATGCTTATTTACGAGACTTTTTCATTTCTGCTTTGCAGCATTTGTAATCATCATGGACATGACTAGGACAATTGATGCAGACCTTTGTTTTTCTAATATCAGACGCCCTTTATGTTTAAACTAATTCCAGGCTATAAGCTGTTTCCAAATTTTGCACAGCATTCTGTACCTTTATTATGCCTGTGCTTCTAAAGTCAGCGTCCCCTCTGTCTTGTTGCATGCATTTTGGACTGAAGCTACAAGGCAATTATGAATATGATAAGGGCGGCAACGCGAAACATCGCTGTGCAGCAATGCAGACACATAAAATAATGGAAGTAAATGGGGTCGCAGCACAATTTATAAGCTGCAAGGATCTCAGCGCCACAAAAAATACAGCACCCAAAGTCGCCATGTAGCTCCAGTCTTAAAATTATTTTGTTCATTTTTTCCTAAACTGTTAAAGATTTTCATGTATCTTGGGAAGTGAATTCAAATGTTCATTTTATGACATTTAGGGTCCATTCACACGTCCGTGTGTGTTTTGCGGATCCACGGATCCGCAAAACACGGACATCGGCGATGTGATTTCTGCAATTTGCAGACCGCACATTGCCGGCACTATATAGAAAATGCCTTTTCTTGTCCGCAATTGCGGACAAAAATAGGACACGTTCTTTTTTTTTCGGGAACGCGATTGTGGACCCGGAAGTGCGGATCCGCAATTGCGGACCTGGGCGGGACATTGTCTGTCTCCATTGAAATTAATGGGCCCGCAATTCCGTTCCGTTCCTGCGGAACAGAATTGTGGACTTGTGAATGGACCCAAAGGGATATTCGGTCTCGCTGATGCTTCACAGTCCCCCATCGGCCTCTGCTTCCTGATGGCTCTTGACGCACAGAAATAGTCCACTTAGATAATCACTGGCTGAAGCAGGATTCGGGGGATACTATATCTCCTTATGAAGAGCGCATAATCAGCGTGAGGAGTCTTATAGGACTGGCAACGCTCCTCTGGAATTCTGGAAAGAGGGTATGCAAATGAGCTCTGCCTCCAATGCCACCAGATGTAAGGCAGCTTTAAGGTTGTAACCTGTCACTGGCCTGCGCGTCAAGAGAGAGAAGTAGAGACTTACAGGGGGAAAGTGAATTGTCAGAATGGCAGAGATGGGGGATTAATGAGCTGTATAGTGAAATCATGGAGAGTCACAAGGTATACAACCTGACCCCCCCTTTTAAAATTTATTTTTATATATAATATTGTATAGAAAGTGTTGCCTTATTCCTAAATAAAACAAACAGTGACTATACACATTACATAAGCTGACAGTTATTCCTCCCAACTCCCCTATACACATGTATGCTCAGCGTATATTTCCAAGTAGGTGACATATGTTGTTGGAGGGGATTCAGAAGACCCCCATACACATTAGATAATTCATTGGTTAAAGGATAACTGTCAAATTTTTTTTTTTTTTACTATTGGATTCTGGTGATTAATATCACCTTGTTGGCCCTGTTTTAATTTCTGATTGTTTAATAAATAACCCCTAAAAGCCACCTAAAAGTCCCCAGTATTGGCTATATTTACCTGAGATAAAATCAGGTTGCTATGCTCCTTCCGTCTACCAGATGAGGACGGAGCACGCTGCTGCGTGCACTGGGAACTGATAGTGAGTCAGCATTGTAAGGGAATGTATAAAAAGCCAGGTTCTTCCTGACAGGAGATAACAGTGCTGGGCTGTGTGTGTGAACTTCTCCACATGCCTGTGCTTGGCAGACACTCCCTTAGCAGTTCTGGACAATGTGGCTGCTCAGTGTATAAATGACAGCCTTATCTGATAAGAGGAGAGCTTGTAGAAGGACTACAGGCTTCAACCAGACCTGGGAACTTCACTGCAAGACCCCCCTATACAGAGTTGGTCTTCACTAACTTCACTGCAGGTGTCCTATGGATTAGCCTCAGGGCTGAGGGCAGCCATCTTAGCAGAATAGTGAAATTGCAGTTTTATGCAGACTGGTTGCTAAGGGCTGAATCTTATTAAATAAGGGGTAAGTAAGTCTAATAGTTATTGATTCAGGTATATTATCATATTAGTAACTACATATATGAAAACTGAAATTAGGGTCTAAATGTGACAGTTATCCTTTAAGCTAATGTCTAATTGGTAAATGCCCCCCAATAGGATCTGTGATTCCTACATTAAAGTAACTTTATGCAGTTCCTGGATTTCTCTTTGGTCCCCGTGTAAAATTTAAAGAACAGTACTGCTGGTACTAGGATTTCATCGTGTTGCCACTGAAATGGGGTAATAAATTTAGACTGGGATCAGTAGGGTGTTATTGTTTCTATTTTGTGCCAACAGAGATTAAACCCTCATACACCTAAAAGAAATATAATCTTTTTTGTTCATGAGAAATGGTGGGGGAGGTTATTAAGCTAAATGCAGCAGAATTGCGGCTAAATTTGCCCCCCAAAACTGGCATACATGCTTTAAACCACATTTATTCTGTGCTTTAGGGCTCATGCACACGACCGTATGTATTTTGCGGTCCGCAAAAAAACTGATCTGCAAAAAATACGGATGACATCCGTGTGCATTCCGTAGTATGCGGAACGGAATAGCTGGCCCCTAATAGAACAGTATTATCCTTGTCCAAATGCAGACAATAATAGGACATGTTCTATTTTTTGCGGAATGGAAATACGGACATACGGAAATGGAATGCACACGGAGTACTTTCCGCAAAAAAAACGGAACGGACACGGAAAGAAAGTACGTTCGTGTGCATGAGCCCTTAGGCACTTTTTGCACCTTGAAAGGGACGTTATTTGATGGAAAAATGCGGGTGGCTTATATGTGACAAATTGTTACTGCGAAGTCACCCAACTAAAGTTTGGTAAAGTTAGATGTGTAAAGATGCACCAAACTTATCATTCAGCTTAAAGGGGTCGTCTAACTTCAGAAAGTGACATTTATCATGTAGAGAAAGTTAATACAAGCCACTTACTAATATACTGTTATTATCCATATTGCTTCCTTTGCTGGCTGGATTCATTTTTCCATCACATTATACACTGCCAGTTTCCATGGTTACAGACCACCCCTCAATCCATCAGTGGTGGTCGTGCTTGCACATTATAGGAAAAAGCATCAGCCTCTCTGGTGGCCGGGACCATGGGAGCACGCATAGGCTATACTTTTACCTATATTGTGCAAGCACGACCACCACTGATGGATTGCAGGGTGGTCGTAACCATGGAAGTGAGCAGTGTATAATGTAATGGAAAAATTAATCCAGCCAGCAAAGGAAGCAATATGGACAATCACAATACATTAGTAAGTGCCTTGTATTAATTTCCTCTACATGATAAATGCTACTTACTGAAGTGAGACAACCCCTTAAAAGCACTGTGATAAATCTTGTACATCTGTCTAGTCTATATTTGCAGTGTCTCTTGCAAGGCCTCTTTCAGACGGGCGTTGCGGGTGAGGGCCCGGATGCGATCCGGGCGAGTAGGGACGCAATTTCAATCAGTTTTGACTACGATTGCGTTCCGTTGTTCAGTTTTTTCCGCGCGAGTGCAATGCGTTTTGCACGTGCGTGAGAAAAAACTGAATGTGGTACCCAGACCCGAACTTCTTCAATGAAGTTCAGGTTTGGGTTAGGTGTTGTGCAGATTTTAATATTTTCCCTTATAACATGGTTATAAAGGAAAAAAATAGCATTATTTTAATACAGAATGCTTACTTAAATGTGGCTTAAGGGGCTAAAAAATAAAAAAAAATTAACTCACCTCATCCACTTGATTGCGCAGCCGGCATCATCTTCTTTCTTCTTCTTTGAGGACCTGCAAAAGGACCTTTGATGACGTAATCAAAGAAGATAGAGGAATCCTTCTATATTCATTCAGCAGGACCTGCGCTGACGGCACCGCCCTCACCACGATTACGTCATCAAAGGTCCTTTTGCGGGTCCTCAAAGAAGAAGAAAGAAGATGATGCCCGGCTGCGCAATCAATTGGATGAAAGAAGTTACATTTTTTTTTCAACCCCTTAAGCCACATTTAAGTAAGCATTCTGTATTAACCATGTTATAAGGGAAAATAATACAGTAAATTGACTTTTATTAATTTACTTACCTCTTCTTCTAGCAACCATTCGTGAAGATCGCATTGCATCCGCACTTGCTTGCGGATGCTATGCGATTTTCACTTAGACCCATTCATTTCTAGGGGGCCTGCGTGGCGTGAAAAATGCAGAATATAGAACATGCTGCGATTTTCCCGCAACGCACAAGTGATGCGTTAGAATCACTGCTTATCTGCACATCCCCATTGAAGTGAATGGGTCTGGATTCAGTGCAGGTGCAACGCGTTCATGTTACGCATTGCACCCGCGCGGAATTCTCGCCCGTGTGAAAGGGGCCTAATTATTAAACAGTATTAGTAGATCTGCCCCACTCTTTGTTACCATATGCAGGTGAACTCAGATTTCATATAACACAATCTCATCATCTTCTAAATCTAGTGTGACTACATGATGTACACCCACAGCATATAGTTCCTCTTTATCCTCCACAACTGGTGATAGTCACAGTGCCGTTTTGTCACAAACCACATATCATGTGAATACATTATAAATGACTAAGCTGTTGCCTGTTCCCCTTTGTGTTTTTGCTTGCTCTCATTTGTGCTGTCTTAATAACATGTGACAGAAAGTAATACAATGCTTTAAATATAGAAGGTAAAATAACGATATCATTATTATGTGAATATCATTCGTTACCAAACATAACAAAATACCATTCACTGTTCAAATTGTTTAGCAGAGCTTCAAGTGTATCTAAACTTTAAACAAACTTTGCATTAATCAATATAACAGTACATGAGGAATAACACTATTTCTGACTTGTATCCGGCATTTTATAGCAGATTTTCCCTATACATGCTGAATGTCTAGTTTGCCATTCTCCTAGATCTAGTGAGTGAAAACTACCTGCCACTGCACATAGAAAGCAGAGAAGAATCTGCTTCCTAACCTCCTCTTACTCAGAAGCAGCCTCAGGTTCATGGAGGACATTACAGAGAAGTACTGACTTGTATAGCTGTGAATAAAGCACTTGGGTTGAGACATAAATTTCCTATTTGGCTGCAGGGGTCTCTTTAGCGTCTCACTTGGAGGTCTGTCTCACTCTGCTCCTGCTCGTTCCTCCTCATTTCTCCCCTCTCCATAGACTTGCATTGACATATGTAATATGGTAAATAGCTCAGGATAACTATCTGATAACATAAGTACTAGACATTTCTCCCTGATAATACAAAATACTTTTTTAGTTTTTTAATGGTTGCATGTACTATTGATTTACGCAAAGTTGTCAGAAAAGTTAATGATTTTATAAAGTTGACCACAAATATAAAATGTCTGGTGGGACAGGCTAACCATCTAAAGTGTATGTGGACCTTCCAACTCTCCTCTGCCGGCAGATGTCAGGGGACAGAAGGATAGGGCATGTATTGGATTTTCACTGCCCATTCCTTTGCTCTCTGGTAGTGGCTTTCTACACTCTACCCCTTCAGGACAGAGGCATGCTCAGCCGACAAATATATCATTTTCACATATTTATATAGCACTTCCATATCCTTTAGGGCTGTGCATAGAATATACAGACATTAGCCATACAAGCACAAAGGTAACATACAGATGCATATACTGCAGATCTAAATCCCAACTCACAAATAACACACAAAGAAGTGAATCGCTACGTAGAAAACTGAAATAAAGTTTGAATGATTTTGGTATGTTTTACAATGATTCTTTTGCCAAACAGAAAGATTGCTTTTGAATTTCAGTTTTAGAGTTAATAACCTTTTTGGTTTATAGGGTATTGACTTCAACTGAAATGTCAACTAATGTGGCAACAGCAGTCAAAAATGATTGTAAATTTGTAATATAATAACATCTGGTTGTGATGGGCTAGAAGCATCAGTTAGAATGTACTAAATGTGTTAGATAAGAAAAAGATGAAAGTAAGATTTTTTAAATATTTGAAGTGCTGTCTGTCTCCCACAAGTACATGGCCCAATCAGAGACACTTAAAGGGAAGATGTCACTTTGAATATACTGTAGGCAGCATATTTTACAGCAGTTAAAATCAAGCAGACTGATGTTTAAAGGGGTTTTCCAACATTACTCAAAAGTAATAAAGAAAAAATACACTTTGGAATTTACTTACCCATCCGATGCGCTGCTGATCCCTCAACAGCGCACATGTGACTGCCTTTAGTCTGTGCTGTTCCAGGAACAAGTCTCTCATTTCTCGGTTCTGGCAATGTTCAGGTGCCATCACTGACATCACGTACATTGCAGCTGGACTCTTAGGCTGTGCAAGCGCTTCCCCAGCACATGTGCAGATTCCTGTCTATACTGTGCATGTCTCTTGTTGTTTGCTGTGATGCAATCCTGCAGTTTTCAGAGTGGAAACTGCAGGATCACTGAACAGAAGTCTCAGCATAGTTCTCAAGGTGCAGGGAGGACTTTTAGAGAAGGCTTTGATTTAGTGTGAGCAGAGTTTGGGCTGGCATTGCTCCCGGCACAAAGCACAATGCTTTTGGTGGAAAATGAGCACCAGGTTCCATAATTTAGGGATGTCAACAAACAGGACCGCAGCAATGATATCTGTAACAGCAGGAGGGCTGCAATTTTCAATGCAAACACCCTTTAAACTGGAACTATTAGTGATACCTAGGCACTGACTACTATTTCTGTAATGATGCCCAGATAGGATAGGATGAAACCACCAACTAGGGTCATATTAGTTTAAATAGGGATTTTAAGCACTTGTAATTTACAAGTTATACTGAATACCCCCCTCCCCACTTCATAACATGCTGCACAGCATGTTCAACACAATTGGCTCTCAGTATTGAGTCATGGACCTGTATGAGCAGCACATTAACAGGACAACTTTTGCCTTTGAACGTAACCAATCATGTTTTCATCCACTGCCAGAAATAGGATGACGAAAAAAGAAAATGAATTAGCAAGTTGTATAGCATTTCATTTTAAGAACCAATAGAAATGCTACAATCACATCTAGGCATTTAGAAAGTGCTGAAAAGGGTTGTACAGCCACATAAAAAGTTGTTTCAATTTGGAAACTTACCAATATGCTTTAATTCTGGAAGCTGCCCTGTTAGCCATGTTTTAGTGTTGGTCCAAAGGCTCAGGAAACTCCGATTCCCCTTTTCCTGTGTTGGTGATGTGCTAGAAGTTGGATGGCTGTCTGATAACAGATCCAGAGATAGACAAGGGCTGGCTTACCTAATGAACTGAGCCAGACAGTCAGACCCGGACTGAAATCTGGAAATTAGGACAGTTTTAATAATTAAACTATATTAGCAGGTTGAACAATTTCCATTTGAAACACATCAAAACAAATGTTATTTTTTTGTCTACGACCCCTTTATTAAAAATGTTAAGCATATCCATGCAGTCACTGTATCAAACTAACAAATAAGTAGGTTATATATGGTGATGGAAAATGGTTTGGACTCAATACAATTTGGTGATCATCATCACTATAGCGAATTCTATTTAGGAGGAGTTTTTATACTTACTGAGATTTGTTTTATCTTTACAGAGGAGATCTGTTCCTATGATCGCAATTTCACTGCTGTGGCAATTGCTGTAGTAATAATTGTCCTAATAGTAATAGCAATTCTTGTCTACTTCATTTGGTACAAGAGAAGATCATCTGGATATCAACGAATCTAACCAGCACAAGAATGCAGCGTGAGATGGGATATTACACAGATGGAGTCCAAAAATGCGACTACAGTGTAGTGGTTATTAAGAAAGACAAACTAGAAAATTCAAATTCATGACCAAAACACAAAGCCACGTTCACAAATAACTGTTGCTTTTCAGTTTTGCTAAGGTGATCAGATGAAATGTTTTTCTGCTTGGATTTTAGTGACTTATTTTTTCACTTGTCTATTTCTGTAAAAACAGTGGGGATTTATCAAAGTGGTGTAAAGTAGAACAGTTTGATAAATCTCTCCTACCATCTTTAGGTGTCATTTTTAATAAGGTGACATTGTTGTCTTTATGGCTTCTTTTCAAAAATGCAGCCTGCTGTAGCTCTTGGCGTTTTTGTTTCCAGTGTTTTCACATCACTTTCTTGATAAGGGAAAAATGCCATGAAAAATGCTAGAGGTAGGACATACTTTGTGCAAAAAAACACCAGAAAAAATTCTACAAAAAATTGGCAAAAAACACAGGAGAACAAAAAAAACAGGCATATAATTAATCTGGCCTTTTGTTTACTGGTAAATAATTGCCATACAAAAGTCATGTGTGTAGGGACCTTTAAACTAAACATAAAAGACTAAATATCAGCGCAATACAGTTTCACCCTCACCTATATAACTCAAGTGTGAATGTGGCTGTACAGAAGCTTTCTATAACTTTACAGGGCCAGTAATTTTATTTTTTAAATATAACTATTTACTTTCTGTTACATGATAACAAGTGTGATTTTGAAGTATTATGGTACTTTTGGAATATAAATTGTATATTCAATATAAATATCTTCAAATCCTTAAAATATTTTTACTAGGAGTAGCCAAAAGTCAGAGCAAGAAATACAAGGGGGAAAGCAAAGTCCCTTTGAAGGTTTGTAGAATTGCAACAGGTACTGAGGACAATCAAAGTAAGGATTCATGCACACGTCTGTACTTCAATCCGCAAAATGCATTCCGCATTTTTCTTACTCTCATCAATAGAAAAGACTATTGTCCATAATACGGATAAGAATAAGACATGTTCTTTAAGTTGGATCAGCCAAACATACGGATGTGCGCATGGCCCGATAGAAATGATTGGGTCAGTGTGCTATCCAGACAGATTAAAAGTACAGCTGCGTACGTGAAGCCTAAATACGCTTTAGATTAAAGGGGTTGTCTCACTACAGCAAATTGTATTTACAAAAATGTAATGGTCCCACCCTTCATTTGATTAAGCACTTTACCAGGGATAATGCTGGAAATATTCTTACTAGGCCAGTGCTGCGCTCCCTGGTGTAAATAGGTTGAGGGCACTTCCTGGATCACGTGCCGTATATTCGGCACGTGATCCTAGCCCGGTTTCAACCAGAGATGCATGTAGGTAGCACCTGTGCAGTCAGGCAGCCTCGGGCACTAACTGCTCACAGCTCTCGAGGCTGCCTGACTGCGCAGCTGCAACCCACGTCCAATGCGGCTTGTAACTGGGCTAGAATAATGTGCTGAATGTACAGCACATAATCCAGGAAGTGTCTGCAACATAATTACACCAGGGAGCGCAGCGCAGAATATTTTCAGCATTATCACTGTTAGGCCTCTTTCACACGGGCGTCGCGTGTGAGCGTCGGATAGGATGCGGGTGCGTGGCGGGGAAATTGTGCGAGTGCGCACGCAATTTCAGTCAGTTTTGACTGAGATTGCGTTGTGTTGTTCACTTTTTTCTGCGCGAGTGCAATGCATTTTGCACACGCGTGAGAAAAAAAACTGAATGTGGTACCCCAGACCCGAACCCGGACTTCTTTACTAAAGTTCGGGTTTGAGATCGCTGTTCTGTATATTTTATTATTTTCCATTATAACATGGTTATAATGGAAAACAATAGCATTCTTTAATTCAGGAAGCTAAGTAAAATATCCATTGTGGGGTTAAAAATAAAATTTAACTCACCTCATCTATTTGATCACGCAGCCGGGCTTGTCTTCTTTCTTCTTCTTGCAGGACCTGGCTGGAAAAGGACCTTCGGTGACGTTATCACGCTCACCACGTGGTGATGTCAGCACAGGTCCTGCTCATGTACACAGGCCCATTGAAGTGAATGGGTCCGGATTCAGTGCGGGTGCATTGCACCTGCGCGGAATTCTCGCCCGTCTGAAAGGGGCCTTAAAGTGCTTAATCACATGAAAGGGGACCATTAAACTTTTTTAAAATTCACTTTTTTATGTATTGTGATTTCCATATTGCCTACTTACTGGCTTGATTTGTTTTTCCATTCCATTGCTACAGTGGGCCTATGCTTTTTCCTATATCGTGCAAGCAAGACCACCGCTGCTGAATTGCAGGATGGTCAGAACCCCTAGATACGAGAAGTGTATAATGTGATAATATGGATAATAACAATACATTAGTAAGTGTACTTTCACACTACCGTTTTTCTTTTCCGGCATTGAGTTCCGTCAAAGGGACTCAATACCGGAAAAGAACTGATCAGTTATATCCTAATGTATTCTGAATGGAGAGAAATCCGTTCAGGATGCATCAGGATGTCTTCAGTCCAGTCCAGTCACTGAACGGCGCTTTGGACGGAGATAATACCGCAGCATGCTGCGGTATTATCTCTGTCCAAAATGCCGGATCAGTTGCCGGAATGCCGGATCCGGCATTAGTTTACATTGAAATGTATTAGTGCCGGATCCGCCATTAGAAATACCTGAAGGACGGATCCGTTCTTCCGGTCTGCGCATGACAAGCGGAGAGACGGATCCGTTCTTGCAATGCATTTGTTAGACGTATCTGCATCCGGATCCATCTACAAATGCATTCAGTTTACATCCAGATCGACGGATCCAGCAGGCAGTTCAGATGACGGAACTGCTTGCCGGATCACTCTGCCGCAAGTGTGAAAGTAGCCTAAGTGCCTTGTATTAACTTTGTCTACATGATAAATGCCATTTGCTGAAGCAAGACAACTCTTTTAATTAGAAGAAAGTATATGAGTGTCCAAACTTGGCGCGGCCTGGCCGCAGGATCCACATGCAGATTACCGCCAGTTGCTGGGCTGAATTTATACTTGCTACTTGACATACTGATGCAGCCTGACAATTACCTGTAAACCGTATGCGGATTCTGCGGCCAGATCACGCAGCATATAGGCACCTTATGAAGGATTTGCAGATTATACTTTGACATAAAGGTACATTTATCTCCAAATGATACATGCCATTTCAGTTATAGATCCCCCAATAAAGAGACATTAAAATAAGAACACTATGGGCAGCACAACAGCTACCCTTGAGGGAATTTGATTGTGAGCCTCACTGGGGACAGAGACTGATATGAATGAGGACAATCTCTGTAAAACTCTTCAGAATATGTTGGCAAAGTATCAGCATCATGAAATTACTTAAAAAATAAATAAATAAATAAATAAATAAAACAGTACATGGTCATTACAAGTCACGTGACGAAAAGATGTGTGTGAATTACGTGCTGCTATTTTAGACCAATTTCGCTATTTAAAAAAAATGTCACAAGCAAGTAGCACATCATGTCTATGCTGGCAAAGTCCTGCATGTCTTGCAACCAAGAATCCAGCAGGTTTGGATTTTTGTGACGTATCATGGTCATGTGCCACAACACATGTTGGCTATCATTAGATATAACATGACCCTAGCCAAAAACCAAAGTGCAGTTCAAAAACTCAATGCCCTGCAGTGCCACCTAGTGGCCATATTACATTGACAGCGCGTGCTTAGCAACTCAAAACGTCACCACAGTAACCAGCAATTTGGCTGTTGTGATGACATGGTGCTGGAGAACACCTCATTGTGCTGAATCTTGTTAGTAGTTGCTTTGAATGGTTGTGACATATAGAAAAAAAAAATTGCTGTGCCACTGTCTGTAGATTTACATTTACATAAAACATACATGTTTTTAATACGTTTGATAATGTTCACACTATTATTGTTTTCAGTAATAATAATAGTAATAATAATAAGTGGTGCATCTCAACAAGACTGTGACAGATAATATTTCTGCAATATTTTAATAAACTAATAAAAGGGTGATTTGAATTTTTATATATTATTTTGGCTTTGACTTTTTTTTACACTTAAAGTGGTTCTGCAGTTCTTTTAAACTGATGATCTATCCTCTGGATAGATTATCGGCATCTGATCTGCGGGGGTCTGAAACCCGGGACCCTTGCCGATCAGCTGTTTGAGAAGGTAGCCGCGCTGGCAGTAGCTCTGCGGCCTTCTCTCGGTTTCCTTCAGGACCAGTGATGCCACGACTAGTATCACTGGCTTGGGCGGGGCTAAGCTCTGACCAGTGATACTAGTTATGACAACACTGGGCCTGCGGTAAACAGCGAGAAGGCCGCGGTGCTACTGCCAGCGCCACGGCCTTCTCAAAAAGTTGATCGGCAGCGGTCCCGGGTGTCAGAACTCCACCGATCAGATGCTGATAATCTATCCAGAGGATAGATCATCAGTTTAAAAGAACTGCAAAACCCCTTTAAGTTCCGCTAGGGGACTTTTAACATGTGATCGTCTTATAGTTTCTACCCAGGGCATAACTAGGAATGACTGGACCCCATAGTACATTTTAGAATGGCGATCTGGCCCTACCAGCAACGGCCACAGCAGTGATGGGTCACTTGCCACTCGGGTGACCCCCGTTATTTCTAGGACATTATTACAGGCTATAAAAAGACATTACAAGGAGATAGGTATAAGAGGTGGGAACTTCAACATTGCAGCTTATGGGAGATTTACTATGTTCCTATGGAGCACTATAATAGGAACTTTGCTGTGGCAGGCTTCTGAGGCTTTTTTCAGAAGGTACCAGGCTGCTATAGCAACCAAATGCCTCCCTCGTTCTCAGCACAGGGGAGCCGTTTAGTGCCTGTGAGCGCAGCATTCCCGGGAAAAGACTGCTCAGGTGCTGTAACCACAATTGATCATGGCATCTGAGAGGTTAAATGTCTGTGATCTGCCTTATCGCCAATCTGCCTCCGTTTGTCTGCTGTGTAAAACAGCTAGCACCCGGAGGTTACTGTACCTGCTCATGTTCTGAGTGGGTCCTATCTTTACTGTGCAGACTTCCGCCGTACACGTATGACGGACGTCCTTAATAGGTTAAAGGCCCAAAGTGCAATATTTGTAGCTCATTGCCTAGGGTTATGACCTGTAGTTCAGCTTGCTGGTTAGGGATTCTCAGTTCCAGCACTAGGAGTTATAGGAGGTTGTAACTGGGCACTAATGTGAGAGGGTCAGCAGTGAAGAAACACTATATGAGTTGCATAACAGGATGGAGACTTGTTCTTCAGTACTCAAAGGAAACCACCTAGAATAGCAGTGCAAGCAAGAAAATTGAAGGCTGGCGCGCTCACCCTGCTGAGTCAAGCACAGACCACACCTGGAACCACGGCGTTAAGCGCAAGAAAAATGAACAAGAAAGATCCAGCTTTACGTAAAAAGTTTAGTTACCTTTATTTCTTCAGTGCAAGTTTTAAAAGCTAGTTACAATCCACATCAACGCGTATCGGATCAGACACAATAACGATCCTTCATCATGACACCGAAACCACCTAGAATAGCAGTGCAAGATGGGACCTGCAGTTTACTTCCCACATGCACTAACTCCAAAGTCAAGCCAACTCTTGCTGCACCTAGAAGAGCATAGGGAACAACTGTGTGTCCAAAAAATGTTAATTTTACATAAAGAAAATCACCTGCACTCTCAGGCAATCCTTCTTGTATCCAGTAAAGGGTTTGAACCTCCTATGCCCCAGTACCAGTGCTCAGCATTGAAACCAAGACATTTCATCAACTTCCACCATGAAGACAGATCCATGGCACTCGCCACTTCAAAAATCACTTTTATTTCTTACTTAAGACATATGGACGGGTTTATAGAAACCCGTGCAGGGTCAACAGCCGTTGCGCACAGTCATGCATCTTCTGGTCCTTCTTCTGTTGTGTGCATCGACTAAGCTGTTTTAATGAGGAAATGAAAGTAATTTTTTTAACCCCTTAAGGACACGGCCCTATTTCACCTTAAGGACCAGGCCATTTTTTGGAAATCTGACCAGTGTCACTTTATGTGGTGATAACTTTAAAACGCTTTTACTTATCCAGGCCATTCTGAGATTGTTTTTTTGTCACATATTGTATTTCATGACAGTGGTAAAATAAAGTCGAAAAATTTCATTTTTATTTATAAAAAAATACCAAATTTACCAAAAATTTTGAAAAATTTACAATTTTCCAAGTTTCAATTTCTCTACTTCTAGAATACATAGTAATACTGCCAAAAAAAGTTATTGATTTACATTCCCCATATGTCTACTCCATGTATCGATTATTTTGGGAATGCCATTTCATTTTTTGGGGACATTACAAGGCTTAGAAGTTTAGAAGCAAATCTTGACATTTTTCAGAAATTTTCAAAAACCCACTTTTTAGGGACCAGTTCAGGTCTGAAGTCACTTTGCGAGGCTTACATAATAGAAACCACCCAAAAATGACCCCATTCTAGAAACTACACCCCTGAAGGTACTCAAAACTGATTTTACAAACGTCATTAACCCTTTAGGTTTTCCACAAGAGTTAATGGCAAATAAAGATAACATTTCTGAATTTCGATTTTTGGAAAATTTTTGATTTTAATCCATTTTTTCCAGTAACAAAGCAAGGGTTAACAGCCAAACAAAACTCAATATTTATTGCCCCGATTCTGTAGTTTGCAGAAACACCCCATATGTGGTCCTAAACTACTGTATGGCCAAACGGCAGGGCGTAGAAGGAAAGGAACGCCATATGGGTTTTGGAAGGCGGATTTTGCTGGACTGGATTTTTGACACCATGTCCCATTTGAAGCCCCCGATGCACCCCTAGAGTAGAATCTCCATAAAAGTGACTTCATCTAAGAAACTACACCCCTGAAGGTATTCAAAACTGATTTTACAAACTTTGTTAACCCTTTAGGTGTTCCACAAGAGTTATTGGCAAATGGAGATGAAATTTCAGAATTTCAATTTTTTGTTACCTTGCCTCAAAAAAGTGTAATATAGAGCAACCAAAAATCATATTTACCCTAAAATAGTACCAACAAAACTGACACCTTATCCCGTAGTTTCAATAATGGGGTCACTTTTTGGAGTTTCTACTGTAGGGGTGCATCGGGGGCTTCAAATGGGACATAGTCTCAAAAAACAGTCCAGCAAAATCCGGCTTCCAAAACCATATGGCGTTCCCTTCCTTCTACGCCCTGCCGTTTGGCCATACAGTAGTTTACGACCACATATGGGGTGTTTCTGCAAACTACAGAATCAGGGCAATAAATATTGAGTTTTGTTTGGCTGTTAACCCTTGCTTTGTTACTGGAAAAATGGATTAAAATGGATAATTTGCAAAAAATAGCTGTTTTGGGACAGTTTTGTATTTTTTGTTATTTACATCGTTGAACTGACAGGTTAGATTGTGTGCTATTTCTATAGAGCAGGTTGTTACGGACGCGACAATACCAAATATGACTACTTTTTGGGGTTTTTTGTTTCAGTTTTACATAATAAAGCATTTTTGAAAAAATGATTTTTTAGTGTCTCCACATTCTGAAAGCCATAGTTTTTTTTTGTTTTTTTGCGATTGTCCTATGTAGGGGCTCATTTTTTGCGGGATGAGATGGCGGTTTGAATGATACTATCTTGGGGTGCATATGACCTTTTGATCACTTGCTATTACACTTTTTGTGATGTAAGGTGACAAAAATGACTTTTTTACAACGTTTTTATTTTTTATGTTTACGGCGTTCACCTGAGGGGTTAGGTCATGTTATATTTTTATAGAGCAGGTCGTTACGAACGCGACGATACCCAATATGTATACTTTTTTTTATTTATTTTGGTGTTACACAATAATATCCTTTTTGAAACAAAAAAACATGTTTTAGTGTCTCCATAGTCTGAGAGCCATATTTTTTTCAGTTTTTAGGCGATCGTCTCAGGTTGGGTATAATTTTTGCGGGATGAGGTGGCGGTTAGATTGGCACTATTTGGGGGGTCATATGACTTTTTGATCGCTTGCTATTACACTTTTTGTGATGTAAGGTGACAAAAAAATGGCTTTTTGACAAAGTTTTTTTTTTTTTTTTACAGTGTTTACTTGAGGGGTTAGGTCATGTGATATTTTTATAGAGCAGATTCTTACGGACGTGGAGATACCCAATATGTCTACTTTTTTTAATTTTTTACATTTAACACTAAAAAGCATTTTTGAAACAAAAAAAATCATGTTTTAGTCTGAGAGGCATAGTTTTTTTATTTTTTGGGCAATTGTTTTATGAAGGGGCTCATTTTTTGCGGAGGCATACGCCTTTTTGATCGCTTTGTATTACACTTTTAGTGATGTAAGGTGCCCAAAAATGGCCTATTTACACCATTTTTGGTTTTTTTTTTTTATGGCGTTCACCTGAGGGGTTCAGTCATGTGATATTTTTATAGAGCTGTTTTTTACGGACGCGGCGATACCTAATATGTGTAGTGTATTATTTTTTTTTTTACTTTTTATTCAGTGATTTGTGTTTTTCTTATTTTTACTTTTTTCACTTTTTACATTTTTTGGACTCAGACCCACTTGGTTCTTGTAGATCCAGTGGATCTGGTGTCTATATAATACAGTACAGTACACTATATAGTGTACTGCACTGTATTTTTACTTTTCACAGCCTGGTCAGACTTCTGCCTTTAGCAGAAGTCTGACCAGAGTTACTATACCATGGCAAGCAGGACGCTTCTGAAAGCGTCCTGCTGCCATGGTAACCATCACCCACTGCCATTAGAGAGCAGTGGGTGATGGATGGGGAGGGAGGGGAGCTCCCTCCCTCTGCGATCCCATCCTGGGGGCTGCATAGGCACAGCAGCCCCCGATGGGAGAGGGAGGGAGCTCCCTCCCTGTTAACACCTTTCATACCGCGGTCCATCCGGACCGCGGTAAGGAAGGGGTTAAACGGCTGGCATCTGCAGCACAGATGCCAGACGTTTTCTATCAGAGTGCCAGCAATGTGCTGGCACTCTGATAGAACCACTAGACACCAGGGAATTATTACAAGGGAGGCGGGCGGGGATCGCTATTGCGATCCCGCCTGCCGCACCGCCCGCCTCCCGCACCACCTACCGCCGCCGCAACCACCCTCTGCACCCCCGCCGCCATAACAAGATTGGGGGCTGCAGGGGGTTAAAATGATTATGTTTGGGGCACCAACTCTCTGATCCTCGCGGTCACAGACCGCGGGGATCAGAGATCGCAAACCGCTGCAAACCGCAGGTCTGAATTGACCTGCGGTTTGCAGCGATCGCCGATACGGGGGGGTCACATGACCCCCCTCGGCATTAGAACATGGTTCCTGCTGCATGATCGCAGCAGGAACCATGTTTCTAGCGATTATTTTTTTTTTTTAATACGCGATTTAATTTAGGACGTATGGGTACGTCCTGTGTCCTTAAGGACTCGGACATTAGGGCGTACCCATACGTCCTATGTCCTTAAGGGGTTAAAGAAGTACTGAGTGCCTTCATGGTGGAAACTAAAAAAATGTCATTATACATGTTTATCATGTAGTATTAGGATTGCACTGTTACTCTGTGTGCAGCCTTCTACAAATTTTTGATCGGAACACCATAATACCGCTTTAAATGAGATTTCTGGTTTTGCATCAACATCCTTTAAATGAAAGTAGCTTCAATTTTACCTTTATTGCTCCTATCTTCCTGTGTGGGCTGTGGTCACATGCCCATGTCCGTGCAGTTCTTTCATATTTACTGTGATGTTATGTCCATGGGTGTCAACGCAGTAACAGAGGCAGTGATAGAGGAGTGTCTATGTAACTAGCTAGGCCAGAGGAGCTATGAACTAGCTGGATGTTTTTAGGGACACTGCATTTCCTGACATGTGCTGCACATGTACGGTGCGCTGATCAAATTAGTAACATAGTAACATAGTAACATAGTATATAAGACCGAAAAAAGACATTTGTCCATCCAGTTCGGCCTGTTTCCTACAAGTTGATCCAGAGGAAGGCAAAAAACCCCTGTGAGGCAGAAGCCAATTTTCCTCACTTAAGGGGAAAAAAAATTCCTTCCCGACTCCAATCAGGCAATCAGAATAACTCCCTGGATCAACGACCCCTCTCTAGTAGCTATAGCCTGTAATATTATTACACTCCAGAAATACATCCAGGCCCCTCTTGAATTCCTTTATTGTACTCACCATCACCACCTCCTCAGGCAGAGAGTTCCATAGTCTCACTGCTCTTACAGTGAAGAATCCTTTTCTATGTTTGTGTACAAACCTTCTTTCCTCCAGACGCAGAGGATGTCCCCTTGTCACAGTCACAGTCCTGGGGATAAATAGATGATGGGAGAGATCTCTGTACTGACCCCTGATATATTTATACATAGTTATTAGATCTCCCCTCAGTCGTCTTTTTTCTAAAGTGAATAACCCTAATTTTGATAACCTTTCAGGGTACTGTAGATCCCTCATTCCAGTTATTACTTTAGTTGCCCTCCTCTGAACCCTCTCCAGCTCTGCTATGTCTGTCTTGTTCACAGGAGCCCAGAACTGTACACAGTACTCCATGTGTGGTCTAACCAGTGATTTGTAAAGTGGCGTAGAAATTGTGCCCGCTCAATCAGTGACAGGGGCTCGGCTGTTACTGACAGCCGGGCCTCTGCTGTATTCCTTGCCATCCCTGGAAACACTGATGTCAGCAGATTAAATAATTAGCTGACTGCAACATCTATGGTGTTTGTAGAGGGAGGGGGCTCCCTCTCTTCGCCCTCTGGGTCCTGGCATTGTGAAGATGGGGACCCAATGGCTGCTATGGTAGCCCGATGCCTTACACAGGCCTTGGGCCTGCCAGCTACGGAGGTCTATAAGGCCCAGCTCCAGGCTCGGACTGGCCCACCGGGGAGGTGGGGGATTCCTCAGTAGGCCCCCAGTCTCCTGTGCCCGGAGATAAGATGGAGGAGTAATTATTTCTCTTGTTTCTCAGGATAGATAATTATTGTAGCCACTCGGTGGCAGTATCACACAGTGATGCAGCCTCCTACTGGTGTAAAGTGTACAGGAGGCCCCACAGTATCTTCTAAACTTCCTGGGCTGCTGGCAGTGAAGGAGGAGAGAACATGTCTGGCCATCCTCCTGCCCTCCCTGTTGTCAGAAATCTGTTGGATAAAGGACCTGCCGTGATGTCACAGGATCACATGGGTCACATGGTCCACTCAAATGCTTCTATGATTGGACCATGTGACCCTGTGACGTCACCACAGGTCCTCAAGCATCCAAACTATCAAGAGAGAAGACGTTCTGGGGCTCTGCGCGTACAATGGGAGAAGGTAAGTTAACTCTTTATTATTTTTAACCCTTTAAAGCCTGGGGAACATTGCATTCTGTAATTAGAATGCGATTATTTTCCCTTATAACTATGTTATAAAGGAAATAATAACGATCGGGTCCCCATCCCGATCGTATCCTAGCAACCATGCGGGAAAATCGCAACGCATCCGCACATGATTGCGGATGCTTGCGATTTTCCCGCATCCCCATTCACTTCTATGGGGCCTGCGTTGCGTGAAAATCGCAGAATATAGAACATGCTGCGATTTTCACGCAACGCAAAAGTGATGCGTGAAAATCACCGCTCATGTGCACAGCCCCATAGAACTGAATGGGTCAGGATTCAGTGCGGGTGCAATGCGTCCTCCTCACGCATTGCACCCGCGCGGAAAACTCGCCCGTGTGAAAGGGGCCTTAGTGTACAGAAGCCCTAAGGTGGGCCCCCAGAATCAGTTACACTGGTGGGCCCTAAGTACCCCAGTCCGATGCTGCCCAGCCCCCAGGTTGAGTCTCACAGGAATGCTGTCAGTGTATTACTAACAGACTAAATGCAGTACAACACAGCATGTATTGCGCTGCATTGAAACAGGGATCAAACCCTGAAAAAAAAAAGCACCCTTTCCCCTCATCAAGCCATGTACAATAAAAAAAAAAAAAAAAAATTACCGGCTCTCTAAACATATGACATGATCTACCCCGTCAGGTGAACTCAGTACTATAAATAAATTCATTAATTAAAAAGATGCCAAAATAACAATATTTTGGTCACATTGCCTTACAAAAAGTATAATAGTGATCAATTTAAAAAGTATTATGTACCCCCAAAAAATTGGAAAAAAGGCATATTAGATATCACTATGTCCACAATGACTGGCTCTATAAAAATATCACATGATCTACCTCATCAAGTGAACGCCCTAAAAAATATACAAGTAAACATGGGGTCAAAAAAGCCATTTTTTGTCAGCTTGCAGTACAAAAGTGCGATAGTGAGTGATCAAAAAGTACTACAACGTAAGTGATACCAATGCAAACAGTAACTCATCTCGCAAAACTTCCTCTGAAAGTTTTTGCTTTTTCCAGTTTTAATATTTTTCTGCCATTCAAAAAAACACTCATCAAGCTCGTTATTAAGTTTAGTCATTTCATCTCCAGTTCCTCTGAATTTCATTTGGAGTTCATCGATCTCAGATTCCATCAATATCAAACTTGAACTGTTCATATCAATCAATAATGATGTAATCTTTATAGCACAAGTAGTATATGCTCCCTCCCACTTTCTATTGATGTGCTCATCCTCCACCGAGAATGATGGGAATACCTGTACTCCCAAACCACTCGGTATAAGGCCCTTGGAAAAACCTTTTTTAAGGAAAGCCTTGTTCCAAATCTGGTGCAAAGGAAAACTGGAGTATTTGCCCATAGCAACCAATCAGATTAATATTTTCATTTTCCAAAAGAGCACTGAAAAATAAAAGGTGGAATCTAATTGGTTGATATGGACAACCAGTTTCCCTTTACACTATCTTTAAGGTGTTTTTGTGGCTCAAAAAAAAATGTCTAAGACCAAAATTGTGTGAGTACCTGCACATGGGTGCTGGGAGCATGCAGAAGATCTGCACACATTTCCATGTGGATTTTTGCGCTCAAACCCCAACAAAAACCACAGTTTCTAATTGCAAACATAACGGACATGCTGCAGATCTGGAAATTCACACAACAAGTCAATTTTGGCGCAGAACTAATCTGAAAAATGCACATGAGAATTGTCTATTCTCATACACTTTGCCATTTACATATACAGTTGAAACCAGAAGTTTACATACACTATATAAAAAGACACATATGTATGTTTTTTTTCAATATCTGACATGAAATCAGAATAAACCTTTCCTGTTTTCGGTCAATTAGGATTACCATAATTATTATTATTTGCCAAATGCCAGAATAATGAGAAATATTGTTTTAAGGCATTTTTATTACTTTCTGCAATGTCAAAAGTTTACATACACTAAGATTACTATTCCTTTAAACAACTCTGGACTGCCCATATGATGATATAATGTGTTTGGAAGCTTCGGAGTTAATTAGAGACACACCTGTGGATGTATTTGAATACACCCCTAAAACACCCCCGAAGCATATAGCCAAACTGGTTACAAAGTGGCCTAAGGATAACAAAGTCAATGTTTTGGAGTGGCCATCACAAAGCCCTGATCTCAATCCTATTGAAAATGTATGGGCAAAGCTGAAAAGGCAGGTGTGAGCAAGGCGACTAACAAACATGGCTCAGTTACACCAGTTTTGTCAGGAGGAATGGGCCCAAATTCCGACCAACTATTGTGAGAAGCTTGTAGAAGGATATCCAAAACGTTTGACCCAAGTCATACAGTTTAAGGGCAATGGTACGAAATATTAATGAAATGTATGTAAACTTTTGACTTTACAGAAAGTAATAAAAATGCCTAAAACATTTTCTCTCTCTCATTATTCCGGCATTTGGCAAATAATAATAATTATGGTAATCCTAATTGACCAAAAACAGGAAAGGTTTATTCTGATTTCATGTCAGATATTAAGAAAAACATGCATATGTGTATTTTTATATAGTATACGTATGTCTGGTTTCAACTGTAGATATTTACAAAACAATGGGGCAGATTTACGAAACCTCTAGATTGCATAGGAATCCGCACTGAAAAACGGCATCAAGATAAACAGACACCTAGGGTAAAATTAGCATGTAGCACATGGCTCAAATTGTCGGTAGTGTCTCAACATACCCTATTGTTTGACAGCAAGCACTGCCACATACAAATATACATATGCATACATTGCATATCCCCAACCTCAGACAGGAGACTAGAGCCCACCAGTAAAAAATAAATAAATAAATGAACAAAATTTTGGTGCTTCACCACATTCATTCACCTCACAAGCATTCCCAAATTTTCATCTGCTGCATTGTCAAACACTTCAATGAAAAAGTAGCTGCTTGTGCAAGCAGCCATATCTCCCATGAAGTATATGAAGAAAGTTGCCAGCGGTATCTGCTGGACTCACATTCAGTATCCAGAGATGGCATTTATGGCATATCCTATAAATGTTAAGATCAGACAGATGTTAGGATGTCGTAGTTTTAGTCTGTCGCCGTGCGCTGCGCTGGAACTCCGCCCCCGCCCCTATTATAGTCAAAGGGGACAGAGCGGCAGTCCGGCGACACACTTGAACTAGCGGCAGGATCCGTCCTGCCGCTAGTGTAAAACTAGCCTAAGGCCTCTTTCACAAATCAGTAAATCACACATGTATCCATTTATTTTTAATGATTGTTCACATATCCTTGGTTTTCCAGTGACCCATGTGGAAAAATGTACAACTTTGGTCCGTGGTATGAACAAAACATACCCACTAAAGTCTATAACACGAATAGCATCAATGTTTTGGTCGTAGGAGATGCTCTGGAAATCCATTTTTTCAGCCTAGCATTCCATTTGCAATATAGATGACACATGGAGGGCAAAAAACGGACACACACTCACATCTGTCCTTTCACAGACATCTTCATGGTTTAAACACTGACTATTATGTTACAAACATTATCACAAATGTGTGTAAGAGACTTGTATAGTAGGCCTCTCATAAATGATCGAATCTACTCAGAAATTCAGGCCATGTATAATATAAAAAACGGAAATATTAAATACATTTTTTTCTTTTTCCTTGTTATCTAAGGCAGCGGTCCCCAACCGCCGGGCCGTGGCACAGGACCGGGTCCTGGAAGATTGTTTGCCGGAACGCGGCAATACAGAGGAGTGGAGACGCCAGGCGCATGATGCGCACATCACACAGCGCACGGCTGTACAGCGGGAAGGAAGTAGAGCGTACCTTCCTTCCAACTGTAAAGCTGGCCAGCCACTGCCACCAATGAAAATGCTTTAAAAGGGCTAGTGAGACAGGGATTGGTTAGGTTCCACTGCCCCACCAATGAAAATGCTGAAAAGGGCTAGTGAGGCAGGGATTGGTTAGGTCCCACTGCCCCGCCAATGGAAATGCAGAAAAGGGCTTGTGAGGGAGGGATTCCTTAGGTCTCACTGCTCCACCAATGGAAATAAACATGATGGCCCGAGGGGGAGGGGGGTTGTCAGCATCCAGTTTCAGCTAGTATCTGAGGGAGTGAGCGGGAGAATGACCTGCAGGTCCTCTTCCATGTCACCTTGAAGATATCAGCAGTGCAGCAGAGCCCAGTGCAGCAGAGACCAGTGACCACTAGACCCTAGTCAGTTTTGTGCAGCCAATGTAGGTATAGTTTTGTTATGTGCGTGAGTCAGTCAGCGCCGACCAGCACCCCCCTAAGCCCCATCCCAGAAACCCCAATTCACCCCCCCCCCCCACACCTGATCTCTGCGAAAATTGTCTTGCATGAAACTGGTCACATAGCATTATATTGATTTATAATGCTATGTAACCCTTACAGTTATGGGGAGTTGTGGACAGCGATGAGGAGAAAGCAAAGCTATTGAAATATTTTTTTCTCCAGTGTATTCAGATGAAATGCAGAATGTAAAAGTAAATTCCCCATTAAAAGTGCCCTGTTTGACCCAGGAAGAAGTACAGCGGTGTCTTAAAAAGATTAAAATAGACAAATCGCCGTAAACAGATGGAATACACCTGCTTATCCTAACAGAATTATGTAATATCATAGCCAGACCCTTATTTCTGATATTTAAGGACTCTATAATGACAGGGAGTGTTCCATAGTATTGGCGCATAGCAAGTGTGGTGCCAATATAAAAAAAAAGTAAAAAAACAGAGCCCGGAAACTATAGGCTGGTAACTTTAACATCTGTTGTTGGTAAACTAATTGGAGGTTTTCTAAGAGATGCTATCTTGGAGTACCTCAATAAAAATGAGCAAATAACGCTGTATCAGCATGGCTTCATGAGGGATCGGTCATGTCAAACTCATTTAATTGGTTTCTATGAGGAGGTAAGTTCTAGACTTGACCATGGCAAATAAATGGATGTCGTATATCTGGACTTCTCCAAAGCATTTGATACTGTACCCCATAAAAGGTTAGTATATAAAATGAGAATGCTTGGACTGGGAGAAAATGTTGGTATGTGGGTAAGTAACTGGCTGAGTGACAGAAAACAGATGGTGGTTATTAATGATACACAGATTGGGTCACTGTCACTAGTGTGGTACCACAGGGGTCAGTATTGGGCCATATTTTCTTCAATATATTTATTATTTTGTAGAAGGCTTGGACAGTAAAATATACATTTTTGCAAATGACACTATACTGTATAATTAATACTGGAGAGGACAGTATACTGCTACAGATGGATTGGGATAGATTGGAGTGTTGGGCAGAAAAGTGGCAGATGAGGTTTAACACTGATAAATGTAAGGTTATGCACATGGGAAGGAATAATGCAAGTCACCCGTACATACTAAATGGTAAAACACTGGGTAACACTGACATGGAAAAGGACCTAGGAATTTTAGTGAACAGCAAACTAAGCTGTAGAAACCAGTGTCAGGCAGTTGCCGCCAAGGCCAATAAGATAATGGGTTTGTAAAGTGGCATATTCTTGCCACTTTACAAATCACTAGTCAGAGCACACATGGAGTACTGTGTACAGTTCTGAGCTCCTGTGAACAAGGCAGACATAGCAGAGCTGGAGAGGGTTCAGAGGAGGGCAACTAAAGTAATAACTGGAATGGGAGGACTACAGCACCCTGAAAGATTATCAAAAATAGGGTTATTCAGTTTAGAAAAAAGACAACTAAGGGGAGATCTAATAACTATGTATAAATATATCAGGGGTCAGTACAGAGATCTCTCCCATCATCTATTTATCCCCAGGACTGTGACGAGGGGACATCCTCTGTGTCTGGAGGAAAAAAAGTTTGTATACAAACATAGAAGAGGATTCTTTACGGTAAGAGCAGTGAGATTATGGAACTCTCTGCCTGAGGAGGTGGTGATGGGGAGTTCACTAAAAGAGTTCAAGAGAGGCCTGGATGTATTTCTGGAGTGTAATAATATTCCAGGCTACAGCTACTAGAGAGGGGTCGTTGATCCAGGGAGTTATTCTGATTGCCTGATTGGAGTTGGGAAGGAATTTTTTTTCCCCAAAAGTGAGGAAAATTGGCTTCTACCTCACAGGTTTTTTTTTGCCTTCCTCTGGATCAACTTGCAGGACAACAGGCTGAACTAGATGGACAGATGTCTTTTTTCAGCCTTATAAACTACGGGGTCATTTATTAAGACCAGTGTTTTAGATGAAAAACAAAAAGCTAGCCAATAACAAAACCGCACAGAATGATAACCAATCAGAAATACCATTACAACAAGGAAAAAATCAAGATCAGGCGAGGCAGATGGAAGCTTCACGAAGATAAGGGAAAACCAAATAAACACCATACATTAAAACTGAATTACAAAATAACAAACAGCAAACTTTTAAATAAGATGATAACAGATGACCACACACTATGTAATACTTCAAAACCTTCCAGCGCCCCAAAACAAAAAACAACAACAAAGAGAAATATGGAAAAGGACAATATTCTTTAGGCCTCATGCACACGAGCGTTGGTGTTTTGCGGTCCGCAAACCGCGGATCCGCAAAACACGGAATCTTCTCCGCGTTGTGGAACGGAACGTGGCCCATTGTAGAAATGCCTATTCTTGTCCGCAAAACGGACAGGAATAGGACATGCTCTATTTTTTTTGCGGGGGCATGGAACGGAGCAACGGATGCGGACAGCACACGGAGTGCTGTCTGAATATTTTGCGGCCACATTGAAGTGAATGGGTCCGCGCCCGAGCCGCAAAATATGCGGCTCGGACGCGGACCACAACAACGGTCGTGTGCATGAGGCCTTAACAAGCATATACTGTAGAATAAATAGGATTAGGTTAAATATAAAATACTTTTTTAAAACAAAAATTGCTATTAATCAAACTGTAATTAATAAATAATGTGCTTACAATTCTAACACATGTTGGACTGGAAACATGGAGAGGGGCAAGCCCTGTACAAGACTCTAACTCATTACAATTGTCTGTTTTATAGGCCAAAAAGGATATGAGGAAGCCACACAAGGTCAGATTTGTCGTATAAAGACGAAGCTAGCTAACCTCCTTTTCTGAAAATATCTCATTATACAACTTGCCTGATCCAAAAGCAGTATTCTAATTTAAAAGTCAGACAAATTCAGACAAATATGGACCCGTAGAGCCATAGTATCAAATCGCACATGGTACACTGAATCTTACTGCCATATGTAGATGCAATACACATCATTCACACAGGCTGTATTTTTAAGGTTGCTTAAGGTTGCACAGAGTGAGTGTTTGTTCAGTGTATGATCATTAATTTCAAGCAATGATTGTGAGCCAAGTCAAAGTGTAGGTCATAAACACTGAACAGCAGACATTTTTCCCTGATACCTTATCTCCATTCCTGGAATTGGCTCACAATCACTGAACAAAACACTTACAGGTGAAGGCACCAGGGCTGCCATCAGAAATTTTGGGGCCCCTTACACAGCTCAAGGCCTGGGCCCCCCCCCCCCCCGACACTGCCCCAGTGGCGGATCCAGAGCCTGGTCTTTGGAGGGGCACTTCCCCCAGGAATAGGAGATCATGGGGCCATTGTGTCCCCGTCCACCCTCAAGCCACACCCACACACAGCCCCACCCATATATAGCGCCCATACCTCTTACATCCAAGGACGTCTCCCACACGGCCCTCCATTATGTAGTTCGCCTGCCACACTGCCCCCCACTGAGTAATTTGCCTCCCCAAGTTAATTTTGCCCCCACACAAGTTAATTTTGCCCCCAGACAGCCCTGCATTATGTAATTTGCCCCCACACGGTCCTCCATTATATAGTTTGCCCACCACACTGACCCCCCACTGACTAATTTTCCCCCCCTTACAAGTGAATTTTGCCCCAGACAGCCCTGCATTATGCAAGTTGCCCCCACTAAGTAATTTGCCCCCACATGTCCCTCCACTATGTAGTTTGCCCGCCACACTGACCCCCACTGAGTAATTTGCCCCTTCCCCACAAGTTAATTTTACCCCCAGACAGCCCTGCATTATGTAATTTGCCCCCACAGTCCACACTAAGTAATTTTGCCCCCACACGGCCCTCCATGTAGTTTGCCCGGCACACTGACCTCCCACTAAGTAATTTGCCCCCACACAAGTTTTTTTTTATTTATTTTTTGTGAACAACAGAAAAATGGTCAATTAAATAAAGGCTTTGGATCCGGGGGCTGGGCCGAGAGTAGATGGATGGGGCGTGAATTAATATAAATTAAATTTAAATTTCATAACATTAAAGGTTTAGTTTATTTCAAGATAGAAAAGCATATAAAGACGCACCTAGGTTTTTGAGGAGAAAAATAAGAAAAAAGTTATTTTTAACCAAAGGGGAGCATTTGGTGGGATTTGAACTAATGGTGGCCTGTGGATGGCACTGTTTTTGTTGGGGGATCTGTGGATGGCACTGTTTTTTTTTGGGGGTCCGTGGATGGCACTGTTTTTTTTTGGGGGGTCCGTGGATGGCACTGTTTCTGGGGGGGATCTGAGCATGGCACTGTTTTTTTTTGGGGGGGGGGATCTGAGGATGGCACTGTTTTGGGGGTGGGGGGGGGGGATCTGAGGATGGCACTGTTGTGGGGGGGAATGTGGATGGCACTGTTGTGCGGGGATCTGTGGATGACACATATATAGCATAGGATCCCCCCTAAGTGCCATCCACACTGATCCTCAATAAGTGACCCCCAACACTCAGAATTAATAGGGGTATAATAAAGCAACGACCTTTTTTTCTTCAGAATCGCGCCACACTCCGGAGCCCAGTGCCGCCATCTAGTTAATTTATGGTTCAAAAACTTTTTATTAAGAATTTAGGTATAAGGACATATGATCATAAGACCATGAAAAAATGCAGGACACAGCAGATATTGCATATAAAGAAGAGAAATTGGAGGTTCGCAGACCTCAATAAATGGGCCCATAAGGCAACAAAGCTACAAAAGTAATCAAACAAAGCAAGGTTGCCAAGATGTAATACAGTCAGACATAAACTGGTCCAGCTTAAACAAATACTTTCAGCAAAAACAAACCGACAAAGACAAGGGAAGGACAAAAACAGAAACAGAAGGGAGGGGGGAGAGGGGGGAGAGGTAATCTAAGCGTCTCAGCCCATTCCACAGATGTATCTAAGTAGAGCCAGTTGGTAGGGAACCCGCCTCCTAGTTAATTTATTCACCTCACTTGCGGCTGACGTAATCTCGCGCAGTGTGTCTGCGTAAGATTACGGCGCTTCTCTTCAATTATGTCAACGCCAGTGAGGGGAGTAAATAAGCTAGTTTGCACGTCAGACAGACACACACGCAGGGACAGACAGACAGAGACACACACGCAGGGACAGGCAGACAGAGACACACACGCAGGGACAGACAGACAGAGACACACACACAGGGACAGACAGACAGAGACACACACGCAGGGACAGACAGACAGAGACACACACGCAGGGACAGACAGACAGAGACACACACGCAGGGACAGACAGACAGAGACACACACGCAGGGACAGACAGACAGAGACACACACGCAGGGACAGACAGACAGAGACACACACGCAGGGACAGACAGACAGAGACACACATGCAGGGACAGACAGACAGAGACACACGCAGGGACAGAATCATATACACCATGGCCCTCAGAATACACCTGGATCTGTGCTATAAACCCCCTTAATGGCACCAGATTCCACTCCACTTGAACCCCACTGCCCCTGAGTGCTCCACCTGCCCCCTCATACATGAGCTGCCCCTCACCTGCTCTCCATGAAGCTTTGTGGACTCCAGGACTGCAGCACATCCCCCCTCACTGAGCAGCCTGCAGGCACACAGCCCCTCCTCCCTCTACAAGCTGCTGCTGCTGTCGGGTTTGTCCATGTGACTATGAAGGAGCATGTGACCAGTGTTGTCACAGACCTTCTTCTAGCAACTACATTCTACCCATGGATCTCCTGAGACTCTAGCTATCTTGTTCTCAGAACAAGATAGCTAGGCCCGGGGCCCCGGGAGGTAAGGGACAGGCTGCAGAAGGAAGAGGGGGAGGAGCACTGGGCCCCAGAGCCAGCTGCCACAATAAAAAAAAAAAAAAAAAAAAAAGTTTCAGGACTGGCCGGGCCCCCCCAGGGTCAGGGCCCCTTACTGGGGTATGGGCTGTACCCCCCTGATGGCGGCCCTGGAAGGCACCATACTGCCACCTGCACACGAGAGTGAAAGAACACACATAAGGGCTCTTTCACACGAGCGGATGTCGTGCGTGGAATCCGCTGCGTGAAAGAGAACCAAGCTGCGTTCTGGACAACAGAGACACGGAGCATTAACATGATTCATAATGCCCCGTGCCTCTCTGTGATCTTTTTACTGCAAAATCAAGGTGACAACTTTAACTCACTGTGATTTTGTAGTAAAAAGGTCACAGAGAGGCACGGGGCATTATTAATCATGTTAATGCTCCGTGTCTCTGCTGTCTGGAACGGGGCTTGGCTCTCTTTCACTTAGCGGATTCCACGCATGGCATCCACAAATTTCCACATAGATTTGTGTGTGTTTCTGCACCAAAATCCGCAATTTCTAAAAGAGGTTTTTGGTGTGGATTTGATGTGGTTTTGCCACAGATCTCACCCTTCATTGGAAATGGTGAAATCCACAGTGCAGGTCAATTTCCGCACAGAAAAAAATCCACAATGTACAGTACCAGCAAAGTTAACACAAGGCTCTTAGTAATGTATTGTGATTGTCCATATTGCCTACTTTGCTGGGTTGAGGAATTTTTCCATCGCATTATACATTGCTCGTTTCCATGTTTACAATCACCCTGCAATCCCGCAGTGGTGGCAGCTGGGCCTATAGATCTTTCAAAGTGTAGGTTGCCGAAGCTGGTGTCCTAATTGGCCCCATTGATGCCCAATTGGCGATAAATCTGGAAAACAGACAGACCAAGGATGTGTTGCAATCTGGCAGTGAAATCCCTGGGAAACCCTTGCTGTGTGTGGGCGAGCATTAGCCTGCAGAAAATTCCAGTTGGAAGCCCTTCCATGTGGCTGCAGGACGTCCTGTACATATCGCTGAGTTGTTGGTGTCCCTCGTGTATCACGACTAGGAATGACCAACTGATGTATGTGATGGCTTTCCAGTTCATCACACCAGCAGTGTGTCGCTCTACAGCAAAGAAGGGATTGAAGCGCTCACCACGAGGCCTCCATACTTTAAACTGACAGTCGCTGGATCCCATACAAAACCAGAATTTGTCACTTAAGACGATACGGTTGCAGTCCATGCCAGTCCCTGTAAATGTAAGTGACAGTGGCTGGCTGTCAATTGCAGCAGACATAACGGCACCATGTCACCAAATTTCCTTCTGCCTGAATATGGTCCGGGCAGAGACAGGGGTGTGTAATGAAGGTGCCACCTGTGTCTAGATGGTGGACAACGAAACTGTGGTTGCTGCTCATGCTTGTCAGCGTATAAAACAATCCTTTCAATTGATGGTCTGTATGAGCTGTCCGGAACCTGTTTGCCACATGTGCGTGCCCTCACGTAACCACTTCTCCCAACACCTCCTAACAGTTAGATCATAACAGCTTATATGGCAGGTAATTCGTTGAAATAAACGTCCTGCCAAGATGTAAAATAGTAGCATCTGACAGATTTTTATTTTTACAGGGCAGCAGGGGAAGCACTTTTATGCCCTCTTGTGGCAAGACCAAGTGTCTAATCAGACCACACCTTTAATCATTTACATATCTGCCTGAGACACAACTGCATGCCATGTTTTGCAGAAATCCAACATTTCTATCTGGATGCGCTATATTTTTGGTCAACCAGTGTATATTTGTGTAATTTAAGCAGGACGTCTGTGAATAGGGTGGTGATATACAACTGCTCAAAAAAATAAAGGGAACACTTAAACAACACAATGTAACTCCAAGTAAATCACACACTGTAAAATCAACCTGTCCAGTTATGAAGCAACACTGATTGTGAATCAATTTCTCCTGCTGTTGTGCAAATTGAACAGACAACAGGTAGAAATGATAGTCAATTAGCAAGACACCCCTATAAAGGAGAGGTTCTGCAGGTGGTGACCACAGACCATTTCTCTGTTCTCATCCTTTTTGGCTATTGTTTTGGTCACTTTTGCATTTTGTCATTGCTCTCACCCCTAGAAGTAGCATAAGGTGGTGTCTACAACCTACAGAAGTTGCTCAGGTAGTTCACCTCATCCAGGATGGCACATCAATGCAAGCTATGGCAAGAAGGTTAGTTGTGTCTGTCAGCACAGTGTCCAGAGCATGGAGGAGATACCAGGAGACAGGCCAGTACACCAGAAGACGTGGAGGGGGCCGTAGGAGGGAAACAACCCAGCAGCAGGACCGCTATGTCCTCTGTGCAAGGAGAACCAGGAGGAGCAGTGCCAGAACCCTGCAAAAGGACTTCCAGCAGGCCACTAATATCCATATGTCTGCTTCAACTGCCAGAAACAGACTCCATGAGGGTGGTATGAGGGCCCGACATCCATAAGTCGGTGTTATGTTTTTTTTTTTCTGTGAGCTCTGCGCTGCGATTGGACATCGCTACAGCCTGGGAGCAGGAGACGCCCAGGACAAAAAGGGCAGGCTCCTCCCAGTGTTACCGAGTTAGTGAAAATAGCGGGGGACATACCGGCAGAACGGAGCGGCGCCCAGGGATAATAGTAAGTGCAGTGAGATCCCTGGGCGCCGTTCTACATAGCCTGAAAGTTATCTTACGTTTGGACAGATGAAAGGTCCTCTTTAAGCCAATCGGACACATCTGGGACATCATGTCTCGTTCCATCCACCAATGCCACGTTGCACCACAGACTGTCCAGGAGTTCACTGATGCTTTAATCCAGGTCTGGGAGGAGATCCCTCAGCAGAACATCCGCCGCCTCATCAGGAGCATGCCCAGGCGTTGTAGGGAGGTCATACAGGCACGTGGAGGCCATACAAACTACTGAGCCTCATTTCCTTGTCTAGAGGCATTTCCACTGAAGTTGGATCAGCCTGAAATTAGATTTTCCACATTGATTTTAATTTCTAAAAAGTTTTATTGTTTTCCAACACAGTAGTTACAATCATCAATCAGTCGCACAATAATCAAAGTATGAAAACCATCCAGCTTGTACAGGTCTTGCATTACGTGACTGAATTTCCACTTTGATTTTGGGTATCATTCCAAATCCAGGACTTCCATGGGATATTAATTTTGATTTACATTGATCATTTTTATGTTTTATTGTTCTCAACGCATTCCACTATGTAATGAATAAAGATTTTGTAACTGGAATATTTCATTCATTGAGATCTAGGATGTGGTATTTTAGTGTTCTCTTTATTTTTTTGAGCAGTGTATATATATTTAGGCAATACATTTTAATGCTGTACGGTGACAGGTTTCTTTACAGCATTAAAACGAAGTATTAGAATGAATTGACTTCTCATCTATGATCCAATTCACTCAACACAAATCCTTATACATCCTATATATCTTTAGAAAGGTGTATCTTCTGGAGACTAACAATAGCTGGAAGGAATTATTTTTATCAGATTACATAAATTTTTGCCCCTCTCCCTCCAAAAAAGATACCAGACCTCCATTCACAGATGGATCACTTTGCAGCCTACCTACTTGCTAGAATAACCCCTAGACTCACTTAAGCATTATCACTGCTCCCTAAACTATAAAACAATCCCCTACACAGCCCCCCTTACCCTGTTCCATCAATTCCTGAAGAACCAGTCATACACAGAACATTTTCCTTCATAGAGATAGTGTCACGGTCCCTCCCGTGACAGATGTCAGAAGATCGAAGAGACTGACTACATGTGAAGGGATCTAACATCCTCTTTGGTTACTATTGCTTCAGTGTTGTTGTTGTTAATGACCACACCCCTTTTTTCAGGTGTTCGTCCATCTCACTACAGAAGTTGTGTCTCGTTCCTTTGTGTTTTGTTGTCCCTCCCTGTGTCTGTTGTTACTAGGCCTCAGGGAGAAGCTGGTTCGTTCATCTGAGAAGGAAAGGGTCGTCTCAAGCTCTGCCAATACCCATAAGGCTCTTTAGGGTGTTCAGGTCCTCCAGGTTATGGTGTATGGGCATTCCTACCTTCAAGGTGTGCCCATACAGATAGGAGTCAGGGCAAGGAGTAGGGTTCTATAGGAGGTGACCCTTTCCCTAGCGTTGAGGCTTAGTTGCTTTTCCCTCCCCTCCTGTTGTCGGTGTGGTGTTCCCTCCATACCTCATCCGTGACATTATCAGCCACTAATTTTGTTTGGGTCAGTGCAGCTATGGATCCTGTGTCTGCACTGGTCGGACAGCTGCAGGGTCTGTCTTTGGAGGTAGCTGACCTTGTTGCGACCGTCTTGCAGATCCAGAGACCACAGGTGGCTAGTTCTGGTGGTGGGTACCAGGCCTGCCCTGAACCTAAGGTTGCCCTCCCAGACAGATTTTCCTGGAGTAGTGACAATTTTATTCAGTTCAGGGAGTTGTGTAAATTGTACTTTAAGCTGCGTCCATACTCATCTGGGGATAAGCATCAACGTGTGGGTATGATCATTTCATTGCTTAAAGGTGACGCCCAGTCTTGGGCTTTTTCTCTGCCGACCAGATAACAGTCCCTTCCGTTAGTAGATTAATTTTTTAGAGCCTTGGGTCTTATTTACGATGACCTGGATCGGATCTCTCAGGCCGAGACAAAGTTATGTGGTTAACGGCAGGGAGAGCGCTCCGCAGAGATCTATTGCTCTGAATTTAGGAGATGGGCTATGGATACGGAGTGGAATGATCCGTCTCTCCGCAGCCAATTCTATCTCATGAAAATCCTGAATCATTGAAAGCAGCTTTGTCCCTTGCTGTACGTCTTAATAGACGCCTGAGAGAGAGATCTAGGGTTCTTCACCCTCAGGACGTACTGTGGCGGCTTCCTTTGACACTTATGGTGCAGAGACACCTGTGGTTACGCCTTGTGACGAGCCTATGCAGTTAGGGGGAACTACTCCTGGAACTGTTGGCAAGAGCTTTGGTCATATGAAAGGAGTATGTTTTTGTTGTGAAAAGAAGGGACATTTTGTGAATATATGTCTGTACGTTTAGCGTGAAAGTGAAAACAAAAAATGGGAGTTAAAGGATAACTGTCACATTTAGACCCTAATTTCAGTTTTCATATATGCAGTTACTAATATGATAATATTCCTGAATCAATAACTATTAGACTTACTTACCCCTTATTTAATAAGATTCAGCCCTTAGCAACCAGTCTGCATAAAACTGCAATTTCACTATTCTGTTAAGATGGTCGCCCTCAGCCCTGAGGCTAATCCATAGGACGCCTGCAGTGAAGTTAGTGAAGACCAGCTCTGTATAGGGGGGTCTTGCAGTGAAGTTCCCAGGTCTGGCTGAAGCCTGTAGTCCTTCCACAACTTCTCCTCTTATCAGATAAGGCTTTCATTTATACACTGAGCAGCCCATATCTTCCCTGAGCTTTACATTCTCCAGAACTGCTAAGGGAGTGTCTGCCAAGCACAGGCATGTGGAGACGTTCACACACACAGCCCAGCACTGTTATCTCCTGTCAGGAAGAACCTGGCTTTTTATACATTCCCTTACAATGCTGACTCACTATCAGTTCCCAGTGCACAGCAACCTGATTTTATCTCAGGTAAATATAGCCAATACTGGGGACTTTTAGGTGGCTTTTAGGGGTTATTTATTAAACAATCAGAAATTAAAACAGGGCCAACAATGTAATATTAATCACCAAAATCCAATAGTAAAAAAAAAAAAAATTTGACAGTTATACTTTAACTGAGTTTGCCATTAACTGCTTCAGGACCGCCGTACGCAGGATTGCGTCCTGCGGGCGGTCCTGTTCTTCTGATCGGACGCGTCGGCGCGTCATCTCGCGAGATGCGAGACTTCCTGTGAACGCGCGCGCGTGCGCGTTCACAGCGTCGCGCGTCTCAAGAGTTGGACTACAGCCTGCCAGCGATGATCAATCGCTGGCAGGCTGTAGATGCGACATAAATCGCATCAAACAAGTATATCAGACGCTGTTTTGTGAACAGCGTCTGATATACCTGCTACCTGGTCCTCTGGTGGTCCCATTTGCTGGGATCGACCACCAGAGGACCAGGTAACTATGTAAAGTTGCACCAAACACTACACTAACCCCCCACCAATTAACCCCTTGATCACCCAATCTAGACCCCTGATCACCCCCTGTCATTGATCAAACCCCTTGTAAGGCTCCATTCAGACATCCATATGTGTTTTGCGGATCCGTGGATCCGCGGATCCACAGATCCTCAAAACACGGACACCGGCAATGTGCTTTCTGCATTTTGCAGATCCGCACATTGCCAGAACTATATAGAAAATGCTTTTTCTTGTCTGCAATTGCGGACAAGAATAGGACATGTTCTATATTTTTGCGGAACGGAAGTGCAGACCCGGAAGCGCGGATCCGTAATTCCGGATCCGAGCGGGACAAAGTCTGTCCCCATAGAAATGAATGGGTCCGCAATTCCGTTCCGCAAACAGAATTGCGGACGTGTGAATGGGGCATAAGGGTCCCTTATCACGGCCAGTTAGTTAGCTACTTGTTAGGTAGCTAGCGCCCAGCCCACCGCACCGCAGTCACTGATTTTGGCAGAGATTTTTTAATCCACATTGATCGATGCGAATGAAAAAAATCAGTGCCGTTCATTTTTTATTTTTTTTCAGCCCAGAGGCTGAACGGAAAAAAAAAATCTCATTACCCGTCTGCTCAATATAAGGAGAATCGCAGAAACTCCTAATGCTGGCCATACGTGTAATGATTGCGGAGACCCCTAAAATGCCAGGGCAGTACAAAAACCTCACATGTGACCCCATTTTAGAAAGAAGACACCCCAAGGTATTCCGTGAGGGGTATGGCGAGTTAATGCAACATTTTATTTTTTGTCACAAGTTAGTGGAATATGAGACTTGGAAAAAATAAAAATAAATTTCCGCTAACTTGTGCCAAAAAAAAAAAATTTCTGTGAACTTGCCATACCCCTCACGAAATACCTTGGGGTGTCTTATTTCCACAATGGGGTTACTTGTGGGGTATTTACACTGCCCTGGCATTTTAGGGGTCCTAAAGCGTGAGAATCCAAATGCGTAAAAATGCCCTGTGAAATCCAAAAGGTACTCATTGGAATTAGGGCCCCTTTGCGCATCTTGGCTGCAAAAAAGTGTCACTCATGTGGTATCGCCGTACTCAGGAGAAGTAGGGCAATGAGTTTTGGGGTGTATTTTTATATATACCCATACTGTGTGTGAGAAATATCTCTGTAAATGACAACTTTCTAAATTTTTTTATTCAAAGTTGGCAATTTACAGAGATATTTCTCTCACCCAGCATGGGTATATGTAAAAATACACCCCAAAACACATTGCCCTACTTCTCCTGAGTACGGCGATACCACATGAGTGACACTTTTGCAGCCAAGATGCAAAGGGCCCAAATTCCAATGAGTAACTTTAGGAGGGCATTTTACGCATTTTCTTCTCACGCTTTAGGGCCCTAAAATGCCAGGGCAGTATAAATACCCCACATGTGACCTCATTTTGGAAAGAAGACACCCCAAGGTATTCGCTGAGGGGCATAGTGAGTCCATAAAAATTTAACTTTTGTCAAAAGTTAGCGGAAAGGGAGACTTTGTGAGAAAAACAATAAAAATCAATTTCCACTAACTTGTGCCAAAAAAAATCTTCTATGAACTCGCCATGCCCCTCACAGAATACCTTGGGGTGTCTTCTTTCCAAAATGGGGTCACATGTGGGTATTTATACTGCCCTGGCATTTTAGGGGCCCTAAAGCGTGAGAAGAAAATGCGTAAAAATGCCCTCCTAAAGGTACTCATTGGAATTTGGGCCCCTTGCGCATCTTGGCTGCAAAAAGTGTCACTCATGTGGTATCGCGGTACTCAGGAGAAGTAGGGCAATGTGTTTTGGGGTGTATTTTTATATATACCCATACTTTGTGTGAAAAATATCTCTGTAAACGACAACTTTTAAAAAATTTTATACAAAGTTGACAATTTACAGAGATATTTCTCTCACCCAACATGGGTATATGTAAAAATACACCCCAAAACACATTGCCCTACTTCTCCTGAGTACGGCGATACCACATAAGTGACACTTTTTGCAGCCTGAGTGCGCAAAGGGGCCCAAATTCCAACGAGTACCTTTAGGTTTACATGGCGGCTCACAATTTAGCCCGCCCAAAATGCCAGAACAGTAAACACACCCCACAAATGACCCCATTTCGGAAAGTAGACACCCCAAGGTATTCACTGAGGGGCATAGTGAGTCCGTCTGAGATTTTTTTTTTTTGCCAGAAGTTATCAGAAATTGAAACTTTTATTTTTTTCTCAGAAAGTGTCATTTTCCGCTAACTTTTGAAAAAAATGAAATGATACATGAACTCACCATGCCCCTCCATGAATACTTTGGGGTGTTTTCTTTCTAAAATGGTGTAATTTGGGGGTATTTATACTATCCTGGCATTCTAGCACCTGAAGAAACATGACAGGTGCTCAGAAAGTCAGAGCTGCTTCAAAATGCCGAAATTCACTTTTTGCACCATAGTTTGTAAACGCTATAACTTTTACCCAAACCAATAAATATACACTTATTGGACTTTTTTTTATCAAAGACATGTAGAACAATAAATTTAGAGAAAATTTATATAGAAATGTAGTTTTTTGAAAAATTTTACAACAGAAAGTGAAAAATGTCATTTTTTGCAAAAATGTCGTTAAATTTGTATTAATGGCAAAAAAAGTAAAAATGTCAGCAACAATGAAATACCACCAAATGAAAGCTCTATTAGTGAGAAGAAAAGGAGGTAAAATTCATTTGGGTGGTAAGTTGCATGACGGAGCAATAAGCGGTGAAAGTAGTGTAGTGCAGAATTGTAAAAGTGGCCTGGTCATTAAGGGTGTTTAAGCTAGGGGGCTGATGTGGTTAATAACCGTAGACAGGAGTCCACTGATAAGTCGCTGTTTTTGAGGCATATGGGTTCCATCCACAGTTTAGCACATTTTCTGGTTCTCAGACTTCTGGTATTACTGAGGAGGAACGATTTTCCTCTTCTTTGTCATCTATTTGGCGGAAAATTCTAAATAACCTTAAAAAGATGGGCAACAGGTATAAACGTGTGGCTGACAGGAGACGTATGGATAGTCCGGACCTGAGAGTGGGTGATTCTGTGTGGTTATCCACAAGAAACATTAAGCTTAAGGTACCTTCTTGGAAGTTGGGCCCAAGATTTATTGGTCTATATAAGATCACTGCCATTATTAACCCTGTAGCCTTCTGTCTTTGAAAATGTATAATGTATTTCATAAGTCACTGTTGAAGAAATGTGTCCAACCTGTTGAGCCGTCCTCCTTACCTCCTGCTCCTGCCATGGTGGAGGGTAATTTAGAATTTCAAATCAACAGCATTGTGGACTCCCGAGTTCTCCGTAGATCCCTTCAGTATCTCGTTCACTGGAAAAGGTTATGGACCAGAGGAGAGGATGTGGGTTCCAGCGGCTGATGTTAATGCTAATCGTCTAGTGAAAGCCTTTCACCGAGCTCGTCCTGATAAGGTCGGTCCTGGCCCCTGGGTGCCCGGAGTTCACCCATAGAAGGGGGTGGGAGTACTGTCACAGACAAATCTGTGTGTTTATTTTTTGCTTTCCGTGTGTCGTCCATGTGTCAACCTTGGGGTGTCTTCTTTCCAAAATGAGGTCACATGTGGGGTATTTATACTGCCCTGGCATTTTAGGGGCCCTAAAGCGTGAGAAGAAAAATGCGTAAAAATGCCCTCCTAAAGGTACTCATTGGAATTTGGGCCCTTTGCGCATCTTGGCTGCAAAAAGTGTCACTCATGTGGTATCGCGGTACTCAGGAGAAGTAGGGCAATGTGTTTTGGGGTGTATTTTTATATATACCCATACTTTGTGTGAAAAATATCTCTGTAAACGACAACTTTTAAAAAATTTTATACAAAGTTGACAATTTACAGAGATATTTCTCTCACCCAACATGGGTATATGTAAAAATACACCCCAAAACACATTGCCCTACTTCTCCTGAGTACGGCGATACCACATAAGTGACACTTTTTGCAGCCTGGATGCATAAAGGGCCCAAATTCCAACGAGTACCTTTAGGTTTTACATGGCGGCTCACAATTTAGCTCGCCCAAAATGCCAGAACAGTAAACACACCCCACAAATGACCCCATTTCGGAAAGTAGACACCCCAAGGTATTCACTGAGGGGCATAGTGAGTCCGTCTGAGATTTTTTTTTTTTGCCAGAAGTTATCAGAAATTGAAACTTTTATTTTTTTCTCAGAAAGTGTCATTTTCCGCTAACTTTTGAAAAAAATGAAATGATACATGAACTCACCATGCCCCTCCGCGAATACTTTGGGGTGTTTTCTTTCTAAAATGGTGTAATTTGGGGGTATTATACTATCCTGGCATTCTAGCACCTGAAGAAACATGACAGGTGCTCAGAAAGTCAGAGCTGCTTCAAAATGCCGAAATTCACTTTTTGCACCATAGTTTGTAAACGCTATAACTTTTACCCAAACCAATAAATATACACTTATTGGACTTTTTTTTATCAAAGACATGTAGAACAATAAATTTAGAGAAAAATTTATATAGAAATGTAGTTTTTTGAAAAATTTTACAACAGAAAGTGAAAAATGTCATTTTTTGCAAAAATGTCGTTAAATTTGTATTAATGGCAAAAAAAGTAAAAATGTCAGCAACAATGAAATACCACCAAATGAAAGCTCTATTAGTGAGAAGAAAAGGAGGTAAAATTCATTTGGGTGGTAAGTTGCATGACGGAGCAATAAACGGTGAAAGTAGTGTAGTGCAGAATTGTAAAAAGTGGCCTGGTCATTAAGGGTGTTTAAGCTAGGGGGGCTGATGTGGTTAATAACCGTAGACAGGAGTCCACTGATAAGTCGCTGTTTTTTGAGGCATATGGGTTCCATCCACAGTTTAGCACATTTTCTGGTTCTCAGACTTCTGGTATTACTGAGGAGGAACGATTTTCCTCTTCTTTGTCATCTATTTGGCGGAAAATTCTAAATAACCTTAAAAAGATGGGCAACAGGTATAAACGTGTGGCTGACAGGAGACGTATGGATAGTCCGGACCTGAGAGTGGGTGATTCTGTGTGGTTATCCACAAGAAACATTAAGCTTAAGGTACCTTCTTGGAAGTTGGGCCCAAGATTTATTGGTCTATATAAGATCACTGCCATTATTAACCCTGTAGCCTTCTGTCTTTGAAAATGTATAATGTATTTCATAAGTCACTGTTGAAGAAATGTGTCCAACCTGTTGAGCCGTCCTCCTTACCTCCTGCTCCTGCCATGGTGGAGGGTAATTTAGAATTTCAAATCAACAGCATTGTGGACTCCCGAGTTCTCCGTAGATCCCTTCAGTATCTCGTTCACTGGAAAAGGTTATGGACCAGAGGAGAGGATGTGGGTTCCAGCGGCTGATGTTAATGCTAATCGTCTAGTGAAAGCCTTTCACCGAGCTCGTCCTGATAAGGTCGGTCCTGGCCCCTGGGTGCCCGGAGTTCACCCATAGAAGGGGGGGGTGGGAGTACTGTCACAGACAAATCTGTGTGTTTATTTTTTGCTTTCCGTGTGTCGTCCATGTGTCACGGACACTGCACAGCTGAAAATTAACGAGACGAAGGCCCTGGGAATACTAACTTAGCTTTGGCTAGGGCCCATTTATTTGCCTTATTTGGACACTGAAAAAATTTAGTAGCACCATTCCAAATCACTTCGAACTTAGCTGGAAATATTTAAGGGGTTGTCCAAGATATTTTTATTGATGACCTATCCTCAGGATAGGTCATCAATATCAGATCGGCAGGGGTCCGACACCCCCGCCGATCAGCTGGTTGTAATTACACCTGCTCACCGCTGCAGATGCGACGGCGATCAGGTAAACAATGAAGAGGAGGCAGCGCTGGCACGGCGCGTGCCTTCTCTTCAAACAGCTGATCGTGGGGGTGCACACCGATCTAGGTCTAGGACCTTATCATCTTCCACCCACTCCTCACCCCTGCCCTCCTTGCCGATTTGCACAGTGTAAAAAGCTGCAGCAGTTGACACCTTTGTTTCATCATCATTATCAGGATTGTTTTGTGGTGGTCCTTCCATGTCCTCATTATCAAACATAAGTGGTTGGGCATCAGTGCACTCAAACTCTTCCACTTCTGGGGCAGATATAGGTGGGCAGCCCATGAAAACCCCACCAGCAGAGTCATCGAAAAGCACAAGTGACTGCTGCATGACTAGGGGCTCAGACTGCTTGGCTAATGTGCAAAGAGGTGGAAGAGAGATACCCGTGGGCCGCTGGTGCCAACTCTGCACTTTAAACAGGGGATCGGGTGGAAGACAATATGAAAGAACAGGAGGCACTGTCAGCCATCGAATCTACTACTGTACCGCCTCTACTTCTTCTGGCCTCACCATTCGTAGAGTGGTATTCGGACCTAAATGACGTAGCATGTCCTGTTGCCTGCATGCACAAGAGGAAGTTGTTTAATTTGGGCGTGTACAGTAGCTGGCACAGATCAACAATTTCGTCTACCTGCAGCAGGAGCTCCACCAACATCAGCAGCATCACAACTACGGCCACGTCCCTTATTTGATGCTCTCCTCATTTTTTTACGGTCACCCACAAAATTGACTGACAGATGCACAACTGAATTTCTGTGCCACATTTGCAAATGAGGTGTATCTCAACCCAAAAAATGGCTATAGGTCACCGATAGAATTAACAGCCAGATTAAGTATTGTATTTCTGTGTCACAGATGCAAAGGAGGTGTATCCCCCCCCCCCCAAATATTGCTTTATGTCCCCTACAGAACTAACAGACAAATTAACTATTGTATTTCAATGTCACGGATGCAAAAGAGGGGTATTGCATCCCAAAAAATGGCTATAGGTCACACAATTAACAGACTAATTAACTCTCCGATTACAGTAAGACAGATGCGAAGGCTGTGTTTGGCACCTCGAAAAATGGTTTTATGTCATTGACACAATTAAAAGACTGATTAAAGGGGTTATACGACACTTACAAATGCTCCCCCATATGCCGGGCCCCTCACACTGATTCTACTTACCTGGCTTCCCACACTGCCGTCCGGTGCCAATGGCTGGAGGTGATGAGCCTCTCTAGTATCGCGGGTGATGCTAGGGAGGCTCATTTCCGTCACCGCTTGCCATTGGCTCCTCCCCCCGACACCGGATGTTTTCATCCACACACGGGGAGAAGCAGCAGCGGCAGTGCGGGGACCAGGAGCGGTGCAGGGAGCGGGGAGACAGGTAAGTAGAAAAAGTGTGAGGATCCCGGCATATGGAGGAGCATTTGTTAGTGTCGGATAACCCCTTTAACTCCCCTGTTACAGTAAGACAGATGCAAAGGCGAAGTTTGGAACCCCAAAAAATGGCTTTATCTCACCGAGACAATTAACAGACTGATTAACTATTCTATTACAGTAAAACGGATACAAAGTTGGTGTTTGAAACCCCAAAAAATGGCTATAGGTCACCCACAGAATGGCTTCCAAGTGTCCACAGCTTAAAAGCTTATTGATTGGCTGCGCTACAATCTTTATTTGAAATCCAAACACGGACTTTCGCACCAATGTCCGTGTTCGGGTGTCTGGACACAGTAATGTTCGTTATATTCCGAACATTATGGTCTGGGTTCATTCATTCCTATTTGTAAGTGTCAGCGTTTTGTGGACTACAAAATACATGTGGTCGTGTGAATGCATCCTCAATATTTTATACTTCTGTAAATCAGCTCTTAACAGATTCAAGTTTCTCTGAAGTCAATCCCTCAGTAGAACTTCTCAAAGTAACAATACTCGTTCCCCGAGAACCACCACCATTCTCATTCGTACGCTTTCTATCATATATACCAGGGATCAACAACCTCCGACACTCTAGCTGTTCAGAAACTACAACTCATAAAATGCTTAATTCTCTTCTGTGGGAGTAAGGGCTCATGCACACGATCGTATTTTCATTCCGCTTCCGTTACATTTTTTGTGCGGCCTGTACCATTCACTTCAATGGGGCTGAAGAAAATACAGAAGTTAATCCGTGTGCATTCCGTTTGTCCGAATGGCCGTTCCGCAAAAAAGTAGGCCATGTCCTATTATTGTCCGCAAATCACGTTCCGAAGCCCCATTCAAGTCAATGGGTCCGCAAAAAATATGGAACGCACACGGAACACATCTGTATGTCATCCGTATTTTGCGGATCCATAGTGTAGAAATGCTATGCCCAGCCCATATTGCTCATGTGTTTGGTGATTAATAAGTTACTGTTTCTGTTTCCGACCTGAAAAAAATGGATCGCATACAGAAACCATACGGATATGTTTTGTGGAATAACGGAATGAAAGAGGACTTAAATCAGAAAAAACAACAACTCAGATGCGGAACAACGGATCCGTGAAAAACGGACCGCAAAACAACAACGGTCGTGTGCATGAGCCCTAAGAAGAACAGCCGAGTAAGTTTGCATGCTGGAAGATGTAGTTTCACAGCAGCTGGAGTGCCGAAGGTTGCTGATCCCAAGAAAACCTAGTTTAGGTGATGTTTGCACAGATTCATTTAACCCCTTCCCAACATGACATACTATTATGTCACATGTCGGGTCCTAAGTGGAGCAGGCGCCATAGCAACCCGGTGCCTACTGTTTCCTACAGCAGACACCGGCAGCTAATGTCCGCGACAGGCGGTAATGCCGATTGCGAACATTTAACCCCTCAGATGCTGTGGTCAAACCTGACCATGGCATCTGAGAGAGCTTAAAACCGGAAGGGGCGATCGGAGGAGACGGAGCTTGTGTGCAGCAGCCCCTGTCTTTGTGAATGACAAGAGGCTGCTGCATAGTATTTTCTATGGAGCCCTTGCCTGTAATAGGGCTCCATAGGAGAGCAGTAAAATCATCATAGACTCCAATGCAATAGCAAGCAAATGGTTGATTGTTATATATATATAAAAAAAGTGTAAAAAACAAATTAACCAAGTTTTTACAAATAAAAAAGTTCAAATCACTTCCTTTCCCCAAAATGAGAATAATTTTTTTTTTAAAATACACATTTTGGGTATCGGTGTGTGCGTAAATGCCCGTACTATCAAAATATAAAAGTATTAATCCCATACGGAAAAAGGCTAAATGAAAAAAAGGGGTCAAAATGACAGATTTTTCCATTTTCTGGTCGCTTCTCCTCCCACAAAAAAATTAAATAAAAAGTGATAAAAAAAGCCATACACCCCCAGAATGGTATCAGTGAAAAGTACACATTGCCCCACAAAAAAGAGCCCTTATACAGTTCCGCACACATAACTACAAAAAAGTTATAGGGGTCAGAATATGACAGCAAAAAAAAAATGTCTTCAAGTTTTGTTTTTTTTCAGCATCAAAACGTAAGGAAAAGTATACATATGTGATTCGTACTGATCTGGAGTACTAGTCAGTTTTATTGCATAATGAACGCCATAAAAAAAAAAGAAAACCCTGTAAAACTGAGGCAAAAATTTCCCACTACATTTTATGCAATATTAAATGGTGGCGTTGGAAAGTACAACTTGTCCCACAAAAGATAAGCCCTCATACGACTATGTGAATGGAAAAATCAAAAAGTTATACCTCTGGGAAGGCAGGGAGCGAAAAACAAAAATGCAAAAAAACCTCTGTGGGTTAACTAATCCATAATCTCTACCATTTTAGTTGCTGCTATCAGGAAAGAAGGCTGCTTTCCCACAGAAATCAAGTTCTGTTTCCTGGACTTTTACATTTTTTGAAGGAGTTATAACAGAAGAGCATATGGGAGTTTTCCCTTTTTAACCGCCTGCTTACATAGCCATGATAACCCGCTGTTGCTCCCACATCATAGTCGATTTTACAATATATAAAGGACACTTTGTCCACTCTAGCAAGCCTGTCTCACTAGGATCCTAATGAGCAACAATTCCCAGACCCCAAGCATGGGCCTACATTCACATTGGAAACTCCACTTTATGCCCTACCCCTCCACCGGTGGGTATCCAAGCACTCACACAAGTCACCCAGACTACTCTCGTTCAGGGCACCCAACAAGTATCGCTAGTCTGAAAATATCAAATGTTAGCCATGGTAGCAGGCTTAACACCAGGGCAGGCCTCAGGACAGACATGACAAGATGGAGGCTCAGCATGGAGGTTACCTCATGGAAAACTGGGGATACAGCCCGGGGCGGAGCACATCAGCACACACATCCTCTCACGTGCTCCTCCTATTCCAACGAGAAATTGAAAATTTTAGGGATGTTATTTTGGGTACATATAATTTATTAACTCTTCTTTTTTGGGTTGTATAGGAAAAAAGAAGTCTCACCATTATTTTTTGCACTTCAGATTTAGGCTGCATGCACACGAACGTATTCTGTTTTCGTGTCCGCTCCATTTTTTTGCGGATAGGATGAGGACCCATTCATTTCAATGGACAGCACACCGTGTACTATCCTCTTCCGTATGTCCGTTCCGTAGCCCCGCAAAAAAATAGAACATGTTTGTTTTCGGCCTTGTTACAATGGATCCGCAAAAAAAAACAAAAACGGATGGCATACGGTTGTGTGCATGTAGCCTTACATTCAGTGTGTGGCACAACTAGCATGTTTCTGTCATACTATGGGTCATCAGGTTCATGGTGATACCAAACACGTACTGTATTGTTTTTTACGAATTCTGCACAATCATAGCTTGTCTTGATATGTTACCGTATCCCAAGAGCCAAAACTCATTCATTTTTGCGCTGATGTAGCTGCATATGGGCTAGTTTTCATTGGTACCAGTTTTGGGGTACATCATGGTGCTTATTAATATTTATTTTATTTTGGGGGGTGGGGGGTGAAAAGGAAAAATACAATTCTGTATTTTTGTGGGTATTTTTTTACATTGTGCGCTCACAAGGTGCTTCAAAAGATGTTTTCTCCTTCGCCCTATGATAATACCCCTGGAGAGAAAGCCTCTTTATCAGACAGGAAACAAACTAGAAACGTTTAAAAGAGGCAACCCCCCATACTCCTCATGTACCTAACAAAGCAACCCCCGATACTGGTCATGTACCTAACAAAGCAACCCCCACCCAACACCTCACTTACCTAAAAAAGCACCCCCTCATACACCTCACCTAACAAGGCACCCCCTCATACACCTCACCTAACAAGGCACCCCCTCCTCCACCTCACAAGGCACCCCCTCATCCACCTCACCTAACAAGGCACCCCCTCATACACCTCACCTAACAAGGCACCCTCATACACTCACCTCTAACAAGGCACCCTCATACACCTCACCTAACAAGGCACCCCTCATACACCTCACCTAACTAACAAGGCACCCCTCATACACCTCACCTAACAAGGCACCCCCTCATACACCTCACCTAACAAGGCACCCCCTCATACACCTCACCTAACAAGGCACCCCCTCATACACCTCACCTAACTAACAAGGCACCCCCTCATACACCTCACCTAACAAGGCACCCCCTCATACACCTCACCTAACAAGGCACCCCCTCATACACCTCACCTAACAAGGCACCCCCTCCTCCACCTCACAAGGCACCCCCTCATCCACCTCACCTAACAAGGCACCCCCTCATACACCTCACCTAACAAGGCACCCCCTCATACACCTCACCTAACAAGGCACCCCCTCATACACCTCACCTAACAAGGCACCCCCTCATACACCTCACCTAACTAACAAGGCACCCCCTCATACACCTCACCTAACAAGGCACCCCCTCATACACCTCACCTAACAAGGCACCCCCTCATACACCTCACCTAACAGGGCACCCCCCTCATCTACCTGACAAGTTAACCCCTCACGTACTGTACGCCTCTGTATATCACATTGCACTAACAACACCGTTCTAGTTTAGCAAACAGAAAGGCAGCAGTCTCCCACTAGCGTCACTGCGCTCTCACTTGAACGACCCGCACGCTCACTGAGGTCACGTGGTACGCTGGCAACACGGTCACGTGTACCGAGACCATGACGTCACGAAGGTCCTTCAGAGGATATGATTAATCTTTACTGATAAAGATTAGTTTGTCAATTATAAACAAAACACATATTTAGTAATAATCATCATTTCTGTTTGTGTCTGAGACAAAACGTGTTGTCCCCTCAGGTGTGACCCGTGCGGAAGGGGTGTGTCACTTTGTTGTTAGTGAGACACTAACATGGCGGCCACCTTGGTGTTTCTTAGGAGACGCTGTCCCGGCTTTCCAGCGCTGCTCCGTTGTCGGTGCGTTATTTTTTGCTTCCGTATACAGTTAATTTCAGCTGCAAACAGAGAGCGTCCTTGTTGATTGGACTTTTATCCGCATAGAAATGCTTACACGTCCGAGGGGACTGCCCTGTGTCCTACCGAAATATACACTATCGTTATATTTGTCAGACCTAGTTCCCAACTATGCTCAGACTGGGGGCACAGGCCCATTCACTTGCCAGTATTTCTTCTGTGGTGCCTGGGAGTCCTTGCTCTGACTCCATATGTCTGTGTGGAGTCAGTGCCATGACCCTGTATTCCCAAGCCTTGTGTATTTAAAGGGGTTCTCCACCTTTTTTTCTTACTGATGACCTATCCTTTAGATAGGTCATCAGTATCTGATCGGTGGGGGTTTGACACTCGGGGCCCCCAGCAATCAGATGTTTGAGAAGGCAGAGACGCTTACAGTAGCTCTGCGGTCTTCTCGCTGCGTCATGCAGGCTAGTGACATCACAACTATGTCATGTGGCCTGGGGGCAGCTCAGGTCATTGAAATGAAGGGGGCTGAGTTGCGCCCAGGCCATATAACATAGTCGTGATGTCACTGGCCTGCGGGAATCGGTGAGAGGTCATGGGCTTCTCAAACAGCTTGTCACCAGGGGCGCCGGGTGTCAGACCCCCACCAATCAGATGCTGATGACCTATCCAACAGAGATCATCACTAAAAAAACAGATAGAGGACCCCTTTAACTTTAATTCAATCTAAATGTATAAATCATCTGTGCCAGGACTTGGACAAACAACCATTTGCGCTAAAGGTAAATACTCTAACCATTAAGCTACAGGGCTCAATTCTAGTTAGTGAGAAATTTGCTACGGTGAAAAACCTCAGTAGTATTTTTCCTATGAATTATGTATTCAGATGTACAATGTACTGGGGGGGCCTTGTTCTTGTGGACAGCGGTAGTCCCTCCCTTATTTATCCCAATAGCTTAATCTAACCAGAATACCTCTTTAATAAATGCTAAATACACAGGGATGCCCCCCCCCCCCAAACAGGGAAAAAGTTAGCTTTTATAAAAAAAAAAGAATAAAATAACACCATTGGTGCCAAATAGCACTCTGTGTTAAGCTATGTTTCCCCCCCCCCCTTTTTTTTTTATCAGTGTGAACTAATGTGAACTTAGAATAATGAAAGGTGGAATCTGATTGGTTGTTGGGGGCTACGCCTGCACTTGTCCTTTGCGCTATTCTCGCCAAGTGTTTGTAGTAGTCCCGTAACTTGTCTTATTAGGATGTACGTACTGTGGAGATGAGCGAATCAATTCTAACTAATTCAAATTGGTTCCAAATTAGGTTTCTGAAGCACCAAGGTGCTGGCTCAAGCCCTCGGAGCACCAATTCATCAACACCCTGCTGCTTAAGACATTCCCACCTCCCCCTTGATTGACATAGTCAGACATCTTGCTTAGCCCTGTCATTCACATGGCTGCAAACTTAGCATCGGACCAATCGCAGAGCATATGCTACTGCTGTCTGAGCAGCACAGCTACTGACTGCATGCTCCACTTATGTCTGGGTGCACCTGGAAATGGAGGCAACGCTCCTCCATCTAAAGCTGCCGCCAGATGTATTCAGACGTCAGCAGCACATGCGCAGTCACAAGTGACCAGAGATCGCTGTGTAGCAGTGCAGCCTTGCAACATAATGTAAGTGGGATCACATTGTAACCCAGAAGTTGCCTCGAACAGGACCCAAGTCACAATAACTCTAGCGGTGTGGGATTTTTTGCCACAGTCACGGCAACTTGTAGGTCGCAATGTGACCTCATTCACTTGCATTTGCAATGCTACACAGCAATATTTGGTGGGGTGATGTGTGCCACAGCCAAAGTCACCACGTAGCCCCAGTTCCAGAGGTGTGTTCACTGCGGGAGCTGTACTTCCAGTTGTGGACACTGCTTATCTGAAGCGGATTTGCAGCATCATAATGATTTATGATGTTGTGAATTCTTTCCTGGCTGTAAGTCTGCTAAACTTTAGTCACATAATGCCGGGACTATAGTTCAGTAGACTTATGGCTTCGAAGGAATTCACAACATCTGAAATCATTATGATGCCGTGAATCCACTCCAAATGAGCAGGGAAATACAGCTCCCACACGTAGCCTGTTTTCTGCAGTGAACCGCTCATCTGAAACTAGCCTAAACCTTATTGCCGACAACCGTATGGTTTTGCGGTCCGCAAAAAACGGATCTGCAAAAAAAAAAAAAAACAGAAGACATCCGTGTGCATTCGTTTTTTTGCGGAACGGAACATCTGGCCTCTAATAAAGCAGGGAAGTTAAATAATATAGGCTTTAAAAGATAACTTTTACTTCAATTATTAAAACTGAACCCAAGGAGAGTTCACAGTAACAGATATAATTGACCACTCACATACAACATAGGGTGCCCCTATCATATTATATTAGACACCTTTAGGGATACTCAACCGGGTGAGTAATGGGACCTTCGGTCGTATATAATTCTCTATACTGACCCTGATGATGCCCTATTACTATATCTCAGCCCGGAGGAGACCCCTGATGGTGGGGACCCACCGTCTTCGTGCCTAGGCCTGGTCAGACCCTGTTAGGCCCTCCACCAAACTTAACATAAACAAACACTTCTAAATATATTACCAGGTAATACCACGTATGGTCAACCTGGTACCTGTACCCCGACGCGTTTCCCCAAGAAGGTACTGTTGGTTCATCAGGGGGAAATTACATAGAAGTAAAACTTGGATAGTACTTGCGGTTTCTAATGAGACTGCAGCTCGAACAGCTGACAGAGAGGGGCATCCGGATAAAAATGGCCCTAAGACAAAGATGTGCTGTAACGATGATGCTGCCTAATCCGCCCGTGGTCTAGGCGGATTAGGCAGCATCATCATCGTTACAGCACATCTTTGTCTTAGGGCCATTTATCCGGATGCCTCTCTGTCAGCTGTTCGAGCTGCAGTCTCATTAGAAACCTAGTACTATCCAAGTTTTACTTCTATGTATTTCCTGATGAACCAACAGTACTTCTGAGGAAACGCTGTCGAGTCAGGTACCAGGTTGACCATACGTGGTATTACCTGGTAATATATTTAGAAGTGTTTGTTTATGTTAAGTTTGGTGGAGGGCCTAACAGGGTCTGACCAGGCCTAGGCACGAGGACGGTGGGTCCCCACCATCAGGGGTCTCCTCCGGGCTGAGATATAGTAATAGGGCATCATCAGGGTCAGTATAGAGAATTATATACGACCGAAGGTCCCATTACTCACCCGGTTGAGTATCCATAAAGGTGTCTAATATAATATGATAGGGGCACCCTATGTTGTATGTGAGTGGTCAATTATATCTGTTACTGTGAACTCTCCTTGGGTTCAGTTTTAATAATTAAAGTAAAAGTTATCTTTTAAAGCCTATATTATTTAACTTCCCTAATATATTCTGAAATATAGGAATGATACATATCACTATATATCTGCCTACTAAGCCTATTACTCTAATAAAGCAGTACTATCCTTGTCCATGATGCGGACAAGAATAGGACAAGTTCTATCTTTTAACGGAAAAACGGAAACGGAATGCACACGGAAACACTTCAGTTTTTTTGCGGACCCATTGAAATGAATGGTTCCGTATACGGAACACAAAAAAACGGCCCGTACACTCGCAAAAAAAACGTTTGTGTGCAAGAGGCCTAAGACTGACTTCCGTTTTGGTCTATTTTTTACCAGTTATGTATTACACAGACGACTGTTCATCAATCTGGCCAGAGGAGGCTTTCTGTGGCAAAATCAGCTTAAAAAGGGTCTTTATATGAACCTGTCCACAGGGTGTCTGAAGATGTCCACAGGCTGGAAATGGACATTTTGACCACATTATCGGGAGCACTTGTGTTGAGTTTTATAGATTTCCTTTCCAGTATGGCAGTGTATTCCATGTGGTATAGTGCCCTCTGCTAGCTGTAGGGAAGTGCAGCTTACCGTTTCTGGTAAGACTGGTAAGTATATATATTGTAGTATTTTGTATGTGTATACTGACTTGTACCTGTTTTCACCTTTTATAGGACATGGGCCTTTGGCTCTCCTCTCCTCAGAAATGCATCTGCAGGTATGCTGTGCTCATGTTCTCTAAGATCTGTAGACGCAGGTATTATATTATAAACTGATGGTTGGACGTAGATATTATATTATGAACTTATGATTTTATGATGTTTTCAGGACATTAGATACCTTGAAAACTCACATCCTAGTAATGGGTCTGTTAAAATGATAAAACCCAATGTATTTGTGGACCATTACAAAAAATACTGAATCTGAGATCAAGAAAAAAATCTCAGCAGTGGAAGTATAAAGATGCATTTACACGGCCCGAGAATCTGGTCATATAAATGTGCCGCTGATCCTGTCGTTCACGCAGGCACCGCCGATCATGGCTTCTCGGCAGCAGATCGTGTGGTCTGAACAGAGATCTGCTGCTGAGAAACCATGATTCTGTATGATGGATGAGCGATCGCAATAGCGTTCCGCTGTCCTCATTCAGCGAAGGAGATTGCTGCATGTAAATCCCCATAATGAACACTTCATGTCGTCTGTGCACAGACACTGCAGAGACACAGACTGTACCGCCTCATACTCTGGCTGGGGTCTTCCAGGATTTGCTATGTTGGGTACAGTGGTTCTCACTCCAGATGATTATGTAATCCTATTCTTACACTGAGCACCTCACAGTGCCACAACTGTGTATATACAGCGTCAGATTTGCATGCGGCAAACCTACAGCATTTAAAGGGTCACAGATTTATCAAAAAACATATGTCATAGAGACATATGAAAAGTTTTGATTGGTGGGGGTGTGAGCGCTGAGACCCCCACCTATTACTAGAACGAGGTGAGAGAAGCGCTCACATAACTCTCTCTCCTTGCTGTACGAGACAGGCTCCATTGAAGTCTATGGGCCCATCTCAATTCGGTCCTCTGTAGTGAGCTTCCCACCCCTTGGTTTACGGTTCGTTGAGGGCCTCTGTGCTCAGACCCCTGGTGATCAAAACCTTTCACAGGTCTCTATGACATATCAAAAGTTTTGCAAAAAGTTATTGACCCTCTACCAGTACCTACAAAATGGATGAGATTTTGAGAAATCCGCTATGTGTGCAAAGGATGTGGTTGCTCTCAGGCCTTACTGCCTAAAGACCCCTCTGCCACATAAAAGTACTTGAAGGGTATATACACACAGCAGTTTTACTGCATTTTTGCACTAAAATCCACACGTGTTACTTGCAGATTTTGTTGTGGATTTGCCCAAAATTTCACCCTTTGCATTGCAAAGGGTGAGATCTGCACTGAAAATCTGCACAAACAATTGACATGTAGAAGATCATTTTCAAGATTTTGAAAATCTCATCTACTTAGGCTACTTTCACATTAGCGTTTTTTGTAGATCCGTCATGGATCTGCAAAAACGCATCCGTTACAGTAATACAACTGCATGCATCCGTCATGAACAAATCCGGTTGTATTGTCTTATATAGCCATGACGGATCCGTCTTGAACACCATTAAGAGTCAGTGGGGGACGGATCCGTTTTCTATTGTGTCAGAGAAAACGGATCAGTCCCCATTGACTTACATTGTGTGTCCGCACCACATTGCGAACAGAAAAACGCTGCTTGCAGCGTTTCTCTGTCCTCGATGGGGACGCAATCAGACGGAACGGAATGAGTTTTGCTGCATTCCGTTTCGTTCAGTTTTGTCCCTATTGACAATAAATAACTGAAGCGTTTAATTCCGCTATTGAGATTCTATGACGGATCTCAATAGCGGAATTTAAAACGCTAATGTGAAAGTAGCCTCAGTTGGTAACGTATTACTCTGCGGATTTTCCACATGAAAATCTGCATGGAAAATCCTTGAATAATCTGCACCGTGTTCATATGCCATGAATTGGTAGAGCAGAGGCGGCGTATTGTGATCAGCATATTTGTTATATAAGTACATACTGCTGTATTGAGCCAGTGGCTTTAGAATATTTTCAATATTTTATGTGGTTTTACCACAGATTACGGCAGTTTTGGTATGTGGCTTGTACGGGTGTAAGCCACGTTCTCAGCCGGGCAGACCAATATCGCTTCATGTACGGGCAGCACAATCCAGCGAAGCATATACTTTTCATTGAAGACAAATCTGTGTTTTGTTTCTTAGGGAGAAGTAAGATTGAGAAGGTGCTGATTGCAAACAGAGGAGAGATCGCTTGCAGAGTGATGCGGACAGCTAAGAAGATGGGAGTACAGTCTGTGGCGGTTTATAGTGAGGCGGACAGGAATTCCATGCACGTCTCATTGGTACCTTATATTCTCAGTTAAACAGTTTTTGAAAATGTAAAAGAGAAATCCTTGTCAGTCATGTTCTGCCAGCACTAGATGTTACTGACGAGAGTGTATGAGCTCAGGTTTTCACTCAAAATGAACAAGCTGTGATTTTATAGAGCTTTCGTCATGTCCGTGTCCATTTTGCGGATGCAAAAACTTGGACTGTTTTGGGTCCGTCCAAGTGAAGGACGTTTTTCAGTGTTTTTTTTTTTTATTTTTTTTCACCATGGTTGACCCAACCTTTCAATCAATTTTCTATGCAATGTATCAGTGAAAAGCAGACCACAACTGGATGGTATCCGTGTGTTGTCCTTGATTTTCACGGACTCATTGAATAAAAGGGGTGCGTTCTGTCTGCAAAACCGGCCAAAGTGGTGCAATTCAGTGGATCTGCCCGGAATCACTAAGGAGTGAGAGACAGTTGGAGATGTCCATGACTGGAAACCTGACAGAGTTCCCGTGCCTTTACCTTTGCATACAACCGTCACGCGAGAATTGCATCAGATATATTTCAAGACACAGAAATATTAGACTTTGCCCAAAGGTTTTTGATCACTTGTTAGCATGCTGTGGCGCCTTTATGGAATCGCCAGAGTCCGAGCTCAGAGGTCCATATTGATAGCAAAAGTTAAAACAAGCAAGATATGGAATAATTGAGATCTGATGCGGCCCTTGTTTGCATAGAAGAATTCACTCTGACCACCATGAAGATCATTGTCCGGGCATGTTACCTACTCTATAATAATGTGCTAATAACGTAAATTATATATGTCCCAGCATGCCTGACATCACTGGTGGCTAGGGAGCAATCTATTTCTGTATGCTTGTCTCTCTAGGATCCATGTTTCTTTCTAGGTTGTGTAAATGTAACCCTAGGCCTCATGCACACAGCACGTAGGCTCCACAACTGCACACGTAGTCCTGTATGGGATCATACTATGGAGCTGCATGGACTCCATGTGTTACTGCTATACTGTGCTCCATTGATTGGCATATGAACAGAACTATTCTAGCATTACTTGTAGGGAATATACCTCCATCCGAGTCTAATGTAGCATGCCTTTTCCCTTGGATCTGTGTGCTGTTAGGCCTTTTCTAGCGACTATACTTTTCACATACCTTGTCTTTAGTAGACATACTGAAATTTACACGAATTATTGAATTCTTTTGTGATCTTCAAACCATTTTTTTTATTTTCAGGCAGATGAAGCGTATCTTATTGGACCAGCAGCTTCCCAACAAAGTTACCTTGCCATGAACAAAATTATACAAGTAGCTAAAACCTCAGGTGCCCAGGTAATGTGTTAATTTTATATAATACCTAATAACAGGAATAAATGTTGTTATTATTATAATAAATAAGAGTACTATAGTGGTGCACTAGCACATGTCAGCCGAGGCCTGTAATGTGCCAAAAACCATGTGCTGAAATCATATTCGTCTTACACCTAACTACCTGGGTTTTCTATGTGGTTTTAACTTATCTTTCAGGTAGCATAAAGAATCGGACATATTGAAATCCATCATGCTAGATCCCTGTGTCCTCTGTATGCCATCAGGAAGGGTGCGGGGGGGGGGGGGGGGTCAACCCCCCCAAATCTCATTTTAGTAATGAGCAACAAAAACCTATACAAATTGTCGCATCCGTAATGACCCATCCTATCATGATATTTAAAGGGTTTCTCTGGAACCAAGAATTTATTTTATCCCTTTAATATTGCCAGGCAGGAAGCAGGTATTTAAAAAAAAAAAAAAGACTCAGGTTCCAGTGTCAAGCTCCTTTCTCCTCATAGTAACATAGTAACATAGTATATAAGGCCGAAAAAAGACATCTGTCCATCCAGTTCGGCCTGTTTCCTACAAGTTGATCCAGAGGAAGGGGAAAAAAAACCCTGTGAGGTAGAAGCCAATTTTCCCCACTTAAGGGGAGTAAAAAATTCCTTCCCGACTCCAATCAGGCAATCAGAAGAACTCCCTGGATCAACGACCCCTCTCTAGTAGCTATAGCCTGTAATATTATTACACTCCAGAAATACATCCAGTCCCCTCTTGAATTCCTTTATTGTACTCACCATCACCACCTCCTCAGGCAGAGAGTTCCATAGTCTCACTGCTCTTACAGTGAAGAATCCTTTTCTATGTTTGTGTACAAACCTTCTTTCCTCCAGACGCAGAGGATGTCCCCTTATCACAGTCACAGTCCTGGGGATAAATAGATGATGGGAGAGATCTCTGTACTGACCCCTCATATATGTATACATAGTTATTAGATCTCCCCTCAGTCGTCTTTTTTCTAAAGTAAATAACCCTAATTTTGATAACCTTTCAGGGTACTGTAGTTGCCCCATTACAGTTATTACTTTAGTTGCCCTCTTCTGAACCCTCTCCAGCTCTGCTATGTCCGCCTTGTTCATAGCTATGTCCGCCTTGTTCATAATGTCCACTACCTGTCCCTGCTAGACTGAAAGTGTCACGTGCCGTCAACACACTTGTCATTGCTGCCAATCCGTGGCCTCGGCAGTGGCAGTGATTACATGCCATGCTTGCACACGTCACCACTGAGGCAATTGATTGGCTGGAGGCGGTGGGGTGTGTCTTGACGGCATGTTACCTTTCGGGTCCAGTGGGATCTGGAAGCAGAGGAAAAGGGAGCTTGGTATTGGAACTGGTAACAGGTGAGTCTTTTTTTTTAAATCCCTGCCTGGCAATTTTAAAAACTGTTCCCAGTCTCAGAGAACTCCTTTAACCTGTACAGTGAGCACCGTCAAAATAAAAACATTATACTACGCAGTGAATGCTATAGGAAAAAATTCCTAAATTGCTGGTTTTTTTTTGTTCATTTTGCCTCTCGTAAAGTTCAGTAAAAGTGGTCAATAAGGCCCGTATACTCCAACATGGCACCAGCTCCTATGATGGGAACATTTAGATATTACAGCTCTCAGAATATGATGACACAAAATCAACAGGTTTTTTTAAGTGTCCTTATTGTGCAAAAGCAGTAAAACCGTAAAAAACAAGCTATATAAATTTGGTATTATCAAAATAGTACTGCCCAGAATAAAGGTTATGTCCCTCTGTGAACTGACATAAAATTTATAATGCAAAAGACATGCCCCCAGAATCAGTTAAGGGTTTGACAAGTTTTCTGATATTGATGACCTATCCTCAGTACAGGTCATCAATATCAGATCGGCTGTAATTACATTGCACTGCCGCTACAGTGTCAATGGCATGCAAATAAAAATTGAAGAGGATGCAGCGCTCTGGTGAAGGCCACAGCTGTCGTCTTAGGCCAGTGACGTCACGTTCGTTGGTCACATGGTTTAGGCGCAGCTCATTCCTATTCAGTTGAGTTGAGCTGCAATACCAAGCACAGACGGTATCCAAAAGATGGCGCTGTGCTTGATAAGTGTTGGGAGGCCTCTTCAAACATCTGATCAGTGGGGTGATCAGTAAATCAATAAGTTATATGTACCCAAAAATAGTACAATTGCTAAAAACAAGCTCCCACACAGCTACATCGAAAGAAAAATGAGAGTTACTGTATACTTCTTGGATGGAAAAACAAAATTGCGCCCTAAAGGCCCCAAAATAGGCCAGTCCTGAAGGTTTTAACATTCTTATCCTATCTTTCGGTAGGCTGTTCATCCAGGTTATGGTTTCCTGTCAGAAAATACAGAATTTGCTGAACTATGTAAGAAAGAGAATATCATATTTATAGGACCTCCGTCTTCCGCTATTCGAGATATGGGCATTAAGAGGTAATGGTCAGCATGCCGTTTCTGGTTCTGTAAAGATAGAAAAGAGAAATAGAAAAGTAGTAATCTTTTTCTTCCAGCACATCGAAGTCAATCATGTCTGCTGCTGGTGTCCCCATCATAGAAGGTTATCATGGGGAAGACCAGTCTGATCAGCACCTTAAAGAACAAGCTCAGAAAATAGGCTATCCTGTAATGATTAAAGCTGTCCGTGGAGGAGGTGGTAAGGTAAGATGTGTTTTATGGTTGGTTTCTTTTCATCAACAGAATGAAGCCTTAAAAGGGTATTCATATCTTAAGCATTTCAGATATCCTGTGAGTACATGGCATCAAAACTCATCCAGACTTACTGGAAGCGCTTCATGGTATGGAGACTTACTAGAAGTTCTTCATGGTATGGAGACTTACTAGAAGTTCTTCATGGTATGGAGACTTACTGGAAGTGCTTCATGGTATGGAGACTTACTAGAAGTTCTTCATGGTATGGAGACTTACTGGAAGTGCTTCCATGGTATGGAGACTTACTGGAAGTGCTTCATGGTATGGAGACTTACTGGAAGTGCTCCACGGTAAGGAAACTTACTGGAAGTGTTCCATGGTATGGAGACTTACTGGAAGTGCTTCATGGTATGGAGACTTACTGAAAGTTCTTCATGGTATGGACACTCACTGGAAGTGCTTCATAATATGGAGACTTACTGGAAATATCCCATGGTATGGACACTCACTGGAAGTGCTTCATAGTATGGAGACTTACTGGAAGTGCTCCATGGTATGGACACTCACTGGAAGTGCTCCATGGTATGTAGACTTACTGGAAGTGCTCCATGGTATGTAGACTTACTGGAAGTGCTCCATGGTATGTAGACTTACTGGAAGTGCTCCATGGTATGTAGACTTACTGGAAGTGCTCCATGGTTACTCACTGGAAGAGCTTCATGGTATGGAGACTTATTGGCAATGCTCCACTTTCACAAGGTGGCTAGACGAGATGGTTTACTTCCTTTAGGAGATACCTCTTTGCATATTCTAGTGACAGGTCCATGGATGTCCCCAAGGTGACTGATATCCTGTTTAGTCAGTTTGGAGGCATATTTTTCTATAGTCCATAATATGTGGTAAGAAGCTTGTAAGGTGATGGAACATATAAGGGGATATATTTACAGGACAGCTTACATATATTCATGATACAAACCCATTCTTCCCTTTTTTCACCATTAAGCTGCCATTAAGTGAAATGATATCTCTTAGGCTCTCTTCACATGCCTTTTTTTTGTCTCTCTTAAACTTGTACAACAGTAAAGGCTCCTGTTAAATATGTTAACCACTTGCCCGCCACGCTAACGCTGATAGGCGTCAGCGCGGCGGCTCTCTCAGGTCTCACTGACGCCTATCGGCGTCATCTCGTGAGACCCGAGATTTCGCATGAACGCGCGCGCGCGCCTTCATGCGATCGTAACCGGGACAACTAAAACTACAGCCTGCCAGCGCTGATCATGTGCTCACAGGCTGTAGATGCGAAAAAAAAAAAGCATTTAAAACGCATATCAGACGCTGTTTTGTAAACAGCGTCTGATATGCCTGCTCTTCTGGTTGTCCCTTTGTCTGGGACCACCAGGGCAAACATAAGTAAAGTGCACCAATCACTACACACCCCCCCACCCCCATCACTGATTCATCCATGTCACCCCCCCTGATCACCCCCCCTGTCACTAATCACCCCCCTGTAAGGCTCATTCAGACGTCCGTATGTGTTTTGCGGATCCGCAAAATACGGATACCGGCAATGTGCTTTCCACATTTTGCGGATCCGCATATTGCCAGAACTATATAGAAAATGCCTTTTCTTGAACGGAAAAAAAAATTCTCATTACCTGTATGCTCAATATAAGGAGAATAGCAAAAACTCCTAATTCTGGCCATACGTGTAATGATTGCGGAGACCCTCAAATGCCAGGGCAGTACAAAAACCTCACAAGTGACCCCATTTTAGAAAGTAGACACCCCAAGGTATTCGCTAAGGGGCATAGTGAGTTCATGGAAGTTTTTATTTTTTGACACAAGTTAGCGGAAAATGAAATTTTTTGAAAAGAAAAAAAAATTCCATTTCCGCTAACTTGTGACAAAAAATAAAAAATTCCATGAACTCACTTTGCCCCTCAGTCAATACCTTAGGGTTTCTACTTTCCGAAATGGGGTCATTTATGGGGTGTTTCTACTGTCTGGGCATTGTAGTGCGTCAGGAAACAGGACAGGTGCTCAGAAAATCAAAGTGCGGAAACTCACTTTTTTGCACCATAGTTTGTAAACGCTATAACTTTTACCCAAACCAATAAATATACACTTATTGCATTTTTTTTTTATCAAAGACATGTAGAACAATAAATTTAGAGAAAAATTTAAATTGAAGTGTAGTGTTATTTGAAAATTTTTACAACAGAAAGTGAAAAATGTCGTTTTTTTTTGCAAAAATTTCGTCAAAAAAAGTAAAATATCAAAAAAAGTAAAAAGGTCAGCAAGAATGAAATACCACCAAATGAAAGCTCTATTAGTGAGAAGAAAAGGAGGTAAAATTAATTTGGGTGGTAAGTTGTATGACCGAGCAATAAACGGTGAAAGTAGTGTAGTGCAGAATTGTAAAAAAGGGCCTGGTCACTAGGGGGGTAATAAACCTGTGGTCTTCAAGTGGTTTTTAAACTGAGGTTGTGGCAGATCACTAACTGTGGCATCTGTCATCCATAGACTATGTTGGCATTCATTTTATGGATACATCATGAAGTTTTCAATAGCGTTTCATTGCAAATCCATTAGGAGGGTTGCTCTAGAATTTTTTTCTTATGGGAAAACTGCTGGGAGCCTGAAAAAAGTAATAAAAGCACTTAAACTCACCTTTCCAGCCACTTCTCATTAAGCGCTGTAGCTCCTTTCTCTTCCCTGGGCTGCAATGGTGACGTCTGCAACTGTGTTGGGGACAGCACAGCTTCAGTCTAAACAACGGCACTAGATCAGGGGTTTCTGGGAAGTTGAGTTAAAGGGCTTTTATTATTTTATCAGGCTCTCAGCAGTTTCCCCTAATGAAAAAGAATAGTGGATAACCAATTTAAGGGGCTTTTCTGGGATACTTCAGCATTATCTGATCGGTGGGGGACGGACTAATGGCTCTCTTTAGGCCAGTGATGTCTTGTTCATTGGCCACATGGCTTAGCTCATGTGAATGGGCCTGGTCTGCAATACCAAGCACTATACCATGTACGGCACTGTGCCTGGTCAGCTGTGCGGAGGCCGCAGTGCTCACCAGACCGCCATGCGTGTTCAAACAGCTGATCTGCGGGGGTGCCGGAGTTGACCCCTCACTAATCAGATACCGGTGACCTATCCTGAGTATAGGTCATCAATATGACTCCCAAAAAAACCTTTTATATAGAATTATAGACTGTGGGTGACACATGCTGCTGTTAGGTATCTGTCACTCATAGGCTATAATGGCATCCATTTAATGGATATCTCATGAAAAAGTTTGATAAGCTCATGACATATATGATTAACAGATTGCCGTACAGTGCCATCTGTCATCCATAGGCACCTAGTATACCGAACATATTTTTTTACTGGACTCGGAATAGTTTAAGGGAACCTGTCACCTCCACTATGCTGCAGTTGCTGAGCGCAGCATAGTATAGTGACACCCACTGATTTCAGTAAGCTGTCACTTCTGGGCTGGCATTCAGTACTATTACAGTATTGACAGAGTGAACTTTGCAGCGTGTCCCAGCGCTGCGAGTGGAGAAGAGTCTGCCTCGTGGCCCTGTCTGCTGCCCATGACTGGCAGCTTTCTTTAATGTTACGCATGGGAAAGAAACCTGACCCATGGGGAGGGGAGGACAGGGCGACGAGTCTCATTGGACCCATGTCCCCTCGCAGCGCTGGCCTACACTACATAGCTTGTCTTTGTCAGCACTGTAAAAGTACTGAGTACTAGGCCCAAAGTGACAACCGGCTGAAGTCAGCAGGTCTGTCACTATACTGTGCTGCCCCCAGTGAGCGCAGCATAGTAGAGATAACAGGCTCCCTTTAAAGAGGACCTTTCACTGGTCCTCAGTTTATCAGTTAATGGTATGTACATGCAGAGCGGCACCCAGGGATGTCCCTGCACTTACTTGTATCCCTGGGTGCCGCTCCGTTCGTCCTCTGAAGCCCCCGGTACCGGCGCTCCTGCTGCTGTAATTTTGCCTGGGGCGGAGACTTCTTCTTCTGCCCTGGGCGTCTTCTTCTCCGCCCCAGGCAAAATTACAGCAGCAGGAGCGCCGGTACCGGGGGCTTCAGAGGACGAACGGAGCGGCACCCAGGGATACAAGTAAGTGCAGGGACATCCCTGGGTGCCGCTCTGCATGTACATACCATTAACTGATAAACTGAGGACCTGTGAAAGGTCCTCTTTAAGTCTAGGTAAGACGATCTTTGGGTCTCTAACTGGCAGTGGAAACCTTTTGATGTTTAAACTGTGTGAAGGGAGTTTTCCTTGTATAAACCCTAAACAGAAAAAAACTGTCCCTCTACCTATATAAGAATTAAACATCAATTCTACTGCACTTCCAATGACTGGTGTTACTGTATTATTAAAATCTAGGGTATGAGAATCGCCAGATCTGAGGCGGAATTTGTGGATCAATTAGAGTCAGCTCGAAGAGAAGCAAGAAAATCATTTAATGATGATGTCATGTTGATAGAAAAATTTGTGGACAATCCAAGGTAAAATACATCAGTTCACCATTAGTGATTTACTACAGCCCTAATCACTAGTTCCTGGGGGACACTTTGAAAGTAACCCATGAGTGTCTGTCCCTGTCTTTCATGGGTTGCCAGAGATGTTAACAGGGTTCTTAACCTTCAATGGATGGGGTTACATGAGGCAGTCCTCTGGTTGTAGTTTTCTCATTGACACATACTTCAATCACTGTGAAAAACATAGAGGGACATTTATTAAACCCGCCACACCATTATTAGGGTCCATTCACACGTCCTTGTGTGTTTTGCGGATTCGCAATTTGCGGACTGCAAATCGCCAGAACTCTCATAGAAAATGCCTTTTCTTGTCCGCAATTGCGGAAAAGAATAGGACATGTTCTATTTTTTTCGGGAACGCGATTGCGGACCCGGAAGTGCGGATCCGCAAATTGCGGACCCGGCCGGGACATCGTCTGTCCCCATTGAAATTAATGGGTCCGCAATTCCGTTCCTCAAATGCGGAACAGAATTGCGGACGTGTGACTGGACCCTTATGGTGTTAAAAAGTCTCAAATTATGGCACACATCATATGTTCTGCATAATTTGCAACTTTTTAAGCTTGTCACACTTTTCCGAAGTGCCGAGAAAAAAGGATGGGGCTTAGTTGGAGGGGCAGGGCTTCACAACGCCCGCCGAATTTACTATAACACCTGTAGCTGGCATAGACTTCAGTATCTGCGAAATTAGGCGCCTCTCAGACCAATTCGGGAGATGAAGACTGGTGTATGGATAGGCCAGCCTTGAAAAATCTCCCTGATAGAACTGTGAAATCCAAAGCGCTGGTGTAAACCTCCCTTTGTACATGTTTTTTTTTAGAAGTTTTTGCACATAAGTTTATTTTCTCCATTGACAACATTTTGTTATGTTGAGGTGCTAAAAGAAAAAAAAAATCCCTATCATTCTGCACCCAGTCCCCCATAATGACAAAGTGAAAACAGAATTTTAGAAAACTTTGCCTATTTATTGAATAGGAAAAACTAAAATATTGCATTGACATGAGTATTCAGACCCTTTACTCAGTACTTAGTTGAAGCACCTTTAGCAGTGATTACAGCCTCCAGTCTTCTTGGGTATGATGCCACAAGGTTTACACACCCGGATCTGGGGATTTTCTGCCATTCTTCTCTGCAGATCATCTCAAGCTCTGTCAGGTTGGATGAGGACCGTCAGTGGACAGCGATTTTCAGGTCTCTCCATAGATGTCAGTCAGGGCTCTGGCTGGGCCACTCAAGGACCTTCACAGATTTGTCCCTAAGCCACTCCTATGTTGTCTTGGCCGTGTGCTTTGAGTCATTGTCTAGTTGGAAGGTAAACCTTCGGCTCAGTCTGAGGTCAAGAGCAGTCTGGATCAGGTGTTTATTAAGAATATCTTTGTATTTTGCTCCACTCAGCTTTCTGTCAACCCTGACCAGTTTCCTTGTCCCAGGCACTGAAAAACACCTCCACAGCCTCACTGTAGGGATGGTATTGGGCAGGTGATGAGCGGTACCTGGTTTCATCCAGACACGTTGCATAGGTTTAAGACCAAATACTTCAATCTTGGTTTCATTAGACCAGAGAATCATGTTTCTTACAGTTTGAGAGTCCTTTAAGTGCTTTTTACATGAGAATGAGGTGTGTTCTTATTGTGCATATCATTTCTCAGACTATATTTGAAAAAAAGATTTGAATCTGTTTTATTTTTTATTTTTTTTTTGTGCCAGACATGTAGAAGTCCAAGTGTTTGGTGACCAACATGGAAATGCAGTTTATTTATTTGAGCGGGACTGCAGTGTACAGAGAAGACACCAAAAAATCATTGAGGAGGCCCCTGGGGTAAGCCTGTTCTTCACTTGAAGACTGTATAATTGAGTCACAGATGACAAGTGCTAAGAACAAATAATCCCAGATTTAAGAGAACTATTGGAGTTACTAGATAAGTACTACAACTTTCAGTCCTACTGTTATAAAAAAGTGAAAGGGAGTTTGTGTGTAACAGTTCTGTGCCGTCATAGGTTCAGATTTTACAGAATACGTACCGATATATGGCAGATCCTAATTGTTCTTAACTGATCTTATTGACTGACAATGGGTCTATCGGGTTTCTTTTTACTGGACAGAATGACATTGTATTTCCCATTATAACAGAACCATGATGGAAATCTAAACAGGAACTGTTTCTTGCTTTGGAAATATTTTTGAAATTGGTTTTGGGTGCGCACATAGAGGATGCATAATCCCTGCCATTGAGGAAAAATAATTTTTCTAAACTGAAATCTTTCTAGCCTGGAATTAGTCCTGAGGTGAGGAAGAAACTTGGAGAAGCCGCTGTGAGAGCTGCAAAAGCCGTGAACTATGTGGGTGCAGGTACGTCTGTATGGAAGATGTATATATCATATGAAGTTCCTATAGTTTTCAACATTGGTGGTATGCCGCTAATATGAAATCCATATGTTGTTGTACTTTGTTGAGTGCCATGGTTTCTATATAGTTTTAGTCGATACAATGCCCCTCTCCCAGACCAAGCATATTGATGACAGCCACATTGTATCTGCCAAAACGTCTTTTTTGATTATAAGGTCCCAACAGGTGGACTGCCCCTGATCACACATTGATGACACAAACCCCTCATACGGTTCTTCACCTCCTTATTGCAACCTAGTCTTTCTCACTCATATCATTGGGGGACACAGGAGACCATGGGTATAACTGCTGCTGCCACTGGGAGGCGACACTAGGCAAAAAAGTGTTAGCCCCTCCTCTCATCTATACCCCTCCTGCATACCTGAGCTAATCCTAACTGCCATTTTCTTTTGTTTGTACCCTTTTTCCTCTTTAGGTACAGGAAACAGAGACGACTAGCCTCTCTGTTTATCCAGGGAGGAAGGCTAGTGTCTGTTCCTTTCACCGCCCAACCTCCCCCAAGAAGAAAAAGTGGACCAGGGCAGTCCAGCTCCCCTGCATCCCGCCAGCCATGGGGTCACCTGCATTTCTGCAATCTCTAGCCTCCCTACCACCTTGATGCTTGTGGCTGAGGAGGTGACCCTGCTAGTACCCCGAAGGGGCTAGTGAAGAGAAGAGGATGAAGATGGGGTGAGTATAACCTCGCCATCCACCACCATCCCACTCACTCCACTCCCCCATCCCTCATTGGCCTGGGTTCCTCTTCCTATTTTAATCGGGTGCTTGAGGCCCTTCCTCTCCTCGCCCCCAGCAGCTCACACTTTTCCTCCGGGGCCTGCGCCTTTCCTCCGCCTGCTGATATTCTTTCAAGAGGCCGCATCAATTCCTGGTGTGGCCATTGAGTATCACCGCCAGGTATGCCCATCCCAGGTTTCAGGCAGTTCCACGGCTGGTCTTCTATCCCTCCGTTCTGTCCGGAAGTACTTCCGGACGGCCCATGCCTACACGAGCCCCTGGCTTTGCGGCCTGCTGGTCTACAACTTCCAGGCTAAGTTACGGGGGGTGGGAACGGCCGCCCAGGCGCGACAATGTCGCACCCTTGTGCTAAGCCCTGCCCTCTGTCTCATGGGGGACAGAGTGACAGAAAAAAAAATGTAACCCTCACTGGGGCTTAACATGGTATTAATTCACCAAATACATATTTGGTACATATATGTATATACATAAAGATACTGGATAAACTTCAAATATGTGAGTTAAAAAATAAATAAATTCCCATTTAGCCCCTGGTGCGTTTTCCAGTGCTGTATGGGTGCCTACTATAGTGTTTAACCCCTTATACAGGTGGCAAATATGCACTACCTTCCACCATTCCGCTCAGGCACTGGTTTTGGTACATACTGTTGTTTTACCCTCTTAAGCGGAGTTATTGCACTGAATACTGTACGTCCTGTAGCATTACTTACTTGCCCTTATTAGGCAGGGTAATCGCACTACCACTGGCGGCGGTGCGCCTGGTAGCATAACCCCTTTCCGCCAGCAGAGTACTTGCAGTACCTCTGAATACCGTACACCCTGTTGCATTACCGCTTTCCATAGGCTGAGTAATTGCACTACCATTGGATGCTGTACATGCTGTAGCATTACCCTCCTTTCATAGGCATAGTAATTGCACTACCACTGGATGCTGTACAGGCTGTAGCATTACTCTCCTTCCATAGGTGGAGCAATTGCACTACCACTGGATGCTGCACATCTTGGATGTTGTGCATCTTGGATACTGTATCTCATTGCTTCCTCCACAGGTGAGGTGCTTCCACCCACATTTGCATATTGTGACTACCGCAGCACACTAAAATAGTGCTACTTGCATCGGATGGAGTATTCCTTCCCTTCCACAAGGGGAGTAATGGCACTACCACTAGATACAGTATACCCTATCCCATTACCTCCTTTCACAGTTTGGGTAATCTCGTTGACAAGTACAATGATTACACCAACATTGGATACTGTGACCACTACTCCACAGTGGAGCATTGGTCCTAGCACTGGACCTTCTGCAGGTATAGGGTGGTACACCATAGCGAAGCATTGGTCCCAGCTCTGTCTCTGTTCTTCCTGTCATATTCCTCCTCTTTCTCAGGGGGAGTATTAGCAAGAGACGGTACGTACTATTGCCTTACTCTCCTCAGCAGGTAGTATATGGGGCATCCACTGGTTACTGCGCTATGTCCACATTATCCCTTTCATTAGCTAGATATTGGCATTGAGTGCTTACAATGGTAGTCTACAATGGTAGTCATTGTCTCCCCCAATAGGTGGAGCATCTGCACTGGCACATAATACTGTGGTTGCTTCCACATCCACTCGGTTAGCGGTTTTGTGCAATTCACTGACTCTGTATACTGTATTCATGGCCAGCCTTCTCCTTCTCAGGTGGAGTATATATGCTAGCAGTACACCCCATGAGATATGGCCTCCCCCACAGTCAGAGTATTGCCCTAGCCACTGTGGCTACTACTGCATGGCCTCCCGCTCGGGTGGAGTGGCACACAAGCACTAGATGCAGTGTTCTCTGCTGCATGGTCTCCCTTTCAGTTGGCGGGATGCACAAGCGCTAGATGCTATATTCTCTACGGTATGGCTCCCTTATTAGGTGGAGTATTTGCGGTAGCCCTGTATCCTATGTCTACAACTGTATGATCCCTTTCTCTGGTGTAGTGCCTAGGTTCACTTGGAAAGCTGTCATGGCACCCTTGTTGCTTCCTTCCTTGCATGGTGCATTTGCACCAGATATTGGGTCTGTAGTTTCTACTCCACACCTTGTTTCGGCCCTATCTTTGTATGCGGTAGTTTCTACTGCATCCCCCTTTCTATAGGTGAACCTAGGGGTGGTGATTGTATAGATATTTCCACACAGGCGGTTCTCATGTTCGATTTATGCTACCTATGGAGGCCGCGGCACTGGCAGGCACCTTACATTCCATTCGTTCCTGATGGCACTGGTTATCCTCATTACGTTTATCTCCAATCAGGTTTTGAGCAGTAGCATGGGATGCTATAGCTAATAAATCTCTTACTTCTGGTGTGCACTAGAATGGGGTTCTTCAGCTAACATAACCCCCTTGTTCCTGTGGCGCTTGTCTACGGTATTGTTTCCTTCACAAGTGGGTCATTGGCGTTAACATTTGACACTGTGACAGCTTCAGGATTGCCTCTCAAGTACGGAATCTGACGTGTCAAGTTGTAGCGGACATACCTATTCAGCGCACACTCTGTGAATAGCCTATATTTCTCCTCTCCAGATGAGCGGTTGTGCTGTCGCTTGTTGTCACAGCTAATGGATGATTTGTTGCTGGGACACAACACCCTTCCTACTGTATGCCTTTCCACGAAGTGATAGGTTACGCACCCAAGCTACAGTTTTCTGTTTACCCAACCAGTATCCATATTCCCTGGGGTTGGCATACTATTGCTGTGGAGTACCTGCACTGCCGATACTTTTTTTTCTATGATACTTCTGTGGAGTTGGACATCGCTATTACACTCCCCTTAGGGTGGATTCTCCCGTCTCTGGCCACTTTGGACATTCTTCGGGGCGGGAGTTGCTCTCTGACGAGTTTACGCACCCCCAACGTTTTTGGCGTGGGCATTGCTTCAGCCTGTTCAGGCAGTTTTGTCTGTGGTGTATACGACGGCTTGTCTTGCGAGAGAACTTACGACGAGCCTCTGCGGCTCTGGGGGCATGCTCCTACCATGTTACTTCTTCTTTAGGAGTTTTTACACAGTGGTTCCTAATCTGCTTCCAGGAGTGTACTCATAGCTACATCCCTAGATATTCCTGGGGAGCGTCTACGCTCTCACTTGTAGCCTGCTCTCTTTTTACAGTGCAGCTGCTCTGTCTCTGCTTTGCTTCCTCAGCCTGTCTAGCGTCAGTCATGATATTGACCTGGATCTGGCAGTCTAGTGACGGACATTCACTTGGCTGTACTCTTATGCTACATTTCTCTCTGCAGAATGGCTGGTATCTTACCGATCCCTGAAGACGCTGTTTTTTTCCTCTCAAACTTCTCACCATTCGAGCATGGTTTTTTTCTGGTCAGTTCCACTGATGGGTTCCCATTGTGGCTTTTATCTCCCGTGGTCCTCCTGACCTTCTCTTACATGTTGGCCCAGAGCGGTCTCCTCACCTACCTGGGAGGCCTCTTCAGGACTGGTCCTCTGTCTTCTACCCAACTGGTTCCTTCCGGACTACCATGCTTTTTCTCTGTGTTGAGATCTCCCTTCCTGGTACTTAAATATTTGAGTTTTGTCAGGGTCCTCCCCACTTTTTGGCTGGGTCTCATCTGTACCCAGATTCTGCAAACCCATTTGTATTGGGTGAACCTCTGCTGCTTTTCCGTGGGGCCTATTGTCATGCAAACCGTCCTGGCCTTCCATTCCGGACTTCAACACCAGTTCTGTGGTCCTCGATACCCAGAGGTCCAGCCCTTTGGCTTCGTTTAACTGGACTTTTCTCTTCTACCCAGTCTAAGTCACTGCATCCTTTACGCTCACTGGCTGGCCTTCCTGGTTCATGCTCTTCCTTTCCTGTTCAGGGTTTCTTTGCATCCTTTCCCCGCAGTTCTGCGTGGGACCTCATGGCCTTAGCTTTGCTTTGCTCTTTTGTTCCCTCCCCATGGTACTGCTTTAGAACGTCCCATGGTCTCCTGTGTCCCCCAATGATATGAGCGAGAAAATAGGATTTTTTTGTGCTTACCTGTCAAATCCTTTTCTCGCTGAGTTCATTGGGGGACACAGCACTCACCCAGTACGTACATTGCTGGCTTTTCCTGATGGGTCCCACCTGTCCTCAGTTCTGACTCATCTTCCCTTCTCTTCTTATTCTTGCCTTCTGTTGGCTTCTCCTGGCTGCTCCTACTGCTTTTGTACAAACTGATTAGCTCAGTGTCTGCAGGAGGGGTATAGCTGAGAGGAGAAGCTAACACTTTTTCTGCCTAGTGTCGCCTCCTAGTGGCAGCAGCAGCTATACCCATGGTCTCCTGTGTCCCCCAATGAACTCAGCGAGAAAAGGATTTTACAGGTAAGCACAAAAAAAGTCCTATTTCTCGCACATATCATTGGGGGACACAGGACCATGGTATAGCTGCTGCTACCACTAGGAAGCACTTACTAAACTAACTGTTGGCTCCTCCTCCGCCAGCTATACCCCCTCTGGCCAGGAGAGAGCCCTCAGTTTTCAGCTTAGTGTCGTAGGAGGCAGACCCCCTGCTCTGCAGGGTGGCTGTTATTTTTATTTTTACTTTTATTTTTTATTTTTCCTTTTAGGTTGGGGGTCCAGGGCTATTGAGAGCTCTGCATCCCTGGGGGGGCCGACTGGTGACGCTTATTCCGCCGCTCTGCCCCCACAAGAAGACAAAGTGGACCAGGAGGGCTTGACCTTCCTGCTCCCCCAGCGATAGAACCACCTGTCCCTGCCCTGCAACCCAGTCCCTGTCACTTGTGCCAGGGATTGAAGAAGGTAGTGCTGCTGGTCTAGGTAAAGGGTGAAGAACACAGATGAAGACAGGTGAGTATGTTTTCTGTGTTGTGGTGTCACCCTAGGATTCCCCTTCCCCTCTGGACACAGTGTACTGCACCACCGGCATAGGGACTGCGGGGGTTAATTTTTCTGAGGCACTTGGACACGTCCAGGTCCTCTCTCCCAGGCACGTCTGCCTCATCTATGTGCTCTCTTCTCCTCCCCCTTGCCCCTTCTCCCCTAAGGTCCGCATGTGGGAGCGTTCTCCCATGGGCCCTAGGTTCACTGACCGGGTCCCCTTCCTTCCCTGGATCTGGCATCGCTGCAGCGCGAGCCGGGGGCGGGGCTTCACACAGGAGGGGGCGGGGCCTAATTTTTCCCGCTGGAGGGGGCGGAGCCTAATTTTTCCCGCGGCGCTTCCTCCCTTGCCTGCCTGGATGTGCAGTTTTCTGGCTCCTGAGAGGCATAGCCATATTGCAGCCTGCTCCTCCTCTCCAGACTGGTGAACCACAGCTCAAGGGGATGCCCTCAACCTGCTGCTCCTGACTCTGGGGACACGTCCAGCAAGGGTTGCTCCTGCTCCACTCTGGTAGAACCAGTCCTTCTCCCCTCCCCGGTGCCCCCTCTGGCCCCACTCACCTGTCATGTCGGAGCCAGTGGATCCCGCACCCCAGGTCCCTGGTAGGGCTACCCATTATGCCTGCACTTCCTGTAACGTGAAGTTCCCTAGGGGTCAGACGAACCCCCTCTGTGCCTCATGCCAGGCCACCCAGGGCGTGCCGCCTCAGTCGCAGTCCACTGACGTGCACCCGCCTGCTGGAAGTATGGAACCGGAATGGGCGAAATCCCTGTCCCGGGCGGTGACTGACCTATCCAAGATCTCCCAATCCACCCTTTCCTTAATGGGTCGCTTGGTAGAGACGTCGTCACCTGCGCAGCCTGATCTCTCTCAGGGCGCACCATCCAGGAGCAGACACCCCAGCAAGCGTCCCAGGCAGGAACGTCTCTCGTCCTCGGACGGGTCGCCTTCGCCCCCTCCCCGGTTCGCTGTCCAAGGCGTCCTCGTCTGTTGGGGAACATGTGTCTGAAGGGGAACTCGCAGAGTCGGATGCGGATCTGGATCCAGACCGCTCGTCTCAGATGGCAGCCTTAGTGGACAGTCTTGTCTCGGCGATCCGGGACACCTTCCAACTTCAGGAGGAGGCTCCTCCTCCAGTCACCAGGAGTTTCTTTCCTGCGAGCCAAGCAGGCCCCCAAATCGTTCCCGGTCCACGGCGACTTTTCTGTTCTCACCACTAAAGCATGGGAACAACCAGGGTCAAAATTTTTGATCCCCAAGCGGCTGGATCTCCTTTACCCTTTTCCCCGGAATGGGTGGGTAAGTGGTCCTCCCCTCCAAAGGTCGACCCGCTGGTGGCTCGCCTGGCCAAGAATACCACGATTCCGGTCGCGGACGGCTCCTCTTTGCAGGACCCGGCGGACCGCGGGTGGAATCACTTGCGAGTCGGTCTTTTCAGCCTCCGGTTTGGCGCTCCGCCCCATTTTCGCTTCGGCATGGGTAGCCAAGGCGGTTTCGAATGGGCCCTGCGCTGCGTCAGGACTTAGACTCGGATCTTTCTCGCGACGATCTCCAGGCTCTGGCGATCCAGATATCCCAGGCGGGAATTATCTTTGCGAGGCGGCTCTGGGCGCGGGCTCCATGGTCGCACGTTCCTCCGCCCTCGCCGTTTCCATTCGGCGGGAACTCTGGCTGAAGGCCTGGCAGGCCGACTCTTCTTCCAAGCGCTCCCTTCTGTCTCTACCTTTTGCTGGTTCTCGTCTTTTTGGACCCAAACTAGACAAGATTATTTCTGAGGCCACGGGCGGCAAAAGCACCCATCTTCCGCAGCCCAAACCCAAGAGTTCATCTCGTCCGCGTCCTTCGGCGCAACGCCAGTCCTTTCGCCGCTTTACGGGTACCCGCCCGGCGGCTCCCTCGACTCGCACGACAGTCCACCCAGGAGCAGAGACGGAAGCCTTCGTTTAGGCCGCAGCCCGCCTGGCGCCCCGGGCGCAGCTCCAGCGCTCTTCCTCTAACAAGCAGTCCCGGCATGAAGGTGCGCCCCCACCTTCCTGGGTGGGGGGTCGGCTCCTTCGTTTTCAGGAGGTTTGGCAGGCCCACGTGTCGGATGCCTGGGCGCTCGAGGTGGTCACTTCGGGCTACAAGTTGGAGTTCAAATCCATGCCTCCAAACCGTTTTTCAGTCCCGTCCTCCCAGGGAGCCATCTCGGTCGGAGGCCTTCTTCCAGGCGGTTCGCGATCTGCTCGTCCGGGGAGTTATCTCCCCGGTTCCGGCTCAGGAGCATTTTTCCGGTTTTTACTCCAACCTATTTATCGTCCCCAAGAAGGAGGGAGCGGTCCGCCCAGTGTTGGACCTCAAAATGGTGAACCGATACCTTCGAGTGAGCCGTTTTCGCATGGAGTCCCTTCGCTCCGTGATTGCTTCCTTGGAGCAAGGGGAATGGCTGGCTTCCGTGGATATCCAGGACGCCTACCTACACGTCCCCATCGCGATCGCCCACCAGAGGTTTTTGCGCTTCGCGGTCCACTCGGATCACTACCAGTTCGTTGCACTGCTGTTCGGTCTGGCGACGGCGCTGAGGGTGTTTACCAAGGTGCTCGCTCCGTTGATGGGCCTTCTTCGCTCCAGGGGCATCGTCTTGATCCCGTACTTGGACGACATTCTCATCAAGGCGTCGTCGTTCCGGCAGTGCGGGGAGAGTCTGCAGATCACCTTGGACACTCTCGCCCACTTCGGGTGGATTGTGAACTTTCGGAAGTCCTCCCTGATCCCATCCACTCGGATTCGGTTCCTCGGAATGATCCTGGGCTCGGGGTCAGCCCGGGTGTGCCTTCCAGCGGACAAAGTGAAGGTCCTTCGCGGTGCGGTGCTCCGGTTGATTCAGCAGCGCGCAGTCTCCATCCGGACTTGTATGCGGGTGTTGGGTCTCATGGTGGCCTCGTTCGAGGCGGTACCATTTGCCCAGTTCCACACCCGCTCCTTTCAGCGAGTGATCCTCTCGACTTGGGACGGGTCTCAGGGGTCCTGGATCGTCGGTTCTCTCTTCCCCAGGAGGTTCGGTCGGACCTCCATTGGTGGCTTTCCCGACTCACCTGGAGGTGGGAAGTCCTTCCTGCCCGTCAGGTGGACGGTCATTACGACCGACGCCAGTCTGCAGGGTTGGGGAGGAGTCTTCGGCACTCGGACAGCCCAGGGCGTCTGGTCTCCGTCGGAGTCCAGACTTTCCATCAATGTATTGGAGCTTCGGGCGATTTTCCTTTCTCTGCGCCATTGGTCTCCCCTCCTGCTGGGCCTTCATGTCCGGGTCCAGTCGGACAACGCCACGGCTGTGGCGTATGTCAACCATCAAGGGGGGACTCGCAGCTCGTCTGTCATGTCCGAAGCGGCAAGAATCCGGTGGGCGGAGACCCACGTTCAGGCTCTGTCGGCGGTCCACATTCTCGGAGTTGCCAATTGGATCGCAGATTTTCTGAGCCGGACGACGATGGATTCCGGGGAATGGTCTCTCCATCCGGAAGTCTTCGACGACCTCTGTCGTCGCTGGGGATGGCCATATGTGGATTTGATGGCCTCTAGCCTCAATCACAAGCTCCCGTTCTACTTTGCCCGCGCAAGGGATCCCGCAGCCTGCGGGGTGGACGCTCTCGTGGCCCCGTGGGACGGATTCACGTTCCTCTACGTCTTTCCTCCGTTGTCCCTACTGCCTCGGATTCTCCGCAGGATCAAGTGGGAGGCGTTCAGACCCTTCTGATCGCTCCAGACTGGCCGCGCCCGAGCATGGTACTCGGATCTTGTCCTTCTGCTGGGGACGCTCCGTTTCCGCTCCCTCTCAGACCCGATCTTCTGTCGCAAGGCCCGTCTTCCACCCGAGTTTAATTACTCTACGTTTGACGGCGTGGCTCTTGAAACCTTCCTTCTAAAGCAGCGGGGTTTTCCGATGCGGTGGTTACGTGCGCTTAGTCGGGCCAGGAAGCCCGCTTCTTCAGGATCTATTATCGAACCTGGAAGTCCTTCCTTCGATTCTGTGAAGAGCGGGACCTGTCTCCCAGATCCTTCTCCCTGCCGGTCGTTCTGGCCTTTCTCCAGTTCCGGACTGGAACTGGGCATGGCGCTCAGCTCCTTGAAGGGCCAGGTGTCGGCCCTTTCTATTTTCTTTCAGCGGTCCTTGGCTGGTATGGGTCCAGTGAAGACCTTCCTTCAGGGCGTCGCACACACCTCTCCGCCCTACCGCCCCCCGCTACATCCGTGGGACCTCAACTTGGTGTTGGGGGTTCTGCAAGCTTCTCCATTCGAACCCCTGCGGGAGATTTCTCTCCGTCTGCTGTCTTGGAAGGTGGTCTTTCTGGTAGCTATCACCTCAATACGCAGAGTTTCAGAGCTTGCAGCTCTGTCATGCCGTGAGCTGTTCCTGGTCTTTCATCAGGACAAGGTGGTCCTCCGGCTGATCCCTTCCTTCTTGCCCAAGATGGTGTCGGCTTTTCACCTTAATGAGGACATTGTCCTGCCGTCCTTTTGTCTGGGGCCCTCTCATCCGAGAGAGGTGTCATTACACCGGTTGGATGTGGTGCGGGCTCTGCGGATTTACCTTTCGGCCGTGGCTCCCTTTCGGCGCACGGACGCCTTGTTCGTCCTTCCGGAGGGTGCTAGGAAGGGATTGGCGGCTTCAAAGGTGACGATCTCATGGTGGATTTGCTCCACGATTTTAGAATGTTACCGCGTTCGGGACAAGACACCCCCTCCTGGGATCACGGCCCACTCTACCAGGGCACTTGGGTCCTCCTGGGCTTTCTTCCACCAGGCGTCGGCGGCTCAATTGTGTAAGGCCGCGACTTGGTCCTCCCTCCACACTTTTACAAAGTTCTACAGGGTTCACGCCAGGGCCGGGCCGACACAGAGGCTGGGGAGGCTCCAGCCTCAGGGCGCTCCAGCGTCAGGGCGCAGGCCAGCTCCCCAGCCTCTGGGCGGCAGGCAGGCCACTGACCTAAGGCTTTCTCAGACCCAGGCAGATGATTATTATTGAGATGGCAGTGGCAGAGAGAGAGCTGGTGGCCACAGGCGCAGGGACACATCGGGACCCGGCTGCTGCGATCAGCTGCTGTGTGAGCCTGCCCTGTGAAAGAACTTACTCTCTCTCTGTCTGCTCTGCCATCGATGTTTCCTGGATGGATGGCCGTGCTGCTGCTCCCCAGACTCCGCCCCTCCCTCTCTCAATCTCTGTGTAGTGTGTAGCAGAGCAGTGGTGACATCACTTCCTGCTGCTCTCACACTAACCGACAGGACAGCAGGTCTGATAACATGAAGGTGCCTCAGCCAAGGAGAGAGGGAGAGGACTGGAGGTATGTGAGACTGACTGTCACTGTCTCAGTCAGAGGCTCAGCCTCAGCTTGTCTTAAAGGGAATCTGTCACCAGGTTTGAGCCCTGTCAGCTAAACATATGCTGACGTTCAGGGTCTCATTAGCATGCCTAATATGGGCTCATCTAAACAAATGGTAGCGTAATTTTGTCAAAAACAGGTTTAACTAACCTGTCAATCACACATATAAGGAGCCCAAGGGAGGTCCAGCGATGCAGGGTGCCCGGCCGCAGACATCGCTGTATGTGGCCAGCGCCGCCTCCTAATGCTCCGTGCCGCCTCTCCCTCCCCCTCCTCCTGCTGTAGCGCTGGCTCGTGCGCACACGGCGCGTGCGCACTTCACTTGAAGAAGCCGATCCAAGAAGTCGCGCGTGCGCACAGGCATGCACCCGTGCGGACTTCTTGGATCGGCTTCTTCAAGTGAAGTGCGCACGGCGCCGTGTGCGTCTGAGCCAGCGCTTACAGCAGGAGGAGAGGAGAGGCGGCACAGGCGTCAGGAGGCGGCGCTGGCCCTAGCGATGTCTGCGGCGACGCATCGCTGGACCTCGCTGAGCTCACTTGTGATTGACTGAGGTTGGATTAAACCTGTTTTTGACAAAATACGCTACCATTGTTTAGATGAGCCCATATTAGGCATGCTAATGAGACCCTGAGCGTCAGCATATGTTTAGCTGACAGAGCTCAAACCTGGTGACAGATTCCCATTAAGGCAAGCATTGATGTACTGTTACTGTCTGACACACTGCACTGACAGGGCTTCAAAACTAGTAGTTCACTCACCCCCATTTGACCATTTTTTCACTAGCTGTCAGCTGACATTAGCTATTTGCTAATGTCAGCTGAATTATCCATATGCCCCTTACCTGTTCTATTTAATAAAATTCATACTTTTATATTCTGATAAGGCCTCTTTCACACTTGCGTTGTTAGGATCCAGCATGCACTTCCGTCGCGGAAGTACCCGCCGGATCTGTCACAGCGCAAGAGAACTAAGCATTTGAAGATGGATCAGTCTTCAAAATGCTTTCAGTGTTACCATGGCAGCCAGGACTGGTTGCCATGGTAAAGATGTAGTGGGAGCGGGGAGAATTATACTTACAGTCCGTGCGGCTCCGGGCGCTCAGAATGATGTCAGAGCACCCCATGCGCATGGATCACGTGATCCATGTGCGTGGAAGCGCTCTGGCGTCATTCTGGAGCGCCCAGCAGCCGCAGTGAGGCGGTGGGGGCGCACTTGGGCAGCTCAGCCTCTGTTGGTGGTGGGCCTTGTCCCAGCCCTGGTTCACGCCCTCGCTTCTGCGGGCGCTCGCCGGGTATTGCAGGCCGCGGTGTGATGGCTGGCACAGGGTTCCCTGCCGTCTTCATTCTGTTTTGTGTTCCCTCCCCAGGGACTGCTTTGGGACGTCCCATGGTCTGTGTCCCCCAATGATATAAGCGAGAAAACGAGATTTTGTGAAACTCACCTGTAAAATCTGTTTCTCGCTTGATTCATTGGGGACACTGCATCCACCAGTTTTGTTCCTAGTGTTGGGAGCCGCCAGGTTTCCTTGGGGCTCGTTCTGTTTGGGTCCGTTGACCGTGTGCGTTGGTTTCGTTGTAATATCCTTCTGCTTCTCCTACTGCCTTTGTACAAACTGATTAGCTCAGTGTCTGCAGGAGGGGTATAGCTGAGAGGAGGAGCTAACACTTTTTTGCCTAGTGTCGCCTTCTAGTGGCAGCAGCAGCTATACCCATGGTCTCCTGTGTCCCCCAATGAACTCAGCGAGAAAAGGATTTTACATTAAGCACAAAAAAAAGTCCTATTTTTCTATTGGCAGAACCAAACCTAGATTTAAAGTTCCAGTGGATGCTTGATTGAGAGACTAGGCAGACACTGCAGCTTAGATAGGTCCTACTAAGCTTTATCGTGTGGATTCCACGTGTCCACAACCCTTGCAGGTCCTCCTGGCTCCGAAATACTTGGAAATATTAGGCGAGGGCTTACAATACTGTTTCACTTTTTTGTCTGTGGCACTGCACTTTGTTTTAGTACAATGCATTTTGAAATGTCTTTCCCCATTAATCTGCACTCAGTACTTCATGTTGAGAAATTGAAAACAGAATTTTAGACATTTTTGGAAAAACTAATAGGGTCATTTATCAAACTGGTGTAAAGTAGAACTGGCTTAGTTGGCTATAGCAACCAATCAGATTCCACCTTTCATTTTTGACAGCTCCATTAGAAAATGAAAGGTGGAATCTGGAATCTATGGACAACTAAGCCAGTTCTGCTTTACACCAGTTTGATTAATGACCCCATACATTTTGCATAGACAAGTATTCAGACCCTTCGCTATGACACTTGAAATTTAGCTCTGGGGGTTTTCAATTTCTCTTGATCATCTTTGAGATGTTTGTACACCTTAATTTGGAGCCCACCTGGGGTAAATTCAGTTGATTGGACATGATTTGGTCTGCTGCACTGAAAGTTTACAAGAGCACAGTGGCCTTCATAATTCTGAAATGGAAGAAGTTTGAAACAACCAGGGCTCTTCCTAGGGCTGGCTGCCTCACCAAAGTAAGTAATTGAGGGAGAAGGCCCTTGGTGAGAAAGGTGACCAATAACCTAATGGTCACACTGGCTGAGCTCCAAAGATCCTGTGACGGTCAACCAGCTCTTCACCAGTCTGGGCTTTATGGCACAAGGTTCAGAAATACGCTTCTCCTCAGTAAAGGACACATGAAAGGCTGCCTGGAGTTTGCAAAAAGCACTTAAAGGACTCTGACTGTGAAAAATAAGATTCCTTGGTCTGATGAAACCAAGATCAAACTTTTTGGCCTCAATTCTAAGCTTCATGTCAGGAGGAAACCAGAATTGCTTATCCCCTGCCCAATGGCATCCCTACAGTGAAGCCTAATGGCATCATCATGCCGTGGGGGGGGTTTTTAGTAGAGAAGAATGGCAGAAAATCTCCAAATCCAGGTATGCAAACCTTGTGGCATCATACCCAAGAGGACTGGAGCTGTAATCACTAACAAAGGTGCTTCCACTAAGTACTGAGTAAAGGGTTTGAATACTTATGTCAGGGCAATATCTTCGTTTTTCCTTTTTAATAAATTAGCAAAGATTTTGAACATTCTGTTTTCATTTTCTCATTATGGGGTATTGAGTAGAGAATGATGAGGAAAGGCTGTAACATAACAAAATGTGAAAAACGTGAAAGGGTCTGAAGACAGTGCAGCACCGTTCTCTGCTATTTGCCTGCCCAGTGCTTCCTTGTTAGTAAGTGCTTGGCAAATAGAGGAGAACCATGCTGCAGTGATCTGCACCGACACAGATACACAGAGTATACTTACACTATATATATTTACTGTCAGCGCAGTTCTCCACTGTCTGCCCAGCACTCTAACTAAACAGGGACATGCCAGGCAAACATGGCATCAGAAAACGTCTCTAAAAACCTTTGACAGTAACGTGATGAGAAATACAAAATGGTTATTTCACAATTTATATTACAGTTGCTTTAAATTCATATTTTTAGGAACTGTAGAATTTATTATGGATTCAGAACACAATTTTTACTTCATGGAGATGAACACACGTCTGCAAGTAGAGCACCCAGTCACTGAGATGATCACTGGTACTGACCTTGTAGAGTGGCAGCTGCGGGTGAGACACGTGTGTTTTTAATAATACAGTATTGTAGCTGTATAGACTTCATGTATTGCCTTGTATTGATTCACAGTATTGTCCTCCGTAGAACCCATTATCTGTTTATAGCTGCTCCTAGGAAAGGCAAAAATGAGGAGATGTAGATTAGATTGGTAGACTTCTTTATTGCATACTATGTAAGTTTATTTGTAATATCTTCAGGAAATATCTGCCAAGCAAATATCTGTCAATCTTTTGATCTCTTGAGCTAGAAAAAAAAATATACATGAAAAAAGCAAAGAATGTAGAAACAAATAAGGAACATACTTCTTAATCAGGCCATATCCATTAGATCAGGGATGCTCAAACTGCGGCCCTCCAGCTGTTGTAAAACTATATCTCCCACCATGCCCTGCTGTATTCTGTAGAGGCATGCTGGGAGTTGTAGTTTTGCAACATCTGGAGGGCCGCAGGTTGGGCATGCCTGCTTTAGATGAATGTTGTCTGATCTGGCCATCCATCTAGTTTTATGGGGGCCTTCCAACTCCCTCATACATGTCCAGCATCTGCCATTGGGGTTGAGAAGGCCAGCAAATACCTTTTTTCCTTTTCCAATCCAAAACAGATGCGCGTTCGACTACGCCATACAGCCGTGTGTATGGAGTCGAGAGGAATAGCTGTCAGTCGAACGAGCGTTCAGCTGATGTGTGAGGCCAACCTTAGGCTTTCCTTAGAACTATTCTCTCTAGATATCTCCTCCTACTTATGACTTACTCTGTACTTGCCCATTGGTTTACTCCTTCTTGATAAAGCTTAGTCTATTACATTGTAGCCTATCATTCGAAAGTCAGAAAATTTAAAGTAGGCCCTATACCTATAGAACCTCTGGGAATAGTAGGTGGAGGTAAGTCGCACACTAGGATCTAGGAATAGATGAGTTACAGTCTCATTACTATGAACCATTTCAGCAATGCTCATTCACCAAGGGGTCTGCACCTTAAAGGGCATCTGTCAGTAGATTTGTATCTATGAAACTGGCTGACCTGTTGCATGTGCGCTTGGCAGCTGAAGACATCTGTCTTGGTCTCATTTTCATATGTGCCTGCATTAAAAATGAAATTTTAATGTATACAAACGGTGGCGTTGCCATTACACGTAGAGGCTCAGCTCTCTCTGCAACTGCTGTGCCCTCTGTGCTTTGATTGACAGGGCCAGGTGTGATCACTTTTACACTACCTGGCCCTGTGAATCAAAGTGCAGGGGCACAGCAGTTGCAGAGAGAGCTGAGCCTCTAGGAGTATTGGCAACGTTCCCATTGCTCCTATGGACACATATGAAGATGGGACCAACACAGATGTCTTCAGCTGCCCAGCGCACATGTAACAGGTCAGCCAGTGTCATAGGTACAAATCTGCCAACAGATGCCCTTTAAGCTGCATGTCCTCTTCAGTACTTGTGCTAGAAGTTATTGCTTTAGTGTCTAGCAGTGTCCTGCTCATTTCATTCAGTTACAGTGAGGTGTAGACCTGTCCATTGTTGTTGCATAGTGTTATGAATACTATTAGTTTTTTTCATTTAGTATTTCAGTTATTGGGGAATATAATTTACCAGCTCTACTCATTATTTAATATCATATTATGTAGTATTAGGTACAATAATTTTAATATATTCACACCTACACACATTTCATATTAATACTGTTTTTGCAGGTGGCCGCTGGGGAGAGGATCCCTGTGAATCAGGAGGAAATCAGTCTGAATGGTCATGCATTTGAGGCTAGAATATATGCTGAAGATCCCAATAATAACTTCATGCCAGGGGCTGGCCCACTCCTCCATCTCTCCACACCACCAGCCGACAGTTCTACACGGATTGAGACCGGAGTTAGACAAGGTGATTTGTTTCATAAATAGTTTTCTATCCATTTTTTAAAGGCGTTTTCTGGGATATAGCATTTATCGCTCTTGTTAGCATAAGCGGCAATGTGTGATCTGTGAGGACCCTACTGCCCCACACAGTAACATCGATGTGCTATTCAGGTGAATGGTGTGCAGTACCAGACACAGCCAGATGTACAAGAGCAGCGCTGTGTCAGGTACTGCAGTGTCTTCTTTCTGCGGATTGGTGGGGTTCGGACCCCCACAGGTATGGTTTATCCTATAAACTGGCCATCGGTGTTATATGCTGGAAAATATTACAGCACATCACAAGCGAATACAATGCAGTTACTGTATTGCAGGTAATACATGAAATGATATCTGTGACAAATGGTAATGAAAATTCTGCTATTTGTACAGTTTATGCTGTCAGTCTTTTATTCATTTCTGACACCTTAATGTTCTGCTGTTTTCTGTGTTCATAAATGAAAGGTGATGAAGTCTCTGTACACTACGATCCAATGATCGCCAAATTAGTCGTGTGGGCAGAAGATCGGCAAGCAGCACTGACAAAATTACGGTTTTGCTTACAGCAGTACAATGTAAGTAAATAGCTTTCCCAAAGGATCATGGGAGCTTATTGCATACTGTAATACATTAAAGCTGGGGCAGGCCATCAGTGTTTGAGCCTTGATGGAGCAGTACCTGGCGCAGCCTCCCATATGACGAGCCCGTGTAAAGAGTGAAGGTGCGCTGTGTGAAGAGTTATGGGATTTACTTAAAGGGAACCTGTCATCAGCCTTATGCTGCCCGTACTAACAGCAGTATAGAGTAGAGACAGGTTAGTTGATGTCAGCGGTCTGTCATTTATAAGTTAAAAGTAAGTGGTTGCCGAGAACCAACATCACAATCATTGCAGATCTACAGTATAATGTCACTTGGTAGTATGTAAAGGCACATTTACTCCTTATATCATAATGAATGTGTTATGACTAGTTTTGATTTGTCAAAGCGTATAAATATTCATACATGCCGACTTTAGATCTTCAGATATGCTAAATATTTCAATCACAAGATCCACGCGTCTCTAGGTGTAAATCCAATTGCTCAAAGGACTGCCAAATATTGATTTAGGAGCCCTACCTCTGTGCTATATGATCACATTTCATTTCGGTATTAAGTAGGGATGTCCCGATACCATTTTTTTAGGACTGAGTACGAGTACCGATACTTTTATTTAAGTACTCGCCGATACCAATTTTAACAATAAAATAAATAACACATTTATTTTGTGACCACTGACCAACCAAAAGTCCAAAAAACATAACAGCCCACATCCTCTCATCAGCTCCGCAGCCTCTCATTAGCCCCCCAGCCTCTTCCTCTCATTAGACCCCCCCAGTCTCTCATTAGCCCCCCCCCAACCTTTCATTAGCACCCCAGCCTCTCATCAGCGCCCAGCCTCTTCCTCTCATTATCCCCCCAGCCTCTCATTAGCCCCCCAGCCTCTTCCTCTCATTATCCCCCCCAGCCTCTCATTAGCCCCCCAGCCTCTTCCTCTCATCAGCCCCCAGCCTCTTCCTCTCATTAGCCCCCCCCAGCCTCTCATTAGCCCCTCAGCCTCTTCCTCTCATCATCCCCCAGCCTCTCATTAGCCCCAGCCTCACATTAGCTCCCCCAGCCTCTCATTAGCTCCCCAGCCTCTCATTAGCCCCCAGCCTCTTCCTCTCATCAGCCCCCAGCCTCTTCCTCTCATTAGCCCCCCAGCCTCTCATTAGCCCCTCAGCCTCTTCCTCTCATCATCCCCCCCAGCCTCTCATTAGCCCCAGCCTCACATTAGCTCCCCCAGCCTCTCATTAGCTCCCCCAGCCTCTCATTAGCTCCCCCAGCCTCTCATTAGCTCCCCCAGCCTCTCATTAGCTCCCCCAGCCTCTCATCAGCTCCCCCAGCCTCAATCCCCCCCCCCTCCCCAGTATTAAAATCATTGGTGGCAGTGGCCACAGGGTCCCCCTCCCCTATTGGTGGCAGTGTGCCCTCTCAATCCCCCCTATCATTGGTGGCAGTGGCAGTGATCGGAGTCCCAGCAGTGTAATGCTGGGGCTCCGGACGGTTACCATGGCAGCCAGGACGCTACTGAAGTCCTGGCTGCCATGGTCAGTTAGTGAGCAGCATTATACTCACGTGCACCGTGGCCGCCCGCTCTCCTTCTTCTGTCTGTGCGGCGCATTGCTTATAGCATTAGCAATGTGCCGCACAGACAGAGGGAGAGCCCGGCGGCCACGGCGCACGTGAGTATAATGCTGCTCACTAACTGACCATGGCAGCCAGGACTTCAGTAGCGTCCTGGCTGCCATGGTAACCGATCGGAGCCCCAGCATTACACTGCTGGGACTCCGATCACTGCCATTGCACCACCAATGATGGGGGGGGGGTACGGGGAGGGCGCACTGCCACCAATGGGGGAGGGGGACCCTGTGGCCACTGCCACCAATGATTTATACTGGGGAGGGAGGGTTGAGGGCGCACTGCGCCACTAATGCAAATTGAGACATTCCTGGCATCTGGCCTCTGAAAGGGCTGCGATCCGCGCAATTAACCCCTCAACCTGAGGGGTTAATTGCGCGGATCACAGCCTTTTCAGAGGTCGGGTGCTGGGAATGTGAATCACAGGGCACAGAATTGAGCCGCCACACAGAGGAGCCGCCCTACGCCGATCAGCTGGGACACGCTGCCGTCCCCGAGCGCCGCTGCACTGCCTTTCGGTATCGGCAGCGATATCGGGGACATTTGCAAGAGTACAAGTACTCGGCAAATGTCCGGTATCGGTCCAGATACCGATACTGGTATCGGTATCGGGACATCCCTAGTATCAAGGTATAAGCACAGGTAATGCACACATCACTTTTCAAGACTAGTTGTCAGATTGTTGTATTCCAGCACTGGCCACTTTACATAGGCCGCTGCATAGGCAGTAAAATAATTGGGAACAAACCTGAACATTAAGCAGAGGTGATCGTTCCCTTTGTATGGCGACGAGCAATCATTACTGTGTACTCATTCAGATTTACTGTTTGCTGGCAGCACATTCCTGTTCACACAGCATTATCTGCTGTCGAAAATTAATAATTTCATATGGCACATGGAAAATGTAATCGCTGACAAATGACTGTTTTGCTCAATTGGTGGCACATTTAGACAGGGCAGTCATCGAGAACAACCTTTTTTACAATTACTCATGCCTCAATCCTTGGTCCATGTAATATATACCCCATATATATATTTACAGGTACATGCTAAACAGTACCATTTTCTATATAAACTATTGAGAAATATATAGGACTGATTTATTACTTTATGGTGTTGTGATTGACATCATATATTCGGATTAATGCCTAATTCTTAGCTGTGGCAAAGGCTTTGATGGCAGATTCTGTTTGCTACTTACTCATTAATGTGACAGACACCATGCTGGAATCTCATGGATGTCATTATAAGGGCTCATCCAAACGAATGTATTTTCTTTCCATGTCTGTTCTGTTTTTTTTGCGGACCGTATGCGGAACCATTCATTTCAATGGGTTCGCAAAAAAAAAACGGAAGGTACTCTGTGTGCATTCCGTTTCCGTATGTCTGCATTTCCGCTCCGCAAAAAAATAGAGCTTGTCCTATTATTGTCCGCATTACGGACAAGGACAGTACTGTTCTATTAGGGGCCAGCTGTTTCCTTCCTCAAAATATTTTTTGCGGATCTGCAAAATACATACGGTCGTGTACATGAGGCCTAAGTTAAACACCAAACCTATATACCCACCTATAATCGACCCATATATACCATAGAATAGAACACCAATAGAAGTATATGTGGTTCAATAATAAGTAACAAGCTAATCACACATCCATCATGATTATAGTATCACATTTTTATTAAACATATATTGCAGACATGATTGGCATACACGACTGGCTCTACAAGTAGAAATGTCTGAAAATGGTTTTACTATAATAGGGAAACTAATATATGCCCAAGCATTGTTTAACCTCTTAAGGACGCAGGGCGTACATGTACGCCCTAGCGTCCTGGTACTTAAGGACTTAAGGACTCAGGGCGTACATGTACGCCCTGAGAAGTTCGATCACCGCAGCGCTGTGGGTGGTGATCGGAACAGGATGCCTGCTGAAATCATTCAGCAGGCATCCTGTGACAATGCCGAGGGGGGTCCTGTGACCCCCCCGTGTTGGCGATCGCAACAAACCGCAGGTCAATTCAGACCTGCGGTTTGCTGCTCTATCTGTAGTCTTCATGCAGGCACCTGATGCACTTTAGATAAAAGGAGCCACAGGACACGCTAGGTGGCAGTGAAGAAACAGACAGACAAACAGACAAAGTAAACAGTCTCAGAGACTAAAATCTGCCCCAAAGTGTAAATTTTAACCCCCCCCCCTGCACCCCGCCATCTTAGTGTCCCCCCGGGCCGTGCAGGGGGGGGGGGATTGCGGGCGGTGCTGCGAGAGGCGGGCGATGCGGCAGTCGGAATCGCAATTGCGATCCCCCGCCTCCTTTAAATCGATTTCCCTGGTGTCTAGTGGGTATAGCAGGGGGTCAGCACATTGCTGACCCCCTGCTATAAACTGCTGACATCTGTGCTGCAGATGTCAGCAGTTTAACCCCTTCTATACCGCGGTCCGTACGGACCGCGGTATAGAAGGTGTTAACATGGAGGGAGCTCCCTCCCTCTCCCATCGGGGGCTGCCGTACCTTTGCAGCCCCCGACGGGATAGGATAGTAGAGGGAGGGAGCTCACCTCTCTTCCCATCACCCGCTGCTCTGTAATGGCAGCGGGTGATGACCACATGGCAGCAGGACGCTTTCAGAAGCGTCCTGCTTGCCATGGTATAGTAACTCTGGTCAGACTTCTGCTAAAGGCAGAAGTCTGACCAGACTGTGAAAAGTAAAAAATACAGTGCAGTACACTATATAGTGTACTGTTCTGTATTATATAGACACCAGATCCACTGGATCTACAAGAACCAAGTGGGTCTGGGTCAAAAAATGTCAAAGTGAAAAAAAGTAAAAATAAGAAAAATACATATCACTGAATAAAAATGAAAAAAACAAATAAACTACACATATTAGGTATCGCCGCGTCCGTAAAAAATCTCCTCTATAAAAATATCACGTGACCTAACCCCTCACGCAAATACCGTAAAAAAACCACAAAAAATGGTGTAAAAGCCATTTTTTGTCACCTTGCATCACAAAAGTGTAATACCAAGTGATCAAAAGGCGTATGCCTCCCAAAATAGTACCAATAAAACCGCCATCTCATCCCGCAAAAAATGAGTCCTTATATAGGACAATCGCCCAAAAAAATTAAAAAAAATATGGCTCTGACTATGGAGACACTAAAACATAATTTTTTTTTCTAAAATGCTATTATTGTGTTAAAGTAAAATAAATAAACAAAAAGTATACATATTATGTATCGCCGCGTCCGTAAAAACCTGCTCTATAAAAATATCACATTATCTAACCCCTCAGGTAAATACTGTTAAAAAAATAAAATAAAAACAATGTAAAAAAAAAAAAATTTTTGTCACCTCACATCTCAAAAACTGTAATAGCTAGCGATCAAAAAGTTATATGCACCCAAAAATAGTGCCAATCAAACCGTCATCTCATCCCGCAAAAAATGATACCCCACATAGGACAATCACCCCCAAAAAAAAAAAAATAGGGCTCTCAGACTATGGAGACACTAAAACATGATTTGTTTTGTTTTAAAAAATGATAATATTGTGTAAAACTTAAATAAATAAATAAAAAGTATACATATTTGGTATCGGCGCGTCCGTCGCAACCTGCTCTATAAAAAGAACACATGACCAAAACCCTCAGGTGAACACAACAAAAAAAAAAAAAAAAATACGGTGTCAACAGCCATTTTTGTCACCTTACATCACAAAAAGTGTAATAGCAGGCGACCAAAATGTCATATGCACCCCAAGATAGTTCCAATCAAACCGCCATCTCATCCCGCAAAAATGAGCCCCTACATAAGACAGTCGCCCAAAAATAAAAAAATATATGGCTTTCAGAATGTGAAGACACTAAAAAAATCATTTTTTTCAAAAATGCTGTATTATGTAAAACTGAAACAAAACCCCCCAAAAAGTAGCCATATTTGGTATTGCCGCGTCCGTAGCAACCTGCTCTATAGAAATAGCACACAATCTAACCTGTCAGTTCAACGATGTAAATAACAAAAAATAAAAACGGTCCGAAAATAGCAATTTTTTTGCAAATTTTCAATTTTAATCAATTTTTCCAGTAAAAAAACAAGGGTTAACAGCCAAACAAAACTCAATATATATTGCCCCGATTCTCTAGTTTGCAGAAACACCCCATATGTGGTCGTAAACTGCTGTATGGCCAAACGGCAGGGCGTAGAAGGAAGGGAACGCCATATGGTTTTTGGAAGGCAGATTTTGCTGGACTGGTTTTTTGACAATATGTCCCATTTGAAGCCCCCCTGATGCACCCCTACAGTAGAAATTCCAAAAAAGTGACCCCATTTTGGAAACTACGGGATAAGGTGGCAGTTTTGTTTGTATTATTTTAGGGTAAATATGATTTTTGGTTGCTCTATATTACACTTTTTTGAGGCAAGGTAACAAAAATAGAAATTCGAAATTTCATCTCCATTTGCCAATAACTCTTGTGGAACACCTAAAGGGTTAACAAAGTTTGTAAAATCAGTTTTGAATACCTTGAGGGGTGTAGTTTCTTAGATGGAGTCACTTTTTTGGAGATTCTACTCTAGGGGTGCATCGGGGGGCTTCAAATGGGACATGGTGTCAAAAATCCAGTCCAGCAAAATCCGCCTTCCAAAAACCATATGGCGTTCCCTTACTTCTGTGCCCTGCCGTTTGGCCATACAGCAGTTTACGCCCACATATGGGGTGTTTCTGAAAACTACAGAATCGGGGCAATAAAAATTGAGTTTTGTTTGGCTGTTAACCCTTGCTTTGTTACTGGAAAAAATGGATTCAAACGGAAAATTTTCCAAAAATTCTGAAATTTTATCTCCATTTGCCATTAACTCTTGTGGAAACCTAAAGGGTTAATGACGTTTGTAAAATCCGTTTTGAATACCTTGAGGGGTGTAGTTTCTAGAATGGGGTCATTTTTGGATGGTTTCTATTATGTAAGCCTCACAAAGTGACTTCAGACCTGAACTGGTCCCTAAAAAGTGGGTTTTTGAAAATTTCTGAAAAATTTCAAGATTTGCCTTTAAACTTTTAAGCCTTGTAATGTCCCCAAAAAATAAAATGGCATTCCCAAAATGATCGATACATGAAGTAGACATATGGGGAATGTAAATCAATAACTTTTTTGGGCGGTATTACTATGTATTATAGTAGTAGAGAAATTGAAACTTGGAAAATTGCTAATTTTTCCAAATTTTTGGTAAATTTGATATTTTTTTATAAATAAAAATGAAATTTTTCGACTTAATTTTACCAGTGTCATGAAGTACAATATGTGACGAAAAAACAGTCTCAGAATGGCCTGGATAAGAAAAAGCGTTTTAAAGTTATCACCACATAAAGTGACAGTGGTCAGATTTGCAAAAAATGGGCAAGTCCTTTAGGTGAAATAGGGCTGAGTCCTTAAGGGGTTAATATATCAATATATCACAATAAAAATAATACAATAATCAGACGAATGTCATACTGGTCCAATAATTAAAGGTTAGTAAAGTGTATTTACTTCATCTCTACCCCGCTGCTTAATATGTAAGGGCTTCTTCTATTGTGCACAGTGTTTTTTGTTTTATAATAGTTTTTTTCTCTTATTGTTCTGTGGCCTCTTTCACACGAGCGTGTCCGGATGCGTTGCGGATGCGTTCAGTGAAAACTGTGTGATTTCACAGGAAAAGCCATTCAGTTCTGCCTGGGATTGCATTCAGTTGTTCAGTTTTTTCCGTGCGGGTGCGAAGCGTTTTGATGCGTTTTTCACTCATGTGATAAAAAACTGAAGGTTTACAAACAACATCTCCTAGCAACCATCAGTGAAAAACGCAATGCACCCGCGTTTTTCACGCAGCCCCATTCACTTCTATGGGGCCAGGGCTGCATGAAAAACGCAGAATATAGAACATGTTGCGATTTTCACGCAACGCACAAGTGATGCGTGAAAAAAAACGCTCATGTACACAGACCCATTGAAATGAATGGGTCAGGATTCAGTGCGGGTGCAATCCGTTCACATCACGCATTGCACCCGCGCGGAAAACTCGCTCGTGTGAAAGGGGTCTTTATGTTTACTGCAAGAATGCCTTTTTGTTTATTTCTGTCGACAAATTTAGCGGATGTGTGAGAATGTTATCCTGGATTGCAGTGGCCTGCGTGCCATACTTGTTGTTGACAACCTTTACCGGTACTGCTTGCTTTTCAATAAAAACACTATTGATAAAAAAAAAATACATAAATAAAAAGAGTTTATTTTATACAAGTGAAAGTAAATAAAACTATTTTCCTACTAAAAGTAGTAAAAAACCACATGCTTCTATGGTATTGTGTTGTGTTCGCCACAACCCTTTTAACAAAGATAACATGTTATTTACACCTCCCCGTGAACAATGTAAAAAGATGAAAAAGATAAAGGAATTGTTCCTACCCCCCCAAAAAAAAAATGTTAATCAGTAAGACCCATGTACCGCAAAATGGTATCAGTAAAACCACATCTCGTACAACAAGCTTGTATACGGCTATATTGCCGAAAAAATTAATACGTTCTGACACTGCAATGACTTAAAAAATTATTTTGTATGAGCTGTGCTACTATTGGGCAAACGTAATAACTATACTTATTTGATATGGTCATCATCGTACTGACCCATGCATAAAAGTAAAAAGCTAACCGTGTCACACGACGAACGTCATAAGTTTAAAGTGCAAAAAATAGTGCTTTTTTTCCATAACCGCACTCCAGAAACTTCTAAAAGTTAATCTGTTAGGCTTCTTTCAAATTAGCGTTAGGCTTGTCTGACATGCTGTTCCGGCCCACTGCGGTTTTTGCCCGACCACCTCTCGGCATGTTTGCTGTGCTGCGGCCGCATCTCCCGCCCGTATAGTTATGGGGCCGGAGTAGACTTTCAGCAGCACACGTGTGCAAGCGCCAGCACATCACATTACTGTGTAAGCAGGGCAAGTGCTGCTGATGAAAACTGTATGGGGGACAAACGTATTCATATAGAACGGTTTCATCCCTGCTATTCATGTGTTCTTGACTTTCGTTATATATTTCTGATTTGCGCTTTTTTTTTTTTTTACAATAATGTTTTTATTTTTTTCAGATTGTAGGTTTGAGCACCAATATCGATTTTCTTCTCAGTCTCTCTGGACACTCGGCGTTTGAAGCAGGGGATGTACATACTAATTTTATCCCCCAGCATTATAAAGAACTATTTCCTCCTAAGAAGGGGGCCTCCACTGAGATGCTGTGCCAGGCTGCACTAGGTCTTATTCTGAAGGAGCAGCTATTAACCAAAGAGTTTAATCTTCAGTGGGAAGGTTTGTCTTCAGCTGTTCCTTTTTTATTTATTTTGAGACTAGCAGAAGGACCCAGCTTTGCACGGGTATATTTAATCTACTTCACTTGATGGGTGTGTGTGTGTCGTTATCGACAGTGTCCCCCATAAGATATCGACAGTGTCCCCCATAACAGTGAACTCCACAGCCCCCCACCCCTTAACACTGACCCCCCCCTACAGTGCCCAGCCTTCTTAAAATGGGACCTCCACAGCAGCCCATCCCCTTAACTTTGACCTTCACAGCAAGCCGACCCTTTAACAGTGAGTTTCACAGCACCCCACTACTTTGACAGTGACCTCCTCAGGGGCCCGCCCACTTAACAATGACCTCTACAGCACCCCGCCCCTTAACACTAAACTCCATAGGGGACCGTCCCCTTATCTGTGTCCTCCACTCTTCCCTGCCCCCTTAACAGAAACCTCCACAGCTCCCCACTCCCTTAACAGTGACCTCACAGCACCCTGCTTCCTTAACAGGGACCTCCACAGCAGCCTCTCCTTTAATAGTTGCCTCTGCCCCCTTAAGGCTGGATTCACACGTCCATTTAACACGGACGTGAACTGTCTGTGGTAACCTGGGCTGGATTCCTACTTAGAGCAGGAGAGCACGGTGTCATTGGTTGCTATGACGCCGTGCGCTTTCTGCCACCCCTGCAGTACAGTAATATACTGGTATAGATCATAACACGGACGTGTGAATCCAGCCTAACAGTGACCTCCACAGTGCCCGCCCCTTTAACAGTGACCTTCACAGTGCCCGCTCCTTTAACAGTGACTTCCACAGCAGCTGCCCTTCAATAGTGGCCGCTGCCCTATTGCGATATAATATGAAGCATGTGCGATATGCTATATATATTGCGATATATATTTTCTATATTGGATGTTGTTAAACTTTTTTTTTTTTCCTTCAACTTTTTATTTAATAACTATTTAGCCTCCTTAGGGGCTAGAACCCTTGAATAGGACTTCACACTGTCCCTGCTGCCCTGTGCACACAGCAGCAGGGAGCTGACCATAGCCGCCAGGACATCAGTAGTGTCCTGGCTGCCATGGTAACTGATCGGAGCCCCAGCATTGCACTGCTGGGGCTCCTATCACAACTGCCACTGCCACCAATGATGGGGGGGGAGAACCCCTGTGGCCATTGTGCCACCAATGAATGAATGAATAGAAACGTAGCCTGCATGTGCTGGCCATATACCATACTGGGCCTCTAAGACTGCACTCTGCGATCCACCGCAATTAACCCCTCAGGGGTTAATTGCAGGGGGTCCCAGCAGGCAGTCATAGAAGCCGGGTATGGGATTTGGCCGGCACATACAGGCCTATAGGACCTTTCATCAGGTAGCAGCACATAGGGGGCACTTACTATTATATCTGTGCGGGGCTCCGTTCGCCCGCTCTGGCCCCCGTCACATGGTGGGAACACCAGGGAGGAGACATCAGCTTCTCTCCCTGGGCGTTCCTTCTCCCTGCCTGTGACGTTCTGTACTGCCCCGCTCTTATTGGGGACAGTGGCCACAGTCCCTCCCCTCCTCCGCTCCTTCTCCACTGTGCTGGCTCAGGAGAACATGGTATGCGCCGAGAGCGGCGCATACCATGTTCTGCCGCGATATGGCAATATAGACGAAATCTATATCGTGGGCACAAATTCATATCGCATATCGTCTATATCGCCATATGGCCCCACCCCTACCTGCCCCTTTAACAGTGAACTCCACAGTGCCCGCCCCTTTAATAGTGGCCCCTGTCCCATTAACAGTGTCCTCCACAGCGCCCTGCCCCTTTAATAGTGGCCCCTGCCCCCTTAACAATGACCTCCACAGTGAACACCCCTTTAACAGTGACCTCCACAGTGCCCGCTTCTTTAACAGTGACCTCCACAATGCCCACCCCCTTAAAAGTGACCTCCAGGGTCCGCCCCTTTAGCAGTGATCTCCACAGTGTCCGACCCCTTAACAGTGACCTCCACAGTGCCCGCCCCTTAACAGTGACCTCCACAGTGCCCGCCCCTTAACAGTGACCTCCACAGTACCCGCCCCTTAACAGTGACCTCCACAGTGCCCGCCCCTTAACAGTGCCCTCCACGGTGAACACCCCTTACCAGTGCCCTCTACAGTGCCTGCCCCTTTAATAGTGGCACCTGCCCCCTTAACAGTGATTTCCACAGTGCCCGCCCCTTTAATAGTGGCCCCTGCCCCCTTAACAGTGAACTTCACAGTGCCCGCCCCTTTAACAGAGACCTCCACAGCGGCCTGCTCCTTTAATCGTTGCTCCTGCCCCATTAACAGTGACCTCTACAGCAGCTGCCCCTTTAATAGTGGCCCCTGCCAACCTAACAGTGTCCTTCACAGCACCCTGCCCCCTTAACAGTGACCTCTACAGCACCCTGCCCCTTTAAGGCTAGGGCTACATGACAACATGTGTCGCGTGACATTTTGTTGTACCAATGTCGCGCAACAATTTTTATAATGATAGGCTATAGTGTTGCACTGTGACATACTGCGACACGACAGTGGCATGTAGCAGTGTAGTTTTGCCCTATGTTTCGTGCAGCCCTAGCCTAAAGCTCACCTACAGCAGTGAAGAAAAATGGGTGGGTTGTTATAGCAACCTGGAGTAAAACTTGGTGTGTGTGTAGACTGAGGCCTGTGAGCTTCTATTGACTGATAAGGGACATGTGACCGTGTATATGGCAGTTGGGATATGAAGAGAAAGACTTGCAGGCTTGTATTAGCTATAATGCAGGTCATTTTTTGGGAATATCTCAAGAACGGTACGTCCTAGAGAGCTGTGACCCCCACAAGATTTCTTTCCAGGTAGAAAGGGATGTGTATACCAAGTTTCGTTGAAATCGATGGCTGTGTTTTTGTGTGTTTGTGGAACATACATATACACACACACACACACACACACACACACACACACATACAGGGGCGGACTGAGAACCCTCAGGGCCCCCGGGCAAAATAAATCAAGGGCCCCCTTCCAGGCCCCACCCATGCCCTACCTCCAGCCTTGCCCATGTTATACCTCCAGCCACACCTATATCCCGCCTCCACTACCTGGTCACACCGCCATTGTTATGCCTCTGATCCTATCACTACAGAAATACAGGGCACTTACCTATTACGTACAGTGACGTCTTCTTTGATGTAGATGTTTTTTGTCCTCGTCTTCTCCTTTCAGACCTTCAGACCAGACCGCCATGTTGTCGCCATTTTCCATCTCTGCAGTTTAACAAACAAAAATCTTAGTTTACTACTTTTCCATCATTCTCCCATCTTCTGGACAAATCATCCTACTACCCCCGATACTGTGCCGCTGTGCTCCCCAATACTACACTGCAGAAACAGATAATACCCCTGGTAATACTAGTACCACACAGAGCCCCCCATATAAAATACCCATTCTTTGTGGCCTCAGTAGAAGCCCCCATAGTGCCCCATAATAATGTGCCAGTAACACGTGCCTCTCCATGCCACCACATGTGCTAGTAATAAGTGCCTCTCTTGTGCTTCCCCCCATGTGCCAGTAGCCCCCCCCCATATGTGCCAGTAGCCCCCCCCCCATATGTGCCAGTAGCCCCCCCCATATGTGCCAGTAGCCCCCCCCATATGTGCCAGTAGCCGTCTCCCCTTATGTGCCAGTAGCCGTCTCCCCTTATGTGCCAGTAGCCGTTCCCCCTTATGTGTTATTAGTCCCCCCTCATGTGCCAGTAGCCGTCCGCTTTATGTGCCAGTAGCCGTCCCCTTTATGTGCCAGTAGCCGTCCCCTTTATGTGCCAGTAGCCGTCCCCTTTATGTGCCAGTAGCCGTCCCCTTTATGTGCCAGTAGCCGCCCCCTTTAGTGCCAGTAGCCATCCCCTTTAGTGCCAGTAGCCCCCTTTAGTGCCAGTAGCCCCCTTTAGTGCCAGTAGCCCCCTTTAGTGCCAGTAGCCCCCCTTAGTGCCAGTAGCCCCAAGAAAAAAAAAAAAAAAGAACGCTTATATTTACCTCCAGCGATGCGATGCAGGCCTCTTCCGGCCTGTGTCTCGAGCTGTACGGCTCCGGCGGCGCGATGACGTCATCGCGCCGCCTGCATCGGCCTCTGATAGGCTGCCGGCCTAGTGCTGGCAGCCTATCAGAGGAACATGGAGAGAGAGGACATGCCTCTCCCTCCTCTGCTGCTGCACCGCACGGAGATGAGCGCAATGCAAGCGCTCATCTCCGTCCTGATGTTCCCTGCCGCCGCATCTGCCCCCCAGAGCCCCCCATATAAAATACCCATTCTTTGTGGCCTCAGTAGAAGCCCCCATAGTGCCCCATAATAATGTGCCAGTAACACGTGCCTCTCCATGCCACCACATGTGCTAGTAATAAGTGCCTCTCTTGTGCTTCCCCCATGTGCCAGTAGCCCCCCATATGTGCCAGTAGCCCCCCCCCCATATGTGCCAGTAGCCCCCCATATGTGCCAGTAGCCTCCCATATGTGCCAGTAGCCGTCTCCCTTATGTGCCAGTAGCCGTCTCCCTTATGTGCCAGTAGCCGTTCCCCTTATGTGTTATTAGTCCCCCTCATGTGCCAGTAGCCGTCCGCTTATGTGCCAGTAGCCGTCCCTTTATGTGCCAGTAGCCGTCCCTTTATGTGCCAGTAGCCGTCCCTTTATGTGCCAGTAGCCGTCCCTTTATGTGCCAGTAGCCGTCCCTTTATGTGCCAGTAGCCGTCCCTTTAGTGCCAGTAGCCATCCCCTTTAGTGCCAGTAGCCCCTTTAGTGCCAGTAGCCCCTTTAGTGCCAGTAGCCCCTTTATGTGCCAGTAGCCCCTTAGTGCCAGTAGCCCCAAGAAAAAAAAAAAGAACGCTTATATTTACCTCCAGCGATGCGATGCAGGCCTCTTCCGGCCTGTGTCTCGAGCTGTATGGCTCCGGCGGCGCGATGACGTCATCGCGCCGCCTGCATCGGCCTCTGATAGGCTGCCGGCCTAGTGCTGGCAGCCTATCAGAGGAACATGGAGAGAGAGGACATGCCTCTCCCTCCTCTGCTGCTGATCACGACGGAGATGAGCGCAATGCAAGCGCTCATCTCCGTCCTGATGTTCCCTGCCGCCGCATCTGCCCCCAGAGCCCCCATATAAAATACCCATTCTTTGTGGCCTCAGTAGAAGCCCCCATAGTGCCCCATAATAATGTGCCAGTAACACGTGCCTCTCCATGCCACCACATGTGCTAGTAATAAGTGCCTCTCTTGTGCTTCCCCCATGTGCCAGTAGCCCCCCATATGTGCCAGTAGCCCCCCCATATGTGCCAGTAGCCTCCCCATATGTGCCAGTAGCCCCCCATATGTGCCAGTAGCCGTCTCCCTTATGTGCCAGTAGCCGTCTCCCTTATGTGCCAGTAGCCGTTCCCCTTATGTGTTATTAGTCCCCCTCATGTGCCAGTAGCCGTCCGCTTTATGTGCCAGTAGCCGTCCCTTTATGTGCCAGTAGCCGTCCCTTTATGTGCCAGTAGCCGTCCCCTTTATGTGCCAGTAGCCGTCCCTTTATGTGCCAGTAGCCGTCCCCTTTAGTGCCAGTAGCCATCCCCTTTAGTGCCAGTAGCCCCTTTAGTGCCAGTAGCCCCTTTAGTGCCAGTAGCCCCCTTTATGTGCCAGTAGCCCCCCTTAGTGCCAGTAGCCCCAAGAAAAAAAAAAAAAAAGAACGCTTATATTTACCTCCAGCGATGCGATGCAGGCCTCTTCCGGCCTGTGTCTCGAGCTGTACGGCTCCGGCGGCGCGATGACGCCATCGCGCCGCCTGCATCGGCCTCTGATAGGCTGCCGGCCTAGTGCTGGCAGCCTATCAGAGGAACATGGAGAGAGAGGACATGCCTCTCCCTCCTCTGCTGCTGCACCGCACGGAGATGAGCGCAATGCAAGCGCTCATCTCCGTCCTGATGTTCCCTGCCGCCGCATCTGCCCTGGGGACGGGCCCTCTACTGACCACGGGCCCTCGGTCCATGCCCGAGTGCCCTAATGGTCAGTCCGCCCCTGCACACATATATACGTCCTTCTTTATATATATATAGATTACACAGATTGCTAAGAAATTATTTAATATTTTATAGCCCCCCTCCACCATGGCTACGGCCAACATGGTTTTCATTAGGATATGATTCAGCACAGAGGTATATAGAATTTGCTCCTTCTAGGTTGATACCACTGGAGTCTGACAGCTGGATTGACTTACACTGCCACCAATCTCTGGATGTTTCCAGTCTGATTTTGGTCTTATCATTGGTTAGTTGGCAATGTCTGATGCCTCATAGACGAACAGTTGTTCTGCAACATTCATTGAATGATAATTAACATTCTTCTATTTTTCTCTTCTGTAGATAGATCCTCTCCATTTGCATCCAGCAATGGCAGACGAGTGAATTTTCTCTATACCAGGAACCTTTCCTTGATGGATGGAGAAAACAGTAAGTGTCTTATATGTGGGTATGCACATTTGTTTATATATTTTTTTTATTTTTGAAAAACATTTTTATTTCGGGAGATTATTCACATATCAAAATACACATCATGTACTGTACATCGTCAGAAAACAAGTAAGTGAAAAAGAACAGTCGGACTTCAGATGTTCACAAAATATTACAAGGATATTGTCCTATCATACGCCTGATCAAGTCCAATTGAAGAGATCCAAATTCTCCCACAACCCGATTCCCTCCCCCCCCAAATATTTCCCGAATAAATGACGTCATGATAACACATCTGTGTGATTTTTATTAATTCAGCTTGGATGCACCTTCAGAGACCATGTAACTCAGCCTCCCTCCTTTCCACCCATCTCCTACCTGTCTGCATAACACCTCAATCCATCTCCAGATTCCCCAATGTCCCTTTTAGCCGCTCCTCCGAGTACCATTTAGTATCCTTAAATGGCACCATTACCTCCTTTTTTTCCCGTTAAATTCAGTGAGTGAGTAATGAACTTCCTCCACTTGCAGAAAAATCCCTTGGTTGATTTCTCTTTGTTTTTTTCTATGTCCAATCTATCCATATACATGATATATTTCATTGACCCTATTGCCTCTTGTATGGTAGGGATAGTAGGATATATCCAATGCCCGAGTATTGTTTTTTTCACCGCCAAGAGGAATAAATGTATTCCCTTGATTTGCGTGGAGTGGGAAATTTCTCCTTTACTATCAAAGGGAATATAATGAAATATACAGTGTAGAGGTGTAAATTGGAGTTGTATCTCCCAGACTTGCTTTATGTAATCAATAGTCCCCTCCCAGAGGGATTTCAGGTTAGGGCAATTCCATAAACCATGCAATAGGTTGGCCTTTTGCAATAAACACTTGGGACACCATCTAAGATCGACCTGTAATAAAGAATAGATGATTGCTTACCGGACAGATCCCGTGCCACTGCTCGGGACCACTGAACTGAAACTAAAGACCTTCTGTGGGTATTGGAACTGTTAGTTATAATATATTGTCTTTTACAGAGGTGGACATGAAAATCACTTATAATCATGATGGATCATATGACATACAGGTAACTACAAATAACTGAAGAAGCATCCGGTATTCTATGTTTGATCCGGGGAAGCCATGTCTCTCCTGGGATTGTGTGCCTCAATACAAGAAAATATGGAATGATCCCTTTAACCCATACATTTAAATGACATTGTGGAAATTATAAGCAACTATAGCTGTTCATCTCATGATATAACCTTTGGACTTGTATTGTTTTTTTTTGCCACAGATTCATGATAGACTCTTGAACGTGTCTGGAGAACTCGTGAATGAGGGAAATGTAACTTATCTGAAAAGCTCAGTTGATGGAAAATTTTCTAAATCCAAGCTTATTATCATCGATCACAATATACATCTCTTCTCTATGGTAACAGTTATATATTGGTTTTCCATTTGTTTGGGACAAAGCTGCATTGCCCAGAACAGGCACTGCTAAGTGTTCAATGCTCCTGGGTATGGAGCGATGTAAGCAAGGAAGAGGCTTCAGCACTTATCTGAATGCCATAGCCTCTTTAAACCGCTGCTCAAAGGGGATGCCAGTAGTCAGACCACCAACGTTCTCATATTTGTCTATCCTAAGGCTAGGTCGTCAGTATTATTATCACAAAAAGAAAACATTTTTATGCTATTTTCACACTAGCGCCAAGAGAGTCCGTCAGGCTGTTCCGGCGGGTGAACAGCCTGTCATATCCGCCCTGCTGCTAGTTCACGTGTGCCCCCGAACTGCTGCTCTGTCCCCATTGACTATAATGGGGGCGGGGGCGGAGTTCCGGCGAGAGACCGCCGGACTAAAAGTACTACATGTCGTACTTTTACTTTTTTAGACGGAGCGGCACACGTGAACTAGCGGCAGGACAGATCGGACAGGCTGTTCACCTGCTGGAACAGCCTGACGGACTCCCCTGCCCCTAGTGTGAAACTAGCCTAACACTGTTATAAATTGATAGATGTCCAAGATATCCTAGATATCTCATTTAGACCCTATTCACACGTCCGCAATTCTGTTCCTCATTTTGCTGAACGGAATTGCAGACCCATTCATTCTTATGGGGACAGATGATGTCCCACCCGGGTCCACAATTGCGGATCCGCACTTCCGGGTCCGCAATCGCGTTCCCGAAAAAAAATATAACATGTCCTATATAGTGTCGGGGATGTGCGGTCTGCAAATTGCGGAACGCACATTGCCGATGTCCGTGTTTTGCGGATCCATGGATCCGCAAAACACTTGCGGACGTATGAATGGGGCCTTATTCCTCCTCCTTCCAAAAAAAAAACTAAAAAAACTGGAGTGTGTAATAGAGGGACACCTGTCAAGGCATCCTCTGTCACCACTCCCATATGATTGTGACTAAAGCACTTCATATTTAAGTAAAGTGTAAGGACTGAATTTAAAGGGAAGCTGGCAGCTGCACTATGCTGTCCTCACTGAGGGCAGTGTGACGTAGGGACAGACCCAATGATTTCAGTGCTCCTTCACTGCTGTGATGGCAGTCAGTACTTTTACCCTGGGTTCACACCTGAGCGTTTCTGAGACGCGCGTTTTACGCACGTTTTTGTCGCGCATATTACAGCACGTTTTTGCAAATAGGAAACGCGCGTTCGTGACTCTGGAGACCAATTGAAAAAGGCATATCTACACTTTAACGCGTGTTAAACGCGCATTTTACGCGCATTCCCATTGAAGTCTATGGGTGCAAACGCGCGACAAAACGCCCCAAAGAATCTCAAGAACTTCTTTGAGCGTAGGGCGATTTACAGCGCGTGCAAACGCGCTGTAAAACGCTCAGGTGAGAACCATGCCCATAGGGAAACATGAGTTTTCTCCTGTTGAGCGTTTTACAGCGCGTTCGAGCGCGCTGTAAAACGCGCAAGTGTGAACTGAGGGTTAGTGTATTGACCCATTGAAGCTTGCAGTGCACCACAGATGAGTAGGATGCAGCTCACTGCCCCGCCTTCAGACAATGGTTGAAAAGTTTCTTTCCTGTGCACAACACTAAAGGGACCTAGTGGTGGGGGCACAGAGCAGCATCGGACTCTTCTCTCTTGTAGCACTAGCACGCACTGCAGGCTTCGACATGTCAGTACACTATGCTACCCTCAATGAAGACAACATAGTGCAGGTGACAGTATCCCTTTAAATACCGACAGCTGATTTCACCCTTTACCCCTGGAATACAGTGCTTAATAGGTTGGCCAAGACAAGGTATTGAGACTCAAGGCTGAGTTCACATCACCGTTTAGCTTTCCATTCTTCTGATCCGTCAGAAGAACAGGGGGAAAAAAAACAGACAAAAATCTGTTATTTACAGCATCAGTTTGCGCTAAAAGAAACTGATCAGTCTTTTTTTGAGCATGATCAGTTTGCATCATTTTGTTTCACATTTGCGTTGTGAGGATCCGGCGTGCACTTCCGTCGCCGGAAATGCCCGCCGGATCCGTCACAACGCAAGACAACTGAAAGCATATTGAAGACTGATCAGTCTTCAATATGCTTTCAGGTTACCATGGCAGCCAGGATGCTACTAAAGTCCCGGCTGCCATGGAAAAGAAGCAGGGAGTCGGGGGAGAAGCTACTGACATTCCTTGCGGCAGCCGAGGCGCTCCTCAATGACGTCCTGGTCCCTGCGTCGCATGGATCACATAGCTATGTGAACCATGCAACATAGGGACCCGGTGACCTCATCGAGGAGAGCCCCGGCCGCCGCACGGAAGGTAATTAGCTTCTCCCCTGGCTCCCCGCTGCCTTTTCATGGCAGCCGGGACTTTAGTAGCGTCCTGGCTGCCATGGTTACCGTTCTTTAAAGCAAAACGTCGGATCCGGCGATGCGCCGAAACGACGTTTAGCTTAAAGAGGACCTTTCATCACCCTAACAAATGTAAACTAAGTACACATACATGGAGAGCGGCGCCCAGGGACCTCCCTGCACTTACTATTATCCCTGGCGCCGCTCCGTCTGCCGTAGGCTCGGTAACTTCAGCTCTGCGTCTCAACTGGGAGGAGCCTGCCCTTGTTCTCCTGGGCGTCTCCTTCTCCCAGGCTGTAGCGCTGACCAACCGCAGCGCTCAGCTCATAGCCTGGGAGGTTTTCTTCTCCCAGGCTATGAGCTGAGCGCTGCGGTTGGTCAGCGCTACAGCCTGGGAGAAGGAGACGCCCAGGAGAACAAGGGCAGGCTCCTCCCAGTTGAGACGCAGAGCTGAAGTTACCGGAGCCTATACCGGCAGAACGGAGCGGCGCCCAGGGATAATAGTAAGTGCAGGGAGATCCCTGGGCGCCGCTCTCCATGTATGTGTACTTAGTTTACATTTGTTAGGGTGATGAAAGGTCCTCTTTAAAGTCGGGTCCGGATTAATGCTTTTTAATGGGCATTAATTCCGGATCCGTCCTTGGGGCATGTCTTCCGGATTTTTGGACGGAGACAAATCCGCAGCATACTGCGGTTTTGTCAACGTCCAAAAAACGTTAACATTCTGAATGGAAGACATCCTGATGCATCCTGAACGGATTTCTCTCCATTCAGAATACATTAGGATAATCCTGATCAGTATATTTCCGTCCTAGAGCCCCGAGGACGGAACTCTAGGATGGAAAGCAAAAACGCTGATGTGAAAGGGGCCTTAGGCTATTTTCACACTAGCGTTAGCAGGATCTAGCAGGCTGTTCTGGCAGGTGAACAGCCTGCCGGAGCCGTACTAAAGAAGCCCACGATGTTTGGCCTGCTGCGACTGCATCACCGACCTGTCCCCATTAAACTGAATGGGGCCAGAGCGGACTTCCGGTGGCATTCATGGGCTAGTGTTAGTACGGATCCAGCAGGCTGTTCCCCTTCCGGAACAGCCTGCCAATGATAGTGTGAAAGTAGCCTTACTTCTGTGTGACACTTTCTCTCATCAGAAATAACTGATCTATGCCGGAAGTGACACAAACTGATCAGTTTTTTTTCTTTTCTTCTGACGGATCAGAAGAAGGAAAAGCTAAACGGTAATGTGAACTCCGCCTAATGGATATATACAGAACACTCTTTTTCTCTTCATCCTGCAGGACGGTAGTGTGCAGCTGGGTATACCTGTTCCAAAATATCTGTCAGAAGTGAGCACATCAGGGAGCCAAGGAGGGGCGATAGCTCCAATGACTGGTACTATAGAAAAGGTAATATCCCTTTTATATATGTATATAGAGGATGTTACATGTAAGAAATCTAGTGGCACTGGCTGAAGTGACTTGTATCCATCAGATTGTAATTTCTATCATTATACGGCTCCATTCACACTGCATATTCTAGGTTCCATTGGACTTACTGTCACTCTGAGCAGCAAGAATACCACAGTCTGCACCCCTTTTCTTTCGTCATTAAAGTCAGTAGGTGTCAATTTGGACTTAAGGTTATCCATATCAAAATGGATGGTGCTAAGCTTTGATGACCACATTATACATTGCAGACATGCCACAAATGTGAACAGAACTATACTGCGTGTCCAGCTTCTTTTTATGCCATGCATTTATTATATTCTGTGTGTCTGCAGGTGTTTGTAAAAGCCGGTGATAAAGTAGAAGCTGGAGATCCTCTGATGGTCATGATTGCTATGAAAATGGAGGTAAATGTTAGGAAATCAGTGACATGACCATCCGCTAAAACAGCTGAACAGTGTCGACATCACCTCAATGTAGAGTTACCTGTACTGAATGTCTTTTTCGATCCCTATGGGTATACATGTTGTGATTTATGATGCTGACACCCGTATGTTTGTGCTTTAGGGTTAGTAGTACCAATGGGCTTTTAGGGAGGGGTCTGTGATCCGTGTGTATTCCCTGACGAGTGGTTGAAAAAAATCTGTGTACCTTTCACCTGCTTATTTAGTGAAAGTGTTAGCTTAGTTTTAAACCTATTCTAAAATGGACACATTATTAAAGGGGTTATCCAATCCTAGAAACTGTCCCCCAATATGCCCAGGCCCCTTACATTGAATATACTTACCTGGCTCCCCGCGCCGCTCCTAGTCCCCGCACCGCCGCTTCTCCTTGTGCACGGATGAAAACATCTGGTGTCGGGAGGGGGCAGCACAGGGAGAAGCGGCGGTTCGGGGACCAGGAGCGGTGCGGGAGTTAAGTATATTCAATGTGAGGGGCCCAGCATATTGGGGCACATTTTATAGAATTGGATAACAGCTTTAAAAAAACACTAAACACAGAAAAGGCACACACAAAAAAAATAAAAAAAATCCCAGCACCTCTTACCTTAAAGCAGGGATGCTCAACCTGCGGCCCTCCAGCTGTTGTAAAACTACAACTCCCAGCATTCCCTTCTGCAGGCTGATAGCTGTAGGCTGCCCAGGAATGATGGGAGTTGTAGTTTTGCAACAGCTGGAGGGCCGCAGGTTGAGCATGCCTGCCTTAAAGGATTTGAGTGCAGACTTAAAGGGGTGTTCAGAAATTTTTGTTTTAACTTCATGTTCTCCCTAGCATTAATACTTAATAAAATCTGAATCTCTCCCCAGCACTGTATAGCATACAGTCTCTGTGGTTATAGAGCGCAGAGAGCAGGCCATGAACGTGTTATCAGTGATGACTGAAATGCCGATTTGGGGAAACAAAAGTACCCCTTTAATCAGTGGCCTGAACTTGTGCCCAAAAGAAATGTGCTATACCCACTGTGGGCAGCAGCATTGTACATCCTAACGTGCATATGCCACCCACTGGCCTCTCTATCGCACATGCAGTGAACACATTCCCAGTAAGTGGCGCATGCGCATTAGGATGAATGATGTAGTTGCCACGGTGGGTATCTTACAGAGTATACCCGGGCTGGCTGTAGATTTCAAATGCTCAGGATAGTGATGGATAGTCACAAGGATACTGGGCAGGCTAACTGCTATAGAGGGGAGGAGTTTTTGCTGAATAACACCAGGGGGCCTGGCCGCTTGCAAAGCTTATTTGTATATGGCATAGACTTCATTTTTAGAACATTAAAGCCACAGAAATGGCAAAATAAGGTACCATGTACTATCTGTGGTGTGACCCACTTCTCCTAAGGGCTGCGTGTACCGCCCTTTCTGTGCAAATTGCGGTCCCCAATGCACGGACACCATCCGTGCGGCTGCCACAGACAGATGCAGACCCATTCATGATCCGTCCGCACCGCAAAAAAAACCACGTTCTACAGCGCACCTTCCAGATTGAGGACCCATTCAAGTGAATGGGTCCACATACGTGATGCAGTGCACAAACGGCCCGAGCCCGTATATTGCGTTCCCGCTGTTTGCGGGCCACAATACGGACCCCTCCAGCACATGTTCGTGTTTATGAGCCTTTAGTAGTTGAACCAAGAACATTTGTAGGGCTAGCTCAGCTGAATGTAAATTATTGATTTGATTGTTCATGGGTTAGAAAAAGTACCTTTAATTCATATGCAAATGAGCGGTTAAGAGCACCTAGTATGGACCCAATCCACTCTGTGCACCCTTGCTTCTCCTTCCTCTGCCAATCCCTACCTCTTTTTGATTGACAGGGCCAGGAGAGATAACTATGCAGGAACCTGGCCCTTTCAGTCCAGGAGAATGAGGGACTGGCAGGCGAAGGGTGCATAGCGTGGCTTGAGCAATTAGCTGCTCATTTGTACACGGTGGTAGCCTCCCTTTAAAGGGCTTGTCTCACAAAAAAAATCATTACCTATCAGCAGTATAGAGGATAAATGTATAGGTAGAACAGGGATCCCTGCACACTGCCGCTGAAAGTCGATGGGGCTGAGAGAGAGTCAAGTACAGCGTACTAGTGAATTTTCTAGCGGTCACACTCCCAGTGACCATACATTTATCAACTATCCTGTGGAGATAGTAAATGTGAAGACACTGAATTAGTATAAAAGCTAGTCCAGTGTGTACTTCGTATGGCAGAAAATTCATACACCCATCTGTTAATAACTAGGCGTGTAGAGACACCATTATTCGTTTTTAATATACATTTTCTCTTAATATCTATTTATTTCTCACAGCACACAATACGAGCACCCAAAGCCGGCACCATCAAAAAGGTTTACTTCAAAGAAGGCGTCCAGGCCAGCAGGCACGCTCCGCTTGTTGAGTTTGAAGAAGAAGCGGATTCAGAATGATTTCCATGAAATATCCTCCTCTTGTGTTATTGCAAGATTTCTGACAATATTGGTTCTATCTGGCTGTTACTTTATGTTTCTGTTTTACAAACAGAAGACCAAGGAAGAAACGGACTATTGATTTGTAACACTACCTGATTCTCTGATCTCAAGACGTCAGCTCAAGGCATGTAAAGGACACTCCAGGAAAAAGCCTGATATATCACGAGACTATCTTGGTCATGCATCACCTCATGGAGGCCTGCACTAGGTAGAACACGGTGTATTCGTTTTATATACCAGCTGCCAAGCAGAAAATAATGCAGGATTTCATGCTACATGCGTGCCTCACATCTGTCCTGATAGAGGACATCAACCATAGATTACTTCTCGATGGATTACTCCATTCAAGTGGCTTCCGATCGGCTGCTTGGTTCCCATTAATCCAGGCATCCTCAAACTGCGGCCCTCCAGATGTTGTAAAACTACAACTCCCAGAATGCCCTACTGTAGGCTGATACCTGTAGGCTGTTCGGGGCATGCTGGGAGTTGTAGTTTTGCAACAGCTGGAGGGCCGCAGTTTGAGGATGCCTGCATTAATGGAACAGAGTGCAGTGCAGAAACCGTGTGATGTGCTGTAGGGAGTGATTACTGGGTGTCTGTGGGTACAGGGAATCTGTCACCCCGATTTTGGACTATTATCTACAGTAATACTGCAGATATGGAGTCCAGATCGCTATTTTATATTTTCCTATTGCCCCATTCTCCTGCTGTCAGTGCTCAGAGCTGCACTGAAATACATAGTCAGGACTGCTGTGCATGCGCACGAGTCCTCTCCATTATGTAAGCACAGCACAGCAGTCTGGACTGTAATTTCAAGTGCTGACGGCGAGGCACTGGGGGTAGGAGCAAAATAAAAAATAGTGATCTGGTCTCCTTATCTACAAATTTAGACATGTATTATACTGTACATTATAATCCAAAATCAAGGTGACAGGTTACTGTTGGCGCAAGTATGTGATTATTTTATGGTCGGTGCCATGTGGCTGGCATAGTTCTACGGGTAATTTGTGTGGCATGCACAATGTAATAGGCCATTCCATTTAGATCAGGGGTAGGCAACCTCCGGCACTGCAGCTGTTGCGGAACTACAACTCTCAGCATGCATACTTACGCTGCTCGTCTCTGAACTCCCATAGAAGTGAATAGAGCATGCTGGGAACTGTAGTTTCAGAACAGCTGGGGTGCCGAAGGTTGCCGACCCCTGATGCAGATGGTAATACTAATTGGCCAACAGTATATAGGCAATTCACAGAAATATTTGCCAAGTGGCACCTCTGTATAGGTACTAAGATTTTCCCAATAAAACTGTGGAATTCCCTCTTTGACCGTAGCTTTCAATTTCTGTTACTGTTCTTTAACCACTTCAGCCCCCCTAGCTTAAACCCCCTTAATGACCAGACCACTTTTTACAATTCTGCACTACACTACTTTCACCGTTTATTGCTCCGTCATGCAACTTACCACCCAAATGAATTTTACCTCCTTTTCTTCTCACTAATAGAGCTTTCATTTGGTGGTATTTCATTGCTACTGACATTTTTACTTTTTTTGCTATTAATCAAAAATTACCGAAAATTTTGCAAAAAAATTACATTTTTCACTTTCTGTTGTAATTTTTTTTTTTTTTAAACTACATTGCTATATCAATTTTTCGCAAAATTTATTGTTCTACATGTCTTTGATAAAAAAAAATCCGATAAGTTTATATTTATTGATTTGGGTAAAAGTTATAGCGTTTACTAACTATGGTGCAGCTCTGACTTTCTGAGCACCTGTCATGTTTCTTCAGGTGCTAGAATGTCAGGATAGTATAAATACCCCCCAAATGACACCATTTTAGAAAGAAGACACCCCAAAGTATTCGCAGAGGGGCATGGTGAGTTCATATATCATTTCAATTTTTTTCACAAGTTAGCAGAAAATGACACTTTCTGAGAAAAAAAAAATAATAATAAAGTTTCCATTTCTGCTAACTTCTGGCAAAAAAAATAAAAATTCTCCCACGGACTCACTATGCCCCTCAGTGAATACCTTGGGGTGCCTACTTTCTGAAATGGGGTCATTTGTGGGGTGTGTTTACTGTTCTGACATTTTGGGTGGGGCTAAATTGTGAGCAGCCATGTAAAACCTAAAGGTACTTGTTGGAATTTGGGCCCCTTTGCGCACCCAGGCTGCAAAAAAGTGTCACTCATGTGGTATCGCCGTACTCAGGAGAAGTAGGGCAATGTGTTTTGGGGTGTATTTTTACATATACCCATGTTGGGTGAGAGAAATATCTCTGTAAATTGACAACTTTGTATAAAATTTTTTAAAAAGTTGTCGTTTACAGCGATATTTCTCACACAAAGTATGGGTATATATAAAAATATACCCCAAAACACATTGCCCTACTTCTCCTGAGTACGGCGATACCACATGAGTGACACTTTTTTGCAGCCAAGATGCGCAAAGGGTCCCTAATTCCAATGAGTACCTTTAGGATTTCACAGGGCATTTTTACTCATTTGGATTCTCACGCTTTAGGACCCCTAAAATGCCAGGGCAGTATAAATACCCCACATGTGACCCTATTTTGGAAAGAAGACACCCCAAGTTATTCCGTGAGGGGCATGGTGAGTTCACAGAAAAAAAAATTTTTTGGGCATAAGTTAGCGGAAATTGATATATATATATATTTTTTTTACAAAGTCTCATATTCCACTAACTTGTGACAAAAAATAAAATTTTGCATGAACTCACCATACCCCTCACGGAATACCTTGGGGTGTCTTCTTTCTAAAATGGGGTCACTTGTGAGGTTTTTGTACTGCCCTGGCATTTTAGGGGTCTCCGCAATCATTACACGTATGGCCAGCATTAGGAGTTTCTGCGATTCTCCTTATATTGAGCAGACGGGTAATGAGATTTTCTTTTTGCATTCAGCCTCTGCACTGAAAAAAAAAAAAACGACACAGATTTTTTCATTCGTATCGATCATCATGGATCAAAAAATCTCTGCCAAAATCAGTGACTGCGGTGCGGTGGGCTGGGCGCTAGCTACCTAACAAGTAGCTAACTAACTGGTGGTGATAAGGGACCCTTATGCCCCATTCACACGTCCGCAATTCTGTTTGCGGGACGGAATTGCGGACCCATTCATTTCTATGGGGACAGACTTTGTCCCGCTCGGATCCGGAATTACGGATACGCGCTTCCGGGTCTGCACTTCCGTTCCGCAAAAATATAGAACATGTCCTATTCTTGTCCGCAATTGCGGACAAGAAAAGGCATTTTCTATATAGTCCTGGCAATGTGCGGAAAGCACATTGCCGGTGTCCGTATTTTGCGGATCCGCAAAACACATATGGACATGTGAATGGAGCCTTACAGGGGGGTGATCAAGGGGTTAACAAGAGGTTATTAAGTGACGGGGGGGTAGTGTAGTGTGGTGCAACTTTACATAGCTACCTGGTCCTCTGGTGGTCGATCCCAGCAAATGGGACCACCAGAGGACCAGGTAGCAGCTATATCAGACGCTGTTAACAAAACAGCGTCTGATATACCTCTTTGATGCGATTTATTTCGCATCTACAGCCTGCCAGCGATTAATCATCGCTGGCAGGCTGCAGTATAACTGGTGAGACGCGCGCCACTGTGAACGCGCGCGCGTTCACAGCAGATCTCGGCTCTCGCGAGATGACGCGCCGATGCGTCGAGCCAGAGTAAGATGACCGCCCCGCAGGTCCTCATGTGGTTATGACCGCCCCGGCGGTCCTCATGTGGTTAAATAAAAACAGAAGAAATTGTATTACTCAGTAAACAAAAGGGCCAGGTTTACAGCTGGATGATAATCTCGTCGTTTTAAAGTGTTCCTCTGATAATAAATGAATTTCCATAAATCATCACACTCGGAATGAACTGATGAAATCCATCTACAAAAAGTGGAAGGCTTTTCAGCATCACTAAGAGATTAGGGTACGGTTGGCAATAGAAGTCTAGGGTGAGGGCAGGAGCAGTACAACACAGGGGATCCCATGTCTCTCAGTGGCACACTATCAGACCCAGCACCATCATATAGCAGTAATGAGCAGTGTAGCTGTGAATCCAGCACGGGATGAGAGGAAATTTCCTAGCATCAGCAGCAGAGTCTGTCTTAGTCTGGAGCAGCTGCCTCCTCCTTGTTCCCTCTTCCAGGAATTCTGTGGGAAGCATTTAATGTGATATGTCAGTTGGGGCTCATGCACACGGCTGTAGCCGCTTTTGTGGTCTGCAAATTGAGGATCCGCAGAACATGGATACCGTCTGTGTGCTTTCAGCTTTTTGTGGAATGGAACTTCCAGGCCTCTACAGAACTGTCCTATCCTTGTCTGCAAAACAGCCAAGAATAGGACATGTTTTATTTTATTTTTGCGGGGCCATGGAACGGACATACAGATGCGGACAGCACACGATGTGGTCTCCTCATTTTTTGCGGCCCCATTAAAGTGAATGGGTCTGCATCTGAGCCGCAAAAAATGTGGATAGGATGCGGACCAAAACCATGGTTGTGTGCATGAGTCCTAAAGGTGAGATGCATTTAGCGTGTATTCAGAGTGAAGAGTTTATGGAAAAGGGGGGTGGAAAGGCTCTCTGTATTTCTTCGCTTGTACTATTCATTTAGGCCTCTTTCACACGAGCGTGTCCGGATTAGGTCCGGATGCGTTGCGGATGCGTTCAGTGAAAACTGTGCGATTTCACAGGCAAAGCCATTCAGTTTTGCCTGCGATTGCGTTCAGTTGTTCAGTTTTTTCCGCGCGGGTGCAATGCGTTTTTCACGCGTGTGATAAAAAACTGAAGGTTTACAAACAACATCTCCTAGCAACCATCAGTGAAAAACGCATCGCACCCGCACTTGCTTGCGGATGCTTGCGATTTTCCCGCAGCCCCATTCACTTCTATGGGGCCTGCGTTGCGTGAAAAACGCAGAATATAGAACATGCTGCGATTTTCACGCAACGCAGAAGTGATGCATGAAAAACAACGCTCATGTACACAGCCCCATTGAAATGAATGGGTCCGGATTCAGTGCGGGTGCAATGCGTTCACGTCACGCATTGCACCCGCGCGGAAAACTCGCTCGTGTGAAAGGGGCCTTATAGAAAGTTATTTATATTTGGAGGTACACCTGTATATATCTGTATACCTGTATAACCTTGGCTCTGTACAAGACAACATGGCTAATACAATTCCTGATCTAATACAATGGGGGGAGTTCATCGTGGGAATAGTTGAAGCCAGTTTTGCTTGAGTCTCTGTTCTTGTACTTTATGCCATATTTTTCAAATATCACGTTTGATAAATCTTTCTAAACACTTTTGTCTAGAAAAGCTACCCCAGTTCTCCTAATCCACCCTTCTACTGGAGTGAGATTGCAACTTTTTGTGCACTTTTTTTTTAAAAAAGTGAAACTCACTAACATAGCTAACCATACTCCCTTCCCCACCCATATTTCAAAACTGGAGTGAGTGTTGTAAAACTGAAAAAATTCACAGAATTTTTGCGCAAGTGTTAAACAGTCACAAAAGCCTTATTTTGCTACTTTTTGAAGCCAGAATTCTGTAGTAAAGGCACAACGGACAAAGATAGTACTGTTCTATCAGGGGCCAGCTGTTTCCTTCCACAAAAAACGGAAAGCACACAGACGTCATCCGTATTTTTTGCGGATCTGCAAAATACATACGGTCGTGTGCATGAGGCCTAAGTTAAACACCAAACCTATATCCCCACCTATAATCAACCCATATATACCATAGAATAGAACACCAATAGAAGTATATGTGGTTCAATAATAAATAAGCTAATCACACATTCATCATGATTATAGTATCACATTTTTATTAAACATATATTGCAGACAAGATTGGCATACACAAATAAATTAAAAACAGTTAAAAACACCTACACAGTGGTGATGAACGAACGGCAGGATAAGCATCATAAAGTGCAAAAAGTATTCTTAGGGAGGTACTATAAAGTGCAGATTCAAGAGTTCAAACATGAGTATGATACACACAGCCTAATGGTATGGCTATGAAGAGTACAGATCAAATAACGTGAAAGAGGCCAGACCACCACCACGCCCCAACCCCTTAATCCTCATTCTACAAAGCATTCTTTATTATGAATGCTATTATTTTCCCTTATAACCATGTTATAAGGGAAAATAATAAATTATCCAGAATACTCAACTCGAGTTTGGGTCTCGGTCTGGGTACCAAACATGGCGATTTTTCCAACGCGCGTGCAAAACGCATTACTAAAGTTTGCACACGTGCGGAAAAATCGCGCTTATTCCCGCAACAACACCCGCATCCAATCTGGGCGTCAAACGTGACGCCGTGTGAAAGATGCCTTTGGGGAAAGTGATTTAGTCTTGAGCGAATTTGTTCAAAAACTTTGTTGTTAACACTGTTTCCGTACAGCATTAAAATGTATGGGCTCCATGTAGCCAAACTTCGTCTCGGCCAAAGTTGCGCGAGACTGGTGAAGTACTACGGTATTCTGAAAATAGGAATCTGAAGTCGGCTTTGCAACTGGCTGGTACCTCGGTACCAAAACCCACTTCGGATTCCTATTTGAGTAAAAAAATAATTTATTCAGATAACTGGTTGGCTTACAGTTGATACCAGAGCACAGTCTACTGCAGGGATGGTGAACCTCTTAGAGACCGACTGCCCAAACTGCAAGACAAAACCCACTTATTTATCGCTAAGTGCCATAACGGCAATGTAACCTGAATACCAATATAGTATATGTTCCATGTACTTTATCAGTTAGCTATAATAACCTGCCTACATTCAACGTGCTGCCTGTGCTGTTCATAGTGCGCCCTGCGCTGATGAACGGCAGGAAAAGTCTAAGGCAAATTGGTACACCATACCCACCATAGACTGTGCTATCAAAGGCCAGTTGTTCCGTTCCGCAAAAAACGGAAAGCACACGGACGGCATCCGTACTTTTTGCGGATCCGTTTTTTTTGTGGACCACAAAATACTGAAAAAGCCATATGGTCGTGTACATGAGCCTTAAGGCTGAGTTCACTATATAACTTTCCATTTTTCTGATGTCAGAAACACAGAAAAAAGACGGATCCGTTATTTTGAGCTACAGTTATGATCAGTTTGTGTCACTTCTGTCAGAGATCAGTTATTTTTGCGTGCATAACTGATACTCAAAGAAAGACGGATCGGTTATTTTTAGTACAAGCTGATGCTGTTTTTTTTATTTTTTTTCTGTTCTTCTGGTGGATTAGACGAAGGGAAAGCTAAACAATGATGTGAACTCAGTCTAAGGCTAGATGCAGACGTCCGTTAAACCCGGACGTGAGCAGTCCGTGGTAATGCGGGCTGGATCTGTTCTTTACACCCGGAGGGCATGGCGTCATTGGTTGCTATAACGCCGTGTGCTCCCTGCCGCCGCTGCAGGATAGTAATACACTGGTATAGATCATACCAGTGTATTACTCTAGTGCAGCAGCGGCAGGGAGCGCACGGCGTCATAGCAACCAATGACGCCATGCGCTCCGGCTGTAAAGAACAAATCCAGCCTGCATTACCACGGACTGCTCACGTCCGGGTTTAACGGACATCTGCATTTAGCCTAAGGTGTGAAACATGTGTATTCAGTCCAGGAAACCCACTTTGTGTGATGGCTGTGTTTCCCGGACTGAACACTGCTCCTCTGACGTGAACTCCTGCCTGACTGCGAGTCTACTAAACTGTATGCACATAGGGGGACAGTTATCCTTTGGCGTCTTGCACATGAGCGTATTTGCAATCCGTATATGGTCCGGATTTTATGTCCCGGAAACCGCAGCTAATATTAAAGAATAGAGCTGTTCATATGGGCGTATAATGTCCGTCAGTATTTGAAATCCGCAGCATGTCCCAGTTTTCAAACTAGACACATCACAGTCTATGGGAATGCATCAAAAATTCAAGGACGGAGTAATACGCATATAAATCCGGAAGCCATACTGATGACAATGCTGATGGTGTATCATCAGGAATCCGTGCGTAATCCAGAGCCAGAATACAGACGGATTTCAATACACTCATGTGAAAGCGGCCTATGAGATTGTTTTTGTGTCGCTTGGTTTTGCATTGTGTGGTTGCACCAAATGCATGAAATGTTGCAGAGTTTTCCTGTATTTGGCACAACTGCATTGTGTTGTGTGACTTAGTCGTAAAAAATACACCACAGGGTTGCCTGGCGCAGACTGCAACTTTTTTGCGACATTTCCAAGTGTCACAGTTAATAAATGTGCCATAATCCAGGTCTAATCTCACTTTCCTGCCTTAAACCCAGACCACTTTGAAAAGTGGCGTGGCTCCTAAATGTCGCTCAAAAAAAAGGTGCAAACGTGACATATTTACGCCAAAAACCAGATGTATCTGGTTTGATAAATGTCCCCCATAATGACTATAGTTCAGTAGACCTGCGGTCAGGCAGGAGCACGCAGCATCATAAATCATTTTGATGCTGTGAGTTCACTTGAGGGGAGCAGCGTTCAGACCCGGAAATACAGCCGTCACACGGAGCATGTTTCCTGGACTGAATACGCTCGTGTGAATTTGAAGAAAATGCTTTTCATGTGGGTTTCTGGCCATTTCCACATTGGAGGTTTCCCGTTGCCTGTGAATATTGCTTTGCAACTCAAGGTGAGTAAATGCCATAGAGAGGTCTGCCAAATCTTTTTCCCCATGCTATTGTGGTGCTGCTAGGGCCCACGGGGGACCCCTAGATAAGGAATATTTTTAGTGTGAGAGATCATTGCAATTCCCTAAAATATTTAGTACAATTCACAAAAGTTATTATTTGTAATCACTTAGATTATGAGCCCCATTGGGGACAGAGTGATGACAATGTCTGTAAGGCGCTGCGGAATATGTCAGCGCTATATATGTGTGTAAAATAAATAAATCACTTTGAATGTTAATGTAATGCATAGCACAGGACTTAGTTTCGAGAAATGAAAGCTGTGCCAGATGTGAACTAGGGTTAGGATTATGTGAATGTAGCTAAATTCTCATGCACATGATTGTATTTTGGGTCTGCGTCTGATCCGCATTTCTGTGGGTTCGCAAAAAATACTGATATCATCCTTGTGCAGTCCACATCCGTGTGGAAGTTCTGCAAAATATAGAACATATATTCTTGTCCGTTTTTTGGCCAATAGCCAGTTCTAGTGAATGGAGCGAGTAAATGTGGCGTGCACACGGATGGTATCTGTATTTTGGGAACTGCAAAACGGATATGGTCGTGTGCAATAGGCCTAAAACAAATGGTCCCAACCTATTTTTTTGGTTTGATCATTTACTTCACTGTCATCCAAGAAAAATACTAGTGTGGCCATGCAGTATTTCTCACTGTGGTATTAGAGTATCACATTATTCAGTATCCCTGCATCTGGTACAACTGGCTCGTCTCCTACACACGTTACTTCTGGATCACAGGTCACACAGCCAGTTGAGGTTTTTGTTAAAACTGAGGTTTATGGGTGGAAAAAGCCGCAAATATTAGCATAAAATCTGTTTTTATTTACTAGTTGCTTATATAGTGCAACACTATACAGATACCCACGACAGGGAAGTCACTACGCAAGCGCTGGCAGTTTGCAGTGAGGAGAACACATGCTCTTTTCCAACAGCTGATCGGCGGGGCTGCTGGCAGTCAGGCCCCCGCTAATCTAATATTGCAAAAGTGGACAACCCCTTTAAATACAGTGGAAGTAGGTGACAGATTTCCTTTATGGCTCATGCACATGAATGTATTTTTGGTCCGCATGCAATCCGCATTTTTTGAGGGTCGAATGCAGACCCATTCACTTCAATGGGGCCGCAAAAGATGCAGACAGCACTCCGTATGTCCGTTCCGCGGCACCATAAAAAAATAGAACGTGTCCTATTATTGTCCATTTTATGGATACGACAGTTCTATAGAGGACGGGACATTCCGTTCTGCAAAATGCGGAAAACATGCGGCCGGGATTGTTGTTTTGCGAATCTGCATTTTGCGGACTGCAAAAACATCAACAGCCATGTGCATAGCCCTTAAAGAGGACCTTTAGAATTTTTTTTTTTTTTAGTTTAGATAAATACCTTTCCTTGCGGGGTACCACCCTGCCTGTTTTTTTTTCAAATATCGGTCCTACGTCCCCTGCAGTTTTCCCAGCATCAGTACAGGGAGGAAGGGAGAAAGAGACGTCAAGGTTTCTCAAAGGGCGTCTCCTTCCCCTGCGGTCCAATCACAGCGGAGAGCGTCACAGCCAGGGAGAAAGAAAAGCTCACCTTCTTCCTGCCAGTGGACGCTCTCCACTGTGATTGAACCGCGGCACAGCCAAGAAGAAGGCGACGCCCATTGAGAAACCCTGGCGTCTCTTCCTCTCTGTACAGACGCTCAGGATTAACATACTGAGTGGGAAACCTGCAGGGGGGCTTAGGAGCGATATTTAAAAAAAAAAACAGGCAGGGTGGCAGCATTAACGGTGGGGGTGGGGGGGCTGGGGTCGGTATTTATCTCAATTAAAAGGGCTCGTGCACACGCAATACACAGTGTGAAAAGGAGGCACAGAACCCCATGGAAGCACTACGGAGTGTTTCTTTTTTGCAGCGCGGACCGTCGGAAGCAGATCACGGACCCCATTTAAGTGAATGGGTCCTATGGTTGGTGCCCGTGCATGGCGGACCACAGTCCTCAACATGGGACTGGCCGGCATACATTGATGTGTATGAGGCCTAAGGGTCATGGGATAACCTGTTTAAAGGGGTTGTCCAGTCATATATATTGATAACCTGTCCTCAGGATAGGTCATCAATATCTGATCGGCAAAGGTCCGACACCCCTGCCGATCAGCTGTTTGCCGCTCCCTGGTCTTTACGTGACGCCTCCTGTAGAGAAGCATTTACTCCATTTACTTGAATGCAGCGAGTACTTGTGTTATACTGCACTTCTTCAAACAGTTGATCGGCAGGGGTCCCAGGTATCGGACCTCCACTGATCAGATATTGATGACCTATCCTGAGCATAAGTCATGAATATATATGGTCGGACAACCCCTTTAAGCTGGCCACACACATTAATGTCAGCCGAACCCGCCGTTTTTGGTGGGTCCGGCCTACCATCTAATGTGTATACAGGCCTCCGGACTCGCAGATGTTGGGGGAGAAAAGGATCTGGCTTACTCCCCTCTCCACATTTATAAGGCATGGTGGCCAAAGGTGCCTGTTTGGGATAGACTGGGGAGAAAGCTGTCTGCCTAAGACCTCGTTCTCATTTCCGTTTTTCACTGACGCGTGCTGTCCGCATTTTCCACGGACAGCACACGTGCCTGTTGATTTAATGTGTGTGTTCACACAACAGTATTTTTTTACTGACTGTGGGTCAGTGAAAAAATCACTGAGACATGCACTACTTTGGTCCGTGATGCAGACCACCACACGCTCATTATAGTCTATGGGTGTCTAGGGCATCCGTGTTGCGCCCTTGTTTGATCTCTTTTACACGTATCATTGGTAGGAGATGCTCTGGAAATTCATTTAAAGCCCCATTCACACAACACAGTTTTGGTCAGTGATTGTGAGCCAAAACAAGGAGTGGAACCTACACAGAGATACGGTATAAAGCCTGCTTAAATCAAGTGCTTAAATCAGTGAAGCTGCACCTGGTTTTGGCTCACAATCACTAATGCAAACACTAATGTGTGAATGAGGCATCAAGCTGAGCAGTGTCCGTGGAAAAGGGTGACACACAGACCAAACACAGAAATCTTCACGGATGAAACAGGGACTGATTTTTTTTTTACAGACGTCAAACGAACACGGAAATGTGAACAGGGCCTAACGCAGCTATCAAATGCGTATAGAAAGCGTCTGACTCAAGAAACACAGTATGTGTGTCTGCTGCAACTCCTGGGCCGACCGCGGCTCCCCTGACCCAATCTGTATCATAATCATTTATGGTGGTCTCTGATTGCGGTGCTAACGCAGTGTACCCCATCATCACATGAGTACATTGCAGTAGCCCTGCAATTAGATATGAACTGACTATCATAAATGACTATGATCGTTCAGGTCAGGGGAGCCACAGTCAACCCGGGAGATGAGGCTAACACACGGATCGTGCTTCCCGGCCGATCACGGTTGTGTGCATGAGCCCTTAGACTGGGCGAGGGGCGCAGCTATAGGGGAGGCGGCTGCTGTGGGGCCCACCCAGGAGGAGAACTAAAAGATTTTATTGTCAGGGTCCCCTCAGCAGTATGATTGTATACTGTGACACTGTAGGAAATGGACGGTGGGGCAGTCAGGCCTCATCTGAGAGCGTGATCTTGACTAGCCTCAGGAGTGGGGGTTGCGAAGAAGTTGCTTGGAGGGGAGGGGGGGGTCATTCAAAAATTTGCTGTGGGGCCCAGTCATTTCTAGTTACGCCGCTGGACTGAAGTTTAAACCCATGTGTCAGCCCCTGTAATTCCACTGGACAGAGGTGGCAGTGATCGGGAACAAGCCATTTGTTCCTGAGCACAGCGGCACAGGCAGTTATCATCTCCTCTGTATGGGATGAACTACGCTCGTTCATCCCCATAAGTTCCACTGATTTTTGGCAGCGTGTCCGTGTTCACAGAGATCTGCTACTGACAACCGATGGTTTTAGGTGCCGCATAGAAGATGTGCTCATCAGAGGGTGATCGGCCACAGCTTTTACATGGGGCAATTATCGGGAACATGTATTGATCCCTGAAATAGTTTTGATCCTTGGTCCATGTTAAAGGGCCCTAACCGTCAAAAAAAGATGTCCGCTATTGAGCCTGGATTGTTAAAGGGGTCCTCTGGCCCGGCTCCTTCCCAGTGTCCAGTTGCAGGGGTCAGTGTGATGGACACACCAGGTGTATAGGTAGCAGTTACCACAGGGTAGAGGGCATTACTTTTCATGGCTGGTACTGTAGCAGATAACTTCCCATCCAGCAGCAGGGAATGTGCTCTAACCCATGACACTGCTGTGTGGGGCTGGCACTGCCCTGTCCCTCTCTCCGCCCCCTGTGTCGCAGCTGTCTCTTGGCGGCCTCTCAGGCTGTGTGTCCCCGGCGCCCAGTGCCTGCAAGTGCCGGCCTCACCTCTCCGTACGTGCCGCAGGCCGCAGCAGCATTGCGCATGAGCGAGATCGCAGAGAGCCCGTGAGAGCGGAGAACACCACTCACTCACCGGGAGGCCGAGCACCAACATGGTGAGTGAGAGCAGCGGGCCTGCTGCCGCCTCTACGGCCTTCCCGCTGCCGGTAGGGGCCTGCGGCTGCTGAGGCCTCCAGTGCATTGCGGCGGGCGGAATGTCTCACAGACGGGCAGGGACGCTACCTGAGTGCGGGGTGTCAGGGCCTAGTCCAGGTTCTGTGCTGACCTGGGGGGTTAGTATTAGGAGGAGAGGGCTGTGAGCCGGGGTAGTGCCCCTCATGTCCAGGCCTGTGTGACCAGCTTCCCAGCAAAGCCACCCTCTCCTGTCATAGGAATGCTGCAGCCTCACAGGTGCCACCCAGCTGTGGTCTGTGCCACACTCTCTCCATGCCCAGGGATATACACTGTAGATCTCTATGTATGGCCCAGTGCCCGGGTCCTGGTCCTGAGGGACCGAGATCGTAAATGAAAGAGACTGTTAGGCCGGGTCCACATGAACGTATCGGGTCTCGTTCACACCTCCGTTAGGAGATCCGGCACAGAGCAGCCTACCAGATCCTCTACTTCACCACCGGATCCCCAGTGACTTCAATAAGGTCCGGCGGTGATCCGGCTGCTTTCCCACATAAATGCCGGGTTTCAGCCAAAAACTATTGCAGGCGACTAGGGATGAGCGAACTTGTGTTTAAGTTCGGCGTAGAAGGTTGGGGTTATCTAGAAATTCCGCTATATATACGCATAAGTTATGGTCCGTGGTAGCGGAATCCATAACGGAATTCTTAGATAACCTGAACCTTGTACGCCGAACCTGAACACACAAGTTCGCTCATCCCTATATGCGGAGTTTATTCGTCCAGCTGGCATTTACGCCGGATCTCCTTAATGTTCTGCTTCTATTATGTGTCTGCGTTTTGGACGTGTGACCCCCACCATGGCTTTCTAAGACCCATAGATCCATTTGAGTTCAGGTCCATAAACTCGCAGTCGGGCCGAGGCATGGCGAAATACACGTCGCTTTTTCAACTGGAGAAACCTGCGGTGGAATCTGTGGCAGAGAATTGAGGCTGACCCTGTGATTTCTGCTTTGGGCGTTCAGTTGTCCATCCTGCAGATCATCTCTACTCTATTGGGATTAAACCGGCAACCTGCTGCAGTTTGTACGCAGACGTCAGGGCTAGAATGAGCCCCCCCAGATTGGGAACATGCGGTGAGGGCTTGTGCATTCAGCAGGCACCGTTCAGTGCTTCTCTGGGTAGAACATACTAAGGCCTCTCTCACGCGAACTATACGGATTGACTCATGGTGCGTTCAGTGAAACTCGCCCCATTTTGCAAGCAAGTTCAGTCAGTTTTTTTCACACGGGTGCAATCCGCTTTGATGCTTTTAAAAAAATAACTGAAGGTTTGCAAACAAAATCTCCTAGCAACCATCAGTGAAAAATGCATTGCATCTGGATGCAATGTGTTTTTCACTTAAGCCCCATTCACTTCTATGGGGCCGGGGCTGCGTGAAAAACGCAGAATATAGAACATGCTGTAACTCTCACGAAACGCAGAAATGATGCGTGAAAAAAAAAAAACGCACGTGCACAGACCCATTGAAATGAATGGGTCAGGATTCAGTGCGGGTGCTATGTGCTCACTTCACAGATCGCGCCCGTGCCAAAAACTCGCTTGTGTGAAAGAGGAATAAGGCCTCTTTCACACTTTAATATCTGTGAAGAATTCGTGTTTGGTCCGTGTGTCCGTTTCTTTTGCTCTCCATGCATCATCCATAATCCACGTACACTGCTAGGCTGACAATTAGCGCATATTCTACCAATGATCCGTGAAAACCACTGACAGCACGTGGATGCCATCCGTCTTGTGTCAGTGATTTTCATAATAGAAGCAGAAAGTTAAGGAGATCCGGCTGCCTGATCTCGTGCAAATGCCAGCCGGACAAATAAACGTTGCCTGCAATGGTTTTTGACTAAAACCCGGCATTTATGTAGGAAAGCCGCCAGATCACCGCAGGACCTTATTGAAGTAGAGGATCTGGTAGGCTGCTCTGTGCGGAGGTGTGAACAAGGCCCAATACGTTCATGTGGACCCGGCCTAAGAGGTCATGACCAGGACCCGGGCACTGGGCCATACATAGAGTTCCACAGTGTATATCCCTGGGCATGGGCCAGGCTGTATGGAAAGAGTGTGAAGTGCACCGGATGGCACCAGCTAGCCCTACACCAGGATGCTGGGTGCCACCTAGGGCAGCTAAAATTTGCTTGAACTACCATGCTACTTCACAAGCCGCACATGGTTAGGTTTTTAAATTGATGGGAATCTTTGGGTGATGTTTTTGTGACCTATTACACCGCTTAGAAGAGCGCTTTTATGCGATGGAATATGTCATCAAGCTGTGAATATATCCTTAGGCTATTTGTCTAGGGCTGCAGCTATCGAGTATTTTTGTAATCGAGTATTCTATTCTAAGATTAATCGAGTACTATCGAGTACTATTTTTTTATTTTATTTTTTTGTGCTCCCTGCCTTCCCTGAGCCATAACTTTATTTGCTCATAAAACCATATAAGGGCTTGTTTTTTGCGGGACAAGTTGTACTTTCCAACGCCACCATTTTATATTGTATATGATGTAGTGGGAAGCGGGAAAAAAATTCCAAATGGGGTTAAATTGCAAAAAAAAAGCAATTCCACAACAGTTTTACGGGTCTTTTATTTACGACATTCGATGTGCGATAAAACTGACCGGTTACTTTTATTCTACAGGTCACTACGAATCCGGCGATGCCTTAGGCCCCTTTCACACGGGCGTCATGTTTGACGCCCGGATAAGAGGCGGGTGCGTTGCGGGAATATGCGCGTTTTTCCCGCGCGGGTGCAAATTTTTTGTAATGCGTTTTGCACACGCGTGAGAAAAATCGCCATGTTTGGTATCATTTCTGGAGAATTGATTATTTTCCCTTATAACATGGTTATAAGGGAAAATAATAGCATTCTTAATAAAGAATGCATTGTTAAATGAAGTGGAAGGGGTTAAAAATAATAAAAGTTAACTTACCTTAGCCACTTGATCGCGTAGTCGCGATCTGTCCTCTCTTTCCCTGCAGCATCTAAGATCTACAGGACCTGTGAGGACGTCACATCACATGGTCCAATCACATGGTCCATCTTACCATGGTGATGGACCATGTGATTGGACCATGGTAAGTTAACTTTTATTATTTTTAACCCCTCTCTCTTCATTTAACAATGCATTCTTTATTAAGAATGCTATTATTTCCCCTTATAACCATGTTATAAGGGAAAATAATAAAGATCGGGTCCCGTTGCTAAGCAACCATGCGGGAAAATCTCAACGCATCCGCACTTGCTTGCGGATGTTTGCAATTTTCCGCAGCCCCATTCACTTCTATGGGGCCTGCGTTGCGTGAAAAACGCACAGTATAGAGCATGCTGCGATTTTCACGCAACGCAGAAGTGATGCGGGAAAATCACCGCTCATGTGCACAGCCCCATAGAAATGAATGGGTCCGGATTCAGTGCGGGTGCAATGCGTCCTCCTCACGCATTTGAAAAATTAAAGTCGGAAAAAAAATCTGTTTTATTTTTTTGTCGCCATATTTTGACCCTATTACTTTTTGTATGACTTTTTGTAGAAAATGAAGCGACCAAAAACGGCCATTTGGACCATTTTTCCATTTTGCTGTTTGCCGTATGGGGAATATATTTTGATACTCTGGGCGTTTTCGCACATTGCGACACCACTGATGTGTATTTTTAAAAATATTTTTAGTATCGTTTTTTTTTTAATTTTATTTTGAGAAAAGGGGGATGATTTGATTTTTATTTTTTTTGTCTTGTTTACGCTTTTTTATAGTTCCCATAGGAAATGTGTCCTACCTCCTCTAAGGGTGTTGTCTATGTGAACCCCTCGATCTTCACAGTACCCCTGATGGTGGGGATAGACTTTCCCGAGGGGAACACTAGGTCACTTCCTCTAGAAGCATAGGCAGACGAGGCAGCTGGTCCAGGCGGACCAGGAGGTACCTGAGAAAGGTACTAGAGGTACAGGCATCGTCAGCAGGCTGAGACCTAACCAGGAGCAACATTGCAGGACCAAAGGATGAGGCAAAGTCAGACAGGCAATAGGTCAGGGCAGGTGGCACAAGTACAGGGCAGGCAATCCGGAATGTCTGACATCAAATATCTCAGATACCGGAGTTGGAGTAGAAGGAGCCGTCGAGAAGCGATTAAGAACTACTGGTTTTAGTAAAGACACGTGGAAGGCATTAAGAATACGCAGAGGGAGAGGCAGACGTAACTTATATGTCACTTTGTTGATCCTCCTTAAGGCCTCTTTTACCCGGTCGTCATGTTTGACGCCCGGATAGGATGCGGGTGCGTTGCAGGAATATGCGCGATTTTTCCGCGCGTGTGCAAACGTTTGTAATGCGTTTTGCACGCTCGTGGGAAAAATCGGCATGTTTGGTACCCAGACCCGAAGCTGGACTTCATCACTAAAGTCCGGTTTCGGATTGAGTATTCTGTAGTTTTTATTATTTTCCCTCATAACATGGTTATATGGGAAAATAATAGCATTCTAAATACAGAATGCTATGTTAACAGGGCAATAGAGGGTTAAAAAAATAAATAAAATCAACTCATCTCCTCCCATTGGTCGCGTAGGTGCAAGGAACATCTTCTATCTTCATATCTGTTGGTTGAAAGACCTTCGGTGACATCACTGGGTCACATGGTCCAATCATGGAAGCTTTTGATTGGACCATGTGACCCATGTGACATCACGGAAGGTCCTTTACCCAGCAGAATGAAGAAAGAAGAATGATCCCAGCACCTACGTGATCAAAAGGGTGAGGTGAGTTAGTTTTTTTTATTTTTATCCCTCTCTTCCCCTTTTTACATAACATTCTGTAATTAGAATGCTATTATTTTCCCTGATAACCATGTTATCAGGGAAAATAATAAAGATTGGGTCCCCGTCTCCTAGCAACCATGCGGGAAAATCGCACCGCATCCGCACTTGCTTGCGGATGCTTGCGATTTTCCCGCAGCCCCATTCACTTCTATGGGGCTTGCGTTGCGTGAAAAACGCAGATTATAGAGCATGCTGCGATTTTCACGCAACGCAGAAGTGATGCGTGAAAATCAACGCTCATGTGCACAGCCCCATAGAAATGAATGGGTCCGGATTCAGTGCGGGTGCAATGCGTGAGGTGGAAAACTCGCCCATGTGAAAGGGGCCTAATACTTCAAAGGAACCAAGGAGCAAAATTGAAACTGGGAACCCTTAAACGGATGTTTTTCTCCAGACGAGAACTGGTTTTCTTCTTTGTTGATGCAATCCTTGGTGTCACGCCAAGTCTTCAAAAAATCCCTAAAAGAGGAATCCGCAGCTGGTACCCCAGAAGATGTAGGAACAGGGAGAGGAGTACGAGGTGTTGTCCATAAATGACAAAGAATGGAGAGGATCTAGTAGACTCACTAGGGTGGTTGTTATAGGAGAATTAAGCCTAAGGTAGCAATTGTACCCAATTGTCATGTTGGGCTGAAACAAATTGCTGGAGATGGTTCTCTAATATTTGATTGACCCGCTGGTCTGGGGATGATAACCGTAAGAGAAGTCCAGTTCAATTTTGATTAGCCGGCAAAGAGCTCTCCAGAGCTTAGAGGTAAACTGGACTCCGCGATTGGAAACAATATGCCAAGGTAGACCATGCAAGCGGAATATATGTCAAACGGTTCAGAGATTAGCGGAAGAGGGTATCGATTCTTGACTGTGACCTTATTCAGACCTTGATAGTCAATACAGGGCCGTAAGGATCCATCTTTTTACTGCACAAAAAGGAACCCGGCACCGGCTGATGAATTAGATTTCTGGATAAACCCCCTCTCGAGATTCTCCTTGGCGTAATCGTACATTGCTTGGGTTTCAGGAAGTGAGAGTGGGTAGACTTGACTACGAGGAGGAGTGGCACCAGGCAGAAGATCAGCCGGACAATCATAAGGACAATGAGGAGGCAGGGTCTCGGCCTCTTTCTTACTGAAGACATCCGCAAAACTGGCATAATGCTGCGGAAGTCCAGGCAGGTCTACGGGTACAGTAGGCGAGGAAGCAGGTCTGACCTCTGATAAGCAGGTGGACTGGCAGGATGATTCCCAAATGCAGAATATGACCAGAGTGCCAGGCCAGAACTGGAGTGTGCTGACGCAGCCAGTGAGGACCAAGGATAACCGGATTCACGGACGCTGGCAGCACATAGGAGATCATCTCTGAATGCATAACCGCTGTTTGCAACTTAAGGGGAATAATAACAGAAATCACAAGTTTGGGAAGTGGCAGTCCATTTACGGAAGCCACTGACAGATGCCTTTCTAGACGGATGGTAGGAAGCTGGTACTGATGGACCAGAGCTTGCTGAATGAAGTTACTGGCTGTCCCAGGGTCCAAGAATGCAGGCTCCCTTGTGAGAGAGAGTCACTGGAACTGAAAGTTTTGGAGAGGATTTCTTCTTGTCTAGGACCACCTCTCCAACTGACCCTAGAGATTGCCGTTTCTCGGCTTCTGTGGACAATTATGCACAAAGTGGGCCTTGCCTCCATAATACAGACACAGGTTCTCTGCTTTGTGGCGTAAACGTTCCTGGTCAGACAATCAAAGGTGCTCTATTTGCATGGGCTCTTCAGATGGGTTGGACACTAGAGGAAGAATCGGCATCTGGAAGGATGGAGCCAAACATTTAAAGGAGGCGGGGCACTGTGGGGGTTAGTGTTAAGGGGTGGGGTGCTGTAGAGGTCACTGTTAAAGGGAAGGGCGGTGTGAGGGGGTCACTACTGAAGCCCTGGCTGCCATGGTCAGCTCCCTGCTGCTGTGTGCACTATGCACAGGGCAGCAGGGAGAGTGTGAGGTCCTGTTCACCCTATTAGAGCTCTATTAGGGTGAATAGGATAAGGGATCAAAAGATCTCCGGTTCTAGCCCCTAAGGGGGGAAATAGTTTTTAAATAAACAGTAAAAAAAAAAAAAAAAGTTAAAAAAAAAAACACACTAAATATTAAGTATAAATATTTAATCGAATCTATATATCTAACATGCTCTTCATTTAACAGCAGATTTGTGCCTTTTTTTTTTTCTAAAATGAAAATGCACAGAATATCTGTATAAATTATCGGCTATCTGTCTGAAAGTTCACAGGTTATAGTTATCGGCTGTAAAAAAAAAAAATTATATTGGTCGATCCCTACCTTTAGGTGTTCCACAAGAATTAAAGGAAATGTAAATGATATTTCAGAATTTCACTTTCTGGCAGATTTTCCATTTTAATCCATTTTTTTTTAATGCCTTGATTCTGTGGTCGTAAACTGCTGTATGGGCACGCGGCAGGGCGTAGAAGAAAGGAGCGCCATATGGTTTTTGAAGGGCATATTTCACTGGGATTATTTTTAGTTGCCATATCACATTTGAAGACCCCTGGAGTAGAACCTCCCAAAAAAATGACCCCATTTTGGAAACTACGGGATAAGGTGGCAGTTTTGTTGGTTCTATTTTAGGGTACATATGATTTTTGTTTACTCTATATTACACTTTTTGTGAGGCAAGGTAACAAAAAAATAGCTGTTTAGCACCGTTTTTATTTTTTGTTATTTACAATGTTCATCTGAGAGGTTAGATCATGTGGTTTTTTTTTTTGGAGCAGGTTGTTTGTTTTACATAATAAAGCACTTTTCAAAATGATTATTTTTAAGTGTCTCCATATTCTAAAAGCCATATTTTTTTATTTTTGGGGCGACGGTATTTTTCGGTATGAGATGACGGTTTGATTGGTACTATTTTAGGGTGCATTTGACTTTTTGATTGCTTGGTATTACACTTTTTGTGATGTAAGGTGCCAAAAATGTTTTTTTTTTTTTTTACTGTTTCTATATATTTTTCTTTATGGTGTTTACCTGAGGAGTTAGGTCATGTGATATGTTTATAGAGCAGGTCGTTTTGGACGTGGCGATACCTAATATGTCTAATTATTTGTTTAACATTTAACACAATAAGGCCTAATTCACAAGTCCGTAGTATGTTGCGGATCCGCAACACACCTTGCCTCCAGCCCCATAGAGAAGCCTATACTTGTCCGCAATTGCGAGCAAGAATAGGACATGCTCTATATTTTTGCGGAGCCGCCGGCTGGAAGATCGGCGGCGCGCTCCGCAAATGCGGATGCGGAGAGCACAGTGTGTGCTGTCCGCATCCATCACGTCCCTGTATAAAATAAATGGGTCCGCACCCGTTCCGCAGATTTGCGGAACGGGTGCGGACGAACATTGCGGACGTGTGAATAGGGCCTTAAAGCATTTTTGAAACAAAAAAAAAAAAATCACGTTTTAGTGTCTCCATAGTCTGAGAGCCATAGTTTTTTTTTATTTTTTGGGCGATTGTCTTAGGTAGGGGCTCATTTTTTGTGGGATAAGGTGATGTTAAGATTGGTACTATTTTGGGGGGCATACGCCTTTTTGATCGATTGGTGTTTTTAGTGATGTAAGGTGACAAAATGACAAAAAAAAGTTTTTTCAGCACAGTTTTTATTAGATTTTTTTGACGGTGTTCATCTGAGGGGTTAGGTCATGTGATATTTTTATAGAGCCGGTCGATACCTAATATGTCTACTTTTCTTTTTTTCCCTATTTTTTACAATTTTTTTTATTTTACTTTATTTTGGGAAAAGGGCGCTTTTTATTTTTTTTGAAAATTAACTTTTTTTTTTTTTTACTTTTTTTTTTTGTCTGACTCTGGGGCTTCAACTTTTGGGGGTCTGATCCCCTTTACAATGCATCACAATACTTCTGTATTGTAAAGCATTGGCTGTAAGTGTATTACACTGAGTCATACACTTACAGCTTCCTGCCTGTGAGATGCAGGGGGCTGGATCTCACAAACTGCCATGGAAGGCAGCCACGATGCCTTCCCTGCCATTGGGTCCCCATCACAGCAGCGCAGGGACCTAATGGCCACCCCACACCCGGTACGATCCTGCACGTGCCGTGGTCAACGCTGACCGCGGTAGTGTGAGGGTTAATGCACTAGTATCGGTGTTTTCATCGATGCCGGCGCATACAGCAGGGGTCCAGCTATCAGTGACTGCCGGACCCCTGCTGCTGATCGGGCACACCTTCTGCACCCGCCCGATCAACCCTCCGTACAAAAAGGGTTTTCTGAGATTTTTATACTAATGACCTATCCTCTGGATAGATCATCAGTTTCTGATCGTGGGGGTCCGACACCCAGGACCCCTGAGCCATTTGAGAAGGCACAGACAACTCTGATTCAATGCGTTTGCCAACAGGTCCTGACACGTTCCACATCGACCATGTGAAGGATCACTGGGTACAAGTCTACCCTATTTCTGAGCGGCGTTTTTCAGCTAAGTTAGAAATATACAGCAATCCTGCTTTATTAATATGTCAGGACCTGTCAGACAGGTTTGGATTGTATCGGTGAACACCTCTGAATAAACTGGTGCACAGCATCCGGCTGATGATTTACGGGTGACATCTGTGCTAGTGTGGATTCAGTTTAGGGGCACCTCTCTAATGATGATGGTGACAGCATTTCATGGGGGATTGTAGTTCTTTCAGTACCCAGTAGGGGCAGTGGGGAGCACATTGCTCTTTTCTGGGCAGCTGCTGCCTTGTATGAAGTGTAAGGGTATGTTCATGCACGGCAGAGTTTTCCCAGCATGAAATCCTAGACGTGCTGTCAGTTTGAATATCGGCAGCATGCCCTAGCCGACAGTGTAGTGTGTATAGGGAGCTATTGACTCTCTCCTGAAAGATGATAAAGGAAGGATCAGTAGAAGTGACTATTTTCACCCAAGTCGTCAGTAGCGTCTGGCAGTGGCTCCCTCCCCATTGAATACACAGACACATTTTGCCGTCCTGAATGTGTATAAGTATGGGGGAGTTGGGGAGATGGCCGTCAGCTGAAAGAGCGTTCAGGTATTACATGTGTGTGACCAGCTTTAATCTGATCAGTGGTTATATTTACTCTGCTTTTGTATGATTCCTTGGATATTTAGTTCTCAATCATCTCGTCCTCCACAGAACAAGTTGAAATCCTCGCAGAAAGATAAAGTTCGGCAGTTTATGATCTTCACACAATCCAGTGAAAAGACTGCAGTAAGTTGCCTGTCCCAGAATGACTGGAAGTTAGATGTGGCCACAGACAACTTTTTTCAGAACCCTGAACTCTATATCCGAGAGAGTGTAAAAGGCGCATTGGACAGGAAGAAACTAGAGCAGCTTTATAATAGATACAAAGGTAAGTACATTCGGAGACTGCTCAGTAGTCTATCCGGTACATCCTCATCATACCGGCTGGAAGGAGGCAGCGATTTTTCTTTGCTTCATCATCTCTGTATTCCAAGAATGTTTAACCTTTCCATTGACTCCGCTGCATAAGGGCTTTTTTGGGGATTGATTAGTGTTTTTTCATGGTGTCATTTGGGGGTCCAACACAGCTATTGACATGTTACTATTACACTACTGGAAATGAAAAAAGAACATCTGAAAAACGGAAATGGGTTGTCTGGTTTCTAATACTGATCACCTATCCTCAGGATAGGTTATCAATATCAGATTGGTGGGAGGTCACCTTGCTGATCAGCTGTTTGAAGAGACCGCAGCAATCATATGAGCGCTCTGTTCACTGTTTACCTGCTGGCTGTCGACATTGCAGTAAAGAGCAGCATAATTACAGGTCCTGCGTTCCATCCCTTATTTCCAGGACACCGTGGAACCAGTCCTACTGCCTTTTTTCTGACTCAGGGGACATAGAGTTCCATCAACATAACGGCTGCCCGCACACTGCACATCATAATCTTCAGGGTGTCCAGCAGCTCCCCTGACCAACTCGGTCTCCAGATCTCTCCACCACAGAGAACGCCTGGGGCTGGATGGGGCCACACATCTCCCATGCACAGCAGCTTCGACTGAACTGCAGGTGCAAGTTAAGAGCTTGGAATAACATGCCACAGGTGGATATTCATCATCAGTATGACGCGCTGCCATGCCAGAGTGGCAGCCCGTATCTCAGCAAAGGGAGATGCCACCCAATATTTAAGGAGTCTTCCATGTGTTTGTAACTGGTGACCTATCCTCTGGTCATCAGTATCTGATTGATGGGGGTTCAAGACCCGAGACACCTGCCAATCAGCTGTTTGAGAAGGCACTGGCGCCCACAATAGCGCCATTGTCTTTTTCAGTTTACCAAGCGCAGCCCTGTATACGGTTGAAACAATTACTCAGATTAAAAAAAAGTTTTGCATCAAGGATTCGTGACCACGGAGCGTGAGTGAAGCGATTGCTATTACTCACCGCTCCGTGGTTTCCTGCTGGCCTGCACTGGATCCTGATGTACACAAATCGTCAGAGCATGCAAGTAAGTAAGCGCGCACTATGACATTAGATCCCAGTGCAGTACGTGAAGAAGAGGATGGAAGATCTCTGGAGTGACGGCAGCACCCCTACAGAAAAAGTAAGTATTTTAGTTCACTGGCGCTGCGGCAGGGTACTGATGGCTAGGAGGGGGAGCTGATGGCACTGGGGGAGGAGCTGGTGGCATTGGAGGGGGAACTGATGGCACTGGGGGGAAGCATCTGATGGCATGTGGGAGCTGATAGCACTGGGGGAGGAGCTTGTGGCATTGGAGGGGGAACTGATGGCACTGGGGGGGAAGCAACTGATGGCATGTGGGAGCTGATGGCACTGGAGGGAACTGATGGGGGGGGGCTGATGGCTGGTGGGGTGATGAGTTTTTATAGAAAACGTTTTTTAATTATTTATTTCTTATTAGAATACTCGATTAATCGGTAGAATACATGATTACTAAAATAAGCGATAGCTGTAGCCTGAACGCTGTACGTTGTACAGAGGCGGTTCTTAGTGTAGCAGCTCAGCCCCAACGAACATCGGTGTCTTCTCAAACAGATCAGTGGGGGTCCCAGGTTTCAGATCCCAGGTCATCAGTAAAAAAAAAAAAACTGGAAAACCCCTTTAGGGTCCATTCACATGTCCGTAAGTGTTTTGCCGATCTGCAAAACACGGACACCCGGCAATGTGTATTCCCAAATTTGCAGACCGGCACTATAATAGAAAATGCCTAATCTTGTCCGCAGGACATGTTCTATTTTTTGCGGAAACAGAAGTGCGGATGCGAACAGCACATAGTGTGCTGTCCGCATCTTTTCCATCCCTATTGAAAATGAATAGGTCCGCACCCGTTACGCAAAATTGCGGAACGGATGCGGACCCATTTTGCGGACGTGTAAATGGAGCCTTAAACTGCCTGCCGGCAAACTGTATGCAAACGACAGCATTTGTAGACTGATTGCAATAACAGATCCGTCTCTCCGGTCATCCGGAAAAACGGATCCGGAAGAACGGATCCGGCAATGCGATATTTTTAATGCCGGCACTAATACATTTCATTCACTAATACATTCCGGAATTTTGGACGGAGATAATACCACAGCATGCTGCGATATTTTCTCCGTCCAAAAAACGTTTAGTGATGGAACTTGAAGACATCCTGAACGGATTTCTCTCCATTCAGAATGGATTAGGATAAAACTGATCAGTTTTTTTCCGGTATTGAGCCCCTAGGACGGAACTCAATTGATCAGCAAACATTCGATCACTGATATGATACACTGCAATACTTCTGTATTGCAGTATATTATGCCTTTCAGTGCATGGATGGATGTGCTGCGGATTAGCTGTAGAAAAGTGGATAAGATTTTAAAAATTCCCATCCACTCACTGAAAAAAATAAAATCTGCAGATTGCAGAATAAATTTACCTGTGGTGCAGGCTTTACATCTATGGTGTCAGTTTATGCCACTGATTTTACCCTTTGTAATGCATAGAGGGAAATCTGCGGCACATTTGCAGCAAACTTTCAGAAAAATCCACATATAAGGGTACTTTCACACTTGAGTTGGTGCGGATCCGTCTGTTTATTTGCACAGATGGATCCGCACCTATAATGCAAACGTTTGTATCCGTTCAGAACGGATCCGTTTGCATTAGGTTTAAAGAAAAATGACAAAGTCCAAAACGGATCCGTTTTTAATTACATTGAAAGTCAATGGGGAACGGATCCGTTTTCAAATGCACCATATTGTGTCATTGAGAACGGATCCGTCCCCATTGACTTACATTGTAAAAAAAAGGCTCCGCCTCTTCAGATGGACACAAAAATGCTGCACGCTGCGTTTTGGTGTCCGCCTCCAATACGGAATAAGAGGCGGGACGGAGCCGAACTGATGTATTCTGAGTGGATCCTTATCCATTCAAAATACATTGGGGCTTAACTGATCTGTTTTGGACCGTTTGTGAGAGCCCTGAAAAGGATCTCACAAACGGAAACCAAAACGCTATTGTGAAAGTACCCTAAGGCTACATGCACACGACAGTTGTTTTTTGTGGATAGGATAGGAACCCATTCATTTCAATGGGTTAGCAAAAAAATGCTGACGGTTCATCCGTTTGTGTTCAGCATCCGTTGTCCGTGTTTCCCTTCAACAAAAAAAGTTAGTGCATGTCCCACTTTTTTCTCATTTGCGGACGAGGATAGGCATTTATTACAAAGGATCTGTGAAAACAAAAGAAATCCTCAAAAAAAAACTTTTTTTTTTTTTTGCGGATCCCGATTTGCGGACAGCAAAAAACAACTGTCATGTGCATGTAGCCTAACACTTAGATTTTGCCTTGGTTTCATTGTGAATTTTGCTATGGAAATGCAGCAGAAATTCAAGCCCATGTGGTCATACCCGAAAACCCGGCAAGCAGCCTTTTTGGGAATAGGCATACAAACATGGTGGATTTGGAGGCTTTCTAACACTGCAACTAATTGGCAACCTGAGATTGCATTATGGGGGTCCCATGGAGTGACACAGGAAGCCCCTTTTTCTTTTTCTAACCATTTAGAGTCCATGATTGCTGGATCTTAGGCATCTTATTTAACCCCTTAGGATAGTTTCAGACGAGCGTGTTCTTTCCGGGGCTATGCACATGAGCGGGTTTTTAACGCATCACTTCTGCGTTGCGTGAAAATCACAGCATGTTCTATATTAGCTGCCGGCTAAAGGACCTGTGGTGACGTCACATCACATGGTCCAATCACATGGTCCATCACCATGGTGATGGACCATGTGATTGGACCATGTGATGAGCGCAGTCCTTTAGCTGGCAGCTAATGCTTGAAGAAGAGATAAGAGATCGGCAACTACGCGATTAAGTGGATAAGGTGAGTTTATTTTTTATTTTTTTAACCCCTTAATGCACATTTTACTAAGCATTCTGTAGTAAGAATGCTATTATTTTCCCTTATAACCATGTTATAAGGGAAAATAATAAAATATACAGAATACTCAACCCGAAACTGGACTTCAGTGACTAAGTTCGGGTCTGGGTACCAAACATGCCGATTTTTTGCACGCGTGTGCAAAACGCATTACAACAGTTTGCACACGCGCACGAGAAATCGCGCATTTTCCCGCAACGCACCCGCATCTTATCCGGCCGTCAAACATGATGCCCATGTGAAAGAGGCCTTACTGTTGCAGGAGAGTGTCAACTATAATACACTGCCGACACCTGCCGTGATGGTGTGGGCATAGCTCCTGAACTTGTGGCAGTCACAACTTGTGACACCCGAACATTTACTGCTTTTGCCACTAATTAAGTAGCCCCAGTGCCGTAAATGTGCGAAGCGTGGTTCCAAGGGGGTGTAGACTGTTAGAGGAAGCGTTTTCGGTAATATCACTGTATCAGGGAATCCTTGGGTAGAAGTTTGCATATTTTTTTCAGACACTGCTGTACAAATAATCAGGTGGATACTTCTCCTCAGACATTCACATTATCTGTCATTAGGAGAGACTCCTGACATATTCCAGTAAAAACAAGCCGGCAGCTTCTTCTGTACCCACTGGGCAGCCTATTGGAATGAGTTGTCATGAGGAGCTGCACTGAACCATTACATGACATCCATCTTTTTCATCTACCATAGGGCGTATGACAGGGGTTATCATCTATCCACATGGGGGTCCTACCACTGGGACCCCCACTGATCACAAGAACAACGCTAGATAGCTGCATTCGACTATCCCTGGAACTTCCATAGAGAGGAATGGCGTGGCAATGCTCATGCATTCCTGCTGCTTCGTCCATTTTGGGGGACCCCGCACGGTCTCCGTTCTTGAGATCAGTGGGGGTCTCAGTAGTAGGACCCTCACTAATCTAATAGATGTCTCCTATTCTGTGGAAAAGGGATAACGTTCTACAACCAAGTACCTATTTAATCATAAAAGACAACTTGAAGCTTGTTTTAGAATGAGCAGATAAATGCTACGACCACTCCTCAGTCATAGAAGAATATGCAGAGAAGCATTCTGGACATTTCAGAAACTATATAACACGTAGTATTTTTAAGGTATTCCTCTCACAAAAACGAAGGTGTCTTATGAATCCTCATGTGCAGTAACTGGATGAAGTATTTCTATTCAAAGTTCAGTCTTTTCTGTGCAGACATTTCCTGCGCCTTAGATGTTGGCTGAAAGCTTGCTTGCCTGACAGCTAATCCTCCTGACTACCCATATACATTCACGCTTGGTTCAGCTCAGTGTGAATATGTTCTCAATGGGGGAAAAAAGCCGATACCAGACACCAGTAACAACAACTTATCCCTTTCAAATACAAAGGATCGGGCATGTTAAAATCCAGCATTCCCAGTCCTTCTTTCCTCTGATATCTTGCGTCAGTGGACAGTCAGGACACCACATTAGGTGGTCATCAAGTGCTGCAGAAATTGTCCAAGGTTCATATAACAGACACCAGAAACAGCTGGAAATGGTTCCACACTGGCATTGTTCGCTACCCCCTTCTTCACCTCCAGTGGGCAAGTATATTTGAAATAACCCAAAAAAGACTCTAATACTACTGCTTAAAGAGTGCTGCCCACTACAATAAATACTTGGCTCTATTTTGCTCGTCTTTTGCTCCCCTCTCATTCGTACACACAGTCTCTTGACTTGATTTAGTATTCCTCAGCCAAAGGAAATACATGGGGTAACCTGGAATAAGTAACACACAGATAACCTAATTCTCAGTCTATCCTTGTTCATTGCACATTCTACCCTTAGGTATCATCTCTCCTCCTACCTTAATGCATCATCTCTTCTTCCCTATTTGCGCACATTATTATCACTCCCCTTTTGTATTGTCTCTCCCCCTTTCCCAAGGTATTACCTCTCCAATATACAATCTTCCTCCTCCAGTATAATCTCCCTCTTTGAGTACCATCACTGCCTCCCTTCACTATTATCCTTCCAATACTAACCTTGGGATCCTCTCTCCCCACTAGATGACTGTTTTGGCACCTATATCATAAAGGATATACCATATCCTCATGTTAGACTTGCAGCAAGAACTGTCAGCAGTGCTCGCCGATAGCAGTCACTGCTCGGAGATTAGTAACCATAGGTAGGTCTCCTCTCATATGGTAAAAAGAACCGGAGAAGTGAACATGGTTGACAAGAGCTGCAAGTGTAAAGTGAAGATATGGTGCACATATTAGGGTATACCTGACAGGAGGGAGCATGCATCTTAGAGAACCTGTCCACAACGTTATGCTGCTCTTACTGAGTGGTTAGTGAATGGGTGCTGAGAGCCAGCAGTATAGCCATCTCAGCATGACCTGGAAAAGAGTCACACCGCCCACCTGCTTATGAGTCTTTTCAGGCAGCCATGACTCTTTTTCCAGGACTGGACTGTGATGATTATGCTGCTGGTTCTCAGCCATCACTTTTCCAAGATGTTAATACTGATGACTTATCCTCTGGGTAGGTCATCAGTATCTGATCGGCGGGAGTCCGACACTCTGGACCCCAGCTGATCAGCTGTTTGAGAAGGCAACAGCCGTCTCGCAGCTTTTCCTAGGCCAATGATGTCAAGTTCATTGGTCACATGGTCTTGGTGCAGCTCAACCCCATAGAAGTGAATGGGCCTGAGCTGTGATAGCAAGCATAGCCGTTATACAATGTACAGCGCTGCGCTTGGTAAGCTGCGAGAAGGCAGTGGTGCTCACAGGAGGTCATCAGTACTAAAATCTTGGAAAACTCTTTTAATATTATCTCATGCATGATACACCACTGAAATGAGAGCTTCTGTTGTAACTTTGTTACCCTCAGTGAGGGCAGAATAAATTTGATGACCAGTTCCCTTTAAAGAAGGAGGAGGCAACCGCAGCTTCAGAACACTTTCCTCTCGGCTAAAGCCTACCCATGCACTAGAGAAATGCATGCAATGGACAGATTTACACCAGAACTGCTGCAAAGATTCAAGTCTGAATTTGTTTCCAATTGACAGCCCGTGACGTTGGGTGATCCCTGATCTAATGTATGTGGCCAGCTTTACACCTTAGAGCCAAAAAACTGAAAGGTCATGGAAGGGCTGTAGTGAAGCTTCTGTTATGTCAGTAGACGGATCACAGGTTCTTCACAGCCTTCTGAAATGCAGTAAAGAATAAAAATAAAGTTTAAAACAGGATTTTATTCAAACCAGCAAGCCCTTTTGTTAAATACCCTGTGGCACACATCCTGTTTTTTTCCTGTTCTTGGATACACCAGTTTACAAGGGGCGGTATACATTTACTCTGTAAACAACCTTTTCTATGCAGAATGCTTTGTGGACTGAGTATTCTTAACTAAAGTTATGGTTTAGTGCAGTGCTAGTTGGATCATTTCATTGGATTTTACTTGCTTTATTGTACCTGAATGTGATCGGCCATGTAAGTGAACCCATTACCATTCAACATTCTTCCCTTTTGCTTTGCAGACCCTCAGGATGAAAATAAAATTGGAATAGATGGCATCCAGCAGTTCTGTGATGATTTGGCGCTTGATCCTGCCAGCGTCAGTGTATTAATTATTGCCTGGAAATTCAAAGCGGCCACACAATGCGAGTTTTCAAAGCAGGAGTTCATGGATGGTATGATTGAACTAGGGTAAGCGGTGGATGTGCTATTAATGCTTCATGAAAGATGTTCTAGTTACCTTGAGTGTACTTTGATGCAAAGTCAAATAACAAAACTCTTTACTGTTAAAATGGTTATTCAAGACTATGAAATGCCCCCTATATGCCTGGGCCCCTCACATTGAATATACTTACCTGGCTCCCCACGCCGCTCCTTGTCCCCGTACTGCCACTGCTACTTCTCCCCGTGCGCGGAGGGGACTGGTATGTGCCTCCCTAGAATTGCGGGAGGCTCGTCCCCGTCTGCCATTGGCCGTTTTTATCCATGTGCGGGGAGCCAGGTAAGTATATTCATTGTGAATAACCCCTTTAACCATTTGAAAGGACACTGCCATTAAAACATTTTCTATCACATATTAACAGCCTGTGGGGGTAATTTTCATAGACAGGCATTTTACGCCGGTCTATGATATCCTCTGCGCTGCTGGAGGATGCACTTTATTTATAACCAGGCCCACGCCTCATCGTAAATTAGGCGCATCCTCTGGTAGTCCGTGCACCTAAACTGAAATCTACTGCAGAAAATTGGGGTAAAAGAAGATAAATTCGCCTGGCCCATGCCCTTTTCGGGAACGTGACAAGGGCTGCATAAAAAACGCCACTTGCACCAAGATTTAGGCACAAAAAAGTGGGTGGATGGTTTTCTGGATATCATTTTTTGTAGTCACTCCGTATATTCTACTTATTCTTCTACTTTAAAGGGATTCTTTCACCCCCAAACCCCAATTTTCACTACTTACATCATTATTTGGTAAATAGTGCGCCCATTATATAGCCACTTACCCCATAATTTTTAAACTTACAGATGATGAGAAAACGCAGTTTATAATACCTGTCAATCAATAGTGAAGGAGCCCAGGGGCGGCGTCATACCGGCCGGAGCCCAGGCCGCGCGCTCATCTAACTTTTCTACCACGCCCCCTTTCACCCAGGCGGCCCGCCCATTGTGATGCGCTCGGCCTCGTCCAGAACTGGCCAAATCCCGCGCCTGCGCCGTGGATCGGGCAGTCCGCGCCTGCGCACTGGATTCCCGATTACTGGCGCAAGCATCGGGCTACCCTGTGCGCTGGCGCGGGGCCCGTACTGCGATAGTGTACCAGCGCAGGATCGGAGCCTCAGGAAGAGTCGTGGGCGCTGGAGCTGGCTGTCACCCTGCCTGCCTCCCTCCCTCCCTCCCTAGGAATTTCACCAAATACATTTTCAAAGCAGAGTATGTGTTTCTCATACATTTTTATGCAATACAATAAAAAGACCCACAGTACATAATCCACGGCGCAGGCGCGGGATTTGGCCAGTTCTGGACGAGGCCGAGCGCATCACAATGGGCGGGCCGCCTGGGTGAAAGGGGGCGTGGTAGAAAAGTTAGATGAGCGCGCGGCCTGGGCTCCGGCCGGTATGACGCCGCCCCTGGGCTCCTTCACTATTGATTGACAGGTATTATAAACTTCGTTTTCTCATCATCTGTAAGTTTAAAAATTATGGGGTAAGTGGCTATATAATGGGGGCACTATTTACCAAATAATGATGTAAGTAGTGAAAATTGGGGTTTGGGGGTGAAAGAATCCCTTTAACTTCCTTCTTGTGTTTGTATTTTTAGTATGACAAAAAGCCTCTCTTGACTTTCTCAGTCAGGCCCAACAGGGAAGGGGATGAGTGACTCAATTAGAGCATCACATATTACATTGACAAGTGTAATGCTCTTCTGTGGGCATTGTTATCTAGGCCTACCAAGAGAACAATAGAGCTGTCATACTGTTATCCTATATCTACAGTCTACTATTTTACTAACGGATAACATTTTCCCCTTACAGCAGCAGTAAACTAACAATGGGTTACCTATCTGTATAGGAAATTTATCTCAATGTACCGATTTGTTAAATGAAGGCCAATATTTGTATTTAATTTCTAACAGTATAGTACTGTCGAAAGAAAAAAGAAAAACAGCCAAAAATTCAAAAAGATTTGTTTTCTATGAAGGTTGAAAATACTGTTTTGACAGAATCGTCCCTTTAAGGTGACTCACTATAAGAAAGTGATTTAGGCAGCACTCCTTGTTGAACCCTTAATTTATTACTCATTATGTGACTCATTATATATAGAGCTAGTCTTGTGATTTTCAGTCATTTCACTATATTTAAACTCTTAAAGTGTACCTAAACTTTATTAAAACATATTCTAAATGTGAAAATAAAATGTTTGCAATTTTTAAAAAAGCTTTTCCTTGCAAAATAGGCACCTGCATTTCAGACATAGAAGAGCAATAGGGTATGATGACTTGGAGCGTGTAAATAGGATCAGTTTTCACAGATAAATCTCGCCACTACACGGGCGATGCTCAGTCTCTCCTCCTGATAAGCCGGTCTGCAGTCCTGGCCAAATTCCACCTGTCACTTCAGCGGTCCAGTGGTCTTTATAGCTTATTCCCTCTCACTTTAATAACCAGACACATTTTTATTTTATTTAGCGCGCATGGTGTTTTGACTGCCATGCAGTTAAAAACACCGTGATTTCTGAAATCTGCTGTTTGTCACTGTTAATAAAGGAGTTAAAAAAATAGGAGAAATAATAAGAAATACATAAAAACTGCAGCAGAATTGCTTCTTTTTTGCATTTTGCTAAAATAAAAATTTATAAAAAATTAAACACTAATGTATTTGTACCAAAAATGGCAACTATATAATGTACAACTCATCCACCAAAAAAAACCTTACAGTTACATTTAAAAAAAAAAAAGTATAAGATTGTGGCCAAAGTGGAAAATTAAAAATAAGGCCTCTTGCACACAGCTGTTGTGGGTCCGTTCCGTGCATTGGGCACCGAAATTTGTGGTCCCCAATGCACTGGCAACTTCCGTGCGGCGGCCGGGACGGATCGAGACCCATTCAGCCAGAATGGGTCTCGATCTGTCCGCACCGCAAAAAAATTGAACATGTTCGTTTTTTTTTTTTTTTTGCGTTGCGGAGGCACGGTGAGAAACACCACGGAAACACTCTGTTGTGCATCCGTGGGGTTCCCATCCGTGCTTCCGTTCCGCATCTCCGTGATTGCAGACCCTTTCAAGTGAATGGGTCTGCATCGGTGATGCGGAGTGCACACGGGCTAGTGCCCGTGTATTGCGGACCCGCTTAATGTGAGCCACAATGCGGCCACGGGCACACAATGGCCGTGTGCAAGAGGCCTAACTGATCTAGTCCTCAAGGTGCATACTGAGAGAGATTGTTATTTTTAGATTGATGGAGCTCCATGGGTGTTTCTTATGGAAAATCACTTTACACTTTTAAAGGCAGGGCCCTCTGTCCTTTTATTTTTCTGATGTTTGTACTTTGTCAGTATCTTATTCTGTGCATTATGATCCTATTATACAGATGTTTACTATTAGTATTGTATTAAATATAAAATACATTTTCTAATGCAGGTGTGACAGCATAGAGAAGTTAAAAGCACAGTTACCGAAAATGGAACAAGAATTAAAAGAGCCGGGGAGATTTAAAGACTTTTATCAGTTTACATTCAACTTTGCAAAAAATCCAGGGCAAAAAGGTCTAGGTATGTGCAGATTGTGCTGAACTGCAATAACATCTGTCTGTTACGTTCTACATCCGGCACTCAAAGTAATGTTATCACTTTTCAGACTTAGAAATGGCCATTGCCTATTGGAATTTAGTACTAAATGGAAGATTTAAATTCCTAGACTTATGGAACAAGTTTTTATTGGTAAGTTTATTTTGGGTTATTTGGTTCTTTTTTATTATTAAGTTATTAGTCAAGGATTACGGCTGTTGAGTCTATAACTACCTGATGTACAGTGTATTGCAAATTCCTCATAGCTGTGGCTTGAACAAATCTTGCTACTTTTTGAGGTTTAAAAAGTGGTGAGAGAAGGGGCAGGGTTTAGAGGGACAGGACGGTGCAGCCCATCGGATTTAGTATAATTTACACCAGAAACTTGTGTAAATTGTAGATCAAGTCTATGCCAGCTGCTAACTGGTGTAGATTTCATTTTGTGGCATATACTGCCTGGTAGGGTTGATCATGCTGACTAGTAACAGCATATTTGTTTTTAGCTTGTATCGCTGCTGAGAAATCATTACTTTTATATTTATGCAAATAAGCAAGTTGGAGCATCAAGGGGATGGCTGTAGTGTTAGGAGCACCGCTGCAGCTACGTTCCAGTGCTCAGTACACCCAACTGTCCCATTTGGCTGATGGGGCAAGACATCTCAATTTGCCCTGTGCTCTAGATATGAGGCTTAATGCACAGCCATACAGGCTCTGTGCCCATAACATTGGGTGGCACCCCTGCATTGTGTACAGGGATTGTGATGGGGCCTTTGAGGTCAATTTATTACATTTCCAAAAATATGCTTTTTTTGTGAGGTCTCGGCCATCATTTGTCTGTGCAGTCATTGTTGGAGAGGTGTTTGACTTGGGTGCTATTTGTCTGATTTCTTCATTCATGTGTAGGTCCTCTGAGTACTGGTGTGAACCACATAACGGTACTTGTGCTGCCTATAGTTTGTATTTCTGACACTTGTACTTGAAAACCTTTTTCCTCTTGTACCAAGGAACATCATAAACGATCAATACCTAAGGACACATGGAATCTTTTACTAGATTTCAGCACAATGATAGCAGATGATATGTCGAACTATGATGAGGAAGGTTAGTACAGAAATCATTTTGTATTCCAACATTACCGTTTTGATTTAAATGGAGTCTGTCACCGAGAAATTCACACTTAAACCAGACACAATGTCTTGTAGGGCTAGCTCCGCTGAATGTAATGAAACTTACACTTTACAATCCTTTGCTTCACACTGGAAAGAGGCCAGTTTCACACCAGTTCATTGCAAGAAATAGGCTGTGTGTCAGAGGTATTTGCTGTCCTAAATGCTGCTTCTATGACATGGATCCAAGGCATTACGATGGTTTATAATGCTGTGTGTTCCTTCCCGACCTCAACTCTGCTTCCTCTGCCAGCCCCTCCCTTTCCTCTGTGATTGACCAGGCCCATGTTCCTGTGTAGTCACCTCCCTGGCTCTGTCAGTCAACAAGGAGGGGGGCTGGCAAAAGAAGCAGGAGGAGGAAGGGTGCATAGAGAGGCCTGGACCTGCTAATTTACATATGGCTTAAAGGGGTTATCCAACCCCTATAATGCTCCTTTATATGCCAGGGCCCCTCACATAGGTTGTACGTACCTTGCTTCCCAAGGGGGGGCAACCAATAGCAGGCTGCGATGGGGACGAGCCTTCCTAGTCCCTGTCGCGGCCTGCTATTGGCTGCCCCCTCCCCTTATGTTTTGATCTGCGCAACGGGGAGATGCAGCTGCGGCCGTGCAGACATCAGATTCAACGCGGTTGCTGGGGAGCAAGGTAAGTACAACCTGAGTGAGGGGCCTAGGCATTAGAGAGGGCATTATAGGGTTCGGATAACCCCTTTAAAAGTACTTTTTCTCCAGATTGTAGCAATGGATTGCCAAGTGAAAGCTAATATTACATTCAGCTGAGCTAGCCCTATAAACGGTGCTTGGTTTAACAGCGAATTTCCTGGTGAAAGACTTCCTTTTAAGTTTGTGTTATGTGAAGATCAAAGAAGCAAGTAAGACCTCTAACGGCCCATCAGTCATTGATTGGTGGGGTCTGACCTCCGTCAATCAGCAAAGTGAATGGGAAGCACTACAGTACCTGGTACGGCTTCCTGATCTTGTGTGCCTATGGAAATAATAAGGGAGCCTGAGTAGTGCGGTCCCTTCATTTTTGCTGCTTGATGGGTCCCACAGATCAAACCCCACTAATTAAACATTTATGGCCTATCCTAAGGATAAATTCTAATACATCATATTATTCCTTTCACAGGAGCATGGCCAGTTCTCATTGATGACTTTGTGGAGTTTGCACGTCCTCAAATTGCAGGGACAAAAAGTACAACAGTGTAGCACTAAGGAACCTTGTAGAATGTACATAGTCTGTACAAAGTAACACAACAGAAAATTGCACAGTCAAACTACTTCTGGCTGGACTACAGTGAAGATCGGCCCTTTCAGCAGTTTGGAGGGTTGAACAGACATTTTGAGACCTCTTAAGACCATATCCTATTTCATTTTCTTTTTTTGGTGGTTTGGGCCTCTCTACTAGACCTGGAGCGCAATTTCCACTTCATGTTTTCATATGGTGGATTTCATCACATATCTGTGGAATATCCTAGTTTGCTAACTCATAACATCTTCTGTCACATGACTTCTGTGGCTTTCCCATTCTCATACAGCACAATGGCGCCTTCATCTGCTAACTTCATCATGGCCTTAGTTTTGGAGCCTATGCAGGCAGCACCCCATCAGATGGAGTGCTGCTCTTCTATAATACAAAAGTGTGGTTCATCATGGCCTGGATTTCAGCAACACAAAGGTAAACCCCTGCTTGTAAATACCAAAGTGTTTGGCGGAAGTGGAGAGGACTCTCGAATCAACAATCATACGATGATTTTCTTCGTCATCCTTACATGTTGCTTAATTGTTAACATCATGTTAGATTTTGGATCATTTTCTGAAAATATTCTGTATTTTTAAGAAACAAAACTGCACTTATTTTTTACTCTAGGTTAAGAGGAAGTCAAGGTTTGTATTAGAGTCTGTGCTAGTGGTTGGTGTCAGTACACTTCGACGATGTTGGTATTTACGGAGATGAACATTCACTCCACTTTCGTTTGAAGGATAGATTTTGATCCGTTTTTTGTCTCATCAGACCCCCCCACCCCCACCCTTTTGTTTTTTGCTGCTCTTTGTATCCCTGTATGGGATTTTTACAGAAGAGGAAGGTCAATGCGTATACTTGGTATCTCATTAAATCATACAATGCATTTCTGCACAAGAGAGGTGGTCAGCTAAAATAAGAACAACAAAAACTTTTAATTTGGGGTCATATCTTCTGTAACGGCTGACTTGTCATTAATTATTTTAAGAACCGAGGCGTCCCAGCTCCAGAATGCCAAGCTCAGTTTTTGTTTTCTTTTAAAATCTGGAGGTATCCATAAAATATTTAAATTAACTTGATTTTGGTGTCGTGTTCATTAACACTTCACTCTTCCCTTTTAGTCTTTTGTCTTTGTCATTTTTCGTTCCCAACTAACATGTGCCAGCTATTGTTGTCTTTTACTTTCTAAAGTTTCAGTGAACAGGACATGGAGTAAGGAGGCAGTGACATGTAGGGGTTGCGGTAGTGTTGCACGCAACCGACAATCACCTTGGAAAAATGTGCGTGGTTTCTGGGTTTGCAATGTGTCCATGTGAAGCACGTGGCTTCAATGTGCTTCACCTGTACAAACTGCGTAGCCAAAAATCTTGTAAAATATAGAAGGTTTTGCTGTGCCGCACTTGACGACAATGGCATCTTTAGAATGCAACGTTAATACAGCTGCAGAAGATCTCACCAGGTTTCATCATTTAGAGAGTGATCGGCCTGGGAAACATCGCCGCATCTCTCAAACTGACTGTATCATAGTGTTTTATAAGTCAGTTCGTATCTGATCACGGGCTAAAGCAGTGTACTCAAATGGATGATATTACACTGCAATATCCCCGCAATCAGATAGAGACTAACTGTATCATAAATTACAATAATGTAGTCCGTTCGGGTTACGGGAGCCACAGTCAGCTAACGCACGGACCATGTTTCCCAGCCTGATGAGTCTTGGCTAGTCTACCCAGCCATCTTACAACTCATGCGTACTGCAGAGCTTTCTACACAGAAGCCACCAGAGTGTGTATTACATAGCCATAGGCAGTCCTTGTGCTGCCGTATTGTGATTCCGCACTGCACCATGTTAGGGTACTTTCACACTTGCGTTGGTGCGGATCCGTCGGTTTATTTGTACAGACGGATCCGCACCTAAAATGCAAATGTTTGTATCAGTTCAGAACGGATCCGTTTGCATTAATTAAAAGAAAAATGACAAAGTCAAAAACGGATCTGTTTTGAATTACATTGAAAGTCAATGGGGAACGGATCCGTTTTCAAATGCACCATGTTGTGTCATTGAAAACGGATCCGTCCCTATTGACTTACATTGTAATTAAAAACGGATCCGTTAGGCTCCGCCTCTTCAGACGGATACCAAAATGCTGCATGCTCCGTTTTAGTGTCCACCTCCAAAACAGAATAGAAGCGGAACGGAGCCTAACTGATGCATTCTGAGCAGATCCTTATCTATTCAGAATGCATTGGGGCAAAACTGATCCGTTTTGGACCGTTTGTGAGAGCCCTGAAACGGATCTCACAAACGGAATCCAAAACGCTAGTGTGAAAGTACCCTTATGGAGGTATTATCCCCTATACTTTTATGAGAGAATATGTCCATAACACAGCAGCCAGTAAAACATACTACATTTCTTTTTACTTCTGTTGGATTATAAACTAAATTGAGAAAAGAAAATCTCCTTATAGCTCAGTATGAAATCTGAAATATTATTATAGTAAGGGACTAAAATGAAGAAGTTTACTAAAGTCTTGTTTGGATGCAAAATGTATTAATGAAGCTATTCATTTCTAAACTTAACCATTAGTTACCACCTGCAGAATGCTCATTATCTTGCAAACATGTGAAAAAACATGGTTACACTTCTATAAAGTGTATGGGGTATCCGTGTCCTCTCTACTGCAGCAAAGACAGTATTTTGCTTTGGTCTGGGGGTACCATGTTCACGTTTGACCAATTTCTGTGTATGGACTTCCCGTCTTTCTTTATAAGTATGCCCAAAAATTAGGCTTTCTTCACAGATGTGTTATTTTCTGTCAGGTTTTCCTTGATCTTTGGTTGGCGGAATTGCGTATTATTAAGAACGATCCTAGGCCTGTTTTATTTATTGCAGGAGATCATAAGATGAATAACAGGGTGTAGATTAATAAATGCGAAATTATTTGAGGCACAAAGTGCAGACAACGAAGCCAATGTAAAATGGATGTGTCAGGCCTCCTATGCTACTCAAGCTGAGGGTAGCTGCCAGGACACACAGAGAGAGCCTGTGAGTCCTGCTTCCCACACCCAGTGATTGACAGCTTGTATGAGTTTCTATACAGGGAGAGCTTCAACCACTCTTTGTGGGAATGGGAAGTAGGACTCACAGGCTGTCTGAGTGAGCATGGGAAAGGAACTCTCAGGCTCTGCGAGTGGGCGTGGGAAAAGGACTCACAGGCTCTGCGAGTGGGCGTGGGAAAAGGACTCACAGGCTCTGCGAGTGGGCGTGGGAAAAGGACTCACAGGCTCTGCGAGTGGGCGTGGGAAAAGGACTCCCAGGCTCTGCGAGTGGGCGTGGGAAAGGGACTCACAGGCTCTGCGAGTGGGCGTGGGAAAGGGACTCACAGGCTCTGCGAGTGGGCGTGGGAAAGGGACTCACAGGCTCTGCGAGTGGGCGTGGGAAAGGGACTCACAGGCTCTGCGAGTGGGTGTGGGAAAAGGACTCCCAGGCTGTGGGCGTGGGAAAGGGACTCACAGGCTCTGCGAGTGGGCGTGGGAAAAGGGACTCAAGCTTTCTGTGAATGGCACGAGAAAGGCACTTACAGGCTTTCCTTAGGAGTAAATGCTGCCAGTGCATGAAAACTACGAATTAAATAATAAATCTCAATAGATCTCTGAGCTCAGTCTCCTCCCCTCAACTATATGCCTGCAAACTGTGTATGAAAATCATGAAATGTTTGATGTGGACTCTATAAGCAGCTTTTGGAAATACTTTATTAAAGGGGTTGCCACCAGGTAAGAAAAAAAAATCCCCCACCACACCTGTTCTAATGCTTTCTGGTCCCTCTTGACACAAATGAAATGACTGATCAGCCATTCCCTGACCACAACGGTAAGCGGTCTCAGACAGCGATTGGCTGATCGCTCATTTTGTGCTTGATAGGAACCAGAAAGTAGAGACCAGCAGGGGCTGAAAAGGTACAGATCGGCCAAGTATCATTATTTTTGGTTGCAATGGGCCACTAAGCCAGTTCTACTTTACTATAATGGGGACCAGCAGAGATAAGGGCGCAACACAGCAATTATGCTGAGAATCAGGCAGCCGAAAACCTCTGCATGTTTGCTGCCAAATCTCCGCTGGTCCCCATTATAGTGAATAGGACTGGTGGGTGTCAGTCAGCATCCAGAACAGCCTGCTGGATATGGTAAACGCTGGGAACTAGCCTAAATCTAAAAGATTAGAGAAATACAGTTCAATACTTCATATACGCGGTTGGATCTACACTTTGGCTTAATAAACTGTGCAAATCTAGCCTTAAAACTATAACACCTGGACCGCCTAAGAGCACTATGGAAATGAGCCAAGATCACCAAAGACACCTACGGATATCTAAGTTCAGTTCAGTCAAACCATGAAAAAGCAGGGTTTTGGAGTTGCAATACACCTGTGTGACGTAAGCCTGACAGTAAATCTAATTTTTATGTTTTACATATGTCACTGTGGTTAAAATACATTCCTAAAGTTTTCACACACTAAAACTGACCACTAGGCCTAATAATATGTTGAAAACTTCCTTTTTGTACAGGTAACTTTTCAGAAGTAATCTCATTATCATCACAGGTAGCATTACAATGACAGAAATCACCTGTGTATAGATAACACAAAATTCACAATAGGTGATATCACAGCTTATCTACTCCCTTCTGACCTCTGCACAAGACAAAGCGTGTCTAGAAAAATCTCCCACAGAAGATGGTGAGGTCACCTCCAGTCTACTGTGTCTGTGGCCCATGTGGCTGCCCTCAAACAATAGGAAGTCTTGACATGGTTTAGGTCTAGTGCGAAAACTGCAGATTTTTTGGATTTTCATAGTGACTTAGAAAATGATAAAAAAAATATAAAATCAACACAATAAGGCTACATTCACATGAGCATGGTGTAGCTGTGCCCGTGTTGCGTTCTGCAAAACACAGGCAAAGGCTGCGGACCTATTAATTGACTGGGTCAGCAATCTGCAAGAGATCGAAAAATATAGGACATGTCCCCTAACTATTGCGATGCGGAAGCACGGACCCAGAAGTGTTTCTCAGAGTGTTTCCGTGGGCTTCCAATCCGTGGCTCCGCACTCAAAAGATAAGACGTCCTATCTTTTGCCGTATCTTGTGGATTGAGGAACCGTTCAAGTCAACAGTCTGCAGCACTGAGTTGACATGGCTGGTGCCTGCGTTTTGCGGTCTGTAACATGTGAATGTAGCCTAACTAAAGTTAAACAGTCGATCATTTTCTGATGACACACTCCCTTTAAACTTAGATGAAATTCTGGGGTTCAAACGTGTCTGTAAATGCAGTGGATTTATGCAGCTTGGGAGCACATCCAGCTCATCCTGTATTGAGATAAACGGAAAACAGATCTCTGCAGCCTTCCGAATAAAACAGCTCAGCGTCATGGTCCCTACAAAGCTGTCTTTTTAAGACCGTGTAGGGACAGACCCCTTTCAATTTATTTATTAATATGCAGGAGGAATAACAGAGGAACAATCCAGCACAGAGTTATGAAAGAAGATTTCTCTGGGTTATTTCATAAATAATACAAGTAGTTACTAAAGCAGACATGTCAGGGGAGCACACACAGGTTCTCTTCAAGGTGTACTTGTACTTTACCAGTATTTTATCTTCAAGCTGTTTTCCAAGGACTCTTCAGTATTCATAACTAGAGATGAGCAAATTTCAGGTTATGAAATTGGTTTACGCTTTGTTTACTCATAAAAGGTGAATTGCGTTATGGATTCCGTTACCACGGACCATAACGCAATTCTTTCAGAGGCATTCTGTAATTCATTCTGTCATAATAGAAGTCTATGACCTGCATAACGGATCCATCTGGTTTACGTTATGCTGGAGTCCTCTCCTGCATAACTGAAACGGATCCGTTTTGCATCCCATAGACTTCTTTTATGACGGAATGAATAACGGAAGGCCTCTAAAGGCATTCTGTCATAGAATTGCGTTATGGTCCGTGGTAACGGAATCCATAACGCAATTCACCGTTTACGAGTAAACGAAGCGTGAACGAATTTCAAAATATGAAATTCGCTCATCTCTATTCATAACCATACATATGACAGACGTGTCATACTGAACAGGTGGATGCAGAACGCATTTACAATCTTTATTCACAGCAGTGTTTCTCCAGCCCTCCAGTCCTGCAGGCTTATACAGTGAGCAGGGATGTAAACCAAATGCATCACAAAGCTGAATCTTGTTCCAAAACTACACCAACCTTCTACCAGCAGCTGGAGCAACACGTTCTACATGACAGATCTGCTTTTGTATCTAGACCTAGTGGACTCTGGACCCCATTTTATGGGGTAACAAGCAAAAAAAAAAAACGTTTAAGATGACAAGTTTTTGAGTCCCTTTGCTTGTAGATTGTTAGGATGATAAATCTGTCATGAGATTTACTCGGTGGATAGTGCTATAAAGGTGTTATTCAGGAAGACATTTATGACTTATCCTCAGGATAGGTCATCAATATCAGATCTGCGACACCCGGGACCCCCGTCATCAGCTGTTAGAAGAAGTCTTGAGAGCTGCAGTCTATTTCTTGGCCAGGGACATCACTGTACATCGGTCACATGGCCTAGTTGCAGCTCAGCCCTATTCAAGTCAATGGGGCTGAGCTGCAATACCAAGCACTGCCACTATACAAGGTATGGCGCTGTCCTTCAAAAGCTGCCGGGAGACTGCATCGCACACCAGATCTCCGGTAAGCGCAGTGTCTCCCTGAAACAGCTGATCGGCAGGGATGCTGGGACTTGGCCCCCACTGATGTCATAGTGATGACCTATCCTGAGTCGTCATTATCTTTTCCAGGATAACCCCTTTATGTACTATGTATTAAGCTTCTAATTCTCAGACAACAGGGGAGATGTATCGAAACTGGTACAAAGGAAAATAGCATTGATAGGTTGATACCTCTTCCACATTATTTTTATCCATTAGGCTACTTTTATTCCCCTTTGGGGGGAGGTGGCTTTCTTCACATATTGTGTTGTTTTTGACAGATAAAGTGCATGCTGTGGTATTTTTCCAACCAAACAACGTCACAGAACACATTATGTCAGTGTGGTCCATGGGGCACCATGACTGTGTTCACATCTACTTTGCATGCAGCTCTCCTTTTCCTATTAAAATGATGTACTCCATTATAAGCCAATGAAGGTCTGGTGTGCAACCCAGCCAGAGCATTGCAACACCCATTATAAACAAGCCAGACATAAAATGTGATCAGTCTTACTAGTCCTTCATATTTTTAACCATAAATAATCAAAAGTGCTTTTTTTTGGCTCAATTGTAGAGAAGACATAAAGATGGTTTATGGCAGAAGATTTAGAGATTTTACAGTGAGGCTCTCCTTCCCATTGTCCACATGTAACAGTGCAGTATGTTTAGTAAGCTCCATCCACATTACAATTACTGAGTAATTACAATAATGCATTGTGTGAAGTGTGTAGCTGAGAAGACATTGCTGAAATTAGACACTGGCAACAACTTGAAATGTAACGTATTTTAACAATGTTTTCAGCGAAATGTGTTGTATTGATAGACTTGGTTGTGTGACCTTTCTTTTTTTTTTTGGTTTTAACCACAACTGTGCTGTTTTCTCATTGTTCCACTCATCACCTTATTTTCTAAACCGAGCAGAAAGGTACGTTTTTTTTTTTTGCCAAATATCAATAAACACGTAAAAATGTTAAAAGAAAACTTTGTCTATTAATGAGAATAGAGAAATACAAATGGAAGTTCCTGACGTGTATACAGTGCCATGCAAATTATTTGCCCTATTCCCAGTTTCTTCTATTTTTGCATATTTGTAACACTTTAATGTTTTTTCATGTCCGTAGCCGTACGATTGCTTATTTTTGCGGGACAAGTTGTACTTTCTAATGCCAACATTTAACATTGCATAATAATGCAAAGCAGGAAAATAAAATTCTATATGGGTTGAATTGGGGGAAAAAAAAAAAAAAAAACAGCACAATTCCGCCATATATTTGTTTCATTTTTAGGTTCCGTTTTCAGCTAAAAAAAAAAAAAAATGACATGTTAAATTCCTTCTGCAGAGCAGTACAATTACAGCATTATCATTTTTCTACAGTTTTCATGGTGGTTTAATAATTAAAAAAGAAAAACTCTGGGGTGCTTCAACTCTTGGGCTGGGTTCACACGAGCGTGTCCGGATGTGTTCAGTGAAAACTGAGCGTTTTCACAGGCAAAGCCATTCAGTTTTGCCTGCGATTGCGTTCAGTTGTTCAGTTTTTTCCACGCGGGTGCAATGCGTTTTGATGCGTTTTTCACGTGCGTGATAAAAACTGAAGGTTTACAAACAACATCTCCTAGCAAGCATCAGTGAAAAACGCAACGCACCCGCACTTGCTTGCGGATGCTATGCGTTATTTCTATGGGCCTGCGGATGCGTTTATAACGCATAAGATAGAGCATGCTGCGATTTACATGTGTTGCAGAAGTGATGCGTGAAAAAAAAAACGCTCATGTACACAGCCCCATAGAAATGAATGGGTCAGGATTCAGTGCGGGTGCAATGCGTTCACATCACGCATTGCACCCGCGCGGAAATCACGCTCGTGTGAATGCAGCCTTAATCTAGCGCCAACCTCAGTTTATATCCCTGCTACAGGCACAGGACGACCCACCAGCCCTTCTGGAGCATCTGGTTCCCCATCTTCTGCTCCGAGGGGTTCAGAGGCAAACGCGGCCTATTTGGGCGGGAAAGCTGCGGCCTAAAGTTGCCGAGCCAGACAAGCTGAAGTGCTCTGACCGGACACCGATCGAGTGGTGAGTGGCATCTCAGACCATAAAGGTTCTCAAGGGAAGTTACTGCAGACAAGAAAACCGGCTGCCCACTTGAATAAAGACACTCGCCCCAAAACTTGAACGGCATCCTTAGCCACTAGTAAGGATATTTGAAGCACACATGTACGGCAGCACAAAATAGTGTCTTGACTTCAATCAGTGTATATAATCCACTTCCTTCATTATGGTGAAATATGCTCAACCTTCAACAAAGGATCCTAATATGCATCTGAAAACCTCCCACTCCAAGGAAAATATGGAGAAGTTTGTCACAAAGGCATCTACATGTGTGGATGCGTCCACGCAGGAGTCCTCACACTCCGGCCAAGACATCGTAATGCATGATGAGGTCCAAGCTGCCGCTCCGTCTGACCTTCCTCTGTCCAGGGACTTCTTCCAACAAACCCTTACTAAAGCATTGGCACCTTTGGCGAAGGATTTACAAGAGATTTAGCAAGATCTACGGCAAATTGGTCAGCAGGTGGACTCTAAGAATTCGGAGTCTACCAGAAACATACGCCCCAGATTCGATACTATCTACAGTCAAACAACTTGCCATAGGACTGTTAGGGGACCACTACCCCTTTCTATTGAAATAGAGAGCGCATAGGGCTCTACGTCTATTTCTGGACTTTAGAGTCAAAGAAGATCTGCTGAAGAAGACAAGAGAAACTCCCCAATGGGAATTTGAGGACCACAAGTTGCCGCTATTTCAAGATCTTGCTTCTATGACACTTTACAAAAGGAGACAACTGAAACCGATGGATGTTTCCCTTTGGCCTTACTACAGTTGTTGCGGGGAAAAGGTTCACTATACGGCGTCACGAGGACCCTGCGGAACCGATGTCAGCGCTAGGGGCTCCCATGATCTCTATTGGGGACTGGTGGACAGTTCAAGATCTAGCTGCCCTTCCGGTCCTGCCTTCCCCAATCCTGTGGTCTACAGTCCAAGCAGGATGAAATGGTAGAAATAACAAGAAAAAATCTGGGCGGATGTCCTCCACAACTATGAACACTGATATTATCTGACTAATCTCCCTATTCATGAAGTTTATCTGATCTCAGATTCCTTAACGGGATTTTCGAAAGAACCCTGAAGTTTTTACACTTTTTCCCTATGTCTCTCTCCTTCCAATGTCTAAAATATCTCTTATTCTGTTGGTGATGAGTCAGAGTTCTACATGTGTGCATCTCATCTCTCACTGTTTTCTCTTTTCTCCTCTGTCCTTTTCTTTGCCCTTTCATGTACTTCTGTCCTTATCTGCTCTTTCAGGATAAGGAGGCAACCCATGGAGTGGACCGCTATCTATCTATGACAACCTCTTTGCCCCTAAAATGCATGTGTGCTTGTCAGCACCATCTGAGACAACATGGGCTTAATTGCTTAAGGGCTCTTTCACACTAGCGTTTTTATTTTCTGGCATAGAGATCCGTCGTCGGGTCTCTATGCCGGAAAAATCCTGATCAGGATTATCCTAATGCATTCTGAATGGAGAGAAATCCGTTCAGGATGCATCAGGATGTCTTCAGTTCAGGACCGGAACGTTGTTTGGCCGGAGAAAATACCGCAGCATGCTGCACTTTTTGCTCCGGTCAAAAATCTTGAACACTTGCCACAAGGCCGGATCCGGAATTAATGCCCATTGAAAGGCATTAATCCGGATCCGGCCTTAAGCTAAACGTCGTTTCAGCGCATCGCCGGATCCGACGTTTAGCTTTTTATCAATGGTTACCATTTCAGCCAGGACGCTAAAGTCCTGCTTGCCATGGTAAAGTGTAGTGGTGAGCAGTATACTTACCATCCGTGCGGCTTCCGGGGCGCTCCAGAGTGACGTCAGGGTGCCCTACACACATGGATCACGTGATCCATGCGCATGGGGCGCTCTGACGTCATTCTGGAGCGCCCCGGGAGCCGCACGGACTGTAAGTATACCGCTCCCCGCTCCTACTATGGCAACCAGGACTTTAATAGTGTCCTGGCTGCCATAGTAACCTGAAAGCATTTCGAAGACTGATCAGGATCCTGATCAGACTTCTAATGCTTTCAGGCGACTTGCGTTCTGATGGATCCGGCGGGACGGAAGTGCCTGTCGGATCCTCAGAACGCAAGTGTGAAAGAGGCCTAACTCTGTTATTATTGTAGTTTTAACGATTGTTCTGTTTCTCGTTTTTATTGTGATCTACGTTCTCTCTGCTAGCACTCACCGTCCTTCGATGGGTAACATACTGGACCCAAGGTCTTTGGTAAAAAATTATGGTATTGAAACTTATGTTTATAAATGTGAGGGGACTTAACTCCCCTTACAAGCGATCAGCATTATGAGCTGACGCCAATAAGCATAGATGCGACATTCTGTCGGCTCAAGAGACGCCTCTAACTAATGACACTTATAGATGTACTAATAGGCAATATCCTCACCTCTTCTTTGCCTCCTCGGTGGTCAAGAGGGCGGGAGTCCTTATATGGATCCTCAGTCCAGTTTAACCTGCAACACTGTATTACCAAATAAGCAGGACGTTTTATCATTCTTCTATGCTCGATCAATCATATTGACTGTACTATAGCTACTGTAATATGTTCCTAATTCTCATCAATTATCCTTTCTCAATCGTTTCTTTAAGAAATTACTTAACTCCGCCAGGGGTTCCATCATACTAGGCGGGGACTTCAACATGCCTATAAAATAAAATAATTTTTTGAATTTAATGATACCTCTGATATTAGTATACCCATGTTATGGTGCTCCCATAAGAGTTACATGAGAGGGATGTTTATTCAAGCTGCCTCTAGACTCAAGAAACAAAGAGAGAAGCAAATGCAAGATTTTTTGTCTGCTATGGAAGCACAATACAAATCAGCTCCTTCTGATACATTATCCAGCCAACTTACTGAGTTACGATTCCAGCTTCGCTCCTTCTTTGCAAATATGAGCAAGCTTTAGCCAGATCTAAAGCAAAATTATACCACTTGGGTGATAGACTCAAAAAGCGGGCAATTGCTTCCCGTATTGAATTAATGCGAAAGAAGGATGGTGTGATCACTACACACCCAATAGAGATTGCAAATGCGTTTGCGGAATACTATAGCTCCTTCTGTAACTTAAAAGATGACGATGCTATGCAACAACCGACAACGCAGCTAATTACAAAATTTTTGGACTCCATATCCCACCCGACTCTGTCTCCCAAGATCTCCCCTCTATAAATATCCTCTTCTCAGAAAGGGAAATAGATGTAGCCATAAAAACTTTAAAATCGCATAAAGCCCCAGGCCTGGATGTTTTTTCCGGAGATTATTATAAAACTTTTAAAACTGATCTCTTACCTTTTCTCACTCGCCTCTTCAATGCATTCCTCCTTCCTGGTGCTATACCTAAGGAAATGCTGAGTGCAATTATCAACACTATTCCCAAGCCAGGGAAACCTCATGATACCCCATTGAACTTCCGGGCCATCTCATTACTTAAAAACGACATAAAATTATTCTCCAAATTAATAGCATTGCAAATGCAACCTCTTCTTCCCCAACTGGTTTCCCCAGATCAGGTGGGATTTATTCCGGGTCGTCAGTGTAGGGATTGCACTAGAAGGATGATCGACTTAGTGCAGCTGTCGGAGTCCTCTGGTGCACCTACAATTTTTGTTTCTTTAAACGCAGAAAAGGCGTTTGATAGAGTGCACTGGGATTTGTCTGGCCCTATTTTATTTATTTGCACAGGGTTCTCTGGCCCTATTTTATATGGAATACTGAACCTGTATTCCGTGCCCTCATCGCGGGTTCTAGCATCGGGGTTTTATTCCAAGAACTTTAATATAACAAATGGCACTAGGCAGGGCTGCCCATTATCACTATTAGTCTTTGCGCTGATGATGGAACCCCTGGCGGGAAAAATCCGAGCAGACCCAGCAGTTACCGGGATACAGTTTTGAGCTGTCCTGCACAAAATAGGCCTATACGTAGACGACGTTGTACTCTGTCACTTGCCTAGAGACCTCTCTTCCTGCAGTCTTGACAATCTTACAAGAATTTGCACAAGCCTCCTTATATAAGTTGAATATTACTAAATCACACTTACTCCCTTTCACGATCTCGGAACCCCTTAAACAGCAACTGCTGGAGAGAGCACCTTTTCACTGGTCCCCAGAAAGCATATCATACTTGGGTATTTACTTAACATCTCGTTTAAAGAATTTGGTGAAGCTTCATTTTTACTCCCTTAGAACGGAACTGCTAGCAGATTACGCTAAATACTCTAAACATTTTATGTCATGGATAGCTAAGATCAATGCTGCACAAATGCCATTACCAAAAATACTTCAAGTACAGATGTATTCCACTTCTCATCCCATTCAAAATAATTTGTTCACTACAGATAGTCCTACTGAAGTTCATATGGGGCCATAAAGCCTCTAGAGTAGATCGTCGATTTCTATACCCTAAGCTGAGAGACTGAGGGATGGGAGTTACGGATCTAATATGTTATTATAAAGCTAATCTTATTGACCAAACCAAGGAGTGGTGGTCGCCCACATTGAATCATAGATGGCTTGAGCTAGAATCTACCTTTGCAACGGACAAATCTCCTAGGGGACTGCTGGTGGCTCATTCTCTGGCGTCACCCTGGGGGGTGCCTTCCCTCTTCACCATGCTGGCAGCAGTATGGATATGGTGCCATTACATAGGAGAGAAAAATATCTTCTCCCTTACGAAGTCTGAGACACCATTAGTCACGCCCACCTACATTATACCAGATCTTGACATTGATAAGTGGGGGGAAAGTAGGTCTAGTACACTTAGACCAACTGTATGAAAATTTTGTAATTAAACCATTTGAAGAGTAACATCTAACCTTTCAATTACCAAACTCTTGTTTTTACCAATATTTACAGATTAGACACATGCTCAGAAACATTTTTTTACCTCCGGATCACTTGTCCAGGGCCACCCCTATTAGTAGATTTAATAATCAGCAGAGAGGCTCAGGGAAAGGACTTTCCACGGTTTATCAAGCTCTAGGCCCAGATCTGGACACTAAAATGAGCTTTATGATAAAATGGGAAGAGGAGTTGGGTTGTTCCTGGTCAACTGATGATTAGAGAGATGCCTTTCATTGGACAGCAGCCTATTCGAGATGCATTAACCATGCTGAACAAAATAGAAAGGTGCAACTCAGATGGTACTTAACTCCGGCCCGTATAGCTCATATGGATCCTACTTATAGCCCATGCTATTGGCGAAGGTGTGGGGAAAGGGGAACCCCAACACATGAGGTGGAATTGCCCTATTATCTATCCGTTCTCGAAAGAAGTCTTCAAGCTATTATCATCGATTGCTAAGTTCCCTATCTCTCTCTCCCCAGCATTGGCTAGTCTCTCAATTAGGATGGGAGAGCGGCAGCCCGGAAGCTTATTGCAACCTCTTGGAAACTATCAATTACATCCAACTATTTCAGAACTAATATCTTTAGTTGACCAATATGTACAGCATGAATGTATATATGCAGGATCTTATACAGTGCTTTCCCAGGCGTTAAAAAGATGGGAGTTATGGAACACGTCCCCATGCGCATCCAAAATACCGGCAATAGCTCTATATAGTTTTGGACCTTCTTGATGGCTGAAGCGAAGGGTGGTGAGTGAGTGGTTGTATCAAGACGCATATAACTACTTCAATAGTGTTATTATTAAAATATAAAGTTTATGGATCACAAAGTTCGGTCTGTTAATTTAATTATTACTGATTGTTAATTGTATGTGAATATGACTTCCTAACTCAATTGGATGTCAGATACCTTTTTGGCATAGCTCAATTTAGATGACACCCTCATTGTAGGACTATGTTTCTTTATTTGTGTTGGAAAAAGACAATAAACACTTGAAAGTTTAAAAAAAAAAAAATTCTGATGCCATTATATATTAATACATTCATTCATTGATTTAAAAAAAACACAAATATCAGCTTGGCATGTAGTTATGTAAATTATTACAGGTGTGGTCTGATTAGACACTGGGTCTTTCCACAAAAGGTTGTAAAAGTGCTTCCCCTGCTGCCCTATAAAAAGACTCTGTAGACTACTTTTGGTAGGGCACCACTTGTTGACTTTGAGAGGGGGCGCACCATTGGATTTAGAGAAATAGAATGGTTGGTTTCCGACGAATTGCCTGCCAGCTAGGCTGTTCTGACCGAGGTGTTAAAAGCAGTGGTTACGTAAGAGCACAGACAAATGGCAAACAGGCTGTAGCCGTCCCATAAGACCACCAGTAGAGAGGATCATTTAATCTGCTGACAAAGCAAGAGCACCTCCTACAGTTTTGGTATCTTCCATCCAGACCGGTGTCAACTGTATTACATACCTCTGTCTCTGCTTTGAACATTTCCAGGCACTTACAAATTTGGTGTCACTGTGCCCATTATGGGTCCTGCCATTGCCTGCCACCATCGCCTTTGTTTGCAGTGGTGTATAGAATGAGAAACCAGGATGTCTACAGGTAGGAACAGTATAATTTGTTAGCAATTAGTCCAGGTTCTCTTTAATTTGATGAGTCAGGTTTAAGTATAGAGGCCTTGTGGTGAGCACTTCAATCCTACCGTTACTGTGGAACAACACCCTGCTTCAACTGCTGGTGTGATGATCTGAGGAGCTATCGCATACAACAAGCGGTCATCCCTAGTAGTCATAGAAGTACCTCAGGCCACGTCTCTTCCTGCAAAGCTCTATCCACATTATGTAGCAGGTCATAAAGTGTAGAAACCCAAGATGTGCCAACAGACTTTTGGTGCAGAGAAGTTAGTAAATCTGGGCCATAAAGTTTCATTTCATTCAAACAACTTCTTGTTTTGTTTTTCTTTTGTCAATAAGTGTAGTTGAGGCATTTCTAGAGATGGTGATACCAATGAATATTCATATTTTTAAAAACTTTTTTCAAACTTATTTTTAGGGACTTTAACAATAGGATCTGGCTGGCAATGTGAAGTGGACTAGGAGGTCACAAAAGTATGCACATGCTGCCATGTTCTAAAGTGATTCAAATACAAAACAAAGGCATTAAGATCTAGCAGTCTGGAAAGAGTTACAAAGCTATTTCAAAAAGTGGCTTTACTCTGCCCGATTGTCAGGAAGAATTTTGGGATTAAACATTACTACAAACATTCGTTTCCGATAATCTGTCCATGTAGAGGTGCCACAGATCAGTCATCGGGTGAATTCATCTTTTATGTGGAACCCTCAATCATCACTTTTGGGTAGCAGATCGTGATGTGTGTACACTCTACTGCCCAGCAACAATGAATCTATATAAGGACGAGCAATGGCAGAAGCCCTTGTTCATCCCCATACAGTGGAGGTGATATCTGCATGTAAATGAAGCTCTTCCCCTCCACTGACGAGCAGGGAGTTATCAGGAAAGAACAATCTTTTCCTGCTAATTGTCTGCTCCATCAGACAGCGTAACTAAAGCTCTGGAACTCCGGAAAACCACAGTGAAAGGCATTATCCACAAAAGTCGAAAACTTTAACAATGGAACAAAGAGTGGTTTCCCTACCAAATTTTCACCAACCGAGCAAAGACTATTTATCCAGCAGGTCACAAAACCACTGCAGGTCTCACCTGCCTTACTTAAGGTCAACATACTTAATTCCACAAGAAGGGCTCATGCACATTAACGCATATTTTTTTTTTGTGGACCGTATTTGGAACCATTAGGTTCAATGGGTCTGCAAAAAAAAACATAAGTGTGCATTCTGTTTCCGTATGTCCGTTCTGTAAAAAAATAGAACATGTCCTGTTATTGTCCGTATTACGAACAAGGATAGGACTGTTCTATTAGGGTCCAGCTGTTCGCTTTGGTAAAATACGGAATGCACACTGACGTCATCCGTATTTTTAAAAATACATACGGTCGTGTGCAAGAGCCTTAAGAAAGACACTGGTCAAAAATGGCATCCATAGATAAGTTGCAAGGTGGAAACCACTGCTGACCAAAAAGAACACAGAGGCTTGTCTAGCATTTGCTAAAAAAAACATCTATATGTTCCCTGAAGACTTTTGGGATTCTATTCTGTGGACTTTAGGAGTTACGGAGGAACATTTTTGGAAGACACAAGTTCTATTACTGTCTATTATTAATTTGCGGAATGGATGACAGATAATAGAAATGCCTTTTCTTGTCCGCAAAACGGACAAGAATAGGACATGTTCTATTTTTTTGCAGCCCCAACGAATGAAACAACGTTCATGTGCATGAGGTCTAAAAGACACATTACAGTGATTGCAAACTTTTGATTGTAGCTGTTACTACCAAGGCTGGCATAACCAGTTATTAGGTTTATGGGGGCAATTACTTTTTCACATGGGTGATGGTTTAGAATAAATCTTTATCGTCAATTAATGGAATGGTCATTTAAGAGCTGCATTTTGTGCCTTTATTTTATGTTAAAATTAGTTGGATGATCTCAAACATTAAATCCCTTCCTGACATCTGTCATCAGGCGTACAGCAGATGTCTGGCGTTTATAACCTCTTAGTGACCAGCCTGTTTTGGGACTCTGTGACCAAGCATTTTTTTTTCATCCTCATATTCCAAGAGCTATTACTTTTTTTTAATTTTTCCTTCGATTTAGCCATAAAATATTTTTTTTTGGGGATAAGGTGTAGTTTTGGGGTACGCATAACCTACTGACTAACTTTTATTAACTCTCTCTGGGGGGTTGGAAAAACAGCAATACTGCCACAGATTTTTTTACGTAATAAATTTAGCATCATTAATTTTTGTCACAAATAACTACGCTCTGGGTCAGTAAAATTATATATATATATATATATTTTTAACATTTTGCTACTTTTGCACAAGAACCCTTAAAAAATAAAAAAATAATTAAAAAATGTCTCTGCATCACCACATCCCAAGGTCCATAACTCTATTTTCTTGCTACGGAGCTGCATGAGAGATTGATTTTTGCAGGATGGCTTGTAGTTTTCACTGGTATCATTTTGGGATACATAACATTTTTTGATTCTTTGATTTATGAATAAGCCAAAAACAGCAATTCTGGCATTTTGTTTTACAGTGTTTTTCAAACGGGATAAATTACATAAGAGTTGTGTAGAACAGGCTGTTACATATGCTGTGAGACCAAATATGTGGAGGGGATTTTATATTTTCAATTTTTCTATTGAAAAGCTTTTTCACGGGAAAAAAGAATTTTTTTTCTGTAATAAAACTTTTTTTTTTGTTTTTACTTTTCTTTAACCAATTACTAGCCCAACAAGGGGACTTTAACAGCTAATCTCATTCACAATTCGCTGATTGGAGACAGAGGGATTTCTCTCCTCGACTTAACTGGAGACGCCTTGCAGAGCTTAAACTAGTCTGTCATAAAAAGGCAGCAGCCTAGCCTAAGGCCGGTCAGCAACCACCGTAAAAAGGAGAACGGGTGGTCACTGAGGGGTTTAAGATGGCCGGCAGAAATCCACATGGAGAGCAGTCCGGGTGGTCATTTAGAGGTAAGAAGGCTCCCTCTAGGGACCTAAACTCCCATGCAACAATATTGCAGAAGCCATTAATTTACTTTGGCAGGCTGGGGGGTGTTCTGATGTTTTCTAGGACTGCCATAGTCAATTTGCTACAGAACCCTGACTCGGGAACATAGCAATTTCACCACAGACAGCAATACTATATTATTGCAGTCTATTGTATAAGCGTTACAACATAAACTAATAAAGAAAACAAATTTATAAAATATTTTTCGGACTATAAGACTTATTTTTTTCCCCTCAAAATGGGGAAAAGGTAGCAGTGCGTCTTATAGTCTGAATGCTGACAGCTTCCATTATGTAAACTGTCATTAGCATGCAGGAGGCACAGGGAGGTGAGGGCAGTGCTGCGCTGACTGTACTCACCTCCCCATGTCTTCTTCTGGGTCCCGGTGTGGTGTCCAGACTGCAAGCGAGGTCAGTTTATTATTATTATTCTTTTTAAACATCTGATGGTGGCTGGGGGGTGCGATCTAGGGTTGAGGGTGTCCGATCAGAGGCTGATAGGGGGTCTGATCTGAGGCTAAGTGGGGCGGCGATCTGCGGCTGATTGGGGGTCTGATCTGAGTCTTATAGGGGCTGTTCTGAGGCAGATGGAGGTTGAGGGGTCTGACTGAAGCCGATGGAACTTGGGGATCTGATGAGGGTCTGATATGAGCTCTGCTGGAATATAATTTTTTTTCTATTTTCCTTCTCCAAATCCTAGGTGCGCCTTATAGTCTGAAAATACAGTACCCCAAACAACGAACGCTGTAACAGGAAAACTTTTTGATCTTTAAGTTTTAAAATAACAGAAACTATATAAGTTTGGCATTGGTGTAAACATACTGACCAGCAGAATAAAGGTAACGTCATTTTAACGCACATCAAATGCCATAAAAGCAGAACTATAAAAAAGTGCATTTTTTTCCCCAATTCCACCCCAGTAATACTTTTTTTTGCAGATATAGATTATTATATGTTGTTGTTAGAAAGTACATCTGGTCCTGCAAAAAACAAGCAGCCATACAGCTATATGAACTGAGAAATAAGAAAGATGCAGCTTTTGGAAGGCTGGGGTTAAACAAAAAATGGAAAATTGCAGAGGCAAAAAATGTTTCTGCCTCTGCAGAAATCAGAAAAACTTGCTTTTTCAGAGCACTGTACATGCTTACAATTAAAGAGAAGCTGTCACCATAAAATGCAATGAAATCTGCAGGCAGCATGTTATAAGGAGCAGAGTAGACTATGTTTTATGGGGAAAAAATGGTCTAAGTGACAGAGAGTCTGATTATCATTTTTATCTTCACACTTACTCGCTTTCCAACGCTGCTCTACAAAAAACCAGCAGGACTCTTGTGTTCACACAGATAATAGAGAGGACTCAAAGAGGAGTCCCGTCAATGCATTTTGTTGCTGGTTTGTGACAGCAAAGCGTTGGAATACGAGTATGAAGATAAAAATGACAATCGGACAAATGGTCACTTAGACCATTTACAGCTTACTGTAGTTTCAGAGACGACAGACTCCCTTTAAATGTTTGCTTTTTCGGACAGCAGTTGTACATGGGGGAGGAGTTATCAGTATAGCATTGTTTGTGTAAGTTTTACAGAATCCTTTCCCACAAAACTATGTATCAATCTGCTCAACTCCTGTCCTAGAAGATGTTGTCCACAGATTGCACTGCATTTTATGGTGACAGGTCCTCTTTAATGCCAAAATAATGCCTCTTTTTCACCAACCTAAATGGAATTAGCGTTGGTACTAATACACAGAAATGAAAAACTCAACACTATATGAAATGAGTGTATTGATAACAAACAGTGGATGCACAGCACTCTGTGCAGAGCAAGAGGATCCTAATCCAAAATTCAGCAATCGGAAAAAGCTGAACGCAGTTCTACAGTAATACTTAGGAAATGTACACACATTAGAGGGGTTATCCAACCCCTATAATGACCCCTTCCCCCCAATGCTACTGATGTTTTGATCCACGCAATGAGGCGGATGCAGCAGTGGCCGTGCAGGGATCCAGAGCAACAGGGAGCAGGTAAGTATAATGTATATGAGAGGCCCGGGCATGGGGGAAGGGGGGATTGTATAACCCCATTACATGTGCAGTTTTACATTTCGGTAGAACTTCTTCAAACATGTTAAATTGCTGAGTATGAAGTGAGTAAGTAGATTAGTGATCTGTGTATCCAACCTTAAACATGGGGGTAAATTTTACATCCCAAATTTTGCAAATATTTGCAACTTTTCAGTCCCATTTGCAAGGAGCAAATGTAGATTAATTTTTTTTTAATCTTAAATACAGACCAAAAGTTGGCAAATTTATTAGGTGTATGTTACAATCAGGGATGAGCTAATCGACTTCGGATGAAACATATGAAGTCAATTTGCATAAAACTTCTTTCAATACTGTACAGAGCGAGCGCTCCGTACAGTATTAGAATGTATTGGCTCCGATGAGCTGAAGTTATTACTTCACGAAGTCTCGCGAGACTTCGTATAATAACTTCAGAAATTGATTCATACTGTAAAAAAACATTTCCCGAACTCTGTTTCGGTCCCTTGGAACCGAACCTGAGTTCGGGAAATGTAGGTATGCAAAATTGTTTTCAAGCTTCACAAGACAAGGTGAATCCATTGATACCTACACATGCATCTGACTGCTGCAGCATCTAATAAGGAACATGATACAGTTGTCAATCGTAGAGGGTGTGTGTGGGTGTGTGCGTGTGTGCGTGGGGGGTGGGGGCTGGGTGAGGGTTAATACACAGAGCCCGAAACATGGCAGCACTTGCTGGAGCTGCGTCTGCAGATCCAAAATTGATTTTCCCAGCACTGTGTTGACTAACAGACAAAAATATGTATTCACTGCAATTACAAAAATACAATTACTGAAACTTTCTGTTAACATCCTTCAATTCATTTTTAGTACAGGTACATTGTCAGTCAGTGGCAATCTTTAGGCTACTCTATAACTTATGCAGACATACTAACATCAGCAAGATCTTATATTCATAAATTCCCTCAGTTCCCATCTTGAATTGACACTGGTTTGCCAAATGTAAACCTTAGATGCTAACAGAGGCTTAAAACACACACATGCTGAAAACTGACTGCAATCACAAAGGCAGGAGGCTGGTTGTGTTATGCTTTGGGTGCGAGTTCCTACCAGTGGCACTGGCAATACTGTACAGGTAGAGGCGAACATGGATTCTACTGAAGATCAACAAATCCAGTACGTCAATGTCCACAGTCAGTAAAGAAACTACATTTATACAGAAAGAATGATTTTTGCCAAACATGCTTAGAATCAATCATAAAGCGTAAGGATTTGGATTGTTCTTCATAGCCTGTAGACTTATGATGCAGGGTGATCCAAAAGTATGGAGACACCTGAATAAATGGAAAACGGTGGTTGGAACAGTGTCCTGTGTGTGTGGCATGTTGCTAAGGTGAAGAGGGCAAATCCATGAGCGGCGGTGTCTAACATGGGGGCCACTTTGAAAGTCGATATTTTCAAATGCGAAGGGGTGCATGTAACATATGTATCTGATAGAATTTAATGATTAATCCAAATTTGTGCTTTAATGTGATGTACCTTTATTCCCACCAAAGATAAAACAATTTTCACACACATGGCTGTGAGATTAACACGTGAGGAAAGGACAGAGACTGCTGATTTCTAGGGTGCACAGTACCCCAGTCATTGCAGTGAATTTCAACACTTGGCGGCCTAAAAGACCACCCATCAACCTTAGCGCAGTTGGAAAATGGCTTGCCATACTTTGCCAGGTTCTGCGTTGGACCTATCAAAAAGTGATCGTAACAAAACTGCCACAGATAAAGCAACAACAATGGCAGACTTTGTGTCCTTCAGCAACAGCACACGTCGCAGGAGGGTCGAACCACCATTGCGCGGGTACTGGCTACGCATAAATGGCATCCCACCTGTGCAAGATCTAGTTTTGGCATCATCTCAATGAGGATGATCCCGGTTGCAGTGTTGAATTTACAAAATGGGTGTCACAACAATTGGAACAGGACCCACATTTGTCAGGTCCAGCACAGAACCTGTGTAGCAAGCAATTTGCCAGCTGTGCCATGGCGGATGGATACTCTTTTAGGATGCAGAGTGTTGAAATCTGCTAAAATGACTGGGGTACTGCGCTCCCTGGAGATCAGCACAATCTCTGTCCTCTCCTCACAAGGTAATTTTGCATCCATATGTGTCTGTGACAAAGAGAAAATAGTTGATAATGTTAGCAGAAATAAAGGTACGTCCCATTTAAGCACAGATTTGGATTCCTTATCAAATCCTATCAGATACATATCTCACATGCACCCAATCCTATTTAAAATATGGATTTGGTTCCAAGATGGTGGCTTAAAAATGGCAACGGTATTGGGCACCACCCCTCACAGATTTGCCCCCTTCCCCTTAGCATCATGCCACACACAGGATGGCGTTCCCAACCGTTTTTTATTTACTCCTTACATTTGGACCACTGTGTAGGAGACAACCAAAATAGATTTTGAACTAGAGGCATTCTGCAAAGAATAGTGGAAGCTATATATCTACAGTAAAAATAAAAATATGGCTGACAAATAGTAAGGGTTGTGGATTCTGTCAGAAGAGGTGTAACCAAGTACCGACTGGCTGGATAATAAGACCTGTATTACACCGACAGATTATCTGACCAATCAGACCAATAGTTTATGTGTATAACAAAAGATCTGCGTGTGTAATTGGCCATCTGACCAATGATTGGTCAGAAAATCTGTCAGATAATCTGTTGGTTTAATACAGCCCTAAAACTTTGGGAGATGCCATCTGTCCATCTACACATCTATAGATACACAAATTAACATACCTGTACATTCACACATATATACACCAATGACTGCTTGAGAACATATCTGGATACTAGAGATGTCAGCATAACACAAACTTAACCGGTCATATATTTTAATAAACGATCAAGGGGATAAACGATTAAAAAAAAGTATGTGTTGGTTTAGGCTGTAAACATTTTAATAATATAATATGCAGTAAACAGTGGTAAATCTTTGGGATAAAACAAGGTCTCAAGACATATTTAAAACTACATTTAGAATTAGTAATGAAAAAAAAAGAACAAAACCAATTTGCCTGAGCTTAGAAAAGTTGTGGATGCTGGTGTGTAAAAACAGAGCAGTCAAAGATTTCTATACTATCAGGATGGAAGAATTTCTTTCTTTGTCCTGGTACAAAAATTGACACTTTGAAAATCTACAGTAAGAATAACGGAAGAATTCTTCAACAGTTTGCACTGTGGTTAAAACCAACTTATAGTTGCTAAATGATATACAAATGTAAAATAAATATAGAACATTTAACATATAGAATTATTAAAGAGCACAAAAAAAATCTGAAACTACCCGTTTTTCCTCTGATATGTACAGTAAAAACATTCTATTCAGTCATTTCTGAATCACCTTGGTCTAATAGATGCTACATTTCTAAATTTAGGCCTCAGGCACACAACCTTATTTTCAGTCTGCATTTTTGGTCTGGATCGGATGTGAACCCACTTATTTCAATGGGGCCACAAAAGATGTGGATAGCACACCGTGTACTCAGTTTCGCAGCCTTGGAAAATAAAAAAATAGAACATGCCCTATTCTTGTCCTTATTGCGGACAAGGATAGGGCAGGCCTTCTATGGGCCAGACGTTCTGTTCCGCAAAAATGTAGAAAGTACACGGCTGGTATCTGTGTTTGCAGATCTGCAATCTGCGGTCCGCAGAAACGGCTACGGCCATGTGCATGAGCCCGTATGGCTACAATGCATATTGATATGGTAGCTCTTAGAACGTCACACTCATGGACTTGTCTATTTCCATGTATTACTTTTACTATCAGAAAATGATGTTTGTTCTATAGTTCGGGCAGTATAAGCCGTGTTCAGCTGGCTTTACTAATGGTCGTAGGCCAAACTGCCTAATGTACTAGAGGAGAAAATTATACAGATTACACTATGAACATTCTTCAAATGTAAAAATAACAGGTCCACACTGTAAGCACATTAGGGTGAATAAGTGCAGATATAATACAGTCCCATTTTATGTTGTCTGCAATGGTATAAAATCCAGACCACAGGATTCTACACTGATCTACATTAAAAATACCTGCAGAAGATCTGGGTGTTGAAGCCGTCAGACAATGACTAAAACACAGGCTTCGTGTGAAACTGCCCTAGTTGTGTACATTATATCGTGATTCAATGGACCTCATTTATCAGAGCTCAGCTTTCTTTTCTCAAACTGCTCTGGAAAACTGAGCTCTGATTGATAGTAAAACTGATTTTGATGTCCACAGCTATTAGACAAACTATCACCACGAACATAATCTGCAGGCAGCACGTTATGGAGCAGGAGAAGCCGAGCAGATTGATATGTAGTTTTGTGGGAAAAGATTCAGTAAAGCTTGTAATTTATACATTTATATCTCTGCTCTTTCTATGCTTAGCAGTCCAGTGGGCTGTCCTACTGAGAGACTGACTGCCTTGTACGACTGTTCATACAGCGATAACTGTCAGGCACTAGTCCCAAACATAGAAAGAACAAGAAAAGAACAAGCAGAAAAATGTAATTTATGAAATACAATTGATACAGAATCATCCTGCTCTATAACCTGCTGCCCGCAGTTTGCACTCTATTTTCTGGTGACAGGTCTTCTTTAAAAAAAAAAACACGAGGCCTGATATGTTGAAAACACATTGTGAGAAAATTACCGTGCTTTCCTATATATTGTTTAAAATACCAGGGTCCTCAACAAGAACACCAGTGCATATGAATATGTTAATATGTTTAGGACTACTAAAAACATTAAATTTGGCTTAAAAAAGTGGCAATAATAAAAATTAATGAATTTAAGGTCAATAAATATGTCTGCATACAGCAAGGTAAAACATATTGCACATAAATGAGGATAATGGCTGACTAGGCAGACTTTTTTTGATCACGAAGATGGAAACATGTTGACGTTGCTACAGTATATGTGCCTGAAATAAGCAATATATAGCTCCGTCTTCATCATGGTAGTGCAAGAGATTTACATCGATGGAAACCCCTATTCTGAGATCAGATGACCAGAGGTGGCTAACACTTGCCTTTACACGTACAAATGGCATTCCATATTTTAGAGGTGTGTGTTATCATATTTGTTGGTACAAGCCTTGTAATAAATATGACAACAGGGTTCTGCACAGTAAGACTGGCAGGACATGTATACCAGTAAGACCCGCCCTTTAGCATGTAGTCGAATCCATGGCCGAAAGAGTCAAGATGCTTCTGTCATTTGAATAGTAGGGATCCATTTCACTCCAAGATCTAGAGCAACAAAAAGAAACAAATGGGCAATGTAGAAATCCTGGTCAATAAAATTACTGCGTGTGTCCTAATCTTCCTCATTGAAGAAGGGCTCTTGGATACCGGAGGCATCATTCTTTTAGAGATACATATAGCTAAACATAGTCTTATATTTCTTGCGTTAAACCTGTCTCATAGCCTGTACTATTGTCCAGATGCATCTACAGTTCTGCAGGCCCTGGCTCGCTGTCTGCGCAAAAATCTCTCAGGCGATCAGCATAGTAATCTCTCCCACCAAAGTAATGGAGCTCCGTTAAGCCCCCCCGATGATGATTGCTTCAAATAAGGACTAGCATAACTGCAAAAGCAACCGTGAGATGTAATAGCAGGACCAGTGCAGCTCTGAAGATACACAGTCGTTACAAAAGTAGCTCAAGTTTTAATGTTTTCAAGAAATTCTTTCTGCTTTGTTAATATGGTTGCAATAGCGGTGCAGATCTACATTGTACAACATCGTCCCTAATGGATTCAGTTCCTAGATAGAAATATTTAATTGGGTCATAAAATGTGTTATGTGCAGGTCTCCAGATAATATTTATAGAAAAACCTGGTAATGGCAAGTGTTCAAATGCACTGATAACCAAATGGAACAATGAAGGACAACTGCAATACATGTAAAAAGTCCACATAAAAACAGAGACACTGTGGATGTGCTGGCTGGATACTGTCATAGGATAAAGCAAAGACTCAAAGTGAGAAATCGCATGGGATGTGGACTAGTAAGGCTAGGTTCACACAAAGTATTGTCAGAACTGGGAAAAACCCGGTGTGGAACTCACATCAAGTTTTTTCCCCATGCATTTTTTCCTGGCATGATTTGTGCGGCTTTGAAGAAAATTTACATTCCTGGCCATGTTCAATAGAATTCTGGATGCGGAATCTGTGTCAGGTGGGCAGGACACTTTTTTCCCCACGGTGCAAGTGACAAGAAAAAGCACTGTATGGTTTAACATGCAGATTCCCCATGGGGATGTTCTGGATGTGGTTTTCCCCAAATCCTGGCCCAAAATACTCAGTGTGAACCTAGCCTAAGTTTGCTACCATGTGTAGGTTTTTGATGAAGTTTTTGAAGCCAGTAGTGTTGAAGTGGTGTTTGTCCTTTCTGACTTTTTCTTTTATGATCCACATGATTTTGGCTTCAAAAGTTCATCTAAAAACCTGAAAGTGTGACCGCACCCTAAGGCCCCTTTCAGATGAGCAGGTGTCACGCTGCGGACTCGCAACGCAGCACCCGTCCTGAACTTCCAGCACTGCCAGGGTCGCATAGCAATATATTGATTTATGAAGCTATGTAACCCTTAGAGGTCTGGAATGTATAGGATAACACTGACAGCATTATGTCAGTGTTATCCAATACATTCCAGAACTGTAAGGGTTACATAGCATCATAAATCCCTATAATGCTATGCAAACCCGGCAGTGATGGAAGTTCAGGACGGGTGTTGCGCTGGCCCCTTTCACCTGAGCGATACTGATTGTGGCAGGATCTGTTCAGGGAGAAACCTGATGGTTTTCCATGCAAGTTCAATCAATTTTTTCTGCAATTGCGTTCAGTGTGTGCGTTTTTTCCATCTGGATTGTATTCGGATTGCATGCGTTTTTCACTCACATGAAGAAAAACTGAGGAATAACACTCAACATCTATCAACCATCAGTGAAAAACGCATTGCATCCGGATGCCTTTAGTTTTGAAAAACGCACAATATAGAATATGCTGTAATTTTTCCTCAACAGACCTATGTAAAGGAATGGGTCAGGATTTAGTTTGGATGCTATGCGTTTGCTTCACGTATCACACCCGGATGGAAATCTCACACGTGTGAAAGAGGCCTTAGTGGGGCTGCATGTGGTGCAGAAAAGCTGAAAGAAATCTACACCCAAACTCAGTTGAAAAGGGAGAAATTCGCACACAAAAATTTGACATGCTGCAGATTTCAAAATCCCCACAGCAGGTCAATTTCCGCATTCACTTTGCTGGTACTGCATGACGCTGCATTTTTTCCCCGAATGGAAAAACTGCGTAGTCTGCACTGTGTGCAGGCACCCTTAGGCCCCTTTCAGACGAGCGAGCCTCACGCATCGGACTTGCAGTGTGAGTGTGCAGCAGCACCTGTCCTGCCCTTCCAGCACCGATAGGGTTGCAGGTCATTATATTGATTTATGATGCTATGTAACCCTTAGGCCCCTTGCAGACGAGCGTTCCTCACGCGAGTCCGCAACGGAGCTCCCGGCCTGACCTCCCAGCACTGCCAGGGATCACATAGCTCTATATTGATTTATGATGCTATGTAACCCTTACAGTTCTGGAATGTATTGGATAACACTGGCAGCATTATGCCAGTGTTATTCAATACATTCCAGAACTGTAAGGGTTACATAGCCTCATAAATCAATATAATGCTATGTGAATCCTGTCAGTGCAGGAAGGTCAGGCCGGGAGCTCCGTTGCGGACTCGCTGTGTGAAGAACGCTCGTCTGCAAGGGGCCTTACAGTTCTGGAATGTATTGGATAACAATGACATAATGCTGTCAGTGTTATCCAATACATTCCAGAACTGTATGGGTTACATAGCATCATAAATCAATATAATGATCTGCAACCCTGTCAGGGCTGCCGCATACTCATGCTGCTCATCTGAAAGGGGCCTAAGGGGACTTTATCTGGGGCCAGTTAGTTAGAATTCATAGCTGTTCAATCCAAACTACTATGAAGCTTCATCGCTACCTGACACTCTTAATGGTATTACTCCAGAAAGCACAGTCCTGTCCATTTTTGTATAAATCAGGTGTCATTATGAAACAGCAGGCTATCACATGAGTAATCATTTTATCTTTTAGTCTTTGGTAATATTAATGACATACAAAACCAACTTATGCACAGCATTCTCTGTCTGTTTTGAATTTTTAGTGGACTTTTTATAGAGCACTACAACTGTCCTTCAAAAACAAGGTGACCTCCATGCATTTATCCTAAAAGAGAAAGGTACCCAGCATTGCATACCGCATATTACAGTTTACTTTTGGTTGAACTTAAGAAATGTGTCATGTGCTACAGTAAACACTGTTTTATAGGCAGTATGCAATAAGAGATATTGTCTAAAATGATACAGGAAAAAAAATTTGTTTTAAATTACTTGAACCACAATTATAGTAGTAGATTCCCAACACCATTTTTGAAAAGCAAGCGGTGCAAATAAAGATGAAATTGATTCACTCACTTATGGCTTACAGCAGATAGAGTTAGACCCTGTAGTAAATTAATGAGCCCGCTAGTAAATTCAATCACCTTATTAATGCAGGAAGAATATTTAGGTACGGTATGTTCCCAGAGTGCAAATTGCAGCAGAAAAAATGGTCAGCATCAACTGACATTCCTTGGATGTAAAACCGCAGCACAGGTCAATTTCGATGCCGATTCTCCACAGACTTTTTTCTGAGTGTAGATGAGATTTTGCAACATCTCATCCACTTTGTTATTACTTGTAAAACCTGCAGATTTTCTGCCTACAATTCTGAATTGCAAAATGCACAAAGTGACCATCCCATGGGCACATACCCTGACTGTGTAAGCCATGCAGCTATTTCACATTCTTTGAGATTTTAGACAAGTGGACCCAGAGCTGTAGTATAAGAACACTACACAGAAAATGAAGAGTTTCCAGTTTTGATGATTCACATCAATTTAAAGCTATAAAATCCACAGAGTAGTTATGCTTTGCCAGTCTAACACCTTTGGAGGCAAATTTGTGTTTGGTAGCATTTTACTCATTTTTAGCAAAAAAATAATAATCATATTTTCAATTAGCTTTAAAAATATTGAGCCGTTCTGTCACAAAGGGTTAACAGTTTTTTCTAACTGTGTGACTGGTACTTTCACTTTGTGCTTAATAAACCTTATCACCAAACACTTCTTTAAGCCACATTCTTATCAATAAGATAAGAACGGAGCTATAATGAGTGTTTTTAATTAGAGATGAGCGAACTTTAAAAAATAGTTCGGCGTTCGGGTTGTGGTAATCGCCGCATCCCGTTATGGATTCCACTACCGCGGACTATCCCGGCATATGGAATCCATAAGGGGCGGCTTCCACGAACCCGAAGTGTTGAAAAGCGAAGGACCTGGGGTGACGTCACAGTCATGTGATCAGTGCAGGGGGCGTGGCCCAGCACTGGATTTGATCCCGTGCTGAGCCACGCCCCTGCACTGATCAGATGACGGTGACGTCACCCCAGGTCCTTCGGCTTTTTAACAGTTCGGGTTCGTGGAACCCGCCCCTTATGGATTCCATATGCCGGGATAGTCTGCGGTAGTGAAATCCATAACGGGATGCGGCGATTACCACAACCCAAACGCTGAACTATTTTTTAAAGTTCGCTCATCTCTATAATGTCAGAGAGCAGAGATAAGAAGTCGGTCAGCTCCCCAACTGACGTAAGACAGAAAATCCACAGGCTGCCACTACAGCATCTCAGCTATGTACAGAAAAAAAGGGCTCCATATTTTTAATAAAGACCAAATGAAAAAATGATTTTTAGCTCAAAATGAGTACAATGCAATAATAAAAAAAAAATGCCCCCAAAGGTGTACATAGGCTTTAAGTTATGAATTTTTTTTTGTAGACTTTTTTTTTATAAATGATGCGCTTGGTTATGTATATATAGTCTATTTTCTACCAATCAGATATTCTGTGCGCTAGATTAGAATTTACATCTCTGTTACACTAGGAAGAGGCCTCACAGGACACTACAAATGAGCTAAGAATAACAACTCTGTGGGAACCATAGTTCAAACATCAAGGTACAGTACTTTTTTGTAAAACACCATTCTAAATCAAAGTGAATAGGAAGCCACAAGTGAAAGATTGAAATGTTGCAAGCAAATGTTCCCAAACCACCAGAAACAGCTTTTCCATTTGGCCAAACAAAACAGCATTTGTGACTTTGGAAAGATGTGTTTATTTATGAAAATGGAGATATTGGATAAGAAAACTAAAAAATTACACTTTGCCTTATAACATGTTCTTTATAAATATGTACTCTTGACGATGCTCTCAGCTACACATACAGTCATGTAAAACGAAAAGATGCATTTTATAACTTGTCATTTATATGTTCTAAATATAAAACAAAAGACGATTTGCATATTGCTCATTGGAAACACACACTGACATAAATGGAATGACCTAAACCTGGGAAATTAAAGTAAACCTGCTGACGGCACAAACAAAACCATAAAACTGCTTCCTGGATCTAGGGGACTGAAGTAGAAGGTAGAAAGGGCCTGAGAACTGAAAAATTGGCCTTTATGATATTAACAACTAATCAGCGTTAACCTTTACCAAAACCACAGTGAATAAAATGAAACTTGGAGTCTTACTGGTTGCGGTGGGCAATAAGGCCACTAGACATGATCCACACCTGAATAACCTCACTGTAGCGATTATGTGGACAGCATCACTATATGCATATGTTGACATGTACATGACAACTTGTACCTGGGGCAGGTATACGTGCAATGTGCATTACATGTCAACACTGAATAAATTAAGAGCCAAAACTTTAGTAACTTACAATGTGAATATCACACTTTCCGGAAGAATATAACCAGTATTACGCTCTCATATTTGTAGGTTTAAGCCATGAATGAGCTATGAACTGTACAGAGAAGCTTGATACACAAAAGACTTTTCAGAACGTCATTCCAAAAGGCTTTTTTTTTGGACCAAAGATCAATCTTTCATATTGACAGAATAAAGAAAAGATCTTTTTGTGTATCAATGTAAGAACCAAAAGCCCCAATGTTCAGTTAAGGATCCCAGAAATCAAAAACAGTCATACAGGAAAATGTTGACCATTACAGAATTATGCAGACAACAGAAAGAAAACAGAAAGAAGGAGTCAGACAATTAAAAGACACACACAGCACAGATGCTGTACTTCGATATAAAATGTACAGAAGACATTGGAAATTAAATAAGAGTAAGAACAGTTCATCAACTCATGTTGCTCCGCCTTGCTATAGATACCTATGAGCATTGTGTTTCTCATTACACCCAGAAAAAGAAATCCCCTAGTCATCTAAAGCTGCAGGTTCATCGTTTTCCAGTTTATAGGAGAAGCGCTGGCAGCAAAGGCTATTTAGAGAGGTTCCACACCTGGTGACCCGCGGCGCGGTGCATCGCCCCATCACTCGGTCCAGCAGTCTTCTAAAAGACGCGCACGCTGTCTCCCCGCTTGTGTAGCAGCACATTGAGTCCAAGCAGTTGATACCTGATCCTGTCTCAGTAAGCTGAGGAGGAGATAGAAATGTGACAGCGGTGGGCCATTACAAATGTACTTATACTGTTGTCAGATACAGACACATTTATGAAATCATATCTCAAAGAAGCCCTAAACAGATGTTAAGGACCAGTTACAGCTGCCAAGTACAAAGACGTGTTAGCGTCACATTCTGTAAGAGTAGTATGTACCTTTAAGAAGAAATCTCTCTATTAACACACAAAAGGAAAAATAAAAAGACAAAAAAACAACAAAAAACATGCACACCAGTATTGCACCAGCAATCATGCCATCAAGCAGTGTGTTCATTCATTGTACGGCAAAGGAGGGGAAAAAAGCTCTTAAAAGTTATAGAAATACTTAAACATATTATTGTACATCAGAAAGTGAAGACAGCAAAACAATGAATTCACAGTAGAGCTCAATAAGTTTGCAGACTTCATGATATGAAATGGCCAGTGCATAATATACAAATAAATAAAACACAATAACTAAGCCTGCCTGTGACCTGCTGAAGTGTTTTTATCTATAGGAACATAATATAGTTATAGTTTATAATAAATAAAAAATAGGCGAAAATAAAAATACTAATTAAACTAATAAAAGGCAAGAATAACAACAAATCACTACAGGGAGCCTTTTCTCAGGTTCTCCGCTAAAATTTGCCAACTGCATTATTTGCAGGGGTTGCGTGGAGGGATAAAACTTTTTAGAAAAGGGGAGGAATGGCAAGAAAAAAAGTGACTTGCCCTCACCATTCTTCAGCTGTTGTGACGCTTACTGGGTCGCAAATGGTTTTCACTTCCTGGTCCCATATCACCAGACAAGAAATGGTAGGAAATGCTGCTCAGTCGATCACTGGCTGCAGTAGTGCCCTGCCATAGGGCTCATGAACACAACAACAAGTGTATTTTGTTTCCATGTCCGTTCGGGTTTTTTTCAGCCCGTATGTGGAACCATTCACTTCAACTGTACCGCAAAAATAACGGAAATGACACAGTGTCCATTCTGTTTCTGTATGACCGCATGGCCGTTCCGCAAAAAAAAGGACCCATCCTATTATTGTCCAAAGGACAAGGATAGGACTGTTCTATTAGGGTCCAGCTGTTCCATTCCACAAATTACGGAATGCACGCCGGCAAAATACATATGGTTGTGTGCATGAGCCCTAAGCCAGTGATTGGTTGAGCAGGCACTTCATGTGTGTAGAGAATGGACCACAAAACGGAGACAAGTGGGTATACAGTAGGCATTGGAATGGCAGCAACAGTGCATCTGCAAGGTAAATAATGCTTTTTTAACCCGTTCGCTACCAGCGCCGTACATGTACGGCTCTGGAGCGATGTGTAAACATGGCGCCAGCTTGCACGAGCAGTGGACGCCATGGCTGGCAGATCTCTGCTGTTTCAAACAGCAGAGACCTGCTGCTAATTACCGTGACCAGCAATAATGCCGATCGCAGTAATTAAATGTTTTAGATGCCGTGACCAAGTGAGGTCACTGCATCTAAATGCACAAAAACTTCCTACCAATGCCCCGTGTGGCCAAATGGGGCATTGGTACTTACGCTGAACACTTTCAGCCTCGCTGATGAGGCTGAAAGTGTTCATGCTGCAATTCTTATTTTGGCCACCAGATGGCAGGCCAGGATAAGAAATTAGCAAAACAGAGTTTAAAAATGGCATTTTAAAAATCCCTAATAGACCAAAATGAAAAATTAAAAAACATAATTTATAGGCTCATATGTGATCATCAAAAAAAAGTAATAAAATATATAAAAGAATATAAGTTTAAATCACCCCCCTTTCCGTATAATTAAAAAATACCTAAACAATAAACATAAACATCATGGGTATCACCGCGACTGAAAACGCCCATACTATTAAAATAGAAAAATAAAAATCGAATACGGCGAATGGCGTAACAGCAATGCCATTTTTTCATTGCTTCTCTTACCCAAAAAATGCAATTAAAAAGTCCTGCAAACTCCAAAATGGTATCAATAAAAACTACAGATTGTTCCGCTAAAAATGAGCCCCTAAACAGCTCAGTAGACACAAGTATAAAAAAGTTATGGGGGTCAGAATATGGTGATGTGAAAAAAAAAAAATACATTCATTAAGTTTATATTTCTTTTTACACTATTTAGACATAAAGAACCTATTCATATGGGGGTATCGTTGTAATCATACTGACCCAGAGAATGAAGGGCATTGGTAAGTTTTGCCGTAAACGAAACGCTGTGGGAACAAAACCCATAAAATGGTGCAGGAATTGGGTTTTTTTTTTCCAATTCCACCCCATTTGGATTTTTTTTTTACCACTTCCCACTACATTTTATGCCATAATTATTGGTGGCATTAGAAAGTACAACTTGTCCTCCAAAAAATAAGCCCTCATACAGCTATGTGACCGGAAATATAAAAAAGGTATGGCTCAAGTAGGGAAGAAAAATGAAAACCCAAAAACGAAAAACCTCTGGAATCCTAAGGGTTGAATTTCTTCTTTTTCTTTTTTTTTACTCTTTTGCCCTGTTTAAAAAACGTATCCCATTAGACAACCCCTTTAACCTCCTCTTACATTGTTTCATACATACTACATGACAATACATTACTGTTTAACACTGCAGTTACTAAAATGGTCTTTGACATCTTCATTCTTAATGAATTACATCACAGAACCCAATTACATCACAGAACTCTAATAAAATCAGTGCTTTTCCAGCTAACCTTCTTTCTTTTCATCCAGGGAGAGAGTTTGACGCTTAGGGCGTACTTTAAAGAGAAGATAGGAGTGATCCATAAATACATATACCACTTGTCCACTCTCCATCTTACGATATCTCCAACTGTTTCTTGATTTACAATATTTGCACAGGGTCATTGTTTGCTAAAACTGCCTGCTTCCGTAGTGCATCCCTCATCCTTGTGTTTTGTCACCCTCCCTCCTGTAATGTTGGTGCTTTATAAATAAAATGATTATATTTACTGTTGTGGAGATTTTTTTTCTCAGATATAATACTTCCAGGGGAGTCTAACAGCAGCTTTCTCTCCATTCAGAAGACTGGTCAAGCGTGCATGGGAAGAGGGGGAAAGGGTCGAGAGATAGAGGTTAGAAGAATGTGCATTCTGCTGATCGATCCAAGGTGTACATCCAGCATTAAGGTGCCCTTAACTCCATCAATGGCGGAATGCTAGCTTGCCTGACCGCTCTCTCCCAACTCTCTCATATACATACAAGCTCATCAGAGCATGCATGCGTTTTCAATAGAGAGAGAGGGCAGTGGGTCAGGTGTTGGACATTGAACATGCTTGATTCTTCCCCCTCCCAACATCATCTGTCCGAGGATAGTTGGGAGCTTCCCACATACATAAGACAGTTTGCTGGTCCCACCAAAAACAGCGGGTTCTCGTGTATACAGGGGCCTTTAGTCCTTGTAAGAAATGTGAGCTGCTAGCCTAGATCTAGACAACATTTATAACCCCAAATTCTGCCCCTATAAGATACTGTGCAACAGTCCTGTTTCACGGGAATAAAAGTTGGTGCAGCCAAATGCACGAAGATGGATAGTAATAGCACCATATCAAGGATGAGCCAGCACCTCCTCATTTAGTTGCATGTTACAGAGTGTATGAAGCTACACTACAAAAAATGTCTATTACAACCTACCTACAATCAAGTACTGTGGCTGTAATGTCCACCATAAGCCTACTGACCGATATTTAACTCTACAGTTAGGTGACACTGTGAAGGCTGTTGGACGGGTGAGCTTTTAGACAATGTTGGAATATGTTAGGAAGATTCCTTTAAAAAAAAAAATACTAATATAGTAATGTGCAATAAAGTTAACCATTTTTCAAGACGGCAGTCGACAAAGAAAACTGTTAGTCTGTCATGCTGTCTAGATGTCAAGCACACAATGTGGGTTAAGGCACAAATTCACCAATGAATGAATTTACAAACATGGAAGAAATGTCATCTACAATGGCTAAATGTGGCTGGAACACTGTGTTTCTATCATATGATAAACACATGAGGGCACTGAATCAAGTGCATGTCACACATGGACCACGAGTGGCTAGAGATCACAGTGCGGTTGCAGTACTACCTAGTCTGCTCAAGTGCTCTGCTGGTTTGAAGCATCAGCTAGCAATTGCCTATTGTCCGACCCTCTGTGCTCGTTTTCAGTAAAGTCAAATGCTGAGCTGACTGAACCCTTATCCTCTTCCATCTAAAGGGACAGAAAAGTAACATTCTGGTAAAATCACTGCTATTATACTTGGATAATGTAGAAACAGGTTAAAATGAAAAATAAAATAAAAAAATAAAAAAAATTCCCACAAAGGATTCAACAAGCATACTCTTATTAAACACACACACCAGTCATTGGCAATAATTTTAAACTAAAAGGTATACCTTAGTACAGGGGTAAAGAAGCAGGTTTTAGTTTCTCACTACTTAAATGAAAATAAAACTGGGCATGAAGAAAACATAGGGAAGGGATGCACATCCACTTAAGTACAAGTAAGAGTACACAAATGAATCCACAACACAGTGAGACTTAAATATAAGTGACATTGTGTGAAAGAAAAGCATACAAAAACTACAAATACACTGTAACACAAACATCTGTTACTATTCTTTACTACACTGGCATGGAAACAATATCACTGAAGGGGTGATTGTAAGTGGTCCTGTTTCTAGGAGCCAACGCGAGCGGCTGTTATCTTTGGGAGTGCTGTAGAAATAATCAACATCAGCTTGGTTTTGGTGGACCCTACTAATGAAAAGGGATAAGAGAAGTCTATAATTAAGGCAACTCTGGAGCAGTTTTTTTTTTTTTTTTTTTACTGATTTAGGGCTCACGTACAGGACCATATTTTGCATCCATGTCCGATCCACAGATTGCATACAGACCCATTCATTATTATGGGTCCACAATGGACAGCACATGGATGTGCTTCATCCCTATCTTGTGACTGGTAGCAGCCAGAGACATGAGCCTGGTCTTGTTTGAACCAGGCTGACAGTCTAAGCTTTAAAACAAGACCTCTACATCTCCACTACTCTGGGAGATATAGCTGTTAGATATAAGGTCGGAGTGATAGCAGCTAAATATGAAAGCAGGTTTTGGCTACATTCCCTCCTGAGTCAATTTCTAACATCTATAACTCAACTCCCATATCTCTAGCTGTTATCCAGCCCAATATATGAAGAGTCAAAGCAGCCCTCTCTCCTTCAGCTTGCAGTGATCTCAGCCTGGAGAAGGAAAGGGGGGCAGTGGAGGCTGCAGGGTGAAGGGGAAAAAATATTTAAATTTGGCATCATTATAATCATACTGACCCACAGAATAAAAGGTATCACTATTTATACCACACATTGGACAGTGTAAAAATAAAACCCACAAAAAATGCGAAAATTGCTGCTTTTTTATGTTTACCCATAAAAATAAGTGATTTAATGCAGTAAATGAACCCTAAAATGGTTCCTAAAAAAAAAAAAAAAAAAATTGGAGAAAAATAAATAAATATATGACTGCTGGCACACAGACAGGGAAAATGAAATGCTAACGGTCATTAAGGAAACTAATAAAATTAGTCATTTCCCTAAGGGGTTAAAAACTGCACTTGTGTTTCCCGAGTTGTATGCCAGTTATACTTACTTCAGACATCAATATAAAAATCTACGACAAAAAACGTGACATTTTTGGGAGGCTTTTTCCAATTTTAATGTGCCTGTTAATGGGTTAAAAAGAAAAATCTATAACCACATCATAGGAGAGTTGTTCATACATTTTATTCCTCTCTAGCTACCTAACAGGAATGAATGCTCGTATGATCATGGTAAGTGATATAAGAAAGGGCTTTCCTTTAACTACAATACAGAAACTCAAAAATTCTGAGTTGACAGCATTCACCCTCATGTCATACGGATGGGGTACTGAAGCTATTGGGGGGTTGATGTACTGCAGTTTTTGAAAGATATATAAACTTCAGGAAGAAATTTTTTTAAAGTATGGGATTAAAAACTTCCATAGTTGACATTGTCTATATTTAATCCCAGCTTTAATATACGGTACTACACAAAACCCAGATTCCTGAATTGAGGATACTAAAGCCAGGGCAGGGCAGAGTAACACAGGGGTGGCTAAATATCATGTAAACTTTACGATATTCACAAATATTTAGAACCTGCCACTGGTTATGGATTCATTCTGGCATATTTCAGTAATGTAATGAGGAATTTCAGCGGCATGCTTCAATGTTAGTCTTAATTACATGAAATAATCTGGAGAAACTCGGCCTATTAGTGACCTTATATACTGTGCAACTGTCCGCCTGTCTATGGAACAGCAATCGGTATTCAAGAAGAATTTTACACATCTCAAGTGACATCAGGCTAATTTATTAGTCCTACATAAAAGTAACCTGTAAACTGATCAAATCTTCAAGACCTAAATGCAACTGTGCACCTTCTCAGAAGGCAGAGGAATCATTTAGACAGAAAGAACTCTCCCTGTCTTACTCTGCATTTTGTTATAAAGCTGCAAGTGAAAGCCCGTCTCTAAAGAGTTTCCTTATCTTCCAGATGGATTCATGTTGTCATTTTCAATTTCTGACAGCTAAGTAAGCGGTTACATAGCAGAGCTTTGCAAACCTAGCAATGAAAGCACAAATGAACCTCCAGAGGGTAACCAAGGAAGGCAAGGTGTGGCAACCTTGCCTACTTGCTGTGCTATATCAATTTATAATGTATCTAACCTCCACATGTAAAAATGTATACACATAAGCATAGACTTAAAGGCACTTGAAGAATCGAGGTATGAATCATATCCTTTCATAAAATGGGTGATCATAGTAACAAGTGGTTTGCCCAACACTACAGTGGCTCTTAACTCCCCAACCCAATTATTGTATGGTCACTGTGGCCATATTGGGGTCATTCAGTGTGGTGGACACAATGGGCAGTTTTGGCACTGACTGGCTTACATGGCTATATTGGGATTACAGCGGCACCACCACAAGGGATGGGATATCTGGAACAGGAGCCAAAACCTCAATGATGTGTAAATGACAGGTCACAGACTTGCTTTTTCTCTTTTTACATCAAGTTCTTTGCAACTGGGATCTGAGAACCAACCTTATGGTTGAATAGGTGTGTTAAAAACTAGGGGTCGACCGATATTGATTTTTATACTATGGACAGGGGGGGCTGAGGGCGCACTGGCCACCAATGATAATAGCGTTTAAGATATTACAAACGCAGGCATTAGAAGCACATTGCCCAGACGCTGCCTCTGATAAAGCGGTGCAATCCGCGGCAATTAACCCCTCAGGTGCGGCACCTGAGGGGTTAATTGCCGCGGATCTGCAGCTCTATCAGAGGCAGGGTCTGGGCATGTGCTTCTATGCCTGCGTTTGTAATATCTTAAACGCTATTATCATGGTGGCCAGTGCGCCTCAGCCTCCTCCTCCTCTTCTCATTGGTGGCCAGTGCGCCCTCAGCCCCTCCTCCTCCTCTTCTCTCATTGGTGGCCAGTGCGCCCTCAGCCCCTCCTCCTCCTCTTCTCTCATTGGTGGAAAGTGCGCCCTCAGCCCCTCCTCCTCCTCTTCTCTCCACTGGCAGCGCGGCACAGGGGGAGGGAGAGACACTGCCTCCTTCTCCCCTGTGCTGCTGAGGGAACATGGCCGCGCTGAGACCGGTGCGCTCATGTTCTGTGATAGCACAGTTATCGGTATATCGGCCTGGTTAGGGGCCGATACCGATAACTGTGCAAATCATGAATATCGGCCAAACCGATAATCGGTCGACCCCTATTAAAAACCAATCACCTCAACTTATAGGCTATGAGTATTTTTGGGTGAAGAGCATTCTGAGAGCGTGCTGCATCACAGTACATAGCAAGCAGCAGAATGCCAGTTAAAGAGGCTTCCCAGTATGGAAATATTGACATTGATTATCTTCAGGATAGATCATCAATCAGAACAGTGGGGGACCACCCAGAACCCCCTCGATCAGCTGTTTCAGCAGCCACCATGGAAAGGAACCAAACAGTGGATGGACCAAAGCAGATGACATTCAAGTCAAGTCTGTCCGACTGGCTTTCTGACAGCTTGTTCTCCAACCCCTCTCTCTCCTGAACTATATCTAAGCTGATTTATGGCCAAGTTAAAGTTCTACTTTGGATTTTAAACCAAAATCTTCATCATGAAAACTAAGGTGACTGTTACATGGAATTTTGGCAGCGACACCCCTTTCCTATAAACTGAGCCCAATATTAAAAGATGAAGTGATTTTTAAATGTTCATACTTCTCTATTAAAAAAATAAAATAAACCCCTGTGCTGGATTAATGTAGAGGCGCCACTTCTAAATGTAAGCCAGCTTCCATTTAGACCATTTTCTACGCCTAAGGGTCCATTCACACGTCCGTTGTTTAGTTCCGCATCTGATCCCGATTTTTCAGACTAGTCACAGAATAGTTGCGGACAGAATTCGGACCCATTGATTTTCAATGGGTCTATAAAATATGCGGACAGCACAAAGAGTGTCCGCATATTTTTTTCAGTACATAGTGTCCGTAAAAAAATAAAACATGTCCTATTCTAATCTGAAAATTGCGGTCTGTTGTGCAATGCAATTTTATTCTTCTATCCGTTTTTTGCGGATCCGCAAAAAACTGATGACAAACTGAAAGAATTCTTGGAAATTAGGATCCGCAAAAAACGGTCCTATTTTCGGATTATAGAAAAACAACGGACGTGTGAATGGACCCTAAAACTCATGATTGAGACAGGCCTAGTAGCCCGTACCCTTCTCCGCCCACTTTTTTAGACCTGGGGTGAGCGGTGAAAAGTCAAAGATTGTGCCGCCCCAATCTGCGCCTGAAAATACGCCTAGTATAGGAGTATTTCAGGTTAATAAATGACCCCCTATGTGTATATATATCAAATCTGTGTAAGCACTGAGAGTTGCTTGACTAAAGCGATTTTCACAACCCAATGCACTGGACAGTATATCTGAGTATGGTGCATGCACTCATGACAGATTCGTTGCAAACAACTGTTGTATATATCTGAATGTGCTTTTTTCTGCAGCATGCACATGGATCCCTGCAAGCTCTTTTTCAGATATTTCTAACAGAAAAATGAGCTTGTGAATATACCCTAAAAGGCCGAGTAGCCCTACGCTAAATTGCAACAGACAATATTCATAGTAAAAACATAAAAACCTGAGTGTGAACAATCACACGGTCATAATGCGTTCTTGTTAAAAAGGGAAAAAAATAAGCAATTAAAATAAAAAGGGTATATAAACACTTGGCACTGCCGTATGCAGCCTGGAATTATCTAGCATGCTCCAAATATAGTCAGCAGTTTTAATTGTATGCTTCCCTTCATCAACAAGCAGTCAAACCATGCTGAGGAAAGTAACACAAAAAGAGCACAGTAGGTCTGTTATCAGAGTGTCATGCTGGGGATTTTAACGCACGACATGCACTCTTACTGCAGGCTCTCGGACCTGCTGAAATAAAGAAAAAAACGAAGCGCAGAATGAACAGCTGGCAGCTCTGGCTGTTAACATAATCATACCCATGCCTCGCTCCATCTAAGTGCTGGTTAGTTGAGCCTCAACATGCAAAAAGAAAAAAAAAAAAAAAGTGGATGAGGAGCCTTCCCTCCTACTCTACCTAATTTTGCTCAGCTGATTCCTTGCCCGTGACAGAGGCTGCAGGGCGATGAATTCGTCACTTAAAGTTACTCTGTTGGGATACATCTACAGGTGGATAGAAAAGGTATGTAACACACAACACATCAAGAAGAAATAGTCATTTCGAAACATGTGACATGAATTTCTTGTAAAAGAAAATAGAAATACTACATAGAAAATACGTCACCGTGCACAAAAATACCAACTGACTGAAATGACCGCATTTGCGTTAGGGACTACAAAAGCTTCGCTGTAGTGGAGATGCGGCATGTTGTAACACTGTGGCCTATTCAACACACTGCACCGCGTATGGGACACTTTAAAGAACGGAGCATTGGGTCCTACAAGCTCTTCCAGCACGTTCGGATTGTACACCATTCTAAACCTTCTTGATGATGAATGTAAGACTTGCAGAAAAAGAAAACCAGGTTGTATATAGTGTATATATAAAAATGACACTTGTACACTTAAACAATTTATTTTGTTTAATTGCGGACCCTTGTCGGGTAGGTTAAAAAAGCTAAAAATTTATGTGATCGGAAAATGTAACAGACTTTTTGGAAAATGATTTAAGATCATGCTGAACATTCATATTTACAAGCATTTGAAGAAGCTGCCATTCACAGTATTACACTTTGTCCTGCTAAAGATGTGGCAGAATAAAAACCAGCAGAATACAGCTCTCGGCTTTAGCACAGAATACTTGGTGGCAATGGTCTATAACTTACTATCAAGCTGCACACTTAAAGTGCAATTACAAGTATCAAGGTTTAACAATATAAAAATATATATATATTCATTTTGCAGCGGTAACAAATACAGGCACTTAAAAAGTATAGCAAATTGTGCATTAGCAGCAAATGCAGGCACTTATTACTCATCCAGCCTAATAAATCTCTCTATTCCTAAGAACAACAATATGTAGTTATTTTAGTACTTTACACTTTTTCGGATAATCCTGATACGCGGCTTGTGAAAACGCTTGAGACAAAGAATCATTGGGGAATATGACAGTACAGGACCACAATGGTTGCATACAGGTCTACAATCAAAGTGGTAACTTTGTGCACTGACAAACATCCATTAATAAAACCTCTCTGCAAAGAATGTCTGATGGCCATGTACAGTTCTCGATACCTGTGCCTTCTCTGTACTTGTAGGGTATAGTTGTCGATAAATCACTTTCTTCAGGACATCGAGACACAAGCAAGCTGTGGTCATGATGATTATGGCAAACCATGCAGACCCACTGGAAAGCAGCTGGACAAATACAAAATACATGTCCTGGGTGTGTAAAAATGGCCTGGGGAGATAAAAAGTGAAACAAATGGGTTAGATTTTATTATTATACATGTAACCCTCACCCCATGCAATAAACTAATCTCTAAACAGATATGATACATAGTTCTACTGAAATACATATTAAAACAAATGTGACATGCAAGAACACGTCCAGACTCCGAGTGTGTGCCCTGGACTAAACGCAGGTTTAAAAAGAACCTGTCACGTCTGATTTAGTAACTACTTGCATTCCCCGTGTAATAAATCTGGGGCATCTTTTCTTATGAAAATGTTGTGTCGATCTTCTATTATTTCTAATAGAAGTTTATAAATACATTTCCAGCAATCTGGAGTAAAGGTACAGCTGGGTGTTACCAGTTGGGGGTGTGTACCCTCCCAGTCTGACAATGGCAGCACTAATTGGATAGAGTCAGACCGTGCAGGGACACCACCACTAACCGGAAAAAAAAATTCTGTACCCTTACTGCTAGAAATCCATTCAAAAACTTCTAGTAGAAATAATGAATGAATGGGACAATGACAATGAATGAGTCAAAGGAATAGATGCCCCACAAATGTTATTACATGGGGAATGCAAGTAGCGACTAAAACAGACATGTCATGAGAGGTGACAAGTCCTCCATAACCCTCTCTCTGTATGTGATACGTCCTTGCAGGGTGGCAATTCAGTGGCTAAAGATGCATCTCGTACATCCTTGCTACTGATGGCTGAATCTTAGGCTACATTTACACGACCGCGCCGCGTTTTGTGCTACGCAAATTGTGGATCCGCAAAACACAGATGCCGCCCATGTGCGTTCACCAATTTGCGGAATGGGCCGCCCATTATAGAAATGCCTATTCTTGTCCACAAAAAGGACAAGAATAGGACATATTCTATTTTTATTTCTGGGGCCACGGAACGGAGCAACAGATGCGGAGAGCACACGGAGTGCTGTCTGCATCTTTTGCGGTCCCATTGAAGTGAATGGGTGTGCATCCGAACCCGCAAAAAAACACGGCTCAGGTGCAAACCCAAACAACAGTCGTGTGCATGAAGCCTTAGACCGTAACAGCTAGAGATTCAAACCAGGTCTTGTTTTAAAGCGGATAATCGAAGCTCTAGCTGCGATAAATCTTGAATTAGAGCCCTTAGAAAGGGGTCTTCGTGCAGTATTCAAATGTTTTTTGGAAAGGTGCAATACAGGGGCTTTTTTTTTTTTTCTTGTGCACATATTATGGATGCACCTGGACCTCCTGAGGTTAACCCGAAACAGAGGTATATCGATAAACTGCAGGAGGTTCAGGTATTGTGTCCATAATAATATGGTAGAAATAAAGCACCCCTATTATACCTGTCTGAAAGCGGCCTTAGGGTACTTTCACACTAGCGTTGGTGCGGATCCGTCTGTTTATTTGTACAGACGGATCCGCACCTCTAATGCAAACGTTTGTATCCGTTCAGAACGGATCCGTTTGCATTAGCTTTAAAGAAAAATGACAAAGTCCAAAACGGATCCGTTTTGACTTACATTGAAAGTCAATGGGGAACGGATCCGTTTTCAAATGCACCATATTGTGTCACTGACAACGGATCCGTCCCCATTGACTTACATTGTAAAAAAAAACGGATCCGTTAGGCTCCGTCTCTTCAGACGGACACCAAAAAGCTGCATGCTGCGTTTTGGTGTCCGCCTCCAAAACGGAATAGAGGCGGAACGGAGCCTAACTGATGCATTCTGAACGGATCCTTATCCATTCAGAATGCATTGGGGCTTAACTGATCCGTTTTGGACCGTTTGTGAGATCCCTGAAACGGATCTCACAAACGGAATCCAAAACGCTAGTGTGAAAGTACCCTTAGTCAATTAGGTTCAGGGATTTATCACTGGTAATTGGGATTACAATTTTTATAGAGGGATGAAAAATATAAACTATATACTGTAATTTGCACACCTTAATTTATTATATTTATGTTGTATTTATGTGTATACCTCTGCTTGGATGTTCATTTTAGGTCCAAATGTTCGTTTTGATGCATGTTTTAAAGGTTTCCTGGTTGTCAGAAAGTTACCTAAAGCCTCTTTCACACTAGCGTTGTGAGGATCCGTCACAACGCAACACACCTGAAAGCATTTGAAGACTGATCACATGATCCACGTAGGGGCGCTGTGATGTCATTGTGGAGCGCCCCGGGAGCCGCACAGATGGCAAGTAGCTTCTCCCCTGGCTCCCCACTACTTTTCCATGGCAGTCGGGACTTTAGTAGCGTCCTGGCTGCCATGGTTACCATTCAGAAAGCTAAACGTCGGATCCGGCGATGTGCCGAAGCGAGGTTTTGCTTAAAGTCGGATCCGGATTAATGCTTTTCAATGGGCATCAATTCTGGATCCGTCCTTGCGGCATGCCTTTAGTTCTTTTGGCAGCAGGAAAATCCGCAGCATGCTGCGGATTTTTCAACGGCAAAAAAAACGTTTGAATACTGAACTGAAGACACCCTGATGCATCCTGAATGGATTTCTCACCATTCAGGATGCATGGGGATAATCCTGATCAGTATCCTTCCGTCTTAGAGCCCCGAGGACGGAACTCTAGGACGGAAAGGAACAACGCAAGTGTGAAAGAGGCCCAAGGGTGGACATGGTTGTCAACAGTCTGTGAAGGCAACTGCCATTGTCAGGTTGTCTGCTTTCAGTAAATATATAGGTTTTGGAAGTACACTTACTTTTCAAGGGCTGTAATTTGGGATAAGCGAATCGACTTTGGATGTTTCGAAAAAAGGTTTTTAACAGTAGAAATTAATTTTTTTAATTATTACCCAAAGTCTTGCGAAACTTCGCAAAGTAATAACTTTAGCTCATCTGAGCCAATACATTCTAATACTGTACGGAGCGCTCGCTCCGTACAGTATTCAAATGAGGTTTTATACTAAATCGACTTTGGAAGTTTAAGCCGAAATTGATTTGCTCATCCCTAGCTGTAATCCCTGTATTTTTATAGGCTTGGTCTTTCTGGCTCTAGTGATTTTCTGAAGATAGGTGGATGTAAATTTAGGCCTAAGTAATGTCTATGAACTGTGCACATCTTTGATATGATGTGATGCTGTGAATTAAAGGTCATAAAACCCACGGGACACGAGTGGAAATTAAAGAGGGACCCATAAAGTGTAATCTTTTAGGTTCTGAAAAGGCCCACCCCAAAGTCACTTTGCATATTTCTGTGTCTGTTTGACGTCCACAGAAAAATTTGGCTGCGTTTCATCCATGAAGATGTCTGTGAACGATCTGTGTTGGGTCCGTGTGTCCGGTCCACATGATGGACCAAAGTAGCATGTTTCTGACCCACAGTCAGTAAAAAATAAATACAAATCAATGGATACGTGTGCTATCCGTGGAAAATGCAGATAGAACAAGTCAGTGAAAAACGGAAATGTAAAACGAGGCCTAAGGGAAGTCATGCTAAATGCAATGGAAAAGGTTTTAGAATGGAAGAAAAGGGTTAACAGTGAAAAATGTCATTCTACTAGCTGACCTTGCATACCAAAACTAAAGCTGTGTGCACAAACTAACTATATGCAACTGTCAAGATGCAACCCTACAATCAAACACATCAGATCCGGATTTTCCAGGTTATGTTATAACCTTAGTATTCGGTGCAGTTCCCAAGGCCAGCAATTATGATGACCTGTCACCACATGACTGCAGAGGCCCACTATGTGACATAATATGGTGGACGGTAATAGGCTGCTGCAAGCATGTGATATCTCATGAACATTGGCGTAGAATTACTAATCATGTGGGCAGGGTATAGGCTGTCTAGACCTGCACCAGATTTATCACAGTGGTTCAGGTTGGATGAGAAATGCGGTGCAGAACTAGACATTTTTGTCTAGCTTTATACCAACTATTGGTTGGCTTACTTTGTGACGGAAATTTAAGGTAGAATTGTAGGAAACTTTTGGTGCAGAAAGTTACATCTTAGGCCATGACCCTTTTCCTACTAAACCAAACGCTTTCTGTTAAGCCACAGCCCCTTGGTCAAATTGCTTAAAATTTTTGTGCCACTTCTGACAATGTCTAGGTGCACCCACTAAATGTGGGCCATTGTGTTCTCGCATTAGCAGCATTAACCCTCAGTCATTTTTCTTTTGTGCCATCATTTTTTTACATTTGGGGTCCTGAAGTGTCCTTGAAATAAATAAGTAACCCCATACTACATACAGTTTTCTCAAGCAGGAGTTTCATGCGATTTTAACAGCCCATATAGTAAATTAGGTATGGTGTATGACTACAAATGCCCTTTGCAGTTCAGGGTGCAGCTCTTACCAGATAATTCCACCATAAAACAGTGAAAAGATAAAATAAAATGCAATGGAACCCCAGGTGACAAAATGATTTATCCAGGTCCAGAACTGTGTTTCGAGGGCCATCTGCAAAAAGGAAATTAATATATTGGTCTTTACACAATCCAATGATGCTAAATGAAATGTCATTTCAAAGTCCAAAGTGGTTTTCCCAAAATCACAAGTTATGAGTTATCGACAGAGAAAGAGATACAATTCTGATCACTGGGGATACCACAACTCACCATAAGAATGGGGGTCTCGTGTCCCCAGTTTGATTTGAGTAACAGCCGAATATGTGTACTGCTATTCCATTCAATTGATGCCGACCGATTGAGTGCAGTGCTCTTGAAAGTCCTATAGACTTTGAATAGAGGTGCAGGCCACTCCATTGGAACGAGGGGACGCGGGACCCCTGTTCTTATGATTGATGGGGGTCCAGCAGTCAGACCACAGTGATCAGACACTTGGTGATAAGTGTTGTGATTGTTGGACACCCTCTTTAAAAAGGTTTTTCAAGACTTCCTCAGGATAGGTCATCAGTATCTGATCTGTGGGGGTCTGAAACCTGGGACCCCCACGATCAGCTGTTGGAGAAGGCCCCAGCGCTGTCCTATCCTTGAGGATAGGTCATCAGTTATAAAGTCTCGGAAAACCTATTTAAGGCAACATAATTTGTGAAACAGCATTCCTTCAAGTTACAATATTGGATCCAGGACGACCACTGTATGTTAAAACCAATGTAACTTGAGTCTATGGAAAAATGGTAAATTGTTCCAAAGCCCCAAAATGTCATCTCATGATACAACACAATGACGATTTAAGAATAATAAGCATATAACTAATACAGATAACACAAGTCCTTACATATAACAGCCAGGAATAGATGCTGGAAGCTGAAAATGACTTTCTATGATGAGGACAGGAGCTTCTTCAGAGTCCTGTATAGCACACAATGTAACATGATGTCTAAATGAACAGCGCATCCCGGCAGACAGGGGGCAGTACCAGACCTGTAGTACCGCAAAGGAGCTACTAGACAACCAATACAGGTGAAATGGCCATAGTGATTGGCTGGATCAGAGTCTGGGGCATGGTATGTTGAGCCCAGGAAAGAGCTAAATTGAATAGGGCTCAGATTACATTTACTAAGAGCTAAGCTGTTAAACGGGGGGAGGGGGGGGGGTGTTGGTGTAACAATAATTATGGGTAATTAATTGTACTATGTATATACCTTTCAGTTTGCAATACACCAGTGTGGTCTGCATTTCTAGATCTCTACTCCAGTCACATGACCCCATCCACTCCACAGGATGGTTCTTCCCCCAACATCACATCTGTCTTCTGGTTCAGAGAGTTCCACAGTGAATCTCCACCATACTGATTTGCATGCTGCAGCATGTGCTCTTTAACAGAAAGATTCGGGCATCGCCCACTGACCACCCATGCAAATCAGTACGGTGGTGACCCCGCGAAACTGACCAGACAGAAAAGCAAAGGAATGGACGTGGGGTCATGAGATCGGCGCACATATCTGGCAATACAGACCACAACGGTACATAATACAGTTGGGTGCATATATATTTGTACAGAGACAACATTTTTCTAATTTTTGTTCTGTACATTACCACAATGGATTTTGAACAAAACAATTCAGACGCAGTTGAAGCTCAGACTTTCCGCTTTAATTCAATGGGTTAAACAAAATTATTGCATACAAATATGAGGAACTAAAGCATTTTATAAACTCAATCCCTTAATTTCAGGGGCTCAAAAGTAATTGGACAAATTAAATAATTGTAAATAAAATGTTAATTTCTAATACTTGGTTGAAAGCCCTTTGTTGGCAATGACTGCCTGAAGTTTTGAACTCATGGATATCACCAGACGCTGTGTGTCCTCCTTTTTAATGCTCTGCCAGGCCTTGACTGCAGCAGTTTTCAGTTGCTGTTTGTTTGTGGGCCTTTCTCTCTGAAGTTTACTCTTTAACAAGTGAAATTCTCTATTGGGTTCAGATCAGGTGACTGACTTGGCCATTTAAGAATATTCCACTTCTTTGCTCTAATAAACTCCAGGGTTGCTTTGGCTTTATGTTTTGGGTCATTGTCCATCTATATTATGAAATGCCGACCAATCTGTTTGGATGCATTTGGCTGGATCTGAGCACACAGTATGTCTCTGAAAACCCCAGCAGAATTCATCCGGCTGCTTCTGTCCTGTGTCACATCATCAGTAAACACTAGGGACCCAGTGCCACTGGCAGCCATGCATGCCCAAGCCATCTCACTGCCTCCGCCGTGTTTTACAGATGATGTGGTATGCCTTGGATCATGAGCTGTACCGTGCCTTTGCCATACCTTTTTCTTTCCATCATTGAAGGGGTTTCTCTTCACCATGGTAATTATTCTGCGATCATCCACCACTGTTGTCTTTCGTGGACGTCCAGCTCTTTTTGCATTGTTGAGGTCACCAGTGCTTTCTTTCTTTCTCAGGATGTACCAAACTGTAGATTTTGCCACTCCTAATAGTGTAGCAATTCTTTGGATAGTTTTTTTTATGTTTTCGCAGATGAAGGATGGCTTGTTTCACCTGCATGGAGAGCTCCTTTGGCCGCATGTTTACTTCTCAGCAAAATCTTCAAAATGCAAGCACCACACCTCAAATCAACTCCAGGCCTTTTATGTGCTTAATTCAGAATGAAATCCGGCAACTAAGCAATTGCCTGCCCATTAAATAGCCTTTGGTCAATTGTCCAATTACTTTTGGTCCCTTTAAAAACAGGGTGCCACATGTAAAGGAGCTGAAACTCCTAAACCCTTCATCCAATTTTAATGTGGATACCCTCAAATGAAAGCTAAAAGTCTGGACTTTATGTCCATTATATAAACTATAACTTGAATATGTTTTAGTAAACAGGTAAAAAAAATAATTTGTGTTAGTGTCCAAATATATATGAACCTAACTGTATATACAACATAAAGGAATATGCAAAATATAATTAATAACCCATACTTAGTTTTTTTTTAAGCAACAGATTCCTGGAGTACAGGTAAACTGCATCCAGACTGCAAGAAACCAAATGAATTTAAAATTTTTCTTTTGGCTGTGAATTAAGAAGAAAATATTCATATGGACATCAGTACGGATACGTAAAGGACTTACAAACTTAAGCCTTATTCACACGTCCGTGTCCATGCTCAGATCCGTGAGCAGGTGGTCAGTGATGCATCCGTGAAGCTGTCAGTAAATTATCCATGTTGGGTCTGATTTTTACTGTCTGTGTTGCATCCGTGTTTCACTGACACTGAACAGCTGAAAAATAATTTTCAAAGAATCTCTTCTTAATGATCCGTGAAACACGGATGCAACACGGATGGCATCCGTGGCTTTCACGGACCCAGAGACTATAATAGGCATGATGGATCCGTGAACACTGACAAAACAGAGCATGCATCCGTGCTAAAAAAAACGGACCCACGGACCGTGCTAAAACACTGATGTGTGAATGCACACATTACAATGAATAGGGACGTGTGCTGTCCGTGGAGAACACGTACAGCAACACGTCTGTGAAACACTGACGTGTGAATGAGGCTTTACTTGACATTTTATGTTGATTTTTTACTGTGAAATGTTCAAGAGAGAGAGAGGTGAAAGAAAAAGAAAGGTTTGTGAAACTCACCTTCATAGTAACTGTTAAAACCATGACTGTAAAGACCAAAGTTCCAAATGTCCAGTTTCCAAACATCTAAACAGAAATGTGACAAAGTACTGCATTAGTAACATAGTAGTACACGCGTCTATGCACACAACTGTAAATGGAACAAACCCGTGTCTTTGAACTAAAATATTTTTTTTGTCCAGTGTCCAAGGACAGAAGCAATATAAAAGGACCATTTCATCCAGTCATGCACCTCTTACCTTACATTCTCTCCATACCAGAATAACTCTAAAAGACCAAAGCCCCCCCCCCCCCAATAACTGAGAGACACAGGAACTTTTTTCTAGCATTACTTTGGCTAGCATAGTGCAAAAGTGGGGACAAAAGATATATAGGGAGCCGGGACATTTACTATGCTATATACATATGCCCCTTTGTTTGCAAATTTTGTCGCAGTCTTTTTTTTGCAGCAAAATGATCAGCTTTTCCTCCTTTACGCCACTTTTCTGAAGTGGAGCGAAAAGAGGGCTTGGTGTGGCTGGCAGCAGCGGTGCAGCACATTTATCTTCATTCATATCAGTTTTCTGGTGTGAATAAAGACAAATCTACAGCAGCTAGAAGGCTGCCATAGATTTTAGACTTGCACAGATGTGCCAGATCTAAGAGTGGCGTGCTCCTCTGCATAAATTTGGCATATACTCTGGCTGCGCAGGACAATCAAGACTGGTGAAGAAATTGCTAGTCTAGATAAATGTCCCGCATAGTTTACAAGGATCCTGCTACTACAGTAAAATAGGAAATTAATAAAACTGCCGGTTTGTGGGACCAGTGATGGAAGTTATGGCAGGAATATACCTCCGGTTTTAATGGGGTTGTTTCATACAAAGATTAGGGCACATGTTCGTGGGGGTACTGGTGCTTGGAGGCAGCAGCAATCAACTGATCATTTTTCCTTCCTATTAATTTTTTTACTTTACTGTTCTTTTAATGGAGTTTCAAATTCTTAAAGCCGCTGCACAGAGATCTCTTCTAGCAACACAAAACTGAGAGGGAATTTAACAAACTACAAACCGTAAAGGCCCCATTCACCCGACTCTATGGCCGTCGTACAGGTTGTGGACTGCAAACAGTGGGTCCGCAGTACATGGGCACTGGCCGTGTGAACTCCGTGCTGCGGATGCAGACCCACTGACTTGAATGGGTCCGTGATCTGAAGAATACGATGACATAGGACAAAGGCATGGATCTCTGAAGCCCTTTGAAACGCCTTTCTGGTCCGTGCCTCAGCACCACAAAAGATAGGACAGGTCCTAACTTTTGCAGTATTTCGCGGATTGCGGACCCACCGCAGCAGAGTTCCCACAGCCAAGTGCCTGTGCATTGCAGTCTGCGGCACGGGCACAGTGACCATACGGTTGTGTGAATGAGCCCTTAGAATATAAATAAATGCACAAAAAAACTCCACTATTCGAGACTTTCCAAAGTAGTTATGAGAGGTGCAAATATAAGTGCGTAAATTGATTGTAAACATCAATACTGCTAAACTACTCCTCTCTTACAGCGATACGCTTACCATTTGCCTGATAGGTTTCAGTATCTGAAGGCATGCATAGCATGGAAAGGAGGAAAAGGGAAGAGTAGAGGCGAGAGATAAAGCAAAAGAACAAAGAGATGGACATTCAAATGGAGGTCTAGCTGCATGGTGAAGAGTGTTAGTAGAATAGTCATTGTCCAGGCACGGTCATAATTTGCTTTAGAAAGTACCACAAAGTAAAACAACTACTGTATTTAACGCTTAAATGCCTACATTTCTAACTTTTTTTGTTGTTGTAACGTATATCTTTAAAAATAATGCAGAGTCTTGATTAACCCCTTAACACACAGAGTTCCGTTTATCCTTTTATAATTATATAAACATAATCTGTCCCCCATAAGATCATAAAACACTTCTGGTGGGAATTCCTTCTCTAAAATGCTATTTTGTAGTTTACCCCTGTAAGGAATTCATAGGAACACCAGCTACATGTGAACTGTCTCCAGGGGTGACACCGGCAGAGCGGAGCTGGTTTACCAAGACCCATCAGCTCTGCCATGCCAGGATGGGTTGCCATTGGCTCTACTCTCTGCACTGTGCAAGCTCCAATAAAGAAGACAGAGGCGCCTAGAGACCACTCCTGTCTATTCCTCAGGATCCCTGAATAGGTCTACAGCTCCTATGCAGACCTATGTGTCTCTATGGTGCCTCATCAGATTTGTCCCTCTCTCGGTTTAGCAGGAGTTGTTACAGCAGTGACAGACCACTAAAATCATGAGGTCTGTCACCACATTACGCTGTCCTGAAGGGAGCTGATGGGCTCCCTTTAAAGGTATCTGCAGGTTACATAGTTACGTATTATATGCGGGTTTTCTGTATGCATTCCTTTGTGCAGAAAATTCTGTACCAGCAAAGTGAATGAGACTTGCCGAATCTCATGTATACATTGAGTATTTTGTGTGAGCGGATTTTAAAATGTGGAGTGATTTTCCTAAAAGACTTCAATATGGTTCTTAACCTCCTAACAGTCACATTAAAATTGGAAAAACACTCCTAAAAACGTCATTTATTTTTTTTTGTAGATTTTTAATGCATGTCTGCAGTAAATCTTGTTGGTGCACAACTCAGGGGACACACTTGCATTTTTAACCCCTTAGTGACATGACTAATTTTAAGTTTTTCCGATCTCAAATATTGTGGCCATATCGCTAGGATATGCCCCTATTGAATGATAGGTGCGGGTCCCACTGCACTGAGAACGGAAGCATGAAAGCTGTGGAGGGCATACAGCGCATGCGCAGCCGCCCTCCATTCATTTCTATGGGGACACCGAAAATAGCCAAGCACTATTTCAGTGCGGTGCGCGCCCATTCAGAACTATGGGGAGAACGCTTGGTGGCCAGACCCAGTGAAACCCCATTTTGGGGTAAATATAGTGTAGTAAATAACTTAGTTTATTTTAAGGGAGAAGAAAAAAAACAGCAATTTTTACATTATTTTGTGAAATATTTGTGAGTTTACGGCGTTTTAAAAATAACATAACTTTGTTATGTGTGTCACTATAATGATGATAATGTCACATTTCTATATTTTTTTTTAACTATTGTTCCTTTCCTCCTACAGCCTGTCACCTCTGCAACTGCTTCCCCTCCTACTCCAGGGGCAGGCGGCGGCTGCTCTAGCTGCTCATATCTCTGGTTTGGTACCAGCTACAGATATGGGATTTGTATTGTTTGAAAGCTGGCATTCCACGCTTTCAAAAAATATCAGAATACACAGCATTATCATCAGTACATGGGAAGATATCACTGTTAGAAATCGGGATGCAGTGAATACAGCTGAAAGTGAAAGTAAAAGCAGGTTTTACAGGTGATTATTCCTGACTCGATTTCCAACAGTGATTTCTCCAGTTTACTGTCGAGTGATGCTGTCATTTTGGTCTTGTATGAAAGCCTGGAATGCCAGCTTTCAAACATGACTAGTCCCATGCTTCTACCATTCAGAAGATAGCAGCAGCTAAAGCAGCCCTCCCCCTCCACTTCTGCCCAAGCCAGGAATAGAACAGTTCAGTGGTTAAAATAAACAAAAAAAATAGACACAAACTGATAAAAAATGATTTATGAGCGTTTTTTTAATGTGTCTTTTTTTTGTTTTCATGTTGATTTTCTGCACACAAATATGCAACGTTTGCAGGCACCCTAGGGGTATGTTCACATGACAGATTTAGAAAACAAGCTGAAAACAAAAATCAGAGAGGAATCTGTGCACTTTTGGGTGCATTTTTTCAGCTTCTCATTCATTTCAATGGGAGAATCAGCGCAGATTCCACACCAGGATATAAGATTCTGCTACTTTTTTAGCGTGGAAAAAAGAACCATTTTAGAGGCGTTTTTTGCCACGAAAAAAATGTGAAAAACACAGCCAGAAAACATTGTGTGAACAAGCCCTAAAATGTTTCACCAGGAAATTCACTATAAAACCATTCTCAATGACCTGTAGGGGCAGCTCAGCTAAATGTAATGTAAAAATACTGTTCACGTAGCTATCTGTTGCTTCACTCATACTTTTAATCCACGAGCACAACGATTGAGGTTGCAGAGGGTGTGACCATGACCAGAGGGGTAGGGAGAGTTTGCGCCATTGCAAAGGGAACCAGCCACAAGTAGCAGCACCATTATTGGCTTGCTTGCAAGACAGCAATGTAGTTTCCTTAGGGTACTTTCACACTTGCGTTGTTTGATTCCGGCAGGCGGTTCCGTTGCCTGAACTGCCTGCCTGATCAGGCAAACTGTATGCAAACGCATGTCATTTTTTCTGATTGATCAGGCATTTTTCAGACTGATCAGGTCTGAGAAAAATGCCTGATCAATCAGAAAAATGCATTGCAATACCGGATCCGTTTTTTCTGGTGTCATCCGGCAAAACAAATCCGGTATTTACTTTTTTCACATTTTTAAATGCCGGATCCGTCATTGCGGTATTTTTAATGCCGGATCCGGCATTTATGCATTGCAATGGAAATTAATGCCGGCATGTGTTCCAGAATTTTGGACAGAGATAATGCCGCAGCATGCTGCGGTATTATCTCCAGCCAAAACGCCGTACAGTGACTGAACTGAAGACATCCTGATGCATCCTGAACGGATTTCTCTCTATTCAGAATGCATTAGGATAAAACTAAAGCGTTTTTTTCCGGTATTGAGCCCCAAGGATGGAACTCAATGCCGGAAAAGTTTAATGCTAGTGTGAAAGTACCCTTAGTCAGTGCTCTGCTGTCCCACTTCTTTCCACTGTCTATCAGCTGCAGAGGATGCCTCAGTGGAACTTACAGAACTAACTTAAAGAATGAGTCAATTATTGGACTCCTAAATTAAATATCAGCTGGCTATTTAGCGAATCAACTGCTGACGTCTAATGTATGGGTCTAATGTATGGTTCAGCATATAAATGTGAAGCACATACAATGCATTCGGAATGTCTCCAGACTTTAACATTTTGTTATGTTGCCGCCTTGTGCTAAAATAAAAATAAAAAAATTACAGTTTTTACCCATATTCTGCACTCAATACTCCATAACGAGAAAGTGAAAACAGAATATTCGAAATCTTTACCAATTTATTGAAAATGGAAAACTAAAATTTTGCATTGACATAAGTATTCAGACCCTTTACTCAGTACTTAGTTGAAGCTAGGGTTGGGCAATATCAAAAATATTGCCACGATAACGATATTAAGAAATTTATCGCGATAACGATATATATCACGATAAATGCCCATTTAGAAGAAAAAAACACTTGGAGACATTATACTGTATGGGGGCAGCGCAAGGAGACGTTATACTGTATGGGGGCAGCGCAAGGAGACGTTATACTGTATGGGGGCAGCGCAAGGAGACGTTATACTGTATGGGGGCAGCGCAAGGAGACGTTATACTGTATGGGGGCAGCGCAAGGAGACGTTATACTGTATGGGGGGCAGCGCAAGGAGACGTTATACTGTATGGGGGGCAGCGCAAGGAGACGTTATACTGTATGGGGGCAGCGCAAGGAGGCGTTATACTGTATGGGGGCAGCGCAAGGAGACGTTATACTGTATGGGGGCAGCCACAAGGAGACATTATACTGTATGGGGGCAGCGCAAGGAGGCGTTATACTGTATGGGGGCAGCGCAAGGAGACGTTATATTGTATGGGGGCAGCGCAAGGAGGCGTTATACTGTATGGGGGCAGCGCAAGGAGACATTATACTGTATGGGGGCAGCCATAAGGAGACATTATACTGTATGGGGGCAGCGCAAGGAGACGTTATACTGTATGGGGGGCAGCGCAAGGAGACGTTATACTGTATGGGGGCAGCGCAAGGAGACGTTATACTGTATGGGGGCAGCGCAAGGAGACGTTATACTGTATGGGGGCAGCCATAAGGAGACATTATACTGTATGGGGGCAGCGCAAGGAGACGTTATACTGTATGGGGGCAGCGCAAGGAGACGTTATACTGTATGGGGGGCAGCGCAAGGAGACATACTGTATGGGGGCAGCGCAAGGAGACGTTATACTGTATGGGGGGCAGCGCAAGGAGACGTTATACTGTAAGGGGCACAGGGGCAGCCGCAAGGAGACGTTATACTGTATGATGCACTGTTACTGGGGGCACTGTGGCTGACGCACTGTTACTGGGGGCACTGTGGCTGACGCACTGTTATGGGGGGGCACTGTGGCTGACGCAATGTTATGGGGGGCACTGTGGCTGACGCAATGTTATGGGGGGCACTGTGGCTGACGCAATGTTATGGGGGGCACTGTGACTGACGCACTGTTATGGGGAGGCACTGTGGCTGACGCAATGTTATGGGGGGGCACTGTGGCTGGCGCAATGTTATGGGGGCACTGTGGCTGGCCTGAATGTTATGGGGGGCACTGTGGCTGACGCACTGTTATGGGGGCACTGTGGCTGACGCAATGTTATGGGGGCACTGTGGCTGGCGCAATGTTATGGGGGGCACTGTGGCTGACGCACTGTTATGGGGGCACTGTGGCTGACGCACTGTTATGGGGGGGCACTGTGGCTGACGCACTGTTATGGGAGGGCACTGTGACTGACGCACTGTTATGGGGGGCACTGTGGCTGGCGCACTGTTATGGGAGGGCACTGTGACTGACGCACTGTTATGGGAGGGCACTGTGACTGACGCACTGTTTTGGGGGCACTGTGGCTGGCCGCACTGTTATGGGAGGGCACTGTGACTGGCGCACTGTTATGGGGGCACTGTGGCTGACGCACTGTTATGGGGGCACTGTGGCTGGCGCACTGTTATGGGGGCACTGTGGCTGGCGCACTGTTATGGGGGCACTGTGGCTGGCGCACTGTTATGGGGGGCACTGTGGCTGACGCACTGTTATGGGGGCACTGTGGCTGACACACTGTTATGGGGGCACTGTGGCTGACGCACTGTTATGGGGGCACTGTGGCTGACGCACTGTTATGGGGGGCACTGTGGCTGGCGCACTGTTATGGGGGGGCACTGTGGCTGACGCACTGTTATGGGAGGGCACTGTGACTGACGCACTGTTATGGGGGGGCACTGTGGCTGACACATATATAGCATCTTATGCTATATATGTGTCATCCACAGATCCCCCATAACAATGTCAGCCACAGACCCCCAACACTGTAATGTCTTTAGAAGTAGCCCGACCTGATTAACTATTGTTGCGCAGGCTCCCGGGCAGCTCTCTGTTCCTCCATGTGCCGTCTGCTCCTTCATTCATAAAGTGGGCGGAGCATGGAGGAACAGAGATTAACTACATAAATACTGGATAAGAGCTGCGGGGCCGGTGCAGTGTTACTCTGCAGTAATACACCGGCCCCGCAGCTCTGATCCAGCATTTATGTAGTTAATCTCTGTTCCTCCATGCTCCGCCCACTTTATGAATGAAGGGCAGACGGAGCATGGAGGAGCAGAGAGCTGCCGGGAGCCTGCACCACAATAGTTATTAGGTCCTGCTACTTCTAAAGAGATTAACTACATAAATACTGGATAAGAGCTGCGGGGCCGGTGCAGTGTTACTCTGCAGTAATACACCGGCCCGCAGCTCTGATCCAGTATTTATGTAGTTAATCTCTGTAGAAGTAGTCGGACCTTAATAACTATTGTGGCGCAGGCTCCCCGGGCAGCTCTCTGCTCCTCCATGCTCCGCCCACTTTATGAATGAAGGGGCAGACGGCGCATGGAGGAACAGAGCGCTGCCCGGGAGCCTGCGTCACAATAGTTATTAAGATCGGGCTACTTACTACATGTCCCGGGCGCCAGGAATTCGGCCCTGACATGGATGTTTTAGGAGCGGTCGGCACACGTGCGACCGCTCCTATGACGTCATTAAATACCGCGGTTATTAGGAAACTGTGATATCGCCATATCGCAGTTTCTTAATACCGCGGTATATCACAGCCACCGGTATATTGCCCAACCCTAGTTGAAGCACCTTTAGCAGTGATTACAGCCTCCAGTCTTCTTGGGTATGATGACACAAGGTTTACACACCTGGATCTGGGGACTTTCTGCCATTCTTCTCTGCAGATCCTGTGCTTAGTGTCACTGTCTTGTTGGAAGGTAAACCTACTTCCCAGTCTGAGGTCGAGAGCACTCTGGACTCAGGTTTTCATTAGGAATGTCTCTGTACTTTGCTCCATTCAGATTTCCCTGAACCCTGTCCCAGCCACTGAAAAACATCCCCACAACATTACGCTGCCACCAATATGCTTCAATGTATGGATGGTACTGGGCACACGATGAGCAGTAGCTGGTTTCTACAACAGGCATGATGCTTAGCACTGTTGCCCAAAAGTTCAACCTTGGTTTCATCAGACCTGAGAATCTTGTTTCACACAGTGTGTGTCCTTTAAGTGCATTTTTTTTTTTTTTTTTTACAAACTCCAAGTGGGCTCTCATATGTCTATTACTTAGCAAAGGCTTCTTTCTGGCCACTCTGCCATAAAGCCCAGATTGGTGGAGTGCTGAAGTGATGGAGGACCTTCTAAAAGTTTCCCCCATCTGCACATAGGATCTTTGGAGGTCAGCCAGAGTGACCATTGAGTTCTTGGTCACCTCTTTTACCAAGGCCCTTCGCCTCGATTAGTGGCAGCCAGCTCTAAAAAGAATCCTAGTTGTTACAAACATCATCCCTTTAAGAATTATAGAGGCCACTGTGCACCTGGGAACTTTCAGTGCAGGAGAAACTTTTTGTACCCTTCTCCAGATCTGTGCCTCCACACAATCCGGTCTCTGCGCTCTATAGGCAGTTCTTTCCTCCTCATGGTTTGGTTTTTGCTCTGATATGTATTGTCAGCTGTGAGGCTTTATATAGACACGGGTATATGTGTTTAAATCATGCCTAGTCAAATGGGAGACCCTCCAGAGGTAAATTTCAAGTGTCAAAGCCAAAGGGACTGAATACTTACGTTCATCTGAAATGTTTTTCCTTTGTAAATTTGTAAAATTTTGTTTTCACTTTCTCATTTTTTTATTTCAGTACAAAGAGACTACATAAAGTCCGAAAACTTTCCAAACACATTGCATATGGTGCATGTGTGTAGCATAAATACTATGTGTGTACAGGTAATCAATATCACTACATACAGACACTGCAAGACACTGTGCCTGGTTTATCAATGAAGTTCCTGGTGACAGATTCCCTTTAACAAAAAATACTGCAGGAAAATATATTAACACATATAGAAGCATAGACTGAAGTGGTTTAGAGACGGCTCCACCGATCTGTGATTGGACTATGGTGCTCAATACTCAAATGGTGTAAGCTTCCAAACACCACAAAAAATAAAAGTGAGATATTAGAATCAGGGTATGGCACTCAACTTATCTGGAAATATGCAGACAGTAGGCACTATTCAAATATACGTAACATTTATTAAAACACATAATAGAACAGATATGAAATTTTTTTTTTTTATAAAAAAGTTTTTTGAAAAACAAAAAGAAAAAAATATAAAAACTAAAAAAGTAATAAAAAATGAAGTGAGTTCATGAAGAATCCATTAGCTCAATTGTACTAAAAAGTCCATCTTGCAATAATTCGTTAATGTGTACAGACTTGGCTTATGGAGCCACTCCAGATAGTTAAAACACTAGAGGATATGAAGTATGTCCGTACTTGGTTGGACCAATTCACCGTTAGTGTATTTTTCAAATATTTGCTAGATAGGTGGTGGCGTCCCACCACAAATCTTACCTCCGTGGATTAGTCAGTGTCGGTACCAGTACTCACTTTCTTTGCGATAAGCCGGCTCAAATCGACGATTATTTGGAGACGATTCAGCATGGACACTTTGCTTTAAAACAGCAACCTTTCCCGGGCGTTGATTTGTAAGAGACCACTTAGCTTGTGATATCAAGCGGTATACTCTACCGTAAATAACGTCAAACCTTTAATTCGCCCAGAGGTCTGTTTGTCCTTTTAGACTCCGGGGATACGTATTTCTCCACTTCAAATAGCAGCGCTGCAAGGAGGTTTTAAGTAAGTGTAGTCACCAAACGCGTTTCGAGGTCTCAGTAATGCTGACCTCTTCCTCAGTGGTATATTTTTGTTCAAATGAACACCTCCTTATATAGCCCAAACTGACCCCAATTGATTTAATTGGATCACTCCTCCCTTTTGGGGGAAGTCTGTTTGGATTGTGGATCAGAACATAGTCACACACAGGTGTATTCTCCTTATTCATCGACTATTTTGCACATTTCAGACCCAAAATAATCTTATCAAAAGGTCTAGACTATCAAAAGTGAACATCATACCCAATATATGAAGATTTTTTATCAAAAAACATGGATGAACACATATTTTAACTTCTTTGCTTTTGGTCTGCGGTTTTTGTCGATCAATGCGTTTTCTTTACCATAACTGCTATTATATTAAAATGCATATATAAAATAAAAGAAAAGTCTATATTATCCTCTATTAGAGTTATATAGTTACAAATTCAAAAATTCAAAAACATCTTTGGAGATGTTTTTGAATTTGTAACTATATAACTCTAATAGAGGATAATATAGACTTTTCTTTCATTTTATATATGCATTTTAATATAATAGCAGTTATGGTAAAGAAAACGCATTGATCGACAAAAACCGCAGACCAAAAGCAAAGAAGTTAAAATATGTGTTCACCCATGTTTTTTGATAAAAAATCTTCATATATTGGGTATGATGTTCACTTTTCATGGTCTAGACCTTTTGATAAGATTATTTTGGGTCTGAAATGCGCAAAATAGTCGATGAATAAGGAGAATACACCTGTGTGTGACTATGTTCTGATCCACAATCCAAACAGACTTCCCCAAAGGAGGAGTGATCCAATTAAATCAATTGGGGTCAGTTTGGGCTATATAGGAGGTGTTCATTTGAACAAAAATATACCACTGAGGAAGAGGTCAGCATTACTGAGACCTCGAACGCGTTTGGTGACTACACTTACTTAAAACCTCCTTGCAGCGCTGCTATTTGAAGTGGAGAAATACGTATCCCCGAGTCTAAAAGGACAAACAGACCTCTGGGCGAATTAAAGGTTTGACGTTATTTACGGTAGAGTATACCGCTTGATATCACAAGCTAAGTGGTCTCTTACAAATCAACGCCCGGAAAGGTTGCTGTTTTAAAGCAAAGTGTCCATGCTGAATCGTCTCCAAATAATCGTCGATTTGAGCCGACTTATCGCAAGAAAGTGAGTACTGGTACCGACACTGACTAATCCACGGAGGTAAGATTTGTGGTGGGACGCCACCACCTATCTAGCAAATATTTGAAAAATACACTAACGTTGAATTGGTCCAACCAAGTACGGACATACTTCATATCCTCTAGTGTTTTAACTATCTGGAGTGGCTCCATAAGCCAAGTCTGTACACATTAACGAATTATTGCAAGATGGACTTTTTAGTACAATTGAGCTAATGGATTCTTCATGAACTCACTTCATTTTTATTACTTTTTAGTTTTTATATTTTTCTTTTATTTTCAAAAACTTTTTATAAAATTTTTTTTTTCATATCTGTTCTATTATGTGTTTTAATAAATGTTACGTATATTTGAATAGTGCCTACTGTCTGCATATTTCCAGATAAGTTGAGTGCCATACCCTATTAAGCTTGCCCACAGATGAACACCTAAAAAATGTTCAGATCTCCCGTAAGTGTTTCATGGAAACCGAGACTATTACGTATACCATGTAAGAAATGTCAACCGAATGGGAGATCTGGGCAATAAGTGTAAAATTTATAGTAATATAAGATGAAAGAAACCATTCCTGAGATCCAGACGAGGAGTATATGTTTTTTCAAAAAGAATTATACAGCCATTCAGACATGTATGCAGTCTGTATTGTGAAATGTGGAGACATAGTGTCTTACAAGTCTCTCTTACAAATCTTTTCTAAAATAAGGAAGATGTTCATAGTTTTCAACATGTGTCTTCAAATATATTTCACTACAATACTATACAAAATACTAAGCACGTAAAGAGGTTTTCCACCTTCAACCGTAATTTTAGCTAGAGCCAAAACAGTGCTGTACCTGAAGTGAAAGGCTTGGAAAGAGATTGGCTGCAGCAGGTGTCTCTGTGACTGTCTGGAAGTTTACAAGCTGGAGACCAGAAGGAGTCGGAACAGACCCTCGGCACTAAAATTGTATAGAGCAAGTGGGTGCCCCCGACCTTTTTTTTTTTTTTTTTTTACTTTAGTGATAGTGCGGTCCTGGTCCTACCTAAAATTGGGGTTGAAGCTGGAAAACTCCTTTAAAAGGTACATTAAAAAAATATTGGTTTATTTTTTCAATATTCTGTAGCTACCTCTAGGGACTGAGCACTCCTGCCTAGCTTGTTGTTACCAGTCACTTCTGGATTCCATTTAAAGCAAGGGTGCCCAACCCCTGGCCTGTCCTACTGCCCGCGTGATCAACTGCGTTTCTCACCTCAGCAACAAATGCGTAAGGCACAGAATTAAAGCTCCAGCAATATAGCAAGAGCAGATTAGGTCCCTAGCTGTCAGTGACAGCCGGCACCCCAGGGAGAAGACAGAAGTGGTTTATATCTGCTTCTGCCTTCTCCTTTCCTCGGTCATTGAGAGCAATGCAGTGAATAGAGGAAGTGGCCATTATTCCTACCCATTCACCTTGCATGGGCTTGCTTAACTGGCCAATGTAAGCGCCGATCAACTTTTTTTTGTGAAATAGAATCACTTGACAATGTGGCCCTCAGACCGAGAAAAAAAAAAAAGTTGTGCATCCCAGATTTCTACATTTACTACCAACATTGAACTGCTTTTCAACCTTGGTAGCAGATTGTGAAGTCTTTCTATATATGTTGCAAGCATGATAAATTGTGCTAAATCACTAAATATGTTGGCTGTAAAAAAAAAAAAATTAGCACTTCAGTTGCCTCTCTGCCCAAAACTTTTGTTTGTAAATGGTCACATGCACTAAAATAATAATAAAATAATAACGAAAAAAACTAACACACTGAACTAGCACATACCTGGCCATTTCCAAGGAGAGATGTATCTTCACCCATAAGAAAGTAAGACCCAAAAAAGAAGATAAAGGCATGCCCAAAGCCTAGAAAGGTCCAGTAAAGGAACGGCTTAAAACCGAGAAGGGCATTTTTGCTAATGTCTCTGTACAAATAAAAAGAAATGAAATACATATAACTTTAATGATGAAGAGAACTAAAAATATGCTTAGAAAGAGAGTACCTAGAAAAGAAAACATGAATATTGGATGCGCTATGGGGGTCATTTATGTTTTAGATGACAGTCTTCATACCCCTTTAGCTGGCCCTCCTGCTTGCACCAAGCCCCCCCCCCCCCTTTTTTTTTTTTAGACCTGGCGCGAGGAGAGAAAGACTGCAGATTGAGGAACAAATATCTGACCCCTATGTTCTTATCTTCCGACACACAATTATTTATCTTAATTGTGTTGCAAGGGATGTTTGCTATACATTGAACAGTAATGTCTAACGCCCCTGCCAGAAAATCCAATGGCGCATTTACATGGACCAACTAAGGAGGCAAAGATTGAGAAGGAACTGTTCCTTCCCACTAACTGTCTGCTTGTCAGTGGTGGTAAGAGTTGCATTTACATGCAGAAATTACCTCCAATGCCAATTGTCCCCATACAGAGTCACGGTTTTTCGGAAGCACATCGTTTACACATCACGATCTGCTGCCCAGAAACGATGAATTTGGTGTCCACATAAACGATTATTTCACCCGATAATAGTTTTACATGGGCCAATATACAGGTAATTACCAGGAACAATTTGTCTGATCATTGAGAAGGGGTGATAGCTGCACTTACATCATACCCTCTGTATGGGTCAAACGACTGCTACTGCGATCGTTTGTCCCCATACAGTCACAGCTTGCCAGCAGCAGATCTCTGTTTACGCAGGGTGATGTGCTGCCTACAAACAATGATTTTATGTTGCACACCTTATAAAGCGAATACTAGTGAGCGCTTCCATTACGGAAACGCTCACTAGTGTGCGGGAGGCAAGGGAACAGTGAGTGAAGCGCTGTACTCATCCCTCCTCCCTGGTCTTCTCCAGGCCCGCACTGCACTTTACTGACTGTGTACAGCATCAGGACGTAGAGTGCACACTATGACCTGACGTTGTACGCAGTCAGGTCACAGTGCTGCCCAGGCCCAGAGAAGAGAAGCGAGCAGGGAATACAGGAGAGAATGCTGGACTTGGAGAGTAGTGGAGAAGCAGGAGAGGCAAGTTAATTTATTTTTTCATTTTGGGTCTGATATCGGGGGTCTAACGTGAGAATCCAATATGGGTGTCTCATCTGAGGATTTGATATGGGGGGTATGAGGATCTGATATGGGGATCTGAGTTGAAATCTGATCAGAAAGGAAAGAGAATATTTTTTGTACTGGAACACATTGTAAAGGGGTATTTTTTGTACTAGCACACATTACAAGGTGTTTTTTGTACTGGTGCACATTATAAGGAGAATTATTACTACTAGGGGACTACGGGAAAAGGATTACTAGTATGGGCACAATGAGGGCATTATTACTATTGGGGGCACTGTTAACACTAAGTGCACTTGGCAGATAATCATTTCTGTTGGTGGGACTTTGGGGAGCACTATTACTGTGGGGGCATCCTGGCACAGTATCGGCTTAGCACAATTATTTTTAGGGCACGTTATGTTTACACTATTAGTGTCAGCAACACCATTTGTTGGACGCATTTATTTTTTAGGGCACTGTGCAGTACTAGTATTTTCAGGTGGTAGGATGATTGAAAAGTAGGAAACTAAGATGTCATTTTGTCAAACTTTGCAGAGACAAGAGATGGCTGAAAGAAGCTATCATAGCAGTCTGGTCTGAATGGAGAAGATGAGGAGAGAGAACGTCCACATCAGAGGAGACATCACTGGATATAAGAGATAAGGGGTGCTGTATTATGTTTTGTAGAGCTGTATGTCTAACAGTAGGGCTGGAGAGAACGGATTAGGTTGAGCATTTGCCATGGAAGGGTGCAATTTCAATTTTTGTCTCAGGCAGCAAAAAGACTAGGTGCACCCTTGCAGTTATAAAACCTCCTGACTCACACTGCCTCCACTATCTGTGTGTACTGACTCTCCAGTGTAGTTCTGTGAGATGTAGCTTCACACTGGTCTCCCTGCCTCCTGCATGTAAGAGCTGAGAGGGGACAGTGAGGTGACAGGAGAGGGGACAGACCAGCTCAAGACCGCATCACACAGGATAGGGGATAGCAGCTGTGTCACTGATCTGTCATGGCTGCCCGTACACAGAGCAGTTCAGTGTGGTGAGGCTCCGCTCCTTCTGTCTCTGCAAAGCCAGGCATGATGGGTAATGTAGAAATCATTAGGAAAACCATATCTTAGGGGAGAAGGAATCAAGATGGCTGCCAACCCACAAATTACACATCAAATAAAATAGGTATTCACAAGGCATACACAAGGGTCTCTATCTCATAGAGATAGAGTAACAAAAGCCTATCCTGCACTATCCAGCGTAGCAAAACAAAATCCTGGAGTGCTTCTTTAACAAAATAATGGTACACTACTCACCTATAGAGACCAGGTTTGGTGTGTAAGACATGTGGGTGCACATGTTGTTCAAACAGACTGTACATCAGAATAGGTAAGGAAGTGAAACAAATATTGTACAAAGTCAGATACACACTGTCATACAGTGTCTGCAGATGAAAAAGAAAAGAAAAAAAAATAATTTTAGTGTCGGTCAAGCATTTCACCTAGTTTGCTTTGTAATAATCTCACTACATAAGGCCACCAAAAACCTACACAACATTGAATTCCAACAATGCTTAAAGGGGTTCTGCAGCTTTTTCCTCTGGAAGATCCGCATCTTATCAGCGGGGATCTGACACCCGGGACCCCCACCGATCAGCTCTTCGAGAAGGCAGCTGCGCTAGCAGTAGCGCTGTGGCCTTCTCGTTGTTTCCTGCAGGCCCAGTGAAGTTACTAAGCAGGCCCAGTGAACAAGGCTTGGCCCAGGCCAGTGATACTAGTTGTGAGGTCACTGACCTGCGGGAAACGAGAAGGCTGCAGCACTACTGCTCACGCAGCTGCCTTCTCAAACAGCTGATCGGCAGGGTTCCCGAGTGTCCAGAGGACAGATTATTAGTAAGAAACAGCTGATCGGCGGGGTTCCCGAGTGTCCAGAGGATAGATTATTAGTAAGAAATAGCTGATTGACGGGGTTCCCAAATGTCCAGAAGATAGATTATTAGTAAGAAATAGCTGATCGACGGGGTTCCCAAATGTCTAGAGGATAGATTATTAGTAAGAAACAGCTGATCGGCGGGGTTCCCGAGTGTCCAGAGGATAGATTATTAGTAAGAAATAGCTGATTGACGGGGTTCCCAAATGTCCAGAAAATAGATTATTAGTAAGAAACAGCTGATCGGCGGGGTTCCCGAGTGTCCAGAGGATAGATTATTAGTAAGAAACAGCTGATCGGCGGGGTTCCCGAGTGTCCAGAGGATAGATTATTAGTAAGAAATAGCTGATTGACGGGGTTCCCAAATGTCCAGAAAATAGATTATTAGTAAGAAACAGCTGATCGGCGGGGTTCCCGAGTGTCCAGAGGATAGATTATTAGTAAGAAACAGCTGATCGGCAGGGTTCCTGAGTGTCCAGAGGATAGATTATTAGTAAGAAACAGCTGATCAGCGGGGTTCCCGAGTGTCCAGAGGATAGATTATTAGTAAGAAACAGCTGATCGGCAGGGTTCCTGAGTGTCCAGAGGATAGATTATTAGTAAGAAACAGCTGATCAGCGGGGTTCCCGAGTGTCCAGAGGATAGATTATTAGTAAGAAACAGCTGATCGGCGGGGTTCCTGAGTGTCCAGAGGATAGATTATTAGTAAGAAACAGCTGATCGGCGGGGTTCCCGAGTGTCCAGAGGATAGATTATTAGTAAGAAACAGCTGATCGGCGGGGTTCCCGAGTGTCAAGAGGATAGATTATTAGTAAGAAACAGCTGATCGGCGCGGTTCCCGAGTGTCCAAAGGATAGATTATTAGTAAGAAACAGCTACAGAACCCCAGTATCCAGGCAGCAGCCACTAATAAATATCAAACAGCCAGCCTGTATGCAGGGGCGTAGCTAACCGCTCATTGGCCCTGGTGCAAGAGTTCAGCTTGGGCCCCCCTTCCCTCAGTGCTTTGTGTGTCTTCTTATGCGGCACAAGGGTCTTTGGGCCCCCTCAGGCTCCTGGGCCCGGTAGCGACTGCTACCTCTGCACCCCCTATAGCTACGCCCATGCCTGTATGCAAATATATGTAGAACTTACCCTACTAGGAATATACCTATAAGGGCTTACTCACAATTCAGTATCTGATCAGTGTTTTTTATCTGTTTATTTTTAAAACAAAATCAGGTGAATATTGAAAAAAGAGGAGTAAAATTTTTTCTAATTATATTCATCTGTATTTATAATCCTCTTAGTTAATCCTCTTAGTTTTGGCTTAAAAACAGGAAAAAAAAATACAGATGAAGCACTGGAGTGTGAATGAGGCCTAAAGGTGGACTTCTACTCCAAGTCTAAACAGCTTTCAAACGTTATTGAGCAATGCAAGCACGGCAAAACCTCTCAGGCACATGTGCACTAGATGGATTATTATACGATGCTCTTTGAACCTAAAGGGGTTGTACCATCTCAGACATTGGGGGCATATCGCTAGAATATTCCCCCAATGTCCGATAGGTGCAGGTCCCACCTATACTTAGAACGGAACTGGTCTATGTGCGGCCGCCCTCCCCCCAACCTATGGGAGCACCGAAAATAACCAAGTAGGACACTCGGCTATTTTCTGAAGTCCCGTTAAAAAGAAGGTGTGGTGCACCGTGCAAGCGTGGCCATGGCTCCATTCAATGCTATGGGGCTGACAGAAATAGCTGAGCCAGCTCTTAGCTATTTTCGTCACTCTCATAGGAATAAATGGAAGGCGGACAATACTTAGTCCTATCTTTCCAAGGAAAAAGCGAGATGGGACAATCCCATTAAAGGGAATCTGTGACCCCGATTCTGGACCATTATTACAGCAATACACGAGCAGTACTGAAGACAAGGTTTTATTTCCTACTGCCTCCCATCCCTCCTGCTGTCAGCACTCAGAGATGCTTTGAAATACATTGTCGTACATGTGCACGCGAGTCCTCTCCATTATGTTAGAACAGCATAGCAGTCTAGACTTTGTACTTTAGTGCAGCTTTGAGCGCTGACAGGGAGGGAACCAGGGGCAGTAGGAAAAAAAAAAAAGAAAAATTCTTATGTGGCCTACTCATCATGTATTACTGTAGATATTAGTCCAAAATCAGGACGACAGATTCACTTTAAGTGGACATCTTGGTTTGTAACCTAAGATAGCACTAGCTGCTATACAACAAAGAGAGGACAGTCAGGACATTTAATAGTAATAGTGCTCTTACCTGCTGGGAAAATAAACAAAGGAACTGATACAAAAATTGTGGTGTGATAAAACACACATTCTGAAAGGGGAAAATGACAATGTTAATTAGAAATTAGTAAAATTAAATTTTTTAATATAGAAAATGATATTACATGTAGTACCAATGTTCATTAAAGGCCAGATTTACCAGTCAATCATCATGACAGAGTTCACATCTGCTTGAAACCTCTGTTATGGCCTCTGTCATACTGGACATCATGAAGCGACCCATTATAAGTCAATCAGGTTCTGTCAGACACCACATGACAGATCCGACTCTTCTAATTTTTATTTTTTCTGCTTGAACAGAAAACTAGAAATGACAATGCAGATGTGAATCCAGCCCAAGATCATTATGTTACATGATATTGTAATGTATGCAATGTACTATGTGAGCAATCAGTCTCACAGTTGTTCAATAGAAAAAAAAAAAAAAGTTCATGTGTTCATTGGTACCATTTTGGGGTACATCTGACTTTTTGATCGTCAAAACAGCACTCCTACAGGTTGAATATCATGATCAATTTATATTGGGTTTTTACAGGCACTGTGATACCAATTACGTGTACTTTTTCTTTCTACTTTGATGCATAAGCCATTTTTAAGAAGAAAAAAAAAACATAAAAGCAAAACTACAGTTTATATAAATAGGTGCGGCCGAACTCGGACCGACCCTTTAATCACTGTGGTCATCAAGCTAATTTGAAGTTTGTTTCTAAAGTTTCATTTATTACAGGGGTTGTTTGTCTTTTTTCCCAGAAAAAGCACAGCACCTGTCTGTTGGCCATGGATGCTATCGCACTCATTCCCTTTAAGAACATTTAGCTCCCGTTTACATAGGCCTTTGATCTGATGAACAAGTACCAGTAAAACGCTGTTACTCAATCAGTTCCCTGTGTCAACAGGGCAGCAATCAGCTGACAGGCAGACAAATGGTTATTTGTCAGTGAACACATCTATGACGCCAAGAAAAGAGGCGTTTATTTTTACTAAAGACTTTCCCAACAGACTAAATGCTTTACTGTTGTGCAAGAGCCGACAAAGTCATGCTGCACAGTGGTAACGAAAAAACCTAACCTTGTCACAGTCAAAGAAATCTTTCATAGGTTAGGTTGCCTTCAAGTGCGAAACTCAAATGTACAGGCAGGTTGTGCGAAATTAAAGCCATGTTTTAACACATAAGACATTTCAATGACAACGCATTTTAAATAGTACACCCCAATCAGATCCTTCACAGTGATCACAGAAAACGGTGATTGGTCCCCTGTAGGACTGCTTAGTTGCCAAGCCATCTCTGATCGCTGTTTGCACTGACTTGTCACTGACCCTCTTGGCGCAGTAGGATGAGTTGACCCAAGTACGGGTATGTGGGAATGCTAGAAGGCTTATTGTGGGTCTTAATAACGGTACTAAAATCATGGACATACCTTATAAAAAAAGTACTGTACAAGAGTTGCTATTCTAATGTAGTAGTAGTGGCCATGCACCAAAAGAAGTTTTGAGAGGAATTTAAACCTCGCAATTGCATAGTCACTGTTCCTTACAGCTTGTCTTCCTTCTTTACCCATGATTCCTGAAAAAAATAAACCAAAGCATGAATACAAAGGGAGCTGTGTACTTGTGGATAGAGTAACTAGTACATAAGGCTGCAGCAATCTGCTACATATTATCTCAGTAAATTGCAATATTTGATACTTTTCTTCATCACTGTACTTTCAAAGGGCATCCAATGCTAATCAGCGTGAAAAATATTCTGAAGAAACGATCCCATGCACAAAAGAAAGGATGAACTCACCAATTCCAACATGGGCTTCTTGGATCATGCTAACGTCATTTGCGCCATCACCAATGGCAAGGGTTATTGGCTTCTCTGGAGAGATTTTTAATAACCTTACTACCTGGAAACAAAGGAGATGAAGGGAGTGACGATAAACATCTATGCACCAAACTACTTCACATAAGTAAAAAGGAGTTTAGAAAAACTAAAAATACCCAGATTCCGCCTATTAAAGGGGTTCTGCAGTTTGTTACAACTGATGATCTATCCTCAGGATAGATCATCAGCATCTGATCGGCTGGGGTCTGACACCCGGGACCCCCACCGATCAGCTGTTTGAGAAGGCCACGGCGCTGCAGCAGCGCCGCAGCCTTCTCACTGTTTAGCTAGCGCCCCGCCCAGTGACGTCACGACTTGTATCCATTCAGTGAACAGAGCTAAGCCTCGCCCACGCCACTTTGATACAAGTTGTGACGTCACTGGGCGGGGCTCTAGCAGCGGTAAACAGTGAGAAGGCTGCGGCGCTGCTGCAGCGCCGTGGCCTTCTCAAACAGCTGATCGGTGGGGGTCCCGGGTGTCAGACCCCGGCCGATCAGATGCTGATGATCTATCCTGAGGATAGATCATCAGTTGTAACAATCTGCAGAACCCCTTTAACCAATAATGTAATGTTGGCATACCTTTGCTTTCTGTAATGGTGCCATTCGACAGCACAGTACTGCAGAACAGTTTTTACAAACGTCCATGAATAGTTTTTCATGTCCCCTGAGTGCAAGAGAAAGGCTGGCTCCATCAACAACGAGGCCATGTTGGATCACATGATCCTCCTTCAGTCTAAGTAAGACAAATATAACAAAGGTTTGCTTTTAAATATGCGAGATCAAATTATTGTAACATGCAAATGAAGAACTGTTAACCAACTGTTGTTCCCCGGCACTTAAAGAGGACCTGTCGCCTCTCCTGACGTGTCCGTTTTAGCAACTATTTGCACTCCCCATGTAATAAGAATGATGGAAGATTTATTCTTATGACGACGTTGTGCGATTCCTCTATTAGTCCTGCTAGAAATCTGTGAGTTGCCAATGGTCTTCAATAAAAGGTTCATTTCGGCATTACTAGTTGTGGTGTCCTCGCACAGTTTTCCACTGGCAGCACTAATTAGACAGTGTCACACTGTGCAGGGACACACCCCAACTGTTAACACCCTCTTGGACCTTTACTATGGCACATCAGAGATATATGAAAAAATGCTCCAGAATTGTTATCATATGGGAAATGCGGGACGTGCGACAGCCATGGACACCTTTGGAGCGATCTTATTAATTTAGATTTATTTTTGGTAAAAAAAAAAAAAAAAATCTAATGGTTATTATTAAAAATTCTGCTTTGTTGCCTTTTACAGCTTCCTTGTAAAAAGCAGCTACAGAATGATAAAGTCCTCCGACTGGTTGTCTGACTGCTCAATCTCTAGCCCCCCTCTTCTTCTTGAACAATCTTCTTAGAACGATCTGCTTAGAAGATTGTTCAGTAGAGGGAGATAAAATGGCAACTGAAGCGTCTGACGGTCAGGCTGACAGATTTCACGCTGAACAGCATTCTGCTGCATGCTAAGTATTGTAATTTAAAGAAGCTACAGAAGTCAAACGGTGCAAAATGTGTGATGGAAACCTAGAAGAAAAAAAAATTTTGGTCCAAAATACATTTAAACCAATAACAAAGAATGGCTCCAAAATACGTCCATAACTTTCAACAACGAACTTGTGCTTTGCAAAGGGATTAGCCATTAGTTTTGACAGAAAGACACTGAAGACCTATAGTCCAAGCGTGACTGCATTTCTTCACTTACCGCCTATCAAGCTGTCGTAGTTGCTCAGCACATTCATGGTCTGACTTTTGTTGAACAAGTTCAAGAATATTCATAGTTCTGTGGAAATGTCCGCAGGATAAACTGACACTGACAGCCGTCTCGTGTTTATCGCCTGTCAGCACCCACACTTTTATTCCTGCCAAACGGAGTGCCTCAATCGTTTCCAGGACCTTATCCTGGAGCCTAAATCAAATTCCAGAGAGACATTAGACTTTATGCATTACAAACAAACCGATGGTAGAGAAAAGGAAAGAGTTAAGCTCTATACAGTATATTGCCGACAAATCTATTTGAGAATTCTCTTCACATAACATATGAATCCTTGAAAAGAGCCATGCAGGGATTCTTACTTGTCTTCAACACCAGTTGCTCCCAATAACTCCAGGTCTCTTTCAATCAGGTCGAAGACGTCAGCCAGGCGCTCTTCCCTTTGATGTAATGCAGTACGGGCATCATGGAGATGCTGGTCTATTTCCCGATACTCTTCTGGTGTGAACTTCCTGTAGGCCACACACAATGTACGAAGCCCTTTCTAGAAGAAGAATGTACATGGATCAGCAGAACATTTTGTGTTTTTGAACAAAAGAAAACACCAGCATATGAAAATATATAATTTTCTGTATGATATATGAAGAATATCTGGGCTCAGTGTCACATTTTAATTACACACTGGAAATTGTGCCAAAAGTGGCACCAACTGCAACATTTTCTTTGGCATAATGGAATACTAAAATACTATATGCAATATTTTCTGACATTCTTGTGTCATTTCTCTTGTAATCGGTTAACTGAGACATGTGCCCCAATGTCTGCATGGTATAGGAAATACCTGTAATACTAAATGAGGTTTTCAGTGCAGGGCTCCCTGGCGACCTGAAAATTGGCCTAGCCACCAGGTTTTCGTTCATTCCGTCGGCTTCCACCCACAGGCAGGAACCTGGATGGTGTCACTGATGATTAGTCTCTGTTATCAGTGCAAACTACGGTAAAGGGGGAGAGCCTGCCCCTAGTGTGAATAGGGGGTTGCTGCGATCGCAGCAGTAAAATTGGGGGCGCTGCTGCAACTATGAGGGAAAGTGAAAGGTTTTTACTGATGACTGGTGGAAACAATTTTTACTATTAGTGTGTAGTGGAGGCAAAGCTCCTATAACTGCCAAGGGATCTCTGTTGGGACAGAGGGTTCATAACCATTTGATGGACATTTTCTGTGAACCCATACCAAGTTGAATTACATTTTCAGACACATAAATGCTGTGGACATGGTAACTGGTTATTAATGACAACAGATTTATGTCAGAAATAAAACTTACTAAAGCAAATTCATCTACATGCAGTCTCGTTCTATCGATTTCTCCACTTTTGGCATTTGGAAGGATAGCAGACTCAGCTCCTTTAGTGAAAAGTATATTTTCCCCTAGAAAGATAACAACATACATGCTGACAGAGGAAAAAAAGAAAATTTCTATTGTGGGCTGTGGACATATACGGCATACATTATTTTTATATTTCACTGGCTTTCTAAATGCAAACTGATATGCAAAGAGATACATTCCAATAGGTGGTATTAGCGAGATGGTTCTACTTCTCTGGGAGACACTTCTTTGCATATTATTTCCTACACATACTGCAGGTGGATGTGCTGCTGCTTCTGACCGCACACTGCTGCTGCGGCTCATGCTCGACTTAAAAATAGGATTTCTTGTGCATACCTGTAAAATCCTTTTCTCGCCGAATTCATTGGGGGAGACACAGAAGACCATGGGTATAGCTGCTGCTGCCACTAGGAGGCGACACTAAGCAAAAAAAAGAGTAAGCTCCTCCTCTCAGCTATACCCCTCCTGCAGACACTGAGCTAATCAGAAGCCAACAGAAAACCGGAGATGGGTCATCACCAAGAACTAGAAGGACACATCTAGGAGAACCAGCAATGTACATACGGGGTGGGAGCTGTGTCCCCAATGAACTCAGCGAGAAAAGTATTTTACAGGTAAGCACAAAAAATCCTATTTTCTCGCTCGTATTATTGGGGGACGCAGAAGACCATGGGACGTTAAAGAGCAGTACCATGGGGAGCGAACAAGAACAGAAGAAATCCAAGGCCGGTCATAAGGCCCCGCACAGAAATGCAGGGGAAAGACACACCAGGAACCCTGGAAAGGGACAGAAAGACCCATTCCCCGGAAGGCCAGCCAGAGAACGGCTGAATACGCAGAGGCTCCGGCTGGACAGAAGAAACGGAATATAAGTCACGGCCTAGGAGACTAGGAGAGCACACAGAATATACACAAAATGGACAAGAATGAAGACAAGTCAGTTACCAGAAGCAACTGAGCGATTGTGGAAGATACGGGAGAGAAATACATAGCCTGGATCCAGAGGACCGCTAAGGAGTGATGCCCATGGATCAAAACCCCAGGAAAAAAAAAACCTCAGTGGAATACTGATTGGAAGAAGACGAACTGAAAATGGCATCTGGATATAAAGGGCCAAAGAACTGCAAATGTGACCAAACTTGCCCCCCATGGGGGGAAGAAGTAGGGATGCCCGAAAGCAAAGGTCCCACACACCATACTGGACTGCTAGAAGAGAAGAACACTCCAGCGGGACCATGACGAAGGGCTAGAGAACATGGAAGTCGGACATGAGAATAGCCCACAAGAAAAAAATTCTTGAGTGAGTGAAGAAACCCAAAGGGAACAAGGTAGTGGAACTGACCCAAAACTGCCTAAAAAAATTGGGGAGTAACCTGACAGGGAAAGCGTGTCCTCCAGGATCAAAAACGTACCCTTCAGACCTACGGCCAAGGGGGTTTCTTCAAAAGAGTGTGTGTGTGTGTGTGTGTGTGTGGCCTCTGCTACCGGAAGCATAGGATCCAGTGGTAGTGCAACTACGCCGCCTCTGGAAAGAGGGTAACGCTACCGGATGTACGGTATCCAGTGGAGGTATAAATATTCCGCATATGGAAAGAGAGCAATGCTACTAGCAGGGGATGTAGGTAATATACTTAACCAGTTTCTGCCCACCCTGATTCCAGCAGTGTCACCTTTCTCAGTGTGCTGCCCCTTGGGGAGGGCGGCTACACTAGTAACAGGGGGGACTTCCAGAAGTAGTAGCCAAGGTGACACTGTAGCTGGCGGGTAACAGCAGATTTGAGATCCACTGTTCCTTCTTGTCTTCCAGAGGTGGGAAACGAGCAGCAGGCTTGAAGACCCGCTGGTCTCCCCCCTTAAGTGTGGGAAAAACAAGTGGAGAGCCCTCCTGCACCGAACCTGAAAAATTAAACAAAAGGGCAGACCTGCAGAAATAAAATGTCTGCCTCCTACGGACACTAAGCTAAAACTGATTAGCTCAGTGTCTGCAGGAGGGGTACAGCTGAGGGGAGGAGCTAACACTTTTTTTTGCTTAGTGTCGCCTCCTAGTGGCAGCAGCCATACCCATGGCCTTCTGTGTCCCCCAATCATACGAGCGTGCGTTCAGCTCTCCCCCTCACTTCTCTCAATGTAGGAAACAGCAGCAGGAAGGGAAGAGGAAGATTATGTATTCTGGGCTGTAGAAGGACAAATCAGTTGAGGAATGAAATGATGCCGATGTATGAGAGCTAGTGAGGGCAGCAGCACTCTGGAGACACAGACCTCACATCCAGCATTTATTAATGGTGGGTATACACCCAAATGACAAAAGTTCAAAACTAGGATCAGATGTAAACTACAAGGGATTTAAAATGAATGAAGGAATGAAGACTGCAACTTGAAAACATTTTTAACTGAAGGTAACCACTAAGGCCTCATGCAAACGACCGTATGTATTTTGCCGTCCGCAAAAAATACGGCTGACGTCCGTGTGCATTCTGTATTTTACGGAACAGCTGGCCCCTAATAGAACAGTACTATCTTTGTCCGTAATGCAGACAATAATAGGACATGTTCTATTTTTTGTGGAACGGAAATATGGACACACGGAAATGGAATGCACACGGAGTAACTTCTGTTTTTTTTGCGGACCCATTGAAATTAATGGCTCCGCATACAGTCCGCAAAAAAAATTGAAGAGACACAGAAAGAATATACATTTGTGTGCATGAGCCCTAACTAACATAAGTAAAACTTTTTTCCCATCTCAAAGGTGTCCAAAGTATTTAAAAGCCATGTACACCTTTGATGGCAACATTATTGCATTGTACTCATGTTGAGCTAAACATTTTATAAATTGGTCTTTATTAAAAACATGGCATCCTTTTTTGTGTACATAGCTGAGATGCTCTAGTAGCAGCCGGTGGCTTTTCTGTCTTTTCCGTCAGATCAAACAAATCACAGAAAAAACTATATATAGACCATCCTGCACGATGTGGTATTAAATGTACGGATGTAAATGGCTGCAGTTACAAAATAACGCACTATAAAATTAGATGCAAGCATAACATATGGACTAGGCCCTCACTCTTGATAAAAACAGACACTTGGTCAATACATTTTGATCAAAATACATCTAAGCCCACCTACCGGCGACATGGCATCCTTTTCGTGTACAGAGCTGAGATGCTCTAGTAGCAGCCTGTGGCTTTTCTGTCTTTTCCGTCAGATCAGGAGCAGACTGACACCTTGTGCTCTCTGACCATATAAACATTTATTATAACTCAATTCTCATCTTACTGATAAAAATGTGGCTTAAATAAGCGTTTATGACCTCTCAGTAGAGAGAAGGTTTATTATATGACCTGCACAAAGTGAAAGTACCGGTCACGGAGCTAGAAAAACAGTTAATACTTTGGCACAGGACAGCTCAATACTTTAATAGAGGCTAACTGAAAAAATGCAAAAAAATTAAATAATGCCTCCGAAGGTGTCCATTTTCTTTAAAAGGTGAAATTACCTGAAGAACTCTCAACAATGACACTCATTCTACGTCGATTTGGATCAAACTCCAACACATGAAGAAGCTTGTACCTTAAAAGAATAGTACAAAATTATAATTTTAAAACAGAACAAAAAAAAAAACTACCATTTCTGTAGCACGACTACATTTCTTCTAACATCCTTTCCAATTATACCCAGAAGTTTAGGGTTGTGGCAAGTTTTAACTAACTGATTGATGGTAGTCTGCCTGCTGGGACCCTCACAATCATGAGAATAGGGGACCCATTCCTCTGTCCTAATTATGAGACAGGTTAAGCACGCCACCTGTCCCTTCGTTCATTCTCTATGAGAGCGGCAGAGATGGCCAACTCATGTAGTCATCTACATGGTGCTGAAATTTTCCACCTGCGTAAATCGACTCCACAGCGCGTCAATTCTGTGTGTGGATCTTCGTTGCAGATTCCACACCAAACTATGCAAGGGCTGAAATCTGGGGCAAATCTGAAGCACAAGCCACATGTAACATATGGATTTGACAGCAGATTCAAGATATATTGTAGTGTGCATGTAGCTTTAAAGGGAACCTGTCACCGGGATTTTGGGTGTAGAGCTGGGGACATGGGCTGCTAGATGGCCTCTAGCACATCCGCAATACCCAGTCCCCATAGCTCTGTGTGCTTTTATTGCGTCAAAAAAAGGATTTTAGAGAAATGCAAATTAACCTGATCTGACTCCTGTGTCCGGAGAGGAGTCACATTTTCTGAGCGCAGTGCCGCCCCATGTCCTCCGAATCTCCTCCTTGCTGGCCGACATCACAGAGCTGGAGCGCCAAAATCTTGTGATGCGCGAGCTAGCGCATGCGTAGTTCGTTCCCTGTGCTGATGCCAGCACAGGGAAGGAACATGATGCAGACACTGCGCATGCGCTAGCGAGATTTCGGCGCTCCAGCTCTGTGACGTCAGCCAGCAAGGAGGAGATTCGGAGGGCGCAGGGCAGTGCTGCGCTCAGAAAATATGACTCATCTCCGGACACAGGAGTCAGATCAGGTTCATTTGCATTTCTCTAAAATCTTTTTTTTGACGCAATAAAAGCATATAGAGCTATGGGGACTGGGTATTGTAGATGTGCTAGCGGCCAACTAGCAGCCCATATCCCCAGCTCTATACCCAAAATCCCGGTGACAGGTTCCCTTTAAGGACACAGTCTAGTTTTGGTGTGAAGGACACAGACATTTTCGTTTCATCTACGCATTGTGAAAACAGTAACTTCTGTTTTCCCATCAACATAGCTGTATGAGTGGTACTTATAAGGCACTAAATAACTTCTATCAATATAAAAGCCAATACATAATGAAACCACTTACAAATAATGTGCTTTAGTGTTGCTGCAATTCCCATAAAATTGTTATTTTTTCACTACTGAAGATGTAGTAGAGCTTGTTTTTGTAGAAGGATTTTGTAATTTGCATTTCTACATACATGGTTGATTTGGGGGTATATCAAACTTTTGATGACTTTTTACTCCTATTGTTGGAGGCAGGATGACTAAGAATAGCTATTGTGCTACTACTTTTAGGTTACGTCCATACATGACAGTGGAAAAGTCCGCTGTGGATGCACAGTAAAGACCAAATGCGCTATATGTGGTCTTTGCTGTGGATTTCACTCTCTCCATTGCAAAGGGTGAATTCCGCAGTGAAGATCCACAGCCTAAATTGACACGCTGCAAATTTCAAATCCACGCTGCTGAATTTTTATGAGATTTTTAAACTCTCGTCCACTTTGCTGGTCTCGTACAAAGCTGAGGAGCTGCTGCACCATATCTGCCATGTGTCAACATACCCTTAGGTTTTTTTTTTACTGCATTCACCATGACAAAGAAACATGCTAATTGTGTGGGCTAATTATGTATCCATTTTTTTAGACTTCTTTATTCTTTTTGATAATTAATTTCTTAGTCCCACTAGGGGACTTGGGCTTCCTTATAATTTCTTCGCATTGAATGGGACCAACCCCATGGGACCAACCCCAAATCTGTAGTAGAAATAGGAGGGTCCGCTTTGGATTACTGCTGCAGATTCCAATTCAGATTTTTCCAAACAATGGACAAGTCATGTGAACATATCGTAGGAGTTCTATCAGAATTTACCATGCTTTTTAACCAGAGAACCTGCTTCAAATCATATAAACCTACCGTATATATCACAGAGCTCTTCTCACCCAGTCACATATTCTGCTCTTAAAAAACCTACATACAGGTTGTTTTAAGTTTGATCCCGACCTCGTAGCAGGGTGTGAGCTGTATGTCACAGCTGACAGCCACTGCAAGAGGCGCTGGCATAGTGCTACATCCAACCAGCAATGTAAATATATGGCGTGGTGCCAGAAACTGGGCACAAAGAGAAGCAAAAAAAGATATGGAACAAGATCCCCCAAAAAAATGATCACATATTTTTCCCTGAGAAATTAATATAATTTCCATAAGTTATTTAGTTAAAACCTGTAGTGTTACAGCAACACTTTTCAGCATTAAACAGGAGAGAAAAAAAAATTGCCTCAGAACCATATGAAATTCAGTCTGAAATAGGGCTGCATGATATGGGAGTTTTGTGCGATTGGGATTAGGGCCCTAAAAATTGTGATAACGATATGCGATGCGATATTTTAAGGGAATTGTGCTAGAGGTCTATCTGCTTGGATTTTCAAGGTAAAAGCACACACAGATGACTGATAATGTGAAATGTAGTTATGCTGAACTCAAGAACTGAAATGCGCAGTGTTTTTCAAAATAAAATACATATTTGCATTACTGGAAAAGTACAAAATACAAAACTTGCCATTTTCCTAATATCCCTGCACATAACAGATAAATAAAATAGATATAAGAACATGTGTTCATTAAAATAACGACTTTCCACCAGCCCCTCCTCCCTCCCCGCACTGTAACTGATGTATCGCTGGCCGCGCTGTGCAGCATAGCGGCCGGAGATACAGTGTCACGTAGAAAGTCAACCATCGCATTATAAGACGCACTGCCATTCCCCCCACACTTTTGGGGGAAAAGTGTGTCTTATAAAGCGAAAAATATGGTAATATAATTGCAGCATTTTTGGTTCAGCAAATTGCGATTAATTGAAATTGCTTTTGCGATATATTGTGCAGGCCTAGTCTGAAATAACTACTACTTTTCCTATATAACGACTGTGACTTACTTTTACTACTATTCCTTTTAATATAAAAGTGTTACCTTTCCAGTTTGCCAAGGATTTTGATGTCCATAATTTCTCCGTTTGAACCAGAAAATGCCACACCCATTCTAGGATCAAAAGTAAAAAAAGAAAAAAAAGAAGTGACGTTAGAAATCAAAGCGTATTTATAATGGACAAAAAACAAAGCCAGTATCATTATAATCAGGCTGCAGGAATTCCATGTGCTGCTATATGGCCCATCATGCACATGTTATGGAGGTATTTTTTTCCTAGAAGCAATGATTCTATAAAAATCTGAGCCTGATTCACAAACTTCTAAAAATGTCCAGATCTACAAGTAAAAAACAATCAAGAAAATAAAAGTTTTACTAAACACTCAGAAGACTTTTTTGATTTTTTGAGTCCTCTTATTTTTGAAGAATAAACAAATCCACTTAATGTACATACGCCCTGTACATTATACGGGCACACTGGCTGCCGTAGCGGATTGTATTGTTCTTCATAAAGAAGAAAATTAAATAATAGGTCAGTAAAACATTTTTAACCCTAAACATTCCATTGTAGTGGTAATGACAGGACAAGTCACCTTCTGGAAGCTTCAACCAATGCTTTTTCATCAGGTGATGATGCATAATACTCCAGCTGCGAGGACAGTCCATTGGAGAACCGTAGCCCATCAACACAACTGTTGGGCTGCTCATGACTTATTTGCACCGTGTGGCAGAGGGAGACCGCTTTGAAGAAAAGTTCTTCTTCTAAACTCTGATAAATATGAAAATACATATTTTATACATTTATCTAGGTATATTTTATATATTTAACGGCACAAGTACATAAAAGGCATATTTAAAGGCTACTGACACCTTCAGGGTAATCTTTTATGATTGCATTTTACCCATTCGGGTGGTTGGGTACGTGGTGGCAAGCGCAGCGGGCGCCACAGCCGCCAGTTTTAAACAGCAGACTCTCAGGCCAATGTATATGATCGATGATAATGTCGATCACAAACATTTAACCCCTCAAATGTGACCCAGGAATCTGGGAGCTCAAAAACCGTGAGGTCTTGCTTCGGGCTCTTGTGCAGTGAATCAGATACTGCTTTCCGAAGTCACTTTGCCAACGCCGGGCTTGCAAAATTAATCCGCTGCTGCTTTACAAGCTTGGGAAGCAGTATGTGATCCACTGCAGAAGTGCCGAGTCACAGAATGCAGATTGGCGCAAGAAAGCAGGACTAGACGAGATTATAAACCCTGTCAATCAAAAGGGTGAGGGAAGTGCACAGAGCACAGGGGTGGTTGCAATAGCAGTGCTCCAGGCTGGCGCAAGAAAGCAGGGCTAGACAAGATTACTAATCCTGGCAATCAAAGAGGAGTGCATAGAGCACAGAGGCGTTGTCATAGCAGTGCTCAAGGCACTATGGTGAGCCCCTTGGTGCTTGAAATAGGCAAGCTGCATAAATATAAAGAATAATATATCTCGGCAGAAGTTGACTGCAGAAACAAAAGACAGGCAACATTTTACTCAGCATGACCAACCCTACCAGGGATATCTGCTAACAGATGCTCTTGAAGTAACCATCACCATGCCAGAACTGAGACCAAGAATCCATTGCCGTTTAGATTCGCTACTGCAGACCAAGACCTGAGACTGGTTTACATGTAATACAGTAATTGTACAGTACTGCACAGTCTATAACACATTTGTCTTACCAGGCTTGTAGAGGCTCCATCAACGTAATCTACGGTCACTCCTTCTGGAACAAGTTTCCCATTAATCTCTTGGTATTTAATTCCGTTTACAGAACATTCTCTAAACTGCATCTCATTTTCTGTCAATGTGCCTGTTTTGTCCGTAAACACATATTCTACCTGTGAGAAGAACGAGAAGAAGAAGTTTCCTAATGTTCTAAAATAAAAGATAAAAATATGTAGAATATTCTAAAAGTTAACAAAAAGTAAATATGAAGAAAACACCAAACTGAAAAAGTGCTGACAGGTGGAAATTACAACTGATCACCAGAACTAGTGTAAGGCCTCTTTCACACTTGCGTTGTTAGGATCCGGCGTGCACTTCTGTCGCCGGAAATGCCCGCCGGATCCGTAACAACGCAAGTGACCTGAAAGCATTTGAAGACTGATCAGACTTCAAAATGCTTTCAGTGTTACTATGGCAGCCAGGACGCTATTAAAGTCCTGGTTGCCATAGTAGTAGTGGGGAGCGGGGGAGCAGTATGCCGCCGCCGCTCCGGGCGCTCCTGAATGACGCCAGAACGCCTGCGCGTCAGGACGCATCCATGCGCATGGGGCGCCCTGACGTCACTCTGAGCGCCCGGGAGCCGCACGGATGGTAAGTATACTGCTCCCCCGCTCCCCACTACACTTTACCATGGCAGCCGGGACTTTAGCGTCCTGGCTGCCACGGTAACCATTCAGAAAAAGCTAAACGTCGGATCCGGCGATGCGCCGAAACAACGTTTAGCTTAATGCCAGATCCGGATTAATGCTCTTCAATGGGCATTAATTCCGGATCCGGCATTACGGCATGTCTTCCGGATTTTGTCTTCCGCATGCTGCGGTTTTGTCAACGTCCAAAAAAGTTCACGTACTGAACGGAAGACATCCTGATGCATCCTGAACGGATTTCTCTCCATTCAGAATGCATTAGGGAAATCCTAATCAGTATCTTTCCGTCCTAGAGCCCCGAAGACGGAACTCTAGGACGGAAAGGAAAATCGCATATGTGAAAGGGGCCTAAGGTAAACCTCTTGTAATGGAATGAATTGGTACACAGATCATCAGAAGTGGTTGGATGTGCATCCAGTAGAAGCTACTAAAGCTAGTGTCACACACGCGGCACAGCAATCCAGCAGAGAACAGGCATAGCAGGATAGTGCCACGTACACGTCTGACCTTATTGACCCGGATTTGCCCAGTCAAATATTGCTGCACGCAATGTATTTTGTAGGGTCAAATCCCCGTCGGTTCCCATGATAGTCAGTGGGGTCCAACGGGCACGCAGCACTGTCCGTCTATGCTGGATCCAGAGAGCAGCCTGCCACATGTGTGAAAGTAGCCTGCTATGATTCTGAGGAGGCATACGCAAGGTCAATTTTTCATATTTTGTTTTTCGGTGCATTTTTTGTGGTAGGCTCCAGGTGTTAGTTGAAGGGAAATATATACTGTATGAAAAGCAGGTCACACAAAGATTATTTTTGCTTATGGCGTTTTCGTTAATTAAAAACCTAGCATACTGTAGCTCTGTGTTTTTTCAGGCGTTCTGATATCTCCCTCTCTATATGGGATAAATGATATGATGAAAAAGTGGCAAGACACACTGGCCCAGACTTGCTAATGTGCGTGCTCCAAAAATCCTGCCGCAAATTGTCACATCTATGGCTTCTACCGCCCCCCCCCCCCTCGAGAAGGCATGGGGGCTTCATGGGAAAGGGGAGGGGCATAAGACACACCATTTTGCACCAAAATTGAACAACAATTCTGTCAGAAAAATATGTCTAAAAGTAAGCAAACCAATAATTGGTATAGAGTCACAGAAAACTAGCTATCCCTGCACCACATTTAAGAAAGAATGCTCTTAATCTGTGGTTAGGGGCCCTGAAGGAATCCTAATATTTACCTAATAAACTAAAACTTATACTGAAGGGTATTCCAAACACAAAAGCACCCCAAGCTGTAATACATTTAAAGTGCATAAAGACGGTCTTGCATTTTGGTAAATATGGTATTTTACAGCAGTAGCCAGATGTTATATTGTTGTGATGGAGATTTAAAGGGCCACTGAGTTTTCAAAAAACTTTTGATATGTCACAGCAGGAGACGCACTCAATAGAAGCCTATGGGCCCGTCTCAATTCCATCCTCTGCAGCAAGGAGAGTGTGTGCAATATGGGGGGGGTTTGCAGTCAATCGCAGGCAGATCCTGGAGGAAACCGGCGTCAGCAACCAGGTAAGTGCAGGGTCGCGGGGCTGGGCATCCTAGAGGAGGGTTACTTTAACTTGGATAACCCCTTTAAGATCCCCATTGGAAGGTACATTATAACTACAATTTCTGTTGAGGTAACATCACTAGAGTTGAGCGAACTTGTATTTTAAGTTCGGCGTCCAAAGTTCGGGTTAGGGTTATTGGCATCCCGTTATGGATTCCGCTACCAAGGACAATAACGGCATTTGGAACACGGGGTGAAGGACCTGGGGTGACGTCACTGTCATGTGATCAGTGCAGGGGGCGTGGCTCAGTACTGGATTGGATAAGAGGTCGTAGGCTACCACCTCTTATCTAATCCAGTACTGAGCCACGCCCCCTGCACTGATCACATGACGGTGACGTCACCCCAGGTCCTTCGTGTTGTCCAAGGTTCAGGTTCATTGAAGAATCCACTTATGGATTCCAAATGCCGCTATGGTCCGTGGTAGCGGAATCCATAACGGGATGCTTCGATAACTCGAACCCGAACTTTGGACGCCGAACTTAAAACACAAGTTCGCACAACTCTAAACATCACCTATGACTTTTTCTGCAGTATGAAGGGAACACTGCCATTACAATTTAATCATCTTGACAGTCCCTGAGGGGGGAAGGTGGCCAACCTGACATGACATTATCCGCTGCTTTACAGAAGGAACAGTTAATTCACAGAGCCGGTACGCACAGATTAATTCAAATAAAACTTTGTAAAGGGTATAGTAGACACCATTTAATGGCAGGAAAGTTACCTGCCCAAGCTCTTCATTTAGATCAGATGTATTAACTTGAGCTCTCTGATTGCTTTCTTCATGATAGAGATCAAGGTCCCAGCTAATAAAAAATGAGCCAAGGAATTTTTGCATCTCCACCGTCACATAAAGCGATATTGGGATAATAAAATTATAAAGCACAAGAAATGCCAGGAAATCTGAAATGAATTTTAAAATCTATAAAAAAGAAAAGACATCTTTATTAGTGATACAACTGAAAGTCCAGTCATTGGCAGCAGATAAGTAGGGCTTTCTCAAAAAAATAAAAATAAAATTGGACAACCTCTTAGGGCTCTTTCACACGAGCGGATAGAGAGCCAAGCCCCGTTCTGGACAGCAGAGACACGGAGCATTAATATGACTGATAATACTCAGTGTCTCTCTGTGATCTTTTTACTACAAAATCACGCTGACAACCTCATCTCACTGTGATTTTGGAGTAAGAAGATCAGAGAGGCACGGGGCTATCAATCATTCCATCCGTGTGAAAGGGCCCTTAAAGCTCTCATTTACACATTGCAGGCTGAACATATTTCTCCTTTCAAAAATAAAGAGGCAATCAGTGTAAAGTTTCACATTTTTTTCAATGTGTTTTAAACAGCACCCACCGTAAACCCACCGTTACTATTTTAGACAAATATCGTTATTTGAAAAAAACAATGAGCATTTTGAGCTGTTACACTGGTCAACAATACATTATATTCAAATGCAAAGCAAAATTAGGATGTGCCACCAATGTCAGATAGGTGCGAGTCCCACCTCTAAAACCTGCACCTTCCTAACAGGAAGTTAACCACTTTGTGGCCACGCACATTTTTAAAAAAAAATTGCATTTCAAGAGCTATAACTTTTTAGTTTTTTCATCAATGTACTTGTATAAGGTCTTATTTTTTGCAGGACGAGTTATAGTTTTTAATGCACTATTTTAAGTGCATGTAATGAGTGAGTAAAGCAAGCTGTTTAGCTAAAACCCCCTTTGTTTACGTCAGTAAAAAGGTGTATTAGTGGTCACATGGGCTGTCTTCAAAAACTTATACCACGAAAATTATCCACCCCTAATAAATAAAAAATAAATATATTATACATATATACACATACACACATACACACACAGGTGAAACTCGAAAAATTAGAATATCGTGCAAAAGTCCATTTATTTCAGTAATACAAATTGAAAGGAGTTGCATGAGCTGCAGCGTTAAATTAGAATTTTGTGAAAAGGTTCAATATTCTAGGCTCAAAGTGTCACACTCTAGTCAGCTAATTAATCTATACCCCCTGAGCAAAGGGTACCGGAGATTGTGACCCTGGGGTTTCATGAGCTGTAAGCCATAATCATCAAAATGATAACAAATAAAGGCTTGAAATATCTCGCTTTGCATGGAATAAGTCTATCTCATATATTAGTTTCACCTTTTAAGCTGCATTACTGAAATAAATGAACTTTGCACGATATTCTAATTTTTTGAGTTTCGTGTGTGTGTGTGTGTGTGTGCGTGTATGTATATGTGTGTGTGTATATATATATATATATATATATGCACACACACACACTCTCATGGGACCATAATAGGGGTGGGTGACTTTGCCACCGATACTACACTCTACCCAATCCCTACATCCTTATTGATACAACCTAGGTGGGAGGAGCTTGGCCGTTGATAGTGGTCAGCACCTCCCTCTATGTTTTTCTGAACCCTCAATATATAATCTATTTCTTAATATGAAGATGAACTTTCAAATCTCTATTCAAAATTCTTGTGCCTTGTTTTTCTTTACATAACAGCTTTAATATGCAATATATTTTATTTGTATATCATGTCCTATAAAGCCGTTTCCTATTTGGGCCATTATTATATTAATTTTATTTATAGGTGTGCCAGAGTCATGTGATATTGCTGGTCAGGTGACCGCCTGCGTCTCTCCCTCCTCCCCTGTGATGCACGAACTGGTGAGCGCGGTCTGACGCGTTAGGATCGCTCTGACATGCGCATATCATTTTTGAATCATGGATTTACCTTTATGAATATATATATATATCATTTGCTTTTTGGATAGTGTTGAGCGAACTTGTTTTTTTAAGTTCTGCGTCCAAAGTTCGGGTTATCGAAGAATCCAGTTATGGATTCCAAATTCCGTTATGGTCCGTGGTAGCGGAATCCATAACGGGATTCTTCGATAACCTGCACTTTGGACACAGAACTTAAAAAAACAATTTCGCTCAACAATATTTTTGGATAGCTATATATAAATATATAGTTGATATGCTAAAAAAATTTGATGGAAGTGTCTCTTAAAGACTACTATTTTACCAGCCTCTCTGCAGTTTGCTTCATAACAATTTTAACTTGGGTAACCCCTTTAAAGCAAAATTCCAAACAGATTTTCATATTTAGTAAAATACTAGTCATTTATCATACCATTCTTCAACTCTGGTCCTTGAAATACAGGTTTTTGGATGTCCTGTACACTTTGTAAGGGATCGCTCTCTCAGGGGGTTGCAATCACAGACTTCTCCTCTGACAACGGGGTTCAAGTCCAAAAGGTGCTTTATTTCGGCACTTCAGCACAAACACAAACATCCCAAAAATAAACACCTGCCCGTCTAGGCACTAGCTAATACACGCGTTGTCTCTACCTCACCTATAGAGCGACATTCACACACGGGATTAAATCCGGCTTCCTCAGTCATATACGGTCCAGCAGCCTCCAGGCTGTGACCACACCAGCACCCTTGGGGGGAGATGGTCCAGAAGTCCTCCCGACCTTGACCGTGCGACCCTCTTTCTGTAGGCGTCGCTGGGCCCCCCCAAACTTCATACTTTACAAAGTCTCGTGGCCCCTCAGCCCCCCTAGTTGAGAACACACAGAGCCTCTCAGGCTTCCTCAGTCTTTCTCCCTCCAAGTCATACACAGAGGGTTGTTTTATCCCACCTTGATTATAGCAGCAGGCCTCACCTGCGATCACCTCCAGCAAAAGACATACATTTAGTGGAGGGCTATGGACTGGCAGATCCCACTACCAAACCTATCCCCCAGTCCACATGAAATCCAGCCCAGAACAACATCTACACATATCCTACACATATCCAGTATACTATATGTCAAGTCACTGTATATACAGTCATTGTATAATACTGTTGAGGGGACCCCGACAAAATCTTTGTCATCCTCCTGGGTGGGCCCATTCTGAATTCGGGCTCCATAGCAGCTGCTTCCCCTATAGCTATGCCCCTATACCACTGTAGACATGACAGCTCCTCAATCACTACTGAGTGGCAGGGAGAAGCGGGGGCATATTCTCATCAATCCTACAATGGACTATAAAGTAAGCTGTATTCTTTGGTTGCTCCAATTAGCCCAGTTTGAGAGGAGACCTGTCTCTGCAATAAACTGCCCTTAGATAGAGCATGATATTCAGGCGACAGATCAGCTTTTAACACCACAGGTCATAGCCACTGCTATTTCATATTTCTGGGCTGTATAATTGAAGTTGCTAAAACACCACCTTCTCTTCTGTGACATCACTTTCCACTCTCCAGCTGTTGGAAGAAGATGCAGAACACACTTCCTGCGCGTTCGCCTATTGCATGCAGTCGGCTTATGATACTAGTATTAGGGCTCATGCACACGAACGTCTGCTGGCCGGGCCTGTGCTGCTGTCCACAATGCATGGACACTGACCGTAGGGCTGATGCAGGACCCATTCACGTGATACGGCGTGCACACGGCCGATGCCCATATATTGCAGACCCGCTGTTTGTTTGCATGGCGGTGTGCCTGAGCCCTTAGTGAGCGCTCTATTCTTTTTAAAGGTAATACTCTCTGCTCCATATACAGAACAAAGAGACATGTGGGGTTATTTAGCAAACTGGTGTAAAGTAGAAATGGCTTAGCTGCCCATAGCAACCAATCAGAATCCTCTTTTTACTTTCCAAAGGTGATGTCAAAAATGGAAGGTGGAATCTGACGGGTTGCTATGGGCAACTAAGCCAGTTCTACTTTACACCAGTTTGATAAATAACCCCAATAGTTTGGAAGGTTGTATGGTGGGTGCTCCAAATACCCGCTAGCCTATGAGCATAGTGGACAGTGCCAATTATAAATTCAGCTGTCTCATGAGAACACACACTTTATCACACCTTACTGCTATTTCTGTCATGTTCTGTTTTTTGGTTGTACCACGGTTCATCCCATTTTCCTTCTGCTTGCCATGCATATTTCAAGATGGTGCTGAGAATAGCTTCAAACAGGAGAATAATCAGGTACACAAGCAAGAAGGTGTTCATGGACCTATGCAAATAAATTGACAAAATATTGATATCATAATATTACTAATAAAGTGCAAAATAAAAGCTATAAAAGGTAAAATGAAAATAAATACTTAAAACAGAAAAACAAAATCTTAAACTTTAACAGGAAACGTCATATAAAAACCAAGATGGATCTATTCGTATTATAAATGTGGGAAGGAGATGAGCAGATTTGTACCCATGAAACTGGCTGACCTATTGCACGGGCACTTGGCAGCTGAAGGCATTTGTGTTGGTCCCATGCTCAAATGTGCCCACATTGCTAAGAAAAGTGTGTTTAATATATGCAAATGAGCCTCTAAGAGCAACAGGGGCGTTGACATTACTCCTACAAGCTCCACTCTCTTTAAAGACTCGTTTGCATATATTAAAACATAATTTTTCTCAGCAATATGGACACATATAAACATGGGACCTACACAGATGCCTTTAGCTGCCAAGCGCACATGTAAACAGGTCAGCCAGGTTCATAGGTAGAAATCTGCCTATCCACAGGATCACTTGAGACCCGTGTCCTCGAATGGTAATGAGGCTTTCTTTTTCAGATATATGCGGACCACTGGTTCTGTAGTTTTGCCCCACAAACATGAATTAGAAAATGTCGTTCTCTTCTCTGGACCCTTACAGTTTCTAGTTAGTAACTATTTTACATTATTAGGAATTGGAAATACTTTCTTTTTCCTTTCTTCAAGGCCCTGAAACCAATTTGGTCTTGGATAGACTGAGGTTCTCTTATTTCTTCTAATAACAAAATAGAAGGCTGTGGCGATGACAGGGGGACAGGGTCTTAAATCTAAGGTTCTCATAGAATCCAGAAAGGAAGGGATTTCCTCCGTAACCACTTTCTCAGTACATCTAGGCCATAGTGGCTTCTTAGAATTAGAATTCAGCGGTTTCTGCAAATTGCACACTTTTTACAAGAGGATTCTCCACCACCAGACCAAATAAGTCACAAAGTCTACTCTCCATAAAAAAAATAAGTCAATAGGGTGCAAAATTTGAAAGGAAGGCCATGACCAAAACACTAGGACGACAGCAGAAATGCCAACCAAAATAGTACACCCTGTGACAACAAGCAACGCAAGCTTCTTGGAACTTGGCATGAGGAGGAGGTTTACACAGGAGGCAGTGTGTCGGATCAAAAAGGAGCAGACATGATGCTGTATCCTACAACCGAGCTTCAGTGCTGTGTCCTCGCAAGGAAGACACTGCAACTGAAGCGCTCATGCTTTCTCACTGACCTCCTGATATCAAGCACTAGCAACGACGCCATCTGGCAACCAGAAGTGACACGCAGGAAGTTCAAGACAGGATTCTCTTGGAGAATCCCAGACTGCGCGACACATGCCATATTCTGGATCCCAGAAGCAAGCCTCCACTTGAGGGCCACATTGGGAAAAAAAACAAAAAACACAGAGCTGCCTTCAGGTGAAGGACATGGGCCGTGCAATGTAGGGAGCTGCAAAACCAGTTCTTATGTAATGATCACAGACCGGATACAGATTCCCAACATGTTCTGTAATGTAGTGTACCTGATTTTGTGCACTAAGGGGGTGATTTATTATCCCAAAATATGCCTATATTGGGCGTATCTCTGGCGCAGATTGTGGCACCACAAGTTGCGCCAGAGATACGCCTAATATAGGCATATTTCTGTCTAATAAATGACCCATTATACATTGCTCGTATTCAGGGGTTATGACCACCCTGCAATCCAGCTTGTAAGCACAAGAATGACCACGGCACTCTTCTAGAAGGCTTTTTGTGAGTGCACACCAAACTTGTGGCCGAACCATGTACCAAGCTTGAAAAAGGGCACTAAATGAAAGTGCCCGAAACGTTGCACTGATGTACAAACAACTACCCCTGGTGTTTGAATATGAATTCAATTAAAGAAGCATTACTCAAAATCCTTGGTGTGCTGTCAATTACACCCTGCAATCCAGCAATGGTGACTGTGCTTGTACACTATAGGAAAAAGCCAGCTCCTTTTCCTATGGTATGCAAGCACGGCCACTGCAGCAGGATTGCAGGGTGGTCATAATCCATGGTTAAGAGCAGTGTATAATGTGATGGAAAAATGAATGAAGCCAGCAAAGGAGGCAATATGGACAGTCACAGTACAACTTTGTATGTGTAACAGTATATGTAATTCGCAGACACTTTTTTATACTGCCTGATGAAGAGACCTATGTTGTCCTGGAAGCTTGCTATGTAACATCATTGCTTTTATTGCTGTTAGCCATTAAAGACTATCATACCTGCGAGACTCTTATTTTGTTTCTCCTAACAAGAGGCATAATACAAATGTAAAGAAATGTATTAAATGCTGACTAACCCATATCACCTAGGCCTAAATCCGTGCCAGCTACATGTGTGAAACAGAATCCAAAAAGCCATGTAACCAATAAATGCTAAAAAAAGAAATTATAAGGATCTTAAATAAATGAACACCAGTAAAATGCATAGAATTCAAAAATGCTCTACACAAAAAATGGAAGATAAAACATCAGACACACCTGCTGGACATATCCAAAGTGGAAAATTCCGCTAGTCCCATAAAAAAAAAAAAGTGCAGCTGAAAAGGCATAATACCAAAATTAAAGGACACAAGCCACCAGTAGTGTTCCACAACAAATGGGTTTGATCATTTTTGAGTGGACCTTTTAATGGTTTGTATTTTACTGGTATTTATTATTCAAAAAAAATCTTTGCAATTTTTTTTATTATTTATTGGTAATGTGGCTTTTTGGATTCTCTTAATACACATGATTTGTTAAGTATGTAAAATCGCAGTTTTGCTAACTGTAGAAAAAGACGTATTCTTATTATAATAATGTAACAAACTCTACTAGCGTTCTGCTTTACTAGAAAATAGGATGTCATACTTCTCCACTGCAGATCGTTTTTGTGATTTACTCTTGTAATTCAGCGCCATTTTTGCCTCCATCCCAGTATATACAGCAACTCCTATAAAATAAATGCAGAATTAAATGTAATTATACATAAAAAGCAATTACAGTGTCAAGTGTGATGTTTTACTCACAATGCTTGCTTTTCAGGTCAACCAGTATTGTTGATGTAAAAAAAGCAATACTTTCAGGTGTATTAAAACAATGACATTATCTAAACTGTCAGCAGCATATAATGCTATTAATAATAGTCACATTCTTACGGTATTAAAGGGGTTGTGTCACATCAGTAAAAGGCATTTATCATGTAGATACAGTTAATACAAGGCACATACCAATGTATTTTGTTACTATCCATACTTCCTCCTTTACTGGCTGGATTCATTTCTCCATCACATTTTACACTGCTTGTTTCCATGGTTATGACCACCCTGCATCCTATCAGCAGTGGTCGTGCTTGTACACTATTGGAAAAAGCACCAGCCTATGTGCGCTCCCATGGTCCTGGCCATTAGAGAGGACGACACTCTTTCCTATAATGTGCAAGCATGACCACAGATGCTGGATGGATTGCAGGGTGGTCATAATCCCTGAATACAAGCAGTGTGTAATGTGATTAAAAAATGAATGAAGCCAGCAAAGGAAGCAATTTGGACAATCACAGTACATTAGTAAGTGCCTTGTATTAACTTTGCTTATGTACGTCACAGGCAGACCACACACTGATTCTCTTTCCCTTAGCATGAAAGCCACGAAATATAGACCTGCTGCTGATGACAGAGGGACAGAAATATGCCATTAGCAAGAAAGGAGTGAGGAGAGCTCAGAAGCTCTGCACGTGTAACACAATGTACTTCAAATACAAAGCCTAGAAATCGTGAAAATGGCTAGTTTATACTACTACAGATTATACAGAGGGCAGCATTAGGGATCTGACAGGTTCCCTTCAAGTACTAAAGTATTTCTTTATTCTCCGTCTTTCCCATTGCTTTTACAGTGCACATTCTGCAGCAATGCAGAGGCTGGCATCACTACAGCCCATGTCTCCACCAGGCCTCTCCAAGTTTCCCCATATCAGACAAACAATTTTATATAGTGTGGGAGGAAACCAGAGCAAAAGCACACAATAAACTGGAGAAAGGAAAGGGTTTATACAACAATATATTCTCATGTTTGCCCTTTTCCCATCAGGTACAAAAAAACTGTATCCATTCAGGAATACATAAGGGTAATTTATCTACAGTCCTCACATTTTATTTAATTAAAACATACCAAATATTTCCTTTGTGTTCTTCAATCTTGCCCCACGAAGCAAAAGGTTTTCTGGTCCAAGAGGTCTTTTATACAAATAAAGAAGATCACACATATAAGTACGGTACAACTTACATCCACCACAATAACCCTCATAAATCGAACTATAAGGCATTCAGAACGTGATATGTACTATAAATTACTATGTACCACTCCGCCTTAGCCCAAAAAATCCCTAGTGATACTATATTCCTGTACTGGCTACAATGTGAAATAAATACTTAGAAAGGTAAGCATATGAACATTATATGCGCCAGACCCACACGCCATAGTAGAGAGCCGCTGAAAAGAGAGTCTTCTGCTTCAGAGGACTTGTTGCAGCTAAATATTAAATCATTTGAAATGTGCAGAGATATATATATATATTAAGCGAAAGCCAATTATGAGATGGGGAATAGTTAGAGAATAATGCAACTCTCCAAGCATGCTTAGGAGAGAGTGCCATCCGTGTGCGACCAGAAACGCATTCAGGATGATCTCCTGTTACATTGCTCTTCTGCCTCTCCCAGTTGGGGCTCTGCTCACAGAAGAGGTTAGAGTCACATGGTGGCTTAATATGGAAATATATGCAGAAACCAGCTGCTATGTAGAGGGAATATAATAGTAAGACATGATAAGTACAAAAAAATAATAATAATAATCTACAGTTACACATGACTCTTTGTAGCCATGAAGTGAGACTTCCCGACTGTGGAATAAGCATGGACACCACGATGGAAACACAAGACAAGGGGATCTGTTGTTTGCCCTGGCTGTCGATAGTGTGATGGAAACAAGTCATCCGTTGGAACAAACCACAGCACTCACTGGAGCGCTGCAGCCTCTTCCGACAGCTGATCGGCATTGGTGCTGGGAGTTAGACCTCCACCAATCAGATATTGATAGGCCTTCAATACTGAATTGCTGGAAAAACCCTTAAAAATAAAATGTTTTATTTCTATTACATTCTATAATCCGCTCTTCCTCGCCTCTACATTTCCATTGCAGCCACAGGGCCTGCATTAATCAGCCATCTTCTGGGGTAGCTGCATTTGGAAAATGGCTTGCCCAGTTAGGACAACTCTTTTAAATACATAACCCTGAACAGCGAGTGACCATAAGTTCAGGTGACCAGACTTTTCAAACGTCAAGTCATATTCAGATTACACATCACTGTATTTCTCATGTACAATTCCATTTTAATTTTCCTCTATTTGCATTTCGAACATTCCACATATTCTGTGCCCTGTGACAACTTTTTACAGATTCTGCACAGATTTCAGCCTTTTTTATTTTTCCAGAGCAGGTATAAAATGGCAAGCAGTGACCTCTGACGGCTTGGAGCACGGCCATTTTTAAGCTTGCTACAGTTTTCATGTGCAGGAACCCTTTGTGTCCAGTGTGAGCAGAAAACAAACAGAAACAAAGGACATGGAGATAAATTACCTTACAATATCCTCTGAATGATCCTGCAAGGTTATTCTTCCAACAAACCTGAGTAAACAGCCACATAGCATTATTAGACGTCAGAAATATTGTGCATGACGCTTATTAGCTCCATTTATCCTTAATGTGTATATGTCCTTTCAGGTGACCTGTTAGGTTAAGCTGTTGTGTGTGGAAATGTACATAAGTGCAGACTACCGTATATCTGGCCACTTTATGACTTGTAGTCTTTCTAGCAGACCCCCCACCCCACCCCCCAAGCCAATCCTCCTTTGCTTGAAGTAATTCAATCGAAACTATTAGCATTACACTCTCTGTATTACACCAACTGATCATCTGACCAATATCTGTCCAATCCGACCAATAAAAGGTCTGTGTGTGTAAATGGCCATCTGAAAAATGATTGGTCAGAAAATCTGTTAAATGTAATACATGTAACACTGCCGCCGATTACCCGATGAATGCGCAAACGCTCGATCATCAGGCAATCCAAATCTTTTGTGGCCTCCTCCGCTAGCAAGCAGGCGATTGCCAGGAAGGAACGCTTTCTTCCCGACAATCGCCGGCAGACTCCGGCTGTCTTATACAGCCTTTAGGGTAAAAATCGGTCCATGGTCATGTGAAGAAAACACAGGTGCTCGACTGATGCCAAGTAGTCCTGTACTCCTAGCACTGGAACTGAGCATGCAAGCTATAAGTATCACAATCTGGGCCACCAAGTGATAAGTGAAGCATGCGGATAGCATTCTCTGCGTTGATATGTTGCGGATTTAAAATCCGCACTGTGTGTCAAGTTACGTGTAGATACTGCTGCAGAATAAGTCTGCAGCACATGGATGAGCTTTTTCTCAAAATGTCATCCACTTTACTGCTACTCGCTGCAGATTTTCCACAGGCAATAGTATTGTGAAAAAATTACAACACAGTGTGGCTGCACCCATAAATGGGATTTTTCACTAACAATACTCAACCCGTGTTCATAGTATAGGGAATAAGTGTCGGAAATCTGAGTGCCACCTGGAGATTGGAGCAGTGTTGCGTATACATGACCACCACTCCTTCCCCTTCTACGGGACTGCTGGAGATGTTTCCAGTGCTGTACTCGGCAGTCTCACAGAAGTGACTGGAGTGGTGGTCAATACTTCAGGACTCCCATTCCCTGCACAGTCTGACTATCCAATTGCTCCCTTTATATCTACCTGTAAAGATCTGCTTCGGGCTGTTGGCATTCTATCACTGCTTTTAATGTGTCCAGGTTGGCAACAGACTGTAATACTGCAGTTTCTGTAGGAGCAAAATGTGTCTGAAAAGAGGATAGGGGGGATTAGAAATACAGAATATTCCAGCTTTAGGCCCTCGTGTATAAAGCTGTTCTAAGCGACTAATTAGATTATAGCTTATACTCTTGTAGAGCAGGTTTGAAGATTGAACATCTGATTGTTTCTTATGAACACAATTTTTTCTGAACACTTTTTTTTAAGGTGTATTTCCACTGCAAAATCTATGGCAAATCCTCATAACATGCCATAAATGTTCTATAAGCGAGGTTCCCAGAGATGGGACCCCACCTGTTCTTTAGAAATGGGCCGTCTCTCATCTGCTGTGAACGAGAGGTGACTTCACATCCACTCCAATGGGAGTTCTGAAAATAGTTGGAACATCCATAGAAGGGAATTGGAGAGAGCTGCACATGCACACCAACAGACACGAGACAGGAGACCCAAGATCTCGAGGATGAGAGACCCACACCTATCACACATTTATTTACATTTTCTTTTTAAAACCTGGCCTATTACTATCAATTGATCATTGTGCCAGATTGTGACAGTTTCTTTGTTTTGCTGGACGAAGAGTGCAGACATCTGCGCTTTCCCTTTCAGTACAAAGAAAAAAAAATATCAAGAATAAAACAGCTGCTGGAAGCCTTGTATCAAAACTGATTAATGCACACATTACCAATCATGGACGAGGAAGCCTACAAATCTAATATTACAGTGCCATGTGACCTCACTTTCTGTCCCTTAAGCCTTTTCAGTAGGTCACTGTGGGCAACTAAGGCTACTTTCACACCAGAGTTAACATTTTCCGGTATTGAGATCAGTCATAGGGTCTCAATACCGGGAAAAAAAACGCTTCCGTTTGGCCCCATCTATTGTCAATGGGGACAAAACGTAACTGAACAGAATGGAGTGCTCCAAATTGCAGCATTCCGTTCTGTTCTCATACCGGAGAGCAAACCGCAGCATGCGCCCACCCGCCGCCGCCACACACTGCGCCCACCCGACGCGCCACACACTGCGCCCACCCGACGCCGCCACACACTGCGCCCACCTGACACTACTATACACACATTGCACACAGCTCTGCTACATGTCCGTTACACAGATAGAACTACTGTGTGCACATTACACACAGAAAACTGTACAATAGACTGGTTACACTGACCATAGCCCTGCTTTATACACACCTTCCATACATAAAATACCTCTGCATTCTCCACCAGCACAGCCTGTACTCCCCTAACTCCTCCCACACACATGGATGATCACATGACTGTGACATCACCAAAGGTCCTGTAACCACAATGTAGTGTTTAGTCCAGCCTCTGGAGCTGCTCCTGGTGAGAGAGATATCCATGAGGGGCAGGGCTTTTTCCAGGGAGTAAAATGGCTTGAACAGGCATCTATGACGCTTGTACAGGCGTTACTGCGACCTCTGAGCCTAAGCCAGTTTTTTTTTTCGCACCACTTTTAATACATTTCCCCCATTGTGTGGACCTAAATCTTAAGTTACCCCTAAGTATATGTATTCAAGTCATTGTAAAAAATAAAATAAAACTTAAAGTCTCCTAGAATAGTGTTCCTCAACTCCAGTCCTCAGGGCCCACCTAACGGTCAGGTTTTCAGGATTTCCTTAGCATTGAGCAGGTGACATAATTAGTTTCAACGCATCAGGACCTACCACAGGTATTCATTCTGTGGGATATTCTGAAATCATGACAGATGGGGCCTGAGGACTGGAGTGGAGGAACACAGTCCTAGAACATACAATAGAAAAGTGACTAACAACTTGCCTTGAGATTTGTCTCTCCATCCAGACTCGCAGTAGTCACATAACATGAACCGTTAACTCTGTCTGAGGACAACAGTACTAAATCAGCTGGAAAGGTTTCATCTTTGGCTACACGGACAATGTCACCAACCTAAAGTGTAAAAATAAATTAGGTTTCATCATCTACAAGATTGCTTTTGCAGATAAAATCCAACATATGAAAACTTAGAAAAAACATAAAATACATAAAATATTTGGGCATACACATTGGACGGTCCCCTGAATCTATATATCAACTGAACTACCCGCCTTTGATTAAAAAGATTGTAGCTGAACTGGATAGGTGGCTAAATTTACCACTGTCGCTGGGAGGGCGGACGCACCTATTGAAAATGATGAGTGTTTCAAAACTATTATACCCTATGCAGACTATACCCCTTCTGCTTAAGCATTCAGATTTTAATACCCTGGATAGGGCATTTCGACGATTCCTCTGGGCTGATACAGTATCAGCATGGAAGGCTGCCCGTAGGATATACTGTCTCCCCTTCGGGATGTCAAAACATATGGGGCTTTGGAGACACCCAGAGTTCCCTGCTGGTATGGAATCTAGGTTCTTCTCCATATGGAGAGAAAAGGGCATTCAAAATGTCCATCATCTATGGAATGCATCGGAAAGGAAATATCAGCTAGATAAAGGTAATGATATATTTGCATATATTCAAATTAGGGGATTTCTAAAAGGTAAGGTACAAGACTTATCCAATGAATTCACATCTAATAAGTTTGATAAGCTTTTGGGACAGGGTGGGGAGATCACGGTATAAGGGACACCAAACTGAAGCAAGCTGAGGACAAACTTTTTTCTCCTTGGGAAAAAGATTTTCCAGCAATGAACGCCCATAACACAGTGCTACAAGGTTGGAAGCTCTATAATTCAACATGAAGGGTGGCGGGACACTCAATTTTGGCTGATAGGGCTATATATGGGTTTAAATATTGAGGAGGTGGCTCTGACCAGACCCAACATTCGACAAGACTTACCAGTTGCTCTAAATGTGACCTCCAGGGGTTGACCCTGACCCATGGGATGTGGACCTGCCCAGCATCGGCAAAATATTGGAAACTGATTCAATCCCAGATCCACACGCAACTAAAAATACGCATACCGTTAACCTCCACTCTCCCCCTGAGGGAGTAAAAATACCTCCTTTGATTTAAATTGCGCTCTTGGCGGCTGAAATTTGCCTTCTTCATGAGTGGTTGCAGACCAGAGTACCAACAGCGACCACAGTTTATCAACATATTAGAAAATATTTTCATATGGAGAGAGTGGAGGCGGAACGGCTTAGGGGTCGGTATATACAAAACTTGTTCAAGAGATGGAAGACATTCATAGTTGCAGGGTTTTCCGATGCAGAGAGACGTGAGTGGTATCTGAAAAGAAAATTGGCCAATAGCTTGGGCAAACTTCAGGTGGACTGAAGGGGAGGATTGGGAACTTGAAACGCATATTTGCATCAGCGGAGGGGGGTTCGGTTGGATGACTGTATTATCAATATTATGAGGAATATTTCCTGTCACTTAACTATGTGCCAAATGTAACAATCTTCTTTGGAACGAAAACGCTGTTATATAATCATCTTGTTTGTTGGGATGAAAACATGAAATAAATAAAAATATATTTGAGAAAAAAAAATAACTTAAAAAACTACAAAGCTCATACAAACCCTGATGTTTTTAGATCTAGTTTTAACAAGGCCGCCACTTCTGACTACGTAAACGGGAGCTCCATTGACTTCATTGTCTGCTTTGTGCCGCAGCCAGTCTTCATAGCCCTAAAAGCATAGCAAAATGGTAAGCCACGCGAGGAGTCTTGGAAGGACAGTTATTATGCACCTCACACATTTTCTCATATGGTTTCTGCAATGAGCAACACAGGAAATTAGAAATATGACAAAAGACAAATGATGCTAGAAGAAGAAACCGCTATACAGTGGTCACTTAAAGGGAACCTGTCACCATTACCCTGGACTGTTATATGCAGTTATACATGAGCAGCACTGCACATAAGGAGTCCAGATTGCTATGTATTATTTTAAAGAGTAACTAAACTTTTATAATAGTTTTTAATATGTTTTCCCTAATCCCCTAAATAAAATTTTTTATAATATACTTTATTAATTTTGTATTTTTACTGTACATTTACATCCCTATAGTGCACCATTCAGTGTGCACTTAAAACGTAGTTCTCCCTACACCACTGACCGCTCAGCGGTGTACGGAGTACTCACTTTGTGAAGGGGCAGCAGCAGCGCAGGGAGTACAGGCAGGAGCGCACATTGCTGCTCCTGCCCGTGCTCCCTGGATAATTACTCTTGGCATAGTACAGTGATGGCGAACCTATGGCACTAGTGCCAGAGGTGGCACTCAGAGCCCTCTCTGTGGGCACCCGCACCCTGGAATAAGTCTATGGTGTACCAATATGCCTTAGACTTTTCCTGCCATTCATCAGCGCAGGATGCACTATGAACGGCACAAGCAGCGCATTGAATGTAGGCAGCTATTATAGCTAAACAATAAAGTACATGGAAGATACTATACTGGACTGTAGGATTCAGGTTAAATTGCTGTGTTGGCACTTTGCGATAAATAAGTGGGTTTTGGGTTGCAGTTTGGGGACTCTGTCTGGAAAAGATTCGCCATCACTGGCATAGTACATGGGTGCCCTGTACCTACTCATTGCAATAAATACCTAATTTGCATATTTAAAAGACTATTTTAGTGCTGCACTTATTCTATTCTTGTCTGAGGTACACTACACAACAAATCGCCTCCATTGTATTTAAAATAAATTTCTGACATGGTGAAAGTTTTAAATCATTAGACACACCATTGTGTGCAAACAGGAGTCTTTCGGAGCTGTCTGCATAGGAATGAATGTACTGTATAAACCCAGACTTAGACAAAAAGACGTCAGAAAGGCAGAAGAAACTTTGGATATTTGGAACCGACATTCAGTAAACTTACAAATGTGCCGATATAACTTTACCTGTTTGATGGCGGTTACTGTTATGACAAAAAAAAGTGGAAGTCCGCTTGTTACTGGACTTGTTGGAGTATCGATCATAAGCTGAAAGAATAAAAACCATTGCGACATGTTATTCTCACATACTGCTACATTGTGATAGTACATAAATTCTGAAAGCCTACAAGAGGAAATTTATAAAAAAAAGGCCATTTAGTAAACAGTCAACATGTAAGATTTTAAAAAATATATACCATATATCTTTGAAGAGATATAATTACTTAAAGGGCCACTGGGTTCTTATATAACTTTTGTATATGTCATATATCAAAGGTTTTATCAGTTGGTACAGAAGCCGACTTCGGATACCTGTTTTAAAATGGTTTTCAAGTTCAAAAATCAAATCCTGCGGTTATTCATTGAAATCCCGCGAGACTTCGGTGATGAAGAATTTACCTCGCTGGAGCCCATACATTTAATGCTGTACGGAGATGAATCTCCATACAGCAAACAGCATTAAAACGAAGTTTGGGACAAAGCAACTTCGCTCATCCCTAATGGAGTAACTGACCAAACACCAACATGTGAATTTGACCTTAGTATATTTATAGCCAGAGGTCGCACTACGTTTTTTTTCCAGAAGAGTAAAAATGCTCCTTTGACCATTTTTGAGGAGTATTTTTACCCGAGGAGGAGTTCGAAAGTCAAAAACATAATACATAGGCCTACACTTGCTCACATCTGCGTTGGAGGCTGCGTTTGGAACCTCTGTTGCAGATTCTGTCAAAAGACCTGACAAAAAAGCCTTATATGCAGGAGTTTTTTGTCTGGTAAAGGCCTCATGCACACAACCGTTTTTTTATGCTGTCCGCAAAAAGGGGTTCCGTTGTTCAGGGATCCGTGTCCGTTTTTGCCTTCCGTTGTGTTTCCGTGTGTCTTCTGTTTTTAGCGGACATGACCCAAAAGATTTTACCAAAAGACAGGCTGACAATTTTTCCCAAGTGCCTGCCAAGGGATCCGCAAAAAAAAACGGACACGGAACGCGGATGACACACGGATGGCCATACGCATTTTTTCACGGACCCATTGACTTGAATGGGTCCGTGAACCGTTTTTCACGGACAAGAATAGGACAGGTTATATTTTTTTGACGGACTGGAATCACGGACCACGGACGCGGAGGACAAACTGTGTATTTGCCGAGGTTTCCACGGACCCATTGAAAACCAATGGGTCCGCAGAAAATCACGAAAAACGGAGCAACGGACACGGAATCAAACAACGGTCGTGTGCATGAGGCCAAAAAGACAGATCCCAACCGGAAACTGAACGAATCCCATCATAGTCAGCAGAGTCTGTTCAGCTTCTTCCCTGTCAGTCAGACTGGACTCACATCACATTTTTGTCATACATTTAATGTACACAAAAAACATATACGTTAACAGATGCCTCAGACAGAAGCCATACTGTCTCATCCATTACCACAGAGTGCCATTGTAAAAAAATAAAAATAAGATACGTTAGGTTAGCCTACATGTTTTTTTTGCTGAACCTTGCAGGATGGAGAAACGTGGTACACTACACTTTCCCATCCTGCAGAGTTCTGCAAAAAAAAGTTTTTTTCTTTTTTTGTATGGTCATGGTTGCCACAGTATCGCATCTGTCTGAGGTGTCCGTTGAGGTTTTTGTTGCTCTGCTCATCTAACGGAGCAGAATAACAGAAATAAATAGTGGTGGTGTGAACATGCCCTAAGAGGTGCATATTTATGAGGGGGAACCATTACTGGTCTAAATAGCATCAGGCAATTATAGCACTGCATTACACACTGCTGTCACCTTGATGTCCGGGTCTGTTTGTCACCTTGGAGGAGTCCATCTCCGCAGCCATGTTTCCTGGGGTCCTTGTGGATCGCGCCCGCTCTCCCTACTGTAGAAAATCCCAGAAGCCGGCCCGGCTTCCCCTGCTTTATCACTCCGATGCCCGCCCAAACTAACCAATAGCAAAGCTCCTTACTGTAAAGAGCTTTTCTATTGGTCATTTCAGGCACAGGCAGCATCGCTGCGCTGCCCGTGCCATTCACAGTGCGCCTGCACTGCTGAATGCCAGGTAAAACAAGTGCTGATTCTCCTGGAGGTTGACAGAACCGCTGTGAGGGTATTGTTCTTCGACTTCTCCAGCGCCTTTAACACCACCCGGCCAGCTCTCCTAAGACAGAAGCTGGAAGGGGAGGGAGTGGACGTACGACTGGCTGCCTGGACGACTGATTACCTGACCAACAGGCCACAGTACGTTAGGCTACACAACTGTGTGTCTGAGGTGGTAGTTTCCAGCACAGGGATTCCTCAGGGGACGGTGCTCTTACCGTTCCTCTTCAACCTCTATACCTCGGAGTTTACATATGATACCAGCAGCTGTCACCTCCAGTAGTTCTCAGACGACTAAGCCATTGTCGGCTGAGTGTCTGGGGGGAACGAGCTGGAGTACAGGTCAGTCATCAGGGACTTCGTGGACTGGTGTGAGCGCAACTACTTGTTCTTAAACGCCGGTAAGACGAAGGAAATGGTAATAGACTACCGAAGGAGGGCACCACAACACACACAGGTGTGCATCCAGGGATCGGACATTGAGATTGTGGACAGCTTTAAGTACCTGGGTGTTCATCTTAACAATAAACTGGACTGGTCCCAAAACACTGATGCCCTGTATAAGAAGGGCCAAAGTCGCCTCCACCTTCTGAGTAGGCTGAGGTCCTTTGGAGTGTGTAGGCCTCTCTTAAGGACATTCTACGACTCTATGGTAGCATCTGTTATCCACTATGCCAGCTAGTCTGCTGGGGAGCAGGCAGTGCGGACAGTGACAGAAAGAGACTAAACAAGCTGGTCAAGAGGGCAGGTTCTGTCGTGGGCTATCCACTAGACCCGGTTGAGGTGGCGATTGAGAAGAGAATGTTGGCAAAACTGACATCCATCATGGGCAATCCCTCTCATCCACTATGTCAGACAGTGATGGCGCTGAGCAGCTCCTTCAGTTGCAGGCTATTACACCTCCTGTGTAGGAAGGAGCGGCATCGCAGGTCATTCATTCCAACCACTGTTAGACTGTCCAACTCTACAGTCTAACTACAGTCGCAAATAATGGCAACTGTTCATAATACATTCACTGCTACTGTACCACGGATACTGTTAGGTTGGCTATGTATAGTATATATGTATTGTTAACAAGTGTAGTTCTAAATACTTTTTACCTCTAAGAATTGCACATAGTAGATTTCCATTCTTTGCACCTTAATACCTTTGGAGATGTTGTAACAATTGAATTTCCCCACTGTGGGATCAATAACATTATCTTATCTTATCTTAAAAGTCTAAGGCATATTGGTACACCTTTTTCCAGGGAGTAAAATGGCCTGAACATGCGTCAATGATGTTTATAGCAATACCATACACCATATAGACAAAGGTATTCGGAAGCACCTCCTAGGGACAGCAATTATCTTTTGAATTAACAGTAGTTGAAATCTGAGCAATCATCACTTGTAAGAGGGTGCAGCAGTTGAATGAAAATAAATAAATCCTTCGTTTTTTGTGGATCAGACAAATCTGCCTGACTGAAAGTTTATGGTTAGTTGCTGTCAGATCAGTAACCAGTCGTTAGCAGTGTAAATGCTCCAGGGACGACTAAGCAACAATCGCAATAACTGCAAACAGCTGAAAAAAAATTTTTAGATGGTATTTTTTCACGTAATCTCATTTTGAATGTAAACAACTCGCTAAATAGGTCACTTGTCACTCATTAATGAAAAAATATCTGCCAGCCTAATAGGACCTTTAGGCTACGTTCACACGACGACATTCATACGGACAAATCGGGAACCCCTACACTGCAACATTTGTAGCGTGACATTGGTGTCACAATAATGTTGCGCGACAATTTTTATAATGGGAGTCTATGGTGGTGTCGCAATGCGACACCATAGACTCCGATTATAAAAATTGTCGCGCGACAATTGTCGTCGTGTGAACATAGCCTTAGTTACTGAATTCTGATGTTTCAGTTGGTCCCATTGCCACAGGTGTATAAAATCCGGCCCCTAGAAATTTAGTCTGTCTTAACAAACATTTGCGAAAGAATGGATCATTCTAAAGAGCTCACAGAATTTGTAACAGGACGTCCCCATTGCAACAGTTGGTGAAATTTCTTCCCTCCTGGATATTCGACCATTAACTGTACGTGACATTATTGCAAAATGAAAGTGTTTCGGAAGCATGGGTTTCCATGGCCGAGCAGATGCATGCAAGCCTTACATCACCAAGCACCATGCTATGTTGGTGGGTTGTTGTAAAATACGCCACCACCGGACTCTGGAGCAGTTAGAAACGTGTTCTGTGGAGTGACAAATCACGCTTCTCTATCTGGAAGTCTGATGGGATTGGCAAATGCTAGGAGAACGTTACCTGTCTAAGTGGAGGAGGGATAATGCTGTTGGGCTAATTCCAGTAAAGGGAACGGCTTCAGCATACCAAAATATTTTGGGCAATTGTATGTTTTCAACTTTGTGAGAAGAGTTTGGTGAAGGGCCTTAGGGTACTTTCACACTTGCCGCATGGCTGGCGGGTAAACAGCCTGCCGGATCCGCCATGCCGCAAGTACCCACGTGCTGCCGCTCTGTCCCCATTGACTATATTGGGTGGGGGGCGGAGCTACAGTGCAGCACGGCAGTGATCGCTGGACTAAAAAGTCGGACCTGCGATCTCCGGCCGTGCATGAACTTGTCTGGCCACACAGAGCCACATCAGTATGCAGAAAGTCCTGCAACAAATCTGCTTTTGTGAATTCACCCTATGGGTGTGGATTTGATGCAGTTTTGCACCAGATTTCACCCTTTCTTTGAAAAGGGTGAAATCTGCTGCTAAAACTACAAACATAATTTACATGCTACGGATTTATAAATCTGCATTGCAGGTCAATTTCCACACGGAAACGATCCGCAAAGTACGGTATATGTTAGATAGGTTAAATCTAATACACTTTGCTGATACTTTTCGGATGCTGCGTTTTTATTCTGTACGTGGATCTGCACAGAAAATCTCCACGTATTCTGCAGGTACCCTCCTGCTACGTCCACATGGGCAAAATCTGCCATTAATTGTGGAAAAGGGGCATTTTGTACTGCATAATCCAAATGTAAAATGTCATCAGTAGCTTCCCATTGGCTTCAGTGTAAAAAAAAAAAAAAAACACACAATGCGCAAACCTTATTAAAACATGGTTGAGTTTTGTTCCACAACTTATGAAAAACTGTTGAGAAGTGACATTTATTTAAAGCAGATTTGATTAAGTGGATTGTATAGAAGTCATGGGGATACAGAAAAACCTCACTCAAAAACGCTTGTAATAATACTTGTAATAACCAGAACCAAAAACAGCTCGTTTTCAGCTACGGATACTGATCTACCAGTGAATTTGCTGTGTGAACCTAGCCCAACAGTCCAATACAGCATGTTGCGCCTCTGTCACACCATTATGAAAGGGTTTCTGTCACCACAAAAACCTAAATTAAACTGGCTGATATTAGCGATGTGCTGCGCCGTGCCGTTCAGTATTCAGCGCAGGCATAGTAAAGGAAGGACGCTCACTGGCTGCCGACTTCCTCACTGCGCCTGCGCTGAATACTGAATGGCACGGCGCATGTGCGAGATTTACCATGCACTCAGGGCCGACAGGAGAATGCGAACGCTGCCTGGCCCTGTCAATCAAGACTTGGAGGGCGGTGACAGAGGTGGGAGAACAGAGCCTCTAGGAGAAGGGGTGGCATTGCTCCAGGTGAATTTGTATATTATAAAAGTGACATTTATGGAGTAACGGGAACACGGAGAAAACTAGGAATAATGTCAGCCAGTTTAATTTAGGTATTTCTGGTAACAGAAACCCTTTAAACACAGCAACATGTTTCTGTTCTGCATGCACATCAATATCATAGGGTAAAATGGTATCAATAAAGAGTTTTTGTCTTACCTGAACCAGAAATATGATGAGAAAATAGAAATTGGCTATTCTTCTGAATTGCTCAAATAAGTTTTTTGGAATGAAGTTCAACACTGTGTACTACAAAGAGAAAACACATTTAATATACATGCAAAGATAATGAGAATTTCATATCTAAATGATACTAAAGCTTGCACACATACTTAAAGAGTCGGTGTCACCAGGATCAACCCTATTAAACTAGACATATTGGCTGGTAGGATTGATCATGCGGATTAAAACAATACCCTTCTTTTATCTGTATGTTAAATAGCTGCTAAGATATCTGTGATTTATTCATATGCAAAAGGGAAAGCACCAGGAAGCGGGGATGAATCCTTTGAGCACTGCTTTGTAACACCCCTGTGTTCAGCACACTTCCCCCTCCACTTCATTGACAGGACTAGACATCAGATTGGCGAGGGCAGAGATGTATCCCAGAGCCGTGTCCTAGCATCTACATATAATATACTCTATGTACTATAGCATTACCACACTGAAATCTGCTCAGAAAGCGAATCTACATTACTGCTTTATTCACAGGCATAATATATGATTATAAAGACATCAGTAATATGTGTCATCTTAGCTGCATAGAAAAACTTCTCCATGTGGAAACCCTATAGCTCACTGCCAAGTGCTTGGTTTTGCATGTAGAGATCCCACGTTTGAAACCTCGGAAAGACTGCAATTTTTAATATATACGGTATATATATATATATATATATATATATATATATATATATATATAAAATCAGAAAGCTGGCGGCACCGGAGAATCTATAAAAAAAGAAGAAAAACGGACAGCACTCCAAAGTACAAACCGTGTAGAAATTTATTCACCCATAACGCCCAAGGATCGCGATAGACACAAAATAAATAGATCGAGATATGCGCATGCGTTATTGTAGCAAGCACCGCTCAGGAGCCATATTGGAAAGGGGCAACATGCCAACATTGTCGAAGATGCTACTAATTCGGCAAAGACAGAGTAGTAGCTTATTACAGCCACAAAACTCCACCTCACCTCTCCATAATGTGCCACAAGACCTGCTGCGGGGCACCACAGCATGCCGAGAGCACTTCTGGGAGTATCCGAACCCATACAGCACCAACACATAGGGATCTCCTACTACGGCAAACATGCCCCAATTGTATAATGGACACCCGGGGGTGCTATAAAGTTGCACTAATTCAAACGATACAGTCCGCTACAGTCCCCTTTCCAATATGGCTCCTGAGCGGTGCTTGCTACAATAACGCATGCGCATATCTCGATCTATTTATTTTGTGTCTATCGCGATCCTTGGGCGTTATGTGCACTCCCTGGAAATGCGTCATCAATGTGTGCGATGTCAGTCCCGTTACCCCACCATGCTTTGTTTGTTTGGTATGTATGTGATCACAATAGTTCCATGGCGCTTTGTTTTTATGTCACTATTGCACGCCCCTTATTATGCACATCGATAGTATATGAACTTATGAAATTATCTTTTTACATATATATTTATTTGCACTATGGCACTTTATTGATGTATGCACTTTCATGGTTTATATTGATTATGGTTTCAGTGTCTTTTTTGTATTTATTCACGTTTGTAATCAACATTAATTATGTTTCACATGTGTCGCCTTAATTGGCTACCCTATTTATTTTTGCACTTTGCATGCATGTATTCAGCTTGAGAAAGGCTCTATAGCTGAGCCGAAACGTCGCATTGTATTTACCACATGGGTGAATAAATTTCTACACGGTTTGTACTTTGGAGTGCTGTCCGTTTTTCTTCTTTTTTTTATATATATATATATATATATAAATATTATAATATTTGCCCAATATTGCCCAAAACACTTAAGAATTCATCCTGCTGCTTTTGTCAGCAGTCACATCATCAATAAATACAAGAGAACCAGTTCCATTGGCAGCCATACATGCCCACGCCATGACACTATCACCATGCTTCACTGATGAGGTGGTATCCTTGGGATCATGAGCAGTTCCGTTCCTTCTCCATACTCTTCTCTTCCCATCAATCAAGTTGATCTTGGTCTCATCTGTCCATAGGATGTTGTTCCAGAACTGTGAAGGCTTTTTTAGATGTCGTTTGGCAAACTCTAATCTTCTTTTGAGGCTCACCAATGGTTTACATCTTGTGGTGAACCCTCTGTATTCACTCTGGTGAAGTCTTCTCTTGATTGTTGACTTTGACACACATACACCTACCTCCTGGAGAGTGTTCTTGATCTGGCCAACCATTGTGAAGGGTGTTTTCTTCACCAGGGAAAGAATTATTCGGTCATCCACCACAGTTGTTTTTCTGTGGTCTTCCGGGTCTTTTGGTGTTGCTGAGATCACCGATGTGTTCCTTCTTTTTAAGAATGTTCCAAACAGTTGTTTTGGCCACGCCTAATGTTTTTTGGTATCTCTCTGATGGGCTTGTTTTGTTTTTTCAGCCTAATGATGGCTTGCTTCACTGATAGTGACAGCTCTTTGGATGTCATCTTGAGAGTTGACAGCAACAGATTCCAAATGCAAATAGCACACTTGAAATGAACTCTGGACCTTTTATCTGCTCATTGTAATTGGGATAATGGGGGAACAACACACACCTGGCCATGGAACAGCTGAGAAGCCAATTGTCCCATTACTTTCGGTCCCTTAACAAGTGGGAGGCACATATGCAAACTGTCGTAATTCCTGATTTGGATGTAAATACCCTCACATTAAAGCTGACAGTCTGCAGTTAAAGCACATCTTGTTTGTTTCATTTCAAATCCATTGTGGCGGTGTATAGAGCCAAAAATGATAGAATTGTGTTGGTGTCCCAATATTTATGGCTGTATGTTATATACTATTTATTATAGTATAGCCTTTTATTATGGGTTAAATGAGTCTTGAATTTAGGATTTCTACATGCATGGCAAACCACTTACCATCAGGCTATAACATTACCACATAAAGATGCATGTTTTGTTTCTGAGCTTATAAGATAACACATATTATTGGTGCGTTTATTATTACATATTGTGCCTGTGAATAAAGCAGTAATATGTATATTAGCTTTCTGAGCAGATCTCAGTGTGGTAATGTGACAATACATAGAGTATATGATAGGTAGATGCTAGGATACAGCTCTGCCCTCTGCAAGTCTAGCCCTGTCAATCAATTGGAGGGAGGAGTGTGCAGGGAACCAGTGCTCAGACAATTCAGTCCCGCCTCCTGGTGCTCAAACGTCTAATTTGCATATGATTAAAAACACAGATGATATCTCTGCAGCTGTTTAGCATACAGACAAACATTTAATAGGGTTGATCCTGGTGGAAGAGCAGCTTTAACCACTGATTAGGCACATTTTAATTTTTTTAGCATGAGTCTGAGAGCCAGAACTTTTTTCTGTTCGGTTATGTAAATAACATTTGCACCATTTTTAGGTCATACATGGGACTTTCAAATCCCAGGCAGATTTTTGCAAATCTGACGTGTGTCCCTTTATGTGGTAATAACTTTGGAACGCTTTTACTTATCCAAGCCATTCTGAGACTGTTTTCTCGTGACACATTGTACTTCATCACAGTGGTAAATTTGAGTCGATATATTTTACCTTTATTAATAAAATAATCCAAAATTTACTAACAATTAGGAAAAAGTCACAATTTTCTAAATTTGAATTTTTCTACTATTAAAACAGATAGTAATTCCTCATAAAATAGTTATCAATCAACATTGCCCATATGTCTGCTTTATGCTGGCATCATTTTGTAAATTACATTTTATTTTTTTAGGACGTTAGCAGGCTTAGAAGCCACTTTTAAAATTTTCAACAAAATTTCCAAAACCATTTTTTTAAGCACCAATTCAGTTAAGGCGATTTTCATTTGCTTACGTAATTGAAACCACCCATAAATGACCCCATTTTAGAATCTACACCCCTCAAATCATTCAAAACTGATGTTACAAACTTTGTTAACCCATTAGGTGTTCCACAAGATTTAAAGGAAAAATGGAGGTGAGATTTCAAAATTTCACTTTTTTGGTAGATTTTTTTTATGTTAGTCAATTTTTTTCTTGCAACACAGCAAGGGTTAACAACAAAATAAATCACAATATATATTACTCTGATTCTGCAGTTTACAGAAATACCCGATATGTGGCGGTAAACTGCCCTATGGGCACGTGGCAGTGGTCAGAAGGATAAGAGCGCCATATGGATTTTGGAGGCAGATTTTTCTAGAATGGTTTTTAGGCACCAATTTGTATTTGAAGAGACCCTGGATGTACCCCTACAGTGCAGACCCTTAAAAAGTGACCCCATTTTGGAAACTACACCCTTTAAAACACTTGGCTGTGAAAATGAAAAGTTTCATTTTTTCCAATAAAATGTTGCTTTAGCCCCAAATTTTTCATTTTCACAAGGGGTAACAGGAGAAAAAGCACCCAAAATGTGTTACCCATTTTCTCCTGAATACGGCAACACCCCATATGTGGTGGTAAACTGCTGTGGGGGCACATGGCAGGACTCAGAACGGAAGGAGCGCCATATGGCTTTTGCAGCGCAGATTTTGATGGATTGGTTTACGGGTGCCATTGGTTTTTAGTTTTTAAGTGATTGTCTTATGTGGGGGCTCATTTTCTTGGGATGAGATGACGGTTTGATTGGTACCATTTTGGGGTACATAAGACTTTTTCATTGCTTGGTATTTTTGTGAGGCAAGGTGAAAAAAAAAAATGGCTGTAATGGCATAGGTCTTTTTTCAATCTTTTTTTTACAGCATTCACCTGAGGGGTCATATGACATTTTCATATTTCATAGAGCCTATTGTTACAGTCGCGGCTCTATAAAATAGGTCTATCATTTTTATTTTTGTTGAGTTTTACACAGTGAAAGACTTTTTGCACAGAAAAAAATTTTGTGTTTGTGTTGCCATTTTCTGAGAGCCATCTTTTTTTATTTTATTTTTTGCGGGATGAGATGACTGTTTGATTGATATTTTGGGCTAAATACGCCTTTTTGATCACATGGTATTAAACTTTTTTTGTGGGGCAAGGTGACCAGATGCGGCAATACCAAATATGTCTACTTTTCTCCCTTTCCCTTCTTTTAACAATTTTTTTTTTTAAACTTTATTTTGGGAAAAGGACGCTTTTTTTTCCACAAATTTTTGTCCCACGCTGGGACTTCAACTTTTGGGGGTCTGATCCCTCTCCAATGCATTACAATACCTCTGTATTGTAATGCATTGGCTGTAATTTTATTGGATCTCACAGGGTGACACGGAAGGCAGCCCAGATGATAGGGGGCGACACAGAAAGTAGTAAGTGCTTGATTTGTACAATGGTCCGGCCATCTTAACATAATAGGGGAGTAGATATAAGGCAGCATGAGCCGTTCACCAGCCGATATATGTAGTGCCTCTGAGTGCATGGGGTGTGATGGATCATGATAGATCAGGTTCAGTTGAAAAATTGGGAATGTGGAGGGGTGGTGAATAGAGAAGGGTTAGATCAGGGGATGTGATATGCTAATCTAAAAAGATGTGTTTTTAGGGAGTGTCTAAAACTGTGGATGTTATGGATTAACCTAAATGCTTGGGGTAGGGCATTCGAGAGAACTGGTGCAGCTCAGGAGACGTTTTGGAGACAGGAGTGAGTGAGAGTTTCAGGTTACTGTGGATGTAAATTGTAAATCATTAGCTGAAAGGAGAGCACAGGTAGGGTGGTAGACAGATGAGGGAGGAGATGTAGGGGCGTGCAGCACTGTGGAGATCTTTGTAGGTGAGAACAAGCAGTTTAAATTGAATCCTGTACTGTATGAACAACCAGTGCAATGACTGGCACAGGGCGGAGTACACAGATACTGTAGATGAGCCTGGCTGCTGCATTCAGAATAGATCGGAGAGGGGAAAGTCTGGTGAGAGGGAGGTCAATTAGCAATAAGGTAAAGTAATCGAGGAAACAAAGAGATGTTGTTTTCACAGAAAGAAAGGGGCGGATTCTAGAGAGGTTTTTGAGGTGCAGGCGATATAAGCGGGCGAGAGATTGAAAATAGAGGGTAAAGGAAAGATCAGTGTCAAACATAATACCGAGACAACGGGCGTGCTGCCTAGGAATTATTATGATAGTATCAAGTTAGGTAGGTAGGTTATAGAATTGTTTCGATACCAATATTTTAACAGTTTGGACTTTAGATATGGTGATATGTGATATGTTTATTTATATATTTTATATGTAAAATTGGGAAAGGCGGCGATTTATACTTAATATTTTGGTGTGTCTTTTTGTTTGTATTGTTTTTTACTTTATATTTAATTTTTATTTACCATTTCCCCCCTTAGAGGTAGAACCTGGGATCTTTTCATCCCTTGTCCTATTTACCCTAATAGATCTCTATCAGGGTGAATAGGACTTCACATTTCCCTGCTGCCCTGTGCACACAGCAGCAGGGAGCCCCCATGGCAGCCAGGGCTTCGATCGGTTACCATGGCAGCCAGGATGCTACTGAAGCCCTGGCTGCCATGGGGAACTGCCACTGCCACCGATGGAGGGGACCCTGTGGCCACTGCCACCAATACTTTAATACTGGGAGGGGGGCGGGATTGAGGGTGCCCTGCCCACTTATTGAGTTTAATACAGGGTGGGGTTCGCACTGTCCACACAATAGTTAGCCTTTAAGGCAGATACAGGAGGCGGATACCGCCGACACCCACCTCCTGTATCTGTATTAAAGGTTAATAATCATTGTGGGGGCAGGACGGGGGCAGAGCTGCAGGCTGCTTACGGAGGACAGCGGAGGAGCACACAGGAGGAGGAGGAGGCTGCCATTCGCCCGGCGCAGCAGTTCTCTCCTCCCATGTCCCTCCTCCCGCACTAATTACCGGCGGCTGCGTCATAGGAGGGAGGGATTCCCTACCTCCCTCCTTCCTCACTGTCTATGGCCGCAGAGAACACAGTGTGTGCCGAGCGCTGCACACTCCGTGTCCTAACAGGAGATACTAGACTGCGCAGTAGCGCGGTCTAGTATAGAAAAAACGAACATCCCGATACCGAATCGATACTGGCATAAAAGTATCGATTGGGTATCGAAAGTTTGATACCCGAAACAACCCTAGTAGGTTAGTGAAAGGAGAAAACACCAGTGGTTCAGTTTTTCAAAGATTTAGTTTCAGATAGAGAATGGACATGATAGAAACAGCGGACAAACAGTCACTGGTGTTCTGTAGTTCAGCAAGGGTGATATCATGGGAAAAGGTGTATAGTTGGGTGTAGGCATAGAGATGGCACTGGAAACTAAGGGGGTTGTTTATTAAATAACCTTAAGTCTTAATAACCCCTATAGCTGGTGGTGGATCTGCTGAAGTTATAGAGGTGCCGGCCTCTATATAACTTCGGCGTATCCCGCTTCCTTGCTGGCTTACACCTAGACCATTTTCTAAGCATAAAAAAGGCGTAGAAAACGATGAATGAGACGTCAAGCCCATTTTTGTAGACCTGGCGTGAGCGGGGAAAAGTGGCATATTGAGACACAAAAAACATTTGAGCAGCAATCTACACCAGAAATACGCCTAATATAGGTGCATTTCTGGATAGTAAACAACTCCCTACATCTGCTGATAGTCTGTCCAGTAGGGGCAGTGTAGAGAAAAAAGAGGAGACGACCAATAACTGAACCCTGAAGAACTCCAACAGCAAGAGGGAGAGGAGGGGAGGTACAGTCAGCAAATGATACACCGAAAGAGCAGTCAGAGACATAGGAGGAAAAGCAAGAGAGAACTGTGTCCTTAAGGCTGATAGATGGGAGCCTGGGGAGGAGGAGATGGTGGTCTACAGTGTCGAATGCTGCAGAGAGATCAAGGAGAATTAGTAAAGAGTAGTCACCATTGCATTTAGCTGTCAGGAGGTCGTAGGTCACTTTGGTGAAGGCAGTTTCTGTAGAATGTAGGGTGTAAAAACAATATTGTAATGGATCGAGGAGAGAGTTAGCAGAGAGATAGTGGATGAGGCGAGAGTCGACCAGGAGTTTAGATATGAAGGGGAGATCAGAGAGTCTGTAGGATGGGTCGAGATGGGTTGTTTTTTAATTATGAGGTTATAACAGAATGTTGCAAAGAAGAGGGAAATATACTAGGAGAGAGAGATTGAAGACTTTGGTCATGTAAGTGGCAAAAGCCAGGGAAAGAGACTGGAAGAGGAGTGAGGGAATAGGGTCTATAGTGCAAGTCGTAGGACGAGAAGAAGAGAGGAGCCTGGAGACGACTTCTTCTGCAACTGGGTGAAATGTAGAGAGTGAGCCAGAGAAGATGCAGGTAGGAAAGGGATCAATGACACTTAGAAGCTGGGAGCTGATTTCCTGCTGGATATTTTCAATTTTCTCTTTGAAGTAGGTGGCCAGAGCTACTAAGTGTCTGCACTTTTGGACTAAGGAAAGAGTGAAAAGTGCCAAAGAGTTTTTTCAGATTATTAGATAGTGTAGAGATCAGGGTGGTAAAGTAGGTCTGTTTGGTGAGGTGAAGGACAGAGTTATCAACATGAAATTATAATGGAAGAAGTCTTGTGGTGCATGGCCCTTCTGGAGCATCGCTGGAGGAAGCGGGTTTGAGGTGTAGTCCAGGGTTGCTTTTGTCTCGGTTTAGAGGTTCTGATTGTAGGAGGTGCTACTTCATCCAGGCTGCTTCTGAGGGTGTCATTATAATGTTTTACTGCCAGTTCCAGACAGAAGAAGGAGATTGGGGACTGCAGAGAGTCTAAGTTTGTTAGTGTCACTGGCATGTAGATTTCTGAAAGGGGTATTCCCATCACATACAATGGAGGCGTATCGCTAGGATATGTCCCCATTGTCTGATAGGTGCGTGTCCCACCTCTGGGACCCACATCTACAATGAGAACAGAGCGGGGAGAGCTATGGCTGGAGGACCCCAGTTTTCCCCAGAGTCTGTCCAACACCAAGCACTGCTCCCATAAAAGTGAATAGGAGTGCATCGCGCATGTGCGGCCCCTGCTCCCATTCGTTTCTATGGGGCAGCCAGAAATAGCTGAGCCAGCACTCGGCTATTTTCAGCAGCCCCATTGAAATGAATGGAGGGCAGTTGCACTTGCGCAGTGCGCCCACCATTAATTTCCCCACTCCGTTCTCGGTGTAGGTGCAGGTCCCAGAGGTGGGACCAGCACCTATCAGACAATATGCCCCCATGGTATGTGATGGCAAAACGCCTTTAATGTGTGATAAGTAGGAGTGTGCTGAGATGGATAAGGACTTGTGACAGTGAAGGAGAGAAGGTTGTGGTTAGAGAGCGGGAGAGGAGAGTTAGTGAAGTTAGAAATGGAGCAGAGCCAGAAAAAGACCGTCTTTATGCATCTGAGAGTTTGAAAGCTGTGAAAGTCTAAAACAGGGGACATTTAAATGATGTCCCCATTCTGTAAGTCATTTTGATACATGGGTTATGGTTGCTAAGGGCGCGAATAAATGCTGTGGTGTGGCTGGGGGGGGGGGGGGGGGGGGGTTTAGCTTTTTAATTTTGTCCATTTATTTATTTTTTTATACATTTTGTTGTACCGAGGTACCAGCCAGTACTAAAGCCCACGTCAGATTCCTATTTTAAAATGCTTTTAAATACGCAGATAGGTATACCGTAGTCATTCTTTTAGTAAGTAACGTAGTAAGTCTTTTGCAACTTTGACTACACGTACCCAATACATTTTAATGCTGTATGGAAACAGCATTAACAGCGACGTTTTAGAACAAATCAACTCTATGATCCGAAGCGCGATTGGCTCACGCTTAGTACTATGCCATTAGGAATGAAATATAAAATATTGTCCTTCTGTAGCAGTCAACACAAATAAAAGACCTCCTAAATAGACATTTGCCAGTTTACTGCTGCCCTGAGGAGACAATGTGATCTGCAGGGTTACCTGCATTATGATAGAAGTTGTAGAATTGGGATCAACACTATGACAGATCTATTGTTCTTTTGATAAGCCGGGATAATACTGCCCATAGACGTGCTTTGCATCGCTTAATGTAATGTGTGATGCTACCGGGGGGCTGTCTCTGGTCACAGTGATGGTCTGTCTGAGGGAGTTAAGTAAGACTTTTTTGTGCTAAAAGTCCAAAGAAAACTCATTGGTTTGTTGCACTGAAAAATAGCCAAGTAGTGGTTTTATCCCTATTATACTGGCTTATATAAGCAGCAGAACATTCCAAAAAAGATGAAGCAGAGTGTAGATCCAAGATTTTAAAATATTTCCTTTCCCAAAAAAATAAAATAAAAATGTGGCCACATACAGGTACTGACTTTTAAAGGGAACCTGCCACACTGAACACACTGGAGCACCTGCGGCAGCATGTTATAGAGCAGCGATGGCCAACTTGTGGCTCTCCAGCAGTTGCAAAACTACAACTCCTGGCAAGCAAAAACTGCCTAAAGGAGGAATCTCCTGCATAACGGAAACTGGCCGGATCCGTTTTGCAGCCCATAGACTTCTATTATGACGGAATGAATAACAGAATTCCTCTAAAGGCATTCTGTTATGCATTCAGTCATAGAATTATGGTCCATGGTAACGGAATCCATAATGCAATTCACCTTCTACCACCAAAAGAAGTGTGAACGAATTTCAAAATATGAAATTAGCTCATTTCAAAAAGCAATCATTAATGATACAACTGAATTTCAGGGTGAGGTCATTTAGGTAGCCCTGACGTGGCCACAATGTTGCCGAAAACAGAAAACTAATTGTTGAATGGCTGCATAATGTTGCTGCAATAAGCAGTTTAATTTGGTTTTACAGGGACCCTGTCGCCTCTACCATAGTGTAGTGACAGACCTACCGATTTCAGTGGTCTGTCACTTCTGTGATGGCAGTCAGTGCTTTTAGGGTACATTCACAAGAAAGTGAAACAAAAACAGCAGTTAAACAGCAAAATGGTCCCCTTCAATTTTTGGGGGGCTGTTGGTTCTTCATGTCCTATTAAAAAAATGGCTGCGTGAATAACCCTTTAGGCTACCACTGTTCGTGTGATAGTAGTTTAAAATACGGCATCACACTGCTGTTTGTTACTGTCATGTGAATGTAGCCGTGGAGTACTGATCGGCTGAGCCCTGCAGCACATGCTAGCGCTGCAAGGGAGGGGAGTCCAATAAGGCTCTCTGCCCTCCCCCGCCTCTGGACCATAACTGACAAGTTTCTTTCCTGTTGCGCATTGTCTGTAGACTGGGGCAGAAAGCCTTACTGAACTCATCTCCCTCGCTGAACTGGCACGTGCGGCAGAGCTCTGTACTGACTGCCATTACAGACCACTGAAACCATCAGGTCTCTCCCTACAGTATACAGACATGAGGATTTTTTCTTTATGCAAATCAAGCAGTTGGAGCACCAAGGGGCAGGCTGGAGCTCTTGCAGCACTACTACACCACTCGGTGCTCAGCATTGATTGACAGGGCTATGTATGCAATTAAATCATAACTTAAACGCCTCCTCTGGCAGTGCATGTTACAGACTGAAATCTACTTCAGCTCGTAGCTGGCACAAATTTTAGTCATTATTTACATCAGTTTCTGGCGTAAATAATGATAAATGTGACTGCCCAGACCCCACCACGCACTCTTTATGGAAAACTGGAAAGGGTGGCATAAAAATGACAGCTGTGGCTAAAAAAGTTGAAAGAGCATTAAAACAGTCGCAAAACAGCAGTAGACAGGCGAAGGGGAAAGGATTGCCCCTATAACACTTAACAACGAGGTATTTAGAGGCAGCCAGTGAGTGCAGTAAATTCTACTGCTTTGCTGTTTACAACAGGTAGGATTAAAATAGATAATTATAGACTGGATTGAACCTTTACACACCAATGACTCATCGGCCACCTACGTAAGCTACGTAGATTTTACTAAGGGCCACGTGGCAAATTACAATGCAGACCAACTAAACAGTACTGCCTTCATTAGTTTAATTAATTAGAGCCCGCTGCAGCCTGTATCGCTCAACCACACCGCGGCTGCATTGCAACCGTGCCGTTCGGTCTTGGTTTACTATCTCTGCCGGAAGCTACTGGACACCCGCTGTCCCCATTCATTATTTGTCCGGCCGCTTCTCGGCATGTTTTCCAGGTTGCAGCCGCATCGCCGCTGGTTCCCATTATAGTGAATATGGCCGGACAGTGAAGCTTGTTGCTTCCAGCAATGCCCGAATGCAGAGAGATCCGCCAGGCTGGACAACCCCGCAGGATCTCTTAAGTGCAAACATGAAACAGGCTTTAGGGATCCTGTCACCATGAAAATGCAGTGTACTCTGCCAGCGGCATGTTATAGAGCAGGAGGAGCTGAGCAGATTGATATACAGTTTGGAAGAAAAACTACAAATTGACATTGCTGTTTATTCTGGGAGGTCCATCAGTGACTGACAGCCCTCCCTCTATGACTGTGCATAGAGCCAGCTGTCAATCACTGATAAGATCGTCTCCTTAAATTTAAAGTCCAGACTCAAATACAAGTTAGGGCTGATACACACAACGCGTGTGCCCCCTGCCCATATTGTGGACTGCAAGCAGCAGGTCCCAATATACGGGCACCAGCCGCATATTATGGATGTGGACCCATTGATTTGAATGGGTCCACAATCACAGAGTGGAGGCATTGATTGGAAGTCCAAGGAAGCACTACAAAGTGCTTCCGTGCGATTTCAGTCCATGTCTCCGCACCACAATTTTATTTTTATTTTTTTGGCAATGTGGATCGTCTTAAGCAGATAGCAACCCAACACACATACAGACCAGAGGTCTGCAATTAACCCAATTTAAAGCAGCTTACCTTAGATGAAATTATCCTGTTGTCTGCAAATTTTTGAGGGACGTAATGGCCATGCTGAGGAAACCTGTTTGCCACGTAAATGGTACGTGTTTCACTGTGATTCGGTGGGTCGCATCCCTGGAAAACAGAGGGGATAGCAGTGTAAGGTTACTTCACCAAGACACCTAAAACACAACAATGTTCCCACTTTTTATGTGGCCAGTATAATTCTGCCGAACGGCTATTAACGTCAGAACTGTAGTGTAAAAGAGGACTAAATGATAAACTTTAGATATAAACACTTATTTCACAAACTGGTGAAATAAAAGGAAAGGGGTTGCAGAGGTCAGTTACAAAACTGAGAGGAAGTAGCAGGAGAACAGGCACCATATCCTTACACCGCATGATAACGAACAATCTGAAGGCACATTTTTTGACTGGAAAACAGCAGCAAAAAAGTCGTGTGAACAAAGCCTACAATACGTAGGAAAAGCCAGCTACAAATACAAATAATGGCTCGCACCAGAGGTGGCCCTTTGAATGTCACATCCTGAACATTGTTCAGTCAGCATATTTCCTTACCACCTCTTGCTGATTTACCGGTCATATTGTTGCATGTGACATTCTAAAAGGTGAATCCGTACATTACAATAATGCCACAAGACTCAGTTCTACCACATGCCACGTTCTAGCTGTGACACACAGGTTTTAGTCCCTCCAAGCATTGAAACTAAATGATGACAGAAAGTAAAGTGTTAAAGGGGTTTTGCCATCTCAGACGGTGTGGGCCTATCGCTACAATGAGAACGGAGCGGGGAAATGAATGGAGGGTGCACTGCGCATGCACAACCGCCCTCCATTTATTTCTATGGGGCCGCCCAAAATAGCCGAGCGCTGGCTTGGCTATTTCCGTCTGCCCCATAGAAATGAATGGGAGCAGGGGCCGCGCGTGCGCTCCCATTCACTTCTATGGGAGCAGCGCTTAGTGGTGGACGGACCCTGGGATTCAAGGAACGTCTAGTGACACCCCCCTCCAAGTTTTACAACTAATGGGCAGTGAAATCTGGGAAAACAGACGGAGCATCGATACCATACATTATATTGGATGAGGTGTGATCATTCGTTCCTACACAGTGTACACGAGGTGATGTGCTGTCAACAAATGATGATTGTTATGGCCACATAGAAAATGTGATCAATCCTGAACATTCTTCTGGCTGATCATCGCCCCATGCAGAAGGCTTGCACATCGCTGGATGAAGCAGATTTTGCTTTAATGGGCTGTTTGGACCCAGTCCTAATTGGTGCTGCTGGCGCTCAACCTATACGTTATTTTACAGTATATGTATTTTGCTCAGAGTAAGTAATTAAATAGGTTTCTACAAGAATTATTACAAAGTCCTTATTTTTGCCTATAAATTGGCTGATCACTGTGTTCCTGGCACATTTTCCTAAATCTTCCTGCTTGTACATTAGTATGGACGGCTGCTCATTAAACCAGACCAATCTTTACACTCCACTGGGTTACCAAAGCCATACCTGGCCCACACCCATCTCTGCAGGTAAGTTACCAACAATGTCGGCTGCTGACCCGATGTTCTTGAGCTGCTGGGTCCAAAAACTAAGATGCAAGACACATTTCTATGAAGCCATCACTATGACTTTTTTATATTGTTTTTAATGCTGGATTATCAGAAGTTCTGTCTCACTTGTTCCAAGAGAATACTGAAGGGGATGGCCACTGTCTACTGCCAAGTCTTTAGTGTTGTCCACAAGATGGCTGCTGCTGGAGGGTCATATGACCAGGCTAATCACTCACTCCTCAAAAGGGTGTTTGAATTAACGAGGATGAGGATGTGTGGGGTCACATGACCCTTCATCAACGGCCATCTTATGGACAGGACCTTTATGCAGATAGCACAAATTTGTCTTCTGAAGTCTTGCAAATGGCACAGAATATCAACAAAGGCTATATTAGTACGTGCTATATAGTCATCTTACATTTATTTATTTTTTTACACTTTTTAATAGTTCCCCTAGGGAACTATAGCAAGTAGGGATGAACGAATCGACTTCGGATGAAACATCCGAAGTCGATTCCCATAACACTTTGTTCTAATACCGTACTGAGCAGGAGCTCCATACAGTATTAGAATGTATTGGCTCCGATGAGCCGAAGTTATTACTTTGCGAAGTCTCGCGAGACTTTGCGCAATAACTTCAGAAATTAATTTGTACTGTAAAAAAAAAAAAAAACATTTCCCGAACTAGGGTTCGGTTCCAGGTACTACTTGGAACCGAACCCGAATGACACATTTATTAAGAACGGCATTTCAGACGTCGGTCTTAAAAAAGCCCTGCACTGGCAATGGATTCGCCAGAGTTATGAAGAGGCGCCGGCTTCTACATAACTTTGTCGGATCAACCGCCGATTCTAAATGCAAGACCGCTGCCTTGCTGTCATTACATTTAGACCATTTTCAACGCTTAAACCAGGCGTAGAAAATGGTAAATGAGAAAACCGCCCACTTTTTTAGCCCTGGCGTGAGCGGGGAAGTGTTGCAGATTTTAGGACCTAATTTAGGCGTATTTCTGCTTGATAAATGACCCCATAAGTTCCAATGGAGCCCTTCCACAGGCAGGTTCTCCTTAGGAACTAGTGTGCGGCAGCCCTGTACCACTCCTGAGTACAGAGGCTGCTGTACACTACATCCAGCTCTCCCGATCCTCGCCTTGGGGAGTCAGAGCCCGTCTGGGAGTACACGTGTTTTTTTTACCCTGTCCGCACCGCACCCCCCCCCCCAAACTAGAGAAAGTGCTGTATAGTGTAAGTGATGCCGAGTCCCGCTATGTAAGTTTAATCTTCATACTCACTTGCATTCAGACGCTGTGCTAACAAACCAGCTGTAAAATACAATGGGAGGAGTCCTCTCCCTAAGGCCTCTTGCACACGACTGTATGGCTTTTTCAGCATTTTGCGGCCTGCAAAAAACACGGATGACGTCCGTGCACATTCCGTTTTTTGCGTAAACAGCTGGCCCCTGATAGAACAGCACTATCCTTGTCCGTTATGCTGACAATAATAGGACGTGTTCTATCTTTGAACAGATGATCAGCAGGAAAGTCCTCTCAATGCATTTTACTGCTGGTTGAAGATAAAAATGACATAATAGGACTCAGCACCACATACACTATACGGCGCTTACTCTAGTCTGAGGGGCGTTTCAGAGCTGACAGATTCTGATGGCCTGTCCTCAGCTGTGATCCATTATTATGGCACTATGCACAGTGACGTAATAGTACGTCACAGAGTCTGAAATTACGGACGTGTGAATGGAGCCTAAGGGTTCATTCACACGTCTGTAGAATGGGTCCGCATCTGTTCCGCAATTCTGTGGAACGGGTGCGGACCCATTCATTCTCAACACATTGTGCTGTCCGCATTCCCATTTCCGGTCAGCGGCTCCCGAAAAAAAAAGAACAAGTCCTATTCTTGTCCGCAATAGCGGACAAGAATAGGCATTTCTATAGGGGTGTCGGCGCGGTGTATTACGGATCCGCAATTCGCTGCGGGAGTGTGAATGGATCCTATCATGTACGGGCAGCCATACAGTAGTAAATATGAGTAATATTGACATCAATGGCAGCTCTTTGGAGCAAACAGCCCATGCAAAAACATAAGCAACAGATGAGTATCAGCTGTACAGAAATCCGCTGCCAGCTTTCCTACAGTTGGGACAGGATATTGCACTGAAATGTTATTTAAAGCAGGGATCATAATGCGTAATCGTAGACTTGAATAATTCAATCAATTAACGGACATTTAATTACATACATTCTGCAACGACCAGAGCATGGAGAGCAGCGGGCTTAGCTGCACGTCCAGACTTCATTTTTGGAGCTATGAAAACAAGCTGGGAAATATGGCGACTCATTTGCCATTCTGCTTAATTGCTCAGACCTGCCATTTGCAGCCCTGGCTACTGCTCAGATGTACTCAGATATACAGGACGGGAAGAAGTCCTGTCACACGGTATTAGCCAGAGATGATGTAAGTGGCTCCGAGCTGGTCTAATGAAAAGGAACAGAAGAACCCAAGGGGTCAAAGCCCTAAGAATCGGAAACGCCTGCAACAGCCTTCCCATACAAAACGCACACGCATTCAATGAATCGCACAGAGGTGGGACCCTGCACCTATCAGATACTTATGGCGTATCCTGTGTACATGATATAAATATCCAGATCATGGGAATAAAGTACAATACGTGTGGATGGGATTTTGAAAACCTCATCCACATGTGGCAGAAAAAGAGCGTGCTTCAGAATTTTTGACTTTTTGTGGAAATGTGGTGGATTAAACTGCGGCAGGATCCAGAAATGTCACCAATTGTGCGAGTAATCTAAATTCCTAACGTATTTTACTTTGTTCCAGAACGTCAGAATACATCTTACTAGGGCGTCCTGGGTTTCCCGTTCCAGCAATAGCTGCATTCTCTTCTATCGGCTGCAGGGACGACCCGTGCTCTCTGCAGTCATATCCGTTTGCTCTTTTGGCTCCAACCAGACTACGCCATATGCACTTAGTCATAATCCCACTGTGTCTGCAGGGCGCGCGCTAGAGGCAGATTCATCACGCGCCTTAATAACGGCCGTCCTGACAGTCTTTCCCTGTGCACTTCAGTAAGCATTGAAACCAAATTAGAACAAATACAATTTATATGTTAAATTAAGAAGACTAAGAGCACAATTGTCTCCATGGACCTTAAATGGTGTATGGTAAAAAAAAATCTGGATTAATGTGTATTTGTATTTTGATGTTTTTGCTGCATTTTTGATAGAGCAAACACTAGAAATAGGGGTTTTCTCCATAGAATTCTATGTAGAATGGAGAGACATATCTATACGGAATATCCACCTGCAGAAAGGCATGGGGAAAAAGGGCATTCAAACAGCTGAAACACAAGGGGGGCCATTCATCAATACTGGCGTAATACGCACTAAAAAAAAATAATAAATACTAACATTACAACTCAAAAGTGGCGATTTGTTTCACCTTATATCAAAAAGCGCACGCCTCTTTTAAAACGTGACTTTTTTTTTTATTAAGTTGATTATCCGCCTTTTTCTCTCTATTTGTGACATTTTAACACGAATAGCACTAAAATGCAACTTTTTAAAACTGAAATGCGCCATTTCAGCCAAACCTGACAGAACGCATGAGTGACTTTTGAAACATATTTGTGACATTTCCAGTGGTAAATTGGGACTTTTGTCTCAGATTTGGGACATTTTTGTTTTTGCTGAATGTCAATTTACTGAGAAAACCCTGTTAGGGTACTTTTACACTTGCGGCAGGACGGATCCGGCGGGCTATTCAGCCTGCCGGATGCGTCCTGCCGCAAGTGCCCGTGCACTGCCGCTCCGTCCCCATTGACTATAATGGGGCGGGGGGCAGCGCTACGGCGCAGCACGGCAGTGCACAGCCGGAGATCGCCAGACTAAAAGTCCTGCATGTCCGACTTTTCAGTCCAGCGATCTTTGCCGTGCCCTGCCATAGCTCCACCCCCACCCCATTATAGTCAATGGGGACAGAGCGGCAGCACGGAATAGCCTGCCAGATCCGTCCTGCTGCAAGTGTAAAAGTAACCTTATTTAGCTCATTTATATTAGATGAAAATAAAGGTGTCCCATTTTACTACTTGCCCATCACTCACAGGCCATTTTTCTATTCACACAGCTTCTCTTTAAGGGCGCCTTCACACGCGGCAGAAAATCAGTTCCAATCATGGGCAATAAGCACAAGGACTTCTGCTAACTCCGTTACGGTGAATGGAAGTGATTTTCTTCCACAAAATCTGCTGTGTATGAGAAGAAAAAAAAAATGCACGGTCCATTTTAGCCCTTTGAAATGCATCCATACGAGATCTGAATCGGACTAAAGATGGCGTCAGTCATTTGACCTCTGAAATTCAGTTAACTGCCCAGGTATCTAAAAGGTGAAGAGCAGTTTATTCAGATACAGTATACACGGTATTACTACCTGCAGCAGCGCATCTAACACTGCTCTCCCTGTCTCCGCTGTATGTGTTTGCATTTTTTACTTTTTTACGGTTAGAAGGGTTTTCCGAGTGTTTTATACTGAGGACCTATCCTCAGGACAGGCCGTCAGTATCAGGCGGGGTGCAACGCCTGGCGACCCCGCTGATCAGCTGTTTGAAGGGGCTGTGGCGCCCTGGACGGGTGTCTTTTTTCAGCCTTACAAAATATGTTACTATGTTATCTACCCCAAAAAATAGTGCTTACATGGCTACATGAAAAATAAAAATGTCAAGGCCAGAAAAAAAAAAAATCATGATTAAAATCATTAACTGTCCTCAAGTTGAAAAACAAAAATAAATCAATTTTATCGATTTATGTTATTTATTTATTTTGTTTTTTGCAAAATCCCAGGTTACATTTTCATTCTCTGGTTAAGACCTCATGCACACGACTGTAGGCGTTTTGCGGTCCGCAAACCACGGAAGCTGTTCCGCAATTTGCGGAACGGAACGCGGCCAGTTGTAGAAATGCCTATTTTTGTCCGCAAAACAGACAAGACTAGGACATGCTCTATTTTTCTTGCGGGGCCACGGAACGGAGCAAAGGACGCGGACAGAACACGGAGTGCTGTCCGTATCTTTTGCGGCCCCATTGAAGTGAATGGGCCCGCGCCCGAGCAGCAAAATATGCAGCGCGGACCCAAAATACATTTGTGTGCATGAGGTCTAACTGCTAGGGATTACTGGGTTTGGAGAAACAGGGTAACGACATTGCTGCTGGAAAACGACAATAAGGCTACAGTCACACAACTGTATCCGCTATATGGTAAGCAAATCATGGACCCGCAAAACCCACACTGTAAAAACGCCTATTCTCGTCCACAAAACAGACAAGACTAGGATAGTTTCCACAACTTGCTGCATGGATCCAGACAGCACACGGATGACATCTGTGTGCTGTCCGCATTTTTTTGCAGCTCCCACAGAAATGAATGCTGATCGGACGCAGGCAGAAAACACGGTCATGTGAATATAGCCTTACTCAGCATCCCCGATGGTAGAGGAATGTGCCTGTACTACATGCTTCCTGACAGGGCACCAAGAAACGGATCTGTTACCAAACGCACTTTAACTTGTGTAATTTTTACGTAACAGCATTGCAGCCTACCAAGGGAGGGCTCATGACTCCCTTGGATACCACCCATGAGATCGAGCCTGATGGACTGATGAGGACTGAATTCTAAACAGTACAGATTGTGAACACTACGCGCCAAAGAAGAAATACACACACAACCGCCAAATCATTTAGAGTATGATGAGGATGTGCAACAGGATTAGCCCCGTTAAATCAAGCAAAACTGCTGGATCTGAAAGAAAAAGGAAGATGTGACTTATTCTTGCAGGCTATTTTCCAAATTTTGTATCAGAATTAGGCCTGCACAATATATTGCAAAAGCAATCGCAATTAATCGCCATATCGCAATCTGCCGACCCAAAATTGCTGCAATTATATTACCGTATTATTTTGCTTTATAAGAGCTCTTTCACACTTGCATATTTCTTTTCCGGCATAGAGTTCCATCGTCAGGGCTCTATGCCGGAAAAATCCTGATCAGGATTATCCTAATGCATTCTGAATGGAGAGAAATCCGTTCAGGATGCATCAGGATGTCTTCAGTTCAGGACCGAAAAGTTGTTTGGCCGGAGAAAATACTGCAGCATGCTGCGCTTTGACGTCATTCTGGAGCGCCCCGGGAGCCGCACGGGCGGTAAGTATACTGCTCCCCCGCTCCCCACTACTACTATGGCAACCAGGACTTTAATAGTGTCCTGGCTGCCATGGTAACCTGAAAGCATTTCGAAGACTGATCAGGATCCTGATCAGTCTTCTAATGCTTTCAGGCGACTTGCGTTCTGACGGATCCGGCGGGACGGAAGTGCCCGCCGGATCCTCAGAACGCAAGTGTGAAAGAGGCCTAAGACACACTTTCCCCCCCCCCAAAAGTGTGGGGGTGGGGTATAATGGCAGTGCGTCTTATAAAGCGATGGTTGACTTTCTACGTGACCCTGTATCTCCGGCCGCTATGCTGCACAGCGCGGCCAGCGATACATCAAATACAGTGCGGGGAGGGGGGAGGGGCTGGAGGAAAGTCGTTATTTTAATGAATACCTGTTCTTATATCTATTTTATTTATCTGTTCTGTGCAGCGCTATTAAGATAATGGCAAGTTTTGTATTTTGTACTTTTCCAGTAATGCAAATATGTATTTTATTTTGAAAAACACTGTATTTCAGTTCTTGAGTTCAGCATAACTACATTTCACATTATCAGTCATCTGTGTGTGCTTTTACCTTGAAAATCCAAGCAGATAGACCTCTAGCACAATTCCCTTAAAATATCGCATCGCATATCGTTATCACAATTTTTAGGGCCCTAATCGCAATCGCACAAAATTCCCATATCCTGCAGCCCTAGTCAGAATCAATGTGAACCGACCCATATGGGTGTCAGAAATGGAAACAGCCAAGTGCACTCACTGGTCATTTCCAAATCTCCCACAGGCTTAGGCCCCATGCACACGACCGTTGTTTGTTTCCGCGTCAAAAAATGCGGATGGTCAACCATTTTTGTTCCGCATCCGTGATCCGTGTTTTCATTCCGTCAAAAAAATAGTGCATGTCCTATTTTTTTCACGTTTGCGGACAAGGATAGGCATTTTTACAATGGATCTGCCATAAAAATCGGATCTGTAAAAAAAAAACGGTCCGTCATCCGTTTTTTTTTTGACGGATGCAAAATTTCAAGGAGGAGCGGACGCGGAGGCAGGCAACGGTCGTGTGCATGTAGCCTTAAATAGTGAAAAAAAATGGCGTCCCAGTGGTGAAACTTTTCAAAAAAATGCAAAGAGAATCTGTCATGTGGAACATGGGGTCTTATCCACAGCATGTTAATGGGATTGGTTACATTCACATCTGCAGCCAAATGCCAGGGTACTGTTCTGGCATAGGAATCTGTCATGTGCCAGCCACCACCGGCATTTTACAGGCCCTATACACTACACGGAGAGCCCACCGAACACCAGGAGGCTGCTCAAGCAATGGGATTCTGTCAGAATCTGCGAAGGAGCTCCTTCCAGAACCTAACTTGGCCTTACTGTAAAAAGTACAAAGAACATAATTTTGTGCAGCTCCTTAAAGGGGCTGTCCCACGAAAAATATTCTACAGTTTTCAAACCAGCACCTGGATCTGAATACTTTTGTAATTTCATGTAATTAAATATTTAGTATAGACAGTGAGTTATTCAATAAAATGTATCTTTATAGCGTCACCTGCTGTTTGTTTTTTTTTTTGTTATTTCTTGCTCACTGAGAAGGTCGCACATGCTCAGTTTCATCCTTCAACTGCCTGGAGACCACTGGACTCTTAGGGCTCATGCACATAACCGTATGTATTTTGCGGTCCGCAAAAAACGGATCCGCAAAAAATACGGATGACGTCTGTGTGAATTCCGTATTTTGCGGAACGCAACAGCTGGCCCCTAATAGAGCATTACTATCCTTGTCCGTAATATGGACAATAATAGGACATGTTCTATTTTTTTGCAGAACGGAAATACGGGCAAGCGGAATGCACACGGAATAAATGGTTCTGCATATGGTCCACAAAAAAGGCGGAACGGACACTGAAAGAAAATCCATTCGTGTGCATGAGCCCGTAAACTCAGATTAGGCAGAGATTTAAGTCAATAAATGACAGGTTATCCCTAATATTCTGACAAGACAACTACATATCAATCTGCTCCAGTACCTCTGCTCCATAACATGCAGTCCACATAATGGACAGCATGTCTGACATGTTCCCTCTAAGACAGGCATCCTCAAACTGCAGCCCTCCAGCTGTTGTAAAACTACAACTCCCACAATGCCCTGCTGTAGGCTGATACCTGTAGGCTGTTCGGGCATGCTGGGAGTTGAAGTTTTGCAACAGCTGGAGGGCCGCAGTTTGAGGATGCCTGCTCTAAGACATAAAGCTAGTTTCTTAACCCATTTTTGGTGACATTTTCAAGGCATTTTCCCAGTTTTTTTTTTTTTCCCCCACACAAAAACGTTGTAGCCAGAGGTCTCTTCAATGAGGACCTTTCACCGCTCCTGACATGTCTGTTTTGGTAACTACATGCATTCCCCGTGTACTAACAATTCTGGAGCATATACATGTATGTTGTGCCATTCCTCTGCTATTCCTGCTAAAAGTTTATGATCGAATTACCAGAAGGCTTTGATAAAGGTTCACCTGCTTGTTACCAGTTGGGGTGTGTCCCTGCACAGTATGACATTACCCAATCAGCGCTGCCGGTGTCGGACAGTGCAGGGACACACCCCAAACTGGTAACACCTGCATTGCAGACTGCTGACAATTCATTCATAAATGTCTGTGGTTTTCCACATTAAAAATCAACTACCGAAGTTATTCAACAAAGAGACGCACGACTTCGTGAATAACTTACTTCGGCTCATCAGAGCCCATACATTCTAATACTGTGCGGAGACCGATCTCCGTACAGTATTATTCCGAAGTTTTGAACGAAGCGACTTCTGATGAAGCATCTGAAGCTCACTTCACTTAACACTGGTCTGCAGTTTCCCCTCTAAAGCCTCATTCACAAGTCCATGTTTGTGGTCAAATCCGTGAAAAGGTAGTCGCCTCTGTGAAGATGCCAGTAAAGAATCAGTGTATCAATTTTTTGCTATCCATGTTTCACGGACACTGTGCAGCTGAAGTATAATTTTCAAAGCATCTCTTCCTAATGATCCGTGAAACACGGATGGCGAAATAGAGCATACTTCCGTGCTAAAACCACGGACCCACAGAAAGCGCTAAAACACGGAAAATGAATGAGTTCTGAGAACAGCCAAGAATGTGTGCATCTTGGGAGTTGTAGTTTTACCACAGCTGGAGTGCCGGAGGTCAGCCATCACATGCATATCCTCAGCTGTTTGGGGAAGCCGCTGTGGTGACAGGAGCTCTGGTAAGTGCCATGGCCTCCTCACAGCTCCGTACATTGCATAGCGGTTCTGCTTGGTAACGCAGCTCAATCACGTTCATTTGCTCACAAAGCAACACGGCCTCTTCATACAGCTGATCACTCCGGGTTCTTGGAGTCAGACCTCCACTGATCCGGTATTGATAAACTATCATGTGGAATTGCAAAAAATACAAGATAAAAGGCCACTTTTTAGTACTAGGTTTTAGTTTTTTTTCATGCAAATTCACCGCCTCAATCAGAAAACACTGCCACGGTTGCTGCAGAAGGTACTGTACATCTTTGCGGTCCATGTAGGTGTAGAAGAGACCATCTCCCACACTATTTTACTGCTGGTGGAAAGATGAGGGGCATCACGGAGGATAACTATATGCACACAGCGCATTTCTCTACAGAATCTCCATCAGTGAAGGCTCCTAAATTGCTTGGTTCTTCCCCTTGACAAATTTTTAAAAGAGGCGAAACTTTCATATAGTTTGTACAAGGGCACTCCCATCTCGGCCCTGATGGAAAAAGTCAGAGTAAGCGCCGTTTGCATAGTTCCCATTTACTGCTATGAGTTAAGGTGACAGGACAGCGACCGCCACTCACCATTTCCATACCTACCACTAGAGTTGAGCGAACTTGTATTTTAAGTTTGGCGTCGGGTTATCGTAGCATCCCGTTATGGATTCCACCACCACGGACCATAACGGCATTTGGAATCCATAAGAGGATGCTTATGAACCCGAACCTTGGACAATACTAAGGACCTGGGGTGACGTCACAGTCATGTGATCAGTGCAGGGGGCGTGGCTCAGCACTGGATTGGATAAGAGATGATCCAGTACTGAGCCACGCCCCCTGCACTGATCACATGACGGTGATGTCACCCCAGGTCACAACCGATGTGATTCTGCCGCCGGCACCCGCCGCCTGTATTTTTATTAAACGTTAGTTATCACCATTGGTGGCGCAGTGCGCAGTGCCCCCTCCCCCAGTATTAAAGTCATTGGTGGCACTGGCCATAGGGACCCCTCCGCCTTCTTCATTGGTGGCGCAGTGGCAGCTTATGATCGGAGTCCGAGCAGTGTAATGCTGGGGCTCTGATCGGTTACCATAGCAGCCAGGATGCTACTGAAGCCCTGGCTGCCATGGTAAGCTCCCTGCTGCTGTGTGCACAAAGCCCAGGGCAGCAGGGAGAGTATGAAATCTAATTCACCCTCATAGATCGCTATTAGGGTGAATAGGACAAGTGATTTAAAAAATCCCAGGTTCTAGCCCCTAAGAGGGGAAATAGTTATTAAATAAAAAGTAAAAAAAACAAACAACAAAATATTAAGTGTAAATCACCCCCTTTCCCAATTTTACTTTTAAAATATATAAACAATAAATAAATAAACATTATTTATCGCCACGTTCGAAAAGTCCAAACTAGGGGTGGGCGATATGGCCTAAAATTTATATTGCGATATAATATGAAGCATGTGCAATATAAATTTTCTATATTGGAGGGGGGGTTGTTAAACTTTTTTTTTTTTCTTTAACTTTTTATTTAATAACTATTTAGCCTCCTTAGGGGCTAGAACCCTTGAATAGGATTTCACAATGAATGAATAGAAACGTAGCCTGCATGTGCCGGCCATATACCATACTGGGCCTCTGTGACTGCACTCTGCGATCCACCGCAATTAAACCCTCAGGATCTGAGGGGTTAATTGCGGCAGATCGCAGCAGGCAGTCATAGAGGCTGGGTATGGGATATGGCTTGCACATACAGGCCTATAGGACCTTTTATTAGGTAGCAGCACATAGGGGACACTTACTATTATATCTGTGCGGGGCTCCGTTCGCCCGCTCTGGCCCCCGTCACATGGTGGGAACACCAGGGAGGAGACATCAGCTTCTCTCCCTGGGCATTCCTTCTCCCTGCCTGTGACGTTCTGTACTGCCCCGCTCTCATTGGTGGCAGTGGCCACAGTCCCTCCCCTCCTCCGCTCTCATTGGTGGCAGTGGCCACAGTCCCTCCCCTCCTCCGCTCTCATTGGTGGCTCTCAGTGGGGAGGGAGGGACTCCCACCTTCTCCACTGTGTCGGCTCAGGAGAACATGGTATTAGAAGAAATCTATATCGTGGGCACAAATTCATATAGCATATCGTCTATATCGCCATATCACCCCACCCCTAGTCCAAACTATTAAAATATAAAAAATATCTTCTATTTGGTGCCGTAACAGAAAAAAAAAAAAAAAACCTGCACAATACGCCATATTTTTGTCACTTTGTCTGCCCAAAAAAAATAGGATAGGACTGTTCTATTATGGGCCGGACATTCCATAAAATGTTTTATTTTTTTTTGTGTGGTGTTGAATGGTATTGAGTATCGCAATACTTTTTTATGGTATCGAAATTTTATCAAAATTTTGGTATCATGACAACCCTACTCTGGGACCCCTTCCCAACTCCAGAATGGAGTCCCGAAGTGAAGCAGAACGCAATGCACATGCGCAGTGTGTTCTCTATTCACTGTTACCTGCCTAATTTATGGAGGTCCCATAGCAAGGTTCTCAGAAGCGGTCTATGATTCTAAAATTTAATTTTTGAAATGTAATTTTTTAAATTTATGCTTATAAAAAAATTACAACATGACCTCTCAAGCCGTAAATGCCAACTACAAAACAAATACACAAATTTATCACTTACTTACATTTGCTTAGGCAGGGTGCTGGCTTTCCTTAAAGACACCAGCTGTACACGGAGACAGCAGCCTACAGAGGGATATCTGGCTTGGCTATTTTCCCTCGTCATGTTCCAAAGCTTGTTAAACGGCTTATCCGGGAATTAAAGGCGTTGTCCGTGCTTTTAATACTGATGACCTATCCTCTGGATAGGTCATCAATATCAAATCGGCGGGGGTTCGACATCCAGCACCCCCGCCAATCAGCTGTGTGCACATTCTGTCTCCCTTCCTGCTCACCGCTGCTGTCCCATAGACATAGCAGCGAGCAGGAAAAGAGACGGCACGTGTGCACCGTCTCCTCCTACAGCTGATCGGTGGAAGTGCCGGGTGTCTGACCCCAACCGATCTGATATTGATGACCTATCCTGAGGATATGTCATCAATATTAAAAGACTGGACAACCCCTTTAATATTGATGACCTATCCTCAGGATATGCCAGCAATATCAGATTGTCGGGGGTCCGACTCCTGGTGATTAGCTGTTAGAAGAGGCCGGCCACTCTGAGCGCCGCAGTCTTTGCCTAGGCCATGTGACATGACCGTACATTGGTCACATCGCCTAGTTGCAGCTCAGCTCCATTCAAGTCAATAGGGCTGACCTGCAATACCAACACATCCGCTAAATGAAGTATGGAACTGTGCTCGGCAAGCGCCTGATAGGCCGCTGTACTCACCAGAGCTCCAGTGAGCATCGCAGCTTCCCGAAACAGCTTATCAGCGGGGTGCTGGGGCTCTGACCCCTGTTGATGCAATACCGATGACCAATACTGCGGATACGTCATCAATAATATTTCGCGGATAACCATTTTAAAAAGATGGACTTGACTCATAGGGAGCCACTAGCAGAAGGTGGCGCTAACAAGATGGTTCCCCTTCCCTGGGAGATACCTCTTTTCATATCACTCACACACACTATAATATATATACACCCCACCTGCCTATTCTAAAGGTTCTAGTATACATTAAACGACACACAGATATCCTATAGGGGAGATTTCTATAGAGTAAAATGCATGGAGCGGTTGAAACAAGGATTTTTCTTCTACTTCTGGCAGATAAAGTGCGAGGAGAAGCTGAGAAGGGACATTGGCCGGTGAAGTTGAACAAATATTGCTCTGACCCCGTGCTGTTGGCTTTGTGTGCGTGATCGCTTATGTGTATTTCCTGAAGCCCCGCCACATATTTGCTACGTGAGGGTTTCAGGAACCTGAGCCCACCGCTATATGTGGCAGGCAGCCTTCAAAAAGTTAAATAGAAAGGTAAAGGGGAAGGACAGTTTTCCATTCAAGTCCACCTTGCTGCTAGAGCACAAGCTTTAAAGGAGGATGGCCTGAGATTGGACGCTGAACTTAAAGTACAAGTTCGCTCAACTCTAAAGTTCGGGTTCTCGAAGCATCCCGTTATGGATTCCGCTACCACGGACCATAACGGCATTTGGAATCAATAAGGGGATGCTTCAATGAACCCGAACCTTGGACAACACGAAGGACCTGTGGTGGTAGGCTACCACCTCTTATCCAATCCAGTGCTGAGCCACGCCCCCTGCACTGATCACATGACGAGGACATCACCCCAGGTCCTTAGTGCTTCGATAACCCGAACCCGAAGTTCGCCCAACTCTACCTGAGATCAATTTATATATTTATTTTTTAGACCGTTTGGAGGTCTTGTCTGAGATTTTTATTTACCAGAAGGGCCCCCTGACAATAAGCTGAACACAACCCTGGTGTTCCTTATGACGGTCCTAAACTCCACCTTGGTGGTGTATACACGGAGCAGCCTGGATTATCTGCGGGCATGGGCGCGTCACCAGGTTCTCCTCTGGAATATGCTATGGGGTTGTCACCTGATTCAGGCCTCCATTCTCTATGATGGGACAACCCCTTTAACACTACTCATTTTCCCGTAGGTTTCAACTGAAAAGAACGATCGGCACGCAGATTTATCCAGCATGCCACAAATTTTTTTTTGACACTGACATTTTTGCAGTTTTTTGGGAAAGAAGCATGGCCCCCCGTGTGTGATCTATGGTCCCTGCCTCTTTTCCATACACGGTGAGCTATAGCCGGTAACACGGGGCTATCACAGAACCAGACGCTTTTCTGGGAACTTTGCACCCTCTTTTCTATTGAGACGTTATCCGTTGCCCCCCAGAGGCTTACTAATCCAACTCTGCTATTTCTGTTACAAAGTCCTCCGATCTGCCACGCTGCTGTCTCCATTTAAAGGGGTAGTCCAAGACTGTTAACAAATCTACAGGTGGCTGGGCATGGGTTAAAAGAAAAAATAATAATAATAATCAGCTCTATAGATTGTGCCAGGTCCAGTGCCAGGCTGCCTACCTGCATCCGGCCAACCAATGGTCGCAGTAACGGCACATGACTGTGGAGCCTTAGCGGTCACATGCTGTTCCTGCACAGGTCATCTCTGCGGCCATCGATGGCCCAGCAGAGGTGACGCGCATGAAGATGGCATGTCAGACTTCTGGTGAGGTGGAAATGAGAGTCCGGCACTGGTATCAGCATAAAGATCCAACGGTCAGATACCCGTCACCTCTCCTGATAGGTCTGTCTTAGCAACTACTTCCCCCTCGTAATAATTCTGGAGCATCTGTCCTCGGCTCTATGATGTCCCATTCCTCTATTATTCCTTCTAGAAGTTGTAAATTAATAACTAACAGTTTGCAAAGAAGATCCAGATGGGTGGGTGACCCTGCACAGTGACACAATGCAATCAGTGGTGCCAGTGGCAAACTGGGCTGGGACACACTCCCCAACTGGGAACACCCATCTGGACCTTCACTGGAAACCAGGGCTGTGGAGTCGGTAGATAAATTGTCCGACTCCGACTCCGACTCCTCAGATTTTGAAACTTCCGACTCCGACTCCGACTCCGACTCCTCGACTCCGACTCCTCTGTATTTAATATGCAAATACGAAGCTGTTCCACCAAGTTCTTCTAATCTTCTCTAGCACAGAGGTAGTTTAGCAGAAGCTGCTGCCTTCCCCTTTGTGTGCTAATCTTCTGCTGAAGATAGAGCAGTGGGAGGATCCAGGAAGGGGCAGGGGAAGGGGCATTTATTTTAAAACATGATTTTCCTAGTAGAATCCCATAGTCATGTTTAAAATTTAAGCTAACAATCTGAGTTTACATGTTTTATAGCCTTAGCTGAATGATAGCAGTTTTTCAAATGGTTTACAGCTTCAGTCTTGAACTATTGACTATCCATTCCCTTCACTTATACAAGTGTCTCCAGTCCTTAATCAGTTATCAGTGAGAGGCTAGGATAACCATGGGTTTCCTGTAACAGCAGACCACAAGACGATGGAAAGTGTAAGTATTGCCGCTCCTTAAAGGGACACTGACAGGCTGATTTTCCAGCTAAAGATATATATATACTGGTATTCATCAGAGAATTAGGAATAAAACTATACTAATGTTACCCCCAGTTAAGCTGTACTTGTGTTTAAGAAACATTTTAATCTGTATGCAAATTCACTATCTTGTGCCCAATGGGGCAGCGTCTCCTGCGGCTTTGTGCCCAGCCGCGCCCGAAGTACAGCTTCCCAGCGCTGTTCCCTCAAGCTATTATTCACTGCACTGGCCTGTTTTTTCAGGCTAGCTCGAACGCTGATCATATCCTAAGATTGCTGCCAGGTCCAGTGCTACATGTGCGCCTGCCCATCTGGGCACAAATGGTAGCAGTAATGTGCATATTGACTGTAAACGCTTTTAGCAACACATGCTAAATCTCAACTGGGGCAACAGTGTCTAGTCGTCTTCCTGAGCCATCTGATGAATACCAGCAGATGTGATCAGCCATGTCAGATGGCCCTGTCAGACTGCATAGTGAAGCATATGAAAAGCATGCGTTCGTCACGGTCACTCAACGCCTAATGATTTAGCGGTCAGAGTACCCGTCACCTGCATGCATTGGCCTCTATTCTTAGCAGCTAGACCCTAGTAATTAATTATGGAACATTTATCTGAATTAGGACATTTAAACTTGCTTTTATTATTCCTTCTGAAGTTTTTTATTAATCCAACTAACAGTTTGCAGAGAAGATCGGAGTCGGAGTCGGTCCATTCTTGCACAGTGACACGATCCGACTCCAGGTACCAGTGGCAAACTGGCCTCCGACCCGACTCCCCGACTCGGGAACCACCCATCCTGCAGCCCTCGCTGGAAACTGCTTGCAATTCACTCAACTTCTACAAGGAATGATAAAGGAATGGCACGTCACACAGTCATGAACAGATGCTGCACCATTATTACATGGGCTACACATGTAGTTACTACAACAGACACGTCAGGAGACTGGTCCACTTTAGGTAGGGGCACCTATTCCACAACGGACAAGCACAGTGTTGAGAATTAATCACCATGCTATATGACACAGCATAAGGGCTCACGCACATGAACGTGTTCCCGCCGTTCCGTGCAATTGTGGTCCCCAATGCACAGGCAACATCCATGCGGCTGCCACAGACGGATCCGGACCCATTCAACGTGCATGCACTACTTTTTTGCGGTGCGGAGGCACGGCCAGAAACACCACGGAAGCATCTGTAGTGCTCCGTGGGGTTCCGCTCGGTCCTTCCCGGATCGCAGACCCATTTAAGTGAATGGATCCATGATCCACCGGCCGGTGCCCGTGTATTGCGGACCCGCTGTATACGACCACAGCCAGCACACAGTAGTGTGCATGAGCCCTAAAGGCGTGATTTTTGCGGATCAGATGCAGACCCATTCATCTCAATGAAGATCCGGCACCTTATGTCCATTCCGTGGCCCCATGAAAATATAGAACGTCTTATTTTTGTCTGTTTTGCGGACAAGAAGAGGACTTCTCTAAGGAGTAAGCTCACAGCCAGGATCAGCGTTTTGCAGAACCGCAATTTGTAGACCGCAAAACAGTCGTGTGCATAAGCCAACTGCGTACGTCCCGTGTGCCAACTAATTTTAAAAAAGTTGTGCTGCAATATATATTGATGACCCATCCTCAGGGCAGGTCATCAATATCAGATTGACGGGGGTCTGACACCCAGGACCCCCACCAATCTGCTGTTTGAAGAGGAGGCGAGTGCAGTTCCTTTTCATTACACCGCCATCGTCTCGCAAGTGCAGTGTAATAAAAAGTACTTGCTCTACCCACGTGAATGGAACAGGTGACTACGTGTAGTGTAAAGACCAGGAGCACCACCTTCTCTTCAAATGGCTGATCGATGGGGGTCCTGGGGGTCAGACCCCCTCAGTCCAGCTATTGAGGACCTACCCCGACGATAGGTCAGCAATATATGTGGCACGACAACCCCTTTACTCAGTAATTTTCCACTGTCCGAGATTTGCCCAGTAAGGACTTGTTCACACAACCGTGCCGTGTTTTGCGGTCCGCAAAACACAGATGCGGCCAATGTGCCTTCCGCAATTTGTGGAACCGAACGGGCGGCCCTTTATAGAAATTCCTATTCTTGTCCGCAAAATAGAAAAGAAAAGGACATGACTCCATTTTTGAGGGGCCACAGAACGAAGCAACGTATGTGGACAGCACACGGAGTGCTGTCCGCATCTTTTGCGGCCCCATAGACGTGAATGGGTCCGGACACGAGCAGCAAAGAATGGTTTATGGTTCTGTTCTGTGAAAAATCACTGATACAACACTGATGGCATCCGCTTTCTGTCAGTGGTTTTCACGTACCATTGATAGGAGACGCTCTGGAAATTAGTTTCAAGCCTAGCAATGCACATGAAACACGGACGACACACGGAAAGCAAAAAACGGACCAAACACAGGTCCATCACGGACATCTTCGTGGATGAGGACGGTCATCGAGGACTTGTGAATAAGAATAACTCGGCGTACCCCAATGACCGCGTGCCTCATAATAATGGCGTTCAGATCCCACATCACTAACTCGCCCGTCGGTGCCATTCTGCGGTAAAATTTACAAGCGTTAATTGCTCCAGCTTACCGACACCATAACGGCAGGTGTGTGCCAACATAAAACAGCAAACCACAAGAATTATCAGTGAAAATCCCATATAACTGCAGATAATGAGCCCGCTATATAGCTGCATGAGCTGTAATAAACAGGAGGCACAGGAGGGACAGCAGTTGGTAAATCCTCTTACAGTGACAGGAGGATGAAGAAAGCACATTAGTGTAAGTGTCATGGGGGAGCTCCACACACACACGAAGTTGGGAAACTCTCCACACCTCCGTGTATTTCCCATGCAGCAGCCATTATCTTCCCCAGCAGCCCCCCCTCGTCCTCCCCTCAGCCCAGCCAACACAACCTGCCGCAAAAAGTTCTCACTACAAACTGAGATTGAGGCCTACACGATCCCCGGTCTCTCCTGCAGTACTGCGCCCACGGCCACGGGACAGGAACGGAAGAAACGTACCAACTGCTGCCAGACCCAGCGCACCAGAAAGCAGTCCCTCCAGGAATCCATCGCCGAGCGGCGCCCGCTATCACCGCGCCAGCATGGCCAGCAGGGACCAGACGTCGAGTTCGGCGGCGACTCCCCAGCTAGGAAACCGTCAGTCAGCTCCGTCCGCGGTGCGCGTCCGCGATAGCAGCATAGGACGCCGGGGACGAGCACTCGGGGTGAAGCTGAGGAGGATTGGAGCCCGCCCAACGGCTGGAACGTCACTTCACTGGGCGTCCTGAGGAGCCCGGAGCTAAGGCTGACTGCGGTCACACGGGCGAGAGAGAGGTGTGCATGATGTCACCTCACCCTCCGCACTAACTGCTGGCAGTGTGGGTTTCCTTCCTGCAGTGAGCTGGCATTGCTCAACCCTGCTGCTCTCCTGGATACGTGTTCCTGCTCGTGGACATTAGTGCCTCAGTGATAGGGTGTGATCATCAGTGATAGGGTGTGATATCCCAGTGCAACATCAGTGATAGGGTGTGATATACCAGTGTACTATCAGTGATAAGGTGTGATATACCAGTGTAACATCAGTGATAGGGTGTGATATACCAGTGTAACATCAGTGATAGGGTGTGATATACCAGTGTACCATCAGTGATAAGGTGTGATATACCAGTGTACCGTCAGTGATAAGGTGTGATATACCAGTGTAACATCAGTGATAAGGTGTGATATACCAGTGTAACATCAGTGATAGGGTGTGATATACCAGTGTACAATCAGTAAAAGGATGTGATATACCAGTGTACCACCAGTGATAGGGTGTGATATACCAGTGTGCCACCAGTGATACGTTGTGATATACCAGTTTGCCACCAGTGATAGGGTGTGATTTACCAGTGCACCATCAGTGATATGGTGTAATATACCAGCACACTACCAGTGATATACCAGTGTGCCATCAGTGATACAGTGTGATATACCAGTGTACCATCAGTGATAGGGTGTGATATACCAGTGTGCCATCAGTGATAGGGTGTGATATACCAGTGCATGATCAGTGATAGGGTGGTATATACCAGTGCAACATCAGTGATGGGATGTGATATGCCAGTGTACAATCAGTGATCGGATGTGATATACCAGTGTACCACCACTGATAGGGTGTGATATACCAGTGCAACATCAGTGATAGTGTGTGATATACCAGTGTACAATCAGTGATCGGATGTGATATACCAGTGTACCACCACTGATAGGGTGTGATATACCAGTGTGCCACCAGTGATACGGTGTGATATACCAGTTTGCCACCAGTGATAGGGTGTGATATACCAGTGCACCATCAGTGATATGGTGTAATATACCAGCGCACTACCAGTGATATACCAGTGTGCCATCAGTGATAGGGTGTGCTATACCAGTGTACCGTCATTGATAGAGTGTGATATATTAGTGTACCATCAGTGATAGGGTGTGATATACCAGTGTGCCATCAGTGATATGGTGTGATATACCAGTGCAACATCAATAATAGGGTGTGATATACCAGTGCCAACATCAGTGATAGGGTGTGATATACCAGTGCACCATTAGTGATAGGGTGTGATATACCAGTGTGCCACCAGTGATACGTTGTGATATACCAGTTTGCCACCAGTGATAGGGTGTGATTTACCAGTGCACCATCAGTGATATGGTGTAATATACCAGCGCACTACCAGTGATATACCAGTGTGCCATCAGTGATACAGTGTGATATACCAGTGTACCATCAGTGATAGGGTGTGATATACCAGTGTGCCATCAGTGATAGGGTGTGATATACCAGTGCATGATCAGTGATAGGGTGGTATATACCAGTGCAACATCAGTGATGGGATGTGATATGCCAGTGTACAATCAGTGATCGGATGTGATATACCAGTGTACCACCACTGATAGGGTGTGATATACCAGTGCAACATCAGTGATAGTGTGTGATATACCAGTGTACAATCAGTGATCGGATGTGATATACCAGTGTACCACCACTGATAGGGTGTGATATACCAGTTTGCCACCAGTGATAGGGTGTGATATACCAGTGCACCATCAGTGATATGGTGTAATATACCAGCGCACTACCAGTGATATACCAGTGTGCCATCAGTGATAGGGTGTGCTATACCAGTGTACCATCATTGATAGAGTGTGATATATTAGTGTACCATCAGTGATAGGGTGTGATATACCAGTGTGCCATCAGTGATAGGGTGTGATATACCAGTGCATGATCAGTGATATGGTGTGATATACCAGTGCAACATCAATGATAGGGTGTGATATACCAGTGCCAACATCAGTGATAGGGTGTGATATACCAGTGCACCATCAGTGATAGGGTGTGAGATACCAGTGCACCATCAGTGATCGGATGTGATATACCAGTGTACCACCACTGATAGGGTGTGATATACCAGTGTGCCACCAGTGATACGGTGTGATATACCAGTTTGCCACCAGTGATAGGGTGTGATATACCAGTGCATGATCAGTGATATGGTGTGATATACCAGTGCAACATCAATGATAGGGTGTGATATACCAGTGCCAACATCAGTGATAGAGTGTGATATACCAGTGCCAACATCAGTGATAGAGTGTGAGATACCAGTGCATGATCAGTGATAGGGTGTGATATACCAGTGCACCATCAGTGATAGGGTGTGATATACCAGTGCACCATCAGTGATAGGGTGTGATATACCAGTGCACCATCAGTGATAGGGTGTGATATACCAGTGCACCATCAGTGATAGGGTGTGAGATACCAGTGCACCATCAGTGATAGGGTGTGATATACCAGTGCACCATCAGTGATAGGGTGTGAGATACCAGTGCACCATCAGTGATAGGGTGTGATATACCAGTGCATGATCAGTGATAGGGTGTGATATACCAGTGTTCCATCAGTGATAGGGTGTGATATACCAGTGTTCCATCAGTGATAGGGTGTGATATACCAGTGCAACATCAGTGATAGGGTGTGATATACCAGTGCACCATCAGTGATAGGGTGTGATATACCAGTGCACCATCAGTGATAGGGTGTGATATACCAGTGCACCATCAGTGATAGGGTGTGATATACCAGTGCACCATCAGTGATGGGGTGTGAGATACCAGTGCACCATCAGTGATAGGGTGTGAGATACCAGTGCACCATCAGTGATAGGGTGTGATATACCAGTGCACCATCAGTGATAGGGTGTGATATACCAGTGCATGATCAGTGATAGGGTGTGATATACCAGTGTTCCATCAGTGATAGGGTGTGATATACCAGTGTTCCATCAGTGATAGGGTGTGATATACCAGTGTTCCATCAGTGATAGGGTGTGATATACCAGTGCATGATCAGTGATAGGGTGTGATATACCAGTGTTCCATCAGTGATAGGGTGTGATATACCAGTGCACCTTGATAAGTGATGCTCGTGCAAGAGACCTCACACACTGTACTATTGTATTTGCTGAAAACCATCTGTCACCATCCATTATGGAACTGATCCATTACTTTCTTTCTTACTACATGTCCTCTGACAGTGAAGGGATTATAGGATGCCAGGCTGAGGGCACCCCAGCGATGGAACACAATTCACATCTCATCTGCAGTATATGGTTGGTGAATACACTGGGAAAATCTTGGATGTGACCGCACACCCAAAAGGGTCTTCTGGCTGCTATACATGGAAAATAAAATATATATCATACGGCTTACAATATTAGTAGCAGTAAGTTGCACCTGCAGCAACTATGCACTAATCAGCCGTCACATTAAAGGGAGGCCAGGGGCCCACCGGGGATTCACCTGTACCCCTGTGGGCCAGTCCGAGGCCTGTGCGCATGCGCTGGAGGATGGAACCACATCAGCGGTGAGTTACCTATAGGTTACAACAGCGCACGTACAGGTCTGCACATTATAAATTCCCCCCCTTAACGGTCAGTGAAAACCAATATGGACCTAAAACTTCCCACATCTGAGTTTTTTGGTAGAATTGTATCCAGTCTAAGCAGTTCTCTGACCAGCATATTTCCCTTCTCTCCTGTCCTTATAGCGTCAGATTAGGTAAAAGTATATCAGCCTGACGTGCAGACCGTTTAGCTCACAAGTGATGGGAGTGAAGAGTTGTCATCGGTCACATCATTCTTTCCATCCATTGTTCTGTTTGCTTCACTGGATGGAAAAACATTTGTTTTTCATCATTGAAGTAAATGGGAAATCCTCATTTTTCCTTTCGGTTGATTTTCAGATCAAAATCACAGTGACGATTGATGGTAATAATTGATGTCCAATATGACATCCGTCTTTGATTCCAAATATCTGTGGTCCACCCGACCTTCATGTTATAGTAATGGACGAGGTGTCAGATCAGAGGCCGAGCCTGCAGCCAAGGTAATAGAAAGGCAGCCATACATTATGACAGGCATCCTCAAACTGTGGCCCTCCAGCTGTTGTAAAACTACAGCTACCACAATGCCCTGCTGTAAGCTGACACCTGTAGGCTGTTCGGGCATGCTGGGAGTTGTAGATTTGCAACAGCTGAAGGGCCGCAGTTTGAGGATGCCTGCATTATGACTATGGTATATTTTTGATCAATACAAAATGACGTTCTGTCAGAATGCAAACCAGATGCGGTACTATATTCTACTCGATCTCATAGAGTTGCCACAAATGTATGTTAAAGGTTTTCCCGGGAGTACAATATTGTCCTCAGGATAAATCATGGATATAATGTGGGTGGGGGTCCAACTCCTAGAACCCCATGATCAATTCTTTATAAAGGGCCTCCTCACAGCACACCAAGCACAGCGCAGTACATGGGATAGTGGATGTGTTTGGTAGTTTACAGCCCAGGCTCATTCACTTGAATGGGACAGAGCTGCACAAAAGCGATGTGACCGATGAATGTGATATCACTGACCTAGGAAGCAGGGGTGGACTGGGAACTTAAAGTGTAACTGTCAATTTTATATTTTTTTCTGTAATATACTGAAATCATACATTTCTATTAGAAAAATAGCTCTAAGGTGGCCCGTTTTGTGCCTTAGCAATGCTCCCTGTCTTCTGTTTACTTGTTTACGCGCTCCACACTGATTGCTGCTGCCCTATATATAGTAGGGAGGCTGTGAGGGCAGCAGCAATCAGTGTGGAGCATGTCTCTACCGTTAGACAGGGAGCTTATATAGCTTGTACCATACACTGCAGTACTTTTGTTTTGCAGTGGCATCTGAGGTGTTAAACAGCCAGGATCAGAAAGTGTAAGGTCTTATTCACACGTCCGTAGTGTTTATGGATCCGCAAATTGCGGATCCATAAACACACCCGGCCGGCAGCCCCATAGAAATGTCTATTCTTGTCCGCAATTGCGGGCAAGAATAGGACATGCTCTACTTTTACGGAGCTGCGGCCGTAAGATCGGCGGCGCGCTCCACAAAAACTGATGCGGAGAGCACAGTGTGTGCTCTCCGCATCGTTCCGTGCCCCATTCACAGTCAATGGGTCCACATGTATTCCTCAGAATTGCGGACATATATGCGGACGTGTGAATAAGGCCTAAAACAGCTAGCACCTACAGCTCCTTGGCCCTCTCCATGTACTCCTTCCTTGTACTCCTTGTGGGCATAGGGGTTAAGGATACTTTCAGACCTGCGTTTGGTGCGTATCCGTCTTGTATCTGCACAGACTGATCTGCAAACGCTTGTATTCAGAACGGATCCGTCTTGAACACTATTGAAAGTCAATGGGGGACGGATCCGTTTTCTATTGTGCATAGACTACATTGTAAGTCAGGACGAATCCGTTTGGCTCCGCATCGTCAGGCGGACACTAAAACACTGCAGGCAGCATTTTGGGGTCCGCCAACAGAGCGGAATGGAGGCGGAACGGAGCCAAACTGATGCCTTCTGAGCGGATCCTTATCCATTCAGAATGCATTGGGGCTAAACTGATCCGTTTTGAGCCACTTGTGAAAGCCCTGAAACGGATCTCACAAGCGGACCCAGAAACAGCAGTGTGAAAGTAGCCTAAAGCGTTCATTAGGACTGTCTAGAAAATGTATTTATTTGGATTAGATGTTTTGGAACTAGAGATGAGCGAATGGATTTGACTTATCAGCAGGCCTTCTTCTCCTGTGAGGGGCTGTCCCTGCAGGTGAAAATGCACCTACCTGCCGCTAAATGGACAGGGCTGGACATCTAGCCTGGCCCTGATCATTTCTTGCCTGTACTACTGCTTCAAAACCGAGCCTCTGCTCTTGCTCTGCTAATCTGAGGAGACAGCTGAGACAACTGTCATAAAAAATAGTGCAAACAATAGTTTGTAATGGGCGATGGCAGACTTCTGTCTGCTGAAAATGTGATTGGCCAGGTTGGAGATTTTGTCCATGATCAGCCAACGCTACGTGTGTATGGCATGACCAGCTGGATTCAGCTGATCACATCCTGTTGTGCTCGAGGAACCAGGAAGGTTTACTCTGGCATGCTGCACATGAAAAATCCCACAGACGACTGATCAGGCGCAATGCAGTCGATCGTTGTCTCATTTGTATGTCCTCCTGTAGTCAGTCACACTCTGCTATACGGCACATGCACACAAATGTATATTTTTTTTTCGTGTCCGTTCCGTATTTTTTATTTTTTTGGAGCCTATATGCGGAACCATTCACTTCAGTGGGGCCACAAAAAAAAAAAAATGAAATGACATTCCGTGTCTGCATGTCCGCATTGCCATTCTGCAAAAAAAAAACAGAACATGTTCTATTATTGTCCGTATTACAGACAAGGATAGGACTGTTCTATTAGGGGCCGGCCGCTCTGTTCTGCAAAATGCGGAACGCCCACAGCAGTATCCGTGTTTTGCAGATCCGCAATTTGCAGACCACAAAACAGCCAACGGTCATGTGCATGACCCCATACAGGTTGTATCATACTGGCCAGCTGGAAATTCATCTGCATCAGTCAGTGGCAGGAGCCACAAGGCACTACCATTGGCATAACTATAGGCTGTGCAGAGGATGCAGTTGCACCAGCGCCCTGGAGCATGAGGATGCCCAAAATGCCCATCTGCCCCATATGGCCACAACAGAAAGGGCAATGGCAATGGGAAAAGTATTGGAGGACAGTCTGGAGTTACAGAAGATCGTTGGTCAATCCCAATGAAATGTATGAGTTTGGCAAACTTTTATCTTATGTGTCTGGCCAATTTAAAGGGAATCTGTCGCCAGTGACCTCCCTATCCAACTGTTTGCATAGACACATGGGCGTAGCTATATGGGGTGCAGAGGTAGCAGTCGCTACCGGGCCCAGGAGCCTGAGGGGGCCCAAAGACCCTTGTGCCACATAAGAAGATACACAAAGCACTGAGGAAAGGGGGGCCCAAGCTAAACTCTTGCACCAGGGCCCATGAGCCGTTAGCTACGCCCCTGCATAGACACATGGCTGTGGTTCACCTGATTAAACTGCAGATTTTCTTTTGTTGATCTGAGGCTCCATTCCTGATTTGTGCCACCTTTTCTTAATATGCAAATGAGGCATTTGGTGCAATAAGGGCATCAACATTGCTCTTATTGCACCCAAGCTCCACTCCTTTCTGTGGCCAGCCCCTTACTCGCTGCTTTGTCACTGCCGGGCCCTGTGAATCAAAGCAGCCAAACAGCTGGTTAGGGAGGTCGCTGGTGACAGATTCCCTTTAAGATTGGCTTAAAGCCTACAAATATGGGTGTGGAGCCCTGTAGGCAGTGGCTTACATAGAGAAGTAAGGGCTCCATTGCAAGGATCAAACAAGGGCCCCCCACCCCACAGGACAGAAGGGTTTCTGCCTAAACCCCTTTCAGTGACCCTTGGGCCATTTTTTCCACTCATTTGCTAACAGTTCTTTCTTTAGAGCAGGGGTAGGCAACCTCCGCCACTCCAGCTGTTGTGAAACTACAACTCCCAGCGTGCAAACTTGTTCTGCTCTTCTAAGAACTCTCATAGAAATGAATGGAGCATGCTGGGAGTTGTAGTTTCACAACAGCTGGAGTGCTGAAGGTTGCTGATCGCTGCTTTAGAGGGCAGAGTCCTGACCAAGTTTTCACCCTTAGTAGAAGAGGAGAGGATCCCAACTGGGCCCCCTCTTGCCCTGGGCCCCATAGCAGTCGCATGGTCTGCCGCTATGGTAGTTACGCCCCTGCCTGTAGGGTAATGAATATAGCAATCAAGTAGGACACACCAGACTTTTAAAGATACCTGTCAATCCAAGGGCTAATTTTAGCCTGGCTGTAATTCCACAGTCAATGGTATGTAGGCATAAAATAGCTTGGAGAAGTGCACTTACATTAAATTGTACTTTCTTACTTGAAATATTTCACTCTGATTTTTTTTTATTGAAAAGACACAACAAAGGAACAATAAGATACATGTGATATATGAGACTCGGTAGTCTGAATCATTAACATTTACAGTTCCTGTTGAGTAATCACACTATGGCTCAACTGCCAAGGAAGCTGGGAGTCCAGACACGAATCAATAAAAGCAAGAGCCTCTGCTGACCATAGTCCAAAGGAGGAAATAAAACACAGAAAACCTCAAAACTATTGAAATATCACTAGGGATCTGGATCACCGAGGAATTACGGAAACATATATAGCAATAATCATGCATGAAAAGGGAAAATGATCAGTAAAGTTGTCAAAAATAGAGAAGGAACTGTGAACTAATATTTGATCCTCAGAGAGTTCATTGACATGAGGTGCCATTTTGAACTTCCAGTGACTAGTATAAGAGAGTGTAAGAGCGATAACATGAAATTTAACACACCTGCTCCCCATTCACACCTGAGACCTTGTAACACTAACGAGTCACATGACACTGGGGAGGGAGAATGTCTAATTGGGCACAATTTGGCCATTTTCCCTTAGGAACTTTTGTTACCAGTGGTTTAGACATTAATGGTTGTGTGTTGAGTTACTTTGAGGGCACACCAAAGTAACACTGTTATACAAGCTGTACACTGACTACTTTACATTGTATCAAAGTGTCAGATCTTCAGTGTTGTCCCAAGATATGATAAAATAAAATATTTACAAAAATGTAAGGGGTGTACTCACTTTTGTGACATACTGTATCATTTGTGCTGACTGCTTCAGAATAATAACAGTTGTGTTCAAAATTATTCAACCCCCACTGAAATTGAGTGTTTTGGCCAGTTTGACATTGATTTTGATCATTTCAGTCATCTTGTTTTTTTTTTTTAAATTCGTTTTATTGAACAGATGCATTACATATACAAATGCTTGAGAGTCGTACAAGACAGCAATGTACACATGTACGTGGTAATATATCATCACTTCTTAGATCAATACACTGAACATCTTGAAGAACATTGTATTCACTTTTCAAATATAAGGAATAAAACAATTGCATTCAAGGACTCATCTGGCGTAGTTAAGGTCATTAACCATATTATGCGACGCGAACAGTGTTCGAGGGGAAGAACACCAAACTTCCCATACCTTCAGGAACTTATCAGCCCTCCCTCTATTCTTATACACTATATTTTCATATGGAATTATCACATTAACCAACTGTTTCTATTGGGATAAAGACGGATGCTTATCACCCATCCACCTTATCGCTACAGCTTTGTGTGCCAAAAAAAGGGTTTCCCTAAGGAAAGTTCTGATATAATGTGAGTAGTCAGTGTCACTAACCACCCCAAACAGACCCACCATGGGATGCTGTGGGATTTCAGAGTTTAAAAGCTCAGACAGAAATGTAAAAACTTCCTTCCAAAACTTCTGTATGTGTGGGCAAGCCCATATGAGGTGCCAAAAATCGGCGTCCTCCATGCTACATCTGTGACATCGGAAGTGATATAGCCTGCCCATCCTGTGCAGTCGTAGTGGAGACAAGTAGCTCTGGTGTATAATACAAAGCTGGATAAATTTGTTGTTAATAGCCGGGGAGACTAAGGTGGGTGACTCCAAGACATCTACTATGTCCTCATCTGTCATTTCCGGAATGACTGATTGCCACTTAGTGAATAGTGATTGCAGTTTTGGGGACAGACTTGAATTTTATTCCTAGGAGGTGTGTATAAAGCGCGGATATGAATCCACGTGGTCCCTGGGATCTAATGACCCCTATCATGGGAAAATTGAAAATTGTCACCGGAACATTGCTGAAGTGGGTCTGCATAGTATGCCTTAATTGTAGGTACCTGTAGAACGATGATCTGGGTAGTTCGTGTTTACTTTTCATATCTTCAAAAGTAATTAATACATTATCATGATATAAGGTTCCCAGATTATGCACACCGTGGTCTTTCCAGAACTGAGACTCAGGAAGTACGAGTAAGTGTATAAACATAGGATTGTCCCATATAGGCGTTTCATTTATAGACTCTGTAAAATCATGTAATGACCTGCATGCCTTCCACACCTGAATGGCCAACCTATGGATGGGCAGTAAAAGTCTCGGAAATAATGTAGGTTGCTCCAATACGGGCCACAGATTAGTAAGTTTCAAATAAGTAGCTAGATGGACTTCTGATCCAGTAAGTTGATAGTTAGGAGCAATCCATGATTTAATGTATCGCAGCTGTTCTGCCAGATAGTATAAATAAAGATCCGGCAATGACATTCCCCCCTGCCCTCTTGGTCTGCTCAAGTTGTCAGCTGATAGTTTAGGCCTATTTGCTCCCCATATAAATGCCAATATTAAGGATTTACATTTCTGAAAAACGGCTTTGGGAACTATGTATGGTGCATGTTCTAGAATATATAGACATTTAGGCAAAATAATCAGTTTTATCAGGTTAACACGCCCCGCGGGTGATAGCGGAAGGGCTCCCCATACTCTAAATTTGTCCTTGCAAAATTCTAGTAGAGGATGGACGTTCAATGTGTGGAAGGACGCGGCATCTTTAGTGATGAAAATCCCCAAATATTTGAAGCTATTAACCATCTGTAGATCTCCCCGCTGACCGACAGAATCCGGAGTGTTCAGAGGACATAGCGCTGACTTAGACCAATTAATTCGTAGGCCTGAGTAATAACCAAACGTTTCTATCAAGGAGATAGCCCTAGGAAGTGTATCATCCATGTGTGACATAAACAGCACCATGTCATCTGCGTACAGTCCCACCCTATCCTCTTTGTCGCCTATTTTAATCCCTGTGAATTCAGTGTCATTCCTAATGCGTATAGCTAGCGGTTCTATGGCCAATGCAAACAGTAGCGGGGAGAGTGGACAGCCCTGCCTCGTTCCTCTCCCCAGGTAGAAATCTGGAGACAAGGCACCATTGATTAGTATATTCGCCTTAGGGTGTTTATACAGAATGGAGATCCACTTAATAAAATTGGGACCAAAGCCAAAACACTTTAGGGTAGATAACAAATATGGCCATTTAACGGAGTCAAATGCTTTGGCGGTGTCCAAAGATGCCAGTGCCCACTTTGCCTCCCATTTAAGTCCTATCTGGGTCACCACCTGGACTCTCCTAATATTATCTGTGGTAGATCTGCCAGGTATAAATCCAGTTTGGTCTGGATGAATCAGTGAGGCTATCACTTTACCCAATCGCTGTGCCAGTATCTTTGCTAGTATCTTGTAATCTAGATTCAATAGTGATATAGGTCTATACAATCTGCAGTCTGTCGGATCTTTACCTGGATTAGGAAGGACTATAATAGTGGCGTCATACAGAGAGGGTGGTAAGCAACCTTCAATGAAGGAGTTTGCATACATGTTAAGTAGAGAGGGATTTATCTTGTCTGCATACCTAGCATATACTTCCAGTGGTAGCCCATCAGGGCCTGGGGATTTCCCATTGGCAAGTGATTTAATAGCCTCTGTAATTTCTTGGGCTGTTATCGGGGCTTCTAGGCCTTCCCTGTACCCCTGTGTTAGAGTAGGGAATTGTACGTCCCCAGGATATCCCAGGACGTCCCGTCCATCATATGTTGCTCTTGCCTCGTACAGCTCTTGATAAAATTCCTGAAATCTCTTGGTAATGGCATCGGGTTCTGTTATCATAGTGCCATCCTCGGCTTTAATACGTAGTATAGCAGGAGATGCCTGATTTTGCCTCACAATATGTGCTAATAATTTGCTAGATTGGTTCCCTAGCTCAAAGTATGTTTGTTTGGCGAAGAACAACTTACGTTGAGCTTTCTCTTTTAGGATGGTGAGATATCGGCGCCCTTTCAGTTACCATTCCTCCCTATTCTCATCTGTAGGGTTCGCTATATGCGCCCTTTCCAGTCTTAAGGATTCCAGTGCCGCCTCCTCCTCCTGTCTAGCCGTCGCTCTCTTAATCAACGAGATTGATGATCTCAGGCATCCCCTCAAGTACGCCTTCAGAGTCTCCTAGACCAAGGAATGATCCTCGTGGACTGTATGGTCTGCCAGGAAAATATCTAATTGGTCAGGGATTCGATCCAAAGGCGCAAATAAGGACAGCCAGAAGGGATGTATCCGAATAGTACGCCTCTGCTCCCCTCCATCTATCTCTATCCGCAGTGTCAAAGAGGAATGGTCAGAGACACTCTGTTGTTCATAGTCAATCTGATGGTGGTTGAGTACATAGCTAAGTTCCCCAGAAAATAATCTATACGTGACAACGTATTGTGGCTGGTTGAGTGGCAGGAATATCTTCTATCGTCCGGGTGTTTTATACGCCACAGGTCTAACCACCCCACCTCCTCCAGCAGACCAGCCAAGGGTGAATGATTTGTGTCAAGTCTAATAGCCGTGTTGGTAGGGAGAAACCTATCCAGGCAGGTATTCAAAGTCATATTTAAATCTCCCATACACAGTACCCTAGCCTGGGTATATGCCGCTGCAAAGCTGACGGCTTGTGTCAAAACCTGGAGGCTAGCGGGAGGCGGCACATATACTCCTAAAATGACACATAAAATACAGTTGATGTGTGCTGCTACAAATACGTATCTCCCATTTGGATCGACCTGAGCCTTATCAACTTCTCATCTAAGGGATTTGTGCACTAGTAGTGAGACGCCCCTAGATAAGTTAGTGTGACAGGAATGTTGCGCCCATTGGACCCATGGTTTCTGAATCCTCTGTATTGTATCCGGGGTCAGGTGTGTCTCCTGCAGACACAGGATATGTGGGTTAAATCTCCGGACTGCTGAAAAGACCACGGTGCGCTTCCTATTACTCCCCAGACCCCTTATGTTCCAAGACATTATACGTAGATCCGCCATAACATCTCAATAACCAAAGTATGATGTCGCATACATCGCATAACCTTAGGACCTACCCAGTCATTTATCTCCAGTATCCCCATGTATTGATCTATTGGCTGCCGAATTGTACAAATAATATATATAACCAGAAGGTAACTAACCATTCTCAACAAGATGGAAAAAAGAAAAAAAAAAAAAGGTTTTAAGATGCTGTTATGTGATCCTCTATTGGTATCACTCCTTCAGAACTCTGAAAACTGTCTAAATTCCGTGGCTATTGAAAACACGGGGTGTGCTATTGGTAATCTTTACCAGTTGCACGTAACAATATAAAGAGTAACAAGTGTGAGGGTCTGTGCCCCAACTTCTACAATGTTGACATGAATATTGGTCGGGAAGTTCCATAGTGAAGAAAGTGTGATGTCAGTCATGAAATGAAGATATCAACATACTTTTAACCACTTCCCTTCCACTATGCAGTCGCGAAATATACACATAAGTCTCCCGTGACAAACATAAGAAAATAAAATAAAAATAATACGTTTCATCCTAATTGCTCATAGACAACAAGAGGAGAGGGGAGGGTAGTAGGGTTAAAAAAGAAAGGGATAGGTCAGAGAGATGAATAGTATAGTAAGCAAGAGTGAAGTCGCAGAATTGCCAACCAGTACTCAATTGAGAGTCCCCTTCAGAACTAGAGAAACCTGAGAGTCATGTGAGGAGCTGGAACGGTGGTCGTCGTAAAGACTGACAGTTCATCTTTTCGGACTTCTCGATGCACGATGCCTGCCATCTAGCCACGCAGTTGCCTCGGCCGGTGAGTTGAAGAATCTGCTGGCTTCCCCGTCCACGACACGCAATCTGGCTGGATACACCATCGAATATGGTAAACTTAGGTCACTTAGGCATTTTTTCACCACGACAAAGGTCGCGCGTCTCTTCTGGAGCTCCGCTGAGAAGTCAGGGAAGAGCATGACTGTAGAATTCTCATACCGCAGTTCTTGCTTGCGACGTGCCATTTGCAGAGTTAGATCTCTATCAGTGGAGTTCAAAAGCCTGGCCAGCAGCGGCCGCGGAGGGTCTCCAGGCGGCAGAGGCTTAGCAGGGACGTGGTGCGCTCTTTCAACAATAAAGGCGCTAGAGACTCGGCATCCGGGAAAGTGTTGCGCAACCACTTGGTGACAAACGCGCATGGATCAGTGCCTTCAGCTCTCTCTGGCATCCCGATAATTCTCAGATTATTGCGGCGTGTGCGATTTTCGTAATCGTCGCACTTCTGCTGCCAGTAGTCAACTTTCTTCTCCAGCTCTCGCAGCTGATCAGGAATAGGTGCTACTCGATCCTCTATAGTCGAGACTCTGGTCTCAGTCTCTGTGATCCTCTCCCTCATGTTCTGCATATCATGTCTCAGGAGACTTATATCCATTTTTACCTCCTCCAGTTTGCCAACCATCGAGGACTTACAGGTTGCAATAGCTTGGACCAGCTGGTTCGTGACCTGTTTGAGCGATGGTTCAGGCTCTGAGATAGCTTCCTCCTGAGAGCCCTGCGAGTCACTCGGAGCAGTAGGAGTTGCAGCGTGCAGGCTGGCGCCATCTTGGTTTCCTGCGCGGGCAAATTCTTTGAGCCTTTCTGCTGCCGCTGAAGATTTATTTCGCGACATAGTCGGGTTCCGGGATCCTCCCGTTCTCCTGCTTTCTCTCTAGGTAATTTTTGAGAAGTTAGGGTTCACAGCACGGAGCTCTGCTAGATGCGTCTTCTCATACCGACTTCCGGCCACGCCCCCTTCAGTCATCTTGTTTACAATTAAATCAAAGAGGCACTTGTAAGTCAGACAAATATAACATAACATTTATAATGAAATAACCACAAATGTCTTTTCTGTGCTCACATCATTATCAGTTTTATTCAACCCCCAAGTGACATTCAATCTTAGTACTTAGTACAACATCCTTTTCCAGTTATAACAGCTTTTAAACGTGAAGCATAGCTTGACACAAGTGTCTTGCAGCAATCTACGGGTATCTTCGCCCATTCTTCATGGGCAAAAGCCTCCAGTTCAGTCACATTCTTAGACTTGCGCGCTGCAACTGCTTTCTTTAAGTCCCACCAGAGGTTCTCAATCGGATTTAAGTCTGGTGACTGCGATGGCCACTTCAAAATGTTCCAGCCTTTAATCTGCAACCATGCTCTAGTGGACTTGGAGGTATGCTTGGGATCATTGTCCTGTTGAAAGGTCTAACGCCTCCCAAGCCTCAGGTTTGTGACGGACTGCATCACATTTTCATCCAATATCTCCTGGTACTGAAGAGAATTCATGGTACCTTGCACACGCTGAAGCTTCCCTGTACCTGTAGAAGCAAAACAGCCCCAAAGCATGATTGACCCCCGCCATGCTTCACAGTAGGCAAGGTGTTCTTTTCTTCATAGGCCTTGTTCTTCCTCCTCCAAACATAACGTTGATCCATGGGCCCAAACAGTTCTAATTTTGTTTCATCAGTCCACAGAACACTATCCCAAAACTTTTGTGGTTTGTCCACATGACTTTTGGCATACTGCAGTCGACTCTTCTTATTCTTTGGAGACAGCAAGGGGTGCGCCTGGGAGTTCTGGCATGGAGGCCTTCATTACGCAGTGTGCGCCTTATTGTCTGAGCTGAAACTTCAGTACCCGCATCTGACAAATCTTTTTTCAGTTCCTCAGCAGTCACATGGGGACTTTTCTCCACTTTGTGCTTCAGGTAGAGCACAGCAGTCGAAGTCAGCATCTTCTTTCTGCCACGACCAGGTAGCATTTCAACAGTGCCCTTTGCCTTGAATTTGCGAATGATGCTTCCTATGGTGTCTCTTGGTATGTTTAACATCTTTGCAATCTTCTTATAGCCATTGCCCTTCCTGTGAAGAGAAATCACCTCTTCTCTTGTCTTCCTGGACCATTCTCTTGACTTCACCATGTTTGTAAACACACCAGTAAATGTCTAGAAGGAGCTGAGTATCACAGTCATTTTACATCTGCCTAATTGGTGCTTATTATGCTTGATTGCTGCTCCTTGACATCCAGAGGTGTTTTCAATACCTGATCGAAAACACTTGAATGAACCTCTGTTCTTAAGAGTGGTAGTCCTTAAGGGGTTGAATAATTGTGTCAATGAAGAAATCACAAAAAAACATATAAGGCTACATTCACACGACCGTATTTTTCATTCCGCATCCGATCCGCATCTGTTTCCATTTTTTGCGGAATAGATACGGTCCCATTCATCTCTATGGCCTTTTAAAATTTGCGGACAACTTTCCGTAAGTTGTCCGCATCCGTGTGTCCGCATATTTCATCCGCAAAAATATGAAGCATGTCCTATAATTGTCCGCAAAAATCGGTCCGCAGCCCCATAGAAGTCAATGGGTCCGCAAAAAACGGATAACATACGGAAAGGTTTCCGTATGTTATCCGTATTTTGCGGATCCGTTTCCGTATTATTATTAGAATATTTTATTATCTCTCTTTTTTTTCCCTCCCTCCAGTTCAGTATTTTGCGGATCCGCAAAAAACGGAAGACATACAGAAGCCTTCTTCCGCAAAATGCGGACATACTGCTTCCGTTTTTTGCGTCCGTAAAATACGGATGAAAAAAATACGGTCATGTGAATGTAGCCTTAGGCTACAAAAAAAACACTTAATACTGTATTACAAAAACAATTGATGTCATTTTAGTTGCATTTCGTTCTTTTTTTCTGAACACAATTGAAAATGTACACTAAATTCCCTAAAACCCTTTACAGCATTGGGGGTTGAATAATTTTGAACACAACTGTAGTTTTTTATGAATACGGAGTTTTAAAAATACCCTTTTCTGATGGAAGTGACCCTTTAAAAACCTGTTAATTATTCTTGATGTATAAATTAGATTATGTCAGGATTTTGGCATCTCTTATACATTTCCCATCAGTATTAAGGAATTATCTGTTGGAAATCTGTTTCCATTTAAGAATGAAGAGTATTCATTTTATGGCTATTTTGTTCCTGGATGGTTCTTGAAATTATAGCAGTTCCCACAGAGTGACATCTGTTTCTGATTCCTGTGCCAGTATGCCAGTTTCTGCTTTGAAATAAAGTAGCAAATCAACAATTCGTGATTATACTTTATTTATTCTCTAATATTAAGTCCATAAAAATGAAATAAAAATCCCTGAAATAAAAATACATAACATGTTAGTGATATTGACTCTTAGTTGGCGTTTTTCATGGATGTGATTGTTAATACATATCAATTTTGTAGAAATGCGTACTGCTTTATTAATGGACAGTGACCATGCATGATGTACAATTTACAAGTTATTTAAACTACCATATTTTTCACCACACAAGAAGAACTGCCCCCCTCCCCACACTGCGTCTTATGGGACGAATAGTAATGAGCGTTTCAATTATGGAAGTGCTCATTAGTACCAGAGAACTGGGAAGCGGTGAATGCAGTGCTCCCTGGGCTCTGTATTCACCGCTTTCTGGTCCTCTGCAGTTGGCTGTGCTGTGGCTACGCACAGCGTGAGGGCGCCTTGTGACCTCGCGCTGTGCGCATCGGGTCACAGTATAGCCAGCAGGAAGAAGAAAAGAGTGCTGGAGGTGAGGAGTGGCGGCGTCCGGAGCAGGAGGGGTAAGTGGAATTTTTTATTTTATTTGCTCTGAGGCTGAGGGCTGATATATGGCATGGGGGCTGATCTGAGGCTGGGGGCTGATATGTGGCATGGGAGCTAATCTGAGGCTGGGGGCTAATATGAGGCATGGGGGGGCAGATATGAGGTTTGGGGTCTCATCTGAGGTCTGAATGGGAAGTCTTACCTGGGGTCTGATTGAGAGTCTTATTAACATTGGGGATCTGATTGGGGCTGTAAGCTGAGGTCTGATTAATGTCGGGGTCTGATTTCTGGTCTCATCTGAGATCGAATGAAAAATATTTTTTCTTATTGTCCTTCTCTAAAACCTAGGTGTGTCTTATTGGCCTGTGTGTCTTATAGGGTAAAAAAAACTGTATATGGCAGCTATGTGTGGCATCATTTAATAATATAATGCAATTTTTAATGCCGAGTGCCACTGTAACAAACTCTGCTGGGTGCCATATTTGGAACATATTCATCCCTGAAAGTCCCAGGGGCTTAGCTTCATACTATGACTATAGTTTAATTTTGAAAATTGCTAAAAAGCATCAGGGAGTATTCCCATCTTGGCCAAGGAAACAGCCAAGTGGGCTGTGCTATGCTGTAAATACCATAGATGTGAATAGGAGCAATGACAACAGTATAGCATAGCGAGCTACAGTGTTCCATAACTCATAAGCAGTGGACAAAATGTAGCTGGCTGTGCTACACAATTTTCATAGTTTCCATTCACTTCTATGGGAGCAGAAACAGCTGGCTAGGCTTGTTCTGTAAACTAGCCAATTCTGGCCACTGCATACAATGGGTATTTAAATTTCAGCCATAAATAACCGAGATGAGAATACCCTTTTAATTCCAAAATCCATACCTTATTAAGGGGTTGTACTAGAGGTTGTTTTTTAAAAATGAACAAATCAATTCTAAAGGACGTGAGTTTGTTACAAATTTTCCAAAAGCTTGAGATGCCAGCAAATCTGAAACTTTTGTGATTCATTTTTAATAAATCGCTCAAAATCGTATCCTCCATTTTACAGATCAGAAGACAGCACTGCAGAGCAGGTAAGATGATGAAAGAGGATCACATGACCCTAGGCGGTGTACTGGCAGGCTTACCCATAATGCCTTCCACCCAGCCTCAGCCAATCAGGCGGGCGATATTGACACAACATCAAACATGTTCCTTCTACCCAACAAGGGATAATTTTTGGACTGCTTTTCAAAACAAGCCATTGCTTCTTCCAATACCACCATGTGTGTATCGCCAGGCTAATGCCACCACAATTAAACAGTAAAATTGAGTAATTTTTGTATATTTTTTTTCTAGGAGACCTCAGAGTGTCATACAGTACACAACCTTTCAAGGCAATTGAGGCACTTATGATTTGGGTCAAATTTATTTGAACGCGAGTTGAGTCCTAAGGCCAATTTATCGTAAGTAGACCCAAAACTGTTTTGGGGAAATTTGCTCCTCTCTAGTTGTTTTCACAAAAAATATTGATGCTTTCTGTATTGCCTTAATATTTTCCTAAATCGGAATGGTGTATATATATGATTACAGATTTAGAATTTCACAGTTTAATTGGGAGATAAAATCCTGAAAATATTGCAAAAGCATGAATGCAACCAGCTAAAGAAAGGTGATACTTTCAATTATCCCTTAGCAGTGCACTCTGTGTGCATTACAGCTTTCTCTACACATTGGGCTACCCTGTGAATTCCACCAGCTTTTTATCTTGTTGTAAGGCTTCCCTATGCTCCTACATTACAAGGTTTCATTTACGCTTATCACTCAGATTCATTGTCAGGATACCCGTTCTCACAGTTCCTGAGAGGGAAGGAAGCCATGGTCAGGCACGAAATACTATACCTAGTACACAGGATATCTTACTGCTCTTTATCTTTAAGTGTAATTCCACATGTGTATAAATAACAGGTTAACTTATCTAATACACTATCATTACAGAAAGGGTTCAGTTTATGATCACAGTGCCATGAGCAGTGCAATTTCCAATTTCTACAGTTGCCCTATCAAATCTATCTATAAGCTATCTGCATTAGAGATGAGCAAATCGATTCTAAACCAATCGGATTTGTTAGGGCTGTATTACACCAACAGATTATCTGACAGATTTTCTGACCAATCATTTTTTAGATGGCCAATTACGAACACAGATCTTTTGTTATACACACCAACTATTCATTTGATTGGACAGATATTGGTCAGATAATCTGTTGGTGTAATACAGCCCTTAGGAATTTCACAAAAAATGATCTGCCAGACAAATCTGAATAATTTTGATTAGTTTCAGACGAATCGCGTAGAAAATCGTGCCTAGCACCGTTTTGGTGGGGAAAACCATGAAGGAGGAAGAGGATGGAGGATTATATGACACTGGGAGGAAGTGTGTGTGGCTCAGAGGCTGACCGACATCCTGATCAGGAAGGTCCTTTGCTGACAATATCATAGAACAGAATTCTGTGTTCAGCATATGACCTGGAAGGGTGTCATGTGGCAATGTGTGACAAAAAGATATTACACACACAAGCCACTAATTATTTTTTTGATAGGGACACTATAGGTAGAGAATAGGAAGACATAATTGGGTAGATTTTAGAGAATTTGATCAGGAAAGCTTTGAGGGAGTGAGGGACTGGTCACCCAGTTGTGTGTTTAATACAGCTGCTGGCAGCTAGTTCTGCATTACAAAACCCCCTGCAAGAAAAAGAAACAAATTTTTTATGTATATGAACAGACAGACAGTATTAAAAAAAAACAACAACAGTAAATAGGCTTATTGCCAGCAGCACAGCACACAACAGCATTCTGCTGAAAATGCTGAGCAATTGCACTTTTTTTTTTTCTTCACAAGAACCGTTTTAGTGCATTATACCTATGTTATTAAACATGTTCCATATTACTGCAAGATAAGTTATAAGACAAGTTCAGTTACAGCAAAATAATTTTGCAGCAATAACGCCATTTTTATACCCGTTTTATTGAATGCATAGGTCAAAGACATTTTACTGCAAATATTTCATTTATATGAACACATTGCTGCAACAGACTGTGTAGTTCAAAGATTTTACTATAAATATTGCATTCTTATATCTGAGTTAATGAACGCATAGTTCAAAGACATTTTTCCATAAAAATTGCATTGTTATATCCATAATATTAAACACATAGTTCAAAAACCTTTTATGTCAAAAATTGCATTATTACTAAATTGCCAATACCAGTGTGCAGTGTGTTTTCAGAAGGGAAGGAACATTTAACTGTGCCTTTGACTTTTCATTTATAGGAAACCCATCACGTTTTATTTATAGGACTTATAATAAAATGTTTGGTTAACGGAAGAGTGCACAATTAAAAGACCCATGCCTCATCATATGAGAGTCAGAATGTGGTTAGTAGTAGCAGTAGCATTACCAGCCACCCACCCAGTAGTAGTTGTAGTAGTAGGCCATAGTTCTCCCTGGCTTCCAATAGGTGCCACATTATTATTGAGATCAAAGAGAATTAGATTATGGACTGGATGGCTCACTTCTGCTCAGTCACAGCAATATGATATGCATGTCACCTCTAAGTCTTGGCATCGTGCTTTGGAGCCAGGGGTCACAGTATTCCTCCTGCTCCTCCTCCTTGCAATCCCAGAGAAGCCTTTCAGTTTCATGTTTTCACTGTCCGCTTCTAGTGGGACTCCTTTTTTTCCTAAGAAGAGGGAACAAAACCCCATGTGCTATCTGAGACAATGGGGGCATATTACTAGGATATGTCCCACCCACACCTATCTCCTAAACAGAGTCCCGAAAGTAGTGGAGGGTGCACTGCGCATGCGCAGCCACCCGCCATTCATTTGTAGCATGGAGTCAGCTGCATAATAGTATGTAGATGAGTATCCTGTCCGCAGGGGAAGGCAGGGCAGCAGCAGACATAGACAGATGACCTAACACTGCATTGGAGTTACCTGCTCCGTCCAATACACAATGGATATAGTACCAGTTCTAGAACTAAACTTAGCTAGTAAGAGGAAGAACTAAAAAAAGAAATGTCTTAAAAGTAAAAAAAACTCCCATTTAGAGCGACACCTTCTCAGTGAAATAATGAATAGAATAAGTCTATGTGAAATTGTAGAGCCATTCATTGTCTGCAGAGACTGCGATGGAATATTCAGTCTACTGGCCAGAGAGGAATGAAGACTCGAAAAATGAGATAAAATGAAGAAGAAGTGAAATGGTATTATTAATTTATTCTTTGCGGAGGGTTGTGTAAGACCCAAGCTGATCCCTACATTCTCGCGTAGGGCCTTGAGTTTCCCTGCTTCACTTTCAATATGAGACAGTCCATCCTTTCTAAAATATGGCAATGAGTTCTTCTGACAAACTATGCAATCACAGAGAGTGAGCAGCGTTAAAAATCAACCTTTATTGACATCTTAAAAAGGAAAAATCAATAAATCTATAGCGCACAGTACCTCTAGCTAATACTGATACAATGCAGCATTGAGGTTCGCTATACAGGCAGCAGAGCTACTGAGGTTGATTCCATAATAAGTTTGCAGCATAAATCCATATTGTCTGACGTGTTGTCAGACTTCTGACAGACTACAAGCAGAGGACAGCAAGGTATAATGCGTCTTCCTAGGTAGACACTTGAAAGGTATTGTTGATTAAAATTAATTGAATTCGATCCGAATTTCAGGAAAACTTTGATTCGTCACAAATCCAAATTTCCTTGCGATTCACGGTAACGAATCGTTTTTTCCCCCCAAAATGGTAGCTATATGTGTTACAAAAGGAGCTGTCAAAAATTTAAGGTGAAAGCTGATTGGTTTCTGTGGGCAACTAAGCCAGTTCTACTTTACACCAGTTTGATAAATGACCCCATAATATGTCCTTTACAGCCTACTGGGTAAATGTGGTTCACCAGCAACTTGGTTAGGTAATGGCAATGCCGCCTCCACATTGTAATCGTGGGATTTCTGCACCAATGTCCTACTCTACCTCCTGATCCTCCACCTTGTCCTCAACCTCCATTGTAGGCACAGTTCAGAGTGCTCCTCCAGCATACCACCTATGCAAAGTAAGGCGTTGTCACGTAGTTCTGCACCTGGCCAGCCTCGTAAAATAAGTCACACCGGGGAGGAACTGCTCCGCGTCATCAACCATGAAGTCGAACCCCTCGATCTTCACATTACTCCTGATGGTGGGGATAGACTTTCCGACGGGAACACCAGGTGGCTACTTCCTGAGGAGGATTGGTACATGAAGCAGCTGGTCCAGGCGGACCAGTAGGTACCCGAGCAAGGTACCAGAGGTACAGGTGTTGTCAGCAGGCTGAGTCATAACCAGGAGCAACAGTGCAGGACCAAAGGATAAGGCAGAGGCGAAGTCAAACAGGCAATAGGTCAGTTCAGGCGGCACAGGTACAGGTCAGGCAATCTGGGAGAGTCAAGGCAAGCAGGCAGGGATCAAACGTAGCAGAGTCCATGAATACGAGTCAAGGACACAAGCAGATTGCCACAGAGGGAAACACCACACCGAGCATAGGGGGAACAGGGAATCAGGCCTGAGAACTAGGGAAGGAAATGGACACCTCCTAGTTAAAACCCTAACCAAAATCCTGACTGACTACCAGTATGAATAGACCCCAAAGGTAGGTGAGTTTATACGCTGGAATACCTAGAGTCCTATATAGCCCTGTAGGAACCTGGTACTAATGGTAAGGGCGAGACTACCTGTTCCTCCAAAAGGAAGGATAAACAGGAGTCTACTTCAGGCCTAATACAAACAATAAGGAAATGCAACACACACAACCCAAACAAAAGGGAAAGGAAAGACCTAACTTCAAAGGAGCAATGGAAGCACCAGGAACTCAGCCAAGATCCAACCACAATCTATCCAAAGGTCCAAACAGAAGCTATAAACCGCACAGCATTGTGGGAGAAGCAACTATAAATAGAGAAGGTTAAATGACCCTAATAGCCACACCTGGGGAAATAAGGGTGTGGCAAGCACCAGAAACAACACAGACATAATTTGATCCAAACGGAAAACATGTCAGATCAAACCACGTGTTGCCAGTCTCACCGATCTCCTGCCACCTGTCGCGGGAATGTCCGTGACACAGATATCAGGAACCTTAGCAGGGACCTTGACACTGAGGCATCTGGGAAGGGGGCTGAGCCACTTATATATGTGCAGGAGGGCTAGGATTTGTCAGCGAGGTCACATGATCCAACCCATAAAGCACAGGAAGTGACGTGCGCCGGCCCTTAAGGAAATGCTGCAGGAAACAAGCAGCAAGCATGCTGTGGCCAGAGCTGAAAGGAAACACTGGCAACAGATCACCGCTGAACATGGCGGCTTGGACCGCGGCGGTAAGCAGGGGAACAGCAGCCCACAGCATCCGCTGTTACAACGGGAAGAACATTCTGTCTGAAGAAATGGCGCCTATATCTCATGGCCACCTGAGCCCTGTGGAGGCTGGACTGGCACAGGAGGAGGAGAAGGACATAAACGCCCAGCAATTCTAAACAGACCTAGGTGGTTTATCTACCCAAGCGACTGGAGAGGAGCTGGAGGGTGATGACAAAGAAGACGCAGATAACCTAGACAGACTGTGGCAGTATGCAGCGGAAATGTAGGCAGGGAGTCCATCCGAGTCCCTTGCGCAGATGCGTTCTGAGTTCAAATACACACAAAGCAGTCCGGGTCTGTGCTCTCCTCCAGCACACAGGCAGACAAAGTCCGTAGAAGGCTGTTTCAATGATCACATACAAACACCTCTGGTCCTCAAGTCACGATACCAACCGATGCTGTGCAGACAAACCAATACCTTTAAGCAAGCACAGATATGGCGCAACACCCCGGGATATTATGACAAACATGCACTTTATTTTACTTACAAAATGTTGTCTTGTTCCACAGCGTATAAAAAGAGCATATAAAACTCTTGCCCGACCCAGGTTTCGCCGTCTGCTTCATCAGGGGCTCCTAATCACTAATATCTGCTGTTATTTATAGCCCTCCTATTTCCTTCTGTTTCGGGATACGCATCACCGCTACTATTTACCGCTACTATTTTATTTACAATTCAATAAAAGGAATATTAAATAAAAACAGTAATTATAAATACCTGTTTACCTGATACAATACAAATCTACCAATATTAAATATAAAAAATCATTAAAAAGTTTTAAAATAAACTGGAATGAATAAAACATTATATCAGCACATTTTCAGTTGTTCTTCCAATTATACATAAAGTTCTTCAAAAAAACACTCTCTGTAATCCATTTTATTTGCAAACAAAGTTTCACATTAACCCTCTCATGGAGACCTGGAAAGCACTACCTTATTCACTCCCCTAGACTTCCCTACCGTAACTCCTAAAAAACTTTTCCCCAAGATCAGTGTCCCTAATCCTTCCACCCAAGTTAGATCATACTAATGGACTCTATATTCATACCTGTAGGTTGCAGTGTGCCCATCTCAAATATCCACTGGACTTCTCTCTTGTCGATCCGCTTATTCGGGTCGCCTCTCCTACAGTGTTTTTTTACTAATTCTATGGCCAAAAATCTTAAACCTGCCGGATTTTTTTGGTGAACATTCTTAAAATGGGCTGAGACACTGTGTGTCTCAAGGCCCTTTTGTATGTTTCGGATATGTTCCGCTACCCAGGTTTTCAATTTTCAGTTTTTCAGACATATTGAAAACCGCAAGGGCATTGAAGAACATATACAACCCCCATAGTTTCGCAAGATAAATTTCCTCTTACTTTCAATTCCTTATGCTTAGTGATCGCAACCACTGTATTTGTGTTTCGTATCTTCTTATCCTCCCTGGTTCTGTTTTTGCACCCAATGCAGAAGCCGCACCAGGTGAAGCGATCTCCCACACTAGTATGCGGTTTCTGTTCCTTAATACAACCCCATACAATTTTGGTTTTTACTGTGGGCGCTTTTCTGAAAATGAATGGGGGCCTTTCTGGGATCTGGTTACCGATTACAGAATCACTTTTTAGAATATTCCAATTGCTCTGTATAACTTTTTTTATTTGCGGGCACATCACTGAATAGGTAGTCATAAAGGCAAACCTATATTTCTCTTCATTTTAAACGGGATTATTCCTTTTCACAATATTTTTATTGTCTCTAATCTCCTCTCTCTGTTTCTCCATCTCCTCCTTATATTCTTTCTCCTTAAGCCGATTAAGTATGATGTTACTCTGCTCATCATAGTCACATATTTCTTTTGCTTAATCCGTTGGAATTGACCCTTGGGAACGTTCTGAATCCATGGGCTGTAATGCCAACTATTACTCTCTATATAGCCATTTCTATCTGTCGGTTTGAAAAAAGTTTTTCTCTGTATTTTGCCCTGGTTCACCATTATCTCTAAATCTAGGAAATAGACCCTCTCTTTACTGATACTTTCCGTAAATTTAATATTCCAGCTATTGTTATTAATATAAGCAAGGAATTCCCTGGGAGCAGATTCCTCCCCTTGCCAGATACAACAGGCAATCGTCTATGTACCTTTTCCATAGACGTAAATTGCCATTTCACATTATTTTTTGCAGTAAAGGGTCATTCTGAGTTGCTTATGTAGTGACAGCCACATTGTCACCATTCAGCAGAGAGATGATTACTCACTCTCCACTATGTTAGACCCTCACTACTGGTCCAAAATGGGGGCGTTTTTTACACCTTCTGAGAGGGATGAAACTCTCAACTACTATAGAAACATCCTTTGTAGTAGGTTGGTCACTGCCTATGCGGTCCATTGCCAATCCTTACGAAGTTCTAACCGGGCAGTTCATGCTTCGATCCTCTCCTTTGCCCTGCGCTAGATCATGCAGGGCAAGAGCTGAACTCGGACATACCTCCATTTTCACCCAGGCAGCCCCCCTGACAGGAGCATTTCCGGTGACGAACCAGGCTCTCAGTGGGCCTGCCAAGAAGCCCGGTGATGTCACCGGCACTGATGTGCAGGCTTTAGCGCTGCCCTAGCCAGTAAAATAGCTAGGGCAGTGCTAAAGCACGCCCATCAGAGCCGGCGACATTGCCGAACACACTGCTCCGATGCTCAAGTCAGGGGGGCTGCCTAGGTGAAAATAGAGGTATGTCCGGGTTCAGCTCTGAACCCGGACAACCCCTTTAAGTCTTGAGTCTCTGATGAGCACTTTTCTTCACTGCCTACTGAAGAAACCACACAGCAGCAGTACATGGAGCAGAACCCGAACCAGCAGCTGGTGGCATACTTGGACTGCAACCTGTCACCCCAGATTCAAGATCCCCTGGACTACTGGGCAGCTAAACTTAGATTGTTGCCACAAGTGGCCAAGTTTGCCGTAGTCAAGCTTTCCTGCCTGGCCAGTAGTGTGGCATCAGAGCGGGTGCTTAGTGTGCTGCCACACCAGAACATTGTGACAAATGGCCTGTTACTTCTGCCTACATGCTACTGCCACTATTCTGATGCTGCCACCCACCTGATACCACACACCTGCTGCCTCTACTGCCATCTGCCCCTACTGTGATCTGCCACCATCTTGTGCTGTTACTGTCACTGTTGTTAGCCTCCCTCCCCACTTTGTTTCGGGGCCAATACTGTGACTCTGGATGCTGTTGCCCAACTCACTACTCTGACCCTGGGCCACTGTTGTTAATCTTCATGCTGTTGCCACCCTCACCAGTCTGTTACTGGGCCACTAGTGTCCCTGTTTGGCCGTGTCGACATCGCCATTTATTTTTCCATTCTTCTGGACGTCAGAAGAACAGAAAAATAACAACAACAAAAAATGGGTCCTGTCATTTGAGTGTCCACAAGGCCGCTGTCACACAGTCAGTATTTTGTATCAGGATTTGATCGTGATTTGGAAGCCAAAAGTAGGTGTGGGTCTAAAACATTGAAGATATGCAAATATTTCCATCACATGCTATCTCTGTTTTGTACCAACTCCTATTTTTACCTTGCCAATACTGATCAAATGCTGACCAAATACTGACGGTGCTAAACAGATACTCAAACTACAGGATCCGCTTTTTTTGGGCTGTTCTTCTGATGGATCAGAAGAGCGGAAAAAATAAAAAATAAATCCACACCGATAAATTAGACCTGACGCTAACATTGACGTGTAAGTCAGAGTTTACACTTCTGTTATTTGGTCAATTATTTCCATCACTTATTGAGGTAAATTGAGGAGCCAAGCCTTCTCTCGGTTTAGAATAGATCTGCACCTGTTCTATGGGTTTGACCCTCACCCTCTGTGCTGACAATAATTGACCAAATAAGTGAAGTGGGAACTAAGCCTAATAGTGATTCATTCTACATCTTTTTTACCTGTAACACTAACTATGTAGTGTATGCTATTATATGCCCATGTGGTTTATACTATATAGGGAAGCGAGCATGCACGCTCACTTAGAACTAAGGTGGGGACACCCGAGATTGATCGACCACATGTGCGAGCAAAATGCAGGAGATATTGGCCAAATGCGGTTCTGTGGTTTGTTCTGTTTACAACAGGTAACAAAAAGGGAAAAATAGAGAAAAAATTGCAAAAGGAGGCAGAAATTACCATAAAAACCGGGGTGTTGAGCCCTCTAGAGTTAAACGACAGGAATGAACTTAGTGTATTTTTATGAAATATCTTCTAAGGGAGCACAATAGTGTAAGGTTAGGGTGAAATTACCTTTCTCTCAGGTACACATTTTTATCTTTGTTTTTAGTGCTATAATTTGTATAATGCGCTGTATAATGTGGTTAAGAAGGTGCCTTTAAGGGGCGTGCCACAGTTTGTGTGGGAAGGTCAGACGAAGTGCAGGTATGCACGAAACGACCATCGCCTAGATGTTCATGTCCATGTTTATTTAACCGGCAGAAAGCAATAAAGTAAGAAATTTTTTTACTCCCGGGTGAGTGCTGTGTTATGCTCTACTACACGTTATTCTACATCTAACACAAGGGATTCAAACACGTGTTTGCACTGCCATAACATGGATTAAAAGAACCTTTTTTTTCTTCACTGCTTTATTGGCACTATCTATATATTCTTATTTTATTCTTATTTTATTCCACTAAAGAGTCATTGGGACACCTTCAGGGGCGTGCAGCGTTTTTGTTTTTTTGCTGTACTGAAGGATGCTATATGTTTTTTTTTTTTTTTGTTTAGCTAGGGGTTAGCTAGGAATGTTGGTGGCCTACACGATGATGCTCGCATCTTTATATGGGACCTGCCTGTCATTCAGACACACAATAACTGTTTTGCTACCAGAAAGGAGTAGCTATGCATGTTGCTGCACTGCACAGTGATGTACACCAGGATACATTCTCCCTAAAGTTTAACTGCAGGCCGGGATAGACCTGATTTAACACGCTTTGTGACAAATTAATTTGGATCGAAGCAAACTTTTTGGAAAAATGCTGCGAAGCGACTGAATCGAATTTTTGAAAACTTTGCTCATGTCTATTGAAAGGAGTACTAACTGTGGTACCCGGCGGTCTTGATCCTCTTTAGATCTCTCCCACCCCAGGTTAAAGAGATATCAATTCATCAAAGGATGGTGCTGAAGACCAGGTCTAGGCCATCATGGACAAAAGGTGCTGATGCAGCAGGGCAGAAGGACAAATAATGTAGCAGAATCAGTGACGTAGCAAAGGCCAAGATGCCGTGCTGAAAATCCTCTATGATATGACACTGAAGGCTGGACAAAACAGTACAGCGAGAGTAAACTGTGCCAGTTCCAACCATTATTCCAATCTGCCTGCCCAGAAGTCCATGTGATCGGAGAGCACGGTATGTGCTGGAGAAAGTCCACAACCCAGGTAGGACTGATCCTGGTTATTTAAGTGGTATGTCTCAGTTTGCTGATTTACATTAGCTTGGCTTGGCACTTAACAAAACTGATCCATCATGTTCATGAGATTAAACTTGCAGCTTAGTTCCCTAAGGGCAGCAGAATCCACTAAGTGGTACAGCAGTGATTGCACCTCCAGCAATTTGGCTAGGTGGAAGTTAACTTTGCACAATATCAGATTGCTGGACACAGAGTTGTTTCCTGGCCATACATCCCATTATTGATGGCTGATGATGGAGAGGAGTAGGAGTAATAGTCTGATTGGGAGAAGCAGTAACCAATAATGATGATGACAAGGACACTGTATTGCTTGTGGATGCGGTCTGGCTTCTGCAAGAGACCAGCAGAAGTCTTGTTCGGATTGCTGGCCAGTTCTGTTTTTCCACTGGATCTGATGATGCCGCTTCATGTGCTGCAATAGAGCCACTGTACCTATGTTTGTGCTTGAATGTCCAGTTTATTTTAATCCTGTAGAACTTGCACATGGCAGTGTTTCTGTCTGCCAGCACTGTGGAGAAAATCTGCCAGACGGCAGTTACTCACACAGAGCTAGCGGCAGCTGAGCTTGGCCTAGATATGACACATTTTGAGCTAGTGCCCACAGTATCAGCAGCATCACCAGTTCCCAAGCTAACCATAATAAAAGCAGATATGGCCCTGACAGTTTTTTTTTTGGAGGTTTTTGCCAAATATTGCCTCTGCTCTTTATTGCTGCCACTGCCCTCCTCCTCTGCTGTACATGTTTCTTAGCACCCCACGCCATCTCCCAGGTTCGGTCCAACAAACAATCATCATCATAGTCCTCCCTGTCACTTTTATCAGACTATACTTGCCCAAAGTGCCACTGTTACCACAGCTACCACTGCCATTACTGGTATTACAAGTGCAACTAAGCAACTATGCATGGGGTCCCCAGCTTTTGCCTGATATTATTCTTATGGCAGTCCAAACACTGAGTGTTCTCACACACATCTTGAGTATGTTCCATAGCACATGGGGTTTTGTTGCCTCTTAGGAAAAAAAAGAATGGGTAGTGAAGACAGAGATGATGGAATGAAACCGCTATATTAATACAGTTAGTACAGTACAATTCATTCACTAAAACTGCACACACAATTTGTGGGATAAAACGTATATTAATGCAGTTATTGCAGTACAGAACATTCACTAAAACTGCACGGTATCTTGACGCCATACAATGCATGGAATTAAACTGCTATATTAATGCAGTTATTACAGTACTATGTATTCACTAAAACTACATGGTATCTTGATGTATTACAATGCGATAAATGAAACTTGAGTATTGTAAAATGGCATGAGTGCCGTTTTGCAAGATTCATCAAAACTTCAGATTTGTTTAGTAGCAGAATATTTGTGAAATTGGTAACACATCTAATTTGTTTAAAATGAATTGACTTGTCTCCAACTTGTATGTACAGTGAGTATCCTACTGTTCAAGCACCAGGCGCATTTGTATTCTGCCATGGCATTCTTATTTTAAGCAAAGCAGTTATATATTTATAATCTTATGTGCGTATTTGTTTCATCTACCAGCTGTCTGGGCAAAGGCTACATTACCTGTAGTGCTATGCATCTTTCTGCTGCATTTGTATTTTTTCTATTACTTGACTGATTCAAGATAAGGCTTGCATGTGTCCTTGGCCCTTTGTATTACCTTTCTATATGGTATCCATTTATGTTCCAGCTCAAATGTCTAATGTCAGCCCAGATATTCATAGGAATCTCTAGGTATTGACAGGGTCTATCTATTCTATCCATCCTTCCTTCCCCTCTCTTTAGTTCTTTACCTTCTTTCTGAAGATCTTTCTTGAATGTTGCCAATTTTAGCATAACTTACTCTGTAGAATTAAATATTTGTAAATAGCACCACCTAGTGGTACTTAAGCAATGGTGCATTACAAGGTTTTTTCCTACATATATTTGGAAAACACTATTTTTGTGAAGGGGTACAGTAAGTAGAAAGATTGGGGGAAGTATCATTAGTGTACATCAGAGGTAAGGAAGACAAATTTTGTCACAAGTGCAGCTTTACGCTACACTTTTGAAAAATCAGTGGGAAAGTGGATGTGGTTTCAAAACACAGCATGCTGTAGGTATAGTGTTCTATTCACGAATTTCTTGAAGGCTTTTCAATAGGAAATGAAAAATTCATGAAAAAAATGCATGTCAAAAATGTTTACATAAAAATGCTTGTGAAAGAAACATGTGAAGTTCATAGTGTAAGTTTCAATCTCCTTCATGGGAATTCATCATGAGGGTAACAGTTGAAGTCAGTTTTGCTTCAGTTTGCGCTGCCCCCCTAATTCCCCTTACAATAGTGCTGCCAACTAGTAGCCCCCTTTCAAGAGTGCTGCTCCTGTATTTTTAATAACATGAAATAGTAATACTCACCTACCCAAGTACCCCCGATGAATAGAGCATATCATCCCCAACTTCTGATTTCTTCTGCTCAGCAGGCGTGATGACATCACTGCATCGTGCCTGCCAGCTGGGAAACGCAGGTGAATGGTAGAACAGAGAGCTGATGGCTTCCTGCTTCACCATTGTGCCCAAGACACAAATACAGTTGAAACTGGGACAGCTACCCAAATCAAGGACAGTGCCACTGGATCCAGGATGGTTGGGAGGTATGATAAACCTGAACTGAAACTCATTAACATATATGACCATGCGCACCTTTCCCACCAAGATGGTTCAGAGGGACCCAGTTGTCAAAAAACAGCCACATTCTTCTGCAGGCAGAGCTCTCTCTTGTCTGCACATTGATATCAGTGCTGGACATGTGCGCACCTTCAACGTGAGAGAGGAGCAGCACACCACATAGCGATCATGGCATCCAGGCAGTTAGAAAGAGGGAATAGCCCCTTCCCATCCCCTGATTGCTCCCCCTGCAACACAATTGAGGGCTGCCAAGTGGTTGTCCTTGCAGCTTGGGGCCTAGTGGGGGTCCCTAGACCTGCCACCGTAGTACTTATAGTAAACCTCAGAAAAAAAAATGCACCAAACGGATATGCCACTGACTATACTAGCTTTTTTCCCCTGTGATTTTTATATTTATATATTTCATCCGCACAATGCTCCGGTTTGTGTGGGATGCCTTTGTGGTGCATGTGGTCCACGCCGACATCCTCCATTGTACGCATTTTTTTGCTGGGGATTGCCGTTTGATGCGGTCCACATGCGGTGGGACTGCTCCCCCAATAAGAAACACGCTACAGTGTTTGCGGTCTGAGCAGTTCCCCCATATCGGCCACTATATTTCTGTGATTTTTGTTCCATATGTATTAAATGTGCCTTCATCTGGCATTTAACATTCTTTTGCCCCTGGTAGCCTCCATCACACGGTCTGATATGGGTGTGGCTTACAATCTTGCTATGTTCACATTGCATTAGTTGTCCTGCTATGCAGTTGTGTGGAAGCTTCGCTGTGAGCAGTATTCCATCACCTTCAGACTGTGTTCACACCATAGTTAGCGTAGTTGTAGGACCCCATGCCATGCTGAGCGACTGTGACGTGGTGCATGAGGGGCTCCGATGTGTTCCTGACAGGAATATATTGGCAAAAGTCTCAGCTTTTAATATCTCCTTGTTTGACTAGCTAGTATAGTCAGTGGCATATCCGTTTGGTGCATTTTTTTCTGTGATTTATATATTTATATATTTCATCCGCACAATGCTCTGTTTTGTGTAGGATGCCTTTGTGGTGCATGTGGTCCGCGCCGGCATCCTCTATTGTACACATTTTTTGCTGGGGATGGTCGTTTGCTGTGGTCCAGATGTGGTGGGACTGCTCCCCGAATGAGAAACACGCAACAGTGTTTAGGGTCTGAGCAGTTCCCCCATATTGGCCACTATATTTCTGTGATCTTGTTCCTTATAGTAAACCTGTAGTAGATTTTACTACAAGTATTGCAGTGTATTGTTTGAATAATTGACCCATCCCCAAGCGGGAAGAAAAAAATATAAAATATAAAAATGTATCAAAAATATTAAAAGTAAAGGTAAAAAAACATTTCCCCAGTTGTTTTATTAAAAAAAACACAATAAAAAAATAAACATTACTGGTATAGCTGAGCCGAAAAAAGTTCAAAATATTAAAATATCATGATATTTGTCCCACATGGCATAGGAGAGAAAAAATCACAATACCAAATTTGACATTCTTGATCAACTGGTTTGCCAAAATATAGAATAAAAAAGCATCAAAATGCCGTGTACACTTGAGGAAAAATTATGAACCCCCCTATGCTAATAGTCAATTGTATATCCTTTTTGCAGCCTACAGTCATTTGCTGTAGTTTTCAATAAGTCTCTGACAATAAGTCTCCTAAGGAATCCCAGTCCACTCTTCTTTGGCAAATTTCTCAAGCTCCTCTAGATTTGATGGCCTTCTGGCATAAACCTTCTTCTTCAGTTAACCCCACAGATTTTCAATGTGATTCAAATCAGGGCTTTGTGTAGGCCACTCAATAACATCAACTTTGGTTTTCTGGAGGAAGTTCTTTAGGAGCGATGAATGTTTTGGGTTGTTGTCATGTTGGAAGAGAAAGCGATGATCCAGACCAAGTATTGCTGCTGACTGCTTAAGGTTTTCTTTCAAAATCTTCACATATCCTTCCTTCTGTAGGATTCCTTTTACCGTGACGAGATTCCCAGGTCCAGATGCACTGAAGCATTCCCACAGCATAATACTTCCACCACCGTGTTTCACTGTGGGGACGGTGTTCTTTTGGTTATAACCGTCTCTCTGTTTTCTCCAAATATAAGCAATGTCTTTATGGCCAAGGAGCTGTAGCTGTGTCTCATCTGACCAAAGGGCATGCTTCCAGTATGTATAATCTTTCTCCAGGTTGTCCTTGTATGTCCGTGTGCTATGCCGGTCTTCATAGGGCCCGAGCTTCTGGAGAAGACATGTAATTTATGATGAGGCGCATCATAAATTACCTGCCTCCTCCGGCTGTCCATGTGCAGGAATGAAATCTATGACAGCTTGGAGGTGCTGTAGATCTAAGTTATTATTCACACCAGTTTTTGAAGTAAATAATCATGAATTAGCTGGGGTCACCTCCCTCACCGTGCCCCCCTTTTTGTAGAATTGGTGAGGGTGGCCTAAAATGCAGATTGCAACTAGAAAAGTTGCAAATGCATTGAAAAGTCAAAAATTCAGTGTAGTGTAGAAGATTTAATTATACTAATACTAATTTCTCTCTACAAAGCCCTTCATTCTGCTCGAATGAACACTAACAAAACAGAAAATCCACCTTTCCCAAAGTATATTTAGACTCCAGGCCTCACACCATGCTTTACTGATTCCTAACTGGCAGAGGAGACAACTGCAAGAATAGTAGTGTCTACTAAAGGCCTAGTCATGGTGGCTAAACCTGCTTTATGGTTATGGAGTAAAACCTGCAAATCCTGTTACCCTAAATAATGCCTTGAACTAAAGAGTCTGCATGGTGTGGCCCACTAGTTCTGTTGATTGGCTGTGTGTCAGCCAATCATCACTGGCCTCAGCAGTCACATGTGCAGAAATACCACATGACCATTGAGACCATTGATTGGCTAAGTGGTCACACAAGTAATGGGCATGATATCATCACTGGCTTGACGAGGATTGGAAGCCCCATGGACCAGACCTGCAGTGCTGAAATGAAGAGAACATTAACGAGTGTGTAAAACAGTTTTCTTTGTTTGTAGGCCTGTCTGATTTTAAAAATTGTCAGACAATCCCTATAATGTTTTTATGTAAGTTATGAAATATAACGTTTTGTAATATTTAAAATTAACCTTATTTGTATTCTATATTGTTTTCCTGTTCTCAGTAAATAGCGCAAGCAACAGAAATACTGTATTTCTTCTGATTATATATATATTATATTATAATAATATAATTATTATAATTAACATATGAATCATTTCCAGAAAGCAGCAGGGTTCATGGAACTTTGTGTTGTGGTGCAACAAGGTAGGAACCCTAACTTGCTGCACCAAAAGGTCTGCTCCTTATTGCTGCCTGCGCCGACCCCATCTTTGATTGATAAGATTATGTTCTTGTGCCTGCACCACCACTTTGCCATTTTTGGCATGCCTACAATCTAATGTGTATGGGGAGCTCCTGAATCTTTTATGACAGATAATATCTGGAGAGAGTACAATCTGGTGCATTGAATTTTAACCCCAGAGCATTTTTGTTCTCCTTGGAGATAAGCTATCACTAGCGCTGCACCGAAAATTATTAAGAGGTGCTGTGCACCAGAATCTAAGATCTATTCCAGCTAAAACCTGGCTTACAATTCATTTGTAACTTGTGCCCGACAACTGGCATAAGCTATCTAAATATGTTAGGACCTGTAGGCTCCGCCCCTTCTTGTAATGCCCTGTCCCCTTCTACAAAAGTGGAAAGCGCAGTGTAAACATTTTTTGCAAACCCAGGTTTTGGCCAAAATTCCCTTGTGCAGGAGTACTGCTTTATGGGAGAATACACTCATACTTATGGAGTCAAATGGAGCAAACCCTCAGTTTTATTTCTGTTAGATATATACCGAATCTGACCAAATATCTCTGTACGTCTCCATATGAAATCAGAGCTAGGTGTGTTATCCTTGGCTTCATCAGACAGTACACTGTACATGTAAGGAATGCCACGGCTTCTTTCACACATTCACATCTCTGGATCCAGCATTGCTTGATCCCATTATAGTCAATGGGTCCGGCAGGCATTGCAGTAATAACAGGCAATGCTGGATCCAGAGAACTCCGGTAGACAACAGCCTGCCGAAACTAGGCCACATGTGTGACACTAGCCTTTTGATGACATATCCCTGCCTGTCAGTTGTCCATCAAGTCACTATTACATGACTCCTGAGGAGACTGGGACTCTACAGTGGTATTGTGTTTTTGTGCAATATTGTGGATTTCGTGCGGATGTGTGTCTTTTATAAATTAATTTTTTACCTTTATACTTCAAGAGACATTTCAGACAGGGACATCCTATATAATGCTATGGTGGCAGTTCAGGATTTGTAGTGGTTATGGGATAACAGGCACCCTTTAAAAAATGGCTTGGAGCTTGCAATATTAGGCAGGTGATTTTGAGGTTATGGATGATTGATTAATTTGCTTCTGTTGGGATTAATGTAACATGGAATATTTTCTTTTTGTTGCTAAGCGAAAAACTCTTGGAGAAAAAAATATGTATGATTGGGGGAAAAACATATTATTGATATAAGATATTACATGCTTGTACTTCAGAAAATACCTATTGAGCACTGCACATTGTAAGACATGCTTGCTATAGAAATGCCACTGTGTGGCACTCTTGACTTATAGCTAAATGCAGCACAGAATTTCTTGGAATCTGATAATTAAAGCAGAGGATGAATCCAGTGCTGAGAGAATTCCTCTGATGGAATGCTCACTAGGAGACTTCTATAGCTCTGGTCTTTTCAGAATGCCACAGGTACCATACAGTACAAAAGCTGCTGGCTGCACTGATGTCATCTACTGACATCTCAAGAAATGTGGTCTTTGACTTCTTCCTTTTGTAGAATTTCCAGGTAATTTATACAGTTAATAAATTATTAAAAGGTTAGTGCCCCTTTGTTTTTTTTTGTTTTTTTGTCCAGACGTGCGAGGGGAAGCATACTTACCTGCTTCCCAATGCTAGCTCCTCGCTTCTTCTCTGTCATCATGTCAAATGGTCTCATGACACAAGGGGAGCAAGACACTGTTGTAGCCAGTGATTGGCTGCTGCAGTGTCAAAACAGAAGTTGACATCCTAGGAGCACAGTGGAGCAGCCAATGCCGGAAAGAGAAGTAGTGGGGAGCACTAGTGTGCCTAGGTTGTTTGGCTCCGGGGGCAGGTCCTTTCTCTGCCCCCCCCCCCCAATACTTTAAAAAATCGTACCCCCTCACAGTAGCATTGCCCTCATTGTACAACCTTCACAGTAGTTTTGTACAGATGTGTGCCCCCTAACAGTAGTTATGCCCACATTGTACCCCCTTAAAGTACTTATCGCTTCATTGTGCCCCTTCACAGTAGTTATGCCCTCATTGTGCCCCCTCACAGTAGTTGTGCCATCTCTGTGCCCCTTTCACAGTAGTAATGCCCTATCTGTGCCCCTTCACAGTTGTAATGCCCTCTTTGTGCCCCCTTTACAGTAATAATGCCCATTGTGCCCCTTTCACAGTAATAATCCCCGTTGTGCCTCCTTCACAGTAATAATCCCCATTGTGCCTCCTTCACAATAATAATCCCCATTGTTCCCCCTTTATAGTAATAATCCCCATTGTGCCTCCTTCACAGTAATAATGCCCCTTAATAGTAGTAATGCCCTTTGTACCCCCTTCACAGTAATGATGCCCATTGTGCCCCCTTAATAGTAATAATGCCCATTATGCCCCCTTAATAGTAGTAATGCCCATTGTGCCCCCTTCATAGTAATAATGCTCATTGTGCCCCCTTAATAGTAGTAATGCCCTCTGTAACCCCTCCATAGTAGAAACCCCATTGTTCCCCCTTAATAGTAGTAATGCCTATGTGCCTCTGTGCTAGTAATGCCCATTGTGCCCCTTCACAGTAATAATGCCTTCTGTACCAGCTTCAGAACAGCAATGCCCTCTGTGCCCCCTTCATAGTAGTAATGCCCTTTGTGCACTGTGCCCCCTTCAGAGTAGCAATGCCTTCTGTGAACTGTGCCTCCCCATAGTAGAAATGTCCCTTGTGCCCTCTCCATAGTAGAAATTCCCATTGTGCCCCCTTCACATTAGCAATGCTCTCTGTGCCCCCTCCAGACTAGAAATGCCCATTCTGCCCCCTCCAGATTAGAAGGGCCCATTGTGCCCCCTCAAGATTTTAATGCCCATTGTGCCTCCTTAACATTAGCAATGGCCATTTTGCCGCCTCCAGAGTAGAAATGACCATTGTGCCCCCTCCACATTAGCAATGCCCATTGTGCCCCCTCCAGAGTAGAAATGTCCATTGTGCCCCCCTCTGTGTTAAAAAATAAATAAATAAAACAAACAAAAAAACACAATTACTACTCACCTTGTCCCATTCCTGAAGCTCACTTTTCTCTCTCCCCAGCAGACACAGAATGCTCTGCAGCATCCAGTGGGAGGAGCTTATGCAGACTCTCGAGCTGCAGGCTCCTCCCACACAGGCCAGAAATTGATATTTATAACACTTATGTCCACAGTTCCCCTTATATTATTTTCATATATCCTTGAGTTGTTATTGTTTCCTCTTTAATAATCTATCCTCAGTGGTGATGAGGTTCATGTACTTACTGTTGGTGGATAGTTGTATACCGGCAGTGGCGTCCCACGTGGTAATGGTACCGCTTACCCTTTATCTTCGTCTCCCTCGGCTGTGTGCGGGCGCTGTCTGCACAGTATTAGCACTAGCTGGATCGTGATGACTCACGGGATTGCCACTCTGGCTTGGCATCCCACGTGCTGCAGCAGATTGCGCTTAGATTGCTGGAGTATTCACCAGGTTATACCAGTATTGTCCGTAGAGCGCTCTACATATATCCTTGTATATCCAACCCACTTATATACCCATAGTTCGGGTCTCATTTAAAACCCAAAATGGATTTTCCATTTCCACTATTACTCAATATAGTTCTCTTTTTGTCTTTGTGGCCATATATATATCCTGTTTATTATATAACTTCAAATCCTCACATAATCGGCTTTTCTTCTTATCTATTGTTCACATATTGCCTTATATCTTCCAAAAGAACGCACTGCGGTTTCAATGCGTTTCCAATGCGTTTTTCATCTATTAGTGTGTTTTTTCGGGCATGATTGCTTCCCATCCCAATTGATGGGGGTATCTACTTATTTTCCTGATACAAGGTGTGTAACATACAATAATCATATAAAACTGATTAAAAATGTGTAAAAATAAATAAAAATACAAATATAAATAAAGATAAGAGTAAAGTGAAGACACAAATATTAAACTGTTTAGATATTAATGTTTTATCATCATCATTATCTACTTCTATAACTTTTATACACATTCCATAATTCATCCTGAGTAATTCCCTCAATCCTTTATGTATTCTTTTTTCTAGCTTTACATATCTAGACATGAAAACCGAAGAGTTCTAATTCTAGATTGAGCCCCCAGGTAAGAATGTGTCAAAATCTAATATTCTTCCTTATCTTTATACCTGCCGTGACCGTCTTTCAAAGTGATTTCCCCCTCTCCAATGTTTTGTGACCTTCTCGAGTGCTGCAAATTTTAGCTCTGTTGGATCTTGATTATGAAACTGTTTAAAATGTTTTGATAGGGAGTATTTTTCATAACTATTTTTTATATTTGTTATATGTTCAGATATTTTTTTTTTAAAAGCCCTTTTTGTCCTCCCTATATACTGCTTCTTACAGGGGCTCAATAATGTATATGACATCAGTTGTACTGCATGTTAAAAATTCATTTATTTCATAAGAAAAATAATTTCGTGTAGAACTGACCTTGCTTGTTTTCTTTGGGAATGTAGTATTTTTACAATTACTAAATTTTTTGCATTTATAGAATCCTTTTAAATTGAGCCAATTTTGTATAAAATGTTCCCCTCTTTTATTTGTCCTAACGGATGGAGCTATTTTCAGACCTAAATTTGGGGCATTTGTATAGGTTATCTGTGGGGTAGTAGTTATCCAAGGGCCAATAATTTTATCATTTAGAATATAGTGCCAATGACACCTTATACTCTGTTCTATTTTTTTATACTGTATGTTGAAAGGTAAAATGATCTATATAACATCATCTTTTTTCCCCTCTTCCATATCAGCAGTGTCTACTTCCAAGAAAGTTTGTCTGTCCATATTTCTCACTCTAGAGAGGGATGTGTCAATAACACCAGATGGATGCTCTTTTATTATAAATTGTTCCCTAGTTGTTCTGCCGCCTCCTCAAATTTTTGACATCTGTACAGTTGCGTTTTAACCGACGGAACTGCCCCATCGGTATATTTAAAAAGCCATCTAGGTAGATGGCAACTTGAGTACAGAATATAACTATTTTTAGTTACTGGTTTATGGTAGGTACTACAGGTTAAATTAAGATTCTGTACAGTAATCAGTAAATACGAAAATTCAATCTGATGTTTACTCACACTTGCAAAGAAACGTAAATTATTTGAATTATTGTTTATTTCTTCTAAAAAGGACTGACCTGGTACCCATGGTGGTTCCCTTTGTTTATAAAAAAAGTATTTATAGAATACAAACGAAGGGAACCGTCATGGGTACTAGACTTGCTCCCAGCTACGCTAATTTATTTATGACACAGTGGGAACAAGAACATATTGCGCTTAAGCTGGGGACAGACCTGGTACTCTGGCGGAGATATATTTGTGAATTTATTTTTATATGGCAAAAATCAGAAATAGAACTTCAGTCTTCGTTAGAAGAAATAAATTACGTTTCTCTGCAAATGTGAGTAAACATCAGATTTAATTTTTGGATTTACTGATTACTGTACAGAATCTTAAATTAACCTGTAGTACCTACCATAAACCAGTAACTAAAAATAGTTATATTTTGTACTCAAGTTGTAATCTACCTAGATGGCTTTTAAATGTACCGATGGGGCAGTTCCTTCAGATAAAACGCAAGTGTACAGATGTCAAAAATTTGAAGAGGAGGCAGAACAACTGAGGGAACAATTTATAATAAAAGAGTATCCATCTAGTGTTATTGAAACATCTCTCTCTAGAGTGAGAAATATGGACAGACAAACTGTCTTTGAAGTAGACACTGCCGATATGGGAGAGGGAAAAAAAGATGATGTTATACGGATCATTTTACCTTTCAACATACAGTATAAAAAAATAGAACAGAGTATAAGATGTTATTGGCACTATATTCTGAAAGATAAAATTATTGGGCCTTGAAAAACTACTACCCCACAGATAATCTATACGAAGGCCCCAGATTTAGGTCTGAAAATAGCTCCATCTGTTAAGACAAATAAAAGAGGGGAACATTCTACACAAAATTGGCTCAATTTAAAAGGTTTCTATAAATGCAAAAAAAAATTGCAATTGTAAAAATACTACATTCCCAAAGAAGACAAGGAAGGTCAGTTCTACACAAAATTATTTTTCTTATGAAATAAATGAATTTTTAACATGCAGTACAACTGATGTCATATACATTATTGAGCCCCTGTAAGAAGCAGTATATAGGGAGGACAAAAAGGGCTTTAAAAAAAAGAATATCTGAACATATAACAAATCTTATTCATATTTTTATTTATTTTCACACATTTTTAATCAGTTTTATGTGATTATTGTATGTTACACACATTGTATAAGGAAAATAACTATATACCCCCATCAATTGGGATGGGAAGCAATCATGTCCCAAAAAACGCACTAATAGATGAAAAAACGCATTGGAAACGCATTGAAACCACAGTGCGTTCTTTTGGAAGATATAAGGCAATATGTGACCAATAGATAAAAAGAAAAGCCGATTATGTGAGGATTTGAAGCTATATGATAAACAGGATATATGGCCACAAAGATGAAAAGAGAACTATATGGAGTAATGGTGGAAATGGAAAGTCCATTTTGGGTTTTAAATGAGACCGGAACTATGGGTATATAAGTGGGTTGGATCTCCTGAGCTAATATGGCCACTGAAGAAGGAGTTGGATTAACTCCGAAACAGGTTTGGTTTTAATTACTATATCTTTTAAAATTCAGGTCCCACTTAAAAAGATTGATTGCTTATGCTGGAAAAACAAAGATATATGTGGAGCGCTCCACAGACAATACTGATATAACCTGGTGAATACTCTAGCAATATAAGCGCAATCTTTTGCAGCACGTGGGATGCCAAGCCAGAGTGGCGATCCCGTGAGTCATCGTGATCCAGCGAGTGCTACTACAGTGCAGACAGCGCCGTACACAGCCGAGGGAGACGGAGGTAAAGGGTAAGCGGTACCATTACCACGTGAGAGTCCACTGTCGGTATACAACTATCCACCAACAGTGAGTACATGAACCCCAACACCACTGAGGATAGATTATTAAAGAGGAAACAATAACAACTCAAGGATATATGAAAAAAATATAAGGGGAACTGTGGACATAAGTGTTATAAATATCAATTACCTCTTAATAATGAACAAATATTAATTACCATCGAATGAATATATATGTATGTGCATCAGCACATCTATGAATGTGGACTTAGAACACAGGAAAAAGCATCTCTCACCTGATCCACCTGTTGTGAGCTCGGATTACATCCTGTACACGGCTGTGTTGCAACTGAAGAAATAGGTACGAAATCCAGCTCTTGACAAACAAGTGGTTCTTTATTTGCAGTGCGGTAAAAACTTCCAACAAACACAAAAGTGTCTACGCGTTTTGGACCCTGGTATCCTGGTCCTTACTTATGACATGAGTAAGGACCGGGATACAAAGTTTCCGAAACGTGTAGACACTTTTGCGTTTGTCTGTGGGAAGTTTTTACCGTACTGCAAATAAAGAACCACTTGTTTGTCAAGAGTTGGATTTCGTACCTATTTTTTATGAATGTGGACTATATAATTTGAAACAACATCAATACTTTTGAGCACAAAACTATAAGGTTGTTTTGGGCTGCGTTACACACTGCCATATATACTGCAATATAATATATATAAGTGACAGCTATATATTACCAACAACCACACCATAGGTGACAATTGCATATTATTAGCAGATATATATATACAGCCATACAGTATGTGGCTATAGCAAGAAACCTATTGACTTCATTGGTTTTTCATATGATGTTTTTATTGTATTTTATCTTTATGTTTTTCGGTTAGAAGTATATTTTGTTTAGCAACGTATAATATTAAATATCTTAATTGACGGTTATGCTTCTGGGTGGTTCCTAATGAAGAGTGCCTATCTATAATAATCATTTTCCTAGGAAGCTGTAAGTGTATTACACTGGTAATACACTTGCAGCCAATGCATTAGAATACAGAGGTATTGTAATGCATTGTAAAGGGAATCAGACCCCCAAAAGTTGAAGTCACAGAGTGGGTTAAAAATAAAGTTAAAAAAGAAGTTATAAAAATAAAGTAAAAAAAAAAAAATTTAAAGTTTCAAGTAAAAAAAAAAGTGTCCTTTTCCCAAAATAAAGTAAATAAATTGTAAAAAAAAGGGCTCTCAGAAAATGGCAACACAAAAACAAGTTTTATTCTGTTCAAATAGGCTTTCACAGTGTAAAACTTAAAAATAAAAATGATAGACATATTAGGTATCGCCGCGTCTGTAACAACTTTCTCTATAAAAATATCACATTAAATGACCTCTCAAGTGAACGCTATATAAAATTTGAAAAAAAGCTATGCCAAAACAGCCATTTTTTTCACCTTGCCTCACAAAAAGTGTAATACCAAGCGATCAAAAAGTCTTATGTACCCCAAAATGGTACCAAATGAAACATCACCTTATCCTGCAAAAGATGAGCCTCCACATAAGACAATCACTTAAAAAATAAAAACCAATGGCACCCGTAAACCAATCCATCAAAGTCTGCGATGCCAAAGCCATATGGCGCTCCTTCTGTTCTGAGTCCTGCCATGTGCCCCTACAGCAGTTTACCACCAGATATAGGGTGTTGCCGTATTCCGAAGAAAATGGGTAACAAATTATGGGATGCTTTTTCTCCTGTTACCCCTTGTGAAAATGTAAAATTTGGGGCTGAAGCAACATTTTCTTGGAAGAAGTGAAACTTTTCATTTTCACAGCCAAGTGTTTCCAAATTCTCTAAAACGTTTAGGCATCAATGTGCTCAGTACCCCCCTTAATATATTCTTTAAGGGGTGTAGTTTTCGAAAATGGGGTCACTTTTTGAGGGTTTCCACTGTAGGGTCTCTTCAAATACAAAATGGTGCCTAAAAACCATTCTAGCAAAATCTGCCTCCAAAATACATATGGCGCTTTCCTTCTGACCACTACCACTTGCCCATAGGGCAGTTTACCACCACATATTTCTGTAAACTGCAGAATCAGAGTAATATATTTTGAGGTTTATTTTGCGGTTAACTCTTGCTGTGTTGCAAGAAAAAATTGATTAACATAAAAAAATCTATCAAAAAAGTCAAATTTTGAAATTTCACCTCCATTTTCCTTTAATTCTTGTGGAACACCTCAAGGGTTAACAAAGTTTGTAACATCAGTTTTAAATAATTTGAGGGGTGTAGTTTCTAAAATGGGATCATTTATGGGTGGTTTCCATTACATAAGCCCCTCAAAATCACTTTATAACTGAATTGATGCTTAAAAAAATTGTTTTGGAAATTTTGTTGAAAATTTGAAAAATGGCTTCTAAATTCTAAGCCTTCTAACGTCCTAAAAAAATAAAATGACATTTACAAAATTATGCCAACATAATGCAGACATATGGGGAATGCTGATTGATTACTATTTTATGAGGATTTTTTTTTAATGATTATATTTTTATTAAAATACAACAATACAATTCTGTTTCAACTGTATGCACTATTGTACAAGGTAAAATGTATGACATATTCAACAAAGGAACATATACTATAACATCACGTTATGTGTAGAGATGAGCGAATTTTTTAAAAATTTGATTCGGCCTGTTCACCGAATTTTTTAATAAAATTCGGTTCGATCCAAATCTATTCACAGCAAATCTTGTTAAAAAACGCTATTTCCTAGCTGCAGAGAGCCTTTAGTTTAGTTTAGTGGTGTAGAAAACTGTGCCTTGCAGTAACACGCATAGGGAGTATGCTGTGGTAGTGAAATTATACTGTGAGTCAGTATGACATGCAGATGACAGGCGTCGCTCTTAGAATCACTGCTCACTTCACTTATTTTGGCAGTCATGGGGCCAAAATTGAACAAATAACTCAAGTATGAACTCAGCCTTACAGGTCGAAGCTCCCTTCGGCTGAGGTGTTTGAGCCTTGACTACCTGAAACCGGGTGCGTGCCACATGGTGATGCAGCATTTGCCGTGGCCGGCTGGAGCACCACACCGGAGCCATGGTTCTCCCAGGCCATTTTATCGTGACGCTGCATTATGTTGACGCAGGGCCAACATTGTCATCCTGGCCACGCCTCACCTTCTGCCCACAGATCCTACATATGGCCATGTTCACCTTCTTAACAAAAAACTGCCACACCCCCAAGTAGGTGATTTTACCCCCAACACTACGCACTGACTATCTGCTACCGCCGCTGCCTCCATGAGCCCGTGCACCGCTACCGAACAGGTAGGCTCCTGCGAGGTGGGTGGTCTATCCTGGGCACGTTTGGCTACCGACCTCCCACTGCTGCCACCCTGCTGACTCCCCACCACGTTAGCGACTTGCAGGCTCCGCCGTTTGCTCACGGGCAAGCTGCCACCCTCTTCTCCCGATGGTGATGAAGCACCTTCAGTACCCGGCTCCCAAGTGCGATCAGCTACATGATCATCATCAAGTACTGTCTGCACATCACTGATGTTCTCCTCAACTGTCTCTGGGTCAGGAGCCTGACCGCTCGCAACACCAGCTCCCACGCCACTCTCCTCATCACTATTTGCCCGCCTAGTGGAGTAAGCGGCGGATGTCTCCTCCACATCTTGGCTTGCCAATAGCTGCTGAATGTCTTCTAGTAGCTCGTCCTCACTGTATAGCGAAGCTGAGCCCAGAGAATACAATACTTTTCTGGCTGAGGGAAAAGAAACAGAGGCAGGTTGAGGACAGGTGAGGGCACAGGGCCTGCTCCATGCCAAACAAAGGGTTGTGTCTGACGAAACCACTGACTCTTGGATGGGGTGTCTGATGTCACTTGCGACGAAGTCGAAGATCGAGTCAACCATTCAAGAACTGCTGGGTTGCTGGTCACGACACGACCGCTAGCTGACACTGGGAGCTCAGGCCTCTCGAAGTGACCCCTGCTGCCACGGCCCCTTACTCCGCTGTGACCTCTGCCTGCGCCAGAAACATTTAGACCTCTGCCACTCCCCTGTGCAGGGCCTGGCACTTCTCTGTCTGACATACTGTTAGATCAAATAAATAAATAAATGAAAAGGAAATTAAAACATCCAAAAAAAGTCAGAAATTTTCTCACATCACCACACAATGGCTAATTAGCCCTTTTCTTACCCTTTAGAACATATAACTGCACTGCTGACCGGGAAAATTATTTTTTCTTTTTCCACTGATACACGCCACAAAAGGCATTAGAACATTTAACTGCACCGCTAACCGGCAAATATATATATATTTTTTTCACTAATACACACCACAAAAGGCTTTAGAACATATAACTGCACCACTGAACGGCAAATATATATTTATTTTGCCACTATTACACGACAAAAAGGGCTTTAGAACATATAATTGCACCTCTAAACGGCAAATATATTTTTATTTTGCCACTAATTCACTACAAAAAGAGCTTTAAAACATAACTGCACCTCTGACCGGCAAATATATTTTTTCTTTTTCCACTAATACATGCAACAAAAGGCTTTAGAATATATAACTGCACCGCTGACCGGCAAATATATTTTTTCTTTTTCCACTAATACACGCCACAAAAGGCTTTAGAACATATAACTGCACCGCTGACCGGCAAATATATTTTAATTTTGCCACTAATACACGACAAAAAGGGCTGTAATTTTAGCACTTCACCACACAACGGCTAAAAAGCCCCTTTTTTCCCACTAATGCAAGCCAAAAAATGCTTTAGAACATATTACTGCACTGCAAAGGGGCAAATAAGATGTAGAAATATTTCCTTGTAATAAACCCTGTTAATGCCTGTATCAAACAGCACTTGCACCCCAATAATAAGAGCTGTTCGCTGGAATGACAGAGCTGTATAATGGCAATTTGGATACCCAGTCAGTTCAGCAAGGTGTAATCGGATTGTTGCTATTACCCAGGCTGTAACCTCCCCTACTGAACCCTGTTCAACATAAATGCTGTGGAATGATTCCTCCCTATCCTCTCTCTCCACCTTGAATAATCTTTCCCTGCACTTGTAAATCTTTTTTTTAGTACAATTAAGTTTTTTTCTAACACTGTCCCTAGCGCCTGATGATGTCTCTCCCTGCACTAAGTACACTGGAAAATGGCAGAATCCAAGATGGCTGAGGCTAATTATAGGGCTGTGACATCACAGGGCTGGCTGGCTGCTGATTGGCTGCATGCATGGCATTATGGGGGATCCTGCTTTCCCAAAGTTCCTTGCTCCATGTCCTCACACGTGCAGCAGCCATTTTAGATAAAAATGCGATTTGTTACCACGAAGCGTGAGGAAATTCGGCTTCGGTGCGAATCGAATTTTTCCAGAAATTCAGATTGAATTCGCTCATCTCTAGTTATGTGCAATATAAATCAGACAAAAACCAATAAAGGTTACAGGAATATCCAGCGTTTTGTCGTACTCATTTCTTTAAAAAGAATGGATATTGAAAAAAAGGAAAAGTAAAAAAAGACAAAAATCAACCTTGTCCCACCGTATAAAGAACGTTCCTGAGGAAGTACCTACGTAAATCTATTATTAGGGTGGGTGTCATCTATGCTCAAGCCTATTTGAACAACACTGTAACAACAGAATAAAGAAAGACAATGCAGACAATGACACATTAAGGGGAGGAGGGGAGGATTAAATTATTCTCTTGGGCTCATCTCAGGGTACTATCTGTTTTGAAAGTAGAAAAATTCAAATTTGTGAATTTTTGGTAAATTTGGGATTATTTTATAAATAAAGGTTAAATATATCGACTCAAATTTACCACTGTCATGAAGTACAATATGTCACGAGAAAACAATCTCAGAATGGCTTGGATAAGTAAAAGCGTTCCAAAGTTATTACCACATAAAGTGACACATGTCAGATTTGCAAAAATCGGCCTGGGATTTAAGGTGAAAAGTGGCTCAGTACTGAAAGGGTTAAATGAAAGAAATATGAAAATAATTTCAATAATCTGTAGTTCATGTATAAAGGTGGCACATGACACAACTATTCAAACATGAGAAGGAAACCACCGAGCCGTGAACAGAAAGACTGTACGTGACTGTACAAAAAATAAACATGTCAATATACACTCACCTAAAGAATTATTAGGAACACCATACTAATATGGTGTTGGACCCCTTTTGCCTTCAGAACTGCCTTAATTCTACATGGCATTCATTCAACAAGGTGCTGATAGCATTCTTTAGAAATGTTGGCCCATATTGATAGGATACCATCTTGCAGTTGATGGAGATTTGAGGGATGCACATCCAGGGCACGAAGCTCCCGTTCCACCACATCCCAAAGATGCTCTATTGGGTTGAGATCTGGTGACTGTGGGGGCCATTTTAGTACAGTGAACTCATTGTCATGTTCAAGAAACCAATTTGAAATGATTCGAGCTTTGTGACATGGTGCATTATCCTGCTGGAAGTAGCCATCAGAGGATGGGTACATGGTGGTCATGAAGGGATGGACATGGTCAGAAACAATGCTCAGGTAGCCCGTGGCATTTAAACGATGGCCAATTGGCACTAAGAGGCCTAAAGTGTGCCCAGAAAACATCCCCCACACCATTACACCACCACCACCAGCCTGCACAGTGGTAACAAGGCATGATGGATACATGTTCTTATTCTGTTTACACCAAATTTGGACTTTACCGTTTGAATGTCTCAACAGAAATCGAGACTCATCAGACCAGGCAACATTTTTCCAGTCTTCAACAGTCCAATTTTGGTGAGCTTGTGCAAATTGTAGCCTCTTTTTTCCTATTTGTAGTGGAGATGAGAGGTACCCGGTGGGGTCTTCTGCTGTTGTAGCCCATCCGCCTCAAGGTTGTGCGTGTTGTGGCTTTACAAATGCTTTGCTGCATACTTCGGTTGTAACAAGTGGTTATTTCAGTCAACGTTGCTCCTCTATCCGCTTGAATCAGTCAGCCCATTCTCCTCTGACCTCTAGCATCAACAAGGCATTTTCGCCCACAGGACTGCCGCATATTGAATGTTTTTCCCTTTTCACACCATTCTTTGTAAACCCTAGAAATGGTTGTGCTTGAAAATCCCAGTAATTGAGCAGATTGTGAAATACTCAGACCGGCCCGTCTGTACCAACAACCATGCCACGCTCAAAATTGCTTAAATCACCTTTCTTTCCCATTCTGACATTCAGTTTGGAGTTCAGGAGATTGTCTTGACCAGGACCACACCCCTAAATGCATTGAAGCAACTGCCATGTGATTGGTTGACTAGATAATTGCATTAATGAGAAATAGAACAGGTGTTCCTAATAATTCTTTAGGTGAGTGTAAATAACTTCTATTAGCAGAACACATACATTTTTATCTAAAGGATAATCAGTACAGTAAATAAAAATGGCCGCGCTCCTGATAAACAATAAGAAACCCGTACTAGAATGTAACTAGGATGGGGATTGAGACCTGTGTGTGAGTTGGGGGACTGTGCTACTATCAGCTGTGGAGGGGGGTGGGTGCAGTAATGTAAAATTTCTGGTCAACCTGACTGGACATGTACTATGGGGACATTTATCATATCTGCTATGTTTTGTGGCGTAAAATAGTCGCAAGCATGTGGAATTTGTGCATTTCTTGCAACTTGATGTAATATTGTGACCAGTGGCGTAACTAGAACTGACTGGACCCAACAGCGAATATTTGAATGGGCCCCTCAACAACTTCTTTGCAAACCCCTTCTCCCGTTCAACCCTCACTCCTGTGGCTAGTTAAGATCATTCTTTCAGACTAGACCTGGCAGACCTGGCAGCTGCTTCGTCCGTTTCCTATACTGTCATTGTATATAATGTTGAGGGGGCCCTGACAATAAGATCTTTCAGTCCTCCTCCTGGGCAGGCCCCTTCTGAGTTTAGGGCCCAAAGCAGTTGCTTCCCCTATAGCTATGCCCCTGATTATGACATTTGATGGTCAGAATTAGAAATTAGAATAGTGTTATGTCTTATTTATGATGTACAACGTTTTAAAAGGTTGAAAAAAAGGTTGCATGGCCACATGAGGCCACCCCCTGGTGTAATTTCATTGACAGTGGCTAAATCATATTGCACTTGCACAAAACTTAATAAAATCAAGTGGCACTCAAATAAATTTTACTTAATAAATTTGGCACATGAACACAAACCAAAGACAAACTTTTTTGTGATTGTGAGCAGCACTACTATGGGGGGAGGGGGGGCATTTATCAAATCGGATATATCAGCTTTTTAGATAAAAAATGTCACCTCATGCAGTATTTTTTGGAACATTTAGTCGAATTTTGTGACATTTGGTGAGCCTTGGCACTTTTCAAAGTGGTCTATGTTTAAGGGACAAAAGTGAGATTAGACCTGGATTATGGCTCATTTGCTTTCCTCGACTTTTGCAAAAGTTGCAATTCCACGCCAGGCATCCCCCTATTGTACTTTAATACATATAGGTGTAAATCACATTGCTGTCCCACACTTGCACGATAATTTGCCGGGGGACACGCTGACCAGATGGGGGGAGTTTTCTGAAAATATTGACATTGCAGAGGAAGGGGTGGACAGGAAGACACAAGGAGCAGTACGGGGAGCTGATTCCAACTTACAACATGCACAATCGAAGTTACACACATGTGACTAGATTCAGACAATCCATTACAGAGGAACCGCATACTGCTGCCACTCATTTCTTGCTGATGTCAGACATTACACTTTGTGACATACATAGTCAAGTAGTAAATACCAAGCTGGCTGTGGACGTCGTGGTTGTGTTGATGCCATTGATATGTTTGAGTCATGAGACCAGCAGGGCTGGATTAAAGGGTACCTCTTCTTCAGCTGCTGCAACTGGTAGAGAACTCTACTTCATCTTCAGTGGTGGTCCCACAGTTGCCCCTCCCCCCACAAATCATGAGAACAGGGTTTCAAGGAGCAATGATCAAGCATCCACACCACTGCTCCATATAAATTATTTAGAACTAGCGGATATAGTTGAGTACAGAGGTCAACTATTTCCGGCAGTCCCACTAAGTTCACTCTGGGGTGACAGCAGAGCACATGCTCAACCATCACTCCATTCATGGACATAGGTCTTCCATTTTAGTGATGGGTGGGCGGTCCCAAGAATCTGATTCCACCAATCTAACAGTTGTCCTGTATCCAGTAGGTAGGGAATAACCTTGTTTGGGGAATACCACTTTAGGTCTATCTGAACTCTTTGCACTTGTAGGAGATTCCCTAAATTGTCTGCATGTACATATTGTAACAACTCGGGTTGCTTAGCTCTCTAGGTTCACCGTCTTCTCAGTTTACACTGTTGGCACATCTCAAAAAGCCATTCCAACACTCTAGTTTTGGGTGCAAACTGGCCACAACCAGCTTTATTTTTCCTGCTATAGCCAGACAGATTACTTCCCACATCAAAATAAATAACAAAAAAATAAAGGATGTTCACCAGTTAAACTGGAGCCCAGCCCACTAACCACCAATTAGTGCTATGAATCTGAAAGGGTTTTATAGATGTGGTCTATGTTAAAATTGTAAACAAACTAATTTGAATAGAAAGACCATGAGAGTATCATCCACAACCAATGGTTTCAAATGGGAAATAAAGAAAACACTTACATGTAGTAGTAAATCTGTTATTTATTTAATAGAGTGCCCATGTCAAAGACAGTACATAGGGAGAACAAAGAGGGCCCTCAAAACAAGAATTGCCAAACATATCAATAACGTCAAAAAAGAGTGTGATAAACTTACACTATCAAACCATTTCAGAACACATCATGTCAGTAACCCAATGGGTCTGAGATTTGCGGCTATCGAATCCGTGAAGGAAAATTGGCGGCAGGGGGGAGTTGATTTTATCTCTCGAATGTCTAGGTGTGAGTCAAAGAAGATATATGAGTTCGTATCCTTGTTGCCAAAGGGGTTGAATGCAGAGTTGGATATCTTTGTGTTCCTATGAATTGGGTTGGGGGGACGGAACACATGGAGCGTCTGTATTACAAATTCCAATAATCTGGGCCTAATATAGTATCCATAATCTGTGGTGTTCTGTAACCAATATTGTACTACATCAGAAAACAGTGTCTGTATTGCAAATTCCAAAATTTTGGGCCTAATATAGTGTCCAAAATCTGAGGTGTTCTGTAACCAATACTGTACTACATCAGAAAACAGTGTCTGTATTACAAATTCCAATAATCCGTGCCTAATATAGTGTCCATAATCTGTGGTGTTCTGTAACCAATACTGTACTACATCTGCAAACAGTGTCTGTATTGCAAATTCCAATAATCTGGGCCTAATAAAAGTGACCATAATCTGTGGTGTTCTGCAACCAATATTCAATATTGTACTACATCTGCAAACAGTGTCTGTATTACAAATTCCATTGATCTGGGCCTAATATAGTGTCCATAATCTGTTGTGTTCTGTAACCAATACTGTACTACATCCGAAAACAGTGTCTGTATTGCAAATTCCAATAATCTGGGCCTACTATAGTGTCCATATTCTGTGGGTTTCTGTGACATATACTGTCCTGCATCCGAAAACTGTGTCTTTAGCGGACAGTAAAACAATCTGCGCCACATCTAGTGACAAAACCATTAATATGAAGAAGGCGAGCACTAAGGGATGGGGAAGTGGGCGTGATGCTGATGGTGCACTCAGAGGCCATGGCCCTGGGCGCAATGAAACTGTGCCTACCCCAATTTGCAAGAGCTACTAGTGAAGCACGCCGTGTGTGTGCCCATTTACGCAAGTCATCCACAGCTTCAGCCGGTCTGTCAACGCTGCAGCAGCGCTTGCGGCTTCCAGCTCACCGACTGTTGTGCGACGTGAGCATGCGCTGGAACTCTACGTTCTACATGTTGGCAAGGCTTTGTGAGCAGCAAAGGGCAGTTGTGGAATACCAGCTGCAACATGGTCATCACCTTTCGAGTCAACTGCCACTATTCACAAGTGAGGAGTGGGCATTTATGTCAGACCTCTGTTAGGTTTTAAAAAACTTTGATGAATCCACACAGATGGTTAGTGGCGATAACGCTATTATCAGCGTAACCATCCCACTGCTGTGTCTACTCAAACGATCGCTGCTCACAATTAAGGAGGACGCTCTGAATGTGGCAGATGAGGAAATAGGGTAGGAAATTACACAGGGTGATAGCCAGACCACCCACAGTTCGTCTTCTCAGCGCAAATTGGACCATGACGAGGTAGAGGAGATGGAGCTGGAGACAGTTGCCTCTGCTACAGAGGGTAGTACCCCATCTGTTCAGCGTGGATGGGCAGAAGAGGAGGAGATGGAGAGTCATCCTGATGTCGACATCGACGTCTTGCCTGTTGGCACTCTGGCACACATGGCTGACTTCATGTTAGGCTGCCTTTCCCGCAACCCTCGCATTCTACGCATTTTAGATAACACGGATTACTGGGTGTTCACCCTTTTCGACCCCCGCTATAAACTTCTCATCTCTCATTCCTTTGGTAGAGAGGATGAGTAAAACGGTGCAATACCAGACGGTACTTGTTGAGAGATTGCTCCAAAATTTTCCATCTGACAACGCGGCCGGCAGAGTGCATACTTCCTTAGGCAACCGAGGAAGGGAGACAAGGGGAACACACAGCAGTTCCAATAAAGGCAGGGCAACAATCACCAAGGCATGGGACACTTTCATGACACCCCGCCAGAAACCTCACCCTGAAGTGTGGTCTTTGGTACAAGGAGGGAAACGTTTTGGAAGATGGTGAAGGAATACATAGCAGACCGTGTCAGCGTCCTAAATGATCCCTCGGTGCTGAGTACTACAGTGGTCTCTTCCTTTTTTTGCTTTTACTGACAAGCCTAATGCACTTTTCTGTTGCCTTCAATAGTGCCAATTTTAAGTAGTCCCATTTCTCTTGGACTGTTTTTGTGTGGAGCGACTCAGTCACTGTACTTATAGTAAACCACACTGACTGGTGATCACTAGATCCTAAGCTTTCCCCTACAGTAATATCAGATACCAAATTGCCGTTTGTGAATACCAAATCTAAAATGGCCTCCTTCCAGGTTGGCTCCTCAACTACTTGCTGTAGAGATAATCCCAGTAGGGAATTTAGAATGTCTGTACTCCTGGCAGAACTAGCTATTTTCGTTTTCCAGTTTATATCAGGAAGATTAAAGTCTCCCATAATGACAACTTCCCCTTTCAATGTCATTTTAGTCATTTCCTCAACTAGTAGATCATCTAATTCTTTGACTTGGCTTGGTGGTCTATATATGACACCTACACGAGTTACCTTATGATTACCAAGCTGCAACGTAACCCAACTGACTCTAAATTGGTTTCGCTGACTTGTATTAGATTAGATTTTATGCTATCTTTCACATATAGGGCCACTTCACCCCCTTTCTTGCCTTCTCTGTCTTTCCTATATAGAGAGAACCCAGGTATTGTTATATCCCAGTCATTACTCTCATTGAACCATGTCTCAGTAACAGCCACTAAATCTATATTCTCAGATGCCATTATAGACTCAAGTTCGTTGATCTTATTCCCTAAACTGCGAGCATTTGTAGACAAGACTCTCAGCTTGTCATTTCTTACCCTGTCAGCTCCTGGCATCTTCTGGCATTGTTTTTTCGGGGGGCAGCCGAACTGATGGATTGTCTGTTCTGTGCCCCCCTTTCCTAGTTTAAATGTTCCTTTGCAAAAACTTTGAACTGTTTACTGAGGACATTCTTTCCCTTGAGAGAAAGATGCAAAACATCTTTCTTGTACAGTTCTTTTCCATTCCAGCTAGAGCCAACATGAGACACAAAGCCAAATCCCTGGTAAAAACACCATTCACCAAGCCATACATTGAATTCCTTAATACGCAACTGCTTGTCATGCTGACGGTTATGCACAGGCAGAACTGCAGAGAATGAGACAGTCGATGCAATCTCCCGTATATCATTACCAAGTGTGTGAAAAGCTTCCTTCACCTTTGAAACTTCATTGCAAGCCAGATCATTTGTCCCAATATGGACAATAACATCCACCTCCTTTTCCATTTTTGCTTGCTTAATAATGTTAAGGATATGTCGTCTGTCCCTGCTAGCAGTAGCACCAGGGAGACATCTCACAAAACTCTTTTCTTCAAACTTCAGGCTAAAGGCAACTAAAGGCAATTTCAATCTATCATTTATAATGTACTCAATCTACTGTAGTGTATTCCTATGCACCTTTTCCACCACAAAAAAGAGTATATGTCGAATCTTGTTTTCTCCCCCTCCTCCTTATCCAGATTGTATGGTATATATTCCCTCCACTCTAATTTTTTTATAGGGTCAGCTCAACTGCAGGCCCTCAACTCAAATTTTTTTATAGGGTCAGCTCAACTGCAAGCCCTTAACTCAAATTTTTTATAGGGTCAGCTGAACAGCATGCACTCGCATATAATGTTTTAGGGCATCAGCTGTACAGCATGCACTCGCATATAATGTTTTAGAGCTTCATTTGAACAGCATAATATTTTACAGGGTCAGATGCCCTGAAGGCACTCGCAAATGATGTTTTAGAGGGTCAGCTGACCGGGAGGCCCTTCCAAATAATGTTTTTGAGGGTTAGCGCACCTGGAGGCCCTCAGCTACATTCTTTTACTCAGTTTCATCGCGCCCAGGGCCACGGCCTCTGCATGCACCATCAGCATCACTGCCACTTCCACAGCCCTTACTGGCTGCCTTCTTAATATTAAATGTTATATATGCTTAAAGGTATGTGACACGTACAGTAGTGTAGGATTTGTAAGTGTATGCGCCAATAAATGAAAAAAGCTATTTGGGATATGCACAGGAGATGTAGCCCTGATAATATCACAGACTAGCATACACCGTCTACGGATAAAGTACAGTATATGTCAGTGGTATGTATTAAATGCACACACAGTAGATGTGGCACAATGTAGTACAGTACAGTATATGTCACAGAGCGCCACACCTATAGACACTAGATTAGGCCCAGATTATTTATTTTTGCGCTACAGACACTGTTTTCGGAGGTAGTACAGTATTTGTCACAGAAAGCCACACACTATGGACACTAGACTAGGCCCAGATTATTTAAATTTGCGCTACAGACACTGTTTTCAGATGTAGTACAGTATATGTCACAGAAAGCCACACCTATAGACACTAGATTAGGCCCAGATTATTTATTTTTCCGCTACACACACTGTTTTCGGATGTAGTACAGTATTTGTCACAGAAAGCCACACACTATGAACACTAGATTGGGCCCAGATTACTTAAATTTTCACTACAGACACTGTTTTCGGATGTAGTACATTATTTGTCACAGAAAGACACACAGTATGGACACTAGATTAGGCCCGGATTATTTAAATTTGCACTACAGACACTGTTTTCGGATGTAGTACAGTATTTGTCACAGAAAGCCACATACTATGGACACTAAATTAGGCCCAGATAATTTGAATTTGCGCTACAGACATTGTTTTCGGATGTAGTACAGTATATGTCACAAAAAGACACACACTACGGACACTAGATTAGGCCTAGATTATTTAAATTTGCGCTACAGACACTGTTTTCGGATGTAGTACAGTATATGTCACAGAAAGCCACACACTATGGACACTAGATTAGGCCCATATAATTTAAATTTACGCTACAGACACTGTTTTCGCATGTAGTACAGTATTTGTCACAGAAAGCCACACATTATGGACACTAGATTAGGCCCATATAATTTAGATTTGCGCTACAGACACTGTTTTTGGATGTAGTACCGTATTGGTCACAGAAAGCCACACCCTATGGATGCTAGTTGTGGAACAAATTATTTAAATTTACGCTACAGACACTGTTTTCGGATGTAGTACAGTATATGTCACAAAAAGACACACACTACGGACACTAGATTAGGCCTAGATTATTTAAATTTGCGCTACAGACACTGTTTTCGGATGTAGTACAGTATTTGTCACAGAAAGCCACACACTATGGACTAGATTAGGCCCTGATTATTTAAATGTATGCTAAAGAAACAGTTTTCGGTTGGAGAACTGTATATGTCACGGATGTGTATTAAACGCACACACTATAGACAATAAATGTGGCACTGATTTTTTGAATTTACACAAAAAGACACAGTCTGCGGATGATGTACAGTATATGTCACTAATAGGTATTAAAGAAAAAAATCTTGCTGCTGTCAAACACACACACAGTAATCCTTAAAAGGACTTTGGGGTCTTTGAAAAGCTTTTGGTAGTAAAAACAGCAAATTTCTCTCCCTGCACTATCTGTCCCTTTGTCAGCACAGATGTCCCTGAGACTGATCAATTTAGCGCAGGTAAAAATATATTGCTGTATAAGAGAAATGTGTCGCACTGAGTCTGCCAATCACCAACATGAGGTGCTCTCAGTTTAATAGATTCACCTTTCTAGCTAGCAAAAACAATATAATATATATAGCATCTGGGCACTCTCTGATATTGGGGACAATATCGACGGGATTAGAAACAGATGTCAAGATGTTATTCGACAAAATTTATTAGACAATAATAAAATAAGAGGTATCATTCATTTGGTACCTACTATAAGTTACTTGGATCTAAATAAAAATGTAATGGTCTTATGTAGGGCTGCTGTACACCCACTAAAAAGAACTAGAGTTAAACTGTTGTAAAAGACACTTGTTCAATACGTCTCTTTAGGAGCTTATTATATACTTCAAAAGTCCAATATAATTGGGACAATATTAATAGTTCTTCTTAGAGGTATAACTGTCTTTCTCCTTATGTGTCCTTTTAATTGTAACAATGAGTTAGGTTTCATCAATCATTGACTAGCGCTGTATCTTATTCATGTGAGTGCGGCGTCCCGCTACTCACAAACTGTCAGTGGCGTCCCGCTGATAAGAGTCAGTTAATGTCTTCCTCTGAAATCGATAATGTGGAACAATCTTACCGGTGGTGGTGGTGGTGGTTTGGCCGGGGAATCAGGCACTTTATTCGCTAACTTCTAGACGAGTTAGTATGCCCGCTCCGTTCCTCTCGGCTGTTCTCCACGCTGGCAGCTCAGCGTTACACGTGGGCTCTTTAATCTCTCTGCCTGTTGTGTTTCAAACGCTGCTTCTCACGTGGTAGGCAGTATCCACACCAGTTTCACCGGTTTAGAGTCCACAATCCTGCAGTCAATGATGCGGTTAGGTTGATCTGTATAATGAGGGGGGGGGATCTCTACCAGACGCGTTTCGGGGTTGAATGTAACCTGGTCGAAATTTTGTCGAATAACATCTTGACATCTGTTTCTAATCCCGTCGCTATTGTCCCCAATATCAGAGTGCCCAGATACTATATATAAAAAATATATTGCTGCTATCAAACACACACACACAGTAGTCCTTTTGGGTCTTTGAAAAGCTTTCTTAGTCTTTTCCTTCCTACTCTCTGCTCTCCCTGACTATAACTGATCTGAGCACGTGTCATCGGGTGCTATATAACCTCCGATGGCACATTCCGGCCAGCCAATCACTGTAATGCCAGTAGCTTACATGGCTACGGCATTACAGTGAAGGACATTACTTACCTGCACGTTTATTGGCTGCTTAGCAGGCACCAAACGTGTGGGGAGGAGACTGGAGCATCGCACTCAAACACATGTGGTATTCGGCCGATTACCACCATGTACCGAGCATAGCGATGCTCGAGCCGAACCGATAATCGGCCGATCATGCTCGCTCATCACTAGTACATATATGTCATAGGATGAAGCCCCCTACATGAAGCCTCTTTTTTAAGCCACAGTGAAGAAGAGCAATGAGTCACACTGGTGGAGCCACTGGCGGATCCAGAGCCTGGTCTCGGGAGGGGCACTTTGGGCGATTGATACGCCCCAGCTCCCATCACTACAGAAATACAGCCCCACTTACCTCTTCCATCCAGTGACGTCTCCTGTGATGTAGATGTTCTCTTTCCTCATCTTCTCCTTTCAGACCTTCAGATCAGACCGACAGGTTTCGTCTCTGCAGTTTGACAACAAAATAAATCTCAGTTACTACTTTTCCATCATCCTCCCATATTCTGGACAAATTATCCTACTACCCCCATATAAAATACATCAGTAATGTCCCCATAGTGCCCCCCGGAGTCTCCTCTCTCCCCCCATCATGTCCCCCCCCCCCCAATCATGTGCAGGCTCCTTTCCCCACCCATCCCCCTTCCCCAAAATTATTTGCAGGCTCCTTTCCCCAGCCCCCAAATCATGTGCAGGCTCCTTCCCCCAAAATCATGTGCAGGCTCCTTCCCCCAAAATCATGTGCAGGCTCCTTCCCCTCCCCCAAAATCATGTGCAGGCTCCTTCCCCTCCCCCAAAATCATGTGCAGGCTCCTTCCCTCCCCCAAAAAATCATGTGCAGGCTCCTTCCCCAACCCCCAAAATCATGTGCAGGCTCCTTCCCCAACCCCCAAAATCATGTGCAGGCTCCTTCCCCCTTCCCTCCCTCCCTACTTACCTCCTTGCAGCGCTGGATGCAGGCCTCTTCCGGCCTGTGTCCCGTTCTGTCCTCTGCTCAGGCGGCGCGATGACGTCATCGCGCCGCCTGAACCTGCTCTGATAGGCTGTCGGCACGAGGCCGGCAGCCTATCAGAGGAGCAGGGGAGGGAGACGCCTCTCCCTCCCCTGCCGCACTGCACAGCGATCTGTATCGCTGTCCAGAGGACGGCGACACAGATCGCTATGGAGATGAACGCTTCCACAGTGGAAGCGTTCATCTCCTGTCACTGCCGCCGGTGCTGCCACAATATCGGGGGGGGGGGGCAATTGCCCCGTTCCCCCCCCCTGGATCCGCCACTGGGTGGAGCCCTCAACATTTCTGTCAGCCATCTTACTATTGTCTATATCTGTCATCTAAATAATTTTTTCACTTAAATTTAAATATTTTCATCCCCTATAATTATTTGCACTTTCCTACACATAGCATACTCTGATCATTGCATGCTGCATCTAAAGTGATTTTGTGACAAAAAAAGAAGCAACAAAATAAAAGATCATGATCCTACCAGAGCAACCTTCAGTAGGAACAGTGGTGGAGCAGAACACTTTCTTTTATCAACTATGCTTGGATGAGTTTACTAATAACCTATGGGTTTTTATGTGTAGTGATTATAAAAAGAGCAATGATGTCTGCAATGATACTGATAAGATCATCATCTAGATTTCATTCTTCAAAAAGGTCTGACATGATGACAGATGTATCAGAAACAACAAAAGATTTTGCTTAAATCAACAACTTTTATCTTGATTTCAAAAGAGAAAAGTGGACTTTGTGTTGAAACACAGAATTTAATTGTCTCACTTAATGTATATTAAAGTATACATTTTTCTTCCTGACATTGACTTAGAAATTTGTGTTAAGTTTATTGTAAGTAAAGCGAAAATTCACAACTGCTGCCGGTTTGTTCAGGTCTTAAGTAACATGTATAAATAGCAAAGTAACATCTAGAGAACAGGAAAGTCTTGTAAAAATCATCAAGGCCATATTGTGTTTTGTAAAAAAGGTTTAAACAGTTTGCATAAAACATTTTAAGAGCACTCCTGCATTCATTCTAAGCATTGTGCACCATGTGTAGAGTTGTTAAGAGTTCTAGAAACACCCTAGGAGTAAAATTAGGTGCTCTAACAACTAGAAGAACCTATATTACTATAACCACCATACAGGACATTTAAATTACCTCCTTATTTTGTACATGTAAAGTATATACTATATGTATGTATCCTGTATTACTGTGCTATATTTACACAGAAATACGTTTCCCACTGCTGTTAAACCAGCGTTCGCTCCTCTAGGAAGGCCTTCTACAAGATTTTAGAGTGTGTCTGTGGAAAATTTTGCTTGTTCATCCAGAAGAGCATTTTCATCCCAAATGTGTTTGATGGAGTTGAGGTCAGGGCTCTGTGGGGGCCATCAAGTTCTTTCACATCACACTCACCCAATCATACCTTTGTAGACCTTTGTGTACTGGTGCGCAGTCATAATGTAACAGAAAAGGGGCTTCCCCAAATTGTTATAAGCATACAATTGTCCAAAATGTGTTGGTATGCTGAATCATTAGTATTTTCCTTCACTGCAACTAAGGGGCCAACTCCTGAAAAACAACCCAATAGCTTTATAACTCCTCCACCAAATACTTTACAGTTGGCACAATGCCATTAGAAAGGTAATGTTATTCTGGCATTTGCGGGACCCAGACACGTCCATCAGACATCCGTATAGAGAAGCATGAATCCCACTCCACGGAACATGTTTCCACCACCCTCCATTTACACCACTGCATCCAAAACTTGGTATCATGCTTGGTGATGTAAGGCTTCCGTGCAGCTGCTCGACCATGTAAACCATGTCATAAAAGCTCCCGGCGGGCAGTTTTTGTGCTGATGTACTAACTCAGCATGGGGAACAGGCATCGGCTAGTCCAGTTCTATGTGTTGAGTGCAGCACTGTCTGTTCGCCCATGGACCAACTCCACATGGGGAACAGGCATCTGCTAGTCCTAGTCTATGCCTTCGGTGAAAGGGCTTCTGGGTTCTTTGGAGGGAGGACATCTAGTCTATATGTGCAGCTCTGCCCATAACCGCCATGTGTCGTTCCGCATGGGGTCCAGGCATTTGCTTGTCTGATGTTGATGATTTATCCTCAGGATAGATCATGAATATCAGATTGGCATGCATCTGACTACTGGCATCCCTGGCGATCAGACGTTGCGGTTGTGTGTCATCTCCTTTGCAGCAGCGGCACAGTTTTAATTACATTGCGCTCCCTTTACAAGCAAGACGACTTGGAGGTGATTTTGAAGCTGAAGCAGCTCTCACATGAGCACTGCTGCCTCTTAAAACAGCTGATCAGTGGGGTGCTGGGAATCAGATGCATGCAGGGGTGGACACAGACAGCAGAGGTCCCCTGTGCAAAGAATATCCACACATCAAGAAATAAACATATACAATACATGCATAATCCTGGAACACCAAGCAGCATATAAGGACCAGGAGTGCAGCGCTGGCCCAGGAAGCAACATTTAATTAGTACAGTTTACTTTTACTAGTTGTAATGTAGCATAGTGTCGCTGCAATCATTGGCTGCACAATGTGTGTCGCAGCTACAGCCACCTTGTGGTGCCAGCCTAGGGCCAATTTAGAAGGCTGTGCTTTACAGTCTGCAAATTGCAGATCCACAAAACACGGAGACTGGCCAGGTGCGTCCTATGATAGAAAATGCCTATTCTTGTTTGCAATTGCAGACAAAAATAGGGCATGTTCTAGCATTTTTGTGGGGCTCTGGAACGGGCATATGGATGTGGACAACACACAATGTGCTGCCCGTATCTTCTGCATACCCGTTAAAATGAATGGCTCTACACCCATTCTGCAAAATTGCGTAAGAGATGCGGACTCCTTCATACGCCCATCTGAATGAGCCCTAACACACATACTGGACTTTCCTACATGCAACCGCTCTTTTTCACACATCCTCACACATGCAGGCACTCACATACACTTGTGCACATGCAGGCACTGTCACATACACACAATATACATGCATGAACTATCGTACACTAGTATTGGGCGCGAATATTCAAATTGCAAATATTTATCGCGAATATCGCAACTTTGAGAATTCGCGAATGTTTAGAATATAGTGCTATATATTCGTAATTTCAAATATTCTGCATTTTTTTCATCAGTAACCTCCCTCTTGCTTGTGGGGCCAATGAGAAGGCTGCAATGTCTTTGTCTGAGCTTAGCAACATCCCTAGCAGCCAATAGGAAAGTTGCCTACCCCTTACTATATAATAACCTCCTGAGCAGCCATTTTCTGTGGTGTAATGGAGTTCTGAGACAGACAGCAGTGTGATTGCTGTGCTCTGTGCTTTGCTGTATAATTAGACAGTTAACTTAGATATATAATTCAGATAGTTAGGGGGAGATAGTCAGTGTAGGTTACATTGATTTATAGTTTAGCTGTTTGAGTGCAGGGTGTTAGGTAGTGTGATAGGTTCGGCTGTCCATACATATATAGTGCTGTGATGTCACCCAGTTGCACGTATTGCGCAAAAATATGCGCATCATTAATTGCCGGATTTCACAATCGCGAATATATATTGGAGCACTCTAGCTGCATGTAAAGATATTGTAATATCATGCTGTGCCAACATTATCTCCAGTCTCAGTAAATTCCTAGCAGCTTGAAAAATGTACCCAAAGTGACCCACGTCTGTATTGCACGCGCCTTACGTGAATATTACATTGCCGATTTTTCGCAGTCAAGAAAATGAATGCGAATTTGCGAATATATGGCGAATATTTGCCCATATATTCGCAAAATATTACGATATTGAATATAGCCCCTGCCGCTCATCACTATTGTACACTACATTACATACAGATCCCTTCCTCACCTCCAGGCTCTGTATTGCTGGTTCTTGTGTCCTCAGCCTGGCTCCTCCCCCTCTCAGTATCAGGGCTCGGTCTCCATACAGCAGCAGTGGGTCCTTCCTCCCTCACTGACTAGCAGTGCTGGCCCATTGTAGGAGAGCCTGTCAGTGCTTTTGAGCGACAGTTTTTAGACCAATCAGCTCTCCTGGTCATTAAGGTTGGGTCCACAAGGTCCTATTTTCAAGAAAATTGCAGCAAAATGCAGTGTTTTTTGCAACAATTTAGTAAAAATCAGACCCTGTGGAGACATCCTTACTGACCAGGAGTGCTGATTACACTAGAACCTGTCAGCCCTCCTATGAATTAGCCCCTGGGCAGCACATTATCTTTCAGTCTGAAGTTCAGGAAGGGGGCCCCACTCACCAGTGGACAAGGCCAAGCTGTATGCGCCCCCTCGCATACTGGGCCCCTGTGCAGCTGAACCAGCTGCACAGGCTGTATGTCCACCCCTATCCTGAGGATAGGTCATCAGTATCTTTGCACTGCACAACCACTTACATTTTCTGCCCATATGAATGCCTTTACTAGTTGACATGCTATATTTTCAACTGGTGCTTGTCACCAGGCAGAACTCTGTCTGTGTAAATGGACCCTTAGTTGTGGTGTAAAAAAATAAATATATCCTTAACACAATGCTAACAACAGTTAAAGAAATACATTTTGAGGTTGGTGTCTCTTTAATGTATTTTTTAGTAAGATAAAAGCGCAGCCTCTTTTATTTCCACTGTTCAATTTTTTTCTAATTGCCTTTAGTTAAATATCCTGGTTAATAATTGCCTATCTGTGCACACTGATTCTTAATTGCAGAGCTCATGATCTTGTTAAACCAAGGGACTTAATTAAAATTTTGTGAAATGTACTACTTTCTCTCATGTAATATTAGTTTTTGTTCTTTTTGTCTTGAAACTCCTGCTGCGTGACATTGGTAATACTTGAATATCTTTGCAAACTCCAACTTCAATCGTTCAACTGAAAATTGTATTTTTCTAAATTATTATTGTTATTATTCAAGATGAGCGAATTTCATATTTTGAAATTTGTTCATGCTTCGTTTGGTGGTAAAAGCAGAAATGCGTTATGCATCCCGTTAGAGGCATTCCGTTATTCAGTCCTCTCCTGCATAACGGAGCGGATCCGTTATGTAGGCCATAGACTTGTATTATGACGGATTGAATAACAGAATGCCGGGATCCATAATGCAATTCAGCTTTTACCACCAAACGAAGCGTGAACGAATTTCAGAACATGAAATTTGCTAATCTCTAGTTATTATTTTTCCACATTTTAAGGGTCTGCAATGCACTTTATTTTCCAGCCCAAGGCCACTGAGTTACTTTATACCTCCACCCACACACAACCACTCAAACTTCTAATGGAAAGCCAGATAATCTGCTAGATATTATCTTACAGAGATAAAGATCACAATGGACATGGTTATTAGAAACAATTTAGAATGAATTACTACATAATATTAATAAATCTCCTATTTACAATCTGTAACCCCTAATAATTTGTGGCCGAAGTAGATGAAAGGAAATAACAATCTTTAAAATGCACTGAAAAGCAAGATGTTTGGTTGAATCATTTGGTTAAACATATTCTTGGTTGAAAGGTGAATGTCTGTGACCTCTTTTTAACTTCAATACTGTATTTCAGTTGACCCCATGCCTGCAAGGCCATGTCATGTTATTCCTCCTTCAGTCATCATGAAACTCATGTACGGTGCCAGTTTGTTATGTAATACCTGGTCTATTGTAACAGGCTTAGAAACATGCATGGGGCTTCAGGCCTGTGTTAGTGGCTTAACCATCCATTGAGAAGACCTGGGTTATTTAGTCACCTCAACTCTCTAGGTTGGTGTCGGTGGAAGAGGGCAGACTCCCTCTTAGGTCAGGACAAGGTGCCATGAACTTATGAACTCCTTGCACGTTGCAGTCAATCTACCTCAAAGAAGTACATTTTCTAAAAAATTACTATATAGACCATTCCTATTACATAGATTACTTGGGTAGTCTATGGTCATCAATATCTGATCAGTGAGGGTCCATCTCCTGACACCTCGGCGATGAGCTGTTTGAAGAGCTGGTGCTCGTGCTAGCGCTACTTCCTCTTCAAGACTACACTGAGTGTTGTCTTGGAAGTCTCAGCTGCTCAGTGTACTTACAAGTGCTTGTTCCATTACACTATGCTGCGGCTGTAAGCGAGACAACGCACAGTGTAATCTTGAAGAGGAAGCAGTGCCCGTATGAGTGCTGGATCCTCTTCAAACAACTAATCAGTGGGGGTTTCAGGTGTTGGACCCCCACTGATCAGATATTGATGACCTGATAGCTCTATGGACTGACTATGGTCACTACATATGTGCAGTCTGAGGTTGCCTGGGCATAATATCCTGTCCACTTTTTTAAGTGAGGGGACCTGAGACTGGTTGAGATTGAACTTAAAAATAAAACAATAAGACCACTTACACATCTGTGGCAAAGGTTCTGGCAGGAGCCTCCATCACAGATTTTGGGAAAAAAAGCTGGACATGTGGAATAATTACAACAATAAGATTTAGAACTACAGTAGACTAGATAGTAAAATAAGGGTACTTTCACACTTGCAGCAGAGTGATCCGGCAAGCAGTTCCGTCGCCGGAACTGCCTTCTGGATCCGGCAATCTGCATGCAAAAGGAAAGCATTTGAAGATGGATCCGGCTACGGATCCGTCTTACAAATGCATTGCAAGAACCGATCAGTCTCTCCGCTTCTCATGCGGAGAGACGGCTCCGTTATATATTTTTTTCACATTTTTACTGGTCTGCCAGATCGGGCATTGCGGTATTTTGAATGCCGGAACCGCCACTAATACATCCCAATGGGAAAAAATGCTGATTCCGGCAAGTGTTCCGGAACTCTGTTCAGAGATAAAACCGCAGCATCCTGCGGTATTATCTCCGTCCTGAAATGTCAAAAAGACTGAACTGAAGACATCCTGATGCATCCTGAACGGATTTCTCTCCATTCAGAATGCATCGGGATAAAACTAAAACTAATCAGTTCTTTTCCGGTATAGAGCCCCTATGACGGAACTCTATGCCGGAAAAGAAAAATGCAAGTGTGAAAGTACCCTAACTTTGAGTCAGACATAATACAGTGTACATAAACCTCTCATAAAGCTCTCTATATACACATTATAACAATCAGTTGGCTTACGACTATGTTCTTTGACTCCTTTGTAAACATTTTATTGCAATAAGGGGAGGTAAGTGGCTGCCACACAGATCTGGTATTGCCCATCACCCAGGGAAGCAAAGCATCGGACATGTTAAAATGCTACTTGCCCCTTGTTTTCCCCTAACTAAAGCTTCCAGTTCAAGGGGAACGTCCTTTCTCAGGGGGCCTGTCTTTCTTCTGCAGCTCTCTCCCTACCACAGCTCAGGATGAAACTGAGCATGTGCGACCTTCTCAGTAAGCCGGACAAAGAAATAAGAAAAAAACAAACAGCAGGTGGCGCTATACAGATACATTTTATTGAATAACTCAGTGACTATATAAAAATCGAATGCATTTACAAAAGTATTCAGATCCAGTTGCTGGTTTGAAAACTATAAAATATTTTTTGTGGGACAACCCCTTTAAATCCCTTTTTCTTGGTGCACAGGTATCTTAAACTTACCAGGGTTTGCAAAGCTGTAACACATGATTTATACTCAGCATGCTATTTGTTTTATCCACATATTTCTATGTTCCTTGCATTTAGTGACTTTTGTTGCAATTTAGGATAATACTGTCCTGAACCGCATAAATACCCCATGTTCATGTAACTTCAATAAAGCCTTGATTTTATAGTATGTTACATTGAATGCTGGATTTTCTCTACGATTTGCTACAGATTTCTGTTACAAAAAAAAAAAAGACTGAAAGCTGGGAATTATCCCATGGTATAGGCACACATTGGGATACATTGTAGGGTCCCATTGCAGAAGATCTATACTGTATAGTATGCTTTTTTTTACTGCCCCAATGCATAGGAAAGTGAAGTTCAGTGAAAAAGAGAAAGTATGCTGGTGAATACCGGTCCAGCACATGCCAAAAGAAAACACTTTTATCAAACACTGGGTGCATAAGAGCCTAAGGACACAACAGGAGTATTCATAGTGGAATATTTCATTTGGTTTGTTGGGGTCAAGGGAGCTAAAATCTCTCCAGAGCCTTCTCATTCTGGAGATCAGTTGTGGTTCAAAACCACCTGCTTTACCAATGCAGTATTCTCTATGACCTATCTGGGGATCGCTTCAACAGGACTTCCTCATTAACCCTTTAAGGACCCTGGGATTTTTAATTTTTGCGTTTTCGTTTTGCGCTCCATGCCTTCCAAAAGCCATATCTTTTTTTATTTTTCCGTTCACATAGCCATATGAGGGCTTTTTTTTTGCCGGACAAGTTGTGCTTTCCAACGCCATCATTTTATATTGCTTATGATGTAGTGGGAAGCGGGAAAAAAATTCCAAATGGGGTGAAATTGCAAAAAAAAAACAATTCCACCAAAGTTTTACGGGTTTTTAAATTTCGATGTTCAATTTGTAATAAAACTGACAAGTTAGTTTTATTCTACAGGTCAGTACAAATCCGGTGATATATGTATAGTTTTTCTTGCGTTTTGATAGCGAAACAAAAAAAAATTATGGGAAAAAGTTCAAAAAAGTTTAATTTTTTTGTCGCCATATTTTGACCCCTATAACTTTTTTGTAATTACCGTATTTTTCGCTTTATAAGATGCACTTTTTTTCCTCCAAAAGTGGGGGAAAAATGGCCGTGCTTCTTATAAAACGAATGTTGCACTGAAACTGTTGTATCGCTGGCCGCCACGCAGCGCGGCCGGCGATACATTAGTTACAGTGCGGGAGGGAGGAGGGTCTGGGGGCGGCATTTACTATACTAATGGCAGCGGGGCCCGGTGCAGTTACTGTGCCCTATTGCACCGGGCCCCGCTCACTGTATTAACTTAAAGTAGCCAGTAAAACCGGTACATATACCGGTAATAGTCTTACACTTACAAAGGGCATGCAGGAGGCGGGGGCAGGAGGCAGGAGGCCGGGCGGGCAGGCAGGCGGGCGGGCACTTACAGCGTCACTCACTACGTCACGTGCCCGCGCCGCCTGCTTCATTCATAAAGTCTGCCATTACAAAGTCGTATTAAATGCTGGCCCCCCCTCCAGTTAACAGGGACACTGTTATGGGGGAGATCTGTGGATGACACATAGCATAAGATGCTATGTGTCATCCACAAATCCCCACCTAGCAGTGTCATGCCATCCCCAGATGCCCCCATAACAGTGACATCCACAGCTCCCCATAACAGTGTCACCCACAGTCCCCCCATAACAGTGTCACCCACAGTCCCCCCATAACAGTGCCAGCCACAGATCCCCCATTACAGTGTCAGCCACAGTCCCCCCATAACAGTGTCATCCACAGATCCCCCATAACAGTGCCATCCACAGATCCCCCATAACAGTGCCATCCACAGATCCCTCATAACAGTGTCCTCCACAGATCTCCCATAACAGTGCCATCCACAGACCATCATTAGGTCAAAACCCACCAAAAGCACACCTTTTGAATCAAAATCTTTTTTTTCTTATTTTCCTCCTCAAAAACCTAGGTGCGTCTTATAATCAGGTTCGTATTATAAAGCGAAAAATACGGTATGTGTATGGAGCTGTATCGGGGCTCAATTTTTGCGGGGCAATCTGAACTTTTCATTGATACCATTATGGGGTTTGATTGCGCTTTATTTAATTTTTTTGGAGGAAATAGAGTGTCCAAAAATGGCGAATCGGCCATTTGGACACTTTTTTCCGTTTTTCTGTTTGCCGTATAGGGAATATATAGGAATATTTTTATATGTTTATACTATGGGTATTTTCGCACGTTGGGACACCCATGATGTTTTTCTGAACTTTTATGTATTTTTAATTTATTTTTATTTTTAAACTTCTTTTTTTTTCTTTTTTTTTTTTTACACTATTCTATAGTTTCCATAGGGAACTATAACAATCAATCATCTGATTGCTATTCTCATATACTCCAATGCACTAGCATTGGAATATATGAGAAAATTGCTTATTTCTTATGGAGTTCTATTACAGGCTAGAGCTCTATAGGAAATACTATGCAGCAGCCTTGTGTCATTCCCCAAGAAAGAGGCTGCTGCATACATGCTCTAGCTCCTCTGATCGCCACACGGGGGATCCGGAGCAAAATCCAAAAGTGAAACTTGAAGCAGACATTACCCCCGGGTGTCTGCTTCAAGAAGCAGTCGGCCACCCGCAGCTATGGCGCTCGCAGCAAGCGGGAATGGGCGACATGTTTAGGAACTGGACCCATGACATACAGCTAATTAGTTTGATTGATGGATAACACTACAATTTTCAAAACCATTGAAATCTATCGTTGCATTCACACGGCCATTTCTTACCTTGATTAACAACCTCCGTTTTCACAGACCAACAGCCCTATACAATTCAAGGGGGGCCTTTTTTCTGTTATTCAGAAAACTGTGAAAAAATGGCCACTAAAAATTTTACTTTTTTTTGTTTTTCATGCCCATTTTTTTCACGTACCCTTAGCAATACTGTAGCAGTGGTGTAGATATGAGGACATTCACTCTACCAACCACTGTAAGCCTATTATTGTCTTTTTCTTTCTAGGCTTGATGCCTGCACACACTTTATATTTCTTTATATATGCAAGCCTGTTGCTCTAATGCAGGCTTTATTTATAAAATGTTTTTTATTCATTATAGCTGTACATTTAAGAGTGCTACCTCCACTTAATTCAATTATAATAGCTGTAAAATATTGAACCGTTTAGGTTCAACACACCCTCTAATTAATACACACTGTAGTACTGGATATTTTATAAGCTGAAAGCAAGCTAACCTCAAGGGGATATTAGTTTTCTGTATATAATAACAGGAAAACTGTATCCTGACATTAAGGTCTGAATGAGCATCGTGGAACAAAAAGGCCATAAATTAACATCAATTATGTATTAAAGTTCCAATTAACCTGGCTGACACTGATATACTTTAACAAGGTACAATTAGATAAAAGAAGCAACTCTCTAATTACTTGGGACAGGACCTTTTGACCTGTTCTGTACTTTTATCCCAGCACCGACGTAATGAGGAAGGAAGTGAGAGAAGGAAGAAAAGGTGAGTATGATAGGAGACCAGAGCAGTACGCAGTCCCCTGGAAAGTCCTTTACCTTCGTAGCATTGTCACTGCATTCATTTTTTATGTGTGTCACTGTATTTTACACATGTACCTGGCCAGTGAGAGTTATGTCTGTCTCTTTAAGCAGATTTGCATACTTGATATTCAGATGTTTAATTTCAGTTAAAGACCATAAATGATTAGATAGTTTATGATACTGTATTAAGCAAATTGTCTAATTGCAACATATTTATTACTGTAAATGATTAGCCATATATATTTTGGGCCTCAATCTGGAAGATCCAGTGGAAGAAAAATACCCCTATAATGGCATACTGACAAGGCCTGTCTTAAATCTATATAATATGAAATATGGGAGTGAATCTGATAAAATGATATTAGAAAATCTTTCATTTGGAAATAAGTTGAAGGGGTTGTCTCACTTTAGCAAATGGCATTTATCATGGAGACAAAGTTAATACAAGGCACTTACTAATGTATTGTGATTTTCCATGTTGCCTCCTGTACTAGCTTGATTCATTTTTCCATCACATTATACACTGCTTGTTTACAGGGGTTATGGCCACCCTGCAATCCATCAGTTGTGGCCATGTTTGCAAACTTTAGGGAAAGGCTATTGTGTCTCTGAAAGATGGGACCGGGATGGGAATGGGAGTGTGCATAGGCCAGCACTTTTTCCTATAGTGGGCAAGCACGGCCACCGATGCTGGATTCCAGGGTGGTCATAACTCCTGGTCCTGGATACAAGCAGTATATAATGTGATGGAAAAATTAATCTGGCCAGCAAAGGAGGCAATATGGACAATCACAATACATTAGTAAGTGCCTTATGTTAACTTTGTCTACATTATAAATCCCATTTGCTGAAGTGAGACAACCCCTTCAAATAATTATAGCTACAAGATCAAACCTTGGGGTGCACCACTTGTAACAGTAGACCACTTCGAATTTGAATAATTGTCCACAACTCTCTGGATAGGACCCTTGAGGCACTTTTTGATTGAATTACATACTATCAATTGTTTTATACATTAGGTGTTTATGAGGGACATGTCATCAGACTGGGGTTCCTTGGGCTTACCAAAGGAAATGATTCAGCCTCCATCCATATAGAACAGGAAAGGCCAACCTGAGGCTTTCCAGCTGTTGCAAAACTACAACTCCCAGCATGCCCAACCTGCCTAGAGCTATCTGCCTACAGCAGGACATGTTGGGAGTTGTAGTTTTACGACAGCTGGAGAGCCGCAGGTTGGCCATCCCTGATATAGAACATGTGCACTTTTAATTTCATTGCAATATTTGTTGTTTTAATTGCTCACTCATATCATCAATAAGGTCAAATTGGCCATTTGTGATTCAACCCATAAGCAATCTACCCAAGTGCAATGTACTGTATAGTAACAAGGTTCTCCTGGAATGCCGAAGGCTTTTTGAGCCCTGCTGAGGCTCTCAGAACACATGAACAACATTACCTGTAACTTTTACAGGAGAGAGGACAAACTGAATTCCATCTGCTCAACGATGTTTAGGACTGGACAAAAAAAAATCCAAATGAGGTTTGCCTTCTACTGAATCTTGGGGTCCTCATTATTGTATTAAAGCCAAGGCATTAATCACTTTAGCAAAGTTAAATATTCTTCTTTCTACTTACATCCTAATAAAAGAAAATGTAGTTTCTTTTTAATGAATATCTTTTTCAATAATGAATGAGATATTATTAAAACAAAGTAATAAAATAACCCTATCCTTGAAGTATAAAAGTGAAACACATAGTTGTAGACAGATCACTAAATGCTGAAATTATATTGTGTAAGGCAAAGGTTTAAAGAGTCAACTGGTATATACATGCTATTATACAATATTGTACTAATTGCATATTAACTAATTGCCAAGAATTAAACTGCATCTGAATTTCTATGCTTGGGCATGTCTATTGCCTGTTTTACTACTATAGCAAATGATAGAACCATAAGTGGCCTGCGCAAAGATGGAGCGTGATGACTATTATACCAATCAATAGGTTTTTTAATAGTATCTGTAGATACTTTATGATGTAGCTCACAGGCATTCGAACAGACAGTGTGTTGGAAGTACTGTAGGTCCCCTTACTTACGGGACCTCTAGGCTGCTGCACATATTTTATGTGTGTTTTTGCTTTGCATATCTTTGTGCAACTAAGTTCTAAGGTAAAGTAAAAAGTAGTTATAAAAATGTAATAAAAGTGAAGTTGCTGAAGTGTCAATGTTAGCCAAGACTTGATAATATTTGTTCAAGGCTACCTCCCACATGGTACAGAAATCCTTGTTCTGACTGCATAGAACAGGCCACAGTGAGATTTTCCAACCAGTGGAATGTATATGACCTTGTAATAGTGTGCCAGCAATGATGAATGCAATTCAAGTATTCTTTGTGCCTTTGAAGAAGTCTTTAGCAACCAGCAAGAACTCTAGTTCAATCTTATAACATCTGCAGCAGTGAACCTTGTCTATTATGTGTACAAATATGAATACTTGCCTGCTGCATCCCGGAGCTATGTCTTCCAGAACAACAGAATCATGTTTTTCATATGGTGTGTTGTACTGCAATGAAGGGTTAAACATTGCCTTTCAGGAGGAATTGTCCATTGTGCTATAGGTTCTAAAAAACCCACATAAGTGTCATTGTAATTTAATGTGAGAGATAAAACAGGTTTCATATCTAGCCTTATGATAATGCTTTATATTTTCAGAGTTGATCTTTTATTAAGCAATCATAATGTAATGTACAATATGTTATTATTATTTCCTTTTTTTAAATCTGTGTATTGCTGCAGTTGCTCCTTTAATGAAATCTACTTGTCTAGATGGTTCGTATCCATTTATGACAACTAGTGTATGTTAAAGGGGGATTTCAATTTGGAAATATGATTTTTTAAAATCTGGTTTTAAGCAAAAAAAAAAGATCTCCATGTAAAAGGTGGACACAATGACCTGCATTTGTGGTCGGATCGGCTATCAGAAAGGTGTACCTAACCTAACAACCCTATCTACGACAAGCAGTAGAATTGTGCCATGACTGCTGCGGTAGGGCAGCCTAAAGGGGGCCACCCTAATATGAAATGACTGTAAGAAGGTGTGGGTGGGTGGGAGAAATCAGCTGAACCGGCGTCAGCCTGGACCCACAGGTGCCTATAAATAGCCTAGCAAACAGCTAGCCTACGCCCACAGGTGCATGTAAATTGCCTTGTAATCAGCCTCCCCTCCCACAAACACAGCAAATATATTTGCTTAAAACTTGTGGTCGGATCGGCTATCAGAAAGGTGTACCTAACCTAACAACCCTATCTACGACAAGCAGTAGAATTGTGCCATGACTGCTGCGGTAGGGCAGCCTAAAGGGGCCAAAAAGAACAGACCTTAGGTTAGAGCAAAATATATACATACCATTACTACCCCCACGTTGAACGTAAAAGACATTCCCCGATGAAGGTGCGGAATTTACCGTACGTGCCACAGTGACTACCATCTACCTTACCTCTGTCATGTGCACCGGCACATCGTACTTGGAGGAGACTAACGCTGATGCGATTGAAGGAGTGGCCGGTAATCAGAAACGATTTACTCCTATGTATACTAACAACGTATGAACATATTACGAGAAGATCTGGATCCAGAGAGCTGTAGACTGAACAAACCATGGTGAATCTGTTGGAAGGCCTAAATGAATACCAAGCGTTCGCCGAGGGCCCTGAATGGGCACCAACTATTCCTGGTTGCGAACTACTACACCTCTACTTATACCCCAGGCCGCCTTTTATATGTAAGGGGCCAAAAAGTTAGAACATGGCGTATGCCATGTTCCTCTACTAGTAGATTCAAGTGGAATGTGTAAACTCACCAGGCCTGGGGAACCGTCAACACGAATACATGGCTATTTCAATTAACAAGCTAATGTTGCCTGTAATGAAGACAGAGAAACGAACACACCATACCTGCAGTTGTGACCGGAAATAAGCTTAAGGTCGTGATACTATGTATGCAGCGCCTGTAGACATGAGACATTGAGAATTGCGCCTTATTACTGTACCTCCTACTGGAAGACAGACCGATACCCAGGACTTAGGCCCAGCACCAACACCCTCGCCCGAGCGGCAGAACAAGACATGGAACCTACCTGTGGTGGGGCCATGTGGCCGACCTTAAATGGCGAAGTCATATGTCAACCCTTAATCGAAGAGGCTATGCGTGAGAGACTCTGATAGTGGAGCCATGTGTGAGAGACTAATGGCGGAGTCATATGTCAACACTAAATCGGAGAAGCCATGCGTGAGAGACTCTAATGGTGGACACTAAATCGGAGAAGCCATGCGTGAGAGACTCTAATGGCGGACACTAAATCAGAGAAGCCATGCGTGAGAGACTCTAATGGCGGAGTCATATGTGTAACACTAAATCAGAGAAGCCATGCGTGAGAGACTCTAATGGCGGAGTCATATGTGCAACATTGAATCGGAGAAGCCGTGCGTGGGAGACTAATGGCGGAGTCATATGTGTAACACTAAATCGGAGAAGCTATGTGTGAGAGACTAATGGCGGAGCCATACATGCGATACTCTAACTGCAGTTTTTTTTAATTTTTTTTATAAACCACTTATATGACTTGGGAACTTGCGTAACCATGAACCCCTCTGACAGGGAGCCTAAGACACTAAACAGCCTACAAACATATGGTACCCCTAACAAACAACATGAAGAACGGTCAAAGGGCCCCCCGGAGCCATAAGGCCGAAGCGATCATCAGGCCACCCGAAGCCATGAGACCCCTCAAGCCATGAGACTGACCGGAATGGCCTTACAGTGACGAGTAGTAATCAAAACGTGAGCCATGGACATCAGTGATGCGAACCACGTGCATGAATAAACATTAACCAACCGCATTTTTTTAAATTTTTTTTTCCTTTGAAGTGAACAGCAAAAGTAGGCCTTTGGAATATAACAAACCAACAAGGAAAACACGCAAGCTTGAAAAGAAAGCAGCTATGTTAACCGGGAGAGCAGTGTCAGAGCGGTGTGCTGATTGCCCAAATGAAAATACTGAGTAATCATGATGTCGAGTTAAAAGGAAAATGTAGCTCTAAGTGGAAGCAGAGTATAACACATGGTGTAAGAACAGGTGGGTGAATGCAACTCTGGATGTGAGTGGTGCCTAAAACATGGTATGGGCCTGCTCTGAGCATAGAGAGCAAGGCATAACGCAGCCATATGAACAATATCTGAAAGTAAGCAGAGTATTAATGTGATACAACAACAGATGCATGAACTCAGCTCTAGTAGTGAATGGAGTATAGGACAAAATGTAAATGCAGACACACGGACGTAGCTTTTGAAGGTAACAAACCTAGCCAAGATCATTCGACAATTAGCGCCCAACCCCCTACGTGCCAGAGAGCTACAAGTCACGGACCGTGTAACCAAGTCCGAACCCACCGTGAATGCCAGCACTCGCCTGGCACCTTCTGCCGTTGCCCAGGTGCGAATGGATCGCCACATAATGCTGCAGGTTTTTTTTTTTTTTTTTTAAAGATGGTCATTACCACACCACCTAGTGTTCCTTTAAGAAAACATAAAGGTGGTTGAACATAAACCCTGATTCGATGCCAAATAATCGTCACGATAGTGCACCTATAAACACAGCACAGAACCGCTGACACATGCGTGCCCATAATATACAATTTCTAGATTGAACACGCTTACCAGAGCATCAGAACTCAAATACAGGCGCCTTGATCAATCTGCTTGTGTCCCCATATAGACCACTGATATACATTTACCGACACCTTGCAAGTCTGGCGCTAACTGCGGACGTGCGCCCACATGTAAAACAGGTGACAATAACCATGTTTTTTTTTTTTTTTTTTAATGTTAACGGCCATTGATACATGGCCCTTCCAGATAGATAAACTAAGTACTACCGTCACTTAAACACAGCGTGCGTAGCATATAGACATGCGTCCCGTATCAAGCAGATATCAGAAAACATGTGACCATACATACTCTAGTCGCATGCAATATCAATAACTATATGCAAAGCCCCCAACATGCCCCTGAACAGCCAGACAAAGAACTAACAACAGTCACTTGACCATTAGCGCCCAACTTTGCTTCGTCCCAGAGTATAACAGATCGCATACCGCAGTGTGGGTCACGTGCCGACAAGTGCGATTCTACAGTGAATGCCAGCACTCGCCTGGCACTTTCTGCCACAGCCCAGGCGTGAATGAGCCTGCACACGATGCAGCTGCGTTTTTTTTTTTTTTTCCTACATTGACCATTGATATACAACACCTAACATAGCATGCATAGCTTGAGCCAACTGCAGATACGCAATCCACGAGTGAACCAGGTATCAGTAACATGCAACCAAACCTACTCTAAGCGCATGCTACCGCAATAACTGTATGCAATGGCCCCCGCAGGCCTCTGAAAAGCCAGTCAAACAATACTGACACCAACGCTCGAGCATTAGCGACCAACTCTGCTTCGACCTGGAGCTCTACATGTCGCTGACCACAGCGTAGGTCCCGTGTAACCACTCCGATCCTACCATGAATACCAGCGTCTTCCTGAGAGATTCCGCTGTCGTCCAGCCGTAAGGAGCTTCCACACCATGCTGCTGTATCCTAGAGCTGACCCAGAGGTAGTGAAATCAGCTGAACCGGCATCAGCCTGGACCCACAGGTGCCTATAAATAGCCTAGCAAACAGCTAGCCTACGCCCACAGGTGCATGTAAATTGCCTTGTAATCAGCCTCCCCTCCCACAAACACAGCAAATATATTTGCTTAAAACTTATCAATATATTTACTATAGTTTTTGGTATAATTTTTTTTAAAATTTGCATTGAAATATGCCAAATTTGCAGCATTTTTATAAACTTTTTTTTTATTATACTTGTCAAATTTCCTGACCACTATCAGAAATGTGGCAAATAGAGGTGAACAAATTTCAGGTTATGAAATTCGTTCACGCTTCGTTCACTGGTAAAAGGTGAATTGCGTTATGGATTCCGTTTCCACGGACCATAACGCAATTCTATGACTGAATGCATAACGGATTGCCTTCAGAGGCGTTCTGCTAGTCATTCCGTCATAATAGAAGTCTATTGGCTGCAAAGCGGATCCGTCCCATTTCCGTTATGCAGGAGAGGACTTCCCTGCATAATGTTCGGGTTCGGGATCCGAACTTGACCCGAACTTGACCCCGAACCTGAACCCCATTGAAGTCAATGGGGACCCGAACGTTTGGGCACTAAAAAGGCTGTAAAATAGCCCAGGAAAGGGCTAGAGGGCTGCAAAATGCAGCAAAATGTAGGTAAATCCCCTGCAAACAAATGTGGATAGGGAAATGACTTAAAATAAAATAAAATAAATAAAAATTAACCAATATCAATTGGCAACTTGGAGGAGGAGGTGGAATAGGAGGTTGGGGTGGCGTCAGGTAGGAATGCTATGGGAGTTGAAGTTCACATCACAGCCAAGAAGGATTCATGTCTGTCAGCAGTGTCACAGGCCTTATTCAAACATTCAGGCTCACGGGACCCACAAAGACGAGAGTTAAAATCACGCCAAGACAGTATTGATTTCACCCAGCAATGCCACAGGCCTCATTCACAGATTCAGACCCATGGCACCCACAAAGAGGAGAGTTACAATCATGCTAAATCAGTATTGATTTCACCAAGCAGTGTCACAGGCCTCATTTACTAATTCAGGAGGACCATGGCACCTGCAAAGAGGAGAGCGGTCCCGTAACAGTAACACAGGCCATGGAACAGGCCATTATCATTTATGTAGGCCCCTGACACCCAGACAGGAGAGTTCATTTGACAGTAAAAAGAGTTTAATGTCTCCAACCAAGACAGCAAGCAATTAAACAAAATATAGCCCCCTGGCACCCACACAATGGGGCAGTCATTTGACAGTAAAAAGAGTTTAATATCTCCCACTAATGCAGCAAGTGATGAAACGAAAAATAGGCCCCTGACAACCAGACAATGGGGCGGTCATTTGACAGTAAAAATAAGTTAATGTCTCCCACTAATACAGCAGGCAATGAAACAAAATATAGACCCCTGACAACCAGACAATGTAAAGGTCATTTGACAGTATAAAGAGGATAATGTCACCCACCAAAGAAACAAATGATTAAACGACATATAGGCCCTTGACACCCACACAATGGGGCAGTCATTTGACAGTAAAAAGAGTTAAATGTCTCCCGCCAAGACAGCTAGCAAGTAAACAAATATAGCCCCCTTACACCCACACAATGGGGCGATCATTTGACAGTAAAAAGAGTTTAATATCTCCCACCAAGAGAACAAATGATTGAACGACATATAGGCCCCTGACACCCACACAATAGGGCAGTCATTTGACAGTAAAAAAAGTGAAATGTCTCCCACCAAGACAGCAAGCAAGTAAACGAAATATAGGCCCCTGACACCCACACAATGGGGCAGTCATTTGACAGTAAAAAGAGTTTAATCATCAACAAATGATTAAACGACATATAGGCCCCTGACACCCAGACAGAGTAGAGGTCATTCGACATCAAAAAGAGGATAATGCCACCCACCAAAGCAACAAGCGATTATCTGAAATGTAGGCCCCTGGCACTCAGACAGAGGAGAAAGGTCCCATAGCAGCAAAAGAGGCATCATGTTACCCACCAATGGAACAGGCCACTTTCAGTTATTTAGGCCCCAGCACCCAGACAGAAGAGAGAGGTCCCATAGCAGAAAATCAGGCTTCATATCACCCACCAATGGAACAGGCCACTTTCAGTTATTTAGGCCCCAGCACCCAGGCAGAGGAGAGAGGTCCCATAGCATCAAAACAGGCATCATGTTACCCACCAATGGAACAGGCCACTTTCAGTTATTTAGGCCCCAGCACCCAGACAGAGAAGAGAAGTCCCATAGCAGCAAAACAGGCATCATGTTACCCATCAATGGAACAGGCCACTTTTAGTAATTTAGGCCCTTGACACCCAGACAGAGGAGAGATGTCCCATAGCAGAAAATCAGGCTTTATGTCACCCACAAATGGAACAGGCCACTTTCAGTTATTTAGGCCCCAGCACCCAAACAGAGGAGAGAGGTCCCATAGCAGCAAAACAGGCATCAGGTTACCCACCAATGAACGGGCCACTTTCAGTTATTTAGGCCCCTGACACCCAGACAGAGGAGAGGTCATTTGACAGAAAAAGAGGTTAATGTCACACACCAAAGCAGCAGGCGATCAGCTGAAATGTAGACCCAGACAGAGCAGAGGTTCATTTAACTTGGTGTTGCCCCCAAAATAATGATACAATTAAAAAAAGAGGATTCAATAACAAAGTGCCCTGGAGTACAAGAATGTATGGTTGAGGGTTAGGCAGTTATAAATGTCTATTCTGCACAAAGGATGGACAGGTCCTGTGGGATCCATGCCTGGTTCATTTTTATGAACGTCAGCTTGTCCACGTTGGCTGTGGAAAGGTGGCTGCGTTTGTCTGTAATGACGCCCCCTGCCATGCTAAATACACGTTCAGACAATACACTGGCCGCAGGGCAGGCCAGCACCTCCAAGGCATAAAAGGCTAGCCCTGGCCATGTGGACAATTTGGAGACCCAGAAGTTGAATGGGGCCGAACCATCAATCAGTACGTGGAGGCATGTGCACACATACTGTTTCACCATGTTGTTGAAATGCTGCCTCCTGCTAATACGTTCCGTATTAGCTGGTGGTGCAGTTAGCTGTGGCGCGGTGACAAAACTTTTCCACATCTCGGCCATGCTAACACTGCCTTCAGAGGAGCTGGCCGTGACACAGCTGCGTTGGCGACCTGTTTCCCCCCAGCCACGCACCAGTGATGGTCCCGAGCTGCATTGCGTGCCACCCCGCTGTGAACATGCTTCATCCTCATCCTCCTCCAACTCCTCCTCATCCTCATCCTCGTCCTCCAGTAGTGGGCCCTGGCTTGCCAAATTTGTACCTGGCCTCTGCTGTTGCAAAAAACCTCCCTCTGAGCCACTTCTAAAAGACTGGCCTGAAAGTGTTAAAAATGACCCCTCTTCCTCCTCCTCCTCCTCCTGGGCCACATCCTCTTCCATCATCGCCCTAAGTGTTTTCTCAAGGAGACATAGAAGTGGTATTGTAACGCTGATAACGGCGTCATCACCACTGGCCATGTTGGTGGAGTACTCGAAACAGCGCAACAGGGCACACAGGTCTCGCATGGAGGCCCAGTCATTGGTGGTGAAGTGGTGCTGTTCCGCAGTGCGACTCCCCCAGCGTGCTGCAGCTGAAACTCCGCTATGGCCTGCTGCTGCTCGCACAGACTCTCCAGCATGTGCAAGGTGGAGTTCCACCTGGTGGGCACGTCGCATATGAGGCGGTGAGCGGGAAGGCCGAAGTTACGCTGTAGCGCAGATAGGCGAGCAGCGGCAGGATGAGAATGCCGGAAGCGCGCACAGACGGCCCGCACTTTATGCAGCAGATCTGACATGTTGGGGTAGTTGTGAATGAGTTTCTGCACCACCAAATTCAGCACATGCGCCAGGCAAGGGATGTGTCCCAGAACAAGATATCTCCCATTATCGCACACCACCAGGCCAGGCTTAAGGCTCACCTGCAGCAACCACTAGTCGGTCTGTTGTTCAATACCCCGCCACAACTCCTGCGCGGTGTGGGGCCTGTCCCCCAAACACATGAGTTTCAGAACGGCCTGCTGACGTTTACCCCGGGTTGTGCTGAAGTTGGTGGTGAAGGTCTGTGGCTGACCAGATAAGCAGGTGGAAGAAGAGGAGGAGGAAGCCGAGTAGGAGGAGGAGGCAACAGGAGGCAAAGAATGATGCCCTGCGATCCTTGGCGGCGGAAGGACTTGCGCCAAACAGCTTTCCTCCTGGGGCCCAGCCGCCACTACATTTACCCAGTGTGCAGTTAGGGAGATATAGCGTCTCTGGCCGTGCTTACTGGTCCACGTATCTGTGGTTAGGTGGACCTTGCCACAGATGGCGTTGCGCAGTGCACACTTGATTTTATCGGATACTTGGTTGTGCAGGGAAGGCACGGCTCTCTTAGAGAAGTAGTGGCGGCTGGGAACAACGTACTGTGCGACAGCCACCGCCATCAGCTGTTTGAAGCTGTCCATGTCCACCAGCCTGAATGGCAGCATTTCAAAGGCCAGTAGTTTAGAAATGCTGGCATTCAGGGCCAGGAATCGAGGGTGGCTAGGTGAAAATTTGTGTGACATGGTGGAGATGCTTGGTGATAGAGGTGGTGGTGTTGGTGGCGCATCCTCTGTTTGCTGGGCGGCAGGTGCCAACGTTCCTCCAGAGGCAGAGGAAGAGGCCGAGGTAGCAGCAGAGGAGGGAGCAGGAGGGGCCTTTCTTGGTTTTGAAGGTGCTTACTCCACTGCAGCCCATGTCTCGCATGTAGATGCCTGGTCATATAGGTTTTGCTAAGGTTCAGAACGTTAATGCCTCGCTTCAGGCTCTGATGGCACAGCGTGTAAACCACTCAGGTCTTGTCGTCAGCACATTGTGTGAAGAAGTGCCATGCCAGGGAACTCCTTGAAGCTGCTTTTGGTGTGCTCGGTCCTTGGTGGCGGTGGCCAGTAGCAGGCAAACGCTCTTGGCGATGGCTGTTCTGCTTTTGCACCCTGCTCCCTCTTTTGCTACGCTGTTGGCTCGGTCTCATCACTGCCTCTTCCTCTGAACTCTAAAAGTCAGTGGCACGACCTTCATTCCATGTGGGGTCTAGGACCTCATCGTCCCCTGCATCGTCTTCCACACAGTCTTCCTCCCTGACCTCCTGTTCGGTCTGCACACTACAGAAAGGTGCAGCAGTTGGCACCTGTGTTTCTTCATCATCAGAGACGCACTGACTCTGCTGAGGTGGTATTCCCATTTCCTCATCAGTAAACATAAGTGGTTGTGCGTCAGTGCATTCTTCCATCGCTGGGGAAGGGCTAAGTGGATGCCTTTGGGAAACCCTGCCAGCAGAGTCTTCAAACAGCATAAGAGACTGCTGCTTAACTTGAGGCTCAGAGAGGTTCCCTGATATGCATGTGGGTGATGTGACAGACTGATGGGCTTGGTTTTCAGGCGCCACCTGTGCGCTTTCTGCAGAAGACTGGGTGGGAGATAATGTGAACCTGCTGGATCCACTGTCGGCCACCCAATCGACTAGCGCCTTTACTTGCTCGGGCCTTACCATCCTTAGAACGGCATTAGGCCCAACCAAATATCACTGTAGTTTCTCGCGGCTACTGGGACCTGAGGTAGTTGGTTTACTAGGAAGTGTAGCTGTGGCAGAACGTCCACGTCCTCTCCCAGCACCAGTGGGTCCACTAACACCACCACGACCATGTCCGCGTCCCTTACTAGATGTTTTCCTCATTGTTACCCGTTCACCACAATAAGGAAAAACTTCTTTGGCCCAATGTATACAGTTCAAATTAAGGCCTTTTTTTACAGGCACCGAACACTATCTAGCTATCTATTTATGTACTGAATTACACTAATACAGGCACAGCAGAAAGGCTGAAAGGTATCCTTTTACGGACAGAATTACACTTGGAGATGCACAGTAGCATGTGCAAATATAAAGGATTTAGCTTTCAGCCCTTGTATTTAGACCCTGAGTGTAATATACCCTTTTACAGACAGAAATACACTTGGAGATGCACAATAGCGGGTGCAAATATAGAGGATTACGCTTTCAGCACTTGTATTTAGACCTTGAGTGTAATATACCTTTCTACGGACAGAAATACACTTGGAGATGCACAGTAGCATGTGCAAATATAGAGGATTGCACTTATAGCACTTGTATTTAGACCTTAAGTGTAATATACCCTTTTAGGGACAGAAATACACTTGGAGATGCACAGTAGTGTGTGCAAATATAGAGGATTACGCTTCTAGCACTTGTATTTAGACCTTGAGTGTAATATACCCTTTTAGGGACAGAAATACACTTGGAGATGCACAGTAGCATATGCAAATATAGAGGATTTAGCTTTCAGCCTTTGTATTTAGACACTTAATGTAATATACCCTTTTACGGACAAAAATACACTTGGAGATGCACAGCAGCATGCACAAATATAGAGGATTTACTTTTCAGGCCTTGTATTTAGACACTTAGTGTAATATACCCTTTCACGGACAGAAATACACTTGGAGATGCACAATAGCGTGTGCAAATATAGAGGATTATGCTTCCAGCACCTGTATTTAGACCTTGAGTTTAATATACCCTTTTACGGACAGAAATACACTTGGAGATGCACAGTAGCGTGTCCAAATATAGAGGATTACGCTTTCAGCACTTGTATTTAGTCCTTGAGTGTAATATACCCTTTTACGGACAGAAATACACTTGGAGATGCACAGTAGCGTGTTCAAATATAGAGGATTATGCTTTCAGCACTTGTATTTAGACCTTGAGAGTAATATACCCTTTTACGGACAGAAATACACTTGGAGATGCACAGTAGCGTGTGCAAATATAGAGGATTATGCTTTCAGCCTTTGTATTTAGACACTAAGTGTAATATACCCTTTTACGGACAAAAATACACTTGGAGATGCATAGCAGTGTGCGCAAATATAGAGGATTTATTTTTCAGGCCTTGCATTTAGACACTTAGTGTAATATACCCTTTTACGGACAGAAATACACTTGGAGATGCACAATAGCGTGTGCAAATATAGAGGGTTATGCTTTCAGCACTTGTAGTTAGACCTTGAGTGTAATATACCCTTTTATGGACAGAAATACACTTGGAGATGCACAGTAGCGTGTGCAAATATAGAGGATTTAGCTTTTAGCCTTTGTATTTAGACACTTAGTGTAATATACCCTGTTACGGACAAAAATACACTTGGAGATTCACAACAGCGTGCGCAAATATAAAGGATTTATTTTTCAGGCCTTGTATTTAGAGACTTAGTGTAATATACCCTTTTACAGACAGAAATACACTTGGAGATGCACAATAGCGTGTGCAAATATAGAGGATTATGCTTTCAGCACTTGTATTTAGACTTTGAGTGTAATATACCCTTTTAGGGAGAGAAATACACTTAGAGATGCACAGTAGCATGTGCAAATATAGAGGATTATGCTTTCAGCACTTGTATTTAGACCTTGAGTATAATATACCCTTTAACGGACAGAAATACACTTGGAGATGCACAATAGCGTGTGCAAATATAGAGGATTACGCTTTCAGCACTTGTATTTAGACACTTAGTGTAATATACCCTTTTACGGACAGAAATACACTTGGAGATGCACAGCAGCGTGCGTTAATATAGAGGATTTATTTTTCAGGCCTTGTATTTTCTGACACGCTGAGTGTAATATACCCTATTACGGACAGTATTACACTTGGAGAGGAACAGTGGAAAGCACAGATGTTTAGGATTTCTATTTCAGGGATTTTATTTAACCACAGAAAAAAAATCTATCCTTTGACGGACAGTATTACACTTGGCCAGCCACAGCTGGAACCCCAGATTTAGGGGATTGGTATTTTGGCAATTGAATTTCACCCCAGAAAAAAATCTATCCTTTTATGGACAGTATTACACTTGGAGAGGAACAGTGGAAAGCACAGATGTTTAGGATTTCTATTTCAGGGATTTTATTTAACCACAGAAAAAAAATCTATCCTTTGACGGACAGTATTACACTTTGCCAGCAACAGCTGGAACCCCAGATTTAGGGGATTGGTATTTTGGCAATTAAATTTCACCCCAGAAAAAAATCTATCCTTTGACGGACAGTATTACACTTGGCCAGCCACAGCTGGAACACCAGATTTAGGGGATTGGAATTTTGGCAATTTTATTTCACCCCAGAAAAAAATCTATCCTTTGATGGACAGTATTACACTTTGCCAGCAACAGCTGGAACCCCAGATTTAGGGGATTGGTATTTTGGCAATTGAATTTCACCCCAGAAAAAAATCTATCCTTTTACGGACAGTATTACACTTGGCCAGCAACAGCTGAAACCACTGATTTAGGGGATTGGTTTTTGCCAATTGAATTTTACCCCAGAAAAAAATCTATCCTTTGACGGACAGTATTAAACTTAGCTTGCCACAGCTGGAACCCCAGATTTAGGGGATTGGCATTTTGGCAATTGAATTTCACCCCAGAAAAAAATCTATCCTTTGACGGAGAGTATTACACTTGGTCAGCCACAGTTGGAACACCAGATTTAGGGGATTGGTATTTTGGCAATTTAATTTCACCCCAGAAAAAAAATCTATCCTTTGACGGACAGTATTACACTTGGCCAGCAACAGCTTAAACCACTGATTTAGGGGATTGGTATTTTGGCAATTGAATTTCATCCCAGAAAAAAAATCTATCCTTTTACGGACAGTATTACACTTGGACAGCAACAGCTGGAACCCCAGATTTAGGGGATTGGTATTTTGGCAATTAAATTTCACCCCTCAATAAAATATAGCAATTTGTATCCTGTGTTTTAAGGTGTGACAATAAGCACAACCCCTGATGTAGGATATTGCAAAAAAAAAGCCTACTATTGAACCCAAAAATGTATGTTGAACTTGGTGGCAGCTTAAAACATGTGCTGGTGCACCAAAAGATCACAAAATGGGCGCCAATCACCCCAGGAAAAAGTGACAGAAAAACCCTCTGGGCAGCCTAAAATCCAGTAAGCAATGAACTAACAGAATTTGAATGATTCACAGCTGTAGATCGATCACTTCATTAATTGGTTTTGCTGAGTCTTCCCTGCCTAATCTCGCTCTCACAGCAGCTGCATCCTATCCCTACGCTAATCAGAGCAGAGTGACGGCCGTGCTACGTGACTCCAGCCTAAATAGCCCACATGCTGCACTTGGCCAATCACAGCCATGACAATAGTAGGCATGGCTGTGATGGCCTCTTGGGGCAAGTAGTATGACGCTTGCTGATTGGCTGCTTTGCAGCCTTTTAAAAAGCGCCATAGAAATCGCCGAACACCGAACCCAAACTTTTACGTAAATGTTCGGGTCTGGGTTCGTGTCCCGAACACCCAAAAATTCGGTACGAACCCAGTTCGGGTTCGCTCAACACTATCATTACACAATTTACGTTTTACTGGTAAACGAAGCGTGAACGAATTTAAAATATGAAATTTGCACATCTTTAGTGGCAATGATGTCGGAAAAGGCAAAAAAGTTAGACAATGTTTGGAAAACGGCACTGGTGAAGGCCCTTATTAAATTCCCCCTCCCAAAGTTCTAGGAAATATTTTTAGCAGTAATATTCTATTTTATCCTATTTATTTTTTTTTCTTCCCCCTATGCCCGCCGGCTCACTAATAGATGCGTTCCATCAAAAAGTACTAAAAGACGTACGAGCACTGGTATATCCGGTGGTTCCGTCTAATATTAGTAATGAGGAAAGAAAAGCACTTAGTTGGCTTAGTAAGATGGAGGACATCGTGGTGAAGCCAGCGGATAAGGGGGAAACGTGGTCCTGATGTCACGGGAATATTATTTGGAAGAGGCGAGCAGACAGCTCAGCGATAGCAATACGTATGAGAAATTACGGACCAACCCGGTCCCCGACATTATGGTTAAATTGGATAGTCTGCTTCAAAAATTTGTTGAGCTGAAGTGTCTGCCCACCAATATATGTGACAAATTGATCCCCAAAACCCCATACATCCTACATGGTATTTCATACCAAAAATACACAAGTCGGTAACCAGACCTCCCGGCCGCCCTATTGTGGCAGGGATCGGTTCGGCGACAGAGCCTTTGTCCCGCTACCTTGATTGGCTGCTCAGATCACTTCTGGAGGGTACACCGACCTACCTCAAGGACACCGTTGATTTCCTTAGTGCCCTTGAAATCTTCGAGTGGCGCGAGGAATATCACCTGGTGTCCTTGGATGTAGAGTCATTATATACCCGAATACCACACCAGCTTGGCATAAAAGCAGTTGGAGAGGTCTTGAGCAGGGCCAAGAGGGAAAGAGTGTTTTGTCAATTCATTGAGGAGGCCCTCGACCTTGTTTTGGGTAATAACGTATTCCAATTTGAAGCACCATGGTACCGCCAGGTACTTGGTACGGCAATGGGCACTCCGGTGTCCTGCACCTTTGCCAACCTGTACCTGGCGGTACTAGAGGAGCTGTGTGTTTTCTCGGTGGGTAACCCCTTCCTACAACATATCCATTTGTTCCTTAGATATGTGGATGATATTTTCCTGGTGTGGTCGGGCAGCGAAGAGGATTGCCGTGGGTTTGTGGAGTATTTGAATACATCTAACCCTATGAACATGAAATTTACCTTAAACTTTAGAGGAAATAGCCTCGAGTTTTTGGATGTAAAAGTATTAGTTCAGGCGGGGGAGTTAGTCACCATGGGTTATCGAAATCCCACGGCAACCAACTTGCTGCTCCACCAGACCAGCTTCCATCCTCAAGCAGTAAAGAAAGCTGTCCCATATGGGCAGTTCATTAGACTGCGTAGAATAAATAATACGGACAGTGGATATTGGCAGCAAGCGCTCGCACTCAAGGAGCGCCTGCTAGGGAAGGGTTACCCTCCGGGAGATGTTGATAGCACCATGGCTAGGGAATTTACCCGCCAGCGCCATGATCTCCTGAAAGAAAACCCAGCGGATAACACCAACCAGGAAAAATTTGCTTTCACCTTTCGTTATAGCCCTATGGCAGAAACAATAAAACTAGCAATATTTAATAATTAGGGATTATTGAAAGGGGAACCCAGCTTACAGAATTTTACACAAGTCAAACCATTGGTTGCCTTTAGAAAATGCAGCACTATCCGTGACAAGGTGGTATATAGTATGCTCCCCAGAAAAAAGATAGTAAATTGGCTTACCCAAAAAAAGCCAGTTGGTAATTTTAGATGTGGAAATTGTACATTTTGTCCCCAGAACAGCCAGAGTAAGTGGCTAAGATTGGGAAATGTGACTCACCAAGTCCGTGATTTTATCACCTGTCGAACTATGTACGTGGTCTATGCTATTCTATGTAGATGTGGGGCATTCTATATAGGTAAAACTAAGAGAACCCTGGTAGAATGTGTTAGAGAACATATGACCTCCATCAGATCTGGTAGGGGTTGCCCCCGCCTCATAGACCACGTACGTTCGCGACATGGTGGTAATTCTAGGTGCCTTTCGTTTGCTGGGGTAGAAATTGTAGCGGAATCCCTACAAGGTGAAGATAGACATAAACGTGTGCTTCAAAGAGAAGCATGGTGGATACTACATACAAGCGTGATGGGTCCGCATGGACTTAATGATAGAAATGATTTGGCAGTCTTTTTGTAAGATAGCACTGTCCTGAGCTTTGAAAATGTTGAATTTAGTTCAGATGTGGAGTATTTCTCAATGAATATGCAACATTCAATAATATAGGTAACCGTTTTGCAGTAGCGTGCTTTCTTTGCGCTTTTTCCTTTTTTCTTTTTTTTTTACGATAAGTATAGATGCGAATGCGATGTTTCAGACCAGCCATCTCTGTGTCATATTTAAGCTGTATGATTATGTGTCTTGGAATTACAATGCTCTCAAGTGACCTGTAACACTGTTACATTGTTTTTACAAAGCTACAAGTTTTTAGCCATCAGCGTTCACCTGGCTAGGGCGTGTGGTGACGTCATAAAGGTGCGCTGAACGCGGCTCGACTTTGTAGTGGCCTGAAGACGAGCGTGAGTTAGCGAGAAACGGCCGTCGCTGCTTCTTTACCGCAATCCTTTCTGTGTCCCCACCCCCCCCTGATGCCTCAGTGACGTTGGTTCATCTACATATTATGGATCAATAAAGAAGGTTTTTGGAATGGGCTTGGTGAGTGCCGCTCGTTTTTCTTCACTACTCCATTTGGCTATTTTTAGCAGTAATATTCTATTTTATCCTATTTTTTTTTTTTTTGCCAACCCCAAATTTTCAATTTCTTCATCATGATAGTATGATAATGCAGCAGAATGGAAAGCAGCTCATAAGTAGAGATAAACAAAATTCCATTCAGGTCCTATTTGGTTAAATTGTCTGTCCAGTGCAGTTTGGGTCAAAATAAATTCTACAGGAACGGAAAGTGCTCTGAGTGCCTAGAAAATGCTCTCAAATTGAATCACACAAAATTCTGATTCTAACTAATTTTTAAGTCTAATTTCTGATTTTCAGAATCAATTTGCTCTACTCATAGGAGATTCTTATTCTTGATGACTGCTGGGTTCAGTGTGCATCTCATTTATGCAGCATACACTACTTAACAAGGCATACTGTATGTTTGTAAATGTATTTTGTGACATTTTCATGACATTTTAGGCTTTAATGAGTACATTGCAAAAATGAGTACTACACCTAGTTTGCATACATCCATGCAACTAGTGGCCATTATATCACTTGAACATTACATCTTCTAAGTGACCTATGGTCATTTACTTTAAGGTGATGTTAGGTAGATAAACAGCTAAAGTCTCTTCCTTTCAGTGGTGGTGACATGTATAGACTATAATCAGGTCAGTCATGTTTCCATCATGGCCTCCATCATTCATACTTAGATTTTAGTTGGTAAATTTGGGGCATGTAAATTCCCCAATTTGTCAGGAACTCCTACTTATGGGTGGGGTTTACATGGGCCCTGCCCAGTTTGGGCCTGAGAAAGCCCAAATTTGCCAGGACTGTCTCTGAAAATCAGGGAGAGTCCCTATAAATTCAGGATAGTAGGCAACTATGCATCATTTTAATTACATCAGTGCATGCAGGCCTATTTTGTCCAGCATTCTTGATGAAATCTATGACAGAGGCTTCCATCAGAATTTCCACCACAGATGTGTACCCAGCGATGCTACCATCTTTGCCGATATTTATTTAATTTACACTTTCAAGTGCTAAAATTCTTTTTAATGTATTTATCATTAAAGTGCCTGTCAGGTTGTACAAAAATACTATTTATGTCACAGTTATCTGTTTGCTGGGAGAACTTGCAATCCATTTAGGCTGTCATTACACCCTCAACAAGGGTTATAAAAATCCAGAATGGCAAATTTGCATAACCCAATGCTCGGTCAAGGGATTTTTGTAAAGTCTGGAGACAACTTCTATGGAAACTCTAGATAGAATTTCATAAGTAGTAAGGACATACTGTAACAGGGAGAAGACTGGAGGCACTACCCTAAAGCCAGTGTTCCATTATGACAATAACCCTGGTAACCCAAAGTGCATTGCCCTAAAAACATTACTTTTTTCCAATAAAATAATTGTATTTATGTGGTAAATGAGAATCTGGAGTGTTCATATACAAGGTGCTAATGTCAATCAGTGCTCTTTGGCAAATTGTAACAATCTATGAAAATGGTTTTTATTCTGGATGAATCCTAAACACACTCAGAGAGTTTAAAATGATTGCAAATAAAGTATATCTGATGGTCCTGTAATTGTACAGGAGACTGTCATTTCATCATGGTTTCATTCAATTATTATTGTGTATAAGTTGTTGACAAAGATTTTGGGTTCATCTGCTTCTCTGAAAGAACTCAAGCTGTGTCAGATATGTCTCATTTTGAAATACAAGGCTAACACCATGGAAACTAGACAGTATATTCCACCGAGGCTAAAAATAACAGCTTTCAATCAGCCCAATCTCTTTCATACCTTTATAAAACTGTTCTTTAACTTCCTCTGTCTAGGGAACTTTTTTTTCTCGTTGGCTGGATCACCTTATCCCAGTTGTACAGCTTTTATCACCAACTATTAGCACTTCAAGGGAAGTAGACTCGAATGAATGCTGAGGTGGCACTTTCCTTGTCACATTGCTGTATGTAGATAGGAACATTCTCCAAATGAGTTAGATGGTTGTGCAATACTTTAAAATACAAGTAGAACTGGAACATAATGTTCATTGCTGCATGGTATATACTATTAGAATGATCGAACTGGAATAATTATTTTATTCATTGTACATTCTTTGATAGTAGGAATAAAAAATAGAGATAGCATATTTATCTTGCATATTTCCTTAAAACATACAGTGGTGCTTAAAAGTTTGTGAACCTTTCAAAATTTTCTATATTCCTGTATAACTTTGATCAAAATTTTCAAAAAAATCCCAAAACTAGATAAAGCTAACCAAATCAAGCAAATGAGTCAACAGTATTAGACATTTAATTGAGAAAAATTATCCAATATCACATGTTTGTGAGTGGTGAAAGTATGTGAACCTTAGCTTTCAGTATTTGGTGTGACCCCTTTTTGTAGCAACAATGGCAACTAAACATTTCCAGTAATTGCTGATTAGTCCTGTACATCGACTGTCAGCCCATTCATTCTATACAAAACAGCTTCAGCTCTGCTATATTAGTCTGTTTAATCTCATTAACTGCTTGCTTCAGGTCATTCCACAACATTATTAGTGTAGTAAGGTCACGACTTTGACTTGACCATTTCAAAACTTTAACTTTATTCTTCTTTAAATATTCTTTTGTAGAACAACTTGCGTTCTTAGGTCGTTGTTTTGCTGTGTGACCCACATTCTCTTGAGATTCATCTCACAGACAGATGCCCTGACATTTCATTTAGAATTTGCTGGTATAATTCAGAATTAATTGTTCCATAATAGCAAGCCACCTTGGCCCAGATGTAGCAAAACATGCCCAAACCATGATACTACCACCACTGTGACATTAGATACTACCATCACAGATGGCATTAGATTTTTATGCTGGAATGCAATGTTTTTCTTTTTCCAAACATAACAATCCATCTCAAAACATTGTTCCAATACCTTCCAGGTGATCTTTAGCAAACTGCAGATGGACAGCAGTTTTCTCCTTGCAGTCCTGCCATGCACAGCATTGTTGCTCTTTGTCTTCCTGATGGTGGACATTAAGATTAGCTAATGTGAAAAAGACCTTTAGTTGTTTAGAGATTACCTTGGGTTCTTTTGTGACCTCACATACTATCTTTGTTGGTCAACCACTCCTGGGAGGGTAATATTAGTCTTGAATGTCCACCATTTGTAAAAAATCTGTCTGACTCTGGATTGGTGGCATTCTAACTCTTTATAGATAATTTCATACCCTTTTCTAGCCTGACCAGCGAGCATCAACAACTCTTCTTCTGAGGTCCTCAGAAGGCTCCTTTGTTCGTACCATGATACCCTTGCACAAACATGTGTTGTGAAGATCAGACTTTGATAAACCTTTTTTCTATAAATAAGAGATTTCCACTCACACCTGATTGTCATCCCCTTGATTAAAAACACCAAATTCTAATTTCATCTTCAAATTATCTGCTAATCCTAAATGTTCGTATACTGTTGCCACTCGTAGACATGAGATATTGTATACTTTTTCCCAATAAGTAAGTTATAAAGTATAATATTTTTGAATGATTTGTTTGATTTCGTTATCTATATCTATTTCTGGAAATTCTGTTAAAATCTGATTTAGTTTTAGGTCAAATTTATGCAGAAATATAGAAAATTTTAAGGGTTCACAGAGCCTGTCTGACTCTGGATTGGTGGTGTATATTATAATCTTTTCTAGCCTGACCAGCGAACATCAACAACTCTTCTTATGAGGTCCTCAGAAGGCTCCTTTGTTCGTACCATGATACCCATCAACAAACATGTGTTGTGAAGATCAGACTTTGATAAACCCTTTTTCTTTAAATAAATGATTGCTACTCACACCTGATTGTCATCCCCTTGATTAAAAACACCAGATTTATGTAGAAATATAGAAAATTCAGAAGGGTTCACAAAATTGTAAGCATCATTGTACATGAATGCAATGCTTAGCTTACAAAGCCTTAGAATTTTAATAGAACCTCAGGAAAAATTTTCTTTTCTATCTGTTTGAGTGTGAGGGCTTTGAAGAAGACCCCCATGTTGCAAATACACTACATTGTAGTTCATTTCAAAATTCTTAAAAAGAAAAAGGTATTAAAGAAAGCAGAACAACCAGGAACAGTTCTGAACCCAAACAATAAAAATGTTTGTCTTAATCCACACAGTGTTTAGTTTTTTGAGCAGCAGTTTGTACCTGTACCTGTGTAGAGTTGATCTTTACCAGAAAACATATTAGATTGAGCCCCAATTGCTTTCTATTGTTCAAAAATTAACTGCTGAGTCATACAATTAGTTAAAGTGCATATTATGATATTTTGTATTGTACAGATTTTCAGGATTACTGTATGTCAAATTTTAATATTTCAGGCATCCATATTTGCTATGGCAAGTGACAGCCATTACACAGCAATAAAAAAGTTAAAAAATACTAGTACATTATTTCATTTTTATGTTATTGTTGCCAATTTGTTATAAACCCAGGGATCAGCATAAAATTGCTGTCATTTTGTAAATCTCACTATTAATCAGTGTAGTCTATAGCATGGACACTATTCAGAATTATTTAAACAGCATAAATATATAAGTTTATATTATAATATATTATAACTTTGGGAATAAATAATTCATTTTAATAAACAATTAGATCTGCTCAGATATATAACCATTTTGCTTGTGAGAAATAAACTATTCTGTGCACTGTTAGTCTCTGGTTTCATGGAGAATGTACGTGGTAAACTGTATGTATATTGTAATTTTGACAAGAAAAAGAAATATTCAAATCTTACAGATGCCAAAACACATTGAAAATGATGAGACCCATGCAAGGTGAACAAGAAAAATCAACATCTGAATGATACTTTTTGAGCGGCCTCAAAAGGGGAATCAATAAATCCACAATCTGAAAACAATGGACAAATAACAATAAAAGACAAGACTAGGAAGAAAATACTGAGACATTAGCGAGGGGTAAGAACAGAAAGAGCGCATGAGAGTAAATATAACTAGCAAAGTAATATATAGACCCAATAGCATATATGTATATTAAAGAGTCATGTCAATACATATGAAGTACTGAATAATTATTCCATGTAAACCATACTTTATTGTCACACGGTCCTAAGCCATTCCATACTGCGCACTTATTTTACCCTAAAAAGCAACTTACTTCTAGGTGGAAGTGATGGTTGTCTCAAATTTCAAGCTACGAGGAATTTGGCAGCTGTGAGTATATGTATGGTTAGTTTAATATGGTATCTACCTATGCCATCAGGCAATACATTAACTTAATAACTCTAAGGGCTCTAGACGAGGCATATCTACTATCTGCATTATTTGAATAATAGTTCTCCTCACTTTTGTCTAGAAAGGACAGATTAAAGTGCAAAGCCAAAAATTGGGGGGACTAGGGTTCCCACAGACACAATAATGGCAACAAACGTCTGGGATCTCAGATTTATACTATGTAGGAGAGATGACATGATACCAGAATATTAGCAATTTATTTTGATTTTCACGGTATGTAATACACATAGAGGTTTTAGCTGCTCTGTACCAAATACGGTGTTACATGTCTGGGGGAAGGACGCAGCCTAAGAAAGCCCCCCCATTTCACCATGTATGGCAACTGGACAAATCTGTCTGAGGGTGGGTAAGGATAATATACATTGCCAAAATAAATCCTTTAGTAGATAGGTTCACCTTACTCAGTTTCTCAAACGAGGTAGGTATGGAAACAGTCTGCATCTTGAGTAGTGTAGTGAAAAAATGTTTAATGCAAAGACAAGAGAAATGGAGATTAAAAGTAGAGTACAGTTATTAAAGGGAAGGATATCTAAAGTTTTATAATATACAATATCTGCAAAGTGGAATATACCCTTCTCAGATAATTTTCGCAAAAAAATCCAATGTTGCAGTATCTAGAAGTAAGGGAATCGAGGAATGTAGATGAAAGTATAGAGGAAAAGGAATATAATTTGGAGCAAGTATGCCATATATCACAGGTAAAGGACATAGGTCCCAATAAAAAAGATCTTTGTAAGGAGCATGTCGATTCCCCTTGCAAAGATTTAGTATATTTAGGTGGATCCAAAGTTTCTCAATTTCTATCCAAATTGCTGAAAGGGATAACCAAGGCAGAATTCTCCAGAGTTGGGTGACCCAATAATATTTATAATATTGGGTACTACTAAGCCCCCATTGGTTTTAGAGCAAATTAGTATTCTAAGTTGTTTTCCAGCCCAGATAAACCAGAGAATGGAAAATTGTAGGGCTTTTAGAGGGGGGACACAGGTCGTGTTCTGCTGGCACACAAGCTGTCAACAAATGGCGGCAAGACTTTTCAGTCTGGTCGCCATTTTTTAGTTGCCCAGTCATCGCACTGTACCTTTTAATTAAAAAAAGGTTTCAGACGCATCTTGCATGACATACCTGCTCAGCCTACCTTTCACACATCCTACCCTGGCTACCAAAGAAGAGTGATAGTAGAAAGTGGCACTCTACGTTATTGGCTCCCTGCATACCTCACTGCTGCTGTGCTGCTCCTTCTCCAGACAGCCACAAATTAGAAAGGTATGTGGATGGACTGGTGGTTGGAAGAAGGATGTGTGCTTTGAAGATGGGGGAAACAAGCACTGTTTCCAGATTGGGGGTGGGGAGGATGGTCAGCTTGAAAGGATGGGGGCAAGAGATCTTTTACTAGTTTGGAGAGGGGGGAAGGATGGTGAACTTTGTGAGATGGGGGAATGAGCACAGCAACTATTTTGGGGGTGGGGTGGATGGTAAGCTTGGGAGGATGGTGAAATGGGCACTGTGACAAGTTTGGGGGTGGGGGAGGATGGTAAGCCTGCATGTAATTGCTGGCGAGATGATGATAAACCAACTTTCTAACAGGCCCGTTTTATTCATCATTTTCCATGCCGGGTTTAGGCGTAGAAAATGGTCTAAATGTAAGCCAGCTAGGAAGAAAAGTCATCTCGATGTAAGATATACAAAAAAATAAAGAATGTAGGAAAAATGTCTATCTATCAAGTCATCTAATATCCGTCAACAAAAGAGGGAAGTTCTGGGCATATAAAGTATTATACATAGGTGTCAGGTTTACTCCAAGATAATGGAGGGGCAAATTATGCCATACGTATGGAAAGTTTTGTTTCAAAGAGTCTAAAGCATCAGTGGGTATGTTAAGAGAGAGGACTTCTCTCTTACAGGTATTTAGTTTATAACTAGATGGATGCCCATATGTTTCCAAAAGATAATGTAAGTTGGGCAGGGTAATATGAAGATGGGTTAAGGGTAATAATGCATCATCTGCAAAAAGCCGATTTAAACTCCTTATCTCTGACTAGAATCCTATTAATATCAGGATGCATTGCAAACTATTCGCAGGTCTGAGTGGCTCAATACATTAAACAAAAACTAGGGAATAAAAGGTACAGCCCTGTCATGTACCAGTAAATATCTGGAATAATCACAAGGTCGCATGAGGGAGTTTTAAAGCGGCGGACAGAGAAGTATATAGTGATCTTTTTACTTCAAAGAGCGGACCATTTAAGCCAAAGGCTTCCAAAGTTAAAAATATAAAGGACAGCCCAGGTGATGAAAGACCTTTTATGCGTCTAAGCATAATCGGATGCATGAGTTACCATCTCGTTGCCTATGAAGAAGGAAACCTACTTGATCCTTGTGGATAAGGTTTTTGGAGTCATATGGTCAGCCAATCATTTCTGAAAAATCTTAAAATCTGAGTTAAGGAGAACAATTGGTCTATAATTGACACAGACAAGATGATCTTTTCCAGGCTTTGGAATCAATCTAATATAACAATGTGACATAGTAAGGTGAACAGGAGAATCTGTCATAAAGGAATTGAATACTTTCAAAAAATTAGGGGTATTCATAATGAAAAGTATAGTAGGCTGTCAGGACCTGAGGATTTACCATTACGAAGTCACTTTGTATGACTTCATCAATCTCGGCGATGTACATTGGGGCATTTAGAGCGGTCTAGGTATCATGAGATAAAGTAGGAAGATTACAAGAGTGAAATAATTGCTTCAATAATGAGTCTCTGTCAGTCGTATTAAGGGGGAGATGGTCGGGGACAAATGGGGTTATATAGTTGAAACCAGAAGTTTACATACACTATATAAAAAGACACATATGCATGTTTTTCTCAACATCTGACATGAAATCAGAATAAGCCTTTCCTGTTTTTGGTCAATTAGGATTACCATAAATATTATTATTTGACAAATGCCAGAATAATGAGAGAGAGGGAAAATATTTTAAGGCATTTTTATTACTTCCTGCAAAGTCAAAAGTTTACATACATTTCATTAATAATTGGTACCATTGCCCTTAAACAGTATGACTTGGGTGAAACGTTTTGGATATTCTTCCTCAAGCTTCTCACAATAGTTAGTCGTAATTTGGGCCAATTTCTCCTGACAAAACTGGTGTAACTGAGCCATGTTTGTTGATCACCTTGCTTGCACCTGCCTTTTCAGCTTTGCCCCTAAATGTTCAATAGGATTGTGCTCAGGGCTTTGTGATGGCCACTCCAGAACATTGACTTTGTTATCCTTAAGCCACTTTGTAACCAGTTTGACAGTATGCTCCGGGTCATTGTCCATTTGAAAGACCCATTTCTGACCAAGCTTTAACTTCCTGGCTGATGTCTTGAGATGTTGCTTCAGTATTTCCACATAATCTTTTTTCCTCATAATGCCATCTATTTTGTGAAGTGCACCAGTCCCTCCTGCAGCAAAACCAGCCCACAACATGATGCTGCCACCCCAGTGTTTCACAGTTGGGATGGTGTTCTTAGGCTCCCAAACTTCTCCCATTTTCCTCCAAACGTAACGATGGTCATTATGGCCAAAAAGTTCAATTCTAATTTCGTCAGAGGACATGTCTCCAAAAATGTAGGTCTTTTTTCCTGTGTGCATTTGCAAACATTGATCTGGCTTTTTAAGTTTCTTTTGGATCAGCCCATGTTGATACAGTACTCGTTTCACTGTGGATATCTTACCAGCTTCCGCCATCATGTTCACAAGGTCTTTTGCTTTTGTTCTTGAGTTGATATGCACATTTAGGAACAAACCAAGTTCATCTCTGGGACACAAAACTCGCCTCCTTCCTGAGCGGTATGATGGCTGGACATTTCCATCTTGTTTGTACTTACGTATAATTGTTTGTACAGATGAACGAGGCACCTTCAGGTATCTTGAAATTGCACCCAAGGTTGAGCCAGACTTGTGCAAGTCCACAATTCTCTTCCTGATATCTTGGCTGATTTATTTAGACTTTCCCACGAAGCTACACAAAGAAGCAGTGTGTTTCAGGGGTGTATTCAAATACATCCACAGGTGTGTCTCTAATTAACTCAGATGTTGCCAACAAACCTAACAGAAGCTTCCAAACACATGACATCATCATATGGGCAGTCCAGAATTGTTTAAAGGACTGCCTTTATGTATGTAAACTTTTGACATAGCAGAAAGTAAAAAAATTGCGTTAAAACAGTATTTCTCTCATTATTCTGGCATTTGGCAAATAAAAATAATTATGGTAATTCTGATTTCATGTCAGATATTGAGAAAAACCATCTTCCTTTCTAGGAGCATATGGTGCAGATTGATCCACCCTTTCCCTAAGTTGCCTGGTCAACAATGAATGAGTTTCATTACCCCTCTTGTAATATCTTTGTTGTGTGTATAACAGTAGCATCTAAGTTTTCTGTAAAGCTAGCTCTCTGTAGGCACTTTCAGGCTAAAAGATTAATTTATTCTACTCACAATCATCAATTAAAACAAGGAATATCAGATATAAAATGCCGGTTTCCCAGAGTCCGACCGACCTAGGCTTCGTCCCTCATTCTTCAGGGGTCTCCAGAAACAATAATTTAGGTGCCTGCATGAATAACATTTTCACATGATGAATGAGCGTTTTGCTTGTTTATCGGGTGATCAGCTGCATCTTTAGATGGGCAGATTGTCAGGAAAGGGTATCAATAGTATTTACTTACTACACTCCCCTTCAAAAAGGAGTAAGTAGAGATGAAACCTTTGTAAGAGTGGTTAAGGACTAGAACACAACTTAGTGAACTGGTAAACTGAATATCAAGAAAAGCTGTAGAAACCATCAGGAAAGCTCAAAAATTTGCCATATAACAATATCTTAAGAATACTGCTAGTCCATGCAGGTGAAAAAAAAAATCTAAAAAACACTGCAAAGTTCCCATGGGGTATAAGGTAGACCAAGCCCACTGGAACCCGAGAAGTTACATGAGTATGGGTGTTTCCGTTTTGGATGCATCGGTTGTCAGAGTGGTGCAGGAGTCTGAGGAGGACATGATAATTCCCAAACTGCAATGTTCATGGGGTAAAACATCCAAAGCGGAACAAAAAGACTGCAGGCCTTTATGGGCTTATAGAAAGATGGATCATCCATTTCTTCTAGCTATAAGAGAAAAGGGAAAACCTTGTGGTACAATATTTTCTTATCTCTCAGGAGAGACAGTAGTAGACAGAGTATGCATCTTTTTTGAAGTGTGGCCCAAGAGAGATCAGGATACACTTGCATGTGAGCACTGTGAAAGTCAACAGAGCACATGTTCTATGCGTTCGTCACGATAGCTTCTTTTAATTCAAAATCATGCACCCTACAGATGACATCTCTTGAGATAGTCGAAGACCCTTTAGGGGGTAGGGTCTGGTGAGTTTTTTCACAGTGGTGATTCTCCCAAAATAAAGGTAAAAAGAATCCCCAGGTCTTTTAAATCCTTGTTGTCTGCTACCTCAGGGAACCCCCGCACTCTGATGTTATTATGATGCCTCTGTTGTCTTAGTCTTACAAATATGACTAGCGGTGCGATGTTACATTCTTATTATGTCGCCGGGTATGTAACTTTTGGATTGATTTTTTGTCTTGAGTTTTTTCTTTTTTTATTTGGGGATTATTTTCAAATTTCCAGTTTTTGTGCATTTTTGTATTGGGCACCATGTCGCTGCTGGGAATGATGTTGTCCGAATAGTACGCCACTTTAACAGACTGACAATAATCCACACAAAACCGAAGATAAAATCGCATTTAGAGGAAAAATTGTTAAGAAACATTCTTTCCTGTATATTTACTTGTATATAAAGAGCAATTGCTGCCAAAAATTACAAGGAAGAGGGACTCCGATACAACCTGTATATCACATGAAGGAGGGCCTCATTCACATTGTGGTACAATTGTTCAGGTAGTGGGACTCCTACACTTATAAAGCCTATGCACTAAGTGAAAGGGCTGCCAAAAATTACAAGGAACCTGCACTACAATACACCCTTTATTACACATAAAGGAGGACATCATAATCACCCTTGAAATTAGAATTGATGGTCTGCTGGTGACCCTCTAAAATATTAGGGGCGAGGGCCTGCTGCTGATCTGACCATCTAAAACATTATGGGCGAGGGCCTGCTGCTGAGCTGACCATCTAAAACATTATGGGCGAGGGCCTGCTGCTGAGCTGACCATCTAAAACATTATGGGTTAGGACCTGCTGCAGAGCTGACCATCTAAAACATTATGGGTGATGGCCTGCTGCCAAGCTGACCATCTAAAACATTAGGGGCGAGGGCCTGCTGCTGATCCGACCATCTAAAACATTAGGGGCGAGGGCCTGCTGATGACCCTCTAAAACATTATGAACAAGGGACTGCTGGTGACCCTCAAAAACATTATTGTTGAGGGCCTGCTGGTGACCCTCAAAAACATTTTGGTTGAGGGCCTGCTGGCTACCCTCAAAAACATTATGGGTGAGGGCCCCCTGCTGAGCTGACCCTCTAAAACATTAGGAGCGAGGGCAGCCTAATAAGCATGTTGATATAATGGAGGAGGACAAGAAAAGGGAGATTGAACCAGTTTCATAGGTACAAATCTGATGCACTTTAGATAAAAGGAGCCACAGGACACGCTAGGTGGCAGTGAAGAAACAGACAGACAAACAGACAAAGTAAACAAACAGGGTTAACTTAAATGTGAACAGAACGGAAACTGGAAATGTGGGAGCACACAGGTAGGGTGGGTAGACCATCTGTGTTGATTTAGTGGTGGAAGGGGTGCATATGGGAATACAGTGTATTCAATACACCATAAAAGCCACATTTAGAGTGCCTTTATGTCCAGCTGATTTCCTCTGGTGGAGTAGAAAAGTCAGGGGCAATCCAGACCTTGTTCATTTTTATAAGAGTCAGCCGGTCAGCTTTTTCAGTTGACAGGCGGATGCGCTCATCAGTTATTATGCCCCCAGCAGCACTAAATACCCTCTCTGACAAAACGCTGGCGGCAGGGCAGGCCAGGACCTCCAAGACGTAGAGCGCCAGCTTGGACACCCAATAGTTGTAAGGCACAGAGGGATCACTGAGGACGCTGACACGGTCAGCTACGTACTCCTTCACCATCTTCCAAAACGTTTCCCTCCTTGTGACACGAGGCCACTCATCAAGTTGAGGGTGCTGGCGGGGTGTCATAAAACTGTCCCAGGCCTTGGAGAGTTTTGCCCTGCCTCTGTTGGAACTGCTGTGTGTTCCCCCGATCTCCCCACCTCGGTTGGCCAGGGACGTACTCTACAGCCAGCGTTGTCAGCTGGAAATCTTTGGAGTACTTTTTCCACAAGAACCTTCTGGTATTGCACCATTTTGCTCGTTCTCTCCACCACAGGAATGAGAGATGAGAAGTTCTCTTTGTAGCAGGGGTCAAGAAGGGTGAACAACCATTAATCTGTGTTGGCCAAAATGCTTACAACGCGAGTGTCACTGGAAAGGCAGTCTAACAAAGTCAGCCATGTGTGCCAGAGTCCCAACAGACAAGACTTCGCTGTCCTCATCAGGAGGATGACTCTCAATCTCCTCATCCTCTTCCTCCTTTTCTACCTATCCATGCTGAGGCTGAACAGATGGAATAAAACTTCCATGGGTTGCCCTGGAAGCATTGTCTGTTGCAATCCAACCGATCACCTGGTCGCACTCGTGTGACTTCGAGAGTGGTGTCCTGCACCGCCCTGCAAACTGGGACATGAAGCTAGGTATCGTGGATGAGTCTGTTTCTTGTGCTCTGGCAGCAGGCACAGTTTCACCGCGCCCAGGCTCACGCCCTCTGCGTGCACCATCGGCAGCACGGCCACTTCCTTGTCTCCTACTGCTCGCCTTGCGCATAATAAATGGTATATATGCTTGCAAGTATGTCACACGTACAGTAGCGCAGGTTTTGTAAGTGTATGCACAAATAAAGTGCACAGCATGCCACAGATATTTTTAGGATGCGCACACGTTAAACAGGAGATGTAGCACAGATAATGTCGCTGTCCGCAGCGCCTATGAAAAAAGTACACTGAATGTCACAGATAATTTTAGGATGAGCAAACGTTATATAGGAGGTATAGCGCAAGTAATGTCGCTGTCACCACCAGCTAATAAAAAATGACACTGAATGAATGTCACTGATATTTAGGATGCAAAAATGTTATGCAGGAGGTAAAGCGCAAGTAATGTCACTGTCACCACCGGCTAATAAAAAATTACACTGAATGAATGTCACTGATATTTAGGATGCGCACACATTATACAGGAGGTATAGAGCAAGTATTGTCGCTGTCACCACCGGCTAATAAAAAATTACACTGAATTAATGTCACTGATATTTAGGATGCACAAGCGTTATACAGGAGATGTTGCGCTGGTAATGCCGCTTTTACCAGCGGCCAAACTATTGCGCTGAATGTCACAGATATTTAGGCTGCGCAAATGTAAAACAAAAGAAAGTTGTAGCAGAGGTTGTGTCACTATCAGAAGCGGCACTAACAATTGCACGAAATTTAGCGCAGGTTGCGCTAATAATTATATTGCTGCCAGATACAACAATAGTCCTTAAAAGGACTTTTGGGTCTCTAACAAGTTTTTTCCCTAAAATATTACTATTTCACTTCCTACACTATCGGTCCCTTCTTTAGCACAGCTCTCCCTAAGACTGAGCCGAACACGTGTCATCGGGTGCTATATAGCACCTGATGACGCGTTGAGGCCTGCCAATCACTGTAATGCCAGTAACCAACATGGCTTTGGCATGGCAGTACTTACCCGCATGTTTTTTGGCTGCGTAGCAGCCAATAAACGTGCGGGGAGGAGACTCGAACACCGCAATGTGCCAAGCATCGCGATGCTTGAGCCGAACTGGTGTTAAGAAAACTAAAAACCTGTATAGCTGAACATGTCCAAAACATTAGGAAAGGTCTAGAGACTCATAGTGTTTCGGCCCACTATTTTAAAAAAGTGCATCAAAAAAATCCTACTGGTTTAAGATTCTGCGCTGTTGAATTGGTGCGCAGACACTGGAGAGGGGGTGACCCTGTAAAACAGATAAACAAACGAGAAGCAGAGTGGATCTATGAGATGGGCACCCTCCTACCACATGGCCTTAACATTGAATGGGACATTAAGGCAGCGTGTATGTCATAATGTGGAAGCCGTATAGTTTATGAAATATTAATTTTTTTTTAATGCAAATATTGTTTATGCAATGCATCTGTGTTTTAATGAGTGTTTTTAGATGTGCCATTTTTATTGCATAAGTGTCTGTTTTTAAAGTGTTTTGATTCAATGCATGTCACCTTCTCTCCGGACAAAACAGAAGTTGGGTGTTGTTCCGGAGCAATTACGGAAGGTTACGACGAAGCCCCTGACGAAGCCTAAGGCGAAACCCGGGTCGGGCGCGTTTTAATATGAATATGCTTTTTACCATGTGAATTTTGTAAGTACAATAAATTGGAAACCTACTTTACCACTTGGGTATTGCGCCATGTGCCTCTTTTCTTTGTGAAGGTACTGGTGTCATATATTGAAAGCTTCGGTTGGTGGCAATACGCTGCAGGAGAGGTCCAGAGTCGTGGATTGTGAACAGCTATTTGTTGGATCGAGTGTGGAGTCTGCACTGTGTCTTAACAGCTGGAATTAACGCGGTCCCTGAAATTGCTTTTGGATTTTACTGTATTAGGGAGACTGAACCTACTCCTGGATAAGGGTACTGCTGATCATCTGTGACTGTACACCAAGTTTTCTCTTTTTGATGATGCTGGGAAAGCTCTCTATGACAGGAGGAAGGCCCCCAGCGCCTGTGGTTGCATGAGAGGAGCGGATCAAATAATTATACAAGGTATGCGTGTGGGAGTAACAGGGGTCTTTATGAGTGGAGCCTTCAATTTTTCTCCCATAGGAATGGAGGCAACATAGAAACATAGAAACATAGAATGTGTCGGCAGATAAGAACCATTTGGCCCATCTAGTCTGCCCAATATGCTGAATACTATGAATAGCTCCAGGCCCTATCTTATATGAAGGATGGCTTTATGCCTATCCCATGCATGCTTAAACTCCTTCACTGTATTTGCAGCTACCACTTCTGCAGGAAGGCTATTCCATGCGTCCACTACTCTCTCAGTAAAGTAATTCTTCCTGATATTACTTTTAAACCTTTGCCCCTCTAATTTAAAACTATGTCCTCTTGTAGCAGTTTTTCTTCTTTTAAATATTCTCTCCTCTTTTACCGTGATGATTCCCTTTATGTATTTAAAAGTTTCTATCATATCCCCTCTGTCTCTTCTTACTTCCAAGCTATACATGTTAAGGTCCTTTAACCTTTCTTGGTAAGTTTTGTCCTGCAATCCATGTACTAGTTTAGTAGCTCTTCTCTGAACTCTCTCCAAAGTTTCAATATCCTTCTGCAGATATGGTCTCCAGTACTGCACACAATACTCCAAATGAGGTCTCACTAGTGCTCTGTAGAGCGGCCCGAGCACCTCCCTCTTTCTACTGTTAATGCCTCTCCCTATACACCCAAGCATTCTGCTGGCATTTCCTGCTGCTCTATGACATTGTCTGCCCACCTTTAGGTCGTCTGATATAATGACCCCTAAATCCCTTTCCTCAGATACTGAGGTTAGTACTGTATCACTGATTTTATATTCTGCTCTTGGGTTTTTACGCCCCAGGTGCATTATCTTGCACTTATCGACATTAAATTTTAGTTGCCAGATTTTTGACCATTCCTTTCGTTTTCCTAAATCCTTTTCCATTTGGAGTATCCCTCCAGGAACATCAACCCTGTTACAAATCTTTGTGTCATCAGCAAAAAGACACACCTTACCATTGAGGCCTTCTGCAATTTCGCTGATAAAGATATTAAACAATATGGGTCCCAGAACAGATCCCTGAGGTACCCCACTGGTAACAATACCATGGTCTGAATATACTCTATTGACTACAACCCTCTGTTTTCTGTCCTTCAGCCACTGCCTAATCCATTCAACAATATGTGAGCTCAAGCTCAAAGACTGCAGTTTATTGATAAGCCTTCTATGTGGGACAGTATCAAATGCCTTACTAAAGTCCAGATAAGCGATGTCTACTGCACCTCCGCCATCTATTATTTTAGTCACCCAATCAAAAAAGTCAATAAGATTAGTTTGACATGATCTCCCTGAAGTAAACCCATGCTGTTTTTTATCAATCAACCCATGGGTTTTTAGATGTTCCACAATCCTCTCCTTGAGTATGGTTTCCATTAATTTCCCCACTATTGATGTCAGGCTTACTGGCCTATAGTTGCCCGATTCCTCTCTACTACCTTTCTTGTGAATTGGCACAACGTTTGCTAATTTCCAATCTTCTGGGATGACTCCTGTTACCAGTGATTGGTTAAATAGATCTGTTAATGGATTTGCTAGTACATCTCTAAGCTCTTTTAATAGCTTTGGGTGTATCCCATCAGGCCCCTGTGATTTATTTGTATTAATTTTGGACAGCTGACTTAGAACCTCTTCCTCTGTAAAGACACATGCATCAAAGGATTCATTAGTCTTCCTCCCTAACTGAGGTCCTTCTCCTTCATTTTCCTTTGTAAAAACTGAACAGAAGTATTCATTGAGGCAGTCAGCTAGTTCTTTATCCTCTTCCATATACCTTCCTTCTTTTGTTTTTAATTTGGTAATTCCTTTTTTTAGTTTCCTTTTTTCATTTATGTATCTGAAGAATGTCTTATCACCTTTTTTCACTGACTGAGCTAATTTCTCTTCTGCCAGCAGATTCTCTTTTACAGACGTGGTCTTCCTTGTGAACCAGCGATATGTGGTATTTTAAAGCCGTTTCTGTTGCTTGACCGTAACTTGTCATGCTGTGTTGTACCAGAAATGTGTCTTCACTTGGGTGACAGAAGGCTCAAGTTGAATTTAGCCCCGTATATGACTTTATGATATGTGGTGTGATCACTCTTACATTGCGTGGCCCTGTCAATTAAAATGCAAGGGTGCAGCAATTGCAGAGAGAGCTAAATCTCAAGAAGTAACGGCAATGGCCCCGTTGCTCCCAGATACTCATTTGCACATATTAAAACATCAATTTTCTCAGCAATGTGGGCACATGTGAACATGGGACCAACACAGATCAGCCAGTTTCATAGGTACAAATCTGATGCACTTTAGATGATTGGAGCCACAGGACACACTAGGTGGCAGTGAAGAAACAGACAAGGCAGCAGGCTGGGTATTTGACAGGAACACGAACAAGGTAAACAGACAGGGTTAACTTAAACATGAACAGAATAGAAACTGGAAATGTAGAAGCACACATTCAGGGCGGGTAGAGGGCTGAAGCACAGACAGGGACATATGAAGGATAAATGCAAGAGATTTGCAATAAAACAAGAATTCAACACTTTTTTAGTCACCAGGAACCTTTTGAAACTTTTGAAGAAGGATTCCTAAATACCCAGGGACCCCTAGCCTTTGGTTTTGGAATTTGGAAGGATTGGAATTGCGCACACTGGCCCTTTAAGTGGACGGAGGTGAGCATGTGCCCTTAGGGGACAAAGTCTGCAGTATTTGGCAGAAGCATGAAGACAGCAGCAACGTTTTTGCAAAGGACCTTGGCGGCCATGGACAGCTTCAAAATCCAGTGAAATGTAGAAAGAAACTAGTCACCCATTCTGAGACATAATGCAATAGCATTTATCTTTCTGCTCTGTTAGAAGTGACTTTACTGACCAAGTTGTCCCTTGCCTCTCAAGTGTTGAGTGTTCCATGACTTTTACTCCTGTTCCGGGACATGCTTCAAGTGGTCATTCAGGCTTTCAGCCTACGTTCTTATTGATTTCATCTGAAAGCTTTTGCTGAGCCCTTGGTGACATTCACTATTACAGGCAGGGTCTCAGGTTTCAGCAGAACCTAATCTCTCAAACTAGAGCATCTATCATTTCAGGTGACCCAGACCAAAGAGCAGCATGCACGCCCCGTGTACTCTGACACTCAGTGGGGGGTATCAGCTGCCAATTAGTACTTCTCATCCACTGCATTAAGCCTGACTGGGGAGAGGTTGTCCAGCACTCCAAACATACTGTCAAAGAGAGGAGACACATGGGATGACAGGAGCTCCACAGAAAGCATCACTTGGCTCTGACTCAAGTTCAAGCTTGAATAACAAACGCAGGAACAAAAACACACAACCGTTCTTAAGAAAACACAGTTGGAATGAGCTTAATGTTAAAGGTGTCAAGTTGTTGTTTTTTTCATGTCATGTAAGCAAATTGTTTATGGATGGGCTATACAGATCTGCTGACAGGAGCGTGATGGAGGATCACCAGGAAGGCAGATATTGGGATTCCTGAGATGGCCTTGTGAGGGTAAAAGTATATAAGAAACCGCATGGCTCCAGCCAATGTTTGCTTCCTCATGCTCCACTGAAAGAGGTTCCAAACATATAATTATATAGTGCAAGTCTTAACTGCAAATGAGGAGTATAGAGTACAATTATGTTAGGTGTAGGCAATAAGATACTGCTGTATACTAAGTGGTTGTAACAATTGCACTAGAATATTCAGACCTTCAATTTTGTGTATGTACGTAATAATGATAACAGTTGCTCAATAGTGATGAGCAGCATAGGCAATATTCATTTTTGCGATATTTCACGAATTTTGCCTGATATTTCACCTGCTATTTCGCCTAATATTCGTCATAAATTTACAAATTCTAGAAATCGTGGTCTCCAGTCATATTTTCTTGATTGCGAAAATCGGCAATGTAGTATGCGCCTATTGTGCGCGCAATACAGGGGTGGGTAACTTTTGCTACATTTTTCAAGCTGCTAGAAGTTTCCTGAGACTGGAGAAAACGGTTGGCACAGCAGAACATTGCAATAGCTTTATATGCAGATAGAGTGCTCCAATATATTCGTGATTGCGCAAATGGGCAATTAATGATGCGCATATTTTGCCGCAATGCGTGCAACTTTACAGTTTAGCAGGTCTGACTACATATTAGTGATCGGTGCACTAAGTATTGTTGTGAACTTGGGACATCACAGCACTATGTCTGTAGCATGTATGTATTGACAGCAGAACCTATCACACTACCTAACACCCTGCACTGGTTAGCTATCAGCTACACTATATCACAATCTAACCTACACTGACTATCTCCCACTAACTATCTGTGTTATATGTATATGAGCTAACTATCTAATGTAATTGAATAGGAATCCAGAATCTGCAAAGCACAGAGCACAACGATGACACTGCTCTCTCTCTCTCTCTCTCTCTCTCTCAGAACCTCAAAAAACAGAAGAAAATGGCTGCTGGCCTGGAAAGTTTCTTATATAGTAAGGGGATAGGCAACTTTCCTATTGGTTGCTAGGGATGTTGCTAAGCTCAGACAAAGATATTGCATCCTTTTCATTGGCTCACAAGCAAGAAGCAGACAGGGTACTGATAAAAAAAAAAAAACTAGAATATTCGCGATTACGAAGATATAGCACTATATTCTAAATCTTCACAAATTCTCGAAGTGCCGATATTCACGATAAAAATTCGCGAGCAACACTATTGCTCAATGGTTAGCATCTTGCTTTGCAACATTGGCATCTTGGATTTAAATCCGATCAAGGGTGCTTTTCCTACAGGTACACTCCCCTGCTGTAAAATTATAGTAATAGGTTAATTTGGAATTTGTTTAAAGGGAACAATGTGAGTGACAGTAATCTCTGTACAGTACTGTGGAATATGTTGTCACTATGGAAACACATATAATAATCGGATGGGGTCAGTGGCGTACCTTCAATAGAGGCAAACCATGCATCTGTTATGGGGCCCGTGGGGAAATGCTTAAGGACCATTTAGTAAATAAACTGGACAAAGAATGGTGCCATTCCCAGGGTAGTTAGGAGCATCTGCCAGGACCTGTGATGACATAATCTTCCGCATCAAAGGTCCTGTACATCTAGTACATGAACTGCACAGACCATGGTGTAGTTCCCAGGTTAGATAGGAGCATTTGCAAGGACCTGTGTTGACATCATCATCATCATCATCATCATCACAGGTCCTGTACACATTAGCGTAGCTAACAGCTCATGGGCCCTGGTGCAAGAGTTCAGCTTGGGCCCCCCTTCCCTCAGTGCTTATTGTGTCTTCTTATGTGGCACAAGGGTCTTTGGGCCCCCTCAGGCTCCTGGGCCCGGTAGCGACTGCTACCTCTGCACCCCCTATAGCTACGCCCATGCCTGTACATCTAGAAAAGGAACTGCAGAGAGCATTATATATATACACACAGATATATATAATCTGTACACACTGCATCTATTATACCTTGTGAGAAATACATACCTCTTGGGAATAAAAGGATGATGAACAAGAAAAAAAAACAAAGGACAAAAAGGAAGGATGCAATTCACTAAACAGGGGGGTAGCGAGGAAGCTTTAAAAAAACTATAAGGAAAAAAATAGAATATGTAAAAGACAAATAAAAGCAGCCAAACTAGAGACAGGGAGATTCATTGCCAAAGAGAGTAAAACTAATCTTAACATTTTCTTCAATTATGTAAATGGTAAAATGTATCAATCTGAAGGTGTTGGCCCTTTACAGAATGATAAGGGGGAGTTACAGAGAGCGATGAGGAGAAAATTAAGCAATTAATTTTATTTTCTTTACTGTATTTACTGAGGAAAATAAACTGAAGAAATGCAGCATGTAAAAGTAAATTCCACATTAAAAGTGCCCTGTCTGACCCAGGAAAAAGATACACCCCGTATCCTAAGAGAATTAAGTAATGTCATAGCCAGACTCTTATTTCTGATATTTAGAGACTCTATATTGACAGGGAGTGGTGCCAATATTCAAAAAGGGCTTAAAACCAGAGCCCAGAAACTATAGACTGGTAAGTTTAACATCTTTTGTGGGTAAATTATTTGAAGGTTTTCTAAGAGATGCAATCTTAGAGTACCTCAATGAAAATAAGCAAATAAGCCCATATCAGCATGGCTTTATGAGGGATTGGTCATGTAAAACTAATTTAATCAGTTTCTATGAGCAGGTAAGTTCTAGACTTGACCGAGGTTAGTCAACAGATGTCGTATATATCTGGACTTCTCCAAAGCATTTGATACTGTGCCACATAAAAGGTTAGTATATAACTAAGAATGCCTGGGCTGGGAGAAAATGTCTGTATGTGGGTAAGTAACTGGCTCAGTCATAGAAAACAGAGGGTGGTTATTAATAGTACATAGTCAGATTGGGTTACTGTCACTAGTGGGGTATCACAGGGGTCAGTATTGGGCCATATAATCTTCAATATATTTATTAATGATCTTGTAGAAGGCTTGCACAGTAAAATATAAATTTTTGCAGAATACGCTAAACTGTGTAACGTAATTAACATGGAAGAGGACAATATACTGCTACAGATAGATCTGGATAGATTGGAGGCTTGGGCAAAGAAGTGGCAGATGAGGGTTAACACTGACAAATGTAAGGTTATGCACATGGGAAGGAATAATGCAAGTCACCAGTACATACTAAATGATAAAACACTGGGTAACACTGACATGGAAAAGGACTTAGGAATTTTAGTGAACAGCAAACTAAACTGTAGAAACCAGTGTCAGGCAGCTGCTGCCAAGGCCAATAAGATACTGGGTTGCATCAAAAGGAGCATGGATGCCCGTGATGAGAACATAGTCCTGCCATTTTACAAATCACTAGTCAGACGACACATGGAGTACAGTGTACAGTTCTGGGCTCTTGTAAACAAGGCAAACATAGCAGAGCTAGAGAGGGGTCAGAGGAGGGCAACAAATTCAATAACTGGAATGGGTGGACTGAAAAATTATCAAAATTAGGGTTATTCACGTTAGAAAAAAGACAACTCAGGGGAGATCTAATAACTATGTATAAATATATCAGGGGTCAGTACAGAGATCTCTCCTATCATCTATTTATCCCCAGGACTGTGATTGTGACAAGGGGACATCTTCTGCACAACCATAGGAGGATTATTTACAGTAAGAGCAGTGAGACTATGGAACTCTCTGCCTGAGGAGGTTGTGATGTGAGTTCACTAAAATAGTTCAAGAGGGGCCTGGATGTATTTCTGGAGTATAATATTATTACAGGTTACAGATACTAGACATCGGTCGTTGATCCGGGAGTCTAAAATGAGGAAAATTGGCTTCTACCTCACAGGGGTTTTTGTTGCCTTCCTCTGGATCAACTTTCAGGATAACAGGCTGAACTGGATGGACAGATGTCTTTTTTTCTGCCTTACAAACTATGTTACTATGTTACTATGTATATACAGCAGTGTACTGATAGGTTAGGTACAAGCTATAATTTATACCACATACATCACCTGTCAGTACTCTTCTGTATATACTGGCCAGGAATGCGTATTAGGAGGGGCTATGAATAGGGCAAGGGGGCCCGATTTAGATTCCTGCTATGAAGCCCAGTGATTTCTATGTATGCCCCTGGCTTGGATATATGTATTACTAGCTGAGTCCCATTCACTCTCTTTTAAATGATAAAATGTATGTTGTCTATGAACACCACTAGGGCGAGCTCACAGAATGCAAATGTTTACCTTGACCTCCATAGTATCTCTGTATGGGGTAATCTCTCAAGCTTCACCTTGTTGTAACTGCATACAAAACAAGGATCATTAGATCACAGATTGTTAAAGTCTCTATTTGGATACCCGTAAGTCAAACAACAAACTATTTCTCAGAGAGATAAGATAACCTTAAAAAATAACTTTTATTGATACATATAAAACGCCCAGTATATCATAAAAAAGGAGGTGTAGAGACATTAGCTCAGGACCCTACCACTAGCTGATGCGTATGATAATTGTCACTAGGGTATCGACCAGGTAAGAGGGAGGGAGGGATTGCTGGGTCTCTGACCCTTTTGTGTGTCCCTATCTACTCCCCCTATCAATTGGTCAACGCCTCCTGTTCCACCCTCACTCTCTTCCCTGTTCTGTGCTCCGACTGCCCAGCTTCATCCTGAAGGGGAAAGGGAAGGAGGGGTTTGAGGCCCTGTAACTTATACGTATTATTCAAATACGCACACTTCGTACCCTACCCAACGCGTTTCCCTGGTGTAAAACCAGTTCATCAGGGGTTATAGGCCATTATATGAATAAATGCAAATACAATCAAAAGAGTGCAAATAATATCCAGTGCAGGAGAGTAAAATCAGACTGCTTATCTTGTTAAGGCCCTGGTATGGCCAGCCATCCAATAATTATGACCAGGAAGTGTCCGTTCGCCCTGCCATATGAGATCTGCGTATGGCAGTGTCTCCATGGTCGATACCCTAGTGACAATTATCATACGCATCAGCTGGTGGTAGGGTCCTGAGCTAATGTCTCTACACCCTTTTTTTATGATATACTATGATTATGATATACTGGGCGTTTTATATGTATCAATAAAAGTTATTTTTTAAGGTTACCTTATCTCTCTGAGAAATAGTTTGTTGTTGTAACTGCAGACTAAAACCGTCCACTGTAAAAGTAATGCATCTACGCGTCAATACATCCATAAGGCTTCTTTCACATTAGCGTTTTTGCTGGATCTGGCTGGGTTCAGCAAAAACACTTCTGTTACTGATAATACAACTGTCTGCATCTGTTATGAACGGATCCGGTTGTATTATCTTTACCATAGCCAAGACGGATTTTCTCTGACACAATAGAAAACGTATCCGTCCCCCATTGACTTTCCATGAAGTTCATGATGGATCCGTCTTGGCTATTTAAAAGATAATACAACCGGATCCATTCATAACAGATGCAGACGGTTGTATAATCAGTAACAGAAGTTTTTTTGCTGAACCGCTAATGTGAAAGAAGCCTCATTTTGCTCCACATCCCATGACGGAAAGCAAACCGCAGCATGCTGTGGGTTGCTTTCCGGTATGAGAACAGAATGCATTTCAGAGCATTCCGTTCTGTTCAGTTGAGTTTTGTCCCCATTGACAATGAATGGGGATAAAACTGAAGCGTTTTTTTCCAGTATTGAGACCCTATGACAGATCACAATACAGGAAAATGTAAACGCTAATGTGAAAGTAGCCTAATACGTGAAGCTTGTCACTCTATGTGAGTATTGGGACCATTATGGACTTTAGGTGATATATCATGAAACCATACAGCACGCGGAATCACTTTAATTCTATGAGCAGGGGATAAGTAAATACAAGATTATTGATTTACACCATATCTGTGTAATATGCTGTAATTTTGGCATACATTTGGGGTGTGCATGATGGGATTCAGCAACCTTATACAAAATATTTTTCGGGACTATTTCAAACAGTCCCACTGGCAATAAACATAGAAATTGGTGTGAATTTAGGCAATGGCTGGCCAAAAACCTTAGATAGCAGTACGTGCAACATTCGTTTGGCCAACAGCTATTCCTCTAGACCTCACCTTACACATGCACATTTGTATTCAGCTTGCTTGGCCAACATGTATCTAATATGTATGGCCACTTTAAAGGGAACCTGTCAACCTATGAACTTTATGCTGTCTTCACTGAGGGCAGCATAAATAGTGACACACAGTGATTTCAGTGGTGTGTCACTCCTGAGATAAAAGTAATTGGTTGCTGAGAACCAAATTTATAACTATTCCAGTCCAGGCCTGGCAAAAAGTCATGGCTGCGTGAGAAAATCACAGTTATTCATGATCTCCTCCTCTCCCCACCCACATGATGATGATTACCAGTTCTCTCCTAGGGAGAAAACTAGGGAATACATTGCAACTAGGGAGCTCCTGTAGAACCATGACTCTTCTCAGGCAGCTATGACTCTTTGGCAGGCCTGGGCTGCAATGATTATATATCTGGTTCTCATCAACCAATTACTTTTAGCTCATGATTGACAGACTGCTAAATCCAGTGTATCTTTCACTACTTTATGCTGCCCTCAAAGGCAATGACACACTGCCTATAAGACGCCTTCCTTTTCGGTGCTCCTCCTTTACCAAGGTTTTTCCTTTTTATTTTTCCATTCTGGAAGCTAAACACTGGTAGTTTTCTCTCAGTCACACTTGAAATTCTCCTGATAGTTATTACAGATGACGGGACAGTTCACTGATAAAGGAAATAATGCTATTAATTGAACGATAACAAAAGGCTCTTAGGAATCCAAATTAAACTGAAGACATGAGTGGAGTGCTAATTGGCTCTTCTATTGTATGTGTAATTGGAGATAAGTTTGTGAGTAATCTCTCAACTGAGATTTACTTGACAAGATTGAAAATTAACCCAAACTTTGGAAAAAAAAAGAAGATTTTGGCATGTTGACCCATATAGTATTTAAGCAATGATTTCAAACTACTTAAACACTTAAAACTGCCTGTGTTAATATATCAAGGCTGATGTGGATTCCCCAGGGATCAAGATTAATGCATATACAAGTAGGTCAAGAGCTAGTGAAGTCAAGAATCACTTCGAGAATTCTACCGTGAGGATTATTAAAAATGAAAATAGCAAAATGGAAAAGTAAATGCCTTGCTTGTTGCTGTGAGTTGTTATTCTTTTTTTGGACAGTAATGTTATTTATCATGATTGTCCATGATTCGTGTGCCGCCCTACTCTGTGTGCCTCTAGAGAAAAATGGCTCTGTAAAACAACATGTGATGGAGCATACCACAATTTATCTTTCATAAATTCCATATAAATATAGAAAAAAAAAATCAGAATCTGGGGGTTCACATAGTACATACCAGGCTTTTTTTTTGCAGCCCGTATGCGGTCCACTCACTTCAATGGGTCCACACAAAAACCCAGAAATGACTCCATGTGCATTTCCATATGTCCGCATGGCTGTTCATCAAAAGTGACAGAACATGTCCTATTCTTGTCCATTTTGCAGACAAGAATAGGCATTGTTACAATGGATCCGCCCCCCAAAAAATTGAGGCAGTACGGATGTCACATGGACGTATTTAGTATTTTTTGCAGATCCGTGTTTTGCAGACAGCAAAATACATACGTTCATGTGAATGAGCCCTCAGGATCAATTCATATCACTGTTCAACTTTCCGTTCTTCTGCATGCAGGACTTTTTTCCCTGTCTGAAATAGTTCTAATTGTAATATTTATTGTATCAATAGGTTGTAAGTTAATAGTTACATCACGATTAGATATGAGCGAATCGAAGCTGACGAAGTGGAATTTGATCAGAATTTCAGGAATTATTCGATTTGCACTGAATCCGATTTTCCTCACGTTCGTGGTAACAAATTGCATTTTTTCCTAAAATAGCTACTGCACATGTCAGGACATGGAGCAAGGAACTCTGGGAACGAGGGATCACCCACAATTCAATGCATGCAGCCAATCAGCTGCCAGCCAGCCCTGTGATGTAACACCCCTATAAATAGCCTCAGCCATCTTGGATTCAGCCATTTTACTGTGTACTTAGTGCAGGGAGAGATGTCAGCAGGCGCTAGGGACAGTGCTAGGAAAGACTTGAAAACTTTTATAATATTTTGCTCAATAGAAGGAAAAAGGTTAAGGAAAAGAGCATTAGAAGTGTACGGAAAGCATAGATGAATTATTCCATAGTATTGAAGCAGAACAGGATGCAATAGGGAAGTGTACAGCCTGGGTAATAGGAGCAATCCTAAAACACCTTGCTGCACTGACTGTGGATCCAAATTGCCATTATACTGCTGCTTTCAGGTTTGCAATACCTCTGTAATTCCAGCAAACCGTTCTTGTTATTGGGGTCTTATTAGCACTTGTGCGGTGCAGTTATATATATGTTCTAAAGCCTTTTTTGGCGTGTATTAGTGAAGAAAAACAAAACGGGCTTATTAGCCGATGTGTGGTGAAGTAAGAAAATTAAAGCCCTTTTTGGAGTGTATTAGTGCCAAAAAAACCCATTATTTGCCGTTCACGTCGCAGTTATATGTTCTAAAGCCTCTTTTAGGCATGTATTATTGGGGAAAAAGAAAAATGGGCTCATTAGTCGTTGTGGGGTGAAGTGAACAAAATGAAAGCCCTTTTTAGCATGTATTAGTGGCAAAAAAAAATACGCTATTTGCCATTCACGGCCGCAGTTATATGTTCTAAAGGCTTTTTTTGGCATGTATTAGTGGGGAAAAAGAAAAAGGGCTTATTAGCTATTGTGTGGTGAAGTGAGAAAATTAAAGCCCTTTCTGGCATGTATTAGTGGCAAAAAAAAGCTTTTTGTGCCGTTCACGGCCACAGTTATATGTTCTAAAGCCCTTTTTTGGCATGTATTAGAGGGGGGGGGAAAAGGGCTTATTAGCCGTTGTGTAGTGAAGTGAGAAAATTAAAGCCCTTTTTGACGTGTGTTAATTTCCTTTTTATTTACAGAGAAGTGACAGGCACTGCACAGGGGAGGGGCACAGGCCTAAATGTTTCTGGTGCAGGCACAGGTCGCAACAGAGTAAGGGGGCATGGCAGCAGGGGTCACTTCAAGAGTCCTGAGCTCCTAGTGTCAGCCAGCAGCCGTGTCTTGACTAGCAACCCAGCGGTTCCTGAATGGTTGACTCGATCTTCGACTTCGTCACAAGTGACATCAGACACCTACAGCCAAGAGTCAGTGAGTTCGTCAGACACAACCCTTAGTTGCATGGCCCGGGAGCAGGCTCTGTGCCCTCATCTGTCCTTAACCTGCCTCTGTCCTTTTCTGTTCCCTCAGCCAGAGAAGTACTATATGCTGTGTACTCAGCTCCACTATACAGCGAGGACGAGCTACTAGAGGACAGCCAGCAGCTACTGCTCAGCCAAGATCCGGAGGAGACATCCACCGCTTCCTCCAGTAGGCGGGCAAGTAGTGATGAAGAGAGCGGAGTGGGAGCTGGTGTTGCGAACGGTCAGGCTCCTGGCTCAGAGTACTCAATGATGATGCAGCCGATCGCAATTGGGAGCCTGGTGACGAAGGGGCTTCATCATTATGAGAAGCCGGGAGTCAGCAGGGTGGCAGCAGTGGGAGGTCGGGAGCCAAACGTGCCCGGGGTAGACCATCAGCTTCGCAGGAGCCTACTAGTCCGGAAAAAAGTGGTGCAGGGGTTCATGGAGGCAGTGGCGGCAGCAGTCAGTCAGTGCGGAGTGTTAGGGGTAAAATCACCTACTTGGCAGTGTGGCAGTTTTTTGTTAAGCTGCCGGGGCAGGTGAACATGGCGATTTGTTGAATCTGTGAGCAGAAGGAGAAGTATGGCCAGGGTGCCAATGTTGGCACCACGGCCCTGTGTCAAAATTTCTAGCATCACCATAAAGTGGCCTGGGAGAACCGTGGCTCCAATGTGGTGGTCCAGCCTGCTGCAGCAACCGCTGCATCACCCAGTGGCATGCACCTGATTTCAGGCAGTCAAGGCTCCACTACCTCAGCCGAAAGAAGCTGTCTGTTCCTCTCATCATCTGCTGGTCCTGATACTCCTGCTCCTTCTCCTCTTAGTCAGTCATTCCGTCAGCAATCAATCACCGAAGCGATTGCCAAGAGATAACACTATGCATGCACTCATCCAACGGCGCAGAACCTGAACGTGCTCCTGGTACTGTAGTCCCTCACTTTCCAAGTGATGCACTCTGCACCTTTCAAAGAACTGATGGCTTGTGCTGAGCCGAGGTAGAGAGTCCCAAGCTGTCATTTCTTTGTTAAAAAGAACACATATGTAGAACAGAAGGTGGGTCAGTCCTTGAGCCTGTCGCTGTCTGCCAAAGTGCACGGCAGCGTCGACGTGTGGAGCTGTAACTACGGTCAAGGACAATATATGTCCTTTACGGCCCACTGGATAAATGTGGTTCCTGCCCAGCCAAACCAGCAACTTGGCCAGGTGAGGCTGTTCCGCCTCCACGTTCTTACGCTGTTGGTCCTGCGACAATGCCCGCCTCTGCCTCCTCATCCTCCACCTTGCCCTCAGCCTCCACTGCAGGGACAATTCACAGTGTACCACCAGCATACCACATGTGTAGGGCACGGCCATGTCAAGCTCTTCTGCACCTAGTTTGCCTGGGCAGACGGAGTCACACAGGGGAGGAACTGCATCCGCGCGTCCTTCATCAAGAAATCGAATCCTGGCTTTCTCCGCTATAACTCAAAATCAGAACCATGGTGACCCACATTGGGAAGAACATAGAGTCGGCACTGCATCAAGGAGGGCTGAGCCATGCGCCATGCATGGCACCTGTTCAATTTGGTTGTCAAACTTTGCATGCACTTCAGCCACTCGTACACCGCCAAGCACACCCCGCTTTAGCTACAGTGGCAGAACGGCATGCCCTAACCCGTTTCCACTTGTTAGAATTCCACCTTCCATATGTTGGATCGACTGTACAAACAGAGAAAGGCCATAAACGATTTCTTGATGATATACGCGGACAGAGGTACTCCCCTGTGTAACTTCGATGTTAGCCAGTGGCAGCTCATGCGTGACACCTGCCGCTTGCTCGTGCCCTTTGAGGAGGCCACTTTATTTGTCAGCCGACCAAGACTACAGGATGAACAACGTCATTCCACTGATTCCTATCCTGGAAAAGATGCTGGTAAATCTGGCTGGTCAGGGGACTAGAGATGTGGTGCCTACATCTCATGGCCACATGAGCCCTGTGGGGGCTGAACTGAAGGAGGAGTAGGACATTGTAGCACAAGCAATGTGTCGCGAAATGGGTGGTTTTACTACACAGCTGACAGGAGAGGAGGAGCAGGAGCAGCCATAGCTGCAAGTGGGAGATGAGGAAGATGAAGCAAATGACCCAGACACACTGTGGCAGTATGCATTGGAGATGCAGCCAGGTCACTTTCGAGTCCCTCCGAGTCACTTGTGCAAATGGCCCGATGCATGCTCACTTGCTTGTGTAGTGACAGTCGAATTGTCACCATTCGGCAGAGGGATGACAATTGGCTCTCCCCCATGTTAGACCCTCGCTACCGATCCAAAATGGGGTCCTTTTTTTTATACCAGTTGAGAGGGAGGACAAACTGAACTACTATAGAGACATCCTATGTAGTCAGTTGGCCGCTGCCTATCTGCGCCATCGTCCATTCTCTTGCAGGTATGATCGGGGGGGCCCTCTGTGCTCATGTTCCACTGCCATGGCTGCTGGGGGGGTGGGGGTGGCAGGAGCAGTACCAGCTCCATCAGCAGCATCTTGAGTCTAGAGTTGGTGATGAGCAGCTTTGTTCACCCGCATAGTGAAGAAACTACTCACCAGCAGCTAGACCTGGAGCAGAACCTGAACCAGCAGGTGGTGGCATACTTGGAGTGCACCCTGCCAGCCGTCATTGAAGATCCGCTGGACTACTGGGCAGCCAAACTATATTTGTGGTCACAACTGGCCAAGTTTGCCCTGGAAAAGCTGTCCTACCTGGCCAGTAGTGTGGCATCAGAGTGGGTGTTTAGTGCGATGGGGGTCATAGTTACCCCAAGAAGAACTCGCCTGTCCACCCAAAATGTGGAGAGACTGACCTTTGTCAAGATGAATCAGGCATAGATCAGCCAGGATTTCCACCCACCAATGCCTGATGCATAAGATTAAATCATCCATGCTGCCTCACACAAACCTTGACATAAGAGACCGGTTTCTTCTGGCTACTATTCTGATGCTACCACCCACTTGAAGCCACACATCTGATGCCAAGTGCTCCTTCTTACACCCACCATCACTCCTGCTGCTGCTACCTCAACACTGTCACCTTGTCACTCTGTGGCCTCCTCATGCTGCTGCTGCCACCTCCACACTGTGATTGTGCCACTCTATGGTCTCCTGATGCTGTTGCTACCTCCACACTATGTCATATTTCCACTCTGTGGTCTCCTGATGCTGCTGCCACCTCCACACTCTGTAATTGTGCCACTCTGTGGTCTCCTGATGCTGTTGCCACCTCCACACTATGTCACCTTGCAACTCTGTGGTCTCCAGATGCTGCTGCCACCTCCACACTATGTCACCTTGCCACTCTGTGGTCTCCTGATGCTGCTGCCACCTCCACACTGTCATTCTGCCACTCTGTGGTTTCCTGATGCTGCTTCCCCCTCCGCACTCAGTCATTGTGCCACTCTGTGGTCTCCTAATGTTGCTGCTACCTCCACACTGTCACCTTGGCACTCTATGGCCTCTTCATGCTGCTGTTGCCACCTCCACACTCTGTCATTGTGCCACTCTGTGGTCTCCTGATGCTGCTGCTACCTCCACACTATGTCACCTTGCCACTTTGTGGTCTCCTGATGCTGCTGACACCTCCACACTATGTCATTGGGCCACTCTTTGGACTTCTTATGCTGTTCTCACGCCTTTTTGACCTGCTTGACATCATCATCTATTTGACCCTTCTTCAGATCTGTCAGAAGGAAGGAAAAATGAGACACACAACAGATCATGTCTGTGTAGGAGCTGTAAGGCCTGTATGGTCCCATCAGAATTGGCTTATGATTTGGTAGCCAAAAGCAGGAGTGGGTACAAAACACAGAAGACATGCAAACATTCCATTCACATGTCATCTCTGTTTTGGATCCACTCCTGTTTTTTTTTTTGGCATTAGCAATGCTGATGGTTTACTGACCAAATGCTAACCGAGTGAAGGTGGATGCTTAACAGACAGGATCTGTTTTTTTGGTGGTTATTGTTCTGACAGATCAGAGGAAGAGCAAAATTATCAGTGATGTCAACACAAACTTAATGCTGACACCCTCTCCACTCTGTCAGGGGGCTCTACTTGTATAAGCGTTTAATAGAACAGGTTCTGTAGACATCTATGTGGAATCAGCTGGTGTAAAAGAAGTGCGCTCTTTCACGCTATAGCAGGATCTTAAGCCTCTGCACAGTTATTTATACCGGACTCTAACCTCGACCTGTAAGGCTGAGTTCACAATTGAGTTATTTGGTCAGTTTTGGCCCGTAACTGCCCAAAGAAGTGAAGTCTGCAGGTATTCTAAGAGTGACGCCTGTCATCTGCGTGTCATACTAACTCACCGTATTGTTTCACTACCACAGCATGCTCACTACTTGGGTTGCTGCAAGGCACAGTGTTCTAAACCACAATACAGGTTCTCTGCAGCCAAGAAATAGGTGTTTTTAACCTGATTCACCACAAATTAATTAGGATCGTATCAAATCGTTTCAGAAAATTTGCTGGACCGACCGAATCGAACTTTTGAGAAATTCGCTTATCTCTAATCATGATGCTTTCATTTTTTTTTTTACTGTTTTAATTGGTTTATGATTTAGACACTTTTTATTTTTATAAACCAAACAATGAAATAAACCTAAGAGACAGCTAAAAGTAAGAAACAAGTACGTTAGGGCATATAAAAGGGAAATTCAACACTATACCAATACAGCAGGAGAATGGAGGTGGGAGTGGGGTGGTTATCCACCTACATGCTTTCTTATATTATTCTATGTTATTTAATTGGTAACCTAATGTATAAAGCTTCAGGATTCTGAATTGTTACCTTTGTGAAACCTTTTTAAATTATTGTAAAACCTTTTTTTATTATTTTATTTTATTTTAACCTAAAATCTAACTTGATATTGTCAGCCACAAACTTACACTTACCATTGTACCTTAATGTAATAGTAGTCTGTGTTCTACATATACCGTATTTTCTGCTTTATAAGATGCACCTAGATTTTAGAGGAAGAAAATAAGAAAAAAATATTTTTCCGCAGACATCAGAACTGACCCTCAATCTTCATCAGACCCCCAATCTTCATCAAACTTTAGATCAGACCCCCTATCCGACTTCAGATCCGACCCCCATATCAAATCCCTATATCATACCTCAGATCAGATCCCCATATCATTCCTCAGATCAGATCCCCATATCAGACCTCAGATTAGATCCTCATATCAGACCCTCATATCAGACCTCAGATCAGATCCCCATATGAAACCTTACATCAGAACCCCATATCAGACCCCCATGCCAGACCTCAGATCAGACCCCCATATCAACCCTCAGATAATGTATCCATATCAGATACCCATATCAGAGCTCAGATCAGATCCCCATATCAGACCTCAGATCAGATTCCATATTAGACCTCAGATCAGACACCCATATCAGACCTCAGATTAGACTTCAAATCAGATCACCATAACAGAACTCCATATCAGACCCCCATGTCAGACCTCACATCAGACTCCTATATTAGATAAGATCCCCATGTCAGACCTCAGATCAGATCCCCATGTCAGACCCCCATCAGTGATAAAATAAATAAATTAAATTACCTCTCCTACTCTGCCACCACTCTGCAGATCTGGCGGTCTCTCCTGTACTCATGGTTCCTGGTTTTCACCGGGCCCACAGTGCACTGTCCTGACTCTGTACAATGTCAAGTCATAGTATGCACACTACGTCCTGCTGCTAGTCAGTGCAGCTCGGTGCCCGGAGAAATACCAAGGAGTGGTGAGTACAGGCAGCGCTAGCAGCGCTACAGTCACCGCTCCCCACACCTCCTGTGTGTCTGTGGTAGGCTGCTCCAAAGCCTGCTCTGTCTAGGCATTTCATGTTGGGTTTCACCAGTCACTAAGTAAGCATGCTGCTCTGCACCTCCAAAAGTTTTCATGGCTGCTACACCACTTCCTTTCTTGGTCTCCCTGACTATCTATAGCTGTAAATGTGCAGTGTGTTAGGGCTGTATTACACCAACACATTATCTGACCAAGTTCTGTCCAATCAGACCAATAGTTGGTGTGTATAACAAAAGATCTGTGTGTGTAAATGGCCATCTGACCACTGTTCAGAAAATCTTTCAATCAGTTATTTGGTCAGTTATTTCCATCAGTGATTGTGAGCCAAAACCTGTAGTGAAGCCTACACAGAGATCAGGTTAGAATACAAAGATCTGTACCAGTTCGATGTTTTTGACCCCCACCTGGTTTTTGCTCACAATAACTGGTGGAAATAACAGACCAAATAACTGAAGTGTAAACTCAGCCTTACTTTGCAGTGTTTTTTCAACACCTGCCTAAACCTTTTGGACAATACTGTATATTATAGATCAGTAAAACACAGATCTGAAATACAGTCATATGAAGGGGCTTCATTCAGACTAAACAAGAGCAAAAAATTCTTCTCTAAATAAATTTTCCAGAAATGCCAATAATCTGCCATCTATGAGTTCATTTTTCCGAATCATATCTATTTGAGTGCTAGGAGGAAAGTAACACTGAAAATCTGTATGCTCTGTGATAATTGTCCACAATCTGCACTTTCTACTATTTAATGAGATGGTATTGAAACTGCTCTTTACCTAGGCTCCCTACAAATAATAACAATAAGCCACCGTTTTAGCAGTGTTGATGCGCAGTCTGGTTCCCTACATATGACAAACCTTGTTGTGCACCTACATCTTCAATCACTCCGCACACTTTAAGTACCTGTATGTGTTTTAATCAGTTAGCTTTTTGTTTTCTTTCTGCTCAGCTGATAAAGAAGAATTCTGGCTTGTTGTCAGGGAACACCTGTGGCTTGTTACATAGCCAAAGGGCTTGTAGGAAGCTGAGTTTCCAATGACGAGCATGGAATCTTGAGAATAAATAGAAAGCTCAACAAAAGCACTAGAAATGCCGTCTGTGGTGTTCATGTGCTGTAAAATACAACTGGCAAGGTACAGCAGGCACCAGACAACACAAGAGACAGTACGATCTTTAGTTGCATACTGTTTCTTGGTAGTCTAAGGCAGGGGTCTCAAACTGGGCCGGATATATGAGCTGCACATCGAAAAAAATTGATACAATACAAAATTATTATTAATTGAATATAGCACCACATACCTATTACTTGCAGTGATGTCTAGTCTGATGCAGACATTCTCTTTTTTCAACTTCTCCATTCAGACCAGACCGCCTTGACAACTTCTTTGTGTTGTATGTCTTCTCTGCAGAGTTTGGCACACAGACATATATGAGGCCTAACTTTTACACCCCCCTCCAGGTGCCCCAACATTGTCATCCTACTGCTACCCCTATTACTGTATCCGCTGTGTTCCCCAATGCTCACAAATATAATACAGCAAAAATCATGCCATATTGTAGCCCCCCATAGTAGCTCCCAGACTGGTCTCAATAGTAATAGTGCCACCTAGATAACCCCAATAGTGATAATGCTCACCAAGAGTGCTCCCATTAGTAGAAATGCCCCTACAGTATCCACAGTAGTAATAATGCCACCATAGTGTCCCCAGTAAAGATATATCCCTCTATAGTGCCCCCAGCGTTAACAAGGCTCCTCTATAAGGCACCCCTACAGAGCCCACAGCAGTAACAAGACCCTTCTATAAGCCACCCCTATAGAGCCCACAGTAGTAATAAAGCCTTATGTCCCCACTAGTTACAATGCCTTGTATAATAGCCGCAGTTTTTGATATGCCCCCTGTACCAGCCTTAGTAGTTATAATGCCCTCTGTAGTAGCCCGATTAGGGCTTTTTTGCATGAGCTGCGTGCCTTTGTGTGACCTTTCTGTAACAGAATCATACTGACATAAAGCTGTCAGTATTATTCCGTTACAGAAAGGTCAGACAGAGGCACATAGCATTATTAATCATGATAATGCCATGCGCTTTTGTAGTCCAGACTGCACAATCCCTTTCTCACATGGAGCGTGATTCCTGCAAGGCACATGCTCGTGTGAAAGAGCCCTTATTTGTAAAGCCTCCATGTAGTGCCCCCTGTAGTTCTAATGCCCCACAGCGGTGCTTCTGTAGTTCTAATGCCCCCTGCAGTGCCTTCTGTAGTTCTAATGCCCTCTTGCACTTATAACCCTCCCTGTAGTACATCTTGTATTATGATGTCCCTGTAGTGCCAGTATTTATAATGCCCCTGTGTAGTGCTGCAGCCTGTATTAATGCCCCCTTTGTAGTGACCCCTATAGTATATTGCCCCCTGTAGTGCTCCCATCTGTTAATGCACCCCCTGTAGTGCCCCTTGTAGTGCTCTGGCCTGTATTAATGCCCCCTTGTAGAGATTCCTGTATTATAATGCCCCCATCGTAGCGCTCTGTCCTGTATTAATGTTCTCCCTTGTTGTGCCACTTCGATTTTTCTCTGGCCTATATTAATTCCCACCGTGCCCACAGTGCTCCCCGTATTACGATAATGCATCCCTGTAGCTCCCTACCCTGTATTAATAACTGCTCTGTACTGCTCTCTGTATTATAATGCTTCCAATGTAGTTCTCCGGCCTGTATTAATGCCCGCTTCGTAGTGCCCACATATAAAATCACTCCCCGCTGCCGTCTACAATGCAGTCCCCAGGCCTCTTACGGCTTGTGACCTGAGTTGCCGCGTCCTGGCGCAAGCTGTGGTGATTACATCACTGTGACCTCCTGCGCCAGATGTTAGGTGGCGTGATAATATGCTCCTAAAGTCTGCTTCAGGACGTAGGAGTGACCATGTCATCGTGCCTCATAAGACCTGGAGCAGGAGGTTGTGATGATGTCATCATGACCTCTTGTATCGTTTTACTACCTCATAGGCTTCAGGTATAGTGGCCTGTAGCCTATGAGGCTGAACGGTGGGTACAGGAGCCATAGGCTTCCATGGCCTGCTGTAATTTAATGGGACCAAGAGAAGCCTCAGGGGCCACATGTTTGAGACCCTGGTCTAAATTATATTAAAAACAGTTTTAGTTAATAGAAAGTATGTAAGAGCCATAATGTTGTATTTTTAATTAATGTTGCATTTTTAATGGCACTGTATAATTTACTACACCTTGTACTGTAAAATGGTAACAAAAAATTGTGAGGTGAAATAAAAAAAAAAACAATTTCCACCATCTCTTTGTGGGTTTTGTTTTCACAACATTCACTGCGCACTAAAACTAACACGACAGCCGTAGGGCGACCATTGTTGGCTAGTGCCTGTATTGCGACCTGCAAACTTGAATGGGTCTGCAATCCGGAAGATACAGTGCGGAGCCACGGAACGCCATTTTAGGCCGTACCTCCACATTGCAAAATAATAGAACTTGTTCTAATTTTTTGCGGTGCAGACGGACCATGGACCCATTCAAGTTGAATGGGTCTGCATCTGTTCTCACTAGCCAAATTGCAGTCCCCAATGCATGGAACGGTCAGCAACTTTTTTAAAAATGGTTTAGCAACTTTTTTTTGCCACACTCATACATTTTCCATGTCTTAATGCGGGGTAAGCTGTAGGTATAATTGGTACCATTTGGTGGTATATATAACTTTTTAAAAAATCATTTTGTATTAAATTTTTTTTAGAGGTGGCTCAAAAAATAATAATTTGGGCATTTTAATTTTTTTCCTGTTTTTTTTTCCTGGTTTTAGCAGACATTTTAGGACACAGATATACTGATTATATGCATTTTTTTCTTGTTTATTTTTATATGTATTTTTTTTTTATATTTTTCAAAACATTTTTTTTTCTTGTATTTGTTAGTCCCCCTAGCGAACTTCTGCATACTACTGCTTATACCATGGTGTGCAGTAGTTTACTATTGCAGTCTGGGATTTTTACAGGCTTGTAGCAGGGCTAAGTAGGTACTTTACTATGGCAGGTTTGGGTGCCTTCACAAGGCCCCAGGTTGCCATGCTAACCAACTGACACTACACAATTTCACCAAGGGGTGGCAATTGGAGGTCAGTCAGGTCTCTGAGACTAACCTCTCATATACTCAGTATAGGTCATCAACATCAGATCGGCGGGGATCCGACACCTGGCACCCCTGCTGAACAGCTGGTTGAAGAGAAGGCCTTGTGCCGTTGCAGTGCAGCCTTCTTTTCATTGTTTACCTGCTTGCTGTTGACATCGCAGCAGTGAGCAGGTCTAATTACATGAAGCCATCCCATTCACTTTAATGGGACGGTTTCTTGCAATTACACCTGATCACCGCTGCGTTGTCGACGGTGAGGTGTCATACCTCTGCCGATCTGATATTGATGACCTATCCTGAGTATATGTCATCATCAATAAAAATATCTCGGAAAACTTCTTTAACTGATTTAACAATTTTTGCTTGAGTGACTCTTCTGTGTGGAATCTGATGGGCTAGCCTTCATTTCCCATGTGCATAACTGAGCCTTAGGGCTCATGCACACGAACGTATTTTCTTTCTCTCTCCATTCGTTTTTTTTTGCGGACCGTATACGGAACCATTCATTTCAATAGGTCCGCAAAAAAACAACCTAAGTTACTCAGTGTGCATTCTGTTTCCATATGTCCGTATTTCCATTCCGCAAAAAAAATAGAACACTCATTACGGATAAGAATAGGACAATTCTATTAGGGGCCAGTTGTTCCGTCCTGCAAATTACTGAATGCACACGGACATCATCCGTATTTTTTGCGGATCCGTTTTTTGCGGACTGCAAAATACATACGGTCGTGTGCATGAGCCCTTAGATGCACATGACCCTTACTATGGAACATACTGACCAAAATAACTTCTGATACATATTGATGTATGTTATGTGAGTATGTATGTAAGTTTGTATTCCACCCACCAAGGTTTTTATGTATTCTGAGTACTAGTTTTAGACATGTAAAGTCAATCTCTAATATAGCAGAATATTTTGGAGGCAGTGGATTTGATTTCCATATTTTTCTTGCATTAATGTGCACACCTAATTAAATAGAAATTAACTGTGCAGACAGACCATATGTTTACATGCATGTCTAGCTTTACTACTTTGGAAAAAGTTTCTGGTCCAGCAAAGTACTTAAAGTTTCTGTTTGCTCAAAAGGAGATTTCTCTTTAAAGGTTTGTCTGTCTTCGTTTTAAGAGGCAGGAACAAGAGCCCCCAGGCTTTTGGCTTCACTGAAGATCCTTAAACAGATGCTATCAGTACAGAATGCCCTCACTAAGTAGTCTTTAAGACGTGTTGTACCTTTACACTTTAACATGATTAGCCACAAATACCTTTGTGATTAAAATAGTAGAATGGAAACTATGGTGTTGTAAAGAAGGTAAAAAGCTTGAAGTGATTAGTAAGACTGTTATGTTCCCCTGGCTGTATACTGTATAAGGATAGTATAATGATATTTCACTCCATTGATATACATAGGGAGAACCCTCTACTATATTTATGCTCATTTGCAAAAATATCTGCAAGTAAAGTAAATTCTATTGTTAATATTATTTAAATGGGTCATCTGGAAGTAAAGTATTTTGAGGGTCTGGCACTCCCTCCAATCAGCTGTTTGAAGAGGCCGCAGCACACTATTGAGCACTGTGTACTCTTTGCAGTGATATCACATTCATCGGTCTCATGGCCTATCTGCAAGTGAAGTGGCCTGGCTGCAATAGTAAGCACAGCCTCTATGCAATGTATGGAGCTGTTCTTAACATGCCGTGAGGAGGCTGGAGAGCCCTTTCAAACAGCTCATCAGTGCTCACAGGGTCGAACTGGTCCACCAGAGTACCAGAAGATCCTCCGGTGGACCCAGACTCTAAGGTCTAGGAGAAAGAAAAACATTTGGCTGCTATTGGAAGGCAATCACTTTCTACTAGGGGGGTATATCTTTGACTCAAACCCAAAAAGCTTTATTGATTATATCGGGGTTGGGCCTCAAGAATAATTTGCGCAGGTGGGCCTAAGGGCCCAGTATGACACTGGGTGCTCATAGTTGGACCCCTTCTAAGGATAGGTCATCAATATTGAACCCCCAGAAAACACTTTTTAATGTACCAGTCAGTGTTTTTTTTTGGCAAAATTTGTTTTCTATTTCTTGACCATAAGTGGACATTTTAGCAGAATCAAATAATATCATTTTAAGTTATTAAAAATGAGACCCCTTTATTACTTGGATCAAGTGAAGATTATGTATCCCGGAATTATTTATTTTAATTTACTTCACAGAATTTCTTACCTGACAATATTAAGTGATAATAATAATTGATATACATGGTTTATTGCTCGTTTTATATTTCATTAAGAAATTTAGTGAAATTAATTAAAATAAATAATCCAGGGGCACATGATCTTCACCTGATCCTGTTACTCACACATGTCCCATCAGGCACATGTGAATATTATGGCTGAAGTTTAGCATGGGGATAAGGGCTTCCAACCATTCTTGGACAATCAGTGGAAGGAAAGATATTTTTTTTCTATCTTTAAAAACATGGATTTGTGAATTTTTTGAAGGTGGTAGAACTATTATTATTGTGACTGTAAATCTCATCATTTTACAGCTGCTAGTTTAAGGATATTAGTATCTGAACTAGTATCTTACTAATAATCTTTCTCATTCAACTGGTTTCTCCAATTTGTCCTTAGCTGTTTGGGATTTTTGGATAATTGTTCCAGAAAAAGGAAAAAAAAATCAAGTTGGCACCCCTGCTTGCTCAGCTCCCAGACATTGTACCATGCAGATCTACTTACAGCTGTTTCCTCTGATCGATCTACCATTGCTGGATGAAGTGGCCATGTGATGAGTTCACATGGCCATTCTATAGAGTTCTGCTCCATTCATTGTCCAGATGGAGTAGGCATTCATAGGCAAAGATGCAGCTGTATTGTGTACATGTGGCTGTAATAAGAGCTAAAAATCAGAATGTAGCTGCAAAGGAAAAGTAGGTTCTACATCAACACATGCACAATAAAATCTGTGTTAGTGGGGACTTATCTGTAGGTGCTGTGCAACCATATATGTGAAACACCATGTTAGAGTAGTCATGTGGTGAGGATGTGGTTATTCCCTTGAACAGGACTGAGCCGCACCAAGGCCATGTGACTGATGAACGTGACGTCACTAGTCTAGGAAGAGGTTGCAGTGCTCACCAGGTACCACAGACTCTTCAAACAGCTGATGGTCCCAAAGTTGGACCCTTGTGGAAATAAGTATAAAATGCAAGGGGTGCCAGTGGCTACGAACTTTGACCAACTCTTCAAGTAGGTAAAAAGGAAGATTCCACGGCACATCCGTATGTGGTAAAAATGTGTCCTTTATTCACCCATACCATGTTTCAGTTCTCTTGCTGGGACTTTTTTCAAGCAATAAACAAAGTGTCACAGTGCCTAAAATATATACTGATTTGAATTACGATGAGTGTTAATTGATCAGTGACATTAGAAAAAACAAACATAGTAAAGAGTGACATGTGCGTATACAAATCCATCATATACTAGTGCATGCAAGTAGAATTTATATGTCATCAATTTTACATAAATAGCATAATTCTTTTGTGTATAGAAATTCATATATGGTTCATAGATAATCAGTGATTAATATGAATACATCTGATGTGATTAAAAAAGATTAAAAACATATGGATACTGTCCCTTGTTAAATATCCTCAATGATTCTATGGCTTTCATGCTCGGTGTATAAAAGGCATATGATATAATGGAGCCATGTGATGACTGACCCGGAGATGTCATGGCATTACATAATTACGTTTGATCATGTTGCCGGACGTCTCATTATGTGCATACAAGCGATCCAATCACATTTCCGGTTGGATCACATGAGAGATCAGGTGACCAATACGTTGCAATAGAATTGGAACAGAAAATCCAATATATGGCCTGGAGGCATCCATTTGTCTCCCATATAAACTGTACATATAAGATAAGGCTTGTTTTGGTTTGCCTTGTCACTGTCAGAATTTTATTTTTAAGAAACATTCTAATTTCTTTTCATTTCTTCACATTTTCATTACTTAATAATGTCAGAAAGAAGCCTTGGGTGGAATTTATCATGCCCTTCACTCCAAAATTCTGGCCAAAATAGGAGTTTTGTGACTTTTTGGGTTTACTTTTTGTAATTGTACACCACTCACTCGAGTTTTGAAAAGTAGGTGGGAGATTATGCTTGGTTAGCTATGTTAATGAGTGTCTCTCCAGATTTATCCTTGGAACTGAGAGTGGTAAGTTCACTCGCATAGAGGTGGTATAAAAAACTGGAGTAACTTTTCTAGATGATGATGAGAGAATTGGTTTGCATGAATCAAGTTCATAAAAAAAAATTTGCCTCCTTGAGTAGTAAGGAGCTAGATCGGCTGCTTGAGAGACTCCCTTTCACCCATGATTAATAGAGCCAGTAATCTTGCCTGGCCCTGTCAATCTCACTCCTACACTGTTGATCTGAGTATAGGTGCAAAGACAGTGACTCTGCTGCTGTAACCCGAGCAGTGCAGATGCCTGCTGTGCCTGCACCATTCAGGTGTACCCAGATGTGAGCAGCGCATGCACAGTCGAAATCTGTGCTGCTCCAGTTGTGGCAGCAGAGCCTCTGCCCATGTGCCTCTACTCGGAGCAACAGTGCCAAATGAGATGTTCAGTCTGTCAGACAAGGAGGATTGTCTTGGGCAGAGGGCTAGAGCCTTGTTGCTCAAGGAGGCTTATTTTTTAAATAATTCAATTCTTATGAATCAGTCAACTCATTTCTAATTCTAGACAAAGGTGTTAGCTTTAAAGATGCAACAAATATAGCAAACAACGTGCAACATTTGATAAATTTGGCCCAAAGTAAGCCAACGCAGACTTAAGCAAAGCTGACTTCAGATATTACCCTCATGATAAGTTCCCCCTGATGACGTAATGGAGGCAGAACGTTTGTTATTAGATACATCTACTTATGACAAATTAACGGTTGACCACAGAATAAAGTATTAACGACAATTGAGGTCATTGCTGCACAAATACATGTAAATTGGAGTGAGATCTAGAAAAATAATGAAGAGATTGTACTCAGCTTGTCCAACTAAACCCATGTAGTGCACAAATCTATCGAGCGCCCACCAGACCATACAATTGTGTCAGCTATAGGTTCAGTAACAGAACCCAGTATATCCATTGGTTGCTGCGCCCTTTACTTAAAGGTATACTGCCCTATTTGAAGGACACAAGTGATTTTTTTAAATCAATAGAGGGGTTTGAAGGGCATGAAGAATTTTTTTTTTTTAGCATCTATGGATGTATCCAATGAAGATGGATAAGAGTATTGAGAATATTGACTTTGTTGGGGAGAGTTTTGAGTTTTTTTTGTCACATAATGCTTTTATGTTTGGAGATAAAAAAAAGTCAAAATGTTAAATAAAAATAAGATTATTAGAAAAAAATTACCCAGTTGATAGATAAGGCCTATACTAAAGCAATGACCAGCATTAGAGAAGAGTTAATCTGTGGTAAAAATAAAGCTAAAAATTAAAACAAAGAGGATACAAGTGATAGAGCTGTGTGCACATTTAGATATAGTCCCATGGCAAAAGAGATACACAGTGTGATACTTAACAACCGGCACATCTTAAAAAATGTCACACAATTGAAGGATAGAGTAGTTAATAATCCCCTGATCAGCTTCATAAAAAATAACACAATTAAGGACATTCTAGTACAGAGTAGGTTCCAGAATATAAAAAAAGAATTGGTTGGAGAGGTTAGTCCTGGTAGGGAACTTTAAATGTGGACATTGCTCTTCCTGTGAACAAATAATAAAAGCTAGACATCTCTTTGTGGGGGGAGTACCGCACGTAGTCTGTCAGTTTATCTCTTGTAAAGCTTAGTTTGTAGTGTACATAATATTGTGCAGTTGTGATAGATTCTACATAAGTAAAGCGATTAGATGTTTGCAAAAACGCTTTAAGGAACATGTAAGATCCATAAAAACAGGAGTAGGATAACCTAGATTAGTGATGCCCAACCTGCGGCCCTCCAGCTGTTGCAAAACTACAACTCCCAGCATGCTTGAACAGCCTACAGCTATTAGGGCATGATGGGAGTTGTAGTTTTGCAACAGCTGGAGGGCCGCAGGTTGAGTAAGGTATTACAATTTGCTGGCTTAGAAGTAGTACATATGCCTTTGGGAGGAGGGGGCAGACACAGGGTACTTTTCCAGAGAGAAGCAAAGTGGATAATGAGGACAGGAGCAATGGGTCCTTTGGGACTCAATGACAAAAACCATCTCAGTGTACTCTTATAATTTAGTATGGGTGTTGTTATGAACTGTATTTAACTGAATATCAATGCGTCTGTGTAGTAACTATGGTGATGACACCAGGAGTGACACATAAGACACGCGCTGGCATCACGAATGAGGCTAGACGAAGACAGACTGCGCAAAATGACCATTGCCGCTCAGTGATGTTGACCACATACCTGACTGTATGGACATTTCAACTACAATAAAGGTGAGTGCCGCTGCTTTCTTTCTTCTAATGGAATAAGCTCCCCCTTTCTGTTTTCACAAAGAATGGTGGGTCTCTCAGATACCATTAGGCAGCCCTTTCTCCCTCTCTAAACATTCCCACTTGGCTCTGTGACTAGACCTTGGCTATCTTGCAGTATCTACCTACCTGTGCACCTTTGGTTAGACGTCTTTCCTGAGGCATTTGTCCAGTTTTAATATATTCAAGATGGCGGCACTTATTGCATGTTTGTCATAGTCCTCAAAATTGCCATTGTGACTATAGGATGAACATTAGGCGACTGAAGTATAAAATAGATTTTTTTTACAAACTAAAAATAGCAATAATAATATCAATGTAAATTTTAAAGAAATAAAATGATATGGTTAAAACACAAAGCTTATGGTGGCCATTATAAAGATCTACTAATAACACAGTTAGGGTTCTTGATTTTTCTCTTAACGAATAAAGCCTAAAAATAACATAAGAGGGGCCAGTAGGTTACTCCCGGTTTCCATGCAGTGTCGTTTGATGTACCACTTAAGACGGGATGATGTGCGGCACACAGCTCTACACATCACAGGCGCTCCCTGGTTGATAAGCTCTTCACACAGCACTGTTTTAGTGGAGAGGAAAGGAAGAGGCATTGTTTTGCCTGGGATTAATGTTGGTATTGGAGTAATTGGAACAAGTGAGGACATGATGGATATCACCACTGCTCTCCTGAGAAGCCTCCGTCATTACACCTGGTTAGACCAGGTTCTTGCAACCTGTGTGGCCTCGGCTGCAAAATCTATGATTCATCTGCCATCCTGTTTAAAAAAAATAAAAAATCTAAAGTGAGCTGTTCATGCCTGCTCGGTTTGATGGCAATCACACCACTCTCCCTCATGTGGGCCATGCGCCTAACCTCTACTGAAGCGTTGCAGGAAGAAAGAGCACGCTTTCATTTCAAACATACAGTTTAATGCCACCTTTAGAATGCTTCCTCTGATATCACATGCTCGCCATCCCCTATTGAACAGAGTGGAGCAGACTTACATCTAAGCAGGATGGAATGTGCTTTTTAATTCTTAGAGATAACAGGCTGCAGGGAAAAAAAAATCATTTCTATTTTTTAGATGAGAAACATAGTACGTTTCCATTTTAGTAGGAAAAAAAAAAGTCTTCTCCGCCGTGAATACGTAAAATGAATTCACTCTCATTACAAGTCTCCGGTAGGACAGATTAGTTCTCACGTACACTGCAGAATTGGAAAGACAGATGCATTTGTCAGTCATGCAGTAATGTTTTGTCTGGGTTTCTTTTTTTCTGGTATTATTCATATTAAAATATAGTACTGATAATTTCAACATGAAAATACCCAAAAAAACAAACGTAATCCACCGTGACCTTGAGACATGACTGAGGCTTGTACATATAAATTATTATTACTGGTGCTCCATTACCACCAAAGGGATTCCAAACCACTTTGTGCAAACACAATCTAATAGTCATTTCCACCACGATGATCCTTGATGAGGATGGTAAGGAAACTTCTCTGCAGCAGTACGTTAAGCCATGTTCACATCTCAGCTGTGAACTCTAGTAGTCTGTTCAGGAGGAGGAAGAGACTGCAGGAGTTCACAGTATCCAGCATAGCTAGATCCCAATGCACTATAATGGAATCTGGTGGGTCTCCGGCCACTTTCAGGCGTGTATGCTGGCTTTCGGCAGAGCGCCCGAGTTCACAACTCAGATGTGACCCCGGCCTTAGACAGCAATGCCTATTACTAATGTAGATGTTGCGACCAGTAGCATTTTCCATTTACCTATCGTGCCACAGATGATGATTTTTATGGCTCCACAATTGTTCAAGAACAAAGATAAGGTTTTATCTTCTATAATTGATCATCTTACTATTGTGATTGGGACTCAATTTTGGAGCGAAATGCACAGCAAATCGATAAAAAAAAAAAAATCTACTGTTTCTTAGACTCACTTAGCAAGCGGCGTGGCTTAGATAAAAAAAGGGGTGTGGGTTAGTGGTAAAAGGAGCATGAACTAAGACTCAACTCTTTGTGGCATAAAAAACTGACGCTACTAATGTCTCTTTCACATGTCAGTAAGGCGGTGCGGAGAGGAGAGCTCAACCTCCTGGGACAGCACTGCAAGCTGTCTCTGCCCACACACCGCTCTGCCAATCTGTGACAGGAGGCTGAGTATTGTAGAGAGGAGAGACGTTGGCCACTCACTGCGCTCTCTTCCAGCAGCTCGACCGGCTGACACAGTTTCTCTCCTCGCTGCTGGGACACAGAGCAGGGCCCAGCAGGGAGGAGAGAATACATGGATGCAACACTGTATCAGCCAGAAAATGACACTTTCGGCATTATACCAAAAATGCAATTTTCGGCCGATATGTTTCGGCGGCCAATATATCGGAGCATCCCTAGTTTATTTTGTTTTCCTGTGTTGTAATTTACATGGCTGAGGAAAGTGGCAAGGGGGGGTCAGGAGGAGGCAGGGGAAGAGGGAAAGCAGGAGGGGGGCTTAGTGGGCCTCTGGGTGTTACTTGCTCCCTGTGCCAAAAGATTACAGTCAGCCCCTGTTCATGCATTAGTGATTTTCCACTGACTGTCAGTAGAAAGACAAAGAAGACATGCAGCATTTTGTTCCGTGATGCAGACCAAACACGTGAGATTTATCTAGACTGACGTTCCCATACATCATTCTTGATCCCCGTATAGTGGAGTAAGATGTGCCTAATTTCTGAAGAAGCAGATGCTCTGCCCGCTCCCACTCCCACTAAGCCCCACCCACTTTTCTCACCACCGTAGAAAAGTGGCAAGAAGCTCAAAATGGGGCACTTATCAAAGTTATTAAGCCACAGTGGCATAATAAGTTGCAATTATGATGCCCGGCATATTTGTGGCAAAATTGTTTTTTTTTTAACTTCTCGCCACTTTTCTAAAGAAACTGACATATATTTTAGCACAAGTCTATTTTAGGCTCTTGCTGGTGTAGATTTGAATTTCTGTCACTCAGAGGGCCAGAGTTGTGCCTAATTTATTAGGAGGCATCTGCCACAGGGGATCAAGAGAGGCATATGGGAACACTTTATGGCACAGTCATGACATGCTCCATAATTTGTGACTTTTTAACACCACAATAGTGGCATAAACTCTTTGATAAATGTCCTTCAATAGGTCTGTGAAATTCACTGACATAACACAGATGGCATCCGTTTTCTGCCCGTAGTTTTCACTTACCATTTGTAGGATAAATCCCTTTTTAACCTAGTAGTGAGCGTGGATGAAACACTGACTGTCTTGTTATGGATATCATTACTGACACGGATGTGTGAGAGAGTAATGCTAACGCAACTCAATCACAATGTAATGCGTGACTATACAATACATCACCGAATAACCATAAAGGGACACGCAATAAAAATTTCAAAGCTTTATTAGTTGATAAAAAGACCAACAACGGATATATATATAATGTCAATATCATAGAATATATGGCGGCAGTACAAATGGTAGCCAAGACATGTGGCTCCCCTCCCATGCACAGAAGACCCTGAGGAGCCCCTTGAGAAAGCGGAACGAAACGTACGTCGGGGTGGGCTCTCCTCTCAGCTAGAAGCCCGTATCTTCCTTTTCAAGTGCCCCTCAGGTATATTAATTGTGGAATATATGTGCCTTGTAGCTGTATTATATGTGGATAATTGCCTATTAGGCTGGTATAGTTAGGCACTGTTTTGCTTTTACATTCTATATAGAGGGTGTTATCTTTATTAGCACTGTCATAGGGTTTCCCGTATCCTCCTTTTCAAGTGCCCCTCAGGTATATTAATTGTGGAATATATGTGCCTTGTAGCTGTTTTATATGTGGATAATTGCCTATTAGGCTGGTATAGTTAGGCACTGTTTTGCTTTTACATTCTATATAGAGGGTGTTATCTTTATTAGCACTGTCATAGGGTTTCCACTTACCCTATATGGGAGAGATAATCAGGGTCTTCTGTGCATGGGAGGGGAGCCACATATCTTGGCTACCATTTGTACTGCTGCCATATATTCTATGATATTGACATTATATATATATATATATATATATATATCTGTTGTTGGTCTTTTTATCAACTAATAAAGCTTTGAAATTTTTATTGCGTGTCCCTTTATGGTTATTCAGTGATGTGTTGGATGTGTGAGAGAGGACTAAAACAGTCTTAAACTTTATATAGACATGGGGTCATTTATCAAACCGGCTTAATTATCCATAGCAACCTATCAGATTCCTCCTTTCCTATTGGACAGCTCCTTTGGAATATGAAAGGTGGAATCTGATTGGCTGCTATGAGCAACTAAACAGTTCTAATTTACACCAATTTGATAAATGACCCCAACAGTCTATAAATATGCTAGTTTTATCATACAGCCTTATCCTCTGGCGCAGTTAAAGACTCCCATTCTACATGTCTAGCCTGTATAACTCTTGGTAAATCTGAACCACTGTATCACTAATTTCCAGAATAAAAGAACTAGATTTCTTAAACATGTTTACTTAATATGTTGTGTCTTCCAGTAATGGAAAATAGTGTCAGTGGCTTTCAATTTGGAAATCAGTGATGGTCTGAAATCTCAGACTTCACCAATGTGATACCCACGTGTTTGTACAATATATCAGAAGATCATTTGTGACTGGTTAACATTAAGGTCTTGTAGCAATGATGGTTCCTAAAAAAAACTATGGTAGCACTTGCTAAAGGCTGCGTTCACATCTCCGTAACAGGACTTTGTTTTCTGTCCAGCATAATGGAAGCCAGACGGATCCGTTAGGCTTTCTCATAGGCTTCTATTATGACGGCTCAAAACGGGAATGCTTCTGTTTTGATTTCCGTTCTATGGATTCCGTTTTTTTACGTTATAACCATGTTATAACAGAATGCATAATGGTGATGTGAACAAGCCCTAATATGTTTTATATCAAATGCAAAGTGTATTTTATATCATGGGGACGGGGGGACAATTAAGAAAATGTTCCTGTGAACCACCTGTACAGCAAGGAACAAGGCATCGCTAATATCCTGTGTATGAAAGCTGGAGCAGGTAATATCTCTAGACGTAGCTTTTAGCATTGAATCTGAGGTTTTGACAGATGGGACCACAGACAAGCTATGTGGTAGGACACTTCAAACGCTTTTTTGGAGCTTCTGAGAAATGGCTTTATACTTTGCCTTTGTTACTTTTTCATTTTTTAAAACGTTTAAAGATTTTCTCAGAACTTACATACAGTAATACCTTATTTTTTTTTCCAGCATCGATTGTATGATTTGTGCAAAAGAGATTGAAAAGTGAGGTGTAAAACATCAAATCAATGGTTCATGATGATTACTGCTTCCAATGCTCATCACAGAAATAACAAATTATTTGCCCACTAAGGCCTCATGCACATAACCATATTACAGATAATATGGAGGCTATAGAATGCTATTGGCCAATACAGCACCTACAATTTTATACAGAAACATACAAAGGTTTTTTGGAGCTATTCTATCCTAGACATATTACGTTAGTGCTTTGTGAAGTAGCGTACATGGATTTCCAACAGGTCCGTAATACATGTGCTGCTATTTGAGAGTTCATTGAGGGTCCAAGTGAGTGGCTTTGCTGTGTGTACAGTAACCCAGTGGATCACTGCAAAAGGGTTAAAGTCACCAAGTATAATGGCTAAAAGTTAATGTTGTTCATGGTTAAAGCATTCTTTTCTGTGCACGCTGTGTATCCCTCATGTTTTTTTATTGGCAACAATTAGTTAAATCTGGCAGTCTTGGTTAGGTTGCCGGGATGATAGAGAGATGGTTAGAGGGTTTCTATAAAGCAGTGCTAGATTGAAGATGTGCTTAGTGAGAGCTTCTGATAACTAGTCTTAATCCAGGATACCTTCATCCTTGAGACTAAAAAACAGGCCTGGTTATTGACTCCACCATCTATCTTCTGGCCCCTGCCCTCCTGCTTTGCACCCAACTACTTAACATCAAGAGCACCTCAGCCACTACCAGGCAGGAGCCCCCCAAAGTCCACCGCGTGCCCCAAGGTAAGAAAGGGTGCACCCTCCACGCACTGAATGTGCAGGTCAGGGGGCGCTAGCGGGAGAGGGGTTAACTACTGTTATGACTACTACCACCTTTGTTGGCACCACTCCCATCCTCTCCAGCTCTTGTTACTACCACGCTTCCCCTGAGGGTCGGCATGCTATATGTGCATGAGCCCTTAGTCGTGTCTTTTGTGTATTAAATAATGTGGTTTATGTGGATGATATTTAAAACAAAAGATGCATCTGCTGCCATATTTTGGAATGACTATTGTATGTGTTTTTGAAAATACTGTGTAAGTACACAGGCACCACATAATCACTTATTCTATTCAGTTCCATGGTTGTGCATCTCATTGTGTTTTATGCTACAAAAATGAGAACATGTATGCAAAAATCTTATTAAAATACATAGTGTGAACTAAGTTATATTGGTTTAACATTGCTTCTTCAGAGTGACAACTACAAATTCATCCTGTTTCCCAAAGCACACTACTTCCACTAGGTGTCACTCTTTACTAGCAGAACACATATGTTAGCGTTTCCAGGCTGAAATTGCTAGGCAAATGTAGCAGGCTGGGGAAAAATGAAGTAGGATGTCAATGATACATTTTTAGATATATAATTAAAGGCCAATTGCCAAGCACAGTTAAAGCAGGTAAATTTTTTTTAGATTGCTGCTGATTTTAACTCCCCTACAAAATGCATTTACGCTGTAATAAATGAATTGCCGAGCAATATGCATCAGCCACAATGACATATTTGAACACATATATTATGTAATAAGCTTTGGTAATAATGATGAATTAGTGAAAAGTGTTGTAATAATATCCAAAGTTGTGCGCTTGTCTGTTACGCAATTTTTATTGTTGTGTTAGAATTAGGAAATTGAATAAATGTTAAAGTCTCTGGATTATAAACCTGGTTTGCTTTCCTATGATAACAATTAAGCAATTACATTTCAATTTGTATAAATCTGTAGGGATTTTTTAAATTGTTATTTTACAAGTTCATTTAGATTATGGTTTTATTTATTCTAAATAAGAATTTCCTGTTATTTTAGATTACCGGTATTTCACATTTTTGGTTACGTTATATTTGTTTATCTGTCATTTTTTAAGGGAATATATTGCAAACATAATTAAATGATTTAATGTCCATTATATTCAGCATTGCAAAAGTGAATAGAATTTTGAATTTCATTGGCCTAATGTCTAACTAGGGATCAGGTAGAAAGTTGAAACCAATTTTCCGAAATTTTAGGGAAAAAAATTCCCTCCCAACTCTATTCAGGCAATCAGTATAACTCCCTGGATTATCAACCCATCTCTAGTAACTATAGCCTGTAATATTATTACACTCCAGAAATACATCCAGGCTCCTCTTGAACTCTTTTAGTGAACTCACCATCACCACCTCCTCAGGCAGAGAGTTCCATACCATTTAGTATGTACGGGTGACTTGCATTATTCCTTCCCATGTGCATAATCTTACATTTGTCAGCGTTAAACCTCATCCTCCACTTCTCTGCCAAATCCTCCAATCTATCCAGATCCATCTGTAGCCATATACTGTCCTCTTCAGTGTTAATTACTTTACACAGTTTAGTGACATCTGGAAAAATTGATATTTTACTGTGCAGGCCTTCTAGAAGATCATTAATAAATATATTGAAGAGAATAGGGCCCAATACTGACCCCTGAGGTACCCCACCAGTAACAGTGACCCAATCTGAGTATCTACCGTTAATAACCACCCTCTGTTTTCTGTCACTCAGCCAGTTACCTACCCACATACAGACATTTTCTCCCAGTCCGAGCATCATTTTATATACTAACCTTTTATGCAGTACAGTTTTAAATGCTTTGGAAAAATCAATATATACGACATCCATTGATTCACAATCTGTGTTGAAACCATGGCAAAATCTGCTAGTTACCTGTGGATTTTTAGTCACAGATTTACCACAGATTTACCCTATGCATTATATAAAGGGAAATCCATGGTGAAAATATGCAGAAAGATTTGACAAGCCGTAGATTTATTCTTCGCAACTGCATGTGAATTTACGCACAGATTTTTTTCACAGCTCATGGATAAAATTTCGTAAAATATCATCCACTTTGCTTCATCTGTATGCTGTAGAGCTTCTGCCCACAAGTTTACAGCAGAAAATCCAAACGTATCTATGCCTCCCGTGAATATAGCCTAACCTCTGCAATACCTTTACAAGCCACAGGTTGCATGAGTCTATGAACCATTTCTATCTGCTGTTCCACTTTTTCTTAAAAACCAGTAGGTGGCACCATTGCCTGTTGTAATGACTGCAAACTAAGTAGCCATGAACGTGAACATTTGGTGTCATAGAACTAACACCTTTTCAATAGAATGGGTAGATCTTGTGTTATATGCTTAATTTCACAAAGTAACACACTTCTCTGCTTGGGTGGATTCTCAAAAGAAGGTTTGTAATCAAACCATGTGTTGGAAAATAGGTAGAGTATGGCTCATCACTTCATCTGAACTGGAAAATAAGCTGTGAGGAAGCAGCAATATGTCAGGCTTGTTTAACATGGTCATTACCCGACTATGTACTATACTGCTATATTCAAAAGTAGTCATTAGACTGCAATGGGTTGAGCCCTATTGGGCAAATCTGTACATCTTGGAATTTAAGACCTGATATTTAATCTTTATATTAAAACATATTTAAAACTCTTTATAATATACCATGTGACTATTAATAAAATTGTGATTGTACATGTGCACAACCTATGAACAATGTCATTACATGCAGGAGACAAATTGGTGCAGATTGGTCACTGATATCAGACAAATTATCGGGGATGAGTGTTTGTATAATCTGCCCGCGTGAGGGATGCCGGCAGTCACCAGATGAATGAGCAAATGTTAATTTCCATGATTAGGACCACCCTGCAATCCAGCAGCAGTTATCGTGTCTGCACACTGTAGGAAAAGGCACCAGTCTCTCTGCTGGCTGGGACCATGGGAGTACACATGGGCCAGTGCTTTTTCCTATAGTGTGCAAGCACGACCACTGGTGCTGGATTGCAGGGTGGTCGTGACCCCTGGATGCAAGGAGTGTATAAAGTGATGGAAAAATGAATCAAGCCAGGTGTTCTAAGAGATGCTATCTTAGAGAACCTCAATGAAAATAAGTGAATAACGCCATATCAGCATGGCTTCATGAGGGATCGGTCCTGTCAAACTAATTTAATCAGTTTCTTTATGAGGAGATAAGTTCTAGACTTGACAGCGGCGAATCGATGGATGTCGTATATCTGGACTTCTCCAAAGCATTTGACACTGTACCACATAAAAGGTTAGTATATGCTTGGACTGGGGAAAAATGTCTGTATATGGATAAGTAACTGGCTCAGTGATAGAAAACAGAGGATGGTTATTAATGGTACACACTCAGATTGGGCCACTGTCACTAGTGGAGTTCCTCAGGGGTGAGTATTGGGCCCTATTCTCTTCAATATATTTATTAATGATCTTGTAGAAGGCTTGCACAATAAAATATCAATCTTTGCAGATGATACTAAGGCTGAGTTCACATCAGCGTTTGGCCTTTCCATTCTCCTGCTCCGTTATAGGAGCAGGAGAACCGAAAGGACGGATTCGGCACATAACTGAGCTTAACGGGAGCCAAATGGAGCCTACGGACCCCATAGACTATAATGGGGTCCGTTAGGTGTCCGCTCCGACGATGATTTTGGAGTGGAGACAAAAGTCCTGCATGCACAACTTTTGTCTCCGCTCCAAAATCATCTTCGGAGCGGACACCTAACGGACCCCATTATAGTCAATGGGGTCCATAGGCTCCATTTGGCTCAGTTATGTGCCAAATCCGTCCTTTCCGTTTTCCTGCTCCTATGACGGAACAAGAGAACGGAAAGGCCGAACGCTGATGTGAACATAACTGTGTAAAGTAATTAACCTGGAAGAGGACAGTATACTGCTACAGAGGGATCTGGATATATTGGAGGCTTGGGCAGAGAAGTAGCAGATGAGGTTTAACATTGAAAAATGTAAGGTTATGCACATGGGAAGGAATAATGCAAGTCACCAGTACATACTAAATGGTAAAACACCGGGTAACACCGACATGGAAAAGGACCTAGACATTTTAGTGAACAGCAAACTAAGCTGTTGAAGCTAGTGTCAGGCAGCTGCTGCCAAGACCAATAAGATAATTGGTTGCATCAAAAGAGGCATAGATGCCCGTGATGAGAACATAGTCCTACTACTTTACAAATCACTGGTCAGAGCGCACATTGAGTATTGTGTACAGTTCTGGGCTCCTGTGAACAAGGCAGACATAGCAGAGCTGGAGAGGGTTCAGAGAAGGGCAACTAAAGTAATAACTGGAATGGGAGGACTACAGTACCCTGAAAGAATATCAAAATTAGGGTTATTCAGTTTAGAAAAAAGATGACTGAGGGGAGATCTAATAACTATGTATAAATATATCAGGGGTCAGTACAGAGATTTCTCCCATCATCTATTTATCCCCAGGACTTCGACGAGGGGACATCCTCTGTGTCTGGAGAAAAGAAGGTTTCTACACAAACATAGAAGAGGATTCTTTATGGTAAGAGCAGTTAGACTATGAAACTCTCTGCCTGAGGAGGTGGTGATGGTGAATTCACTAAAAGAGTTCAAGAGGGGCATGGATGTACAGTATTTCTGAAGTGTATAAATTAGTGATGAGCGAGCACCAAAGTGTTCGGGTGTTTGGGTACTCGGTGCGAACACATAGCGATATTCGTGTGCTCGGCCGAACACCCGAGTATAATGGAAGTCAATGGGTGACAACCAGGCACCCCCTGCTTGGTTGAGGGGAGGGTGCCTAGTCCATTGGAAAGGGTCAGAAAGTGACAGAAACACCACCGAAATGGATCTAGAACAGCATAGGGACCATGTCTGGGTGCATCTTGGACTCCAATGTCCTGCTGGGAACTATATTGTTCCCGTTGTCCGCCACTTTTAAATAGCGAAAATATCCCACCCAAAATCCCGCCCCCTTAAAAAAATAAAAAACATTTTTAGAGGTAAAATTGTTAGGAAACATTCTTTCCTGAATCTTAAATTGTATATACAGTGCAAATGCTGCCAAAAATTACAAGGAAGAAGCACTCCGATACAGCCTCTATATCACATAAAGGAGGGCCGCATTCCCATGGTGCTACAACTGTTCAGGTACACTGCTGCACTCATAAAGCCTATGCACTAAGTGAAAGGGCTGCCAAAAAATACAAACAACCGGCACTCCAATACATCCTTTATTACACATAAAGGAGGGCATCATACACACCCTTGAAAAATTATCATTGATGGCCTACTGGTGACCCTCAAAAACATTTGGGACAAGGGCATGCTGGTTACCCTCTGAAACATTATAGTTGAGGGCCTAAAACCGAGCGAACCCCATAAAACATTGCAGTGATGGCTTACAGGTGAGAAAACCGTATAAAACATTAGAGGTGAGGGCCTAAAATCGAGCGAACCCCATAAATCATTGCAGTGATGGCCTACAGGTGAGCAAACGGTATAAAGCATTGGAGGTGAGGGCCTGAAGCCTAGTGAACCCCATAAATCATTGCAGTGATGGGCTACAGGTGAGAAGACGGTATATAGCATTGGAGGTGAGGGTCTGAAGCCTAGTTATCCTGATAAATCATTGCAGTAATGGGCTACAGGTGAGCAGACGGTATAACGCATTGGAGGTAAAGGCCTGAAGCCTAGCGAACCCCATAAATAATTGCAGTGATGGCCTACATATGAGCAGACGGTATAAAGCATTGGAGGTGAGGGCCTAAAGCCTAGAAAACCCCATAAATCATTGCAGTGATGGCCTACAGGTGAGCAGACGGTATAAAGCATTGGAGGTCAGGGCCTGAAGCCTAGTGAACCCCATAAAATATTGCAGTGATGGGCTACAGGTGAGCAGACCTTTTAAAGCATTGGAGGTGAAGGCCTGAAGCCTAGAGAACCCCATAAATCATTGCAGTGATGGCCTACAGGTGAGCAGACGGTATAAAGCATTGGAGGTGAGGGCCTGAAGCCGAGTGAACCCTACAAAACATTGTAGTGAGGGCATATATATTCTGTATGGAAGAGGAGGCAGAGTAAGAGGCAGATATGAAAACAAGATTCAAACATATACCCTTTTTTTGCGGTGAAAAGGGTAAAAAAATCTGCATCTTGTGGATTGAGTACATTATAAAGCATACATTTAAATTGCGTTTTTGTTCCTTATTAGCTCAGCTTTCCTCTCCACCACAGGAATCAGAGATGAAAAGTTCTCTTTGTAGTGGGGGGTCGAGAAGGGTGAACACCCAGTAATCTGTGTTACCTAAAATGCGTATAACGCGAGGGTCACGGGAACGGCAGCCTAACATGAAGTCAGCCATGTGTGCCAGAGTACCAACGGGCAAAACGTCGATGTCAACTTCAGGATGATTATCGTGGCAGTTGACTGGAAAGGCGACGACCATATTGCAGTTGGTATTCCACAACTGCCCTCTGCTGCTCACAAAGCCTGGCCAACATGTAGAACAGAGAGTTCCACTGCATGCTCACGTCGCACAACTGTCGGTGAGCTGGAAGCCACAAGCGCTGCTGCAGCGTTGACAGACCGGCCAAAGCTGTGGACGACTTTTGGAAATGAGCACACAAGCGGCGCGTCTTCACTAGTAGCTCCTGCAAATTGGGGTAGGTTTTGATAAACCACTGAATCACTAAGTTTAAGTCGTGGGCTAGGCATGGAATGTGTACCAGGTTGCCGAGCTTCAAAGCCGCCACCAAGTTACAGCCATTGTCAGACACAAACATGCCTGTTTCTAGGTTGAGTGGCGAGAGCCACAGCTTGGTCTGGTCCCTTATACCCTGCCACAGCTCTGCGGCGGTGTGCTGTCTGTCCCCTAAACAGATCAGCTTCAGCACGGCCTGTTGACGCTTGCCCACAGCAGTGCTACACTGCTTCTAGCTAGCGACTGATGGCTGACTGCTGTTGGAGGTGGAAGTGGAGGAGGAGGCGGCAGATGAGGAGAAGTGGGTGTTGGAGCCAGTAATATAGCTGCTGGCGGAGATCCTGATGGACGTAGGGCCCGCAATCCTGGGCGTGGGTAGCACTGGTTCCATCCCAGGGTACGACTCACTCCCGGCCTCCACAACATTCACTCAGTGTGCGGTCAGGGAAATGTAGCATCCCTGGCCACCAGCACTAGTCCATGTGTCCGTGGTGGGGTGGACCTTCCCAGTAAGTGTGTTGGTCAGGGCACGGGTGATGTTCTGGGACACATACTGGTGTAAGGTGGGCATGGCACACTGTGAAAAATAGTGGCGGCTGGGGACTGCGTACCGAAGGACTGCCGCCGACATCAGGCCGTGGAAGGCCTCAGTGTCCACAAGCCTAAATGGCAACATTTCAAGGGCCAGTAATTTGGAAAGTTGCGCATTCAATGCTATGGCCTGTGGGTGTGTGTGTGGGTATTTGCGCTTGCGTTCAAATGCCTGTGTTATCGACATTTGGATGCTGCGCTGGGACAGGGAAGTGGATGTTGTTGCTGACGGTTCATGCGAAGGTCCAGGTGCCGGGGCGAGGGGCAGGTGCAGTGCGTAACACAGGGGAAGTGGAGGCAGTGGTGGGACCCGCAGAAGCAGAGTGCGGACCCAGACGTTCGGCCCACTTATTAGGGTGCTTGGATGCCATGTGGCGGATCATGCTGGTGGTGGTGAGGTTTCTAGTGTTCACGCCCCGGCTCATTTTGGTTTGGCACAGGTTGCAAACTACCACTCTATTGTCGTCTGTGCATTTCTCAAAAAAGTTCCATACTGCGGAACACCTACCCCTTGGCAAGGTAGATTTATGCATTCGGGTGCTCGGTGTAACAGTTGCGGGCTTGTTTGGTGTGGGCCGACGTCTCCCTTTTGCCACCCCACTGCCTTTTTCAGACTGTTGCGGTGCTACGGATCCCTCCCCCTCTGTACTGCTGTCCTCGCTTGGCTTTTCACCTAACCATGTTGGGTCAGTGACCTCATTGTCCACCAGCTCCTCTTCCACTTCCTCACTCTAGTTATCCTCCTGACTTTACCTAACCACCACCTCAGTGATTGGCAACTGTGTCTCATCATCATCCACCTCATGAACGAATGATTGCGGTTCATCACTGTCATCTTCTTGAGACTGTGAAGGCTCAAGAGGTTGGGTATCAGGGCACAATATCTCAGGTCCCTCTTCAAGCATGCTGGGCGCGAGGGCCAAATCTAATAGTGGCGCTGGAAAGAGCTCCTCGGAAAATGGCTACAGAGACTGAACTTTGTGGAAGAGAGGGTGGTGCTTAACCGACTGGAAGCATTATCTTCTGCAATCCAAACGACCACCTGTTCGCACTGGTCTGACTTAGACAGTGTTGTCTTGCGCCGCCTAGCTAAGTAGGACATGAAGCTGGGTAAGGTGGATTTTTTTTTCTTTTCTGGTGCATTGACAGCAGGAACAGTTTTATTGCGCTCAGGGCCACGACCTTTGCTTGCACCATCAGCATCATGCCCACACGCTCACTTCCCCCTCCCTTTGTGATCGCCTTCCTCATATTAATGGTTTTGTCTGTAGATGTGGCGCAGATTGTTTTACTGTCCACTAAAGACACAGTTTTCTGATGCAGGACAGTACTGGACACAGAAAAATGCAGATTTTCGGCACTACACTAGCCCAGTGATAATGTAATTTTTACAGTACACACTGTATTGACCTTCTGTAATGTACAAGAGACAGAGAAATACAATTTTTCGTCACTACACTAGCCCAGAGATAATGTAATTTTGACAATACACACTGTAAAGGCTTGCTATAATGTACTAAATACAGAAAAATAAAGATTTTTAGGAGTAAACTAGGCCACAGATAATGAAATTTTTACAGTACACACTTTATTCGCTTGCTGTAATGAACAGGAGACAGACAAATACAATTATTCAGCAATACACTAGCCCAGAGATAATGTAATTTTTACAGTCCACACTGTAAAGGCTTGCTATAATGTACTGAATACTGAAAAATAAAGATTTTCAGAAGTACACTAGGCCACAGATAATTACATTTTTACTGTACACACTGTATTGGCTTTCTGTAATGTACAGGAGACAGACAAATACAATTATTCAGCAATACACTAGCCCAGAGATAATGTAATTTTTACAGTACACACTGTAAAGGTTTGCTATAATGTACTGAATACTGAAAAATAACGATTTTCAGGAGTACACTAGGCCACAGATAATGTAATTTTGACAAGACACACTGTATTCGGATGTAGTTCTATATTGTATACAAATATTGTCCCAAATAAAATGTATTCTTTGCTGGAATACTGTATATACGGTTGCGACCTAAACGCACACACAGATGTGCCCAAAACTAGTTAACTATGGCCAAAATATAAATCACTTTCTGCTGGAATAATTAATATAACAGTTGCGGATTGAACGCACATACAGATGTGGCACAAGTTAGGTTAATTTCCCCAGAACAAATAATTTTTTTGATGGTACAGTTTATATCTCGGTAGCAGGAACACTGTAGTAAATAAGCCTCTTTTAATAATATCTGCCCAACACACTGCTTTATGATGGTGCAGTGTATATCTCAGTACCAGACACACTGTAGTGAATAAGCTCTTTTTAATAATGTCTGCCCAACACACTGCTTTATGATGGTGCAGTGTATATCTCAGTACCAAGGAACACTGTAGTGAATAAGCTCTTTTTAATAATGTCTGCCCAACACACTGCTTTATAGTGGTGCAGTGTATATCTCAGTACCAAGGAATACTATAATGAATAAGCACCTTTTGATAATATCTGCCCAACATACTGCTTAATGATAGCGCATTGTCGATGTCACTAATCGGAAATCTTTCTGTCTTTTAGAAGTTATCAAAGCGATTTTCAAGCCCTGCACTATCTGTCGCTTCCTGGTGACGCCTGTCCCTGGTCTTAAGAGTCAATTAAAAGAACAGCAAGCACTGATGATTGGACGTGTGAATACATTATGTATTCCTTTAAGGTTTTTCATATTTTCCATTATAGAAAAAAGTAAAATCTACCCTATTCATTTTTAAGTGTAACCCAAACCGTTCCACCACTCAGAGGAACTAGGGGGAAAAAACTGTCAGGGACATAGACAATAACAAGTTTTCACTTTCAGGAAGGTTTCAGGCAACCCCTTACTTTGTTACGTTTACCTATAACATTATTTCCAGCACAGAAACATGTTCAAAATGAATTGTTTTCAATATACAGTAGAACTCTACCTATCAAAAATTCAATACGGTTCTTACCATCCATTCTGGCATGTAAAAAGTAGTTTTGCAATTTCATCAATTTCATCTTGACCTTCTGGGCTGCTTGTATCTGGTCACAGCTACCCAACAACCAAACAGAGCATTTGCTATTCTCAACTCAATAAGCTCCTTGATTCAAGAAATAACATCTGCCAAGAACTTATTGAGGGGGCACCAATATTATATGTGTATATAAAGCCAGCATCTGTGCTGTTAGACGTTGGACAATTATTGCCCTTATTAATATCACACTTCCCTTGATTTCTTTGGGTTATAATATACACTGACGAGCAAAAGGGTAACGATGTTTTGAACTTTTTACATTCAAGCTCCATATCTCACCATCCACTACACCTTTCAATGTGAGACTACCTTAATTTTATAGACAATCATGTTGACTATCTGATACATAAATTAGACTTGCAACTATGATTAGATATGATTAGTTATGCAGATTCTTGTCATGTAACTGCATTGTTACTGTTTTGCTCCTAAAATTATAAATTGTAGTGTTTTGTAAATCCACCTTTGGCTTTCAACACTGCCTGAATCCTTCTGGGCATGCTCTTGATCAAACTCAAGCATGTCTCGACTAGAGATAAGCGAATCGAAGCTGACAAAGTGGAATTCGATCCAAATTTCAGGAAAAATTTGGGAAGGCGGGATCACCCATAATGCCATGCATGCAGCCAATCAGCAGCTAGCTCTGTGATGTCACAGCCCTATAAATAGCGGCAGCCATCTTAGATTCTTCCATTTACCAGTGTACTCAGTTCAGGGAAACACGTCAGCAGCCATTGAGGACAGTGTTAGAAAAAACGTCATTGTGCTAGAAAAACGATTTACAAGTGCAGGTAAAGATTATTCAAGGTGTAAGGAAAGGATAGGAAGGAATCATTCCACAGCATTTATGTTGAACAGGGTTCAGTAGGGGAGGTTACAGCCTGGGTAATAGGAACAATCCTATTACACCTTGCTGCACTGACTGGGGATCCAAATTGCCATTATGCAGTTCTGTAATTCCAGCAAACCGTTCTTGTTATTGGGGTGCAAGTGCTGTTTGAAACTGGCATTAACAAGGTTTATTACAAGGAAATATTTCTACGTCTTATTTGCTCTTGTGCAGTGCAGTTATATGTTCTAAAGCAGGCATGCTCAACCTGTGGCCCTCCAGCTGTTGCAAAACTACAACTCCCAGCATGCCCGGACAGTCTACAGCCATCAGCCTACAGCAGGGCATTGTGGGAGTTGTAGTTTTACAACAGCTGGAGGGCCGCAGGTTGAGCATGCCTGTTCTAAAGCATTTTTTGGCTTGTATTAGTGGTAAAAAAGGGCTTATTAGTGGTGAAGTGCTAAAATTACAGCAGTTTTTGTCGTGTATTAGTGGCAAAAGTAAAATATATTTGCCGTTCAGCGGTGCAGTTATATGTTCTAAAGCGGTTTGTGGCGTGTATTAGTTGAAAAAGAAAAAATATATTTGCTGATCAGCGGAGCATTTATATGCTCTAAAGCCATTTGTGGTGTGTATTAGTGAAAAAGAAAAACATATATTTGGCGATCATCGGTGCAGTTATATGTTCTAAAGTCTTTTGTGGCGTGTATTAGTGGAAAAAGAAAAAATATATTTGCCGTTTAGCGGTGCAGTTATATGTTCTAAAGCTGTTTGTGGCGTGTATTAGTGGAAAAAGAAAAAATATATTTGCCGATCAGCTGTGCAGTTATATATTCTAAAGCCTTTTGTGGCGTGTATTAGTGGAAAAAGAAAAACATATATTTGGCGATCATCGGTGCAGTTATATCTTGTAAAGCCTTTTGTGGAGTGTATTAGTGGCAAAAGAAAAATATATTTGTCATTTAGCGGTGCAGTTATATGTTCTAAAGCCCTTTTTTGTGTGTATTAGTGGGGTAAAAAAAAGGGCTTACTAGCTGTTGTTTGGGGAAATGAGAAAATTACAGACCTTTTTGGGGTGTTTTAATTTCCTTTTTACTTGTTTATTTGATCTAGCAGTATGTCAGACATAGAAGTGCCAGGCCCTGCACAGGGGAGTGGCAGAGGCCTAAATGTTTTTGGCGCATGCAGAGGTCACAGCAGAGTAAGGGGCCGTGGCAGCAGGGATCACTTCGAGAGGCCTGAGCTCCCAGTGTCAGCTAGCAGTAGTGTCATGACTAGCAACCCAGTGGTTCTTGAATGGTTGACTTGATTTTCGACTTCATCGCAAGTGATATCAGACACCCCCAGCCAAGAGTCAGTGGGTTCTTCAGACACAACCCTTAGGTGGCATAGCCCGGGAGCAGGCCCTGTGCCCTCACCTGTCCTCAACCTGCCTCTGTCCTTTTCTGTTCCCTCAGCCAAAGAAGTATTATATGCTGTGGGCTCATCACTATACAGCGAGAATGAGCTACTAGAGGACATTCAGCAGCTACTGGCCAGCCAAGATGTGGAGGAGACATCCACTGCTTCCTCCACTAGGCGGGCAAGTAATGATGAGGAGAGTCGCGTGGGAGCTGGTGTTGTGAGCCGTCAGGCTCCTGACCCAGAGACAGTTGAGGAGGACATCAGTGACTTGCAGACAGTACTCGATGATGATGATGTAGCTGATTGCCCTTGGGAGCCGGGTGACAAAGGGGCTTCATGATAATCGGGAGATGAGAGTGGCAGCTTGCCCGTGACTCAGCAGCGGAGCCAGCAAGTCGCTAGCGTGGCCGGGAGTCAGCAGGGTGGCATCTCTGTTTTGGATCCACTCCTGCTTTTTTTTGGCATTAGCAATACTGATGGATTACCGACCAAATGCTGACTGAGTGAAGGTGAATGCTCAACAGACAGGATCCATTTTTTGGGGGTTATTGTTCTGACGGATCAGAGGAAAGGCAAAATAATCAGTGACGTCAACACAAACTGCTGACACCCTCTCCACTCTGTCGGGGGCTCTACTTGTATAAGTGTTTAATAGAACAGGTTCTGTAGACATCTATGTGAAATCAGCTGACGACGGTGTAAAAGGAGTGCGCTTCTTCTTGGCGCTAACATTGTCCGCTAAGGCTGAGTTCATATTTGAGTTATTTGGTCAGCTTTGACCCCATGACTGTCCAAATAAGTGAAGTGAGCACTGATTCTAAGAGCGACGCCTGTCATCTGCATGTCATACGGACTCAGTCTTATTTCACTACCACAGCAGACTCCCTATGCGTGTTACTGCAAGGCACAGTGTTCTACACCACTATAAAGGCTCTCTGCAGGCAGGAAATAGCCATTTTTTAAAGAAATTCGCCTTGAATAAATTTGGATCGAACTGAATTTTTTCCCAAAATTTGGCGAAAAAGGCGAATCGAATTTTTGAAAAATTCGCTCATCTCGTACAAAGTCTGTTTGCAGGTCTCTAAACATTCCCAATGTTGGTCCATACTGGAGCTTTTTCTTCAACTCTGCCCACACGTGTTCGATTGGCTTGAGTTCTTGTGACTGTGGGGGCCTATCCAGCACGTCTACTTCATTGTCATTCAACCATTTCGTTTGCCAATCTTGACGTATGCTGCAGGCTGTTGTCTTGCTGGAACACTATATTGTCCTTTTCATACCCATAGTACTTGAGTGTACAAAGTAACTCGTCTTTTAGGATACTCACATATAGCTTAGCATTGAAACCACCATCAATCCCGGTCAAGTATCCAACGTTTTGGCTGTAAAACAAACCCCATATCATCAGGCTTCCTCCACCGAACATGACAGTTCCTTCAATTTCTCAATCCACTAGCCCCCTTTTCCCTTGTTTCTTCCAGACCGACTTGGGCCTATCAAAGCCCAGTCTATTGACTTTTGTGTCATTGCTCCACATCACCCGTTTCCAATGTTATACTTTCACTGGTGGTACTTTTTTGCAAACTCAAGCCAACTCTATTTATGACGATATTTAAGTCGAGGCTTCTTCGCCCTTTTTCGTGCCATCATTCCAGACTTGAGTAATGGTACTTACATGGATGTCTGTGATCTTACTATTACGAAGCATACAAGCCATCACTATTGCCATGTTTTTCGCACCAGAACTGATAGTCCTTGTGATGAGCCATCTTATTGACTCAAATATTTTGCCCGGACGTCCACCTCTTGGCGGACTTCATATTGTATTCTTCCAACTCACATGGCCAGATGTTACATGTTGAGGGATAGGAAATTAAAAATACTACATTTTTTTTCGTACATTAATTTTTTTAATAGTCAAACAATGCCAATAAAAAAGTGTTGTGTGACAGTACCCTAAAGGAACTGCTGAACTCAGTGTGTAATGGTCCATTGCCTTATATGTTTAGTTATATACAACTAATTATGTGCCACTATTAAATAATGTACATACTTCTACACCCTACAATCCAATAAATTACTTTAAAGGGGTTATGCTACGAAAAATATTCTACAGTTTTCAAACCACCACCTTGATCTGAATACTTTTGTAATTTTGTATGTTTGACGTATCGATAGATTCGGGGACGGAGAATCTCTACCATCAGGAGTTGTCCCCAGGCTAAGGGCTAGTTGAGGGTTAGATTAGGGATAGTACCCTTGGATATTACAATCACATTACCCTGCTGACCCCTTGTTCTACCCCTTTTTATAGGTTTTCTAGGTTATCTGTTGACCTGTGATGCGCCATTTTTTGATGTATCAGGTGTTACCAATTTTTTTTTGTCCTCTTTTATAGAGTTTCTCTGTTTAGGTATCAATAGGGGCATTATTCGACCCCTTTTTACATTAAGGAATGAAAGTTATATTTTAAGGGGAAATTTTTTACATTATTCAAGAGATAACCCCTTTAATAAAAAGGGGCTTTTTGACAGCGCTTTGAGCTCAGCCTTTGTTTATATCTGGAACTTAGATACTTGTGAGAACATTAGTTGAAGACTAACCAGAGAGACAACCAATGAGTAGAACCCCCCCCCACCCCCCCGCCCCAACAGTTTTTACACCTATCTGGACAGTTAGGCCTCTTGGAAACGGCTGGTGCTCCGCTGTGGCTGTATTGCGGCCTGCATATGGGGCACCGGCCGTGTGCATTCCACATTCACTTGAATGGGTCCACAAATCCGGAGATGGGGTGCGGAACGGAAGCACGGAACAGAACCCCACGGGAGCACTAAGAAGTGAATGGGTCTGCGAACTGCTTGCGGCTGCCCCACGGTCGGTGCCCGTGCATTGCGGACCTCAATTTGTGGTCCACAGCACGGGTCCGACCAGCACACGGTCATGTGCAAGCGAAAAAAATCTGTAAAATTGCGCATTTTTTTGCGACTTTTTCAAGCTCTGCACTAAGCTCTCCAGTTTTGTGAAAGTGGGTGTGTTGTCTTATGTAAATGAATCTCTAGACATATTTACTATTGCAACCATTTAAAAAGTTGCAAAAGGTCTCAAAAAAGTGCGCAATTTCACTCCAAGGAGGACCATGCTTATCTTATGCGACTTTTTAATAGAACATTCGACTTTTTTGTAAAGCCGCTTACTAAAGGATAAACTGCTACCGTCAAACGACATTTATCACAGTATTAAAGGACCATTAATAAATCTGGCTAGCCAAAAGTGACTTTGGGCAAATGGAAAAGTGGAGTAAGATGTAAGTGTAATGATAAATCTGACCCAAGGAGTCTTAAAAGGGTTTTCCAAGACTTTAAGGCCTCTTTCACACTTGCGTTCTGAGGATCTGGCAGGCACTTCCGTCCCGCCGGATCCGTCAGAACGCAAGTCGCCTGAAAGCATTAGAAGACTGATCAGGATCCTGATCAGTCTTCGAAATGCTTTGAGGTTACTATGGCAGCCAGGACGCTATTAAAGTCCTGGTTGCCATAGTAGTAGTGGGGAGCGGAGGAGCGGTATACTTACATTCCGTGCGGCTCCCGGGGCGCTCCAGAATGACGTCAGAGCGCCCAATGCGCATGGATCACGTGATCCATGCGATCACGTGATCCATGCGTGTGGGGCGCCCTGACGTCACTCTGGAGCGCCCCGGGAGCCGCACGGAATGTAAGTATACCGCTCCTCCGCTCCCCACTACTACTATGGCAACCAGGACTTTAATAGCTTCCTGGCTGCCATAGTAACCTCAAAGCATTTGTAATGCTGTACTGCTCCCCACTACACGTTACTATGGCAACCAGGACTTTAGCGTCCTGGCTGCCATGGTAACCATTGAGAAAAAGCTAAACGTCGGATCCGGCGATGCGTCGAAACGACGTTTAGCTTAAGGCCGGATCGGGATTAATGCCTTTCAATGGGCATTAATTCCGGATCTGGCCTTGCGGCAAGTGTTCAGGATTTTTGGCCGGAGCAAAAAGCGCAGCATGCTGCGGTATTTTCTCCGGCCAAAAAACGTTCCGGTCCTGAACTGAAGACATCCTGATGCATCCTGAATGGATTTCTCTCCATTCAGAATGCATTGGGATAATCCTGATCAGGATTTTTCCGGCATAGAGACCCGACGACGGATCTCTATGCCGGAAAACAAAAACGCTAGTGTGAAAGAGCCCTAATACTGATCTGTGGGGGTCCAACACCTTGAACCCCCGCAGATTAGCTTTTTGAGAAGACAGCGGCGCCTCTCAGCTTTTCCTAAGCAGTGTGACGACACTTTCATCCTTCACATGGCCTAGGTGTAGCTCAGGTCCACAGAAGTGAATAGTCTGAGCACGATACCAAGTCTGCGAGAAAGAAGCAGCGCTCACAGGAGCACCGATTCCGTCTCAAACAGCTAATCAGCAGTGGTCCTGGGTGTTGGATGCCCACCGATCAGATACAGATGACCTATCCAGAGGATAGGTCATTAGTATTAAAGTCTTGGAAAACCCTTTTAAGACTCCCTGTCTTATGAGAGAAGACACATGGGCCATAGACACAATTGACAGGAGCTGACCCCATTGACTTATATATGGGAGAGTTTTCTAGTTATCCCCTGTGACCTGTGCAGAGGTCATGAGGGAGTAGATAAGCTGTGATATCTTCAATTGTGAATGCTGGATCCTGTGTTATCTATATAGAGATTCTACTTGCCAATTTGCCTACTTTGCCTATTTTGATATTGTGATGACTACTGAAAAATTACCTTACAGAACAGGGAATCATGACCAGCTATTAGGCCTAGTGGCTAGTGCCAAAATATATACATTTTTTTTTAAAATATAGTGACATGGAAGAATAAAAAATAAACAATAAAAAAAAAAAAAAGGTTTTATTTATAAACGTGATTTCATCAATAGGTCATTTTCTGAGGACACATTCCCTTTATGGTGAATTTTCTATAGTTCATTTTTTTTTTTAGTTTTGCAGTTTTGAACTTGCTGGCAAATTTGTAATGCAAAACGTAATATTGAAAAAAAAATAGTTGTCAAATAATAACTGCAGTATAATGATACTACTATTAGCACCATCCTTATTATTTTTAGTAGCGCTCTATATGTTTGAATCATGGAGTCAATTAATTAGTAAAATGTTACATTTTGTATGAACAGATATGACCATAAAATGATTCCCTGACTGTTAACTCTACGTGCTGATTCTTCGCGGCTTTGCGGAAGAAATGGCTTCTTGACACACAGACAACCTTGCCTTGGGATCCGATCTTTGACAATGGACGTCTACGCAGGCCAGTGCGCTCTTTATTCAAAACGAAATTCCATGCTGTTCTGCTATTTTAATTCCGCCATTAACCCCTCGCCTCCCGAATGGGATATTCAACCGACGTGTCTTAGGGACATCCAGCAGCCTAGAAAGAGACCACAATTTTGATCACATTATAGCTTTATATGGGGGTAATGGAGCAAGACAATACCCAAATGTCAAATTAAACCGCACAGCTCTGTAATCACTCAGACTGACATGGCATAAAAGGATAATTAGTAGTTCATTACATGGAACCTTGTTTGTTCAGCTAAATTGATTTCTCAGCTGCCCATGTTTTCTGTTTACTTAGTAAGTGAACTGTGCACATTTATATTTGAGAGCTAGGAAATCCCTACCCCTGGACTCATTATTTTTATTTTTTTTTGATCATCAGCGGTTTGTGTGTTTTCAGGTAGAGGTGGTTGAACCTGAGAAATTGCATACAGGTGTACAGTAACAATCAGCAGTGCAGATTGATCTCTGATACAAACAAGCTGTGGTTAGGGATCTGCGTGACTGCATGGAGAGAACCCAGCTCACCCATCTGCTTTGTAGGTGGAAATTCTTTTGTTATTTGTTTGCTTTTCAACTTACAGTGAACTTCCCTCTCAGAAAAGGCAGTAATCCCCCACCACTCAAAACGGAACTTCTGCTAGTTTAAACAGAGCGCGCAACAAAGTCTTCTTAAAACCTCAGTTTTGCACATTAATGCCAGGATAAAGGGGATGGTTCTTGTTTTAAATATTCTTTTTTTTTTTTCCCCAGTCGGCTTGAGAGAAACTATAAACACCTGACTTCAAAGGTTGGAGAAGTTGCTACCTCATAAAAATGTAAATATTAGTTTCTCAGACGCAAAGTCCGTAGGTAAAGTGTAAGTGGATACCTCAAGTTGCTCATAATAGGAGATGCTCGCTTCTTTCCATTGCCTTGTCAGTGCAGGAGGTTGAATTTGCTTCAGTCTATATATTTGGAACCTGCATTGTACAGATCCCGTATGGGCTGCCCATAGTGCTCTATAGGCACTTTCCCAACCTCCGTGTACTTCAACAGGAAGAAGAGAACAATATGGCACATGCATGGAGGCACCGCGCATACTGTAATATGGTTTTTGGCCCGTTTTGCAGTCCATCTAACACTATGTACAGTACCTCATATGCACCTGCTTACAAACACACCAGAGGTCAGCTTCTGTATTTATTCCTATGACACGGACATCAAGGCTTTCACAGGTGTAAATAGAGAAACTGACTTCTTCATCCAGGATCTCTTAAGATCTCTTATGATCTAACCGAAAAACATAATGGAAGCTATTACTATTATTTATACAAATGGGGGGGGGGGCAATTTTTTTGTACTTTCTCTTTAAGAGGACACGTCACGAAAAATATTTAACATTATATGGATACTTTTTTAATTGCATGTAATTTAAGTAATTGCATGTAATAAAAAGTATCTGTATAGCGCCTCCTGCTGTTAGTTCTTATCCCTATTTCTCCGTCCTCCTCGCGAGGTGGTCGCACGTGCTCAGTTAAAATTGTCAAATGTCCACTAGCCATATCTTCTGTTAGAAGCTGTGACATTTACAGGGAAAGAGCTACAGGAGAAAGGACACACCCTCTGAGAAAGGACACAACCCTGAGCTGCCGGCCTGAAATAAATCTTTGAGAATATTTGGAGCAATGAATGGGGAGATCTCTGGACCCATGTGAGGTACAGGGCTTGTTCTAGCTTTTTTAGAAAGAGATTGTCCTCTATATTTATAATATGATGTCTGATTTTCACTTTTTATATTAATCAGGGCATAACGCCTTTAAGAGGTAAGTGAACACTGTTTATAAGTAACTTGTAGAACACGCATCATTTATACTGCATGTTGTGTTACAGAAGCGTCCATCAATCAAGACCTACACTGTGCAAATAGCTCATCCAAGAAATTTGCTCTCACAGACACTTTTAAACACAAGTTTTAAAAACATATATATTACTCACTTATATAGCGCTGGCATATTCCACAGCACCTTAAAGACATTATCATCATTTTCTGTCTCCAGTGGAGCTCACAATCTAAGCTACCTATCAGTATGTCTTTTGTGTGTTGGAGGAAACCGAAGTACCTCCAAGGAACCTATGCAAACACAGCGAGAACATACAAGCTCAATCCTGGAATCAAAAAATTACAAAAATAGGGTTGTTGCGACTTTTTACACTCCCTTGCGCAATGTTTTGTGACTTTTTTGCTTTTTTATACTACTCACTCCAGTTTTGTAATGTGGGTGGGAAAGTGGGTGTGGTCAGCTATGTTAATGAGTTTCACCCCAAATTTATCATTGAAACTTAAAAAAAAAAAAAATTGCACACTCTCACTCCAGGACGAGGGTGGAGTAGGAAAACTGGAGTAGCTTCTCTAGACAAAAGTGTTAAGTGTAAGGATAAGCCAAATTTATCAAGCAATATAAGACATTTGATAAATGTTGCATAAACTACTGACTTCAAATTCCCCCCCATGATAAATTCCCCCCTCAATGCAGATGTGCTTCTTGATCAGATTTGAACTTAGAACCTAGCTCTGCAAGGCACCAGTGCTAACTGAGCCACCAGGCTGCCCACACATGATCACACAGTATTACGTACATCACAAGTCAGCAAATTACCTAAATCAAATTTGATTTTAGCATTTTCCAGCTAATTAGCCATGAAATTACAACCAATAAAATGTCAAGTAGTAGTAATATTGCCAGTGCAAAGCCTAGCCCTATGGTGCTGATTTGTAGTCAACTGGACGTGATATGGTTCTCACCGATTGCTGCCAACTGTCAGCAAGTTGGCTCTGAAACGGCTTCCAAATTTCATGAATTCTATAATGTATCTGCCGGTGTCATGCAAATATTGCAATATATTATCTATAGCTTCAATAGCTAAATATCCACTAGCTAGGATCCCAAGAAGCATTATCCCCATGTACCATAGAGGTGTATAGCAAAATGATCGCTTCAGAGTAGTCCTGCATTTAAAATGTACTATTTTACGATGGCAAAAATGCTTACTAAAATGTTCTTATATCATCTAAGATTTGAAGCCTAATTTATTTTAATGATATAAAGTTGAACTTTGCAATATCTATTAGTAGATGATCACACATAGTATTACCATATTCACGGGCTTGATGAGATTCATTTCTTTAATCAAAATAATGAAGGCGCGGAACAGAGTAATAAAACAATGTATTTGATTACACCTAAGCGTTTATAAGCATTCATTTCATTTTGTGGTACGTAGTAAAACCTGATTAGTTTCTACTGGTCCCTTCCCTAGCAAATCATGATCCATAACTGGGTCCTAACTACCATCTTCTTGATGGCAATTTTCTCCTCTTGCTTCTTTTTTTGCAACAAGATATGGCACTGGAGAACCCCTTACAGAAAGAATTTTGATATCATTTCTTTTTAACAGAATAAAATAATTAGCAACTCCCAGGGAAGGGAATGGAAGTAATGGAGAACGTAAGTCTATACAAGCTACACTGTTTCTGTAGCTCCCATACACTTATATGGGAGTTAAAGGGGTATTCCAGTTATATAAAGTCATCCCCTATCCAAAGGAGTACAGGACTCGGCTATCTTCGGAACTCCCATAGAAACGAATAGAGCGGCTGCACGCGTCCAACCGGCTGCTCTGTTTATTTCAGGGGGCTCCATGGGGACCAATGGCAGATTATAATAGAGCAGTTTGAGTGGGCAGCCACGGGCTCGACGTTTCTGCAGGGCCCATCTCCGCCCAAAACACCTAATACAAAAAAACTAGAGACCCTATTAAGGGAGGGTTCCATAGCAACAAAAAAACTTTGCTCAATTGAGCTCAATTCACCACTTTTACCCTTAATATTTAAATCAGTAAAACTTCACTTTTATTAGTAGTTCTCTAAAAATGTTTGTGAGTTTTGACACACTTGTTAAAACTACTGCTCGAATTTGCACACTGCTATCGCACAGGTTGCTAGTGGTAGCGGAGGGTGTGCACTACCCTCCTAACCTTCCCACAAGTTTGCAATCAGTGTATAACTACCTGCCTGACTAATCCTGCAGGGTACTCGGTGCTGTGAACATACACCTAAAGTAAATAACTGTTTCCTACTCAGTGTTTAGCAACTCGAGCAGAGCTAAAACCAACAGATTCTGTCCCCCAACATGTTTCACCAGATAAACTGGCGTCTTCAGGGAAAGGACAGACTTGAAACACCATGCTGAACACTCTATTTATAGTTTGTAATCCTATAATTGGCCAATAGTACCATTGGCATTAGACTGACAGTTTAAAGAGCCAGTGAACTGGTCAGGTTTAAATTTATTGGTTGAATCATTGGATGCCTGCCAGATAACGTGCTGCGCAGACCCAAGCTGCGCAAACACTTATTCCACACTCAAGTTGGATGACTGGTTATTGAGTAACTACCAGATAATGTGCTGCGCAGACCCTTGCTGCGCTAACACTTATTCTGTAGTCAGGTAAAGCTACTCACTATATATGAATCACCCAGCAGCCCCCTGCCAAGTCTGCCACACTGCGAATCATCACCATGTGACCAGTACCATATCGATGTTTCTGGTTACATGGTGATGACATCATCAAAGGTCCTTTCTCTCTACCAGTAGTGTTGCTGCAGGACAGGTTTGCTATAATTATGGAGTTTTTTTTTGTGAAGATTACATCAGGAAAAGGTGACAGGAACTTTTATGCTATTATACGGGATACTGAAAGCTACTGCATACTGTGGGGTGCTGTATACTCTGGGGTGCTAGTATACTGTGGGGTGCTGTATACTATGGAGTGCTATACTACATACTGTGAGGTGCTGTATACTGTAGGATGCTATACTGCATACTGTGAGGTGCTGTATACCATGGGGGTGCAATACTATATATTGTAAGGTGCTGTATACTTTGGGATGCTATACTGCATACTGTGAGGTGCTGTATACTGTAGGGTGCTGTACTGCATACTTTGGGATGCTATACTGTATACTGTGGGGTGCTGTATACTTTGGGGTGCTATACTGCATACTGTGGGGTGCTGTATACTTTGGGGTGCTATACTGCATACTGTGGGGTGCTGTATACTCTGGAGGGCAGTATACTGTGGGGTGCTGTATACTATGGAGTGCTATACTACATATTGTAAGGTGCTGTATGCTGTGGGGTGCTATACTGCATACTGTGAGGTGCTGTATACTGTAGGATGCTATACTGCATACTGTGAGGTGCTGTATACCATGGGGGTGCTATACTACATATTGTAAGGTGCTGTATACTTTGGGATGCTATACTGCATACTGTGAGGTGCTGTATACTGTAGGGTGCTATACTGCATACTTTGGGATGCTATACTGTATACTGTGGGGTGCTGTATACTTTGGGGTGCTATACTGCATACTGTGGGGTGCTGTATACTGTGGGGTGCTATACTGCATACTGTGGGGTGCTGTATACTATGGAGTGCTATACTACATATTATGAGGTGCTGTATACTGTGGGGTGCTATACTGCATACTGTGAGGTGCTGTATACTATGAGGGTGCTATACTACATATTGTGAAGTGCTGTATACTGTATGGTGCTGTACTGCATACTTTGGGATGCTATACTGGACACTGTGGGGTGCTGTATTGCATACTGTGGGGTGCTGTATACTGTGGGGTGCTGTATACTGGGGTGTGTTGTATACTGTGGGGTGCTATACTGGATACTGAGGGGGTGTTGTATACTGCGGGGTGCTGTACTGCATACTGTGGGGTCCTACTGTATATTGCATACTGTGGGTTTCTGTATACTGTGGGAGTGCTGTATACTGCGGGGTGCTATACTGCATGGTGCTGTATACTGTGTGGTGTTGTATACTCTGGGGTGCTGTATACTGTAGGGTGCTGTATACTGTGTGGTGTTGTATAATGTGGGGTGATATACTGCATACTTTGGGGTGCTGTATAATGTGGGTTGCTATTACTGCATACTGTTGGGTGCTGTGTACTGCGGGGTGTTGTATACTGTGGGGTGCTATACTGGATACTGTGGAGTGCTGTGTACTGTGGGGTGCAATACTGCATACTGTGGGGTATTACACTGTATACTGCAAGTGGAGTGTTGTACATTATACAATATAAGAGGCTGGGGGTGTTATACCATAGACATCAATTCAACAAATCTGACCCAGATAAATGAAGGGTATTAGGTCCTCCTCAACAAAAGCTGTCTGTCCTATGGCTGATAGCACTCAATTTACTTTTATCCCATAACCCGTAATAATTTCATTAAATTAAAAGTCCACTAAACACCTAGCGAGCTATCATAGTTAGTGTTGAGCGAATCGAAGTATCCGAAGTGTACTTTGATCTGAATTTCAGTAAAGATTCGATTCACCACGAAGCTGAATTCCCTTGCGCTTTGTGGTAACAAATCATTTTTCCTAAAATGGTGGCTGAAAGTAAAAAAAATTACACTTACCTCATCTACTTGATCGTGAGAGGCCATCCGCTCCATCTTGATTAAACAAAACCCGCCAAAGGACCTGTGGTGAGCATGATGACCCTACCACGTGATCATACTGGGTGTGTGTGGTGATTTTTTTTAAAATCAACAGCTGAATGTAAGTCACAGCTCTGATCGTGTCATCTGAAGGGTTGAATGACTGGGGGGGACGCAGTGATCTCCATTCCCCATCATTGGACCCACTCCATACAATGGAAAGAGGTTTTTGACGGAGTAATTAGCAACAAATACCCCATAAGACGCACCCAAAAGTGGAGGGAAAATGGCAGTGCGTCTTATGGAGCGAATGCTGCTATTTTTACGCTAACACTTATACATCGCAGGCTGCGACATTGCATAGCGCAGCCTACGATGTATAAGTGTTAGCGTAAAAATGGCAGCATTCACTCCATAAGACGCACTGCCATTTTCCCTCCACTTTTGGGTGCGTCTTATGGGGTGAAAAAATATGTATATATGTATCAGCGGGGAGGGAGGAAGGGCTGGAGTCCGGCAACTCACAGCAGTATTTATATCTAAACCGTAATCCTTAACCTCTTAATAACTTTAACTAAAGTTGCGCTCTCCCGTGTATCACTACCTACTAACAAGCTCCCGTAGCAAGCAGAGCGGCCGTCTCACTGACGTCACGTGCCTGCTCCTCCCACTTTATGAATGAAGCAGGCGGAGCAGGCGCGTGACGTGAGTGAGTGAGGTTACGCTGCCGGCTGCTCTGCCTGCTACGGGAGCTTGTTAGTAAGTAGTGATACACGGGAGAGCGCTACTTTAGTTAAAGTTATTATGAGGTTAAGGATTACTGTTTAGATATAAATATTGCTGTGAGCGCCTGGTGTATTGAGGGACACTGTTATGGGGGGGATCTGTGGATGACACATATTTAGCAGTGTCATCCACAGATTGCCCCCCCCATAACAGTGCCATCCACAGAACCCCCTCCCCATAACAGTGTCATCCACAGATCCCTGTCGCCACAACAGTGCCATCCACAGATCCCCCCATAACAGTGTCATCCACAGATCCCCCCCATAACAGTGCCATCCAAAGATACCCTCCATAATAGGGTGTCATCCTCAGATCCCCCATAATAGTGTCATGCACAAACCACCATTAGTTTTCTTATTATCCTCCTCAAAAACCTAGGTGCATCTTATGGGCAGGTGCATCTTATAGGGCGAAAAATATGGTAATTTCTTGTTGAATTTCGGTGAAGAAGCTGAATTGAATTTTTCTAAGCTTTGCTTATCTCTGTAGAGGATTATTCTGTGTGTTCCCTCCTGCACCAGGGATGTGGTTCTGTGCACGTTCACCACTAGTCCCTTATCTATTGCTTCCTTTTCATTAATAAATCACATTGATCAAACAGCTTATTGTCAGCACTGATGATAGTTGTCTTCTAAAATCGATTTGTACATTGCCCCAAAAATGTTTTACCAGATCCTTGGAGTCCTCATGGGTATAAGGGCAATGACATGATATATGTGGCATAGTTTTCTTTAATATTTACCACACAAGGTCAGTGCAAATGGAGGGGGCCCAAGATGGGTAAACAGCCACGGCCTATGATACACTTAATCTTTCTCTGTTGGGGACCACCACCAATATAATAGTTATCCCCTATCCTGTAACTTTACATAACTGGAATACCTCTTTAATGAAACCTGTAATATAGCCCACTGGGCTGTTTATGTAAGTCCGGCCACCACTGCCTGCCAAATGCGTAAGGTATTCCGATCTCAGTTATGGATGACTGAGATGGGAAAAGCCCTTTCACTAGTTTTTCCTCCCAATTAAGTTTAATAGAAATGAATATACAGTTAAAGGGAATCTGTCACCTGCCTATCCACAATTTTTTTCCCTTTAGCCTAGTGCAATAAAGTACCTGATATCCATATGTGTTCTTTTTGCTGTGGCTCTTGTTTTTTCTGTAAAAAAACGCTTTATCCAATATAAAAATTAGGATCCAAGTAGCCCAGATGGGCGTTTTTTCTCTGCCAAGGAGCCCAGGAACGCCCCCCCCCCGATGTGCCCAGCTCGCCTAAATTTAAATCATAAGAACACCTCCATCTGCAGAAATCGCCACCTAGAGGCGAGACTAATGGCTCCGCCCCTCGGCTACCTCCGTTCTCTGCCCACAGATCCTCCTCTCGGCCGCCGCTGGAAATATCGCGCAGTCGCAGTGCCGGCAATTCCCTGTTGACAATTGTGTCTTATGCCCTCAGTTGCCGTAGGATCGCGCAGGCGCAGGGAATCGCCGGCACTGCACCTGTGCGAGATTTTCGTCGGTGGCTGAGAGGAGGATCTGCGGGCAGAAAGCGGAGGTAGCCGGGAGGCAGAGCCGTTAGCCTTGCCTCTAGGCGGCGATTTCTGCAGATGGAGGCGTTCTTATGATTCAAATTTAGGCGAGCTGGGCACATCAGGGGGGCGTTCCTGGGCTCCTTGGCAGAGATAAAACAACCCTCTGGGCTCCTTGGATCCTAATTTGCATATTGTATATTGTATTACCGCACATATGGATATCAGGTACTTTATTGCACTAGTCTAAAGGAAAAAATAAATTGTGGATAGGCAGGTGACAGATTCCCTTTAAGGCCAATTTCACACAAGTGTATTCATTGCGAGGAAGAGGCTCAGTGTGTCAGAGGTATTTGCTGTCCTGGATGCTGCTCCTGTGACATGGACCGATGGCATTATAATGATTTATAATGCTGTTTTTTCCTGTCTGACCTCAACTCTCATAAATTGTACTCATATAATGCCATCAGTATGAATCATCAGAGTTGAGGTCGGACAGGAACACACAGCATTGTAATGTCATGGGTCCCTGTCATAATATGAAAAATATTTTTCACCAGACCTTAGATCAGACTCCCATCAGACCTCTGTAGCAGACCCTCATTCCTCCTTCAGACGCTCACCGCTCCCTGGTCTTCTATCTGCCTAGCGCTGCTCTGTGACCTGATGTCGCACAGCAACTGAAATATCCTTGGAACCATTTTTATGGTAACGTGAGTGGCATGATACATAATCAAGAGTCTTTTAAAGCCATAAAATATGGACCAGGATGCAAATAAGAATAAGAAACATTTACCATGTTTTCATGCATAGATTTTTTGCCATTTTTTTTAAAGCATCCAGAATGTTACTTTAAAGTCTATAACACTTTTTAAAGTCTATAACACTTCCTAGTATTATTTTGGTCTACGTTTGGGTCCAATACCTGGCAGTCCCACTGATCTGATTTGGAGGATCTATCTTGAGAATAGACTTAACTCCTTTAACTTTTATTTTTTTCATTTAGATTTTAGAATATTCATTGCAGAGAACTGAAGGACATTGACAGTGGAAGGCCCCTGTACAAAAAGTATTGTTATCCTTTGTTGTCCAACAGTTAATTTATCAAAAAGAAAAGTGTATTTTATAGAACTTATTTTAGCAAACTAATTACTGTTACACCAATGTCTTAATGGACCAGGACCATTATGAGGCAAGAGAATCAGTTACCGACTAATGAGTCTGCTGTATTTATGTAGGGACTGCACCCACCTCCATCTGACCCCCTTACAACCACCATATAAAGAGCTGACCTGTCCTAATGATATCCTAATCTAAAATAGGGGAGCATTTTGGGTAAAAATAATTTTTAAATTGGTCTTTATTAAAACTTTTCAGCAGTTTTCCCTCTTCAACGTTTAGTTTTAGTGCATCTACAGACTATTGCTTTCTGTTTCACAGTAAATCCACCAGGGAACTGCTCTAATAACTCGATCTATAGCCTTTATCTCTGAACTGGTGACTGCTCATAAACACTCGTTTAAACTACATTTTTATCAAGATGATAAGAATTTGGCTATTGAGTGTTTATTAGCTGTTAGCAAAGTAAAAATAAAGGCTACAGATCGAGCCATCAGAGCCGCTCCCTGACAGATTTAGTGTGAAGCATAAAGCAATAGTCTGCAGATACAGTGAAATTAAAGTCTGTAGAAAACACTGTTGAAAATCTTAAAGGGGTTATTAAGGCCTAATTCACACATCCATAGTGTTTTGCGGATCCGCAAAACACCTTGTCACCAGCCCTATAGAGATGCCTATACTTGTCCGCATTGCGGGCAAGAATAGGACATGCTCTATATTTTTGCGGAGCCGCCGTCCGGAAGATCGGCGGCGCGCTCCGCAAATGCGGATGCGGAAAATGAATGGGTCCGCACCCGTTCAGCAAACTTGCGGAACGGATGCGGACGTAGATTGCGGACGTGTGAATTAGGCCTAATCCCCATTTTCACCCAGGCAGCCTCCTGTTATGAGCATTGGAGCATTTCTTGCTCAGATGCTCTCCTTTGCCCTGCGCTGAATTGCACAGGGCAAAGGCATTTTATTGAGTTCCGGTGACATACTGGGCTTTCCATAAGGACTGCTAGGCTGAGGCTTCTGCCCAGCCGTGAGCCTGGTGACATCACTGAGACTAATGGGCGAGCTTAGCGCGCTGCCCTAGCCTGTTAAATGGCTAGGGCAGCGCTAAAGCCCGCCGATTAGAGTCGGTGATGTCACTGGGAACACTGCTGGGCAGGAGCCTCCGCTCACGCTCAGCAATGTTGTTATAAACAAAAAAAGGCCCTGGTCCAGCGCTGGATCGTGCATGAAATGCTCCGATGCTCATAACATGGGGCTGCTTTAAAATGCAAAATCAGTTATGCTGTTCCCTCCTCAGAAAGAGTTTTTCAAAGTTAATCAATAATATATGTGTACCCCGAAATAGTGACATTCAAAAATGCAACAGTCCGCACAAAAAAACAACCTCTTAGATGGCTGCATTGGTAAAAAATAACAATGTTATGGCCCTCAGAATACACCAAAGCAAAAATAAAAAAACACCTGTGGGCCTTAATGCCAAAATAGGCTTTGTCCTTAAGAGGTCAGAGATCTTGAAAACCAAGAGAAATTTAAATAGAAAGCAAATTTAAATATGTTTTAGTAAATTGAACTCATTATGATGCTTGCAAATGGTTTGGCTCGGCCATGGGATCTGTTTGAAAAAATAGCAAGTACAGATACATCCCAGAAATTAGAGGTAATTTGCATGCAGATCCTATGACTGGACTGCACTGGATCACATGCTGAGGTTCCTTGAGGACTGGCTTAAAATGGGCTAAAATGTAAAATGGGTAAATTGAGACACATTTTATATCCTCTTTGCGCCAGAATTCTGATTTAAGTTGTGCCATCTTTTTGGTGCAAATTAATTTAATATTTTTTTTTTTAACCAATCTTTATTTAAGGTTATCAGCAATAAACAATGCAATTCTTACAAGGCAAATCACATAGCAAGTACAGTGAAAAACCATAGAAAAAAAGCTGCATGTGGATTGGAGAGAAGAATTATTCAAAAGATTCATATAGCTAACATAGTCCGTTTGCATGACTAATTTAATTTTTTTTAAATTGATTTGCGGAAAAAAATGCCCATATGTGTGTTCCTTTGTAGACACATTTCTAAAATATCCAGGTAAGGGGGCATGGTTGAGATTTAAAACATGCCAAGTTTATTAAAAGTGTGCATCATTTTTTTTTTTGACTAGTATAATTAATAGAAAGTGTCTAACTTCCTGCAAGATACACCAAATCTATTACCAGTGGCATAGCTTCCAGGGAAGCAGCTGCTTCCGGGCCTGAGCTGATAAGGGTCCAGAAGCAGTAGGAAACAGTCTCTTACTGGCCACACCCCCCTCTACATTTACTTCACCCCCCCACACACATTTTTTGTGTCCGGCCAGTGTTAGCGCATCGCCCACCCCATCGCTAATCAACTTCGGACCGCTGATCAGCGAGTTTTTATCTTTTGTTTTTAATTTGTTAAATTTTTTGGGCTTAGATTTTTTTTATTTAGTTTTTCTTCTTCTGTTAGGTTTAGGGCAAAGTACGCAAACACCTGTGCCCCCACGCACACTAAATAAAGTTTTCCACGCACTCACACACACACACACACACACACTCCCCTATGGCCCGCCGGACGTTCTCGGTCAAGGAGGCATACGCTTGTCTCCGACTCCGAGAGCCCCAGTGAAGACGAGGATGACCCCACTGTCTTCTTGTCATCCGCGTCCTCCTCATCATCTAGCGATGATGATGAGCCCCCAAGGCGATGGAGATGCCGTCAGGTGGAGCAAGGGGACCCCCATGCCAGGGACCCTGTGGCCCACACTAGTACGAGCAGCTCTGGGACTCCTGACTTTGTTGGCCAACCAGGAATCCAGATTCGCACAGTGGGCTTCACTAAATATGACTATTTTTTTTTTTTTTCATTGACCACTTTGTGAATCTGATGGTGGAGCAAACTAACGTGTACACCCAACAGTTCATTGATCAACACCTGGGCTCCTTTTTGGCTAGGGCCGGTGGCTGGATTCCGGTCAGTGCAGCTGAGATGAAGACGTTTTGGGGCCACGTGCTGCACATGGGCCTAGTAAAAAAAAACAGTGTCAGGCAGTACTGGAGTTGGGACATCCTCTACCAGACCCCACTCTACTGTATGGACATGATACGTTCCCGGTTTGAGGCCATCTGGAAATGCCTGCGAGGTGATCCTGCCTATGACCGCCTTTACAAAATCAGGCTGGTCATCGATCACTTCGGGGCCAAATTTTTGGAGGCCTATGTACCTGGAAGGGAGGTCTCTCATTGCTTTCAAGGGGAGACTCAGTTTCCACCAGTATGTTCCCTCTAAGGGGGCGAGGTATGGTGTGAAGCTGTACAAACTTTGTGAGAGTACCTCAAGGTACACTTACAAGTTTTGTGTGTATGAGGTGCAAGATTCCCGTATTGAACCCCCAGAATGTCCCTCCACTATGGGTGTTAGTGGGAAACTTGTGTGGGACCTTATGCACCCACTGCTAGATAAGGGTTACCACCTGTATGTGGATAACTTTTATACTAGTATCCCCTTGTTCCAGTCTCGCCGCCAGATCCACGTCCGCGGCCTCCCTACCTACCCCTCCCAGGTACCTATCCCCAGAGGTGAGACCCGGGTCCTTACCAGTGGAAACCTGTTGCTGGTCAGAAATATGGACAAGAGGGATTTACTTGTACTGTCCACAATTCACGGTAACGGCATCACCCGTGTCCCTGTGCGAGGTACTGCGGTAACGGTCCTCAAGCCCGATTGTATCGTCGACTACAATCGGTATAGTATACTCGGTACAGGTTGCCTTGTACAACCCTATTGTGCTGTCCCGGAGCGCTGGCAACACAGGGAAATTCCTTTAATTCTATGAGGCAGTCCTCAAGGACCTAAACTTTTCTGACCGGGAAAAAGCAGGCCGGAGTACCTCGGGAACTGGAGGCGCCCAGATCGTCCCTGGCCAACACTTTCCAGGTGTGGTCCCCCATACTGGAAAGAAGGGACAGACCACAAAAAAGTGCAAAGTGTGTCACAGGAGCGGGATACGGAAGGACACCACCACTTAGGCCTTATTCACACATCCATTGTGTTTTGCGGATCCACGGAGCCACGGATCCGCAAAACACGGACACACCGGCAATGTGCATTCCGCATTTTTGCGGACCGCACATTGCCCGAACTCCATAGAAAATGCCTCTTCTTGTCCGCAATTGCGGACAAGAATAGGACATGCTCTATTTTTTTTGCGGAGCCGCGGACCGGAAAATCAGCGGCGCGCTCCGCAAAATCGGATGCGGAGAGCACAGTGTGTGCTCTCCGCATCGTTCCCGGCCCCATTCACAGTCAATGGGTCCGCATGTATTCCGCAAAATTGCGGAATACATGCGGACTACATTGCGGATGTGTGAATAAGGCCTTAGTGTGACACGTGCCCTGATCATCCGGGTCTCTACATTGACGGTTGCTTCAGGAAGTACCACACTTCCATGGAGTACTAAATTTATAATCCCCTTACCTAATTTTAATTCTATTTAGCCACTGACAATCGCTGAGAAAAAAGAAAAAAAAATATGGTTCTCAGACTTAAGACACTAAAACAATTTTTTTTTTCAAAAATAATATTATTTTGTAAAGCTAAAATAAATTAAAAAGTAAACATATTAAGTATTGTTGTGTCCCTAAGAATCTTATCTATAAAAATACTCCATGACCTAACCCCTCAGGTGAACACGGTCAAAAAAATAAAATAAAAACAGTGCAAAAAAAGGTATTTTTTTGTCACCTTACATCACAAAAAGTGTAATAGCAAGCGATCAAAAAGTCATATGCCCCCCAAAATAGTGCCAATAAAACTGTCCTCTCATCCCTCAAAAAATGAGCCCCTACCTAAGACAATCAGCTAAAAACCAAAAAAATAAACTTACTCTCAGACTATGGAGATCCTAAATAGTTTTTTTTGTTTAGAAAAGGATATTATAGTGTAAAACCTAAATAAGTTTAAAAAATAGACATATTAGGTATCGCCACGTCCGTAGGAATCTGCTCTATAAAAATACCCCATGACCTAACCCCTCAAATGAACACGGTCAAAAAAATAAAATAATAACTGTGCCAAAAACAGCTATTTTTTGGCAAATTTTCCAGTTTAATCCATTTTTTCCAGTAACAAAGCAAGGGTTAACAGCCAAACAAAACTTTATATTTATTGCCCTGATTCTGCAGTTTACAGAAACACCCCATATGTGGTTGTAAACTGCTGTATGACCAAACGGCAGGGCGCAGAAGGAAAGGAACGCCATATAGTTTCTGGAAGGCAGATTTTGATGGCCTTTTTTTACACCATGTCCCATTTGAAGAAGCCCTAATGCACTTTATTAATCCTTTGGCCCCTTGCAGACGAGCGTTCCTCCTGGAGCGAGTCCGCAACGGAGCTCCCGGCCTGACCTCCCAGCACTGCCAGGGATCACATAGCATTATATTGATTTATGATGCTATGTAACCCTTACAGTTCTGGAATGCATTGGTTAACACTGGCAGCATTATGCCAGTGTTATCCAATACATTCCAGAACTGTAAGAGTTACATAGCATCATAAATCAGTATAATGCTATGTGAATCCCGTGAGTGCAGGAAGGTCGGGCCGGGAGCTCCGTTGTGGACTGGCTGCGTGAGGAACGCTCGTCTGCAAGGGGCCTTTATGTGTTCCTCAAGAGTTTATGGCAAGTGGAGATGAAGTTTCAGAAATTCTATTTTTGGTAATCTTGCCTCACAAAAATGTAATATAGAGCAACGAAAAATCATATATACCCTAAAAATAGTCCCAACAAAACTGCCTACTTGTCCTATAGTTTCCAAAATAGGGTTACTTTTATGGAGTTTCTACTCTAGGGGTGCATCAGGGGGGCTTCAAATAGGACATGGTGTAAGGCTGGGTTCAGACTTGCGCATATTTGATACGCGCGTAAAACGCTTTGGTAAAGTTTTGGTAAATTTTGTATTTTTTTAATAAATAAAAATGATTTTTTTTTTACTACATTTTACCAGTGTCATGAAGTAGAATATGTGACGAAAAAACAATCTCAGAATGGCCTGGATAACTAAAGGCTTTTTAAAGTTATTCACACATAAAGTGACACTGGTCAGATTTGCAAAAAATGGCCTGGTCCTTAAGGTAAAATATGGCCGTTTCCTTAAGAGGTTAATAGTGCAGTCAGGGTTTAGAACAGTGTGCTACAGGGAGATCCTGTCTCCCCTTCCTCTGTTATTAGTACAGCCCAGCTTCTGCTACAGAGACTGCTATGTAGTTGGCAATAACAGGAGGGAGAGGGGAGACTGAATAGTGACAGGAAGTGCTGCAGAAAGAAGAGCCTGTGCCTGTCACTATCAGGAGCCTATACATTCCAGGCTTATTCCTGCCAGCACTAGCTGTCCTGGATCTCATGTTCTCTGTCCCCCCACCCCCAGCTGCATTCATCTGCTGTCCTTTTCCCCCCTCTCCTAGTCCTGTGGGCTCTCTACTCATCTGATGCGCCCAGTTCTTTAGGCTCCCTACTCATCTGATGCCCCCAGCCCTCTAGGCGGCCACTCATCTGATGCCCTGTTCTCTAGGCCCCGTACCCATCTGTGCCCCAGTTCCCTGGGCGCCTATGTGCTGCTTGGGTACACACCATTATAATGCCAGTCATCTGAGCCCCATCCACCCAAACATTTACAGAATGGGGACTGGAAGATCACAGAGCGTCGGGGAGCAGGCAAGTATGTTTTTTTTAACAACTGTACAATGCGCTGCTAGTTCACATCACATTTTTCTCCCACATATAACATACAGGGGCGTAGCTATAGTATAGGGGGTGCAGAGGTAGCAGTCGCTACCGGGCCCAGGAGCCTGAGGGGGCCCAAAGACCCCTGTGCCGCATAAGAAGACACACAAAGCACTGAGGGAAGGGGGCCCAAGCTGAACTCTTGCACCAGGGCCAATGAGCCGTTAGCTACGCCCCTGATAACATATATACTGTAGGTGTGGAAAAAAGGATGCAAATGCCTAGTATTCTACTCTTTTACATCCTGCATAGTCCAGTAAAAACACAATACTGTATATGTTAAACAGATCTGTATATATATATATTTTTTTACAATGGAAGCCTATGGTGAGGAATGCCACTGTATGACGCTGTCTGAGGCAACTGTGTAATGTATAAGTAATGTGTATATGCTTAAACTGGGGTAAAAATCTGATGTAAATACAGCCTATGGGCCAGTTCACCTTGAGTTTTTTGGCGCAGATTTTGGAGCATTTCTGCCGCAAAATCAGCTCCAAAAAACGTCTCAAACAACCTTCCATTCACTTCAATAAAAAGCAGCGCTTGCTTTTTTTTACACATATAAAAAAGAAGTGTGAAAAAAGGAGCAGCACACCCTATCTTGGGGCAGAATCAGCATTGAATCTCCCATTGAAATAAATGGAAAGCAGAAAAAAAAATTCCATGTCAGTCCATGCAGTTTTTGTGCATTTTCGGTGCATTTTTGGCACAGATCTTCAAAATCCTCAAGCTAAAAGTGTAACTTTGTAATGAAGTGAACATCCATAAAAAAAAAATAGACGCATAAAAAAAAAGTGCATTCCGTGCTGATTTTTTAAACATGTTTCTCAAAGTCAGTTGTGTGAACTGGGCCTAAGACTGACATCAGTGGGGTATCTATCAGGGAAGCAGGGAAAGCAGCTGTATCTGTCCTCGGGAGCAGTACTGAATGATTTTGTTGCCAGGCCCCCTCTCTATGTGGTGACATTGGTACCCGGCCACCTAAATTCATGAAAGGAAGGGCCCACCAGCCCGATTAATATGGTGCTGCATAGACCAAACAGGAGGACCAGAAGGAGAAAACAACATGGCAGCCTTGTGAAGGTATGTGCCCTGCCTCATTGCAGAGAAAGGGCATCCTGCAGGTTCGGGGCATGAAGACAAGGCAGCTGAGAGAGGAGAGGTATGTGTTAGTGTAACACCCCGGAGTGGTGTTACCATTCCTACACCCTGCTACTATTTCTAATGGTCTAACCCAAATGTCATCTGTTTATTTCCGTTCTAGCTCCTCTACATGGTGCAATGATAATATCTTTATGCAACTGTTCATAACATGTAATGTGCCTAGTTCACCAGCAGGTGGCAGTGTAAATGGCAGCGCTATCCTTAGATAGAATGGAACTTACCATTCCATTCTCCCACTTTGGGCTGAAGAGGGCCAGTCCTGCTTCCTTCCAGAAGGGTGGGGCAGAAGTTAGAGTTAGTTCTTAACAGGAGGAGTGTGAGCAGGGGCACTCTCAGGCGTGCCTACACCAGCCAGAGCACCCTAAACTCTGCTGGCTATGAAGAAAGATGTCTGGAAGCCATAGGGGCCAGGGGAAATTGTTCTTCGGCTACCACAAGAGAAATTAGCAAGAGGAAGAGTTCTTCGGCTGAAGATAAGTTTTACTGAGTGTCAGGAGGGGAATAACAGTCGACGGCACCCCATCCAGTGACACCAGAACACTCCTAAAGTACAGTAACCAGACTTAAGCAGAATTTAGTGCAGCTTAAAGAAAGAAAGCAAAGTATTTAACCAAGCCTGTCAGTAGAGCAGAGAGAGAGAAAGCAAGCAGGGTTATTGAAGAAGCCTGATACCCAAAAGAACTAAACCCTTGCAAAAAAGAGTTACACCATATACGATAAAATATCTCTCAGTTTTATTATTATAAAGTAGCACATAACATACGGGAAAAGCAAAACACTGAAGTGCCTGTCACAGCAGGCCACAACCCGGAAGACAAAGTCCACGCACTACCCGAATATGTAGACATATGGGATATAATAATACTACATACACAAAATGGGTATATATAAGTTGAAACATACAGGAATGTAGTTCCCACACGGAAAACTCATATAGATGTACAACCAAATGGTCAGGAAAGCAACCCTACTGAGAGGGTGGGATATAATATCAAACCTAACCCAAGCAGTCAAATAGTGCAATGTAGAAAGTAAGATATATTTTACCCATTATCTTATCCGGGAAGAGCGTGGACACCAGAAACCTCGACGCGCGTTTCACCCCTCACAGGCTTCGTCAGGAGGATGTTTAATTTGTCCAGGTTACCGTCTTATATACCCTAAGCACACCCGTAGCCCAATCAGAAATGCGCATCATCGCCCTGATTAGCGCGGCAGGCATCATGAACGCGCATCCCCCGCCATCATTCCGCGCCGGACGCCGGGCTCAGTCGCGCAGCTAGATGACGTGGCCAGCGTCACCGCTACGTATACAGACTGAGCCGGCGTCCGGTCGTCAAGACGACCGGGTACATGGAGCGCGTCACAATGCACGCCGCACCAGCGCACAAGCGAGATGCGCAGCATCACATGATACAACGAGCTATTATGTGCAATAGGATACCGTAAACAATTTGTAGATGCGAAACATCATAGCCATATTTGTGTATAGATAGCCGAAAGGGCGCTTGTATCCACGCTCCTTACGGATATATCAGGCTATTCTGTCTCAAGGGCGTAGTCACATAGATAACATACCATAAATAGTATATAAATATATAAATGGAAAAACCTCATACACATGATTGAAAGTAAGAACGAAAAAGGAGATTAGATGATAAAGTGACTAGTGCAATTGATAAATAGATTAAAAATTAATAATAATAATCAATTCATATCACATAATACACATAAAAACCAAGTGCTCATGCAGAAGTGTAAGACCCCCACATAGGAGGGAAGTAAGAAAAATATGTAAGTGCATAATCATTAAAAAACGAAAATAGAGAAAATAAATAACAAAAAACAAATTAATATATAATATAAATAAAGAATATATATATATGACCAATTAATACAATCATTAAATCCAAACAAAGTGAACATAGACCCATAGTGCAAATATTAAATGGTCACATAATGGACCAGCGTGAAAAAAAAAAAAAAAAAAAAAAAGGTTTATTTTTATAGAATTAATAATAAGGTTCTTCCCAGGCCAGCGTCCCATCCGTAGATATAACTGCATCAACATTGTGAAATCTCCGGTATCCAACAAAGAGCAGACGGAACATCACTAGAACTAAATAGAAATACAAATGAACAACAAATATAGATTATTATAAAAACAACAAACGCTTCATAAAAAAGGCCTAAAACTCACTGCTTCATTAAGTCCAGAAGGGATCTCACTCTTAAGCAGAACTATCCACTTTGTTTCCCTTTGTAATAGGAGTTTCTTGATATCTCCTCCTCTGGCACCAATTAACACTTTATCAATACCCATCACCCTCAGACCTCTAGGGTCTGATGCATGTCTTTCTTTAAAGTGTAGGGCAATGGGTTGTTGTTTCTTAAGTTCTTCCTCCCTCATGGTGCCTGTCAGGCGGATCTTACTGGTATGTTCCAAAATCCTCACCCTAAGTTCACGGGTGGTCATACCCACATATAGCAAGCCACAGGGGCACCTGGCAAGGTAGATAACCCCGTGGCTCTACATGTAATATGGTGTGTGACCCGATAGGAGAGAGAGCCATTGGAATCATGAAATTCTCCCCCTCTCGATGAACTTACAAGCCTGACAACTGCCACAGGGAAAAGAACCCCATTTGGGGCCACGTGAACCAAACAGGCCACTAGAAGGTGGGGGAACATAATGGCTCCGAGTAAGGATATCTCTCAGGCTCTTAGCCCGTTTCCAAGTAATCAGTGGGTAATCAGAAAGTGACCGTCTCAGGTCACTGTCAGATAGAAGTATGGGCCAATGTTTGGTCATAATAGCTCTAATGGATCGCCATTGAGCATTAAACGGTGTTATGAACCTACATTGGATATCATCCTGCCTTACATTTGGTTTTGTCAAAAGGGTATCCCTAGGGGATAATTTGGCCCACTGGTATCCACTCTTAATGACCTGATGCCCATAACCTCTTGCTAGAAACCTCTCTTTTAGATTCCTAGATTGGATCTCGAACGTACGGTCACTGGAGCAGATCCGGCGCAGTCGCAGAAACTGGCTAGTGGGGATCGCTTTGATAGTCTGAGGATAGTGAGAAGATTCCGCATGTAATACGGAATTCATCGCAGTTGATTTTCTAAAGAGGTCAGTGGAGACCGTGCCATCAGCCCCCCGTTGGAGAGTGATGTCTAAAAAATCAATATGGTCATGGCTATATTTCCAAGTTAGTCTGATATTTTGATCATTGGCATTAAGCTGTTGGAGAAAAAGGCAAAGTGTCTCCTCAGACCCCTGCCACACAAACAGCACATCATCGATATACCGCGACCACGAGACTACCGAGCTATAGAGATCCAAATGTTGGACGACCTCCCGCTCCCACAGCCCCAGGAAAGATTGGCATATGAGGGCGCACAAGTCGCCCCATTGCCGTTCCCTGGAGCTGCAGGAAGAGGCGGTCCTTAAACAAAAAATAATTATGCCTGAGAATAAAGTCCAATAAGGAAACAACAAATTCGACCAAGTCTTTATCCAAATTGGACATTTCCAAAAAGAAACGTACTGCTCGGGTCCCGTGGTCGTGGCGTATCGACGTGTACAATGCCTCTACGTCACAAGTAACAAACCACATATCATCCTCCAGCACAACGCCATTGAATTTACTAAGAACATCAGTGGTGTCCTTTGTGTATGATGGCAAGGTCTCCACGGAGCTCCTCAGATAGAAATCAACATATCTGCTCACCTGCTCACACAGACTGCCCACCCCAGATACAATAGGACGCCCAGGTGGTATTTTGGCGTCCTTATGTACCTTGGGTAGCAAGTAGAACGTAGGGGTAACAGGAAAATCGACACTGAGACCCTCCTTGAGTCTAGGGGTCAAAATATTATCACAAACCCCACGTGCCAACAACAAATCCAAAACACCTTTAAATTTAATAGTCGGATTATGCTCTAAACGTAGATAACAGTGTCGTTGATTGAGCTGCCTGAATGCCTCTTTCTCATACATTGCCGCCGGCCACACAACAACGTTCCCCCCTTTTTTGTCCGCAGGTTTAATCACAACATCACGGAGGTCACGAAGCTCCTTGACCGCCGCGCGTTGTTCATATGTTAGATTTGATGAGCCATGAGACCCACGCATGGCCTCAAAATCTTGTTTAACAAGTTTGATAAATATATCTACAGTGGGACAAAGATTGCGGGGGGGAAAAACCTGGGACCGGCGGCACAGATGTGAGGGTGTCTTTTTGGGGGACATCAACTCCTGCTCATTAAGCAGAGATTGCAAGTCCTCCAAAGCTTGTATTTCCTGGGTAGAGGATAGCCCAGATATACATGGACTCCTCTCAAATTGTTTCTTAAGGAGTAGCTTGCGACCGAAAAGTTCAAGATCCTTTACAAGTGTAAAGTGATCCCGATTACTTGACGGAGCAAATGACAAACCCTTTTAAGCACATCTAATTGGGGTCTAGTAAGAGTGTGAGAAGAGAGGTTAATTACCTTTAGTTCCTCCTGTGCCTTTTCCCCTCTGTATCTGTATTTCTCAAACGCCTTTTGGGTCTGGGGTGTTGGTAATGCCTGTAAGGGATCTTCCTCCCATATTTCCTTCCAACACCCCCCGCACTCCTAAAAAAGGCTCTCCACATGATCCCTCTGAGGTAATAGAAATTCCAGATACCGAGGGTGTAACTGAACCACTCCTCTCCCTTCTTGTTTGCCACCGATACACCCGTTTATTTTGAAAATCAGAAATATCTCTCTGGAATTTTTTAGACTTTTGTTCCTGGATGTTCTTCTCCCATATGTCTAGCTCGTCTTCCAGTTGTTTGTCAAATAGAGCAAAATCCTCTTTAGATAATAGCTCTTGTAGTTTTTCTCTAGCCTGATCGATCTCACGCTCGATCTGCTCCAGTGACCCACGATCGGATCCAATCAGTAATTCAATCAATGTGACCGAACATTTATTAAGAGCCTCCTCCCACCGATTAGTGAAAGACGGTTCAGTGACCTCCCAGGTTGGGAACACCTGTATACGGAGGCCACGTGGGATAATGTTCTTGCTTAAATAACTTTCAAGGGCAGCCTTGTTCCACCAGATCTTAATTCTTTTTTTCAAGAGATCCCTTATTTTGAGTTTTAGATCCTTAACATTACGTGTCTCCGAGTCAGTCGAGACGCCTTCCCCAAATAATGAACCGATTTTAGAAAGACGCGCCACATCGCGTTTTCTGTAATCCATACAACCTGCTGAGGAATCTATAAACAAACAATTAGTACCAAACCAAAAGAAATTCCTCAAACTAATCATCAGCAATATCTAGCAAGGAGTATTATATACTGATACCCAAAAGAACTAAACCCTTGCAAAAAGAGTTACACCATATACGATAAAATATCTCTCAGTTTTATTATTATAAAGTAGCACATAACATACGGGAAAAGCAAAACACTGAAGTGCCTGTCACAGCAGGCCACAACCCGGAAGACAAAGTCCACGCACTACCCGAATATGTAGACATATGGGATATAATAATACTACATACACAAAATGGGTATATATAAGTTGAAACATACAGGAATGTAGTTCCCACACGGAAAACTCATATAGATGTACAACCAAATGGTCAGGAAAGCAACCCTACTGAGAGGGTGGGATATAATATCAAACCTAACCCAAGCAGTCAAATAGTGCAATGTAGAAAGTAAGATATATTTTACCCATTATCTTATCCGGGAAGAGCGTGGACACCAGAAACCTCGGCGCGCGTTTCACCCCTCACAGGCTTCGTCAGGAGGATGTTTAATTTGTCCAGGTTACCGTCTTATATACCCTAAGCACACCCGTAGCCCAATCAGAAATGCGCATCATCGCCCTGATTAGCGCGGCAGGCATCATGAGCGCGCATCCCCGCCATCATTCCGCGCCGGACGCCGGGCTCAGTCGCGCAGCTAGATGGCGTGGCCAGCGTCACCGCTACGTATACAGACTGAGCCGGCGTCCGGTCGTCAAGACGACCGGGTACATGGAGCGCGTCACAATGCACGCCGCACCAGCGCACAAGCGAGATGCGCAGCATCACATGATACAACGAGCTATTATGTGCAATAGGATACCGTAAACAATTTGTAGATACGAAACATCATAGCCATATTTGTGTATAGATAGCCGAAAGGGCGCTTGTATCCACGCTCCTTACGGATATATCAGGCTATTCTGTCTCAAGGGCGTAGTCACATAGATAACATACCATAAATAGTATATAAATATATAAATGGAAAAACCTCATACACATGATTGAAAGTAAGAACGAAAAAGGAGATTAGATGATAAAGTGACTAGTGCAATTGATAAATAGATTAAAAATTAATAATAATAATCAATTCATATCACATAATACACATAAAAACCAAGTGCTCATGCAGAAGTGTAAGACCCCCACATAGGAGGAAGTAAAAAATATGTAAGTGCATAATCATTAAAAAACGAAAATAGAGAAATAAATAACAAAAAACAAATTAATATATAATATAAATAAAGAATATATATATATGACCAATTAATACAATCATTAAATCCAAACAAAGTGAACATAGACCCATAGTGCAAATATTAAATGGTCACATAATGGACCAGCGTGAAAAAAAAAAAAAAAAAAAAAGGTTTATTTTTATAGAATTAATAATAAGGTTCTTCCCAGGCCAGCGTCCCATCCGTAGATATAACTGCATCAACATTGTGAAATCTCCGGTATCCAACAAAGAGCAGACGGAACATCACTAGAATACTTCATTCATTCAATGAAGCATTCTAGTGATGTTCCGTCTGCTCTTTGTTGGATACCGGAGATTTCACAATGTTGATGCAGTTATATCTACGGATGGGACGCTGGCCTGGGAAGAACCTTATTATTAATTCTATAAAAATAAACCTTTTTTTTTTTTTTTTTTCACGCTGGTCCATTATGTGACCATTTAATATTTGCACTATGGGTCTATGTTCACTTTGTTTGGATTTAATGATTGTATTAATTGGTCATATATATATATTCTTTATTTATATTATATATTAATTTGTTTTTTGTTATTTATTTTCTCTATTTTCGTTTTTTAATGATTATGCACTTACATATTTTTCTTACTTCCCTCCTATGTGGGGTCTTACACTTCTGCATGAGCACTTGGTTTTTATGTGTATTATGTGATATGAATTGATTATTATTATTAATTTTTAATCTATTTATCAATTGCACTAGTCACTTTATCATCTAATCTCCTTTTTTCGTTCTTACTTTCAATCATGTGTATGAGGTTTTTCCATTTATATATTTATATACTATTTATGGTATGTTATCTATGTGACTACGCCCCTTGAGACAGAATAGCCTGATATATCCGTAAGGAGCGTGGATACAAGCGCCCTTTCGGCTATCTATACACAAATATGGCTATGATGTTTCGCATCTACAAATTGTTTACGGTATCCTATTGCACATAATAGCTCGTTGTATCATGTGATGCTGCGCATCTCGCTTGTGCGCTGGTGCGGCGTGCATTGTGACGCGCTCCATGTACCCGGTCGTCTTGACGACCGGACGCCGGCTCAGTCTGTATACGTAGCGGTGACGCTGGCCACGCCATCTAGCTGCGCGACTGAGCCCGGCGTCCGGCGCGGAATGATGGCGGGGGATGCGCGCTCATGATGCCTGCCGCGCTAATCAGGGCGATGATGCGCATTTCTGATTGGGCTACGGGTGTGCTTAGGGTATATAAGACGGTAACCTGACAAATTAAACATCCTCCTGACGAAGCCTGTGAGGGGTGAAACGCGCGCCGAGGTTTCTGGTGTCCACGCTCTTCCCGGATAAGATAATGGGTAAAATATATCTTACTTTCTACATTGCACTATTTGACTGCTTGGGTTAGGTTTGATATTATATCCCACCCTCTCAGTAGGGTTGCTTTCCTGACCATTTGGTTGTACATCTATATGAGTTTTCCGTGTGGGAACTACATTCCTGTATGTTTCAACTTATATATACCCATTTTGTGTATGTAGTATTATTATATCCCATATGTCTACATATTCGGGTAGTGCGTGGACTTTGTCTTCCGGGTTGTGGCCTGCTGTGACAGGCACTTCAGTGTTTTGCTTTTCCCGTATGTTATGTGCTACTTTATAATAATAAAACTGAGAGATATTTTATCGTATATGGTGTAACTCTTTTTTGCAAGGGTTTAGTTCTTTTGGGTATCAGTATATAATACTCCTTGCTAGATATTGCTGATGATTAGTTTGAGGAACTTCTTTTTGGTTTGGTACTAATTGTTTGTTTATAGATTCCTCAGCAGGTTGTATGGATTACAGAAAACGCGATGTGGCGCGTCTTTCTAAAATCGGTTCACTATTTGGGGAAGGCGTCTCGACTGACTCGGAGACACGTAATGTTAAGGATCTAAAACTCAAAATAAGGGATCTCTTGAAAAAAAGAATTAAGATCTGGTGGAACAAGGCTGCCCTTGAAAGTTATTTAAGCAAGAACATTATCCCACGTGGCCTCCGTATACAGGTGTTCCCAACCTGGGAGGTCACTGAACCGTCTTTCACTAATCGGTGGGAGGAGGCTCTTAATAAATGTTCGGTCACATTGATTGAATTACTGATTGGATCCGATCGTGGGTCACTGGAACAGATCGAGCGTGAGATCGATCAGGCTAGAGAAAAGCTACAAGAGCTATTATCTAAAGAGGATTTTGCTCTATTTGACAAACAACTGGAAGATGAGCTAGACATTTGGGAGAAGAACATCCAGGAACAAAAGTCTAAAAATTCCAGAGAGATATTTCTGATTTTCAAAATAAACGGGTGTATCGGTGGCAAACAAGAAGGGAGAGGAGTGGTTCAGTTACACCCTCGGTATCTGGAATTTCTATTACCTCAGAGGGATCATGTGGAGAGCCTTTTTTAGGAGTGCGGGGGGTGTTGGAAGGAAATATGGGAGGAAGATCCCTTACAGGCATTACCAACACCCCCAGACCCAAAAGGCGTTTGAGAAATACAGATACAGAGGGGAAAAGGCACAGGAGGAACTAAAGGTAATTAACCTCTCTTCTCACACTCTTACTAGACCCCAATTAGATGTGCTTAAAAAGGGTTTGTCATTTGCTCCGTCAAGTAATCGGGATCACTTTACACTTGTAAAGGATCTTGAACTTTTCGGTCGCAAGCTACTCCTTAAGAAACAATTTGAGAGGAGTCCATGTATATCTGGGCTATCCTCTACCCAGGAAATACAAGCATTGGAGGACTTGCAATCTCTGCTTAATGAGCAGGAGTTGATGTCCCCCAAAAGACACCCTCACATCTGTGCCGCCGGTCCCAGCTTTTTCCCCCGCAATCTTTGTCCCACTGTAGATATATTTATCAAACTTGTTAAACAAGATTTTGAGGCCATGCGTGGGTCTCATGGCTCATCAAATCTAACATATGAACAACGCACGGCGGTCAAGGAGCTTCGTGACCTCCGTGATGTTGTGATTAAACCTGCGGACAAAGGGGGAACGTTGTTGTGTGGCCGGCGGCAATGTATGAGAAAGAGGCATTCAGGCAGCTCAATCAACGACACTGTTATCTACGTTTAGAGCATAATCCGACTATTAAATTTAAAGGTGTTTTGGATTTGTTGTTGGCACGTGGGGTTTGTGATAATATTTTGACCCCTAGACTCAAGGAGGGTCTCAGTGTCGATTTTCCTGTTACCCCTACGTTCTACTTGCTACCCAAGGTACATAAGGACGCCAAAATACCACCTGGGCGTCCTATTGTATCTGGGGTGGGCAGTCTGTGTGAGCAGGTGAGCAGATATGTTGATTTCTATCTGAGGAGCTCCGTGGAGACCTTGCCATCATACACAAAGGACACCACTGATGTTCTTAGTAAATTCAATGGCGTTGTGCTGGAGGATGATATGTGGTTTGTTACTTGTGACGTAGAGGCATTGTACACGTCGATACGCCACGACCACGGGACCCGAGCAGCACGTTTCTTTTGGAGATGTCCAATTTGGATAAAGACTTGGTCGAATTTGTTGTTTCCTTATTGGACTTTATTCTCAGGCATAATTATTTTTTGTTTAAGGACCGCCTCTTCCTGCAGCTCCAGGGAACGGCAATGGGGCGACTTGTGCGCCCTCATATGCCAATCTTTCCTGGGGCTGTGGGAGCGGGAGGTCGTCCAACATTTGGATCTCTATAGCTCGGTAGTCTCGTGGTCGCGGTATATCGATGATGTGCTGTTTGTGTGGCAGGGGTCTGAGGAGACACTTTGCCTTTTTCTCCAACAGCTTAACGCCAATGATCAAAATATCAGACTAACTTGGAAATATAGCCATGACCATATTGATTTTTAGACATCACTCTCCAACGGGGGCTGATGGCATGGTCTCCACTGACCTCTTTAGAAAATCAACTGCGACGAATTCCGTATTACATGCGGAATCTTCTCACTATCCTCAGACTATCAAAGCGATCCCCACTAGCCAGTTTCTGCGACTGCGCCGGATCTGCTCCAGTGACCGTACGTTCGAGATCCAATCTAGGAATCTAAAAGAGAGGTTTCTAGCAAGAGGTTATGGGCATCAGGTCATTAAGAGTGGATACCAGCGGGCCAAATTATCCCCTAGGGATACCCTTCTGACAAAACCAAATGTAAGGCAGGATGATATCCAATGTAGGTTCATAACACCGTTTAATGCTCAATGGCGATCCATTAGAGCTATTATGACCAAACATTGGCCCATACTTCTATCTGACAGTGACCTGAGACGGTCACTTTCTGATTACCCACTGATTACTTGGAAACGGGCTAAGAGCCTGAGAGATATCCTTACTCGGAGCCATTATGTTCCCCCACCTTCTAGTGGCCTGTTTGGTTCACGTGGCCCCAAATGGGGTTCTTTTCCCTGTGGCAGTTGTCAGGCTTGTAAGTTCATCGAGAGGGGGAGAATTTCATGATTCCAATGGCTCTCTCTCCTATCGGGTCACACACCATATTACATGTAGAGCCACGGGGTTATCTACCTTGCCAGGTGCCCCTGTGGCTTGCTATATGTGGGTATGACCACCCGTGAACTTAGGGTGAGGATTCTGGAACATACCAGTAAGATCCGCCTGACAGGCACCATGAGGGAGGAAGAACTTAAGAAACAACAACCCATTGCCCTACACTTTAAAGAAAGACATGCATCAGACCCTAGAGGTCTGAGGGTGATGGGTATTGATAAAGTGTTAATTGGTGCCAGAGGAGGAGATATCAAGAAACTCCTATTACAAAGGGAAACAAAGTGGATAGTTCTGCTTAAGAGTGAGATCCCTTCTGGACTTAATGAAGCAGTGAGTTTTAGGCCTTTTTTATGAAGCGTTTGTTGTTTTTATAATAATCTATATTTGTTGTTCATTTGTATTTCTATTTAGTTCTAGTGATGTTCCGTCTGCTCTTTGTTGGATACCGGAGATTTCACAACGTTGATGCAGTTACCGTATTTTTCGCCATATAAGACGCACTTTTTTCCCCCCAAAAGTGGGGGGAAAATGGCAGTGCGTCTTATATGGTGAATACTACCATTTTCCTATAGCTGAAGCCGATACATCGCACAGCCTGCGATGTATCAGCATGGAAGGAGGAGGGGGCGGAGCCTGGCAACACGCGGCGGGCGGCCCGCCGCTCACAGCGTGACTGCTTGTATAACATTTAAAATCTTTAATTATGTCCCCTTATTTCCTAAAAGCCCAGGACAGTAGCGCTCTGCTAACCTGCTATAACGATCCTCTAGCAGGCAGAGCGGTGCGGCGGCAGGCTGGTGTGTAACGTCCTCACTGACGTCATCTGCCTGCTCCTCCTGCTTCATTCATAAAGTGAAGAGGAGCAGGCAGATGGCGTCAGTGAGGACGTTACACAGCAGCCTGCCGCCGCACTGCCTCTGCCTGCTAGAGGATCGTTATAGCAGGTTAGCAGAGCGCTACTGTCCTGGGCTTTTAGGAAATAAGGGGACATAATAAAGATTTTAAATGTTATACAAGCAGTCACGCTGTGAGCATGGGCCGCCCGCCATGCTGCCAGGCTCCGCCCCTAAGCAGCCATGGGCCAGATGTTTTAGAAAAGGGGGCACCTGTGGATGACACTGTAATTGGGGTGATCTGTGGATGACACATATAGCATAAGATGCTATATATGTGTCATCCACAGATCAATCCATTACAGTGTCATTCATAAATGCCCCCATCACAGTGCTATCCACAGATCCCCCCATCACAGTGTCATCCACAGATCCCCCATCACAGTGCTATCCACAGCTCCCCCATCACAGTGCCATCCACAGATCCCCCATCACAGTGTCATCCACAGATCCCCCACATAACAGTGCCATCCACATCTCCCCACATAACAGTGCTATCCACAGATCCCCCATCACAGTGCTATCCACAGATCCCCCATCACAGTGCTATCCACAGATCCCCCATCACAGTGCTATCCACAGATCCCCCATCACAGTGCTATCCACAGATCCCCCCATCACAGTGCTATCCACAGATCCCCCATCACAGTGCCATCCACATCTCCCCACATAACAGTGCCATCCACAGATCCCCCATAATACTGTCATGCACAGACCACCATTACTTCAAAAGCACACCTTTTGGTTAAAAATATTTTTTTTCTTATTTTTCTCCTCAAAAACCCAGGTGCGTCTTATAGGCCGGTGCGTCTTATAGGGCGAAAAATACGGTATATCTACGGATGGGACGCTGGCCTGGGAAGAACCTTATTATTAATTCTATAAAAATAAACCTTTTTTTTTTTTTTTTTTTTTTTTTCACGCTGGTCCATTATGTGACCATTTAATATTTGCACTATGGGTCTATGTTCACTTTGTTTGGATTTAATGATTGTATTAATTGGTCATATATATATATTCTTTATTTATATTATATATTAATTTGTTTTTTGTTATTTATTTTCTCTATTTTCGTTTTTTAATGATTATGCACTTACATATTTTTTTACTTCCCTCCTATGTGGGGGTCTTACACTTCTGCATGAGCACTTGGTTTTTATGTGTATTATGTGATATGAATTGATTATTATTATTAATTTTTAATCTATTTATCAATTGCACTAGTCACTTTATCATCTAATCTCCTTTTTCGTTCTTACTTTCAATCATGTGTATGAGGTTTTTCCATTTATATATTTATATACTATTTATGGTATGTTATCTATGTGACTACGCCCCTTGAGACAGAATAGCCTGATATATCCGTAAGGAGCGTGGATACAAGCGCCCTTTCGGCTATCTATACACAAATATGGCTATGATGTTTCGCATCTACAAATTGTTTACGGTATCCTATTGCACATAATAGCTCGTTGTATCATGTGATGCTGCGCATCTCGCTTGTGCGCTGGTGCGGCGTGCATTGTGACGCGCTCCATGTACCCGGTCGTCTTGACGACCGGACGCCAGCTCAGTCTGTATACGTAGCGGTGACGCTGGCCACGTCATCTAGCTGCGCGACTGAGCCCGGCGTCCGGCGGAATGATGGCGGGGGGATGCGCGTTCATGATGCCTGCCGCGCTAATCAGGGCGATGATGTGCATTTCTGATTGGGCTACGGGTGTGCTTAGGGTATATAAGACGGTAACCTGGACAAATTAAACATCCTCCTGACGAAGCCTGTGAGGGGTGAAACGCGCGTCGAGGTTTCTGGTGTCCACGCTCTTCCCGGATAAGATAATGGGTAAAATATATCTTACTTTCTACATTGCACTATTTGACTGCTTGGGTTAGGTTTGATATTATATCCCACCCTCTCAGTAGGGTTGCTTTCCTGACCATTTGGTTGTACATCTATATGAGTTTTCCGTGTGGGAACTACATTCCTGTATGTTTCAACTTATATATACCCATTTTGTGTATGTAGTATTATTATATCCCATATGTCTACATATTCGGGTAGTGCGTGGACTTTGTCTTCCGGGTTGTGGCCTGCTGTGACAGGCACTTCAGTGTTTTGCTTTTCCCGTATGTTATGTGCTACTTTATAATAATAAAACTGAGAGATATTTTATCGTATATGGTGTAACTCTTTTTTGCAAGGGTTTAGTTCTTTTGGGTATCAGTATATAATACTCCTTGCTAGATATTGCTGATGATTAGTTTGAGGAATTTCTTTTTGGTTTGGTACTTATTGAAGAAGCCTGCCAGTTTATGCCAAAGCCTGCTGATACCAAGACAAAGCTTGGAGATTGTTTTGATGAATGTTTATTCAAGTAAAGCTGCTGTTCAACTACATACAAGGTCTGGACTTAATCTATCTTTTTCAAATCCCTCAATTATTTCCCCTTTTTATTGCTTCGGAGCCAAAGCCTGGGGTCAAGCAGTATCCAGTTAGGAGCACCGTGACACATAAAGAGACATTTAGGCCGCACTATTTTACCCACTCGGCATTTCCTATCACACCTGGGTCGCGATAGAGGGCCCTGGGGGGCACACCCATTGCATTAGGCTAGGGTTACATGGCGACACTGATCGCATGACAGTCAGGATTGCTGAGTAGTGGTGATCCCTTAGAAACGCATGGAATTGCTGCGGCAGTCGCAAGAAATCCAACAAGAGTGGGGGTTACATTGAAGGAGGGGGCAGTAAAGGGGGGGCGTTTAAACATTTGCTGTGGGGCCCAGTCATTTCTAGCTATGCCACTGTCTATTACACAGCGTGCAGCACAGTTATGAATTTGGCGGCCCTTGTGACTTCTTGGTCTTAGTTTATGTTGTTTATTATGTATAAAAGAAGCCTTGTGGGGGGAAAAAAAAACTTTCATAAAAACTTTCTACAATAATTTTAACAATTAAGAAATGTTCTTATCCCTTTGATAAAAAAAAGTGTGTCCACAGTAAAAAAAGAACTGTAGACTAATATTGCTAGCATATATTACCAGTCTGGCAGGTTTGAACCATTACCTACACCCTAGTTAATTGATTTTTTTTTTATGCCAGTGAGATAATCCAGATTGAAAAGTGTCTGCTTAGTTTGTTGGCCACAATGTTCAAAAATCAGAATAAATGAGTCCGTATGTGTTTCTTTTCCTACCTAGCAGAGTTCAGTGGGGTTATCCATGCTGGCAATTTGCCCGGTGAAATATCAAAAGCCTCCTCAGATGCAAAATTAACAATAGGCCGCATAAAATGTATATATATATATTTTTTTTTGCATCGCAATCATGATGGTTTTGGATATAGCCCAAGGATTAACTCTTTATGTTGTATTCTAATCTCACAGTATGTCACCTCCAAGACTTTTCATCATTAATCACCGACATGATTGGAGGCCTCAGACAAGCCTAGAGGCTTTCCCAGGATCTCCTGCTGTTAGGCAGGTGACAGATTCAGGGCCAAGGGCTCCTGAAATGGAGCCCAGGTAAAGGATAGCTGTGGGTCGTTCTCATAGGAAATCTAAAGAAGCCGCTGCAACCCCCCCCCCCCCCCCCATAAAATTTGAAAACTCGTCTGCTGCCTCGGGGTCCCATAGCTCAGTGCATTATTTTATAAACTTGAAAGCTCTGAGATATGATGCGTTTTCAGATGTATGTTTAGAGCGGAGTCGACACTCTTTACTGTTGTTAAACTTGCTCAGTTTCACATTCTTTTTCACCACTTGATAAAATAAAAGGAAAGGTTAAAATAGACAACAGGCGAGTTCTGTATGGGGGTTTGTGAGCGCTGTTGTGTGCACATTTTTAAATCTCTCAGCAGGAAGACTGAAGTTTTCCAAATCATCACCTAGCAACAAAACCTCAGCATAGCATTAGGGAAGCCTCTGTACTGCGGCCATGCCTGGAAGTAATGGTTTGCTGGCGGCAGATCTCTGGAGCGGATGCTTCACAAAGTTTAACCTCTGCTGAGAACTGCCGTCTGTTTGTCACCTTCAGGCAGCCACTTTCTGAATGATCTGATGTTGTGTATTAAGTTGTAGATATTTAAATAGGTTATTCATCTAGACATTCATGCAAAGCTGGATATAGATGTAACGATAATAATGATAATCAAACTGTAAAAGACAATTGTTAAAGAGAGTCTGTCATCAGGAAATTCACTGGTAAACCAGGCACACCGCCTTGTAGGTCTAGCTCATGATACTTTTCGCTTAGTGATCTGTTGTTTCATTCTGGAGAAACAGAACTTCAGTAATTCATTTTTCCATTACATTATACACTGCTCATCTCCAGGGGTTATGGCCCCCACTGCAGCGCAGATACATGGTGGCCGGGACAGGAGTTGCCACACTTTATTTTTATAGTGTGCAAGCACAGCCACCGCTGCTGGTTTGCAGGGTGGTCGTAAGCCCAGGATATGAGCAGTGCATAATGCGATGGGAAAATTAATCAAGCCAGAAAAGGAGGCAATATGGACAATCACAATACATTAGTAAGTGCCTTATATTAACTTCCTCTACATGAGAAAAGCCATTTGCTTAAAGGGGTATGCTAGGATACAAGGAGAACGGAGCAGGAAGAGTGGTGGCTGGAGGACCCTGGGTTTCCTGGGGTCCGTCCACCACCAAGCCCTGCTCCCATACAAGTGAATAGGAGCGCACCACGCACCCGCAGCCCCTCCTCCCGTTCATTTCTATGGGACAGATGGAAAAAGCCGAGCCAGCTCGTGGCTATTTTCGGCGGCCCTATTGAAATGAATGGAGGGCAACTGCCCATGCGCAGTGCGCCCTCTATTAATTTCCCTGCTCAGTTCTTGTAGTAGGTGCGGGTCCCAAAGAATGGGACCCGCACCCATCAGACAATGGGGGCACATCCTAGCGATATGCCCCCATTTTTTGTGATGGGAAAATCCTATCATCTCCTTTTGACTTTGTCAAAAAGTCACACATTTTGCACATCTTTTTCTGAGTAAAATTTTTTCTAATTTTACATCACACTCCCCACCATTCAAAGAAGAGGGCAGGGAATATTGGGAGAGGTTTGGCCTCCGGTGACCCAACAGAATACAGCCTCCAAGTCTTCTTGGGTATGATGCTGCAAGCTTTGCATACCTGGATTTGGGATATTTCTGCCATTCTTGTCTGCAGATCCTCTGTGAAGCTCTGTGAGGTTGAAAGGGGACCATTAGTGGACATCTATTGGGTCTCTCTGGAGATGTTCGATTTGGTTAAAATCAAGGCTCACTCAATTAAATTCACAGAGTTCTCCCTAAGCCTCCTGTGTTGGCTGTGTGCCTAGGGTCATTGTCTATAGAGCACTCAGTCTGTACCATTCAGCTTTCCCTCAACCCTGACCAGTCTATCTGTTCCAGCTCCTGAATAACACCCCCCACAGCATGATGCCGTCATCACCATGCTTCATTGTAGGAATGGTATTGGGAAGGTGAAGAGCAGTGCCTGGTTTTCTCCCAACATGACACTCATGAATTGAAGCCAAAAAAATTCAGTCTTGGTTTTATCAGACCAGAGAATCTTGTTTCTCACAGTCTGAGAATCTTTTAGGTGATTTTTTTGCAAACTGCAAACAGGTTTTCATGTGTCTTTTACTGAAGTGAGGCTTCTTTCTGGCCACTCACCATAAAACTGAGATTGGTGAAGTGCTGTAGTGTTGGCCTTTTGTAAGTTTCTTCCATCTGCACAAAGGATCTTTGGAGCTCAGCCCTAGTGACCATAGAGTTCTTGGTCACCTCTATTACCAAGGCCATTCTCACTTAATTACTTTGATGGGGCAAAGCCCTAGTTGAAAAGCCCTAGTTGTTCCAAACTTCTTTCATTTAATAATTATCGAAGCCACTGTGCTGCAGATTTTCTTTTTTGTACCCTTCTCCAAATCTGTGCCTCTACAGAATCCCATCTCTGAGCTCTACAGGCAGTTCTTTCCTCTTCATGGCTTGGTTTTAGCTATGCTTTGTTAGCTGTGAGACTTTATATAGATAGGGTTGTGTTTTTCCAAATCATGTTCAATCCACTGAATTTAAAGGGGATGTCCCATGTCAGACAATGGGGGCATATTACTAGGATATGCCCCCATTGTTTGAAAGGTGCGGGTCCCACCGCTGGGACCCGCACCTATATCGAGAATGGAGCCCGAAAGTGAAGGAGGGCGCACTGCGCATGCGCAGCCGCAGCCGCCCTCCATTCATTTTCTATGGGGCCGGCGAATATAGCCGAGCACTGGCTCGGCTATTTCCGTTGGCCCCATAGAAATGAATGGGAGCATGGGCCGCGCATGAGCGGGGCCCTCCCATTCACTTCTGTGGGAAAGGTAGGGAGCAGCGCTTGGTGGTGGACGGACACCGGGAAATCTGGGGTCCTCCAGCCACAGCTCTCCCTGCTCCGTTCTCGATATAGCCCCATTGTCTGAGATGGGACAACCCCTTTAACACAAGTTGACTTCGATCAAAGTGTATAAACATCTCAAAGATAAACCAGAGAAATTGGGGGCCCCCATGCAAAGTTTTAGTATTTCCTTTTTAATACATTTGCAAAAATGTGCAAAAAAGTTCTCTTTTTACTTTCTCTTTATGGGGTATTGAGTGCACATTGATTGGGAAAAATTTTATATTTTTATTTTGTTTTAGAACAAGGCCGCAACACAACAAAGGCAAAACAGTGTAATTACAACTGCTCATCCCATATACTTGAATAAGACAAACAGTTGTAATTACACTATGCTGCCTCTACAACGAGATGACGCACAGGTAATTTAAAGGAGCCGCTACTGCTTCAAACAGCTGATCTTCGGAAGCAATAGTCTAATATTAACGACCTATTCTAAAGATAGATAATTAATGTTCTTGTGCTGCAAAGCCATTTTAAGACAGTAGAAATAAAATATACATTTAGATTTTACCTGGAACGAATTGGTGGTGCAGGTTCGTTCTTAGCTTGGGTATTGTTCTTCAGAATAACTTTAGAAAGTGTTTTAGTTCTTTTTCATATACAGATTACAGAAAGTAACTAAAGTGAAGAAAATAGCATGTTTGGTCCAAATGGTCTAAAAATCTGGAAGTTATGACATGAGCCTAGTCTAGACCCTCTATTCTTGACCATGTCATGCCAACCAGCTTCATAGATAAGGTAAAAGGCAGCATAGAAGAGCTCAGCTAATGGGGGATTGGTGGAGCATAGTCTGGGCAAATTTTTAGTTTCCCTAAGTATAATTGTCGAAGTATATTAATGTCATTTTAAGCATCAGTTTTCTAGACTTGGAGTATTGTACTTGAAATTCCATTTCTAGGCATAGAAGTGCATCAAGAGGAAAAGACATGATTTTAGTAGTACCTTGGAGGCTGTCTTATTCAGCTACTTCTAATGGAATCTTCTTGTTCAAACTAAATTGATAAAGCTTTCCTTCCTAGCCTTAAATCCATGACCTAAGAGTCAGAGAAGGCAGGCTAATGTGTTTTACCATCATGGACTCTTTAATAACTTATATACATATCAGAAGCCACAGGAGCGCCAGTTAACTTAATGTACTGCAATGCAAAAATAAATATGAATTTAGAATATTTTTTATTACAGCTTCGCATAGTAAAAGAACAGTGTTACATACATAAGTACGGTAATACATTCGCAATCATTTTTGGACAGATGACACATTCTCTATTTCTTGTATTGACCTTTAATACTCTGTGTTAACAGAATAACATGACTGCTGACTGCTGGTAATTCAGACTTATGAATGCAAACTTGCAAGGAATTTAAATGCGGGGATCTGGTAAATAAGGCAATGAAATGTAATTTAATATATATTAAAGAAGAACTCCCGCAAAAAATTTTATTCTCTGATCTGTCAGAAATGTACATGATGTAATCTTCAGTGAAGGTACCATATTTTTCGCCCTATAAGACGCACTAGCCCATAAGACGCACCTAGGTTTTTGGGGAGGAAAATAAAAAAAACATTTTTTTAACCAAATGGTGTGATTTTGGTGGGTTTGGAACTAATGGTGGTCTGTTCATGACACTATTACTGGGGATATGTGGATGGCACTGTTATGGGGAGAATCTGGGGATGGCACTGTTATGGGGGATCTGTGGAGGACACTGTTATGGGGGATCTGGGGATGACGCACTGTTATGGGGGATCTGGGGATAGCACTGTTATGGGGGATCTGGGGATCTGAGGATGACGCACTGTTATGGGGGATCTGGGGATGGCACTGTTATGGCTGGATCTGTGGATGACACACTGTTATGGGGGATCTGTGGATGACACACTGTTATGGGGGATCTGAGGATGACACACTGTTATGGGGGATCTGTGGATGGCATTGTTATGGGGATCTGTGGATGGCACTGTTATGGGGGATCTGTGGATGGCACTGTTATGGGGGATTTGTGGATGGCACTGTTATGGGGGATCTGTGGATGGCACTGCTATGGGGGATCTGTGGCTGACACTGTTATGGGGGATCTGTGGATGGCACTGTTATGGGGGTTCTGGGGATGGCACTGTTATGGTGGGATCTGTGGATGACACACTGTTATGGGGATCTGTGGATAGCACTATTATGGGGGATCTGTGGATGGCACTGTTATGGGGGATCTGTGGATGGCACTGTTATATTTGTGTCATCCTCAGATCCCCCACCCCATAACAGTGCCATCCACAGACCCCCCACCCCTTAACAGTGCCATCCACAGATGTTCGACATAAAAGTGTCATCCATAGATCCTCCCCCCACCGCTCCAGTGCTGCCTTATGCAAATATAAAATGTCTCATTAAATTAAAGGTGATTAAACGATTAAACATGCCCCCTCACTACCGAACACAGTAACAGCTTCTGGATAACGCAGGCAGGCCGGGCGGCAGCGTGACTCCCTGACGTCATGTGCCTGCGCCGCCTGCTTCATTCATAAAGTAGGCGGCGCAAGCATGTGACATCAGGGAGTTACGCTGCTGCTGCTCCGCCTGCCTGTGGCGTACAGAAGCTGTAACTGTGTTCGGTAATATTACAAGTGAGGGGGCATGTTTAATCGTTTAATCACCTTTAATTTAATGAGACATTTTATATTTGCATAAGGCAGCACTGGAGCGGCGGGGCCGGAGTACAGTGAACGCACCAGCCCCGCCGCAATTGCCGGCCCCCAGCTCCTCCCCCCATGTTGCCATCGGGAACCGCACGTTGGGCGACCAGGTATCAACCCCCTGTTCGGGCGGAGTTGAAAGCTACATTTACAGTACAAGCAGTAACTACCTATGCTATTTGATGATAATCAAACGCTAATATGATCTTGTCCTTGTACAGATTCATTGTTTCTACAGCAGATGGCTGTTTATACAACATGATCTGCTGCCCAGAAATTATGATTTAGGCATCTTCTGTAATAATGCTTTTACCTGGTGGACGGGTATTTTATAGTTTATCAAGTGATCAGTGGCACCTTTACACAGGCCGAATATTGGAAACAAGAGCTCCCAAGAACACGTGCCCCGACTGTTGGCTCTTCTAAAGGTGCCTTTAGTCAAGCCATCTTCATTAGTCATGAATTGGAACCCTTATCAAGTGCGGGAATGTTCTGGGTGGATCTCAGCAAGTCGAAAAATAAATTTTGAAATAGCAGAAATGTTGGCCAAGCAATGTTTTAATTATGTAGAGAAACAGACATGCCAATGGGGTCAGGGTAAAGGTTGTGAAAGGGGTTGAGTGGCACTCCTTGTTAGAGGGTGGGTGGTGCTCAGTGGTAAAGGGTACATCCAATATATCGAAAAACCATGGCACTCTATAATAGTTTCTTATTTTATTATTTCATTTCAATTAATTCTTTTCTTATCCATCCAAAAATTTGCCACTGGCCAACGTTTCGGTCTGTTCCTGGACCTTGTTCACGGCCTTAGTGTTCATAGAAGGGAGTATGGGATGGCGTGAGGGTAAAGGTTGTATAGGAACATGGATGGCTCCATTTATGGTCAGGAATCTGCTCCAAATATCCACATTAAATATGCCACTTGTGAACATGCTCCTAATGTGCAAAGAAAGAAATGAAGATTTTACAAATCACTTCTAATTTATGTAAACTACATCACATCTGGAAAAGAAGAATCCTTAGTGTATAGGTCACATCTGTTTACTTTTAATCCTGAATAAGTTTGCCCAGACTAAAAATTTGGCAGGTAAACCTGTTCAGTTGTAAGACATTTGATGTTTTAGGCTCCGATTTCAGTTTCCTCAAAAAGTGCTTGATCTGGCCCATATTCTCAGGGAAGGAAAGTTGTTTTATATTCGGTCTACAGAGCTTAGAAATACCTGAGATTGCCTGTGAAAGGTCACATATGTGAACTGTGTTATGATGGTATCATGGTCAAGGAATCCAGTTACAGCTTTAGCTCCTGGTTGCCAAAACCACTTTTTATGTTGCTACTGGGAGTTCTAGATGTGTGATAAGACTGCCGCAACTGAATTGACTTCTCCAATATCTTTATTCTAAACCTGAGTATTCTTTTGGTAATCAACCTTTATATGTACTTGTTTGATGTTTCTTTGCGTTTTTATTTTGCTACTACATACACCGTTTTAGTGTGTAGGTCTAATGATTTTTCTCCTCACCATTGCTGCACATTATTTGTTTTTTCATTGTAAATACATATGTTATTTATTTTTAGTATTCCTGCTGACTTGCAGCTTTTAGTATAGTGATATCCCAATAAATGTATTTTTGACATTTTAAAATGCAGAAAAGAAATGTGTATGAAGGACAAGGATACACGTGACCAAAATGCTGTGTATTCTCTGCAGCAGAATTGCATAGAAAACCTGCAGCATTTACAGAACTAGAAAAGGGGATGAAAGATCAGAAATGTAATCCATGCGTGGGAAAAAATGGCAGCATAAACTGACTTGACCTATGGATTTTCACTCTACAGCATGTCAATTTATTCTGAGAGTTTTACCTGTGGCCTTCAACATTTGCAATGCAAAGGTTGAAAGCAGCAGAAGACCTTCTGCATTCCCAGCAGCAAGATGATGAATTTTGGCCAGCCCCCCTGCAGAAAATCTGCACTGGACACAGCACTTGTCTCTGTGCTGTTAAAAGTGTTATCCGTCATTGGGGGCCTTTCTGCCAGATCTCCCTCATCTTGCCACACCTGGGAAGCATACTTACTTGCCCCCTACCACTGGGTTTTGGATCTTTCAGTTCCTTCACAGGCAGCAGCGGTGACGTGTCCCCCAAGCATCACGTAAACTAGTAATATAACTATGGGGAGCACATCATCGCTGTGGGCATTCGCACATGTGACCCCCTTTCAAGCTGGAAGTTTATGAGCAAGGACCAGGGCACGTCTATTGCAGCGGGGTGGAGGGTGGGTGGGGACAAAGGAGTCGTAACCCTCTCCGGGTATCTGGTAGGTAGTATGCTTCCTTCGCACATCTGTAAAGTGGACGGTCTGGCAGAAAGACCCCTGAAGCTGGATAGGGGATAACTTAATATAACCAAAACACTCTTAAAGCATGTAGACATTATAGAGGTCCTGTTTTAAGCATATGAACCAAAATGGAGAGCTGTTGTGTAAGAGCTGACCCTGCTCTGGTGGATCTGTCTGATCCATGAATCACATGGACGGTCAACTATTTCAATAGCTGGCATGCAATGATGCATGGTAAATGAGTGGGCAGATGAGGTTCCTCCTTGTGATAACAGCTGATTAAAGAAGCTGGCTTCATTTCAAAAGGGGTTGCCTTGACAGCCCCTTTAATAGACAATTTGCGTATTGGCGAAACACCAGTGAAACAAGTTCCCATTGACAAATATTGCCAATTTGTCCATTGCAGAAAAAGACAGCAGCAGCAAACCCAGAATGAATATGGGTAATGTAACATGGATGCAACATACATCAAAGATACGGTATGATCCCAAAGATTGAGTTGGCAATTTTGTTAATAAAAAATAATATCTGGAAAATAATTGTCTAAAAATCTTACTTTTTAGAAGTATACCTTTTAAGAGATTTTACAAAATTAAAACATTTCCCTGCAAACATACATTATCACGTCAAAATATCCATCATAGTTTATTTCCAGTCTGCCTGATAATCAGTGAATACCAGTATTCATAGAAGATCTGCCTCTGGCTGTGGCACTTTTTGAGAGCCCTGTAATGAAAAAAAGCAATGAATTCATGAGTGAGAAGCATACCACCCAGCATTTGAAAAGGAAAAAAACTGCAAAAATGAGCCTTGTTCCCAACCTGCTGAAGCCAAAAGATGACCTGATCCATCTGACCACTGTTACATATGTTATATATGTTTCACAATGGGTTATACACACTTCAGGGTTATTCACACTGTATTTTCCCACCATATTCGGACTGATCTACCAATTGTTAAAGGGGCTGTACTGCTTTCTATTAGCCATACTTGATCATAGGTTAAGTCTGGTAATGCAGCTCAGTTCCAATGAAGTGAATAGGGCTGATCTAAAATACCACACACAATCTGTGGTCAGATGTGGCAATGTACTGCTAGAAGAAAGTAGCTATGTTTTCCTAATCCTATACAACCCCTTTGAGGGGGTTTCCAGAAATGTAAAAACATAACCTATTCTGAAATGTATTTTTTCCATCATAAAAAAATAGCATATTTATACTTTTTCTCCTAATTTTGTGTGTCTTAAGGCCCATTTGCTAGGTCAGTTACCAGGAATAAAAATCTGTATGAATGCTTCCCCTCCTGAGCATCATTAGTTGTGTAGAACATCCCCCTGTTTGCTGCCGACAAATAATGAAACTGGGGGATGAATGATCGTCATAGCAATCGATCCCCATGCAGCAACAATGATTGCTGGACTTATATAAATGGGCTTTGGTTCTTTTCTGGTCATAGGAGTAAATTGCATAGTGATTATCCAGTAATGAAGTCTCTGGGTAGCGTTGGTGGAGCAAATGGCTGTTAGTAACAATGGAAGACTCATAGTTGTTTGGCTTGGTTGGGATTAAACAGTGAAGTGCAATTGAAAAAAAAAGCTTGGATCACAAATGCAGATGCCAAAATGCAGGGGTCCCTTGTAAATATTGTCACTGTAGTCTCACTGTAATGGTCAAATACTGGAGTACAGGGTATAAACCCTTGTAACTGGCACAAGACAGAGGCCACAGACAGATTTTAATGGGATGCTTTCTTTTTGGATCGGCACTCTGCTCAGCTTTGCTATTGGATTTTTATTGTACTTCATATATAACTATTTAGTTTAGCATATCTTAGCAAGATAATGCAGGGATCTAGTGGTGCACTGCTTCAAGGGTTAAAATGTAGAATAATTGTACTTTTGCTCATTGCACAATGGCACTTAAAAGTCTAATTTAACCTTGCTGTTAGAATATCCATGGGGATTTGGACACAAAACAAAAATATAGGAGGGGTAATTAATAGGAGGGGTATCAAGGGGAGTGCAAGATTAAGTACACCCTTTAGCAGCTATATCTGGGAAACTTAAAAACCGTGTATACGAATCTAGCATGACCAAATGTATTGAGGAAGTCATCTGTGTGGACCCCATTAAAAGTAGCTTTACCACCACTGATCTATGTGCTACTAGGGATCTGATATTCTTTCTAGCCCATTTGGTTACTATCAGCTCACTCCCATGAATAAACAGAGTTATATCAGTATCAGGAGCATAACAAGAGCAGTTCTTCTGTAAATACATATGTAAAATTTTTGAAAGATTCATCAAAAGTGAGTCTACATTGTAAAATCAGATCAATGGAAATCAGATCCCAAGTAACTCATGAATGTGCATCATGTCTGATGTCAGACACATTAAGGATGTACGGATCCTACCGTATCTATACCAGTATTCGACCTCTTTTTTCTAGACTAGTATGTAAGAAATATAGCTGATAACATCCCTTGGCTTATCACACTATTTTGACGATGAATCAAATGAAACAGCTAATGTAATTTTCAGATGAGCTGTGGGAAATTCCAAATCATTGGATGGTAGAGTTTCCTGATACCCTTTCAAATGGGAAAGTAAGAAACATTTGAGTTACCATCTCCTATTCACAATCATTGACTGTCTCCTTAACCATCTCACCTCTGGATACTGGTGGTTGGACATACCCTAAAAGACACCAACTGTAGAAGGTATTTTTTCATGAACTTTTACTATTAAGATTTTGAAAAACATTGAAAACAATTATTTTATTCCAGTGTAGTGGTATGGGATAGGTTATGTAATGGGTATAATATAAAGTCAAAAACAGCTCACCACTGGGATGCTTGCACGGGAAGGGGTTATACCCAACAAAATCAAAAAAATCGATGAATCCCAGCAGGCGTATAGGAAGTATACTTTTATTCCAAAGAAAACAAGTGTCACAGGACGCGTTTCGGCCCATCCAGCCTTCTTAAACTGCACATCAGTAACTGACTATGATCCCACCAATCAATTCAGACAGGAAATGACATCAGAAAAAAGGAAGGAGGATGTCATTTCCTGTCTGAATTGATTGGTGGGATCATGTGACTATACCTATAAAATATGGAACATAGTCAGTTACTGATGTGCAGTTGAAGAAGGCTGGACGGGCCGAAACGCGTCCTGTGACACTTGTTTTCTTTGGAATAAAAGTATACTTTCTATACGCCTGCTGGGATTCATCGATTTTTTTGATGTAATGGGTATAGGCATGTGTATAAGGGTAAAATGCCAAGTGGCAGACTGAAAGATCAGCTCCATACATCTGAGTCGAGTAGTTCTGCAGCATCTTCATGAATTTGTGCAATCCCCATTTAGATGAATGGCACAGTTGACAACAAATATCCTTAGCTTGTACTTTGAAGAATCCCCTCTGGTGGCTAGTTTCACTATAGGGGGAATTTATTATACCCTGTCCTTCAGAAGGGCTTAAAAAGGTCTTGGTGACTCTTTTGGAGTTATTTGCTCAAAAAATTTGTGACTTTTTGTATTTCACTACAATTCACCCCAGTTTTGAAAATGGGAAAGTGGGCATGGTTAGTTATGTTAATTAGTTCCACTTGAAATCACTGTGGCTTTTAAAAAAAAAAGCTGTAAAGTCGCAAACTCATTCCAGTAGGTGGTCGTGTAAAAACTGGAGTAGCACTTCTGTTGTTTAATAAATTTTGCACCAATGATGCCAACGGAGACCCAAGCAAAATGGACTTACAAATTCCCCTAATGATTGAATTCTTCCAATCCTTCATGAAAAAAAGTAATTTCTGCACTCCTCATTGTCATTTTTACCATTTGTTGCTGTTTTTGCAGCAAAAACGGTATATAATACATTATTCGTGTTTTTAACATTTTTGCAAAATGCAGCATGCGTTAAGTATGGCTTTTTTTTCCTGATGCTTTTCCCTAAGGCCCCTTTTACACGAGCGAGTATTCCGCACGGTGCAATGCGTGATGCGAACGCATAGCGCCTGCATGGAATCCGGACCCATTCATTTCACTGGGTCTGTGTATATGAGCGGTGGTTTTCACGCATCACTTTTGCGTTGAGTGAAAATTGCAGCATGTTCTATATTCAAGCAAATGCGATGCAATGCGATTTTCACGGATGGTTGCTAAGAGATGTTGTTTGTAAACATTCAGTTTTTTATCACGCGCGTGCAAAACACAGTAAATCGCATTGCACCTGTGCGATAAAAACGGAACAACTGAACGCGATCGCAAACAAAACTGAATGGACTTGCTTGTGAAATCGCTCAGTTTTCACTAAACGCATCTGTAGCATCCAGACCTAATCCGCTCACGCTCGTCTGCAAGGGGCCTTAGTCAACTCTACAGGAATTGAAAACCACCAGAAAAAACTGTTATTCAAAATTTTACAATTAAAAAATGCTGAAGAAAGCTGCCAAAATTACCACGAAAAAATGGTAAAAACATATGGAATTTTTTTTATCTAAAAAATGACTTTGGTGAAATGTATAAAATTTATTATGTGTAGAAAGTCTCATATTTTGGTGCCATTCCTGTTTTGTGCCAAAATATGTTAAAGTTTTTGCTGTTCTTGAAAAGTGCGTTGGAAAGTAGGCATGGGTAGGTATGGTAAATAGGTTTATGCCAGATTTATCATGGCAACTTCGAAGTCGCAAACTCACTTCAGTCGGGGGGAGGGCACAGAAAAACCATTGTAGCATTTCTAGACAAAAGTGTTAGGTTTATGTGGCCAATTTATCACACAGTATGCAAGTATTAATAAATGGGTGCTCCTTTCACCACAGCAAATGTAAAGCAAAACCAATTTCAAAAAGTTCCATCATGATACAAGAAGAAAACCTGAATCCAGTTACCTATGGAATTTGGAAACAGGTCACCAGGCAAAATTTACAATAATAAGGCTGATTTTGTGTTTTCGATTGCATAACATATGTGGCTTGTGCATGTTAGTGGCATATATTAATTACATATTAATATACAAGTAAAAAACAAAACATAAGGGGAACATTGGTCAGCACACTTGATTGTGGATGTATTAGAGCAAGATGATCCAACTGGCTGCATTTTAATAAGCATTTCTCATACATGTAATTACAGGCAGGTAATCCTTGTAAAAGGGAGAGTTAATACATACAGTTTAATGCCTAAACTACTACAACTCAGCAAGAGAACTTGGAATAACATTGTCCATTAATCAGGATTTGCAATTTAGTTGAAAAGGAGCTATTAGTCCTAAGTAACCTAAATTTAATTATCTTCTCCCTGGGGATAAACAGTAACTTAACACCAGAATGAGTGTCTCACACTTAGAATTCGCAGTGTAATTGGGAAGAACACTCACCTGCAAAGAAGTTTTGAGAATAGTATAATTCCCTTGGTGTCAGAGATGCACAAGTTTAGCCATGGAAGAACACTGTAACTGATTCAGTTGTCAGATGTATCTTTCTTTAAAACCGCAAATTCATGTGCACGGATCCTGCACGACGACAGATAAAGTGCCTACTGCTTTTTATTACAGACCATAAACATGGAACCTCCATAATATGGCTGTGTGCATGTCATTTTTTTAACCTCACAGAGTCATACTTTTAAGAGGGGTTGTCAAGGGGCAAACAAGGCATATGCCCCAAGGGGGCACCAAGAAGCCACTTTGCCTGGGCCAGGGTATTTAGATACATGGTAGGGACAGTGAACTTAACCTTTGTGCCAGTTGAAGGAAAGCCTAGCTCTGCTTATAAAATTACAGGCACACAGATGTCATATGGGCCAATTGCATGGACTCCTTCTATTTGGTTTCATAACACAGTTTTGTATATCAGCTCTAAGTTTAGCCCTAAAGCACAGAAGTCACAAAAAGTGTTGCAGATGCTATGTGCCATATGTATCAAAGTTTAATGTACAGTGGATAAATGCAGTGGCATGCGCTGGGACAGTAAACATATGTTATATTTTATGTAGTGTTAAGCGAAACTAAGCATTTGCAGCGGAATTGAGTCAGAAGTTTCGGAAAACTTTGATTCGCAATGAATCAGAATTTTCTTGCGTTTTGTGGTAATGAATCAGTTTTTCCTAAAATGACGGCTGCGCCTGTTACAAAGTGAAAGTAAGAAGCCCAGGAATGTGAGATCATCCATAATGCCGTGCAGCCAACCAGATGTGATGTTACATCCCTATAAAACCCTCATCCCATGAGGTTTCTGTTAGAAATGAGAGAATTTTTCAAAATTCGATTCGGCCGGTTCGCTGAATATTTTTGAAAAATTCTCTTCGATCTGAATTTATTCGCAGTGAATTTTGTTAAAAAACTGCTATTTCCGGGCTGCATAGAGCCTTTATAGGTAGGTAATGAAATAATACTGTGAGTCAGTATGACATGCAGATGACAGGGGTCGCTCTTAGAATCACAGCATACTTCACTTTGGGCAGTCATGGGGCCAAAACTGACCAAATAACTCAATTATCAACTCAGCCTTACAGATAAATGAAGAAGCGCAGTCCTTTTACACTCTCGTCAGCTGATTTCAAATAGATATCTACAGAACCTGTATTAAACGCTTATACAAGTAGAGCCCCCCTGACTGAATGGAATATTTGCATGTCTTCTGTGTTTTGTACCCACTCCTGCTTTTGGCTACCAAGTCATAAGCCAATTCTGATGGGACCATACAGGCCTTACAGCTGCTACACAGACAGGATCCGTTGTGCATCCTATTTTTCCTTGATTATGACAGATCAGAAGAAAGGTCAAATAAATTATGATGTCAGCCAGGCCGAAAGCCAAAATAGTGGACCAGTCATGAAGTGGGGAGGGTGGGAAAAACATGAGAAGTTCACAGAGTGGACCTATGACATAGTGGTGAGGTGGAAGCAGCATGAGGAGATCACAGAGTGGCCCAATGACAGGGTCTGGAGGTGGAAGCATTATGAGGAGACCACAGAGCGGCACAATGACCGAGTCTAGAGGTGGAAGCAGAATCAGGAGGCCACAGAGTGGCACAATGACTGAGTCTGAAGGTGGAGGCAGCAACAGCATCAGGAGGAGGCTATAGAGTAGCACAATGACCGAGTTTGGAGACAGAAGCAGCAGCATTAGAAGACAACAAAGTGGCACAATGACAGAGTCTGGTGGTGGCAGCAGCATGAGTAGGCCACAGAGTGGCACAATGACTGAGTCTGGAGGCACCACCAACATGAGTAGGTCACAGAATGGCCCAATGACAGTCTGGAGGTGGCAGCAGAATCAGGAGGCCACAGAGTTGCACAATGACAGAGTGTGGAAGTGGCAGCAGCAGCAGCATCAGGAAAAGGCCACAGAGTGGCACAATGACATAGTGTGGAGGTGGAAGCAACGTGAGGAGACCACAAAGCGGCACAATGACAGAGTCTGGAGGTGGCAGTAGCATAAGTAGACCACAGAGTGGCACAATAACAGAGTCTAGAGGTGGCAGCAGCATGATTAGGCCACAGAGTGGCACAATGACAGAGTCTGGAGGTGGCAGCAGCATGAGTAGGCCACAGAGTGGAACAATGACCGAGTCTGGAGGTGGCATCAGCAGCATCAGGAAGAGGCCACAGAGTGGCACAATGACCAAGTGTGGAGGTGGAAGCAGCATGAGGAGACCTCAGAGCGGCACAATGACAGTCTGGAGGTGGCAGCAGCATCAGGATACCACAGAGTGGCAAAGTGACAGTGTGGAGATGGCAGCAGCAGGAGACCACAAAATGTCAAGGTGACATAGTGTGGAGATGGTAATGCCAACGCTACACACACATAATATGATGCGTGACTACAATAATGTTAACCAAATGACCATAAAGGGACACGCATTTACAATTTCACAAACTTTATTAGTTGATAGAAGACCAACGACATACACAATATCAATATAAAAATAATTATATATAGCAGCAATACAGGTAGTAGCCAAGACATGTGGCTCCCCTCCCACACCTAGAAAACACCGATAGTTCACCTATATAAGGTAAAGACCTTTTACAAAAGTACTGGCATAGATAAACACATCCCCAATATAACAATTGTATAATAGAACCAAGCCCCACTAAAAATGGTATAGTGGATAAACCACACAAACACTGCAGCAAGGAGGCATATATATTCCATAAATGTATACCTGAGGGACACTTAGAGAGGAAAACACGGGTTTTCAATTGCAGAGAGGAGAGCCCACCCCGACGTACGTTTCGCTCCGCTTTCTCAAGGGGCGTGTTTGAATCGATCTCTCTAACCTCTATATATATCCATGTTCATCAGGTATAATATAAAATACATGTGTGTGTTGATAATTTTAAACTGACCTCCTCATCGTAAAACACGCTGGGAGCGCGTCACATCTCCGCGCCGTCGTGCCGCCTCTGACATCACAAACTCGCGAGACAGCGCATAGCAGCTAACCAGTCAGCCGCATGATCTCGCCGCATGGGAAGCTTCCCATTTTCACAATTTTGATCATGGGAGGACTTTTAAAATCACACACACCATTAATTGCGCTACAGTGGGTGTCATTTACTGGGCCAATTGCCCGTGTGATCTTATATATGTGGGGATGACGTCGCGGCAGCTGAAAAGAAGGGTGAGAGAACATGTCCTATCTATAGAGGCAGCTAAAGATGAAGAAGATCTAACATCATTGAAAACACTCCCCCGCCATTTTAAAGAAAGGCATGGATCAGATGGATCCCTGTTGCACTTTAGAGGAATTGATAGGGTCATTATGTCACCAAGAGGAGGTAATCTTAAGAAGACCTCGCAGCGAGAAACAAAGTGGATTTTTCTTCTTAATACAGTATCACCTCATGGTCTCAATGAGGGAATCACTTATGCTCCATTCTTATAAAGAATTCTACTTATATATACATGTACGTTGTAAAATCTGTCGGATAAGCAGTTCCATATAGATTTCTGCCTCCTCTCTTTCTCTCTCGTGCTCCTGTGGCCTGGTAATTCACTGATGCTTACGGATTATTGTTTTTAATTAAAAATTTTTTAATTATCATATAATATATATTGCATTGCTCTAACTTTTTACATTCATGTTTTTAGATCATGTTGGGTATAGATGAAATGGCAGGCTGGAGATTCGTTTTGGACATGTGATGGACTCTTTCCTTATGGACTTTTTCGTTTTGGATTATGCAGTCGGGCAAAATTGTTATTTATTATTTAATTTATTTTATCCTATTATATGAGAGAAGGAGGAATTTTGGATATATTCTTAGCTAGTGTGGGGTAGCTTTGGATATGTAGATGGGGTTACATGATATATGAATGGATACATGAATTATGCATAAATTTTAAATTTTATATTTTTGTATATATTTATTATGTATTAGCCAGTTGGCTACTTATAACTGTATTGAAAATGAATTATCACTTTTATCAGGGTACTTTTGTAACAATTCTATATAATTTATTATCTATTTTTGGCACCTGCATGTTCACATTGCACTGAGCACTTTCGTCACTGTCACTTTATGTTTTTTTTTTGTTTTTTTTATATATATAAGAGGTTATTATCACGTTATATGAAGGTCACTTGATCAAGATAGGATCGGATGACCGTGTAACACAGGTTTTCACATTAATATATATACATGTATCTTATATTTTGTATCCGTTTTTGGTGACCGTACCCCATTTTAGGTAACGGAGTACTTATTAGTATTATTATTGTTAAACTCCTTTTTGTCCTAATCCTTTTTCTGTTTTTTCATTTCTTGCTGTGTGTCCTACATGACTGTAGGCAGCATTCTTGCGAGTATTATCTGTCCCATATACTTGTGTACTGATAAAGTCTTGTGACTATATATTTTTTTGAGGAAAGGATGCTGTCCTTGTATGTCACGAATGCGGCGTAATGCCGCACCACGTGACTTATCTCCAGATACGTACTCTAGTGTTGTTGTCTTTACGCATGATCCCGCGGCTTGATGGATGTCTGGTGGGCGTTGTTTTTGACTCCCGTCTGCGTCATGATGCCGCGAGATCATGCGGCTGACTGGTTAGCTGCTATGCGCTGTCTCGCGAGTTTGTGATGTCAGAGGCGGCGCGACGGCGCGGAGATGTGACGCGCTCCCAGCGTGTTTTACGATGAGGAGGTCAGTTTAAAATTATCAACACACACATGTATTTTATATTATACCTGATGAACATGGATATATATAGAGGTTAGAGAGATCGATTCAAACACGCCCCTTGAGAAAGCGGAGCGAAACGTACGTCGGGGTGGGCTCTCCTCTCTGCAATTGAAAACCCGTGTTCTCCTCTCTAAGTGTCCCTCAGGTATACATTTATGGAATATATATGCCTCCTTGCTGCAGTGTTTGTGTGGTTTATCCACTATACCATTTTTAGTGGGGCTTGGTTCTATTATACAATTGTTATATTGGGGATGTGTTTATCTATGCCAGTACTTTTGTAAAAGGTCTTTACCTTATATAGGTGAACTATCGGTGTTTTCTAGGTGTGGGAGGGGAGCCACATGTCTTGGCTACTACCTGTATTGCTGCTATATATAATTATTTTTATATTGATATTGTGTATGTCGTTGGTCTTCTATCAACTAATAAAGTTTGTGAAATTGTAAATGCGTGTCCCTTTATGGTCATTTGGTTAACATAGTGTGGAGATGGCGGCAGCAGCATCAGGATACCACAAAATGGCAAGGTGACATAGTATTGAGATCACAGCAGCACAAGACCACAAAATAGCAAGGTGACATAGTGTGGAGATGGCAGCAGCAGCATCAGGATACCACAGAGTGGCAAGGTAACTTAGTATGGAGATGGCAGCAGCAGCATCATCAGGAGACCACAAAATGGTAAGGTGACATAGTGTGGAGATGGCAGCAGCAGCAGCAAGAGACCACAAAATGGCAAGGTGACATAGTGTGGAGATGGCGACAGCAGAAGCAGCATCAGGATACCACAGAGTGGGAAGGTGACATAGTGTGGAGATGGCATTAGCAGCATCAGGATACCACAGAGTGGCAAGGTGACATAGTATGGTGATGGCAGTAGCAGCATCAGGAGACCACAAAATGGAAAGGTGACATAGTGTGGAGATGGCAGAAGCAGGAGGCCACAAAATAGCAAGGTCACATAGTGTGGAGATGGCAGCAGCAGCATCAGGATACCACAGAGTGGCAAGGTGACATAGTGTGGAGATGACAGGAGCAGCAACATCAGGATACCACAGAGAGGCAGGGTGACATAGTGTGGAGATGGCAGCAGCAGCATCAGGATACCACAGAGAGGCAAGGTGACATAGTGTGGAGATGGCATTAGCAGCATCAGGATACCACAGAGAGGCAAAGTGACATAGTGTGGAGATGGCATCGGCAGAAGCAGCATCAGGATACCACAGAGTGGCAAGGTGACATCGTGTGGAGATGGCATTAGCAGCATCAGGATACCACAGAGTAGTAAGGTGACATAGTGTGGAGATGGCATTAGCAGCATCAGGATACCACAGAGTGGCAAGGTGACATAGTGTGGAGATGGCAGCAGAAGCATCAGAAAACCACAAAATGGCAAGGTGAAACAGCGAGGAGATGACAGCAGCAGCAGCATAAGCATACCACAGAGTGACCCGGTGACAGAGTGGGGCGGTGGGTGGCAATACCAGTACCCGCTGACGAAGGTGGGTGAAAGAAGGAGCACTTGGCAACAGATGTGTGACATCAGGCGGATGGCAGCATCAGAGTAGTATCTGAGGCAGGTAGCCAGAAGAAACCGGTCTCTTTTTTTCAAGGATTGGGTGACGCAGCATGGATGATCTAATCAGATGCATCAGGAATTGGTGGGTGGAAATTCTGGCTGATCCACGCCTGATTCATCTTGACAAAGGTCAATATCTCCACATTTTGGGTGGACAGGCGAGTTCTCCTTGGGGTCACTATGGCCCCTGCCGCACTAAACAGCAGCTCTGATGCCACACTACTGGCCGGGCAGGACTGCTTTTCCAGGGAAAACTCGTCCAGTTGTGGCCACAAATCCAGTTTGGCTGCCCAGTAGTCCAGCGGATCTTCAATGTGAGTTGGCAGGGTGCTGTCCAAGTATGCCACCACCTGCTGGTTCAGGTTCTGATCCAGGTCTACCTGCTGCTGGTGAGTAGTTTCTTCACTATGCGGGTGAAGAAAGCTACTCATCAGCGACTGTAGACTCAGGCTGCTGCTAATGGAGCTGGTACTGCTCCTGCTACGGCAGCCATGGCAGTGGAATGTGAGCGCAGATGGCCCCCCCGGTCAGACCTGCGAGAGGATGGACCATGGCGCAGATAGAAAGCGGCCAACTGACTACATAGGATGTATCTGTAGTAGTTCAGTTTGTCCTCCCTTTCAGTGGGTGTAAAAAGTCCCCCACTCTGGACCGGTAGAGAGGGTTCAACAAGTTGAAGAGCCAGAAGTCATCCCTCTGCTGAATGGTAACAATTCGGCTGTCACTACTCAAGCAAGTGAGCATGCAGCAGGCCATTTGTGCCACGGTGTGTCTGGGTCCTCTGTCTCGTCTTCCTCATCGCCCTGTAGCTCCTCTGGCTGCTCCTGCTCTTCCTGTCCTGTTAGCTGAGTAGAAAAACCTCCCATTTGGTACACATTGCCTGTGCTTCAATTTCCATCTCCCCCTCCTTCTCCTCTTCCAGTTGAGCCCCTACAGGGCTCATGTCACCGTGAGATCTAGGCACCAAGTCTCCAGTCCCCTGACCAGCTATTGTTTCCACCATCTGTTCCAGGAAATGAAGTAGTGGAATGTTGTCGTTCATCCTGCATTGACTGTCTATGAGCACCCACCCCACATAAAGGTGTGCAGATCTCAATCTACTTCAAGTCGTTCATCCCACAGTCCTGGCGGCTGACAAATAACGTGGCGTCCTCAAAGTGCCTGAGCAAATGGCAGGTGTCACGCATCAGCTGCCACTGGCTGACATCGAAGTTACACAGGGGAGTACTCCTATCTGCTTGCATCATCAAGAAATCGTTAATGGCCTTTCTTTGTTTGTATGGTCGGTCCAACATATGGATGGTGGAATTCCAAATAAAATACAAGAAAGTATTCTAATGCTAATACTATGCTTACCTTGTAATTGAGATGCTTGGCAAATACATTTTGTACAAAATTATTTGGGCCCGTCTGCCACACGTCAATGCGATCTTCACCAACAAATGCAATTAGAGTCCACCCTATACCTCTCCTGGTGCCACAGGCTTCCAGTGAGTGAGGGAGAGCAGGCTAAGCTTTATTCTCACATTAAGGGTATACTCACATTAAGGTATAGGGTGGACTCTCATTGCATTCGTTGGTAGCCATCTGGCACCAGGGGACGTGTGGAGTGGGCTCGGCATGCATGTTGGTACCTGCATTCCCTGTATTCAATGGAGGCCATTTTGGCACCAAAAATTACAAAAATGAAGGTGGGCCCAGCATCCATGTGGAACCTACACTCCCTGAATTTTATGGTAGCCGTCATGGCACATAACAGGTAGAATTTAGTGTTCGGTTCCCGTCTTACAGAGATTGCCTTGACGTGTGGCAGACGGGCCCAAATAATTTTGTACAAAATGTATTTGCCAAGCATCTCATTTACAAGATAAGCATAGCATTAGCATTAGAATACTTTCTTGTACTCTATTTGGTTTGCAGAGTGCTGTTGCATTGTATGTTTTACCTTGTGTTTTCAGCCATAGTAACGTGCACCTTTTTTTCTTTTTATATTTTTCTTGTAGTACAAAAAAAAGTCACTAAACGCTTTTAACTCCAAATAACTGCAGAATTGAACTTCTTATATATTTTTCTATTTGTAATGAAATAGGCCACTAAACGCTTTTACTTCAAATAACGGCACCAGTGAACTGCGTATATATTTTTCTTGTAGCCACTAAACGCTTTTACCGCAAATAACTGCAAAAGTGAACTGCGTATATATTTCTCTTTTTATACTGAAATAGGACACTAAACGCTTTTAGCGAAAATAACTGCAAAAGGGAACTGCATATATATTTCTCTTTTTGTACTGAAATACGACACTAAACTCTTTTAGCGCAAATAGCTGCAAAAGTGAACTGCGTATATATTTCTCTTTTTGTACTGAAATAGGACCCTAAACACTTTTAGCAAAAATAAATGCAAAAGTGAACTGTGTATATATTTCTCTTTTTGTACTGAAATACGACACTAAACGCTTTTAGCACAAATAACTGCAAAAGTGACCTGCATATTGTGGTAAGGTGCAAGGTACCGTTGTCGATGGCAGGTACGTGTCACCGAGGTTCCTGGCCTCGGTGAGGTGAGAGCCGGGTTTTTATGTGTCAGCAGCAGCTAGTGCTGCTTGACATTGTTAGTTTGGCTGCAAAGCCAATCCGGGCCGGCTCTTACTGGGAGTAGGCAAAGAGTTGGGTGGGTGCCTATTCCCCACGGTCCAGGCCAGACTTTATCCGGGCCTTTAAAAGGCAGCCTCCTCAGCAGCTGAGGGTGATTGTCCTGGAGCTGCTGTTAGGCTGTGGAATCACTTGAGTTCGGGAGTGCTGATCCATGCTGTGCTGTGTGGAGTTCTCTGAGCTGGAAGCAAGAGCCCAAGCAAGGAGGAGTGCAGACGGCCTGGAAGCATGAGGTCGATCGCCTTGCGGCTGGACTGACAGCCAGGTGCGAACCTGCACCTAAAACCTCCCAGGTGACTGGAACCTGTTTTTGGACTGTTTTGTTTTGCCTCATGAGTTCGGATGTGTGTGATTTAACACCAAGAGACTGTTTATTGTTTATGTTGTGCAAGTGTGAATAAAACACTGATTATTGCACCTTCTGGACTCCCTGTTTTGCCTCTGTACTGCACCCGCACCGCTATCTACCAGAGCGACTCCCCACATTTGGTGTCGGATGCGGGCATGCGCAGTGAGGCTGGCGTGAACGCCGAAGTTTGTTTGTTTTGCTGGGCACGAGTGCATGGAATATATTAAACCAGCAAAGCTACAAGCAGGAATTTCTGGCAACATGGAGGCGATTGTAAAAGCTCTCATGGAGGCTAACCTGCAGCAGCGGGAGGCTAACAAGCAGCAGCAGGAGACTAATCAGCTGCTTTTACAACACGTGATGGCTTTGCAAACGGCAGGAGCGTCCCAACACGTCCATGATGCCCGGAAAGCGGTCCGTGCGGCGATCCCAAAGATGACCCCCTCAGACGACGTTGAGACCTATCTGGCGGTCTTTGAAAAGGTGGCCGTGAGGGAGAAGTTACCCCGTGACCAGTGGGCTGAAGTGGTCGCTCCGTTCCTGGCATCCGGACCCCAGCAGGTTTTCTCTGATTTGGCAGATGACCAGGCTGCTGATTACCCCACGGTGAAGGGGGAGATCCTGGCCAGACTGGGGGTGAACGTGTTAGTCCGGGCTCAGCGGGTCCACCAGTGGGACTTTAAAGCGGCTGAACCCGCCCGGCCGTAGTACTATGAGTTACTGCACAGGTTGCAAAAATGGCTGCAGCCTGATATTCTAAGTCCGGCTGACATGTTCCGGAGGGCCTTGCCGTACCCCCTTCAGCACTGGATCGGCCAGGTATCACCCACTAATGCCCTGGAAATGGTCGACCTGGTGGAGCGCTATGAGGCCACAAAAAACTTGAAAGGGGGTGTTGTTGGGAGGGGGCCGGTCAAACCCCGGAGGTCTCCCATCCAGTCCCGACAACTGGTACCCGAGAAACCTGCTCGGGGTGTACCCCCTGTAGACCCGGCCCCGATAGTCTGCTGGCGGTGTCACGAGCCTGGCCACGTAAGGGCCGACTGTCCACAGTGGGGAGAACCCATGGAGACTAATTATGGGTACCGGGCTTCCATGTATGCCCGGAGACTGTGTGCAACCGGCACCCCTGAGACAATGGACAATCGTCACCTGTGCCAGGTGCAAGTGGGTGATAATCTGGCAGTGGCGCTGCTGGACTCAGGGAGTCTAGTAACCCTGGTAAGTGCTGCCCTGGTACAGCCCACCCAGTATACGGGCCGGAAAGTTGGTGTGGTGTGCATACATGGAGACTTAAAGGACTATCCCACTGCCGTAATGTCTCTGTCCACGGTGGCCGGCACATGGACTTGTGAAGTGGCGATCTCCACAAAGCTACCTTATGAACTAATAATTGGGAGAGACTTCCCTGGTTTTCCGTCCCTATGGCCTGAAATGAAAGTGACTAATAACCATGAGACAGGGGTTACCCAAGCAGAGTGGCCTGGTTCCAGTGGGAGGCCAGAGCCCTGGGAGCCCGAGTCCGAAGGGCCTGCCGTAGGGGTGACCACCACTTCTGTGATAGAGGGGAGACACCCCGCTGAGTGTAATGGTGGGAGACATGGAGGACGTGCCACCAGGACCTGAGTTGGCAGACCTCCACGTCTCCGGAGACAATTTTGGGACCGCCCAACACCGGGACCAAACCCTAACCAGGGCCTGGGAGAATGTGGTGGAAATTGATGGTAAACCCCAGAAGCCAGGGGCTGAGTTAATATTTCCCTGCTTTGTCGTTCACCAAGAAATGTTATATCGGGTGAACCAAATCCGAGGTGAACCTGTTGAACAGTTGGTGGTGCCCACAGCGTATCGCAAGCTTGTCATGGAGCTTGCCCACCAACATGTTCTTGGGGACACTTGGGGTGGCAGAAAACCCAAGACCGCATACTGCAGCGGTTTTATTGGCCTGGTGTGTTTAAGGAGGTAGAAGAATATTGTAAATCTTGTCCAACCTGTCAGGTAAATAGCCCCCAACCACATTTCCGTAGTCCCCTTGTGCCTCTTCTAATCATTGAGGTCCCGTTTGAGCGTATCGCTATGGATCTAATCGGGCCTGTACCAAAGTCTGCCAGGGGCCACCAACACATTCTGGTAGTTCTCGACTATGCCACTCGGTATCCGGAGGCGGTGCCTCTGCGACATACCTCGGCTAAGCTCATTGCCAAAGAGTTAATGGAAATGTTTTCCCGTGTGGGCCTGCCAAAAGAGATTCTGACAGACCAAGGGACCCCTTTATGTCCAAAGTTATGAGGGAACTGTGTAAATTATTGCGTATAAAGCAATTGCGGACGTCCGTTTACCATCCGCAAACGGACGGTCTTGTCGAAAGGTTTAACCAAACTCTAAAAAATATGTTAAAAAGGGTGGTGTCTAGAGATGGGAAGGACTGGGACCTGCTTCTTCCCTATCTCATGTTCGCAGTGCGAGAGGTGCCCCAGGCCTCTACTGGGTTCTCGCCCTTCGAACTGCTTTATGGCAGACACCCTCGGGGCCTGTTGGATATCGCCAAGGAAGCGTGGGAACAACAGCCTGTCCCCCACAAAAGTGTCATTGAGTATGTCACCCAGATGCAGGAACGGATGGAAAGGGTGTTGCCGCTGGTCCGGGAGCATATGGAGGCAGCGCAACAAGCTCAGAGTAGGGTGTATAATCGTCAGGCTCGGGTACGGGACTTCAATCCGGGAGATCGGGTTTTGTTTCTGGTACCCACCCTTGACAGCAAGTTCCTAGCTAGGTGGCAGGGCCCCTATGAGGTGATCGAGAAGGTAGGGGAAGTAAATTACAAGGTACACCAGCCAGCGCAGCGCAAGCTGGAGCAAGTGTACCACGTGAATTTACTAAAGCCGTGGAAGGATAGGAACACGGCCAGGGCTTCTAGGTGAGAAGGGTCCAGCCCCACAGTTCGAGGCCTGCGAAGCGGTAGCCACGGTAAAAATTGCAGACAGCCTGTCTTCCAAACAAGTTCAGGAAGTCAGGGAGTTCATCAGTCGGAACACGGATGTGTTCTCGGACCTCCCTGGCCGCACGTCTCTCATCCAACATGACATCGTCACTGAGCCTTAGGCTAAGATCCGGTTAAAACCATACCGGGTACCTGAGGCTCGGCGACGGGCCATCGCGGAGGAAGTGCAATTAATGTTGAAGCTTGATGTCATTGAGGAGTCGAAAAGTGAGTGGGCCAGTCCCATAGTCCTAATACCTAAGCCGGATGGGACGTTGCGGTTCTGCAACGATTTTCGCAAGTTAAATGAAGTGTCCAAGTTTGATGCGTATCCCATGCCCCGGGTAGACAAGCTTGTTGAGAATTTAGGACAAGCCCGTTATTTTTCTGTGCTAGACCTCACCAAAGGGTACTGGCAGGTACCCTTAAAGGAGTCGGCCAAGGAAAAAACTGCTTTTGTTACCCCGCAGGGCCTATATCATTACAAGGTGTTACCCTTTGGCCTGCATGGCGCCCCCGCCACCTTCCAAAGGTTAATGGACATAGTGCTGCGACCTCATCGTCGGTACGCCTCGGCCTACTTGGATGATGTAGTCATCCACAGCACCGACTGGGAAAGCCATTTGCCCAAAGTGCAGGCGGTAGTGGATGCCCTGAGGAGAGCTGGACTAACCGCCAATCCAAAGAAGTGTGCGATTGGGTTGGAAGAGACCAAATATCTGGGATATGTTATTGGGCGGGGAGTCATCAAGCCGCAGGTAACTAAGGTAGAGGCCATACGTAACTGGCCCCGACCGGTCACCACCAGGCAGGTAAAGTCCTTCCTGGGAATTGTAGGGTACTACATGCGATTTGTGCCCCACTTTGCCACAATAGCAGCGCCGTTGACAGACCTGTTGAAGGGGCGAAAGTCTGGGAAGGTTAGCTGGAGTGAGAAGGCAGAGGAGGCTTTCTCTGCTCTGAAGTCGGACCTGTGTGGGTCCCCGGTTTTGGTGGCGCCCGACTTCAAGAGAGAATTTGTGGTACAGACCGATGCCTCTGAAGTGGGCCTCGGGGCTGTACTCTCTCAGGAAATCAATGGGGAGGAGCATCCCGTGGTTTTCCTGAGTCGCAAACTCACCCCAGCCGAGACCAGGTACAGTATAGTGGAGAGAGAGTGCCTGGCCATCAAGTGGGCACTAGAGTCTCTCCGCTATTATCTGCTAGGGAGAAAGTTCCGTCTGGTGACCGACCATTCCCCTCTAAAGTGGATGTGCCAGGCGAAAGACAGGAATGCTCGGGTCACCAGATGGTTCTTGTCTCTGCAGAATTTCAAGTTTTCGATAGAACACAGGGCAGGCCGCTTGCAGGGTAACGCAGATGCCCTGTCCCGCGTCCACTGCCTCACATGTGTTCACCCCCTCAGGGTTGAACAAAGGGGGGGGGAGTATGTGGTAAGGTGCAAGGTACCGTTGTCGATGGCAGGTACGTGCTGTGTGGAGTTCTCTGAGCTGGAAGCAAGAGCCCAAGCAAGGAGGAGTGCAGACGGCCTGGAAGCATGAGGTCGATCGCCTTGCGGCTGGACTGACAGCCAGGTGCGAACCTGCACCTAAAACCTCCCAGGTGACTGGAACCTGTTTTTGGACTGTTTTGTTTTGCCTCATGAGTTCGGATGTGTGTGATTTAACACCAAGAGACTGTTTATTGTTTATGTTGTGCAAGTGTGAATAAAACACTGATTATTGCACCTTCTGGACTCCCTGTTTTGCACCCGCACCGCTATCTACCAGAGCGACTCCCCACAATATATATTTCTCTTTTTGTACTGAAATACGCCATTAAACGCTTTTACCACATATAGCTGCAGAAGTGAACTGCGTGTATATATTTTTTTGTACCGAAATACAACGCTAAAAGCTTTTAGCGCAAATAACAGCAAAAGTGAACTGCGTATATATTTTTCTTTTTGTACCGAAATACGACACTAACCGCTTTCACCACGTATAGCTGCAGAAGTGAACTGCGTATATATTTTTCTTTTTCCACAGATATAAGCCACTAAAGGCTTTTCAACATAGCATTTGTACCCCAAGAACAAATTGCTGGAATGACAGAGCTATATAATGGCTTATTGAATCCCCAAATTATCTTTCCCTGCACTTATAAATCGCTTTTCTAGCACTGTCCCTAGCTCCTTCTGACATCTCTCCCTGCACTAAGATGCTGTGAAAATATTCCTCCCTATCCTTTACCTGCACTTATAAATCGTTTTTTCAGTTTTTTTTTTACAATTAGCTTTTTCCAATTGCTGTCTCTAGTGCCTTCTCACGTCTGTCCCTGCACTCAGAACTCTGGAAAATGGCAGAATCTAAAATGGCTGCCGTATTTATAGGGCTGTGACATCACAGGGCTGACTGGCTGCTGATTGGCTGCATGCATGCATGCATGTCAATCTTGGTGAACCTGCCTTCCTAGAGTTGCTTGCCCCATGTCCTCAGTCCTCACAAGTGTGGCCGCCATTTTAGGAAAAAATGCGATTAGTTACCACAAAGCGCGAGAAAATACGCATTCATTGCGAATCAAATTTTTCCTTAAATTCCACTTTGTCTGATTCGATTCACTCATCTCTAGTCTTTGCCATTGTCCTGTGAACTGAGCATGGGGAGAGACGTGGCAAGTGCTCATGCGCTAGGGACAGTGTTGCTGAAAACGTTTAATAGAAAAATATTGGAGAGGGAGAGTGTAGGGACACTGCAGGGAGAGTGCAGGGAGACCTATGCTGCATCAGTTTTATTCATTTATTCCTACATTTACTTTATTCCTACATCAGCTGTAAATGTAATTTAATACCGATAAGATAGAAGCCTTTATTATGCCACTATCAGCGTGCCAACCAATACCATGCAGTGTGCACCCAGTCTTAATGATGACCATCCTCATCTTTTGCTGACTTTACTTTTCCCAAATCATCCTTCAAAGTCTCCATGTCCTAGAAAAGTCAGCAAGATGCAGAGAGGAGGAGCTGGAATGTTGCTGATGACATATTCTCATCTATATTAGATGATGTTGAAAAGGAGATGGTAGAAGAAGGGCTCCCACCTGTAGAGCAGCAGAGCGCTGGGGTTGAAGAAGTGGGTATGTCAGAGCTGATTATTTTCTGTGTTTACTGCCAAATAACCTGCAGGAGATTGCTGACAAGCACAGCAATAATATGCATATTGTCCCTTCAACCTAACCAGCTAAACCTCATATCAGCCACAGCACCTGTTTAAAGGTGCTTCATGGCCCTTAACAATGAAAACCGACAATAAAGTGCGGTCTTTATTATTACATGGAAGGCAGCTGCAAGCTTATTGGCTGCATGGTTCTTCACTGCAGTATGGCTGCTCCGTGTGGCTGTCCTCTAAGGCAGAGTATCCTGGGTATACCCGATTTATTGTGATTCGTGCCAAATTAATTCAGAACAAATCTAATTTCTTGGCTAACTTCAGTGAAGTTGCTGAATAAATTTTTCAAAACATTCTATAAAACAGACACTGATAGGGACTTTGTAAACAGTAAACTTAACTTTGGCAACTAGTGCCAGGCAGCTGCCGCCAAACAAATTTAACTCATCAGGGTGCACTAAAAGAACTTTAAATTAAATTCTTGAAATTCGTTTAGTGTCAAATTCATCAAATTTTTCAACTAATTCGATTGGTGTTGTAAATTAATCAATTCTACACAAATCAAAATAGTTCCAATTGTCCTTAAAATTGGTATATGGCACTCTGAGGTGGACTCTATATCTTTTTATTATCTCTTTTTGGGTTACAAATTTTTGCTCCCCAATTCCTTTACAGTAAACTCTGGAATAAATTGACAACAATAGCAAATAATATCAGACACACAGTGTTATGGGGAAAAAAAACTGTGGCTTGTTGGTACCAAATATCCCCAAATTATACCTTAATGGGGGCAGACCCAGAAACATGTTAACATCATAAGAAACAGTGGCTTGTTCTGCACAAACATCTTTCCTGCCTCTATTTATAAATAAATACGTGGTAATTGTCAGAAAAAACTGTGGCTTGTTCTGAATGAGCCAGACAAAATTCTCCCTTTTAATTGGGAGCAGCAGCAGTGCAGTGTGGATGTGGAAAAAGTAGGTTGATAGTGGTTGCAATAGTTAAGGGCAGCAGTAGCAAGACAGCATGGAACAGACATCGCAGTAAATGTGTGTGTTGTTGTTTAGGGGTAGTAGTAGTGATGGCTTTGTAACAGTAATGATATTGGCAGTAGAGGTAATGGAAGTAGCAGTGGGGGGGGATTAGCAGCAGGGAGTAACAGCTGCAGTGGAGGCTCCTCTGAAGGACTTTTTCCTTGTGGATCCTCAACAGCTGTAGGGTGCCCAGCAAGATGTGTAAGCTGTTCTTTCACTGTCCCTTGTTGCATCAGAGTGAGCATCTGCTCTAAGATAAAGATCAGGGGGGTGACATCGTTGATGCTGCAGTTGTCTCAACTGAGAAATATGGTGGCCTCTGTAAAGGACCTAAATACACAAAGTGTCTCTAATGAGCCCCCACTGCCTGATCTTGAAATGACACATGCTCGCTTTTGAGGTGGTATGGTGCATGACAAAATCATCCACTGCTTTATATTGCTAATACAGATGCTCTTGCATATGTCAGGTGGAATTGCAGAAAGCTGGAAGTTTGCTAATCAAGTGGTCCAGTGGCAGACTGTTCTGTTGCTGCAAGTCAAGAGAGCCTTCCTTGCCAAATAAGAATGTCTAAAATGCCAGGACAGTCACTTGAACACAAACCTTCTTTAGAATACAGAAGAGGTGGCACAGCCCAGGTTCCACATTCAGGATGAGAGATCTCCCAGATCGGGTACTACTTCCCACTATAGGTGGTGCTCTGCCGTTAAGCCTTGTACACTTGTCCCATGAGAGAAAAACACATAAGTGGCACTCACCAAAAATGTTTTTTTTTATTCCAAAATTATTGCATTACAAGCATCAGCATATACATGGGGCGGACCAGCATAGCGCAGGCATGTAACCTCGTGGCGACGGCTGTTTCGCGCCTCAGCCTTCCTCAGGCCACTGATGTTCTGATGTGTATACGTCATCTTTATGCGCCGGCTCCCCCGTGCGGCTCATACAAATTTCATCACGGAGGAGTCGGCCCAATACATAAAAACACACATAAAAACATATAAACATATAAAATAAAACAAAACAAAACATGAAAAACAATCAGATAGGGACACAATATACAAAAATACTATTAAATCGCTTCTTTCATTAAGACCTAGAGGGCCCATAGCTCCGGATCGTATGATCCATCTAGCTTCCCTTCTTAGGAGCTCTCAATGTCTGTCTCCCCCTTGTGGTGGGTTACATACTAACTCGATTCCTACAGACCTTAAAACTCTACTGTCACAGTTATGTTCACATCTTACATGTCCTATTAAACGTGGACACCCACTCCCTGTATTAATGGAGTTCAAATGTTCCCTAAATCTCTCATTCAGGTGTCTAATGGTCTTACCTACATAAAACCTACCACATACACATGAGATAAGGTATACTACATATCTACTCTTACAAGTTATTATGTGTATTCACTCCACACCACCAAATATTAATAAATCCCATTGTGGGTTGTATTTGCAATAGGAATCATTTCCACATCGACGATTTCCCATGGGAATCCAATTCCTCAGCCATGTATCTGATTTTGTTTTCACGAAATGTCTCCTAACTAGAGATGAGCGAACACCTGGAAATTCGGGTTCGGAAGTTCGAGGCGAACTTCCCGAAAATGTTCAGATTCGGGATCCGAACTCGACCCGAACTTTATCCCGAACCCGAACCCCATAGAAGTCAATAGGGACCCGAACTTTTAGGCACTAAAAAGGCTGTAAAATAGTCCAGGAAAGGGCTAGAGGGCTGCAAAAGGCAGCAAAATGTAGGTAAATCCCCTGCAAACAAATGTGGATAGGGAAATGAATTAAAATAAAATAAAATAAATAAAAATTAACCAATATCAATTGGAGAGAGGTTCCACAGCAAGGAATCATGCGTCATATCACCCACCACTGGAGAAGGCCACTTTCAGTTATTTAGGCCCAGCACCCAGACCGAGGAGAGAGGTCCCACAGCAAGGAATCATGCGTCATATCACCCACCACTGGAGAAGGCAACTTTCAGTTATTTCGGCCCCAGCACCCAGACAGAGGAGAGGTTCATTCAACTTTGGGTTGCACCGCAAGATCATGGTAAAGTTAAAAAAATGAGGATTCAATAAAGAAGTGCCCCAGAGTACAAGAATACATGTTTGAGGGGGAGGCAGTTATAAATGTCTATTCTGCACAAGGGAGGCACCGGTCCTGTGGGATCCATGCCTGGTTAATTTTTATGAACGTCAGCTTGTCCACGTTGGCTGTGGACAGGCGGCTGCGTTTGTCAGTAATGACGCCCCCTGCCGTGCTGAATACACGTTCAGACAAAACGCTGGCCGTCGGGCAGGCCAGCACCTCCAAAGCATAAAATGCTAACTCTGGCCACGTGGACAATTTGGAGACCCAGAAGTTGAATGGGGCCGAACCATCAGTCAGTACGTGGAGGGGTGTGCAGACGTACTGTTCAACCATGTTAGTGAAATGCTGCCTCCTGCTAACACATTCCGTATCAGGTGGTGGTGCAGTTAGCTGTGGCGTGGAGACAAAACTTTTCCACATTTCTGCCATGCTAACCCTGCCCTCAGAGGAGCTGGCCGTGACACAGCTGTGTTGGCGACCTCTTGCTCCTCCTCTGCCTTCGCCTTGGGCTTCCACCTTCCCCTGTGACATTTGGGAATGCTCTCAGGAGCGCGTCTACCAGCGTGGCGCTTGTACTCACGCATCTTCCTATCACGCTCCAGTGCAGGAAGTAAGGTGGGCACATTGTCTTTGTACCGGGATCCAGCAGGGTGGCAAACCCAGTAGTCCGCACACGTTAAAATGTGGGCAACTCTGCTGTCGTTGCGCAGGCACTGCAGCATGTAGTCGCTCATGTGTGCCAGGCTCCCCAGAGGTAAGGACAAGCTGTCCTCTGTGGGCCTGAGCTGTTTCGGGTGCCAACCTGCTGTGAACCTGCTTCATCCTCATCCTCCTCCACCCCCTCCTCATCCTCCTCGTCCTCCAGTAGTGGGCCCTGGCTGGCCACATTTGTACCTGGCCTCTGCTGTTGCAAAAACTCCCTCTGAGCCACTTCTAACAGACTGGCCTGAAAGTGCTAAAATGACCCCTCATCCTCCTCCTCCTCCTGGGCCACCTCCTCTTCCATCATCGTTCCGCAGTGCGACTGATGCGTGCGTGCTGCATCTGAAACTCCACTATGGTCTGCTGCTGCTCGCACAGTCTCTCCAGCATGTGCAAGGTGGAGTTCCACCTGGTGGGCACGTCGCATATGAGGCGGTGAGCGGGAAGGCCGAAGTTCCGCTGTAGCGCAGACAGGCGAGCAGCGGCAGGATGTGAACGCCGGAAGCGCGCACAGACGGCCCACACTTTATGCAGCAGCTCTGACATGTCGGGGTAGTTGTGAATGAACTTCTGCACCACCAAATTCAGCACATGCGCCAGGCAAGGGATGTGCGTCAAACCGGCTAGTCCCAGAGCTGCGACGAGATTTCGCCTATTATCGCACACCACCAGGCCGGGCTTGAGGCCCACCGGCAGAAACCACTCATCGGTGTGTTGTTCAATACCCCGCCACAACCCCTGCGCGGTGTGGGGCCTGTCCCCCAAACATATAAATTTCAGAATGGCCTGCTGACGTTTACCCCGGGCTGTGCTGAAGTTGGTGGTGAAGGTGTGTGGCTGACTGGATGAGCTGGTGGAAGCAGAGGAGGAGGAAGCCGAGTAGGAGGAGGAGGCTACAGGAGGCAAAGAATGATGCCCTGCGATCCTTGGCGGCGGAAGGACGTGCGCCAAGGAACTCTCCACCTGGGGCCCAGCCGCCACTACATTTACCCAGTGTGCAGTTAGGGAGATATAGCGTCCCTGGCCGTGCTGTACTGGTCCACGTATCTCGTGGTTAGGTGGACCTTGCCACAGATGGCGCTGCGCAGTGCACACTCTGATTTTATCGGATAGCTGTAGGGTGCCCAGCAAGATGTGTAAGCTGTTCTTTCACTGTCCCTTGTTGCATCAGAGTGAGCATCTGCTCTAAGATAAAGATCAGGGGGTGACATCGTTGATGCTGCAGTTGTCTCAACTGAGAAATATGGTGGCCTCTGTAAAGGACCTAAATACACAAAGTGTCTCTAATGAGCCCCCACTGCCTGATCTTGAAATGACACATGCTCGCTTTGAGGTGGTATGGTGCATGACAAAATCATCCACTGCTTTATATTGCTAATACAGATGCTCTTGCATATGTCAGGTGGAATTGCAGAAAGCTGGAAGTTTGCTAATCAAGTGGTCCAGTGGCAGACTGTTCTGTTGCTGCAAGTCAAGAGAGCCTTCCTTGCCAAATAAGAATGTCTAAAATGCCAGGACAGTCACTTGAACACAAACCTTCTTTTAGAATACAGAAGAGGTGGCACAGCCCAGGTTCCACATTCAGGATGAGAGATCTCCCAGATCGGGTACTACTTCCCACTATAGGTGGTGCTCTGCCGTTAAGCCTTGTACACTTGTCCCATGAGAGAAAAACACATAAGTGGCACTCACCAAAAATGTTTTTTTTATTCCAAAAATTATTGCATTACAAGCATCAGCATATACATGGGGCGGACCAGCATAGCGCAGGCATGTAACTCCGTGGCGACGGCTGTTTCGCGCCTCAGCCTTCCTCAGGCCACTGATGTTCTGATGTGTATACGCCATCTTATGCGCCCGGCTCCCCGTGCGGCTCATACAAATTTCATCACGGAGGAGTCGGCCCAATACATAAAAACACACATAAAAACATATAAACATATAAAATAAAACAAAACAAAACATGAAAAACAATCAGATAGGGACACAATATACAAAAATACTATTAAATCGCTTCTTTCATTAAGACCTAGAGGGCCCATAGCTCCGGATCGTATGATCCATCTAGCTTCCCTTCTTAGGAGCTCTCAATGTCTGTCTCCCTTGTGGTGGGTTACATACTAACTCGATTCCTACAGACCTTAAAACTCTACTGTCACAGTTATGTTCACATCTTACATGTCCTATTAAACGTGGACACCCATTCCCTGTATTAATGGAGTTCAAATGTTCCCTAAATCTCTCATTCAGGTGTCTAATGGTCTTACCTACATAAAACCTACCACATACACATGAGATAAGGTATACTACATATCTACTCTACAAGTTATTATGTGTATTCACTCCACACCACCAAATATTAATAAATCCCATTGTGGGTTGTATTTGCAATAGGAATCATTTCACATCGATCGATTTCCCATGGGAATCCACCTCTCAGCCATGTATCTGATTTTGTTTTCACGAAATGTCTCCTAACTAGAGATGAGCTGAACACCTGGAAATTAGGTTCGGGAAGTTCGAGCTAACTTCCGAAAATGTTCAGATTCGGGATCCGAACTCGACTCGAACTTTATCCCAACCCGAACCCCATAGAAGTCAATAGGGACCCGAACTTTTAGGCACTAAAAAGGCTGTAAAATAGTCCAGGAAAGGGCTAGAGGGCTGCAAAAGGCAGCAAATGTAGGTAAATCCCTGCAAACAAATGTGGATAGGGAAATGAATTAAAATAAAATAAAATAAATAAAAATTAACCAATATCAATTGGAGAGAGGTTCCACAGCAAGGAATCATGCGTCATATCACCCACCACTGGAGAAGGCCACTTTCAGTTATTTAGGCCCAGCACCCAGACCGAGGAGAGAGGTCCCACAGCAAGGGAATCATGCGTCATATCACCCACCACTGGAGAAGGCCACTTTCAGTTATTTCGGCCCCAGCACCCAGACAGAGGAGAGGTTCATTCAACTTTGGGTTGCACCGCAAGATCATGGTAAAGTTAAAAAATGAGGATTCAATAAAGAAGTGCCCCAGAGTACAAGAATACATGGTTGAGGGGGAGGCAGTTATAAATGTCTATTCTGCACAAGGGAGGCACAGGTCCTGTGGGATCCATGCCTGGTTCATTTTTATGAACGCCAGCTTGTCCACGTTGGCTGTGGACAGGCGGCTGCGTTTGTCAGTAATGACGCCCCTGCCGTGCTGAATACATCGCTCAGACAAAACGCTGGCCGCCGGGCAGGCCAGCACCTCCAAGGCATAAAATGCTAACTCTGGCCACGTGGACAATTTGGAGACCCAGAAGTTGAATGGGGCCGAACCATCAGTCAGTACGTGGAGGGGTGTGCAGACGTACTGTTCAACCATGTTAGTGAAATGCTGCCTCCTGCTAACACATTCCGTATCAGGTGGTGGTGCAGTTAGCTGTGGCGTGAGACAAAACTTTTCCACATTTCTGCCATGCTAACCCTGCCCTCAGAGGAGCTGGTCGTGACACAGCTGTGTTGGCGACCTCTTGCTCCTCCTCTGCCTTCGCCTTGGGCTTCCACCTGTTCCCCTGTGACATTTGGGAATGCTCTCAGGAGCGCGTCTACCAGCGTGGCGCTTGTACTCGCGCATCTTCCTATCACGCTCCAGTGCAGGAAGTAAGGTGGGCACATTGTCTTTGTACCGGGGATCCAGCAGGGTGGCAACCCAGTAGTCCGCACACGTTAAAATGTGGGCAACTCTGCTGTCGCTGCGCAGGCACTGCAGCATGTAGTCGCTCATGTGTGCCAGGCTCCCCAGAGGTAAGGACAAGCTGTCCTCTGTGGGCCTGAGCTGTTTCGGGTGCCAACCTGCTGTGAACCTGCTTCATCCTCATCCTCCTCCACCCCCTCCTCATCCTCCTCGTCCTCCAGTAGTGGGCCCTGGCTGGCCACATTTGTACCTGGCCTCTGCTGTTGCAAAAACTCCCTCTGAGCCACTTCTAACAGACTGGCCTGAAAGTGCTAAAATGACCCCTCATCCTCCTCCTCCTCCTGGGCCACCTCCTCTTCCATCATCGTTCCGCAGTGCGACTGATGCGTGCGTGCTGCATCTGAAACTCCACTATGGTCTGCTGCTGCTCGCACAGTCTCTCCAGCATGTGCAAGGTGGAGTTCCACCTGGTGGGCACGTCGCATATGAGGCGGTGAGCGGGAAGGCCGAGTTCCGCTAGTAGCGCAGACAGGCGAGCAGCGGCAGGATGTGAACGCCGGAAGCGCCGCACAGACGGCCCGCACTTTATGCAGCAGCTCTGACATGTCGGGGTAGTTGTGAATGAACTTCTGCACCACCAAATTCAGCACATGCGCCAGGCAAGGGATGTGCGTCAAACCGGCTAGTCCCAGAGCTGCGACGAGATTTCGCCTATTATCGCACACCACCAGGCCGGGCTTGAGGCCCACCGGCAGAAACCACTCATCGGTCTGTTGTTCAATACCCCGCCACAACTCCTGCGCGGTGTGGGCCTGTCCCCCAAACATATAAATTTCAGAATGGCCTGCTGACGTTTACCCCGGGCTGTGCTGAAGTTGGTGGTGAAGGTGTGTGGCTGACTGGATGAGCTGGTGGAAGCAGAGGAGGAGGAAGCCGAGTAGGAGGAGGAGGCTACAGGAGGCAAAGAATGATGCCCTGCGATCCTTGGCGGCGGAAGGACGTGCGCCAAGGAACTCTCCACCTGGGGCCCAGCCGCCACTACATTTACCCAGTGTGCAGTTAGGGAGATATAGCGTCCCTGGCCGTGCTTACTGGTCCACGTATCTGTGGTTAGGTGGACCTTGCCACAGATGGCGTTGCGCAGTGCACACTTGATTTTATCGGATACTTGGTTGTGCAGGGAAGGCACGGCTGTCTTGGAGAAGTAGTGGCGGCTGGGAACAACATACTGTGGGACAGCCATGGACATCAGCTGTTTGAAGCTGTCTCAGTGTCCACCAGCCTGAATGACAGCATTTCAAAGGCCAGTAGTTTAGAAATGCTGGCATTCAGGCCCAGGGCTCGAGGGTGGCTAGGTGGGAATTTACGCTTCTCTCCAAGGTTTGTGAGATGGAGAGCTGAACGCTGCCGTGTGACATGGTGGAGATGCTTGGTGACGCAGGTGGTGTTGTCGGTGGCACATCCTCTGTTTGGTGGGCGGCAGGTGCCAACATTCCTCCCGAGGCGGAGGAAGAGGCCGAGGCAGCAGCAGAAGAGGGAGCAGGGGGAGCCAGAGTGAGTTCCTTGCTTTTAAGGTGTTTACTCCACTGCAGTTCATGCTTTGCATGTAGATGCCTGGTCATGCAGGTTGTGCTAAGGTTCAGAACGCTAATGCCTCGCTTCAGGCTCTGATGGCACAGCGTGCAAACCACTCGGGTCTTGTCGTCAGCACATTGTTTAAAGAAGTGCCATGCCAGGGAACTCCTTGAAGCTGCCTTTGGGGTGCTCGGTCCCTGGTGGCGGTGGCCAGTAGCAGGCGAACTCTCTTGGAGGCGGCTGTTCTGCTTTTGCCCCCTGCTCTCTCTTTTGCTACGCTGTTGGCTCGGTCTCACCACTGCCTCTTCCTCTGAACTATGAAAGTCAGTGGCACGACCTTCATTCCATGTGGGGTCTAGGACCTCATCGTCCCCTGCATCGTCTTCCACACAGTCTTCCTCCCTGACCTCCTGTTCGGTCTGCACACTGCAGAAAGACGCAGCAGTTGGCACCTGTGTTTCGTCATCATCAGAGACGTGCGGACTCCGATGAGGTGGTATTCCCATGTCCTCATCATCAGGAAACATCAGTGGTTGTGCATCAGTGCATTCTATGTCTTCCACCACTGGGGAAGGGCTAGGTGGATTCCCTTGGGAAACCCTGCCAGCAGAGTCTTCAAACAGCATAAGAGACTGCTGCATAACTTGAGGCTCTAGACAGTTTCCTGATATGCATGGGGGTGATGTGACAGACTGATGGGCTTGGTTTTCAGGTGCCACCTGTGCGCTTTCTGCAGAAGACTGGGTGGGAGATAATGTTGTGAACATGCTGGATCCACTGTCGGCCACCCAATTGACTAGCGCCTGTACCTGCTCAGGCCTTACCATCCTTAGAACGGCATTGGGCCCCACCAAATATCGCTGTAAATTCTGGCGGGTACTGGAACCTGAGGTAGTTGGTTCACTAGGACGTGTGGCTGTGGCAGAATGGCCACGTCCTCTCCCAGCACAAGAGGGTACACTAACACCACGACGACCGCGTCCGCGTCCCTTACTAGATGTTTTCCTCATTGTTACCGTTCACCAAGCACCACAATAAGAAAAAAAAATATTTGGCCCAATGTATTGATTTCAAATTCAGGCCTTTTTTACAGGCACCTAACACTATCTGCCTATTTATTTATGTAGCGTATTACACTAATCCAGGCACAGCAGTAACCACTGATTTAGGGGAATATCTCTTTTAGGGCTAGTATTTAGACCCTGGATGAAAGGTATCCTTTTATGACAGATTTACACTTGGCCTGCAACAGCTCGAACACCAGATTCAGGGTATTGCTATTTTGGCAATTGAATTTCACCCCAGAACAAAATATACCCTTTTACGGACAGATTATCACTTGGCCTGCAACAGCTGGGACACCAGATTCAGGGTATTGCTATTTTAGCAATTGAATTTCACCACACAACAAAATATATGTTTTTGCGGACACTATGAAACTTGGCCAGCCACAGCTGAAACCACTGATTTATGGTATTGCTATTTTGGCAATTGAATTTCACCCCAGAACAAAATATACCCTTTTACGGACAGATTAACACTTGGCCTGCAACAGCTGGGACACCAGATTCAGGGTATTGCTATTTTGGCAATTGAATTTCACCCCACAACAAAATATATGTTTTTGCGGACACTATGAAACTTGGCCAGCCACAGCTGAAACCACTGATTTATGGTATTGCTATTTTGGCAATTGAATTTCACCACAGAAAATAATCTATCCTTTGCCAGACAGCAGACAGTATTATTCTTGGCTAGCCAAAGCTGGAACACCAGATTTAGGGGATTGGTATTTGGGCAATTGTATTTAACCCCTTAATAAAATATAGAAATTGCTATCCTGTGTTTCTAGGGGTGACAATTAGCACAGCCAAGCCCCTGATGTAGGATATAGCAAAAAAAAACTAGTATTGATGGATTGATGGACTTGGTGGCAGCTTGTTCTGGTGCACCACAAGTCACAAAATGGCAGCCGATCACCCCAGAAAATAAGTGACAGAAAAACGCTCTGTGCAGCCTAAAAACCAGTGAGCAAGTAACTAGCAGAAGTTCAATCATTCACAGCTGTAGATCGATCACTTCATTAGATGCTGTTGCTGACTTTTCCCTGCCTAATCTCGCCCTCACAGAAGCTGCGTCCTCTCCCTACACTAATCAGAGCAGTGTGACGTGCGGCGCTACGTGACTCCAGCTTAAATAGAGGCTGGGTCACATGCTGCACTTGGCCAATCACAGCCATGCCATTAGTAGGCATGGCTGTGATGGGCTCTTAGGGCAAGAAGTAAAACGCTAGCTGATTGGCTGCTGTGCAGCCCTTCAGAAAGTGGGAAGTAATCGCTGAACAGCGAACCCGAACCCAAACTTTTTTGAAAACTATGAACTATGAACTATGCTCGAACTGTTCGCCCAACACTACTCCTAACCAGTTTATCTTTTAAAGTATGACCCTTCCTAAAAGCCAGCAATGGAATTGATCCTTTTATCTCTTTTTATCTCTTTTAAACTGTCATCTTTTTGTACTATGTCCCAATTCTCTCTTATTACTCTCCTAATTTGGTCTGCCATAGGACTGAATTTAAAAGAGAAGACAAACTGTTTCTGGTTATCTACTTTTTTCCTAGTTTTTAAATTGCCTGAACATGCTGTTTCCCTATGAATGGACACAGCCTTTTGCAATGCCTCTTCAAATAGATCCCTAGGGTAGCTTCTGGTTAATAAAATTTGTCAGATCTAGACTGTTCCCTAAAACTCTCACCTGTCTTATTTATCCTTCTCAATCTGACAAACTGTCCATATGGATCTGCTTTCTTCACGCTATCCTGATAATAGCATGAATAATGTAGCAACGAGTTGGTTTACGGTAACCCTTGGTAACCAGCTCACCTTCTCTCGCCAAAATAGCTACATCCAAAAATTCCACCTTAGAACCTCCAAAATTGTGGGTAAACCTCGACTTCAATTTATTTGCTGTGTTCAAATATTCTACAAACTCTTTAAACAGGGGTTCAGTGTCTGACCAAATTATGAAAACATCATCTACAAATACAGGACACATAAGGGTTGTCTACTGAAAATATATATTTATCTTCAAACCTAGCTAAATACAGATTTGCAAGGGTTCATGCAACTGGTGTACCCATTGCCGTCCCAAATTTTTGTCTGTACCACCTGTCCCCAAATTTCAAGGCATTCATTTTCAAAATCAATCCCAAGGCTTACCCTACAAAGTCAACAAACCTCTCGCTTTTATTGGTCCTGCTTAATATTTCAATAACTGCATTGATGCCTTCATCTTGTGGGATATGGGTGTACAAGCTCTCTACATCTAAAAAGATTCCAAGAGAAAGATTCCAGTGCCAGTAACAGGTCCCCAGTGTCGGTAAGACGGTACTTGACAGAGTAAGGGACGAAGTAGCCAGTCCATGTACCTAGACAAAGGTTCAGTCACTGAGCCAACCCCCGAGACTATAGGTCTCCCAGGGGGATGGGTCAGTGACTTGTGTATTTTTGGCTTAGTGACTGAATCTTTGTCTAGGTACATGGACAGGTACAAAAAGCAGAAATAAAAAAAAAAAATAATATGAGATAACATGTTTTTCTAAAAATTCCAAGGAGTGTTATATACCAATTTCTGGGGCAATTGAAGCCACTTTGATCCTGGATGAATCGATTCAGGTCCAAACCGAACTTTTTTAAAAATTGGTCGAATCAGAGCCGAACCGAATCTCAAAAGACAAACTTATTTCTAATTTAAATGTATAAATGACAAGTTTTTCTGAATCTTTTCTTACAAAATTATATATATCAATCTATTGATCTCCTCTTGCCCTAAAACATGCTGCTTGCATATTGCATTACATTTTGTGGAGACAGGTTCTCTTTAAGTATTACATAGTCTCCCTATAACACACAATGTACACGGTCACTGGTATTAAAAGAAATCTGTCAGCAGGAAATTCCCTTTTAGACCAGACACAGTGCCTTGTAGGGTTAGCTCAGCTGAATGTAATAATACTTTTCCATTAGTGATCAATTACTTCATTGTGGAGAAAAAGTACTTATAACCCATATGTAAATAAGCAGGTAAGTGCACTCAGGACAGGACCCCCTCTGTGCACCCTTGCTCCTTCTGTTTCCTCTGTCAATTATTCCCTCTCCTGGCCCTGTCATTCAAGAAGGAGAGGGAGTGGCCAGCATAGGGAGAAGGCAGGGCAAGGGTGCACAGAGTGGCTTGGGGCCACCCAGAGTGCACCTAACTGCTAATTTTTCTGCAGAATGAAGCAAAGGATCACTAAGTGATAGGTATTATATTCAAGTGAGCTAGTCCTACATGACATTTTGACAGATGCTCTTTAATGTAAAATGTTGATCCATGGATCTGTCCAATTGTCAAAAGGGTCAGGAAGGAATTTTTTTCCACCATATGGTCAATTGGGTCTCTGCCATTAAAAAAAGGGACTTTGTCTTCCTCTGTATCAATCTAGGTTTGTATGCACAAAAAGGTTGAACTTCAGCAATCTTTAATTTGTTAAAAGATTAAGTCTGTATGACTTTCTTGAAATATATAATATCAAAAATTATGGGTACTAGATTGCTAGAGATGGGTCATTGATCAATGGTTTTATTCTCATATTTGGAGATAAAATAGTGATTTTTGCTTTACATTTCTAATGAGGCAATTAACATGCAATTGGTCCTGTTCATAACTACAAGTGCTTTAAAGATAAAGATACAGTTCCCTTTTTGTGGCCATAAGGAAAAAGATCACATAATATCACAACTTGAGCATGGTAGTCTGAAAAAAGTCCTCAGTGTCAGCCTATCCTACGCTGCCAGATAGTTTATGTAGCACAGTATCCAAACGACTGCATTTGGTAAAAAGAAGTAACTGCTCCTTGGAGGTCAGATGGTAGCAATACTGTTCCTAACGTAGTGGACAGCCTTTATAGAAGGCTTGCTCCTTGGTATTCCTTCTTAATACCGCCAATAAACTGCTTCCTTAGGACACTGAAGAACAACAATGGAAGCTGTTAACCAAGTGTGAAAAGATACCGGCCAGCTAAGGTTAATCACGTCTGTCCATTAATAACCTCTCCAGCTCAGAATCTCAACTCTCCAGGCCTTGTATAGGCCAATCGGGTGGATAATTTCCTGTCTGAGATAGTCTTTATTACCAAGAATAAAAGCTGAGCTCATTGTGAAAAGAAAGCTCACAGTAGGGGTGGGGGGTATTATTTTTAAGCTGATGTAAACACCTGGGTTTCCCAGTGGACCATATTAAACGACCTCTATTATCTTTAAATATACCAATAATTTATACAACAGTACTAAATTAGCCTATTATCACTTTGTGCATAATCCATAATGATGTTAACAATATGATAGGAGAGCAACATCTTTCTTCTGGCTGCACAACACAATTATTTCCTAGCTAAGTAGACAATCCTTAGATAATGACAGGTACCTTCTCGCTTTCATTACTGAGAGATGTTTATTCCTTTATCCCACCTGTTGCTAGAAGGTGCTAGATGGAGATACTATAACATTGCAGAATGTAATTAATGTGATTTTAGAGAAAACAAAGCAATTGACGGCATTGTATAGTTCTAAGGAGCGTGTACATAAGTGCATAAGTGTGATAATTTATGGATAACCCAACAAAAACAAACTGCACTTAAAACTTTGTACACATCTATGTTGATGGCTTCTATTTATAAAGAAACCCACAATGTTCTACCACATCCATGGCATGATGTACACCAGGGCATCCAGTGGACTCCTCTAACTTAAAATGAGGGCTGTTTAGTTCTGACTGATCCTGTGACAGCGGATCCTAATAGAGGATCCAGGCAGGGCCGGTTTTAGACAATATGTGCCCAATGGCAAAGTTTTAAGTAGGTCCCCAAGTGAAAAATTGTTACACACATTTAGTCAGTTTGAATGATGGTATACACGACTATTGCTAACGTCTTCAAAAATCAGGAGCAAAAGCCTTAATAAATAAATAAAATAAAAATAAGTGGGTATCAAAACGGGCTTAGTTGCCTATAGCAATCAGCTTTTACCTTTTATTTCTCAGAACACCTTTGAAAAATAAAAAGTGGATTGGTTGCTATCGGCAACTTAGACAGTTAAGTCATCCTTTTCATTGCCTATCCTCTACTCTGGCTCCCCAGAGGGTAGATGCATGTAGGCTCTTTTTATCCCACTACATAGATATATCATTCCATGGGCTTATCACTATATATTTTTGCAGACACCTGTGAATTATTCAGTGAGTTTCAGCTGTACTATCTTCTTCAATGACTTAAATGTTATTTCTTTGTTAGTAATTATAATAGATTTTTTTTAAGGTTAAATTATGCAATACTTATTACACCTTGTTTTCATCTGAATTGAGCTTTCCATTCTTCTGATCCATCAGAAGAGAAAAAAAAAAGAAGCAAAAAACAAAAAAAACTAACTGGTGGGCTTTTTCTCCCATTCAAAATTACTTGAAACCCAACAAAACTGACAGAAACTGTCACAAACTCAGAATAACTGATGCTCAAAATAACCCAGTTGAACAAGTAGAGTTAAATCAGATATTTTTTGTTTCCGTTCTTCTAATCAGTCAGAAGACTCAATGCAAACAGGGCTAGAGATGAGTGAACTTCTTGAAATTCATTTCTTATCCAATTTGATAAGTCTCAAAAATTAAATTTGTGACAGAATAATTTTTACACAAATCAAAAGTGTCACAAAACCACCTGAATAGACGTATAAAACAAATCAAAAGTGCTCTAAATGGCTTAAAATTTGTATATGACACTGTGAGGTCTCCTAGAACTTTTTATATCTTGTTGAATTTTAGCTCTTTTTCTCCTTCTCCTCCCTCCTTAAGCTCTTTAGTGTAATGACAGCAATGATATCATATAATGTCAGAGTGACAATGACCTATGGGTATATGTATTGTTGATGGTATTAACAAACAGCGTGTATATAAACACCCTGCGCCATTGCATTTGTTATGCTTTTAAATTTTAGAAACCTTAAAAAAATTGCTCCCTATTTAGGGCAGATGGTGTTTAAACACAATCTGTGGAAGAAAACCGTGGCTTGTTGGGATTAAGCATCCAGAAATTATGCCTTAATGGGGACAGAGCCCTGCCACTTTTATATACATACATTAATGTCATAAACAGTGGCGTGTTCTGCAAATGTTCAAAAATTTTGCGTTAACAGGGGAAGAATGCCTTAATTTATACACACCGAAGTGTTAATTGCCAGTAGAAACAGTGGCTTGTTCTGAAGTTGAACAAGCATGGAAAAAATTCTGCAATTTATTTAGGTGCACCAGCAGTACAGTGGGGATGTGGAAAGGGTGAGGTGTGTAGGGATAATAACGGACAGTTATAGTAGCACCATAAGCAGCAGCATGGAACAGACAAGGAAGTAGCTGTGTGCGCGGGTAGTGGCAGTAGGGGTAATGGAAGTGGCAGTCGTGGGATTAGCAGCAGGGAGCAGCAGCTGTGGCAGTGGCGGCAGCCATTCTGCATGCAACATGATGGTAGGCAGGCAGACTGTGGCAGTGGCGCGATGGGACCAGAAATAAATAGCCACTGTCCGCAATGGCAGAGCTATTTATCAGCCTCAGCTGGAGGTGTGTGGAAATCCCCATTCATCCTCATGCATCATTCACTTTGACAAAAGTGATATTTTGTACACTAGTGGAGGGCAACTTTGTCTGTTTGGGTGTCACAGCGCCACCTGCCATGCTTCAGAGTCACTCTCTGAGATGACTCTGAAGCTTGGACAAGACATTACAGAGAGAGTATACTATAAGAAAAAAAGGGATTTCAGCTCACCCACTGTCCTCCTTCACCGAGCATGCATCCTGGACCACAAATCAATCAAAACAGTAGAAAAAATCCAGCAGCAGGCTCAGGATAAAATCCAATTTTTTTATTTCTTCATTATAAAATTCGTAGGCTGATCAGACAGGCCTGTCTGGTCAGCCTATGAATTTTATAATGAAGAAATAAAGAAATTGGATTTTATCCTGAGCCTGCTGTTGGATTTTTTCTACTATTTTGAGAGAGAGTATACTAGGCCAGTTCTGGCCATTGTTCCAATCTGCCTGCCCAGAAGTCCATGGGGTCAGGGAACACAAAGAAAGGCTGAAGTCAAAGAAGGATTGAACCTGGGTATTCAGGCGGTACGTCCCTGTTTTTGATTAGTATCTTCCTGGCGTGCACATGGAAAAACTGCTGTATCATGTTGATGATACTGAACTGGTTGTTGCTGTGACTTCTGCTGCTTGTGATGACAGAGATGGTGGGAGGTGGGTGACTCGGCAGGGGATGGAGAGGGGCCTCCTGGTCAGACATGTGGGCAGCAGGCTTCTACTCACCAAAAGCTGTGTACAGAGTATTGCCACGTCCCACTCAAGACACGTGGGAACTGTAAAATTACTGTAAACTGTATTTCTGTGTTGCATGTCATTTTTCCTTTATACACCTGTCGAATCTCTGTTCATAGGCTGGTCCAGTGTAATTTATACATCCCACCACTAGATGGGGATAGCACTTAGTCCATATAATTACCTTAGTCAGGCCTAGTGTGGGGTTCTTTCAGTCAGTCCTGAGAGAGTGAAGAGTTCAGGTCATCCCTAGAGATGCAGGGAGACTGAAGTCTCAGGAAGATATAGCACCAAGGTATGAGGAGCAGGAGAGCGTTTTCCTTTTGTCCTCCTGTCAGTCCTAGTCTGCAGCCAGAGGAGAGCGTTTTCCTCCCTGGAAGAGAACCAAGCAGAGTAAGTGAATCATCAGTGATAAGAGCCACTACCTAAGGCTTATGGGCACCTTTGCGCATGGTGGAGGACATGCGGCCTCACCATAAAGTATAGAAGACAGATTAGCTACCTGTCCCAAGAGCTTGGAAGAAACAGGAAAATATAGGACTTAGCATACCTGAAAAGAGTGCTATTTCACCACAGCCTGAGTCAGGATCTAGCAAATCCTATTAATAGTGGATCAACAGGATTTCCTCAACCTAATCAAAGACTGTATTCTGTCTGGATGTTTATGCTGCAACCAAAACCAGCTACAGTAAAAGTTGTGAGTTGTATACTACCACTGTCTACCTCATTCTTCAATATTGCTACTACAATTGGTTGTACCACCATTAACGGTACTGGCGTCAAGACAAATACCATTAAAGGACCCAGCCGCCACAAGCACCCTAAGCACCACTGTCATCAAGGGTACCTCAACCACCATCTTAGCTGGTGCTTCCCTATCACAGAGCGTGCCCCGGAGGATTTCGTGCTGTCTTCCCCTTCATGCGCTGCCGCCCAGGGAGGCTTTCTGCTAATCGTGAGTAAATCCTATGAACTGTCATTTACCATCGGCCCACTGCATGCCGCAGTATATCCCGGCAAAAAACCCTACCTCCCACCAACCAGCCTCCTTTTCAGCAACAGAAAACATTTCCCTATTTTTCTTTGATATCAGGGATCTAAAAGCATGGCTAATAGTAATCATCAGATTGCTTGATGCTAACAATATACCTGTCAGTATGCAAGCAAGCATACAGCTTGCTATGCTTGCAAGTGTGCCTGAGAACCCAGTCCACTCTAGCTCCGCCCCCACTGTGATGATTGGTCATCATAGCTGGTGTCATTGTCATCATCAGCATCCTCTTCCTCCATTGATAGCTTATCACCCTTTTCCTCCACTTTCCACTACATGAAACTTTGTCTGTGTGCATCCGCCAGCAAGATTCAGAAGCTGTTCTTCTTCTGCTATCCCTTGTTGCATTAGAGTGAGCATCTGCTCTAAGATAAATATCAGGGAGATGACATTGTTGATGCTGCAGTTGTCCCTGTCTTTACAAGGCCCGAGTACACGTAACATGTCTCTGATGAGCTGCCACTGCCTGCCCTCAAAGTAACAAATGCTCCCTGCTGAGGTAGTCTGGTGTGTTATGAAATCATTCACTGCTCTATGCTGCTTATACAGATGCTCCAGCATATGCAAGGTGGAATTCATCTTTCTCCCGTAACCCCAAACAACTGTTTAATACCTTTAACTCTCTACTCCATTTCCCTGTGCCCCCTCCCACACCCGTCTTCTCAGCTGAAGACTTTGCCTCATATTTCAGAGATAAAGTTTATAAAATCTGTAAAAGCTTTAAACATCCCCCACTACACCCCTACACAGCCACCCAAAGCTCTTCCCACATAACCCAGTTTACCACCATCACAGAAGAAAAGCTTTCCAACTTAGTCTCCAAGTCACACCTCACCACTTGTGCCCTTGACCCAATCCCATCCCACCTCATCCCTAACCTCACCACTATAGTTATCCCTTCCCTAACCCACCTCTTCAACCTATCGCTAAGCACTGGCATGTTCCCTTCCTCTTTTAAACATGCAACCGTCACACCCATACTCCAGAAACCTTCCCTGGACCCATCCTCTATATCCAGCTATCGTCCAATTTCACTGCTCCCATTTGCATCCAAACTCCTAGAACAACATGTCCATCTCGAATTGTCCTCTCGCCTCTCATCCCACTCACTTTTTGATCAGATGCAATCCGGCTTCAGACCAAATCACTGCACTGAGACTGCTCTAACCAAAGTCGCCAACGATCTGCTAGCTGCCAAAGCTAAACGTGACTACTTTGTGCTCCTCCTTCTTGACCTTTCCTCTGCCTTCAACACTGTTGACCTCTCTCCTCCTACAAATCCTCTCTTCCCTTAGTGTCAAAGACCTAGCCCTCTCCAGGAGCTCCTCATAACTCACCAACAGAACTTTCAGCGTTTCCCATTCATACACTACTTCCTCATCACGCCCCCTTTCTCTTGGTGTCTTTCAAGGCTCTGTCCTGGGTCCCCTGCTTTTCTCCACTTATACATGCCGTGGGACTCAACATGGAGGAAACTGAATTCATTGTCTTTCCCCCATGTCACTCAACCCACCTGCCTGACCTGTCCATCACAGTTAATCGCACAACTCTTTCTCCAGTCTCGCAGGCCCACTGCCTGGGGGTAACATTGGATTCTGCCCTGTCCTTTAAGACACACATAAAAACCATCACCTCCTCCTGCCGTTTCCAACTTAAGAACATCTCTCGTATTTGCACCTTCTTAACCCCTGAGTCAACTAAAATACTAGTGCATCCTCCTGTGTGACCTCCAATCAAGCACTCTCACTCCCCTTCAATCTATTCTCAACTCAAGCTGTACAGCAATGCAGTTTTTGTAGTAAAGCACGTACACTAACACAGACATAGTAATACAGTTTTTGCAGTAAAATGCTTCTGCATTTTTTAGAAAAAAAAAGAGGTGATTGATCAGTGTTTGCAGAAGAATGTATGCCATTGGGGTGCTGGCAATAAAGCCTATGAACTGGCTGTTCATATACAGAAATTGAGTTTGCTGCAGTATTTTTTAATGCTGAATTTGCCAGCAAGTTGTGTGAACTATGAAACAACACACAACTCCGAATGACCAGTTCTTCACCCTCTATGCTATGCTTTTCGTGATAAAAACCCTAAAATCTACTTAATTATTTTCCCTATAGTTTCCCTAGTACAGCTAGATTACTGGCTGTAATAGCTTTTTGTCAGACACAGCCAAAACACATGCTTTCAGGTCGCGAGTTGAACTGAAAATAGGGTTCTATGCTTTATCAAATACTATAATAGGACAGTGCCACCTGATCAGGTTTCTTGAGACGGTTTTAGAAGCCAAAACCAAGATTAAATAAAAATAAAAAGAGGAGAAGAAATTTACACTACTCACAAAAAGGTAGGGATATTTGGCTTTTGGGTGAAATTTATGGAAAACCTGAAAAATTCACTCTACAGTGATACATCATGAAAGTAGAGCATTTAAGTAGAGGTTTGCAATGGTGATTTCCTCATCTCAAACAATTTATTAAAACAAAAGCCAACAACAGTGGTGGGTGTACCCCCACAAAAAATGTGAATGTCTCAATAACTTGTCAAGTGGTCATGAGCATAAATTACAACTTGACAATGATGTCTTATGTTGTTCACAAGGCGACTTATTGTCTACTGAGGCATGGCATCCCAGTCTTCTTGAAGGGTGGCCCTCAGGTCATTGAGGTTCTGGGGTACGGTTACGAGCCTCTACACGGTGACTTAACTGATTCCATAGGTTTTTAGTGGGATTCAGGTCCGGAGAAAGTGCAGATTACTCCATTTGATCCCATGGTAGTTGCATATCAACGTGTACAGGAACTCCACATTGCAGGTGACCAAGTACATGTTATCCTTCAGATGGATGCCACTGAAACGTCTCAATATATCAGATGTATCCCCTGTGAAGGATGGCAGGGTCTCCACACAAAGTTTTGTCCAAACTTTTATGCACCTTAGGCAATAGATAAACCGTAGGTGTCACTGGATGGTCGACCACTAAGCCCTCCATTAATTCGGGACTGAGAATGTGTTTTTGATCCCCTATTGATCTCCTGCGAGTTTGTGAGCGTTCGCTTGTTTGAGTTCAAGTGTGTGTTTGTATTAAGTGTGTGACTTTAGATTACGTGAGGGAGTATCTGTGACAGCTAAATTATTTGTGTGCATTGCTTTTGCTGCCAGGTTTATTGCAAAGCACCTGAGAGTATACTGTGATTACATTTTTTTTCTCTTCCTTCTCCAGGGTGTTGCACAGGGGAGTAATTAGGGTGTGGCTATCTAATTAAGAGAAGTTAAATAACTGGCCTTGAGGGCAGCTCAGTCCTTTGAATCCAGAGGGAAAAAAAGCAGACTGTTTTGAAAGCTTCATTTATACAAGTAGGCAAATAACGTGAGTTTGTGAGCGTTCGCATGTTTGATTTCAAGTGTGGGTTTGTATTAAGTGTGTGACTTTAGATTACGTGACTTGAAATTCAGGGACTTTAGGAGGGGACTACAGTAAGTTTCATTCTTATCACTGCACTATATTGTAGTTTTCCCTTTTCTTGAGTAATCCACATTTAGTATGTGTTCCATTATTGACAACGCAGTCTAGTGCACATCTTGTCTAATGTATGCAGTCCTGGAACAGCCGTTTGATGGTGCATATCTTTGTTCAAAATGTGAGAAAGTTGCCCGTTTGGAATCGCACATCGAGTATCTAACCGGGGGAGTTTCAACACGGAGAGGCATTAACAATTTGGAAAAGAGTTTGCTGCTCACTGAGCAAGCACTCTATGGGATAGATGTGGGAGAGGGTAGTAGCGATGAGGCTGAGGAAAGGGAGGTAGCTAGCGGGATAACAGTTAGAAAGCGGGTAGAGGGAAGAGTGCCAGGGAGGCTAGCCCTGATCTGACACAACCCAACAAGTTTGCAAGGTTGGCAGAAGAGGGGGATGACAGTTCAGAGAGAGCACTGCTGCAGCCAGACACTTCCTCTGCCAGTCAGGAGAATGTCGGATCCAGTAAGCAGGGGACCAGGAGAGCAGGGAAGGCCAGACAGGTGCTGGTAGTGGCAGACTCAATTACTCGGGGTACAGATAGGGCAATCTGTCACAAAGACCGGGATCATCGAACGGTGTGTTGTCTTCCTGGAGCTCGAGTTCGACACACCGCGGATCGGGTTGACTGATTACTGGGAGAATATATCTACAAGAATTGAGCAAGACAATCTCAGTCACAACCAACGACGAGCTTTGGGGGAGCTAGCTGGTTTAGAAGGGATCATTATAAAAGCCTCTGATAAAGGGGGAAATGTGGTATTGTGGCCAGTGTCAATGTATGAAAGGGAAGCCTTTAGACAGCTAAGGAATGAAGACTGTTATCAGAGATTGACATACAATCCACTAAAAGCCTTTTAATCACTTCTTAGGAAATTTTGGACAGGACAGCAAAGACTGGCATCATCACATGGAAAGAAATAGAATATCTAATTGAGAAAAATCCGAAAATACCTACGTTCTATTTATTGCCTAAAATCCGTAAGAATGAGAAAAATTCACCGGGTCGCCCAATCGTTTTGGGCATTGATGGTATGTGCGTGCCCATCTATAAATTGATCAATTATGTTTGGAGTTCCCTGGTAAGTAATCTTCCATCATATTTAAAGGATACTGGGAACGTACTAAGGAAATTGGATGGTATTCATTTGGAAACAGATATGGTGCTCGTCACGTAGAGTCACTTTACACCTCCATCAGACATCGTCATGGCCTGGAGGCTGTTCGCTTCTTCATATCCACATCCAAATGGAAAGGTGAGTTTGGGGACCTAATTGTTGAGTTACTGGACTTTGCGTTGCATCATAATTTTGCAATTGATCCCCAAACGGGATCAATTACTATATAGCTCTAGGAAACAAAGGGTAGATAAGGACAGGGATTTGGTACGTTTTATTGCTACCTACTCCTGCAGACACCAAGATGTCAGACAAGCTCTGGCTAAATACTGGAATGTGCTATATATGGACCCCTTACTTCAAAAATTTTTATTCAACACACCAAGAATTACCTTTAAAAGGAACAGGAACCTAAAGGATATACTCACTAAAAGTCACCATGCTTGGTTGAAACCTGAGAGGGTTTTTGGTTCTAGAGGTCCAAGATGGGGTTGCCGCCCATGTGGAGGCTGTGTGGTGTGTTCTAATGTTGTTAGGACAGACACATTCTCTGACTCCTGTGGAAGAAAACAATATAAGATCACACACTCCATCACGTGCCAGACTTTGGGTATTATCTAACTGGCGAATTGTCCGTGTGGCCTTCTTTATGTAGGCCTAACCTCAAGGGAAATGAGAAGGCGTATAAGAGAACACGTCTTGGGCATCCAGGTAGCCAAGGAAGTAGTGGAAACCTCTACCCTCAAAACGAACCTGAGGCACTTCAAGGAACATCATAACTGTGATGGAAGCCTTTTGCAGGTAAGGGGGATTGATCGGGTCCTGTTTGACCAGAGAGGAGGAAACTGGAAACGCCTCATGGCCCAGCGGGAGGCTAAATGGATATTTACACTTAATACAGTTTCCCTACGGGGTTTAAATAAGGGATTGTGCTATGCTCCGTTTCTGTGAGTGATTTCTGTTCAGGGCTATGACACCAAGGGCATTATGGGATGTTTATCCTCCTATTTGCTGCTTTTAATTTATTTTAACAGTTGTATATGTTGGTCATAATAATTTTTCTTCTTTTGTTCTTTATTAGTGGACAATGACGCATGAATGATGATGGGCAGAGCTATAAGGACAGCGGCGATTCGAAGAATGGGGTCCAGCCATACTTTACTGAGGGACATAGGGCACTATGGAGTATACACTATGACATACTGCATTGAATTGCAGATGGGGCATTTTTATAAATTCATTGACACATATCACGTTTATGTAATTTAGTTATTATGCGGTGATTTAGTTTATACTTATTTTCATAACACAAGGACACACATAAAGCTGTATTATCAGTGGCATATAAATGAATTATTATGTAGTTTTGTACTATTTATTATATATTAATCATGGGTATTTGAATTGTAAGTATCATGGTTTGACCACAGGACACTTGCATGGCACTGGAGCACTTTTAAGTGGGTGGCACTGTATATGGTCAATGTCACATATTGTTGGTGTGGTTTACTTGTCTTGTCATATTGGCATCATATTTGGAATTTTATATTTGGATTTGATACATATTCACTACGCAACTGCTGGACTGGACCCTGCTCGGGATATGTACCTTCGCAATTACACAATGGTAACACTGCCTTGATCTGATCCGGTTCCGGATGTGTCGCGGTGCGTTCCACAGTGGAGCGCATGCGCATCACTTCCGGTGGGTGGCGTGTGCGCTCCAGTGTGGAGCGTATGGACTTCACTTCCGGTCTTGATCTAGCGCCATGTGTGAAATGTTTGAACAGGTGTGTATGATTCACTGACTGATTTTTTTGACTGAATTTATGGGGTATATAAGACTGAGAGGGGTGAGCATTGATACATACTATCCCTTGAGAAAGCCAGTGCGGGCGAAACGCGCGTCGGGACACGGGAGGCGCAAGCGGTAACAGATATATCATATATTGCATTTGGGGCCTGTTGTTTATGTTGAACCTTGTATAGGGCACATGCATTCAAGTTACCTTATACTAACCACTATTGTGTTTTGATAATGTTTTTAGAACATAGTATGTAGTGCCCTATAATTTTGATTACAAGCATTGATAGGGTTGCTGGGGTTATATATGCCTCAGTGACCATATATCAACAATTATTATTGAGCTTTATGATACTTATGTTATGCTGCATGTAATGCCCCACTAATGCTATTACACATTAGATAATCCTGGTATTGTATAAGCTGCGGTCACATTTTCTCCCGTGAGGGTTGAGATCTCTGTGTTTTTTGTACCACCAACCATATTTATGTGTATTTATATGATGGATCTGATTATTTTAATCATGATAATAAAGATATTGATTAAATAAAACCCGGAGGTGCTTGTGTAGATTACTGGGAGGGCTGGAGAAGATCCAGCTGTCATGGTCCATATCGGAACCAATGACAAAGTTAGGTAGGTGGGGCGTCCTTAAAAATGATTTTAGGGCAAGGACCTCAAAGGTAGTATTTTCCGAAATACTACCTCTACCTCGAGCCACACAAAAAAGGCAGCGGGAGATTAGGGAGATTAACAAGTGGCTCAAGAACTGGTGTAGGAAGGAGGGGTTTGGGTTCCCGGAGAACTGGGTCAACTTCTCTGTCGGCTACAGGATCTATTGCACCTGCAACTAGGGACTGGGGGAGGGAAATTACATTATAGGATGGGAAGATAGTGCAGATAGAGACCAGGGGCAAGATAGTGGGACTGGGGCAGGAATGGAAGGAGGGACTAGAACAGTTCAGAAGGAACGGTGTAGGGGAAAAAATATACATAAATCTCTTAAATGTATGTATACTAATGCCAAAAGCCTGACTAATAAAACTGGGGAACTAAAATTAGTGATGTGTGAGGAGCACTATGACATAGTGGGAATAACTGAGACATGGCTAGATGATAGCTATGACTGGGCAGTTAATGTACAGGGTTACAGTCTGTTTAAAAAGGATCGCCAAAACTGGAGAGGGGGAGGGGTCTGCCTTTATGTAAAGTCCCTTCTAAAGCCCACAGTCCGAGAAGATACAGGTGAGGGACATGAACGACATGTGGAGTCACTGTGGGTAGAAATACATGGAGGCAAAAACAATAATAAATTACTAATAGGAGTTTATTATAAACCACCTAATATACCCACAGAAACTCTACTACTAAATGAGATAGACGAGGCGCAAATCATAATGAGGTCGTTATTATGGGGGATTTCATAGACTGGGAAACTGAAACCTGTACATCTCATAAAGGAAACAGGTTCTTAGCAATAACCAAATTACCTTTCCCAACTGGCTCAGGACCCGACTAGAGGGACGGCCATACTGGACTTAGTATTAACCAATAGACCTGACAGAACAACAGATGTGCAGGTTGGGGGACTCCTGGGAAATAGTGACCATAAAGTAATAACCTTCCAATTATCATTCAAAAGAGTGTTTCTTCAAGGAGGAACAAAAATACCAAACTTCAAAAAAGCAAAATTTAGCCAACTAAGAGAGGCCATAGGCCTAACTAACTGTGTCAAAATACAGCCACAAAATGGGATATTTTTAAAAGCATCTTAAAATCTACTTGTGAGAGGTACATACCTTTTATAGGAATAAAAGGTTAAGGAACAAGAAAAAACCAATGTGGATAAATAGAACTGTAAAGAAAGCAATAAATGACAAAAAGAAAGCATTTAAATCACTAAAACAGGAGGGTAGCGAGGAAGCACTTAAAAACTATCAGGAAAAAAATAGAATATGTAAAAAACAAACAAAAGCGGCCAAACTAGAGACCGAGAGATTAATTGCCAAAGAGAGCAAAACTAATCCTAAAATGTTCTTTAATTATATAATAATATAATAAATCTGAAGGTGTCGGCCCTTTACAGAGTGATGAGGGGGGGGGGGGGTTGCAGAGGAGAAAGCAAAGCTATTTAATATTTTTTTCTCCACTGTATTCACTGAAGAAAATAAACTGTCAGATGAAATGCAGAATGTAAAAGTAAATTCCCCATTAAAAGTGCCCTGTCTCACCCAGGAAGAAGTACAGCGGCATCTTACAAATATTAAAATAGACAAATCGCCAGGACCGGATGGCATACACCCCCGTATCCTAAGAGAATTAAGTAATGTCATAGCCAGACCCTTATTTCTGATATTTAAGGACTCTATACTTACAGGGAGTGTTCCACAGGATTGGCGCATAGCAAATGTTGTGCCAATATTCAAAAAGGGTCCAAAAACCGAGCCCGGAAAACAAAAGGTCGGTAAGTTTAACATCCATCATGGGTAAACTGTTTGAAGGTTTTCTAAAAGATGCTATCTTAGAGCACCTCAATGAAAATAAGCAAATAACGCCATATTAGCATGGCTTCATGAGGGATCGGTCATGTAAAACTAATCAGTTTCTATGAGGAGGTAAGTTCTAGACTTCACAGCGGCGAATCAATGGATGTCGTATATCTGGACTTCTCCAAAGTATTTGACACTGTACCGCATAAAAGGTTAGTATATAAAATGAGAATGCTCGGACTGGGATAAAATGTCTGTATGTGGGTAAGTAACTGGCTCAGTAATAGAAAACAGAGGGTGGTTGTTATTGGTACACACTCAGATTGAGTCACTGTCACTAATGGGGTACCTCAGGGGTCAGTACTGGGCCCTATTCTCTTCAATTTTAATTAATGATCTTGTAAAAGGCTTGGACAGTAAAATATAATTTTTTGCAGATGACACTAAACTGTGTAAAGTAATTAACACTAAAGAGGACAGTATTCTGCTACAGATGAATCTGGATAGATTGGAGGCTTGGGCAGAGAAGTGGCAGATAAGTGGCAAACTAAGCTGTAAAAACCTGTCACGACTATGACTGATCCAGACAGGTCTGGGAGGAGAAGGTCGCAGCGACTTGCTACTCGCGATAGCTGGTGAGTTTGCTCCGTGGTTCAGGTTATGTCATCCAGGTTTTGCCTTGTGAACCTTTTTGTCCTGACTGGGAGTTTGTAGGCATCCTTCTCAGGTGAGTCCTGTCTGCCACTCCCAGCTACTATATTAGTTTCAGTTTCACTTGCAGTCATTGCCAGATATAGTCCTTACTTCCAGTGCTATTCTGACCTTTGAAGGAGATCGTTTGGCGGTATTGCTGTGGAGCTCTGGTCTGGCGTGGACTGTCGTTGTTGGGATCATCTTCTCTGCTCGTGACTGGAAAAGTCTATCTCTGCTGGAGATTGTTTGTTTGTTGCTGTCTTCCCCTGTTGTTCTCCTAGACATGAGTGATGGTGACTAGTGCTCCCATCTGCCTTTCCCCAGTCTAGTCTTCTTAGGGTGACTCAGGTTTTAGGCATCCTGCTGCCGCACGGGTTCACACCCCGTCTAGGGTATCAGGGCAGACAGGTGCCAGCTTAGGGTTTTGTCAGGGGTGGCCATTCTATTTCCCATCCGTAGATAAGGGTCCCCCTTTCCCTCCGTCTGGAGCGACACGACTGCTGCTGGGATAGCGGTCGTGACAAAACCAGTGTCAGGCAGCTGCTACCAAGGCCAATAAGATTATGGGTTGCATCAAAAGGGGCATAGATGCCCGTGATGAGAACATAGTCCTACCTCTTTACAAATCACTAGTCAGACCACACATGGAGTACTGTATACAGTTCTGGGCTCATGTGAACAAGGCAGACATAGCAGAGCTGGAGAGGGTTCAGAGGAGGGCAACTAAAGTAATAACTGGAATGAGGGATCTACAATACCCTGAAAGATTATCAAAATTAGGGTTATTCACTTTAGAAAAAAGACGACTAAGGGTAGATCTAATGTATAAATATATCAGGGGTCAGTACAGAGATCTCTCCCCAGGACTGTGACTGTTATGAGTGGACATCCTCTGCGTCTGGAGGAAAGAAGGTTTGTACACAAACATAGAAGAGGATTCTTTACGGTAAGAGCAGTGAGACTATGAAACTCTCTGCCTGAGGAGGTGGTGATGGTGAGTACAATAAAGGAATTCAAGAGGGGACTGGATGTATTTCTGGAGTGTAATAATATTACAGGTTATAGCTGCTAGAGAGGGGTCGTTGATCCAGGGAGTTCTTCTGATTGCCTGATTGGAGTCGGGAAGGATTTTTTTTTCCTCCTTAAGTGGGGAAAATTGGCTTCTACCTCACAGGGCTTTTTTGCCTTCCTCTGGATCAACTTGCAGGAAACAGGCCAAACTGGATGGCCAGATGTCTTTTTTCGGCCTTATATACTATGTTACTATATTACTTGTGGGGAGTCGCTCTGGTAGACAGCGGTGCGGGTGCAGTACTGAGGCAAAACAAGGAGTCCAGAAGGTGCAGCAAACAGTGTTTAATTCACACTTGCATCAAAATAACAGCAGAAAGTCAATTGGTGTTAAGTCACACCCATCAGCAAATGAAGGGGAAAACAAAAAGTCCAAACACAGGTTCCATTCACCTGGCAGGTTTGATGTGCGGGTTCGCACCTGACTCTCAGCCCAGCCGCAGGACAATCCTCCTTCAGGGTTCCAGGACGGCTGCACGCCTCCTTGCTGGGCACGTCCTTCCAGCCCAGAAAGCTCCACAACACTAGCAGCAGCTTCCAAGACAATCACTCTCCCAGCTGCTAGTGCTGGCTGAGTTTTTAATCCCAGCCCAAAACCAGGACTGGGTCGTGGGGAGCAGCCACCCACCCTACACTTTAGCTGCTCCCGGTAAGAGCCGGCCCGGATCGGCTTTGCAGCCATGCTATCTAGCAAATGTGTCAGTAGCACTACCTGCTACTGACACCAACAAACGGCTTTTACCTCACCGAGGCTATGAACCTCGGTGACACGTACCTGCCATCTAGGACGGCACCCTGCACCTTACCACATACTATATTTGTAAGATGGCATCCAATTCAGATTTACATTTGGATGTTGGATTTTGTTCCAGGCGTCTATAATAGGCAGATTGATTCAGCTGTCTAAATGCCTCCCTCTCATACATTTGTGCTGGCCAGATCACAACATTTCTACTTTTGTCAGCAGGTTTAACACCTTCAAGACCATTTTGCTAATCTGACGTTTCACTTTATGTGGTAATAACTCTGGAATGCTTCTACTTAGGGTACATTCACACGTCACGGACACTTTGCGGACCACACATCACCGGCACTATAATAGAAAATGCCTTTTCTTGTCCGCAATTGCGGATCCGCAATTATGGATGCGGGCAGGACAGAGTGTGTCCCCATAGGAATTAATGGGTCCGCAATTCCATTTCGCAGAATGCGGAACAGAATTGCAGACGTGTGAATGGACCCTTATCCAAGTGATTCTGAGATTGTTTTCTAGTGACATATTGTACTACATGTTAGTGGTAAATTTGTCAATATGTTTTAACTTTATTTACAAAAAAATTCCAAATTTGCTGAAAATGTAGAAAAATTCACTATTTTCTCAATTTGAATTTCTCTGCTTTTAAGACGGATAGTGATACCTCATAAAATAGTTATTACTTAACATTCCCCATATCTACTTTATGTTGGCATCATTTTGTAACTGTCATTTTATTTTTTAGGATATTAGAAGGCTTTGAATTTTGGAAGCAATTTTTAAATTTTTAAAGAAAATTTTCAAACCCACATTTTTAAGGATTAATTTAGTTATGAAGTCAGTTTGGGGGCTTACATAGTAGAAATCACCCATAAATGACCTCATTTTAGAACCTACTTCCCTCACAAAATTCAAAACTTATTTTTCAATATTAGTTAACCGTTTAGGTGTTCCAGAACAATTAAAAGAATATGGAGGTGAAATTTCAAAATGTAACTTTTTTTTTCAGACTTTCCATTTTTTCCTGTAACACACCTAGGGTTAACAGCCAAACAAAACTCCTTATTTATTACTCTAATTCTGCAGTTTACAGAAACACCCCTATATGTGGTTGAAAACTGCTGTATGACCACACGGCAGAGTGCCAGGGATTTTGGAGGGCAGATTTCACTGGGATAATTTTAAGTTTGCCATGTCGCATTTGAAGCCCCCTGATGCACCCAGAAAGTGATCTTTTGTAAACTACAGGATACGGTGACAGTTTTATTGGTACTATTTTGGGTTACATATGATATTTGATCGCTTGATATGACATTTTTTGTGAGGCAAGGTAATCACAAAATGGCTCTTCTAGCGTTCTTTTTATTTTCTTTTACGGCGTTCTCCTGACAGGATAGATCATGTGTTGTTATTATAGAGCAGGTTAATATGGACGCAATGATAACAATTATGTCTATTTTAATTTTTTTGTTTCAGTTTTACATAATAAAAAAAAATTTTTATATAATTTTTCTGCCGATTGTCTTGTGTAGCGTCTCATTTTTTGCAGGAAGAGCTGTTGTTTTTATTGGTACCATTTTTGGGTACATATGATTTTTTGATAATTCAATATTACATTTTTTGTGTTAAGGTGACCAAAAAAATTGCTATTTTGGCACAGTTTTTATTCATGTTTTTTTTAACAGCATTCACCTGAGGGGTAGATTATGTGATATTTTTATAGAGCAAGTCATTACGGATGCAGCAATACCTATCATGTCTATTTTTTTTTTTTTTTTAAGTTTTATACAATAAAAGCATTTTTTTTTTTTTTTTTTTGTTACTCCATTCTCTGAACGCTATATTTGTTTTGTTTTGCCATCATCTTGTATAGGGGGTTGTTAATTTTTGATCACTCTATATTACAATTTTTTTTGGGCAAGGTGACAGAAAATTCGCCATTTTGACGCAGTTTAATTTATTTTTTTAACAGCGCACACCTGATGAGGTAGATCATGTGAGATTTTTATCAAACCGGTTGTTACAGATGCAATAATACCTAATATGTCATTTTTATTATACATGATTTTATGAGGCAAAAGGGTGTTTTTTTTTACTTGAAACTTTAACTTTTTTATTATTAAGTAACACTTTTTGTTATTTTTGTCCCACTGTGGGACTTAAACTTTTCAGGGTTTGATCTTGCATTAAACTATCAGTGTACTACACTGACAGTTGCCTAGGAGACCCAGCCTGGAAGCTGGATTTCCTAGGCTTCTGTAGCTGACAGGCTCCGATGTCTGTGTAAGGTATTAGGGCTGCCATAGCAGCAATCAGTCCCTTGTCACAGCAGAGCAGGTGGCTGATGGAGTCAGAGGGAGCCGCTCTCCCTCTGCCTACCCAGCATGCTAACCGTGGCATGTGAAAGCTTAATACGCCGGCATAATGTTTGTAATGATGCTATAGGATACAGCAGGGGCTTGGCTGTCAGTAACAGCCGGGCCCGTGCTGCTGATCGGGCGGTGCCACTTCTGCACCTGCCCGATCAGATCACATACATGCACGTAGGGATTTGGCAAGAGACAGCATTCTCCCACGTACATGAGAATGTGTAAAGGGGTTAATAACCACATCTTTCAGATTACTTAGCTCTTTAATGGCTTTACGTGAGGTGAACGCATTGCACGTGATGATAAAAGTTAAAAGAAAATTAAATTCACCCCCCTTTCCCAACTTAACACATAAAAATAAACAATGAAAAATAAACAATTGGTCTCATCACGTCTAAAAATGTCCAAACTAATAAAATATTAAAATATTTCTCATGCATCGTGAACGCAGTAATGGAAAACCCCCCCAAAGAATATTTTTTTCCTGTTTTCCAACAAGCTATAGTGGGGAAATGTGATGGGAAAATTGAAATGAAAAAAGTTATGACTCTTGGAAGGCGGGGAGGAAAAGCCAAAAATGCGAAAACAAAAATTGGCTGTGTTCTTAAGGGGTTCATGTCCAGTTAGTTTTACTGGGCCTCTACAGTTCAGGTGCACTGTAGTGGTTGGGGGTCAATGCTGTCATCAGTTGCACAAGAGCACCCTCTAATAAAAGGCTATATATATATTAACACAATATTCAAATAATAGCAGCAATACAACTAGTACTAACACTGGCACTAATAATACAGTAATAATAGTAAATGTATAACTAAATATTTATATGTGACTCCAATTTTGGTCTAGTAATCTTTTTTCAAAATTATAACAATGGAAACCCAAGAATTCATTAGTAAGTATCATTACTATTAAATCACCACAGTGTTGGAATATTCCCCTAGATGTGATGAATGAATGGGGCGTCAGACTTATTACATTATAGTTACTAATTATTAAGAATTGTCCCAGTTCTCATAAATACTTGCCCATTTCAATTTTGATACCAGTATATATCTCGTACAACCCTTTCCATTTCATAACCTCACCAAGCCTCTAATTCTATTTTTAAATTCACTGCTCTCCGTCCTAATCCCTCTTCACAACTGCTCCGAAATCCAGCATTGCATTCTGTCACAGTTGATCTTCTCTCTCTAGGCATTCTTCTCATAATCCAGAGCTCGATATGGATTAGTCTCTCAGTATGAACAACGGATTACCCAAACAGATTAACAACTAACTTAGAAGAATACTGTCCACTCCAGTGCCATTAATGCCGCATTAGTTATTCCACCACAGTTAGCTAATTTGGGAGAGTGAGATTACCTCAGGGGGTGGAATGACTTACTTTAAAAGTTATTGAATGTGACTGCTGTCATAGTTAAGGAATCTATATGCAAAAATAAGACACATTTGTGAATTTCACTGGGAATGTTCTCATACTTTTCTGTGCATTGACATTTCTTGACTTTCTAGCTAGGGTTTATGAAATCAGATGTAAGATGTTATCATACACATCAGCATTGAATCTCAGTGGTAAGTGTAAGACTTCTTGGGCACTTTTTCGCTATACTCCAATATGATACACTTAAAGGGGTATTCCCATTTCAGACATTGATGGCATATCGCTAGGATATGCCAATGGTGTCAGATAGATGCGGATCCCACCTCTGGGGCCCCTAAAGAGAACTGGAAGCAGCCACACCTGAGTAGCCATCCTCTGTTCACTGCTATGAGAATTCCAATAATATCCGAGCACCAGCTCAACTATTTCCAGCAGTCTGATAGCGGTGATTGGATTAGTGACCGCACTTGCGCGGTGCTCTCTTCATTCATTGCTTTGGGACTTCTGAAAACAGCCAATGAATGGAGATGAATAGAGAGCACTCTGCACATGCATGGTGTGCTTTACTTCACTTTGGGGCCCCGTTCTGGAGATAGGATTGGATCCTAGATGTGTAATTCACACCTATCTGACATTGATGGCAGATTCTAGTGATATGCCTTAAATGTCTGAGTTCGCTCAACCCCTTTAAATCATCATATAACAAGTCAATAGGAGATCATCTTGGGGCAGACAAGAGGTTCCAAGTCAATGCAGTAGAAATACAACTGTAACTGGATGTTCCAACGAGTGTGGCAGAAACTTGGTAAAAATGACACTATAGATGGTGATGAGTGGCAGGGGCAATATTCGAATTCGCAATATTTTGAGAATATTCGTCATTAATTCGCAAATATTAAAAATCGAGATTATTCTATTGTTTGTGAAAAATCGGCAATGTAATATTCGCGTAATGTGAATATTCTATTTTTTAGAATATTCGTCATTTTTTCCAATTTAATGTGAACAGTCATTGGCCCAAAAGCAAAGTAAGCAGGGAGGAATTATGACTTAAGATGGATGAATATTCTAAAAAACAAATATATAGCACTGTACTCTATAGTGCTATATATTCATGTTTTAGAATATTCGCATTATACGAATATTACATTTCTGATTATTTGCATAAGAGAAAATAAATTAAATAATAAGGAATATTCAGACTACATTATAACAGCCTTCTCACATTGGCCCACAATCAAGAAGCAGGTAGATATACTAGGTAATGCGTTCAGATTAAAAAAAAATTACAAATACATATCACTATATTCGAAATATTAGAGAATTATCAAAGTGCCGATATTCGCGATAAAAATTCACTATTCGCGCTCAAAACTAAAGATAGATACAAAAGAACATTTGAAACAACAAAATTATTGAAAAGTACCAGTCAGGGGATAGATACATTAAAAAGGTCACTGGAAGTTCCTTGGATCACAATTATATCAGCCATTAAGAATTTGAAGAATCTGGCATACTATAGGTGTAAATCTGCCGGGGACTGCTGTCTTACATTTACTGCTGTCTTACATTTGCTTTCTTGCTGTCTTACATTTAGACCATTTATAGGTCTAAACCAGGCATAAAAAATGAGGAGTGAGATGGGCGTACCGGCCCGTACCCTTCCCCGCCCACACCACTCCAACTTTTTTAGACCTGGTGTGAGCCGGGAAGAAGTCGCAGATTCTGCCACACCATGTTGGCATATATCTGGTCATAAATGATCCCTATAATATCTTTGAAATCTGGTACAATGGGGTAATATTCAGCAGAGTGAGCCCTACAAGGCAGCATGTCTGGTTTATCAGTGAATTTCCTAGTGAAAGGTTCACTTTAAGCTATTTTCACACTAGCGGCAGGGGAGTCTGTCAGGCTGCTGCTGGAACTCCACCCCCCCCCCCATTATAGTCAATAGGGATAGAGCGGCAGTCCGTGGGCACATGTGAACTAGTGGCAGGACGGATCCGACAGGCTGTTCACCCGCCGGAAAAGCCTGACAGACTCCCCTGCTGCTAATGCGAAACTACCCTTATTCACAGAGGTGCCATTTGTCAACTCATGATACATTTTCGCCACAGCAGCACGTGAACAGTTCTCAAACTGCGAAGTTTAAGAAACACTGCCACCCCATGCCCGAAATCATCCCTTTTTGCAACTCTGAAAAATCACTCATTTTATCCTTCACAGCAACAAGGGATATGTGTGCAGACTGCCTCATACCTTATATACTCACCAAGCCAGCTCACGACATGTGACTTCCTTTATGAGCTACTCACTGCCGATGTTGAAAGTAGGAAGTGGTTATAATAATGTGATTCTATGTTTGCAGAGTGCTGTTGCGTTGTGTTTGCTTTTACTTCTCCACTAAAGAGTTATTCACACTTGAAATCCAACCCTGTGGACTGAGATCTAGGAAGGTTGTTGGGGTTATTGGGATCAGTATAAGGGCTCATTTACACTGCCATTGATGGGCCGTTCCATGCATTGGGGACCGCAATTTGCATTCCCCAAAGCATGGGCAACCTCTGTACGGCCGCCGGGATGAATCCAGACCAATGAAAAATGGCAAATCAGTCATTTAGATTTTTTTCCATTATGTTATTTGCCATATGGGATAAATATTTTTATATTTTAATAGTTCATAGGCATTTTGGGATGCGGAGATGCCCATGACCTTTATGTTTTTTATTGTTTATGTATTTTTTATTTTCATTCTGGGGAAAGAAGGGTGATTTCGATTTTTAAATATTTTTTTTAATTTTACATTTTTTTAGTCCGCCTAAGAGACTACAATATGCGATCTTCAGATTGCTTTTGGCTTACACTAGTTGATCAGAATTACAATCTAAGCTCCATTTGAGGTTATCCTAATGAGCCTATCCTACCCACAGGTCTCCATAGGAACTACAGCTCTTATACACTGGGTCTCTTCACAGCAAACACATTAGAGAGAAGGAATGGCTCCCCTAATCGCCACATGAGGGAGTCGTCCCTGACCCAGAAGTGCGCGCTTTCAGTTTTTCCCAATTTAGATGTTATGGTTAATGTTGTGCGAATCAAACTTCGGATCATAGATTCTAAGTTGATTCGTTCTTACACTTCATTTTAATGCTGTCCAGAGACCTGTCAGCACTAAAATATATTGCCTCCGTTGAGGCAAAATTTATTTCACCCGAAGTTGTGTTCTAACCCCAACTTCAAATTAAGATTCAGATATACAACTGAATAGCGAATTCATTCACCAAAGTCTTGTGTGGCTTTGGGTGAAATAAATTTTACCTCAACGGATGCAATAAATTTCAATGCTGTACGGAGACAGGTCTCCGTACAGCATTAACCACATCAGCCCCCCTAGCTTAAACACCCTTAATGACCAGGCCACTTTTTACAATTCCGCACTACACTACTTTCACCGTTTATTGCTCCGTCATGCAACTTACCACCCAAATGAATTTTACCTCCTTTTCTTCTCACTAATAGAGCTTTCATTTGGTGGTATTTCATTGCTGCTGACATTTTTACTTTTTTTGCTATTAATCAAAAATGACCGAAATTTTTGCAAAAAAATGACATTTTTCACTTTCTGTTGCAAAATTTTTCAAAAAAAACTACATTTCTATATAAATTTTCTCTAAATTTATTGTTCTACATGTCTTTGATAAAAAAAGTCCAATAAGTGTATATTTATTGGTTTGGGTAAAAGTTATAGCGTTTACAAACTATGGTGCAAAAAGTGAATTTCTGCATTTTGAAGCAGCTCTGACTTTCTGAGCACCTGTCATGTTTCTTCAGGTGCTAGAATGTCAGGATAGTATAAATACCCCCAAATCACACCATTTTAGAAAGAAGACACCCTAAAGTATTCGCGGAGGGGCTTGGTGAGTTCATGTATCATTTCATTTTTTTTCACAAGTTAGCGGAAAATGACACTTTCTGAGAAAAAAAAAAAAAAAAGTTTCAATTTCTGATAACTTCTGGCAAAAAAAAAAAAAATCTCAGACGGACTCACTATGCCCCTCAGTGAATACCTTGGGGTGTCTACTTTCCGAAATGGGGTCATTTGTGGGGTGTGTTTACAGTTCTGGCATTTTGGGCGGGGCTAAATTGTGAGCTGCCATGTAAAACCTAAAGGTACTCGTTGGAATTTGGGCCCTTTGCGCACCCAGGCTGCAAAAAGTCTCACTTATGGTATCGCCGTACTCAGGAGAAGTAGGGCAATGTGTTTTAGGGTGTATTTTTACATATACCCATGTTAGGTGAGAGAAATATCTCTGTAAATTGTCAACTTTGTATAAAATTTTTTAAAAGTTGTTGTTTACAGAGATATTTTTCACACAAATTATGGGTATATATAAAAATACACCCCAAAACACATTGCCCTACTTCTCCTGAGTACGGCGATACCACATGTGTGCCACTTTTTTGCAGCCTGGTTGCGCAAAGGGGCCCTAAAACCAATGAGTACCTTTAGGATTTCACAGGGCATTTTTACGCATTTGGATTCCAGACTTCTTCTCACGCTTTAGGGGCCCCTAAAATGCCAGGACAGTATAAATACCCCACATGTGACCCCATTTTGGAAAAAAGACACCCCAAGGTATTCTGTGAGGGGTATGGTGAGTTCATGTAAAATTTGATTTTTTGTCACAAGTTAGTGGAATATGAGACTTTGTAAAAACAAAATTAAAAAAAAAAAACAATTTCCGCTGACTTGTGCCAAAAATAAAAATTCTGTGGACTCACCATGCCCCTCACAGAATACCTTGGGGTGTCTTCTTTCCAAAATGGGGTCACATGTGGGGTATTTATACTCACCTGGCATTTTAGGGCCCCTAAAGAGTGAGAATCAAATGCATAAAAATGGCCTGTGAAATCCTAAAGGTACTCATTGGTTTTAGGGCCCTTTGCGCACTCAGGCTGCAAAAGTGTCACTCATGTGGTATCGCCAGTACTCAGGAGAGTAGGGCAATGTGTTTGGGGTGTATTTTACATATACCCATGCTGCGTGTAGAAATATCGCTGTAAATCGACAACTTTTTAATTTTTTTATTCAAAGTTGTCAATTTACAGAGATATTTCTCTCACCCAGTATGGGTATATGTAAAAATACACCCCAAAACACATTGCCCTACTTCTCCCGAGTACGGCGATACCACATAAGTGACACTTTTTTGCAGCCAAGATGCGCAAAGTGGCCCAAATTCCAATGAGTACCTTTTAGGAGGGCATTTTTACGCATTTTTCTTCTCACGCTTTAGGGCCCCTAAAATGCCAGGGCAGTAGAAATACCCCACATGTGACCCCATTTTGGAAAGAAGACACCCCAAGGTATTCCATGAGGGGCATGGCGAGTTCATTGAAGATTTTTTTTTTGGCACAAGTTAGTGGAAATTGATTTTTTATTGTTTTTTCTCACAAAGTCTCCCTTTCCGCTAACTTTTGACAAAAGTTTAATTTTTCATGGACTCATTATGCCCTCAGCGAATACCTTGTGGTGTCTTCTTTCCAAAATGGGGTCACATGTGGGGTATTTATACTGCCCTGGCATTTTAGGGGCCCTAAAGCGTGAGAAGAAAAATGCGTAAAAATGCCCTCCTAAAGGTACTCGTTGAATTTGGGCTCCTTTGCATCTTGGCTGCAAAAAGTGTCACACATGTGGTATCGCCGTACTCAGGAGAAGTAGGGCGATGTGTTTGGGGTGTATTTTTACATATACCCATGCTGGGTGAGAGAAGTATCTCTGTAAATTGACAACTTTGAATAAAAAAATGTAAAAAGTTGTCGTTTACAGCGATATTTCTCACACCCAGCATGGGTATATGTAAAAATACACCCCAAAACTCATTGCCCTACTTCTCCTGAGTACGTCGATACCACATAAGTGACACTTTTTTGCAGCCAAGATGCGCAAAGGGGCCCTAAAACCAATGAGTACCTATAGGATTTCACAGGCCATTTTTACGCATTTGGATTCTCACGCTTTAGGACCCCTAAATTGCCAGGGCAGTATAAATACCCCACAAGTGACCCCATTGTGGATAGAAGACACCCCAAGGTATTCTGTGAGGGGCATGGCGAGTTCACAGAAAAAAAAAATTTGGCACAAGTTAGCGGAAATTGATTTTTTTTTTTTTTTTTTACAAAATCTCATATTCCACTAACTTGTGACAAAAAATAAAATTTTGCATGAACTCACCATACCCCTCACGGAATACCTTGGGGTGTCTTCTTTCTAAAATGGGGTCACATGTGGGGTGTTTGTACTGCCCTGGCATTTGAGGGTCTCTGCAATCATTACACGTATAGCCAGCATTAGGAGTTTCTGCGATTCTCCGTATATTGAGCATACGGGTAATGAGATTTTTTTTTTCCGTTCAGCCTCTGCGCTGAAAAAAAAAAAAATGAACGGCACAGATTTTTTCATTCTCGTCGGTCAATGTGGATGAAAAAATCTCTGCCAAAATCAGTGATTGCGGTGCGGTGGGCTGGGCGCTAGCTACTTAACAAGTAGCTAGCTAACTGGCGGTGATAGGGGACCCTTATGCCCCATTCACACGTCCGAAATTCTGTTTGCGGAATGGAATTGCGGACCCATTTATTTCTATGGGGACAGACTTTGTCCCGCTCGGATCCGGAATTACGGATCCGCGCTTCCGGGTCTGCACTTCCGTTCCGCAAAAATATAGAACATGTCCTATTCTTGTCCGCAATTGCGGACAAGAAAAAGCATTTTCTATATAGTTCTGGCAATGTGCGGATCTGCAAAATGCGGAAAGCACATTGCCGGTGTCCGTGTTTTGAGGATCTGCGGATCGGATCCGCGGATCCGTGAATCCACGGATCCGTGAATCCACGGATCCGCAAAACACATATGGACGTCTGAATGGAGCCTTACAAGGGGTGTGATCAATGACAGGGGGTGATCAGGGGTCTAGATGGGGTGATCAAGGGGTTAATAGGTGAGGGGGGGGGTGGGGGGGGTTAGTGTAGTGTTTGGTGCAACTTTACTGTGTTACCTGGTCCTCTGGTGGTCGATCCCAGCAAATGGGACCACCAGAGGACCAGGTAGCAGCTATATCAGACGATGTTCATAAAACAGCGTCTGATATAGCTGTTTGATGCGATTTTATTCGGATCTACAGCCTGCCAGCGATGGATCATCGCTGGCAGGCTGTAGCCGAACTGCCGTGCCGCGCTTCTCTGTGAACGCGTTCACAGGAAATCTCGGCTCTCACGAGATGACGCGCCGACGTGTCAACTCAGAGCTACAGGACCGCCCGCAGGACGCATCCCTGCGTTAGGCTGTCCTGTAGTAGTTAAAGCAAAGTGTAAGAACGAATCAACTTCAAATCTATGATCCGAAGTTTGATTCGCCCAACACTAACCATGACATCTAAATTGGTAAAAACCAGAAGCATGCACTTCTGCGTCAAGAACAGCTTCCCCATGTTGCGATCAGGGGAGCAATTCCTTTGCTCTGATATGCTGAGAGCTGTCGATGCTTGATTTGCTCAACACTAGTCATGGTCACATTTGACCATGGCATCTAAAGGGTTAAATGTCTGCAATCAGCGTTATCCCCTATCACAGACATTAGCCCCGAGCCTCTGCTGTTTGAAACAGCAAAGACCAGGCGGCTATAGCACCTGCTGAGCTCGTGAGCAGGCTGCATATTAAAGACCCTTCCTTCCACTGCACATGTATGGCGCTGGCATGAAAGGGGTTAATTTCCAGCACTATTACTTGGATTTCATGTATTTGGCAAGCAATTATGGTGACAAAAAAAGATTATGTGTTTATGCTCACAGCTCCACGTATCTGATGATCATGTTTATGTAGGCTGTAAAAGCCTGTACTGTATGTTTGTATCCAGGTAAACGCATTAGGTGCTAGGCCAGAGAAGTAACTTAGTGGAGTCTACTTTTCTATGAGTTCAAGTCTTTATATGCTCCAAGAGCAAATATGTGTAATGCTTACCTACATGAGCAGTATACTATGTTCAAAAGCATATATGGGCAATGCTTACCTACATGAGCAGTAGAACATGTTCAAGAGCATATATGGGTAATGCTTACCTACATGAGCAGTAGAACATGTTCAAGAGCATATATGGGTAATGCTTACCTACATGAGCAGTAGAACATGTTCAAGAGCATATATGGGTAATGCTTACCTACATGAGCAGTAGAACATGTTCAAGAGCATATGTGGGTAATACTTACCTACATGAGCAGTATAACGTGTTCAAGAGCATATATGGGAAATGCTTACCTACATGAGCAGTATAACATGTTCAAATGCATATATGGGCAATGATTACCTAGATGAGCAGTAGAATATGTTCAAGAGCATATATGGGTAATGCTTACCTACATGAGCAGTTTAACATGTTCATGGTTGTGTAAATGCATTCCTAAGGTTCTGCAGTGAGACAGACTTTAGAGAGAGACAGAGGGAAGGAGTACTATAGCCTCCTTCATTGCAGCTGTACATATGTTGCTATTGGGAGGAATTGCACGGTGAACTAATTTTGGAAATGTGCCTTATTACTGTGGGATGTACTACTACTTCTATTCTGCACCTTAGTAAAGAAAGACTTACTTATTTAGTACAAATTACCTGGTTACTGACTCCACCATATGCTGGCCACTGCATCTACACCTCTTGCATTGCAAACAGACTTAACACCAAGGGCACCCTAACTATCACCAGGCAGGAGATCCAACATAATCTCCAACATCAGCAGTGACTGCTGCTTGTGGCCACCTGACCGCTGAAGCCAGTCATTGGCTGGTGCGGTATATGAGACCATTCCCATGGCCAGCACAGTGCCGCCTGTTGATGACCAGATGATGCAGGCAGTGGGGGCAACACACAGGAGTGGAGAAGCAGGAAGCAGGTAGATATGAATCTTTTGTTTCAAGGGGCATGCTGCAGGCACTTGATAAAAAAATTATTATTATTGGAAAAGCCTTTAATGAGTGAAAACCAGGGGAATGCCATTAGGAATGGCCTCAAGCCAAGTCTGTTCAAGTGACAGAGCGGATTCACAACACAGTGACTAGTGGAAGACCAAAAAACATTGAAATGGGGGCAGCAGGAGGATCAGTTAGTAGAATATGACTTTTTATATATTTTTTTAGAACATTTGAAGCCCGATTAATAGATTAAAAAAAAAAACTACTGGACTACCTCTTTCAATGAAAAAGTCTTCCCGAAGTGTCCACATACTTGTTTTCTACACTGTAGATGCTCATGAAAATAAATACACAAATAAACAAGAAACTAGTTTGCTTTCAAAGTTTTTTAAGTTTACAAAACGCCCATTATTCAGGAGAAAAGTCCACAGCTTTCAAGTCAAGCAGTGCTTTGTGGGTGCAGCTGTATAAGAAAACCAGAATGATCAAACAATTTTGGTGAGTAAACTGTAATGTGTGCCTCATTGCTATTCCCAGAATGTAAAGTCCAGCTTATGCTGATCAGCATGACTTAGAAGCATGAAGCTCTAAAAGAAGTCTTTCTTCTCCTCATCTTCAATTCTCTCCACCCTTTCAAATTTACATTGAATCTCTGCCAATATCACATTGCCTTAAGTCTTTCTGTGACATTAAGATGAAGCTCTTTTGACCCTCTCCCTACCAATCTTATGCTTTGCCTAGACACCACTCAACAATTTTAATAACTGAGATTGAAAAGTTTCTTGTTTCTTCATATGATCCCATCCAAGATTTAATTCTGGTTTCTCTTCTATTCTTTAGAGTAGGATTGGGATTCAAGGTCCTGTTTTCGTCTAAAGGTGAAAACAGCCTGCTAGCCAGCAGGTGCAGAACCCCTAACCAGCTGCTTGCTGTACTTGAGCTGAAGCGTCTTGGTTCCCCCCTCTGTGCCAAGAGCACTTCACATAATCCTCTCATGCAATTCACACTGTAATTGCACAGATCCAGACTGCTAGGACTCAATTTATTATTATTTTTACTAACAAGATCTTCTGCAAACAGGGACTAGTCATATTAATTAGTCTTATGGAGCCAGGCTGCTCCAGTCTTATCAAGACTTTTTGTTCAGCTTATTTTCCATCCCTGAATCTGCCCCCTCCCTTGGCCCTCTTGAAGACCACTCAGAGAGGAGCACATGTGGAACTTTCAGCTTCTATAGGCCCTTTTCATTGCCTCAAATACTTCTTGAGGTGAAGCCTGGTGGATAGACCCTGGCGGCAGAGATATTTCAATGAGGACCAACTCCTTGTCAAGGTTGTGCTAGTTACATGGTTAATTACCAGGGTGCAGAATTCTTGTGTGAGAGTGCTATAAGCCATTGTGTAACTTCTTAGGTAGCAATATAAAAACCTAAAGTGTACTGCACAAAATGTGCCTTATCAAAAGCTATGAGCCTGGCTCAGCTTTCCAACAAGGTTACAGTGAAAAACGATAGAGAAACATTAGATAAAAAAATGGAACCATGCATTTTTTTTAAATCTACCTACAAAAACTATTGTGCTTATTCCTAAAGTCATTGGGGAGATTTAAACTGATGCAAAGGAGAACTGGCTTAGCTGGCTTAACAACCAATAAGATTCCACCCTTCCAAAGGAGCTCTGAAAAATGAAAGGTGGACTCTGATTACTATGGGCTACTAAGCCAGTTCTACTTTACACCAGCTTTGATAAATCTCTCCCATTATATGTAGTAGTCAGATCATCAATGGTGGTCATTAATTCAACATCCAGTAGTCAGTAAATGTTCATTCAAGTAGTTTTCTGGTTTTAGGAGAAAACTCAAAGATATCTGTGATCCACCTGTAATAAAGCATAGATCGTTACTTACCTGTCAACTCCCACAGTTCTCCCGTCAGGATTGTGTTTAACCCAGCTGCAGTGATGACATCATGTGACCACTGCAGCCAATCTTTGGCTGCAGTGGTAACATGTGAGTAAGATGGGTAAAATGAGTCCTGCTGGGAGAACCATGTGGTCTGTTGGGTAAATAACAGTCTATTCTTTACTGCAGGTAGATCACATGTGCTGCCTAGTTTCTATTTAAATTGACATTTATCCTGAACCATTACAAAAAAAGGGGGGAGGGGTCTTGGCGCAAGGGGCAGCCGACAGATTTACTATTATTTGGCATAAATTATAACTCAAATCTATGCCAGCTCACATATTTGCGTTTCCTGTTCGTGGACTGCCAGATGATATACCAAGAGGATTGCACTTCTTAAAATGAATTTGACGCATCTTATTTCATTGCACGTCTGATTAAGACTATTGGTCTTTATATATTGCCCCATTCACTTACATGAAAATCATATGTACATGTGAATTTCATGTAAATGCAGCACATACAGAATATGAAAAAAATACAAAAGAAATAGGACCAAAAAAATGAATGGACAGGTCAGATGACTGCCGTTGAAACTGTCAGGCCTGCTTTCACACATCACAGATTTTGCTGCAGAAATTTCTGCAACTGAAAATCAGTACCATTCATCTGAATAGGTTGTTTTGGAGCAGGGCATAATGATCACGGTCGCAGAGGGTGCCCCCGGTAATGTCCCCTAGTGCTGCCAGTAATGTCCCCCCTGGCCCCCAGTAGTGTCTCCCACTGTCCCCAGTAGTGTGTCCTGCTACCCCCAGTAGTGTCCCCCTCTGCCTCAGTACTATCCCTTCCTGCCCCTAGTAGTTCCTTCCATTGCCCCACACTACTGGGGACAGTGGAGAACATTACTGGGGACAGTGGGGGACATTACCTGGGTAAGCGGGTCCTTCACACTGCATGGCTTTATAGTGAGGAGGTGTGTCTCTCAGTAATCTAATCTGATTGGCTGGCAGGGAGCTGCTGGCTACAGCAAGTGTGTATGAGAAGTGAGGGAAAGCAGTTTTGGCCTCAGAGAACTGGCAGAGGAGCCACCTGGAGAAGGTCCCAGTGGCGTTGCGAGGGGGTGCGGGCTGCACCGGGTGACACCAGTCTGATGGGGTGACGAGAGCCTCAGGTGGCTGCAGCACTGCCCAGGCTGGCGCCTCCATGAGGGCTCACCGCCCGGGTGCAGCATCCCTCCTGTCAGTCCCTCTGGAGTAGTGTGGCCAAGCTCTGTCCGGGTCCGCAGGTACAGGAGCTTTTGTTTCCTGTACCCGGCCGGACTGACAGGAAGTGCTCACTTAGTGTGCACTTCCTTTCAGTCCGACCAGGTACAGGAAAAAAACTTTACCGCGGACTGGATAGAGCTCGGCCACGCTATACTATTGGTGAGGGGGTGGGGGTGGAGGAGAGAGTGACATGGGAGGGAGGGGGTAAGAAAGAGAGTGACAAGGGAGGGAGGGGTCAAGAAAGAGAGTGACAAGGGAGGGAGGGGGGAATGAGAGTGATAAGGAAGGGGGTGAGAGTGACAAGGGAGGTAGGGGAGGAATGACAGTGACAAGGGAGGGAGGGGGAATGAGAGTGACAAGAAGGGAGAAGAGAGTGACAAGGGGGTGAGAAAGAGAGTGACAAGGGAGGGAGGGCGGAATTAGAGTGACAAGGGAGGGAGGAGGGAATTAGAGTGACAAGGGAGGGAGGGGGAAATGAGTGATAAGGGAGGGAGGGGGAATGAGAGTGACAAGGGAGGGGGGGGGAATGAGAGTTACAAGGGAGGGAGTGGGGGAGTAGAGAGTGACAAGGAAGGGAGGGGCGGTGAAGAGAGTGACAAGGGGGGAGAGAGTGACAAGGGAGGGAGGGGGACGGAAAAGAGAGTGACAAGGGGGGGGGATTGACATCCATCACACACACACAATGCAACCCTTACACACAAAGACAATGCACCCCTTGCACACAATGCATCCCTTACACACACAGAAACACACAATGCATCCCTTACACACACTGAAAGACAATGCATCTCTTACACACACTCAATGCACCCCTTACAGACACACACACTGCATCCCTTACATTCACAGAAACACACCTTGCAGCACTTACACATACAAACACAGATTCACACAACACACTCTGTACACACATTCAGAAACACACAATACATACCTTATACACAAACACAAACTTCTTTCTATCCCTACGTACACACACACACACACTGCATCACCTACACACACTGGTATCCCTATACACTACACACACTGCATCCACTACACACACACTGCATCACATACACAGACTGGTATCCCTATACACTACACACACTGCAATCCACCACACACACACACACACACACACACACTGCGTCACCTACACAAGCTGGAATCCCTATACACTACATTCCATAAGCACACACATTAAATTCTCTACAGCAACACATAACACATCCCCTACACACTTCACCCACTGTGAACAAACTCATGGGTGGAACATGTAGGTGGACTTATGGGTGGGCCTTATGGGCATACTCAGACCTTGAGCTGTGTAAAGGGCCCCAAAAAATGGCGCTGCTTCCCGTTCTCCCAGAACATTGATTTTTGTGACCACAGTTACAAACAACCTCCAGAGAGCCTGTTCTACACCAGAGCAGTGGAGCCAGACTTCAGCCAGAGCCCATCATCATCCTCATCTGGGTGTAAGTAGGCAATCTAGTATATTATATGTGGCACTAGTCTCAAATTTACCTCACATTAAAAGGACACTATAGTCCCCAGAACCACTGCAGCTTAATTTAGTGGCTGTGGTCTTTATAGCCTTTACCTGCAGGCTTTTTAATGTAAACATGGCGGCATTGCAGCACTGGCGTTAGTTAATATGGCAGATCATATGGGGGGGGTGGCAAACTTTTATTTTGCCTAGGACGGCAAAAATCCTTGCACCGGACCTGGCTAGATCTCTTTACCCCCAACTGCCCCCCACCACCCCCGTCGGCGATCTGTCTGCTTAGCCCCCCACCACATCAGCGGTCTGTTTACTATGCAAACGCCCCCCTCCCAACCCCGTTACCGTCAGTGAATGAGGGAGGGACATCAGCAGCGCCGCGGCAGCAGGGCGGTGCTTGATGGACGTTCCCTACATGACTCGTCCCGGGGGCTAAGCAGACAGATCGCCGACGGGGGGTTTGGTGGGGTGAGGGTGCTAGAATTTGAACAGCATTTGGTGTCTCGGTCAGCCAGCGAAAGTGGGGTGCACCTGACCTAGTTGAGCTGCTGCCAGGGGGGAAAGGAGGTGCTGGGGCTCGATGCTTTGGGGGGGGGGAGGTTGGGGGCACCAGAAGGTCCTCATATTGTGGAGGTTAAAACAGCCATAATTAAGCCGTAAAACTCAAAGAAAACAGTGGTATGTGAAGAAACTAAAGATTGCTTTATGCATAATGCTGCTTCAGCGTAACATTTGCTAAAATAGAATTTTTGATGAAAACATGGCGGTTACATAGTAACATAGTAACATAGTACATAAGGCCAAAAAAATACATCTGTCCATCCAGTTCGGCCTGTCATCCTGCTAGTTGATCCAGAGAAAGGCAAATAAAGGAATCCGGGTTTGGGTTTGTAATGTGATACATTAATACATACAGCATTACTGTAACAAATTAAGTCTTGATTTAATTAGCGCCATCTTGGAAGAGCCTCATAGTAGGCCATAAATAAGTCATATTGCAGATGTACTCATTCCTTTGCAATATGACTTGTGTACAGGAACAAACCGGGTTTGGACACAGTAGGCCAAACCGGTTCTCTCATCACTATTTTACCTATAAAAACTGCAATTGTGTTAAAAATACATTCACTTTTTACAATGCGTTTCTGTGGTGTCTGAATGTGAGCTTATAGTAACTTTATACCTTCTACCCAGCTTTTCCATTCTCAGATATGACTAACAATGTGACACAGCTGTGGAAAAAGACATTGACCACACAGCGACACACATTGATCTATTCCTGAAATTAACATGAGCTTCTTATTGTATAACTAGTGATGATCCTTAGGTGCTGCTTCCATAGGGTGCAGGATGGTGATGGTCACTGTCCATGGACAGATCCTCTGTTGCGCATGCACTAAACGGTGAATTCAGTAAAAAAAAAACATGTTCTGTCCAGGAACGCACAGAAAGCAATGACATAGGTGAATTTCATCACTGCTGCCATCTTGCACCGTATGGATGCTGTGAACTAGGAATGCAAGTCGTTACATGGAGATCTGGGGGCCTTCTGCTGTGAGACCAGGGGAGGATTTTTTTTACTGATAATGATAATTTACTGATTTCTGCCAGTTAAAAGCACATAGTAACATAGATCATTTTTTTTCTAATCTGTGTTCTGATTGCATATTTTTTAAATTCTATTTTCTGAACATTATTATTGTGGCAGCCATCTTGCCTGAGCTGTTCTTAAAGGGAATGTGTCATCAGAAAATGATGTTTAAATCACTTTTTTATGTTTAACATATTTTTAAATAATTTTTGATAATGTTAGTTTTCATTTTCCATGTCACATTTTATATTTAAACTAAAACAAAAAATCTTGCAGTTTTCACACTGACCACTATGTTTAATAATTAGAGCCAGTTCTTTCGTTTACACAGATCGTGTTACTGCAGTTATATACACTCACCTAAAGAATTATTAGGAACACCTGTTCTATTTCTCATTAATGCAATTATCTAGTCAACCAATCACATGGCAGTTGCTTCAATGCATTTAGGGGTGTGGTCCTGGTCAAGACAATCTCCTGAACTCCAAACTGAATGTCAGAATGGGAAAGAAAGGTGATTTATGCAATTTTGAGCGTGGCATGGTTGTTGGTGCCAGACGGGCCGGTCTGAGTATTTCACAATCTGCTCAGTTACTGGGATTTTCACGCACAACCATTTCTAGGGTTTACAAAGAATGGTGTGAAAAAGGAAAAACATCCAGTATGCGGCAGTCCTGTGGGCGAAAATGCCTTGTTGATGAGGTCAGAGGGGAATGGGCCAACTGATTCAAGCTGATAGAAGAGCAACGTTGACTGAAATAACCACTCGTTACAACCGAGGTATGCAGCAAAGCATTTGTGAAGCCACAACACGCACAACCTTGAGGCAGATGGGCTACAATAGCAGAAGACCCCACCGGGTACCACTCATCTCCACTACAAATAGGAAAAAGAGGCTACAGTTTACACGAGCTCACCAAAATTGGACTGTTGAAGACTGGAAAAATGTTGCCTGGTCTGATGAGTCTCGATTTCTGTTGAGACATTCGAATTTGGCGTAAACAGAATGAGAACATGTATCCATCATGCCTTGTTACCACTGTGCAGGCTGGTGGTGGTGGTGTAATGGTGTGGGGGATGTTTTCTGGGCACACTTTAGGCCCCTTAGTGCCAATTGGGCATCGTTTAAATGCCGCAGGCTACCTGAGCATTGTTTCTGACCATGTCCATCCCTTAATGACCACCATGTACCCATCCTCTGATGGCTACTTCCAGCAGGATAATGCACCATGTCACAAAGCTCGAATCATTTCAAATTGGTTTCTTGAACATGACAATGAGTTCACTGTACTAAAATGCCCCCCACAGTCACCAGATCTCAACCCAATAGAGCATCTTTGGGATGTGGTGGAACGGGAGCTTCGTGCCCTGGATGTGCATCCCTCAAATCTCCATCAACTGCAAGATGCTATCCTATCAATATGGGCCAAACATTTCTAAAGAATGCTATCAGCACCTTGTGGAATCAATGCCACGTAGAATTAAGGCAGTTCTGAAGGCAAAAGGGGGTCCAACACCGTATTAGTATGGTGTTCCTAATAATTCTTTAGGTGAGTGTATTATTGTAATCCTTCCTGTAATGATATCACCTCTGTGAATAGATAAGACAGGATCCTCCCGTCACAATCAGTGATTGTCAGACCTCTCTATTCTGTTTTTGTACAATGACCTCTGCACAGGTCACAGAGCATGCCTAGAAAACTGTCCCATAGAAGTCAATGAGGTTCCCTCCAGACAATTGTGTCTATGGCCCATGGGGCTGCCATGAAGCAATTTTTTTAATGCTTTGTAAATGCTGTTAAGAACAGCTCAGGCAAGATGACCACCCTTATACTCATGTTCATTGACTTCTATGGGAGAGTTTTCTGGGCATGCTCTGTGACTTGTGCAGAGGTCATTGTACAAGGAAAGAATAGAGAAGCTCTGACAATCACCTATTGTGAATGGTGGATCCTGTCTTATCTATACACAGAGGTGATATCAGGATTAGAATGAGTTAACTGCAGTAACGTAATCTGTACAAACCAAGAAGTGGCGCCAGCAGTTATTAAACATAGTGGTCAGTGTGAAAAAACTGCAGGATTTTCTTTTTACTTGTTTAAATATATGGAATACATCGAAAATTAAAAATAACATCATCAAAAATTCTTAAAAAATATGTTAAGCATAAAAAAGTGATTTAAACAGCAGGCAATTTTCTGATGACACATTCCCTTTAAAACCCTGAATATGTACTACTGACTATATAAAATGATATAAGTGCAGTCACTGCACATTCTGTCCCCGTTTACTCACTAGCCATATAGCCTGGTTACATATCTCATCTTCCTCAAAGGTCCAGCTCAGGAAGGCGATCCCCGGCCAATGACTGCAATAACTGCAGCATTAGAATCAGGAAGTTGCTTCCGATCTGCTGGTCACCACAAGATACGTTTGGCACATGCCTCTGCTCCCTCTCAGTGCCGCACACAGAATAGTCACACATTTACCACTAACAATACAAAACTGATTTCAATGCCTTGGCCAAAAGCAAAGTCACGTTCCCTCAAGGACAGATCTTGTGCTGTATTTTCTAACCTACAAGTTCGCGGATTCAGAGATGAGACAACGCTTGGCATGGTAATTTGGGGGTATGTTTTTAAGATACGCTTCAGTCATCCTTCTTAAAAAAAAAAGTCTGCTGCCCCATTCTCCTTCTGTGCAGCCCCCTTCCCAAGCCTCTGAGATGACACAGATCATTGATGCATCTCCCCTCATTAGCATTTCAGCGGCCTGGCTCAGTGGGTTCAGAGGCAATCCGTCATGAGAATACTGAGGAATGTGCCCCATTTGCATGATTCTGTGCCAGAATGCAACTTTTTCTCAGCTTCTCATTGTGCAGTTTTCCCTTCAGCATTAAATTTTCCCATGAAGTGCTGAAATCATATTATGGATTTTACAACCCAGTTGAATATCTCTATAGCTTGGGGTTTCATCAAACTATTTAAACCTCACTGTCAAAAACTTTGCATGCGCGTGAAGCAACTTATACGTTTTAGGCTGTTATTGTGAGAAGTATGAAGGAGCAACTTTGGAAAAAAAAATGCACATTGGTTTGACAAGGATGTACATTGTCTATTCAGAATACTTAGTTCAAATTAATCTTTAGACCATTTTAAGTTAATTTTGTTCTTTCTAATTATTTGTCCTCTTTGCGAGTCAAGTGTTATTCGAGAGGACTCTTGAAAAGCTGAGATTCATTAAGAACTGGAATCTGGATTAAGATGTTTGTTGCTGCTCTGGATTTTATTTTTACTGATTTTAACTCCGAGAATACTGTATATAAAAAGTAATCCATCATTATCGTTGTAAAATAGTTTTCTAACAGACCCACATACAGTAACAACTGACTGAAAGCTACACCTTTTCTACAGTGAACAAAAATATTAACGCAACAATTGCTTTTGCTCCAATTTTTCATAAGCTAAACTCAAAGATCTGAAACATTTTCTACATACACAAAAGTCTCATTACTCTCAGATATTGTTCACACATCTGTCTAAATCTGGGTTGTGAGCACTTCTCCTTTGCGAAGGTGTGGCATATCAAGGTGCTGATTAGACAGCATTAATATTGCACAGGTGTGCCTTAGACTGCCTACAACAAAAGGCCACTCTGAAATGTGCACAGTTTTGCATTACTGGGGAGGGGTCAGAAAGCGAGTCAGTATCTGGTGTGGCCACCATTTGCCTCACGCAGAGCAACACATCTCCGTCGCATAGAGTTGATCAGATTGTTGATTGTGGTCTGTGGAATGTGGTCAATAGCTGTGCGAAGTTGCTGAATATTGGCAGAAACTGAAACACGCAGTTCCAGAGCATCCCAAACATGCTCAATGGGTGACATGACCGGTGAGTATGCTGGCCGTGCAAGAACTGGGATGTTTTCAGCTTCCAGGAATTGTCTACAAATCCTTGCAATATGGGGCCGTGCATTATCATGCTGCAACATGAGGTGATGGCCGTGGATGAATGGCACAACAATGGGCCTCAGGATCTCGTCACGGTATCTCTGTGCATTCAAAATGCCATCAATAAAATGCACCTGTGTTCATTGTCCATAACATATGCCTACCCATACCATAACCCCACCCCATGGGCCACTCGATCCACAATGTTGACGTCAGCAAACCGCTCACCCACACAACACCACACACCCTGTCTGCTCTGAACAGTAAAAACCGGGACTCATCCATGAACAGAATGCCTCTCCAACGTGCCAGACGCCATCGAATGTGAGCAATTGCCCACTCAAGTCGGTTATGATGACGAACTGCAGTCAGGTCTAGACCCCGATTAGGACGACGAGCATGCAGATGAGCTTCCCTGAGACGGTTTCTGACAGTTTGTGCAGAAATTCTTTGGTTATGCAAACCGATTGTTGCTGCAGTGGTCCAGGTGGCTGGTCTTAGACGATCATGGAGGTGAACATGCTGGATGTGGAGGTCCTGGGCTGTTGTGGTTACACGTGGTCTGCGGTTGTGAGGCCGGTTGATGTACTGCCAAATTCTCTGAAACGCATTTGGAGACAGCATATGGTTAAGAAGTAAACAGACATTCCTGCAGTCAGCATGCCAATTGCACGCTCCCTCAAACGTTGCGACATCTGTGGCATTGTGCTGTGTGATCAAACTGCACATTTCAGAGTGGCATTTTAATGGGGGCACATTAAGGCACACCTGTGACATATTCATGCTGTCTAATCAGCACCTTCATATGCCACACCTGTGAGGTGGGATGAATTATTTTTGTTCAGTGTTCATAGCTGTAGTTTTTTTCCCTTTAAACTATTCTTTGACAATTGTTATCCTTTTTAGAAGCTTCAAAAACCACTATGAAATTTAATAGTGCCAGTATATGCCCCCATTGTCTTATAGGTGCGGGTCCCTATTTCCTAAAAAGAAGCCCCGCAAAGTGGTGGCTGGAGGACTCCGGTCCGGCCACCACCTAGTGCTCTTCCCATAGAAGTGAATGGGATCACACCGCGCATGATCGGCCAACCGCTCCCATTCACTTATATGTGCCCGACAGAAATAGCTGAGCCAGCACTCGCCTATTTTCACCGGCCTCATAGAAAGGAATGGAGGGCGGCTGCGCATGTGCAATGTGCCCTCTAACACTTTCGGGGCTCCGTTCTCGATATAGGTTTCGAGTCCCAGTGGTGGGGACCTGTCAGACAAAGGGGATATCCTAGCTATATACTCCCATTTTCTGAGATGAGACAACCCTTTAATATGAGGCATTCCCTATTGTTATAACATTACCAGAGATTGTCCACAGTTAATGGGGTTGTCTTAGTTCAGCAAATGACATTTATCGTGAAGAGAAAGTTAAAGGGTTTCTCCGGCTCTCCTTTATTGATGACCTATTCTCAGATCAGTGAGGGTCTGACACTCGGCATCCCAGCAAATCAGCTGTATGAGGAGACGGCGCGCGCAATTTACATGTGCTGTGTCCCATCTCTCTTCCTGTTCAACGCTGCTGTCTATGGCAAAGTACGTGCAAGCTGATCAGTGGGAGTGCCGGGTGTCAGACCCCCGCTGATCTGATATTAATGTTAATGATATTAAGGATAGGACTTCAAAATTAAACGTCCGGACAACCGCTTTAATACAAGGCACTTACTAATGTATTGTGATTGTCCATATTGCCTCCTTTGCTAGCTTGATTCATTTTTTCCATTACATTATACACTGCTCATTTCGAAGGGTTATGACCACCCTATAATTCCACAGAACTGGCCATGCTTGCACACTATATGAAAAGGCGCTGTCCTCTCTGGTGGCTGTCAATTTTTTCTATAGTGTTCAAGCATTGCCACTACTGCTGGATTGCAGGGTGGCTGTAATGCCTGGAAACGAGCAGTGTATAATTTAATGGAAGAATAAATCCAGCCAGCAAACGAGGCAATATGGACAATCACAGTACATTAGTAAGTTCTTTGTATTACCTTTGTCTACGTGATAAATGCCAATGCTGAAGTGAGACATCCCCTTTAAATGGATTCTCCTATCTTGGCCTTTCATGGCTACTGTATTTGCCTACTATGCTGGACTGACCTACAAAAAAAATCAGAGCAGCCGGTTCTCCGCTGTTTCCATAACTACCATAGCAGTGAATGGGAGATACGCAAACAGCTCAGCACAGCAAACTACACTATATGGGAACTACAGAAACAGGGGAGCAGCAGCCACTTTGCCATTCCCATAACTCTGCATCCTCCGACTAGCGTTTACTGTAGTTATTCCCATCTAGGCCGTGAAAAGCTCAGATATGAGAACCCTATTAGTGTTTGTGACATGATCTCATAAAGGTCACATGAGTAGGGGTTAGGCTGCTGAGAACTTCACTGTGGGGCCTCATGTCGCTGCTGCTCAATGGGGCTTCATGTAATGCCTGCTGCATGGCCGATCCATGGATGAGGTATGGCCAAAAGCCCAAAGTGGGCAGGATTCACAAATGAATTGAGTAGTAAGTGGTTAGTGTTGTTTAATAGGTGCATGGTATGCCTAAAACTGCATGATGATCCACAATCAGTTATCACTCAATTATTTTGCAAACCACGCCAACCTGGGGCCTTTGGCCATACTGGAGCCACATTTCGGAAGTGGCTCCATTGTGTGGAGGCCGCTATGTGGGACCCCACTAGAGAGCAAACATGACCCAGTCACTAATCTCAATAGACAGGTGTTGTAAGTAAGGAATCTCCGCTGTAGAGAATGGAAATTGTGGAAACCCCCATGTGTTTCACCATAACCTGCCTATTTTTTGGGACTGGTCTGGTTGACAAACTGTAAAGTTCACTATGTAACCTGTTATTTAGGGCCACACTATATGGCAGTATTTCCTCAGTATTTTGCGCTCTTATCTGGGCTGTCTAGTGCAATGGTGGCGCTTAGGCAAACCCTTTAATTTTAACCCTTATGCCTCATTCACTCATCTGTGTCCGTGATGAAATCTGTCATAGGGTGATCAGTGATTCATCCGTGAATATGTCCATGAAGGATTCATGTTTGGTCTATGTGTCCATTTTTTGCTCAATGTTGTGTCCATGTTTTTTACAGACCCATAGACTACAATGAGCATTCTTCCGTGCTAAAACTACGGACCCATGGACCATGCTAAAACACTGAAGTGTGAATACACACTATAAAATGAATTGGAACGTGTGTTGTCCGTGGAGAACATGAACAGCACACATCTGTGAATCATTAATGTGTGAATGAGGCTTTACATGCACCACAATGTACAATTACTGTATGGTTTGCTGTAAGGAGTACAGAGAGAATCTAGCGAATCTCTCATAGACTGCAGTGGTAAAATCAGAGGACTGCACGTTCACGTGCCCTAAGGAGACTTGAAATAAAGTTTAAAAAAATATAATAAACAAAATTATAAAAATTCTAATCACCCCATTTTTCCCTAGTTTACATATAAAAATAAACAATATACATAGCAGGTATTACCACGTCCTAAAACGCCAGAACTATTTAAATGGAAAAAAAAAATTCCTGTGTGGTGAAGGCTGTAGCCGAAAAAAATAAATAAAAACACGATTCGTAATTTTTTTGGTCACCTTATCCCCCCCAAATTTTTTTAATAAAAGTGTCCAAAAAGTTGTATGTACCCCAAAAATGAATAGAAGCTACAGTTCACCCTGCAAAAAACAAGCCCATATACAGCTCCAGAGAAGGAAATCTAAAAAGCTATGGATGCTAAAAAATGGCGATGCAAAGAAAATTGTAATTTTTTCAAAGGTTTTTATTTTTTTAAGTGATATGATAAAACAAAATAAAATCTATACAAATTTGGTATCGTTGTAATTATGCTGACCCACAGAATAAGGACATCATGTCATTTTTAGCTCACAGTGAACACTAATATCAAAACCCAAAAAACTTGACAGAGTTGTGTTTTTTTTCTAGTTTCACCCCTCAAAGAATTATTTCCTGTTTTCCAATAAAACCTATGTGCCATTAAAATGTACAACTTGTCCTACAAAAAACAAAACCCTATACTGCTAGGAAAACAGAAAAAAATGAAGGCTCTTGAATGGCAGGGAAAGAAAAAGGAAAATTAAAAATAGTCTGTGTCCCCAAAGGGTTAAAACTGTATAATGTGATCAAATAATAAATCCCACATAGGGTATTCTGTGTCATACAGATGGATTATAAAATGAAGCACTAGGCACTAATACATAAGCAGATACGTCTTAAACAACAGGTTGCACAATCTTGAATTTTAATATGTAGTAGCTGCGTAGATTCCTCCAAACTGATGTACCTAAACATCTCCGGATTTGTCTCTACACTTCACCAAGCACATGACAGAAAGGGCTGCCCGTCCTCTTCTTCTCCATTCTCTCTGCAAAAGAAAATCTTAGCGCTTGCGCAGGGTATACAAGGTGGATACTGTGATTTGTAGTTCTTCATTGTGCACTGAAGAACTAAGTCCCTCCTTGGGAAGAACAAGACATGTTCAGTTCAATTTTGGGGCTCCATGAAAATCAGTTGCATTCCCCTGAATGGGATTTGCAGAAACCCATGTGCTTTCCAGCCCATTCAAATGAAAATAGCTGATTGTCAGTTGCAGAAAATTCTGCATCAAAATCCGCAGCGTGTGAAGGCACCCTGAAATAAATTTTTGGAATTTGCAATTATATGTAAAGGTCAAGAAAAGGGTTTAAAACTTAAAAGCTTTTAGAATTTTTTAATTTTGGATTTCAGACAACCCCTTTAAGACTGTAAAATCCCTTTAGAAGTAATTCTCCAAAATGTCCTTTAATAGTAAGCCAACGTAAATGAAGAAATTCATAGAACATAAAGGAACCCATGGACTGAATGAAGTGGACTGCAAAGGAATCTGCTCAGTAATTCGACCAATGCTGCTGCTGTCCCTGCCTTTGTCTTCTCCGCTGGGGACTCCAAGATGGCGCGGGTTCCGGAACTCTGCAAGCTCAAGTTCTCGCGGTTCTCACAAGAACTTGCGCTCTTTCTCCCTGGCTAAGAGCCGAGCGCTGTGATTGGATGTGCTCGCAGCCAGGGAGAAGTGAACACCGCCCAGCAGAACTAAGAGGTCAACGCCTACTATAACCAAGAGGCTTCATTTGCATATGAGGCGCCGAAACTAAAGGGGAGCACAGCAGGCGAACGGGGGGGTCTTTGAAAAAAAGAAAAGGTGCCCGGACATCACTGGCAGAAGCACAATAAGGTAGTGTAAGAATTGGACTATAATTTTTTAGATGAAAGGTCCTCTTTAAGCTGGGATCATACGGGGCGATGTAGTGGCTGATTGTCGGGAAGTAAGCGTTCCTTCCCAACAGTCGGCTGCTCGTTCAGTGATGGAGACCCCCGCATTTACATGCAGCGATCTCCTTCACAGTATGAGGATGGGGGATAGCTATAGCGATCCTTCGTCCTCATACAGAATCATGACTTCTGAGCTCATCACTGTTTAGACAGCACAATCTGCTGCTCAGAAGCCATGATCGGTGGTGCCTGCACAAATGACAGGATCACCTGACCAACCTGCGGCTCTCCAGCTGTTGTAAGACTACAATTCCCACCATGCCCTGCTGTAGGCTGATAACTGTAAGCAGTCTGGGCATGCTGGGAGTTGTAGTTTTGCAACAGCTAGAGAGCTGCAGGTTGGCCATCCCTGAACTAGCGTTTCGTTCCTTCATCGGGTGATCGGCTGCTCATTCAAACGGACAGATTGTCCGGAACGACTGTTTGCAGCAACAGTTGTTCCCGATAATCTGCCCAATAATTGGTGCGTCTAAATGCACCTTAAAGCATGTTGCTAAAAACAAGAAATGATTTCATGATAATTACAAATTTGCTGTCTCAAAAAAATCATATAGACTCTATTGTTTGCTGCAAGTCCACAGAATTAGCATCCGGATGTGGACTGATTCATCTCATTCATCTCAATGGGTCCGCAAAGGATGTGGATAGCACACCTATGTGCTGTCCGCATCTGCATGTCCGTTCTGCGGCCCTGCAAAAAAATACAACCTGTCCTATTTTTGTCCATTATGTGCACAAGGATAGGACATTTTTACAGACTGTCACAACAAATTCTTTCAGCCACATCTTCTCTCTGCAGAGTTTGCCACACAGACATCTTAGATTCCTTATTTTTCCATAATCTTTCCTTCCTTTTCTACACAAACTCCCCATCCTGGTGCCCCAACACTGTCATCCTGCTGCCAAACCCCAATACTGTGCCAGCTATGCTCTCCAATGCCCCCAAATATTATATTGCTGAACTTTTTTTCCCCCCAGTAGTAATAATGACCCCTAAAATACCTCTATGGTGCTGTACATCAGGAGGGGCTACAGATACATAATATAAAAACTATAAATCTAATAAACATGAAACTAATAACAGACTGGTACAGAGGGTAAGAGGACCCTGCCTGCGAGAGCTTCCAATCTAGAAGGGAGGGGGGAAGAACTCAGTAGGTGAGGGTAGCATCTCCTCATCTGGCTGTGTGGTGGCAGCTTTCCTATTGCAGGTGGTAGGCTTTCCTGAAGAGAAGGTTTTTCAGGTTGCTTTTGAAGGTTTGAATGTTGGGATACAGTCTGATGTTTTGGGTTACTGAGTTCCACAGTAGTGTATAGGCACGTGAGAAATCCTGTAGACCAGGGGTGCAAAACCTTTTTTGGTCTGGGGGCTGCATTGTCACATTATTATACTCTATTTTAAGGGGCCACAAAAAAAGTTGATTACACAGGCCGATGCAAAGTGAATGGGGAGGAATGATCACTTCCACAGTCATTCCTCACACAGTTCCATCTTTATCGGTAGCACATCTGTCGTTCGATAGGAAGATCAGCTGATAATTATCGTACATCTTCCATCCCGATAAAATATCCAAATGAGGGGGGGTTGCAACCTCCCATTGAATACTGAATTTACTATAATTTATGGCAGACACTGGAGTAAATTATAGCTCAAGTCTAGCTAGCTGGTGAAGATTTGGGTTTCTGGTGCACAGAGGATAAGAGATGCACCTAATTCATCAAGTTTCTTAATAAATTAGACACACCTCCCTTCAGCGCATAGGAAATCAAGAATTGTGTAGGAAATGCCAATATTGATAAATCTCCCTCTTAAAACTCTAGTATCTTTACTTACTTTAAAGTGGTTGTCTTATTTAGTAAACCCATTGTATTCATTGATTGAGGAGGTCTCTTGTTCAGGAACCCCTTGAATTGGCTGCAAATCTTTCACTCTGTAGGACTCAGCATGTCCATGCATTAATTGGCAAGTGTGTAATACTTTATTTCCCCTGTAGGGGCACTGCAGGGGGGGTAGAATAGTTGTGGCCTGGTCACGTTCACTGCCTACAGCTGATCACTGGAGATCCCTGTGATCAGCTAATCATCCATGGATTTGCCTAAAGTGGACAAACTCATAAACCAATATCTATAGGTGAAGGCACAGGATAATGTAGTTGTCATAGTTATCAATTTTGGGTATTGTTTATGACTGAAATATTTTTTAGTTAATTAATTTTTCACTTTTTAAGTTTACATTTTTTCTCTCTAGAACTCTTTTTATACATTTGCTCTTATAAAGCACGCCATGAGTTCTAGGAAATGTGATAACTGTGGTTACTGGTTATTATGTGCATGCTAATGATCTCAGCTTCCTTCTTACGATAAAGTCACACGAGGCTTGAAAAAAACAAAAAAAAAACAACAAAACTAGGGTTTTTCTTTCCTTTCTTGTTTACATCTCTGTATTTTCCTCTTCACTATGGCCTATGTGCAGTTACAAAAAGCTCATGGGGAGCTGGAGAAAGCACTTGTAGGAATACCCATACATTAGAATGGAAAAGAAAGGCAGGGATTAAACTCTTGTTTACTTAAACCACAAAACTCACATTTTGTAGCTTATGTCACATTGTGCTTAGTCTGAGCATAGAGGTAGCAGAGCTGGATTTGTAGCACTGCTAGTAGAGGTGAAAGGGAAAAGTAGGTCAATTACATTGCTCCAAAGCTTAATGAGAAGTCACTTTTACAGTCTGTCAATGTAAGCTTTTCTGCAGCTTTTGTTCTATCACATCTTGCAGTAAATCGCAATTGTATTTTACATTGGAACATGTTCTATTAATAATATGATAAGCTAGCTAAATATAATATAGCAAGCTTATATTAGACAACCTTCTTAGATGAAATTAGGAAATTATAATAATGTATAATGATTACTATAATAACATAATAATAATCATGATAACGTAATAATATGATTGACCTGTGCATTGGTTGCTGCCATTGAATCCACTCTGTGCAGCATTTTTGTCAAGCAAATATCTGACCTAAAGGGGTTTGTCCCAATTCAGACATTGATGGCATATCACTAGGATATGCAACCAATGTCAGATAGGTGGGTTCCACCTCTTCAATCCTCTTTTATCTCCAGAACGGGACCACTGAAGTAATGGAGAGCACATGGCGAGCACACTCATCACAATGGGAGATCCGAGAACACCAAGAGAGTACACTTGGCTATTTTCAGAAGTCCTGTGTAAATGGAGACTGCACCGTGCATGCACGTTCACTTCTCCATTAATTGGCACCAAAATGACAAAAATGTTATGGTAGCTCTTTATGGCACATAAACATGTGCGGTTTAGTGTTAGGACCCCGTCTAATCAGAGATCGCCTTGACGTGTGTTAGACGGGCTCAAATATTTTTGTACAAAATGTATTCGCCAAGCATCTCTTATTTAAGCATAGCATTAGCAATATAAATACTTTTTTGTACTTTATTTGGATCGCAGAGTGCTGTTGCATTAGATATTTAGTTTAGTTTTTTTTCCAGTCATAGCAACATGCACCTGCATATTGGGATGTGCTGACTAACCCCCTTTTGTTATTCTTTGCACTTCTCCATTAACGCAATGGGACTGCTGGAAATAGCCGGACCAGACCTTGGTTATTTTCAGAACTCCTATAGCGATAAATGGAGGGTGGCTGTGCTTGCGTAGTGCACTCTCCGGATATAGGAGTGATGGATAGGAGATAGTAATATGCCATCAGTGTCTGAGATGGGAATACACCTTTAAAGAGTTACAATATTCTAAGACAAATTAAAAAACATTACAGACGTGTGCCAACAGTTGGTTTTTAAGTGAACCTATCAGGTGATCTCTGCTGCCCTGTCCGAGAGCAGCACAATAGTGGAGCAACAATGGTGGCACACATTTTCTGGTTAACAGAGGTATTATCTTCAAATTCAGAAGGCTGCTGGCCATTTCCTGAGAGCCTGGGCTTGTAGGTTTAGATGACGTGGAGCTGGAGTTCTTAGTGAAAAATTGAATAAATCCTGAGCGGACTCCTAGGACAAGCAGTGAGAGTCCTAATCACTCCTTGCTTCAGAGTAGGGCAAAGATTTACTAACGCCCTAATTAGAAACAATCATATTAGAAAAGTAATGGAACACTACTCCAGATCTGATCTGACATGGTTTTAAGCCTGTCCTACTTTCATCAACGGGTCATTTGTCCAGTTGATGAATGTGAGAATGACTGCACAAGAGACAGAAAGTGAGGCACTGCTCATGGCTAAACACTCAGGGGCCCTGGCGCAAGAGTTCACCTTGGGCCCCTCTTCCCCCCTCCCTCAGTGCTTTCTGGCCAGGGAAGCACACAGCCTTCATGTTGCCTAAGGCAAAAATTGAAATGGCACCCCCCCCCCTACCTGCCAAATTCTGTACCTAACCCCTTCTCTCCAACCAGAGGTGTAACTTGACCTGCATGCACGTTCTACAATACCGGTGTCTTCCTATGTTGCACAATGATCCTTGGGCCCCTTCAGGCTCCTGGGCCTGGTATCGACTGCTACTTCTGCACCCCCTATAGCTACTCCCCTGAATAAATCACCCCCCAGTATGTCAGATTAATGACAGCAGTGGTAATATATCAAGACTCATAAGAATACAACAACACAATATGGAGGACAGCTGAAACATCACATTTACTAAAACAGTACTCCATTATTTACTCCAATTTCTGACAACCCTGTCACGTAAAATAGGGACAGGGCTTAATTAGTCACTGTATGCGGATAAATGTGTGAACATATGTATGGCGGGTTTTACCGACAAAGTAAAGATGTACCATGTGACAGGATAGAGCCGTCCTACAGACTCTCCTCCAGTTTGGGTTGCAGTTTGGTATAACATAGTCTTAAAAATTCCGCTCACACATGACCCGCTGATCTGATCTATCACGTTTTCAAAATAAATCTCTAATATTCACGCTCAGACAGCAGCAACTACACTGTCATATATTGTGTACAGTATGTTGTCCTCCACAAAAAATATGAAAATGAAGAAACTGACATGCTGATTATATATCATAGTTATTTGTTCACATAATTCTATTAAAAGTTGTTCAAGTTGTCAGGTCTATATTATTACATGACTTTCTTGCTGGAATAGCAAAGCACGATTGTTTGAGGTGTTCCGCCTATATACCGGGAACTAAGTAGAACTATCAGCTAAGAAAAACTTAGCAAAGATAATCAGATGAGTTCCTGCATAAAACCTATAGATTGGCGCACTCGTGTTCAACAAAGCAGAAGGTCACACGGAAGCGCAGGGAGAATATGCTGCTAATTATAGATGGTGGATTTTGTCACGCTCTGGTCTCCTCACATTGTGCCCCCCCGGTCCATCTTAAACTGTTGTCTAACCTTTTTCCTTAATCCATTACATCTCCAGTTGATGGGAACTACTTTCATTCCACCTCTTTCCGAGGTACAGAAACAATCTTCCTATTCAGATGCTTGGCCTGAGCCAGCAAAACACGCACACACATAGAGAGAAAAAGAAACGAGGGTCCTGATTAATGGCTGCTAATTAGCAATGTTAATGACCAGGTGTCCCTGAGCATGGCCAGCTCCTCTCAGCATGTAGTGATCCCTCAATGAGGGCCTTGCAAATCCATTCCCAGTGACCCTAGCCCTCAGCTGCCAGTAATGAAGCACAGCTCTCTCATTATATCCAGGAGAGGCTCAGAGGGAGGCCACTATCTACAACGCAAACCTTTCCCTGTGATTCTAGTGGATCATCCATTAATTAAAGCAGCAGCCCCGCTCACCTCATTTTTTTTATTTTTATTGCATTTATGTCTCCGCTGCTTCTTATGAAGCAAGAAGCTAAAAAAATATAAAAAAAATAAACTATGGTGCAACTTAATCATCATTTTATTTCTATAAGGAGGACTCACAAGCATATACAGGTCTAGTATATCTACTATCTGTCCTACATTTAAACGTATGCCTATGGTCATAATAAGAAGTAGTTCTTCTGGAAAGTGTATGCGTATATTTACTTCCTATTTAATCTACATTCTCTATGTGTTAGTAAAGCTCTCTATGCCTATTCAGTCATTTACAACCAAAGGCTACATGCACACGAATGTATTTTGTTTCCGTGTCCATTTTTTTTTTGCGGATTGGATGAGAACCTATTCATTTCAATGGGTCCGCAAAAAATGCTGACAGCACACCGCATGTTGTCCGCATCCGAATGTCTGTTCTGTAGCGCCGCAAAAAATATAGAGCGTGTCCTATTCTTCTCTGTCATGTGGACAAGAATAGGCATTGTTACAATGGATCCACAAAAAAAAAACTGATGCAATAAGGATGCCAAAAGGACGTCATCCGTATTTTGCGGACTGCAAAACACATACAGTCGTGTGAATGTAGCCAAAGTGTGTAGTGCATCCAAAAAACGGCAGCCTGTATGTCTATGGCTGCTTTCAGATGTCATATTAAGGGCTCATGCATACCAATGTATTTTCTTTCTGTGTCCATTCCATTTTTCTTTGGCAGACCATATGCGGAACCATTCATCTCAATGGGTCTGCAAAAAAACGGAAGTTACTCCATGTGCATTCCATTTCCGTATATCTGTATGTCCGTTCTGCAAAAAATAGAACATGTCCTATTATTGTCCGCAAAATGCGGAATGCACACGGACGTCATCCATATTTTTGGTGGATCTGTGTTTTGCGGACCACAAAATACATACGGTCATGTGCATGAACTCTAAGACAGTATTTTAGCATCTGTATCAGGCCTGGTCCACACTTCTGTTTTACACGGAGGTGTGCTGTCCGCATTTTCCACGGACAGCACCCATACCCATTAAGCATAGAAAATGCTCTTGAAATTAAGTTTCTGCTGAGCAACATCCGTGAATTATGGATGCCACATGGAGGGAAAAATAGGACACATAGACCGATCATGGAACCCTCACAGACATCTTCATGGATGACACACACGCGCTTTTTTTCACGGACATGACACTGACACGGAAATGTGGATGAGGCCTTATGAGCATAATGCTGGATCTTCTGTGGTTGTACTGAATTAAAATGATATCGCCATAAAACCTTATAGTGATATCAGTTTGCTCAGAAGAACCATTAACCCTTTTTCTGCCAGGGGTGTTTGGACATTTTGCACGTCTGGTAGCCCGGACTACAGACTCACAGTTTTTACATGTACAAATAAAACCTAATTTACAACAACAACAAAAAAATCATACTAATGCAACATACCCATATAGTTTAAAATGGCACTCACTACTTTATACTCACAGGCCCGTTCATGTAACTTTGTGTGAAAATGTCATTTTTCACAAAAATTGCATAACAGTTGATATCAGTGGGTAAAAGTGTGACACAAGCAAATAGTTATACCTTCCACACCTCTTAAAAATAAACGTTCTGTCCAATATTAGAAATACAAAGTCTGATATTATTAAATTCTCCATTCGTTATACAAGAGTTCTTTCAGGGGTTCAACTTACTCCCCATTTTTTAAGGGGTTATTCACGATTATTGTTAAAAATGAAAATCAGATGTCTCTTTCTAACAAAGCTAGAACATGCCCTGTACCTCACATGGATCCAGCGATCTCCCCATTCACTACTCCAAGTGCTCTGCTAGATTTATTTAAAGATGACAGCTCAGGGGGAGTGTCCTTTCTCAGGGTGCATGCCCGTTCTACTGCAGCTCTCGGCTGGTAGAAGTTGAAGGATGGAACTGAGCATGTGCGTCCATGTCAGTGAGTTGGACAGAGAGAGGAGGAAAAGAACAAAGAGCAGGTGGTGCAGATACATTTTTATTGAATTACTACATTATTACATTGATTATTGAATAGCTCACTGGCTATACTACATTTTTAATTACACACAATTACAAAAGTATTCAGAACCAGACGCTGGTTTGAAAAATGTAGAATATTTTTGGTGGCTCAACCCTTTTAAAGTGTTGTCCAAACTGGATATTTATGGCATATCCATGGTATATGCCATAAACATCTGATAGGTGTGGATCCCACCACTGGGATCTGCTTCTTTCTCAAGAATGGGGCCCAGCTGTATAGAGGACTCTATTCATTGCTATGGGATTTCCAAAAATAGCCAAGCGTCCAATTGCATTAAATGGAGAATGCTGCCCATGTGTGGTCCCCATTCTTGAGATACGAGTATATCCTGAGGCTACGCCATAAACTTCCAGATGGGAAAACCGTTTTAAGTTGTAAAGGCATGGCCACGAGGAGCGACCATGATATGGTTGGGTAGCGAGCGGCAGTCATGAACCACGTGGTCAATTAACCCACAGCTTTCTTTCATTTAGCTAATAAAGACTACAGTATTTAGTCATTCTTTAATGTTAATGGTCACGTGGTATTGAAGATGCTGAGTGGCCAGTAACAATGAAGACCGACTATACAGTGCGGTCTTTATAATTAAATGAAAGGAAGCTGCGGGCTAATTGGCCGCGCAGCTCATGACAGCAGCGAGACTCAAGCAGATCAAGGCCTCTCTGTGTAGTGATAGAGTAGTGACTATTGGGGTCATTTATCAAACTGGTGTAAAGTAGAACTGGCTTAGTTGCCCAAAATGAAAGGTGGAATCTGATTGGTTGCTATGGGCCACTAAGCCAGTTCTTCTTTACACCAGTTTGATAAATGACTCCATATGTCTTCGCTGTAAGGTTATGTTCAGACATAATGGTCATATAGGTTTTTACCATGATTAACGCAAAAACCTTGGCAAAATGCCATGGAGGTGTTGTAACTGGAAAGAGACTTTTTGGTGCGACATGACCACTACATCTGAATATATCCTTGGCATTGTATGACTTTAGGAATTCTTTGGATGCAGTCAGTGCGAAATGTTATTTCTTTTTCAATATGCCTGAAACTTCTCTATACTCATACTTTACTTCCGTTTTGGGGAATTGTCAGGCATGCTTTTGAAACCGCAGAACTTTCCTTGATGACTAAACTGTGTGTTCTGCCATAGCCGTAGGATTCAAACCCTTTCATTACGCTTCAATAGTAGATAATAGCTTTTGAAAAGTGTAAATTCCAAAGTGGAAGTTTATTTCAGAGAAAGAATATTTATTTTTTTCACACATGATACATACCTATCAACTTTTATTTAGTGTATGATATTACGGTCTGATTGTGATATCATAACTTGTTCAGACAAGTTTTACCACTATGGAAAAAAAATGGATATTTTCTTAGAATAAAAAATGAAAAGATTCACTTAAAGGTGTAGTCTCACTTCAGCAAATATCATTTATCATGTAGAGGAAGTTAATACAAGGCACTTACTAATGTATTGTGATTGTCCATATTGCTTCCTTTACTGGATTTATTCATTTTTCCATCACAATATTCACTGCTCATTTCCATGGTTATGACCACCCTGTAATCCATCAGAGAAGGCCGTGCTTGTACATTAAAAGAAAAAGCGCCATCCTACGCGTGCTCCCATGGGCCCGGCCAGTCTGTATCATGCATAGATGTATTGTGCAGAAGTAGTTGAATCCCTATTTTTAACTGTTTTTAGGAAATGCTTAGATGATTTATTGAAACAACATAAAAACTTAAAGGGGTTGTTAAACTCCACGAGCATTTTCAATGAGGACCAGGAAAGCATATAAAAGAAAGGGTAAAAAAACACTCATCTATTGAATGCTGCTGTGTTCCAACACCGTGGCTCTTATCTTTCCTGTCTTTTAAACCCTTTCCCAGCCCTCAATAAAATATTTTTGGTTTTGGACAAAGAAGTTGTCCTAGAGTAGAACAAGATGGCTGCTTTCTTTTAGAAACAGTGCCTTACCTGTCCATGGGCTGTATCTGATAGGGCTGCTATCGTGAATGAAGCTGAGCTGCAATACCACAAACAGCCTGAAGCAGGCATGGTACTGTTTATGGAAGAAGGCAGGAATGTTTTTTTTTTTTTACTAATTATGGACAACCCCTTTAAGTAAATGTACTAAATCCTTGAATGAATGTTGTTCTAGTCTGTCTGCCACGAGGTCTGAAGGAAAATTTTTATGTGTTACTAGTAGGACAAATTGGATGATGCCTTATTGCTGTTATTTTTCTTTTTTTTTTGCCTATTTCTGGAATAATAATGGGAAACAAACAAAGTTGTAGGATTTCCATGAAAGCAGTTTTCTTCCATTGCAAGTACTTTGCATCCTGCAAATAAAACTAATTTGTTTTAAACTGAGAAACTATATCGTGTTCTTGGGTCCCATTCATTTACTTTATATTTTGTTAATATAAAAATAAACTAGTTTTTCAAAGCATTCTTTGCACATTACAGTGTGTGTGTATATATATATATATATATATATATATATATATATTTTTACCCTGTAACAGACGCACATCAATGCTAACTCTCCCTATCCTACCCCTAATGTTATAAACCTGTCATTCAATCTACATAACCACATATATTTTCCCAATTCCTAACACTGTCCATGTAAGACTGTAAACTGCCAGTCATATTGAGACCTTATTTAGTGTCTAATAGACCACCTAATATCCTCTCTCCTAATTGGCTGGTAATTACAAGGCATTATGGGTAAGCCTGTCAGCCAGGAGCCAGAGTCATGTGACTTTCCATCTTCATCTTCCCTGCCCTGTTTTCCTCACCAGTGTGCTGAATTTGATGTGTTATATGGCGGGCGCAGTTTACCGGAGTTCTTTCATAACTTTGGCTTCATTTGCACGTAAAATTTTGAGGAAATTCACTTAGAATTGATTTGCTCATCCGTTTTTGCTTTTGTTTGAACTTTTCTCTTCTAGAATCCAATTCTGTGCTCTTACTACTGTACATAAGCAAATCATTTTACTGAGCTAAACAGCATTGTTGCAGACGCGAATCTTCTGGTGAAGCCCATTAAGTTTTGTAAATATGAAATACCCGTTCTATACGGTTTCATAAATCCTAGATGAGCTTTTCTAAAACTATCAGGTGGCCCTCACTGCTGAGGCACGCTCAGATGTTGGTGAGGAGCAGCTCAGGCACTTCTCCGGTTGTGTCAGTCTCTGGTTTAGCAACACAAATGGCTCCTTTTGTGTCAGTTCCATGTGCTTCCCTATGTGAGGGTAGCATAATATAACTACAGGTCCATACTACCAGTAGCCAAAGTTGCACAAAAAAATGTGCTGTTTTTCTACGAGCAAAACCCTTGGGAAGCTCTTCTATAGACAACAGGCCACTTTCACACAGTGAGTACTTGGTCAGTATTTTGAATCAGTTTTTGTAAGCCAAAACCAACAGTGAACCCAGAACACAGAAAAGGGACAAATCTTTCCTTTATACTTTTTTCTTTAGGTTCCACTCTTGGTTTTGGCTTACAAATACTGATGCAAAATACTGACTCTGTGGAAGTGGCCTTATTCTGAGAAGTGACTGAGCACAATGTTAGTGTGTAGCTGATAAACACCTGTAGTGGTTTATGAAGCCTCTGAGATATAAGAAAACTCACAAAGTATGGACAATTTCAACAAATTTCACAGTGCCGACCACAAGCAGTCTGAAATAACTTAGTAATGTAAAGTTGCCTGTCCCCATTCACTGAGAGGCTGACTTTTTGTGTGACCTTGGTGACTTAGTCCTTTTTTGTGTGACACTGAATATACTACGTTGGGTTTCTCTCCATTTTTGTTTTCCATGTTCTGACATTTTCGCTCTCATGAAATATTTAGGGACAGCAAGTGTTGAGCAAATCCAAGATCCGAAGTTGATTCATTCAAAACTTCGTTTGACTGCTGTACAGAGATTCGTCTCTGTACATCATTCAAATGTATGGGCTCCGCCGAGCGAAATTCGTTATCCCCGAAGTCTCCCGAGATCTTGGATCCGAAGCTCGATTCACTCAACACTAGTGACAACTTTCTAGCCTCTTTTCAGTCTTTGTGGATGTCAGATAATGTAAAGTGTAAATTATAAGAACCAAATGTAATTTGGGCTTTATCATATTTGTTCACATAGTATTCTATATACTACAGCTTGTAAATATGTAGCTAACCCTTTCCATATACTTTATTAAAACTTATAGTAAATGCCATAAAATATAGTCTAATATACATTTTTTCTTAATGGTTTTACTGCGTTTTAGAATCTGTATTCCCATACAGCTCTGTATATGGGAGTATAGACTCCCCTGCAGCTGCACTGAGCAATGTACAGGCTGGAGCATCACTACTCCTGCCTGTATGAGGGCTGCTCTCCTAAAGCCTGATGTAGATGAGCTATGTCAGACTTTAGCAGAACAGGCACCGGCAGCGGAGCTATGTCTTATGTGAGCTCCTGCCCTTGTTCATTTCGCTCTAATAGCAGCACAGACTATGAACAAAGTGGAACCTAAGTCTGTCCTCTTCAGCAATGAGTCCCGCTTTTTTCTCAAATGCAATGATAGCCAGAGATTGGCTTGGTGACCACGTAGGCAATGCCATGAAGAAGCCTTCACAAGGGATTGTCACACTGGTCCTACTCCTGGGATTGCCGTGTGGGGTGGCATAATGTATAGCAGACGGACCCCTCTAGTCTTCATTTCAGGTACACTAACAACTTGGTGTCATATTGATTTGGTCATGGAACCAATGGTATGGCAATTTTCCGACAGACTGCATGTTGCTCATGCTACTTTGAGCAGCCTGCATGGTCTAAATGTACTAACATGGTCTGGAGTGTCTCTGAACTTGTCTCTCATTAAACACATCTAGGACGTCATTGGTCAGCCATTGCAAAGGGCGCTTCCAGAAGAGGATGTTGATGATTTGTGTGCCCAAGTGCATTCAGCATGGATCAACGTTAATACCGTTAATAATCTCATTATTGATAGCAAGTAGTATTGAGCAAATCGAAGCATCCAAAGTGGAATTTGATCTGAAGTTTAGGAAAAATTCAATTTGCCACAAATCAGAATTTTCTTGCACAATATGATGACATATCATTTTGTTTCAAAAATGGCTGCTGTACGTGCTACAAAGTGAAAGTAAGAAGCCCGGGGACGTGATATGACCCATAATGCCGTGCAGCCAGCCATTCCGCAGGTAGCCAGCCGCTGTGATGTCACAGCCCTATGAAACCCTTATCCCACATGGTCTACGGCATTTCACTTTGAGCTGAGCATAGGGAGAGATATGGAAAGCACTTATGTGCTAAGGACAGTGTTGCTGAAAATTGTTAATAGAAGAATATTGGATAGATAGTGTGCAGGGACAGTGCAGGGACAGTGCAGGGAGATGGTAGGGAAAGTTTTTAGAGACTGTAGGGGGAGCATAGGGAGACAGCAAGGACAGTACAGGTTGAGTGTAATCACCATGTGCATCTTGTTGAACTGCTGCCACATTCCCAGTTAATTTGTTAGTTTATACATAGAATTATTGTGCCTCAGTATTAAGGGATGGTCTAATATATCTCCGCGTTTATCTTGTTCAACTGCTACCACATTCTTTTTTTTTTTTTTTTTTTTTTTTTTTTTTATTGAAGAAATACGCTTATGAAAATTTACATATCAAATTCATACATGGTAGATATCCACAATACCAGTACAAAACACACATCAAAAGTATGACAATACATTAGAATTATAAATAATTATAAATTAACCCCCCCCAAACTAAATTGGCTGTCATCGCGAAAAATCCTTTTAATAAACAGACAAGTACGCAGTGTAACTGCATCTTAATTTCATTCTGCTACCCGTGTCCGTGCCCCCCACCTCCCAGCCCACATATCCTCAAAGATTTTGACCTGTCGCCAATACATAGCCCATTCATTTACTGAAGGTGAGGAGGTCGCCCCCACTTTTTACTAGCACCGCTCTTGCAACCATCAGCCCATGCATCCAAACTTGTCTAACCTGAGCTGGGATTGCCGAGTCTGGATCTAAGTGTCCCAGTAAAAGTGTCTGAATATCCGGTACAAACTGGGAAGAAACCTCTTTTTGGATACTCTGGATCACCTGATCCCAAAAACTCCTTAATTTACTGCAGCCCCAGAGAGTATGAACATAGTCTGCTTCAATACAGCCACACTTTGGGCAGCAACACCCTCCACCCCTATTCTTCGCAAATTTTGCCTGAGTCTTAGGCGTGTAATAAAGTCTATGAGTAATCTTAAATTGGATTAATCTATGTGCCTTAGAGATAGTGATTCTACTAATGTTCCTATAGATCTTCCTCCATTGCAGGGAGGGCATTGCAGTTCTTGTTCCCACCTACTAGGGCTTTTAAATACCACTATGTTCGCCAAAGCTGCCCGAAACTTTGAATAAAGTTTAGAGATTTTAACATCCACATCGCCTTGCCCAAAACAAAAATCAAAAAATGAGTGCTGCCGAACGAGCAAGCACGCCTTATCCTTAGTGCAGTCGTATGCGTGTTTTAAACTTAAGTAATTCATCACATCTAGTGTAGTAATAGGGGAACTATTATGTTCCATTATAGATTTAAAGTGTCCTGAAGAAAAAAGCTGAGACACCCTAACCACATCCTTGTGCGACCAATAAGAGTGATCTGTGACTTTGAGGAATTCCTCCAGGTTCCTGTTCTCCCACAGAGGAGTAAACTCAAAAGAGTACGAAACCTTCAGAATCTTCCTGAGTTTATTCCATGCCCTCTGGAGAGTCCAGGGAACCAGGAGTGCCTTCCCCAGATTCAACTGGCCACGTTCCAAAACTAAAAAAATATTCTCTATGTGCATCCCTGTGACCACAAACAAATACTGCGCCAGTGAACTATCCTTAAAATTACAACATCGTTGAATTTGAGCACACAAATAATAACCCTGAAAAAAGGGGATTGATAAGCCTCCCTCCGCTTCAGCAAGCCATAAATACCTCTGCTTTATACGCACCCTCTTCCTGCCCCATATTAAGTCATTAAGTAAGATTTCTAGTCTATGGAAAAATACATCCGGTATCCAATTAGGGGCAGCACAGAGGGGAATAACACAATAGGCAGTATAATCATTTTAATGAGAGCTAAGCGATCAGACTGGGACAGGACAAATTTCTGCCAAGCCGATATTTTCAACCTAATTTTATTTAGCAATGGGGCCAAATTAAGATCATAGAATCTATTTATCGGGGTCCCTATTTTAATCCCCAGGTAGTCCAAAGTGTCATTAACAGCTAGGACACAGACTCCACTACCCGTATCTACGGCTTTGCGGTTAAGAGGGAGGAGCGATGACTTAGACCAGTTAATCAAATAGCCTGACAACTTGCCAAACTCCTCTATGGTTTCTATCACATGCGGGAGAATTTTCCAACCCTGGTCCAAAAATAAGATAACATCGTCTGCGTACAGACTTATTTTATCGCTCACTCCCGCTACCCCAAAACCTTCAATAACCTGATCCAGACGAATTTTAGCAGCCAAAGGTTCAATAAATAGGGCAAACAAGAGAGGGGAAAGGGGACACCCCTGTCTCATCCCACGAGACATTCTGATCGGTGAAGAAGCTACTCCATTAATACTAACACAAGCCGTAGGTTTGTCATAAAGTAATTTGGTCATGCGAATAAATTCCTCCCCTAGACCAAAGTGGGTCATAGCGGACCATAGGAAAGGCCACTCCATCCTGTCAAAAGCCTTTGCGGCATCTAAGGACAGGATGGAGCGGTCTCCTACCCCTCCCAACAATAGGTTCAATTGAACCCTATACAGACTTGACTGTATTTGTCGCCCAGGTATAAAACCTGTCTGATTTGGGTGGATTAAGGAAGAAATAACCCGACCGAGGCGATTCGCAAGAATTTTAGCAAATATTTTGTAGTCTGTGTTAAGAAGGGATATGGGTCTATAGGAACCCGCCTCGCGATCATCCTTATTCTTTTTAGTATTAAAACAATAACTGCCTCTCTAAATGAGGGAGGCAAAGAGCCGGTTACAAAAGCTTCATTCAGGACTCGCAGCAACATAGGGAGAAGCGATTTGGCATGATGCCTATATACTTCAAACGGGAGGCCATCCGGGCCTGGCGCAGAGTTGTTTTTCAGCTTTGGGATAATGAGTCGCAGTTCCTCCAAAGTAACAGGGGAATTCAAGGGAGCACTAACCTGACTATCCAATTGAGGTAACCCCAGTTGTTGAAGGTATTGATCTATCTGGCATGAATTACCCATAGCCTCTGCTTGGTAGAGATCAGCATAGAACTTCTCAAATACCTCCTTGATCTGATCTGGGGTACTCACCCCTTACCTATGGAGTTCCTTATTTCCCGAATCGTTGTTGTGTCTTTCTGATTAGCCACCAGGCGCGCTAAAAATTTACCCGTTTTACCCGACTCGCAGAAACGGATCTGTCCTTGAAACAACAATTTATGTTGGGCCTTTTTATACATGAGTGTAGTAAGTTGAGAATTTGCCTCCTTTAACAATTCTGCATTATGGACATTATACTGGGATGCCACCAAACCCTGAAGTGAAGAGATCTTTTGCTTCAACCCCACCTCCTCTTGGCGAAGATCAGATCTAAACCTGCTGATGCTAGCAAAGTAAAGGCCCCTGATGTACGCCTTCAAGGCATCCCATACAAAGTGAATATGAGCAGTCCCTACATTAATTTGCCAAAATTCCTCAATCTGGGTCTCTATAGCTCCTTGCTCTGATATAACATCTAACCAGTGCGGGTTGAGTTTAAAAGGTCTAATCGGGCATAAAGTCTCCGCGACCCTGAACGTGACGAGCACCGGAGAATGATCAGACACTCCATGTGGCTCATACTTCATCTTAACAATCCGGTGCACAAGATCCCGACTTACAAACACCAAGTCAATACGTGACAATGCCCTGTAAGACCGACTAAAGCATGAAAAGATTTTTTACTGCCATATAGGTAGCGCCAGACATCGACCAACGCCAATTCCTGGCATATGGCATTCAAAGGCGAAGAAGTATGCGCACGTTCAGCAGAAGCGGAGACCCTGTCCAATTCCTGGTCCAATACTGAATTAAAGTCCCGGCAACGAAAAGAGGACAGTGATTTTTCTTAGACAAAAACTTGGAGAGTATAGAAAAACTTCCGAGCTATATGGTGGTGGTATATATATAAAGGCGAAAATGATCTCCTGCCCATTCCACAAACCATGTAAAAGATGTATCTGCCTTCCCTGTCTATACTATTGTCGAGAAGTTTAAAGTCGATCCCGCGATGGATAAAAACGCTTACCCCCGTGAATAGGAGGAGAAGCACGCATGATACTCCAGTGCCGCCCATCTTCTTTTAGGGTACAAAGCTTCTCCACAGTCGCATGTGTCTCCAGCAATACTATAATCGCCGGCAAATGACGTGTAACCTGGTCAAAAACCACCGTTCTTTTGACTCTATCCCCCAAACCTCTCACATTCCAGATCAGAACATTACACATCTACCACAAAAACAGTAATTAAACTCATAGAAAGAGGGGAGCCGGGACACGAGCAGCAGAGGATCCCACGATGACAGCCAAAAACCCCCCAACCGCCCTATCCACCCCCACCCATCCCCACTGAAAACCCCACCACCTGGTTAATGGAGAAAACATATTACCCACCAACCTCTTACAAACCCAGCCAAACAACCCCTCCCCTACCCACCTCCCCTCCAAAGCTCTCCGCCACCCACCACCCGCGCAACATAAACTACTGCAAACCCAATGAGTCCAACCATTGGTTAACCTCAGACGGGGACAGAAAAAACCTGATCACATCATTGTGAACCACTCTAAGCTTAGATGGAAAAAGCATTGAATATTTGATTTTGGCCTGCACAAGTCTTTTTTAACCTCTGAGAAAGCACGTCTTTTGATCTGGGTATCCCGCGAAAAATCAGGGTATATCGAAATCAAATTGCCATTATAGATAATCTCAGAGAGTTCTCTTTTGCGTCTCAGAGCCCAGTCCCTGTCCTTCGAACAGAGCAACTTAGCCAAGATAGCCCTAGGAGGGGCCCCTGGAGGAGGTTTTTTAAAGGGAATTCTATGGGCCCTTTCCACACAGAACGTGGCCACATCATGATCTGGGCCAAGATTGTCAACTAACCATTTCTGGATGAAGACCCCAGGGTTATCCTGTTCCACCCCTCAGGGAAGCCGACAATCCTCAGATTGTATCTACGGGATCTATCCTCCATTTCTACAACCTTTCTTCTCAGCCAGAGTTGATCCTGATCAATTTCTTCCAACCTCTTTTTAAAGGCCTTATTCTCCAGTGTGATAGTTGACACCACTGTTTCCATATCTCTCACCCTCTCCCTCAGCTTTGTGATCTCATCTTTAATTATCGTAACATCTCCTTGTACCGCCTGAAGAGAGGAAGAGAGATCTGCCACAGTGTCGTTGGTAGCGTTTGTTACCCTCAATATATCCGCCAGTTTATTATTAATACTGTCCAGACCCTCAATCTGAGGGACCTTTATTGAGGAAGCCTCCTGTTCTGAGTGAACCGTGTTACCCTCACCGGGCACCTGCTGTGTCACAGGCTTTTGAAGCCCACTTCTGGTTTTAGACGGAGAGATCTTCAAAAACCTGTCTAACCGGGATTGGGGACTGCCCCCAGGCACTACCCCCCCTTTCGGCGAGGTAGCCCCCCCAGATCTCCGCCCTTTAGGAGGCATTGCTCTTCTTCACACCCTCAACTCTCTTTCTTCTTCTACCACTTACCCCTTCAACCTTCTCTCTCTCTCCCTTTCCCTTTTCCCCCTTCAACTGCAGCGACTAAATACACTCAATCCAAGAACCTGAAAGATACTCACGGTGTCACCTTATATATATCCCAAGAGGTTGGGAGCTGACCAATCATATACAATAATTGAGAGCATCCAGTCAGTTATACTATAAAGGCAAGTTCCGTAACAGTGTGAGTGCCATAGATACGCAAATCTGCAATCAAACTGCAAACATGCTGCAGATAAGGCAAAACGAGACCAGTGAAAAAGTGATTGCAGCTTAGCTGAAGACCGGTAAGATATACACATAGATTGTTATGTAAATTAACTAAGAGCACATATAGTCACACCAGTACTCAAAAGGGCCGGCTAGACCAACACGCGCACACTAGTTAAGGAGTTACACAACCAAGCTGCCGACCAATACCTGGTGAACCTGCCATATGGTGGCGTGGCCGCACACTAACTGCACATAAGTAAAATAGGAATTAACCCAGCTCATAAATTAACCCGCCTCTAACCTCACTGCCAGCTGGGTTCAAAACCCCTTACTACCAGAGCAATTAAACAAGCTCTATAACCTCAAAAACCTCAAAAAATAAGTTCCAATTAACAGGGCAGATGTAGCACGGCAGCACCACCATACCCTAAGTTTACACCAGTTCTTAATAAAGCAACAGCAGTTAATGGGAAAGAGGGGAGCTTTTTCAAACTTATATTACAAAGCCCCAAAGTCGAGCACATAAACCACCACAGAGTAGGCTCAAAAAAGAAAATAAAATAAAGCAGAGCCCAGAAGAGAGCGCAAAAACACAGTTCAGTAAATTCGACGAGGGGAAAGGGAAAAAAAAAAAAAAAAAAAAAAAAAAAAAAGGACACAAAATCACAGTTCAGTTCAGTTCAGTGAGTTCAGCGAAAAAGTTCCCAAGCTGTCCAGAGAAAAACTAGAGATAGAGTCTGGCCACTTTCAAAGGAGTAAAGAAGGCCGCACTACAGAGCCGCATCTCATAATCGAGAATAATGCAACAAAGTTCTTACACCGTAGTGGGCTCATATATGGGCTCATATATGTCCTACGACCATTACAGATAGTAGCACCGAGGCCGGAAAAGATGCATAAGGTGGCCCAGAAACAGGGCACCGGTAAAGGGGTACCAATCTCCCCCCCAGACCCCCCCAGCCCAACAGGGACCAGAGAGCTATCGGAGGGTCAAGCGCCACACGGCTAACCCCATAGATGAATACAGAACCGGAGGCAGGGGCCCAAAACATCCACTACCCACAGTGACGACGTCTTTTCTCCTATGGTTCACCAGTCTAGGCCATCCTTCCTTCCCGCATCCACCTTTAGTCAGCAGCAGGGACCTCGGCTATTTCGGCTGGACCATCCAGTGAGTCAAGACCCTCACAAGCCCAACCAGACCTCATGCAGAGTCGACCAACCTTCCTTCCCGCATCCACTTCAGCAGCAGGGTCCGCAGCTGATTCGGCTGGACCATCCAGTGAGAAGCCCCTCAGAAGTCAAACGGATCCTGTGGCAGTAGCAGCTAATGGGAGAAGCATCTGGTCATCTCCGTCGCCCGATACTTGCCAGCGCTCAATGCGCTCACTGGGCAGCCGTGCCGCACCACCTCACCGCGCAACCAGCACGGGCATCTCAGCAGCACGGAGGCTCCCAGAGGAAACAGGACCGCAGGGCCGAAGCTCCAGCCGGAGCTGCATAGTCGCAGTCGCGCATGGTAGCGCCCGCCGGCAGTGCACCACAGTACGCGGGAGGCAGGAGGCAGGAGGGAGAGGTCAGCAGGGAGGAGGAGCACAGCACGCACACCTACGTCATGCCGTCATGACCCGAAGAAAGGTGCTCCAACTGCTACCACATTCTTAGTTAATCCGTTACATTACTGATACAGTTACCATACACTATGGCCTACAGACAGTTGACTAGAACCTCCAAAGGAACAGGCAGTGGCAAAAATATTGCTGTAGCTGGCACAAGTAGCAGCAGAAGAAGGGGGGTTGGTAGCAGCGTCAGCAACAGGCCAGAACTGCCACTGTCATCCAACGATCGTGTTTTGACTAACAATCCAGCTGTACTGGAATGGTTGACTCGCTCTTTGACATCATCTCAAGTGGCAACAGATGCACACAGCTAGGAATGCTTAGTTGGCATGTCCAGGAACTGCCTCTTTGCCCTCACCTGTCCTGAAACTGCCTCTTGCTCTTGCTACTCCTGCTAGCCAAGTAAGATATGCTGCCAGCTCTGCTCTGCTTTTCAGCAAAGATGAGCTTTGTGAGGATAGTCAGCAATTATAGGTCAGCACAGACTTGGAGGAGAGGTCTGCTGCGGACTCCTCTAGGTGTGCAACTACTGATAATGACAGTGGGGTGGTAGCGAGAGGTCAGGGGCGTGCACAAGAGACAGGTGAGGGTAACACAAGTGACGACCAAATAGATGTAGATCATGATGTAGCCGATTGCACGTGGGAGATAGGTGAAGAGGGGGCATTGTCATGTCATCATCAAGGGGGGGGGGTGGCAGTGTGTCCATAAGACAGCAGGGTGGAAGTGTGCCCGTGAGACAGCAGGATGGAAGTATGCCCATGAGACAGCAGAGTGGAATCAGTTGGAGATCTGCAGACAATGTGGGAGGGGTACACCGTCTGCTACACAGGAGACTACCTGTGAGGAACACATTAGTAGTGCACGGGTTCATAAAACCAGCAGTGGGCAGGCATCATGCAGTTTTGGGAGGAAAAATACTTACTCGCCACTCTGGTGGATGTTAGTTTGGTGGTATGCAGGATGTGTGGGCAGAAGGTGAGGTGTGGCCAGGGTGGCTTGGGAAAACTGTGCCACTTGTTTAGTATTACATTTACCTCCGGCCCGTAGCTCCACTTCAGCAGTCAGGGCTTGACAGAGTCAGCAGAAGGAATCCGTAATTCCTTCCCATCGACTTTAATGTCATCTATTTCTCCTGATACTATTCCTCTTAACTTGTTTTGACAGCAATCAATCACCGAGTTGATTACAAAAATACAACAGTATGCATGCCCTCATCCAACAGTGCAGAAGCTAAAGGTGCACCTGGCCAAGTTCTGCTATCCAGTACTTCCCTTTCCATGTAATTGATTGCACATTTCAGAGAACCAATGGCTTGTGCCCACCCAAGGTGGAGAGTCCCAAGCCGACATTACTTTTCCAAAAAAGCTGTACCAGCCCTGCACATGTACGTTGAGCAGAAGGTGGGCTAGTCCTTTGGCCTCGCGGTGTCTGGCCGAGTTCACACCAGTGCTGACGTACGTGTACGTACGAGTTGTAACTATGGTCAAGGACAATATATGTTGTTCACAGCTGTGGTTCTGGACCAGGCACAATAGCAACTTGACCAGGTGATGGCAATACCACCTCCGCATTGTAATCATAGCATTTCTGCATCTATGTCCTCCTCTGCCTCCTCATCCACCAGCTTGTCCTCACCCTCCTCTAGGCACAGTTCACAGTGGTCCTCTAGCATATTACCTATGCAAAGAAAGATGTTGTCATGCGATTCTGCACCTGGTCAGCCTTGGTGAACGAAGCTCCTCGTCATCAATAAAGAAATCAAATACTAGCTGCCTCCTTGCCAACTGGCGATAGGAACCATGGTTACTGATAATGGTAAAAACATTTTGTGTGCGCTGAGTCCGAGAGTGCTAAAACATGCGCCCTTCATGGCGCATGTCTGCAATCTTGAGAGCTTTTGAAAATGTTCAGGAAACTGTGAATTCACTTCAGCCACTCTTACCATGCAAAACATGCCCTCCTTGAGCTCCAAAGGCAAAATGCTCTTCCCCAACATTGCCTGATATGCAACGTTTCCACCCTTGGAACTCCATGATTCATATGTTAGATCGCCTGTAGCAGCAGAGGAAAGTAGTCAACGATTTCCTAACTTCAACATTAGCCAGTGGAAGATCATGCATAACACTTGCCGTTTGCTCAGGCCCTTTGAGGAGGCCACTTTATTTGTCAGTCCGCAGAACTATGGGATGAATTATGTAATTTCTCTCCTTCATGTCCTGGAGGGGATGCTGACAAATATGATTGACGAGGGTACAGAAGATGTGGCACCTCCATTTCAGGGCCACCTGAGCCCTGAGGAGGATGAACTGGCAGAGGAGGAGGAAATAAACACCCAGTAATTTTATTCACAACTTGTCACGACTGTGACTGATCCAGATAGGTCTGGGAAGAGAAGGTCGCAGCGACTTGCTACTCGCGATAGCTTGTGAGTTTGCTTCATGGTTCAGGGTATGTCATCCAGGTTTTGCCTTGTGAACCTTTTTGTCCTGACTGGGAGTTTGTAGGCATTCTTCTCAGGTGAGTGCTGTCTGCCACTCTCAGCTACTATATTAGTTTCAGTTTCACTTGCAGTCATTGCCAGATATAGTCCTTACTTCCAGTGCTATTCTGACCTTTGAAGGAGATCGTTTGACGGTATTGCTGTGGAGCTCGTGTCTGGCGTGGACTGTCGTTGTTGGGATCATCTTCTCTGCTCGTGACTGGATAAGTCTATCTCTGCTGGAGATTGTTTGTTTGTTTGTTACTGTCTTCCCCTGTTGTTCTCCTAGACATGAGTGATGGTGACTAGTGCTCCCATCTGCCTTTCCCCAGTCTAGTCTTCTGAGGGTCACTCAGGGTTTAGGCATCCTGCTCGCCGCACGGGTTCACACCCCGTCTAGGGTATCAGGGCAGACAGATGCCAGCGTAGGGTTTATCAGGGGTGGCCGTTCTGTTTCCCATCCGTAGATAAGGGTCCCCCTTCCCCTCCATCTGGTGCGACACGACTGCTGCTGGGATAGCGGTCGTGACACAACTAGGTTGTTTACCTGCCCAAGTGACAGGAGAGGAGCAGGAGGAACTGGAGAGCGACGATGAAGACAATGCAGATGAGCCCAACAGACTGTGGCAGTATGCAGTGGAAATGGAGGCAAGGAGGCCCTCCAAGTCCCTTGTGCAAATGGCTAGATGCATGCTGTCAAAGATGTTTGTGTAGTGGCTGCTGCATGATCAGGATTCGGCAGAGGGATGATTACTGGCTATCCACATTGTTAGACCCTCACTACCAGTCATTTTTTAGACCTTCTGAGAGGGATGCAAAAATGGTCTACTATAGAGACATGCTGTGTAGTCACTGGCTACAAGCGCCATCACCCATCCTCAGGATGGTCTGACCAGAGGGAGCCTCTTGCTCACACTCCACTGCCATGACTGATGATGGTGGTGGTGATGGGGGTAGTAGGGGTGTTCAGGAACAGCTGCCTACTGAAGAAACCACCCAGCAACAGCAGGACATGCAGCAGAACCTCAACCAGCAGATGGTGGCACATGTGGTGCACCCTGTCACTCATACGCACGGTGGCTCAGTGGTTAGCACTAGTGCCTTGCAGCGCTGGGGTCCTAGATTTGAATCCGACCAAGGACAACATCTGCATGGATTTTGTATGTTCTCCCCGTGTTTGCGTGGGTTTCCTCTGGGTACTCCGGTTTCCTCCCACACTCCAAAGACATACTGATAGGGACCTTATATTATGAGCCCCATTGGGGACAGTTGGATGCTAATGTCTGTAAAGCGCTGCAAATGCAAATTCAAAGTGTGGACCTCAACTGGTTTAGTTTGCCATGGGCATTCTTTCCTGTCCAGCCAGTAGTGTGGCATCAGAGTGGGTGTTCAGTGCGGCGGGGGGCATAGTTACCCCTAAAAGAACTCGCCAAAATGTTGAGAGGTGAACCCGGCGTGGATCATCCCGGATTTTCAGATGCCGGGGCCTGATGCCTGATGCCTTTCCTCCCAAAATGTTAAGAGGTGAACCTAGCGTGGATCCTCATTCTGCCACTAATGATCATACTGTATTGTTACCACACTGAAATATTCTGCAAAATGGGCCATTTCTTCTGGCCACGTCCTGCTGCCGTCATTCTGATGATACCACCCACATGATGCCACCTGCCTGTTGCCTCTACTGCCATTTCTACAATGGGGCTTCTTGGCCTACTGACTTGCTATCATGCTGCTGTTTTGGGGTTCTGCTACTACTTTGAATGGCCACCATCTTGTGCTGTATGCCAATTCTGCTTCCCCCTCTCTCCACTCTGTCATGGGGCCACTATTGTCACTGTCACTGCTGCTGCCCCCCTCTCCACTCTGTTATGGGGCCATTGTTGTCCCTGTTACTGCCACTGCTGTTGGACCCCATCCCTACTCTGTTTTGGGGTCACTATTGTCCTGGTTTGTCTGTGTTGACATCACCATTTATTTTTCCGTTCTTTTTATCTGTCAGAAGAACAGAAAAAAAATCCAGTTTTTTGAGCATTCGTAAGGCCTTTTTCACACGGTCAGTATTTTGTATCAGTATTTGTAAGCCAAAACCAGGAGAGGGTTCAAAACACAGAATAGATGCAAATATTTCCATTACATTTTATGTCTGTTTTGGACGCACTCATGTTTTTAGCTTACAAATACTGATCATATACTGATGCAGAATACTAAACAAATACTGACCGTAAGAGGACATTAAAGTCCAGCATGCATGACTTTAACAAAACTGATTTCAGAGGATAATGGTCTAAATTGATGCAAATTGAGCCTCTTTCACACGGTCCGTATTTTGTATCAGTATTTGATTAGTATTTGTAAGCCAAAAGCAGGAGTGGGTCCAAAACACAGAAGAGAAGCAAATATTTCCTTTACATGTTATCTCTGTTTTGGACCCACTCGAAGTTTTGGCTTACAATTACTGATAAAATACTGACCATCTGAAAGAGGCTTTATGGATGCTCAAAATACAGGCTTAGTTTTTCTTAGTTTTCTGTTCTTCTGACAGATCAGAAGCATGGAATAATGAACAGTGATGTGAACACAACCCTACTGCCACTGTTGCTGACCCCCTTCCCACTCTGTGATGGGGCCTCTATTGTCTGATTTACTGTGGCTACTGTTGGCCCCATGCTCACTCTGTTATGGGGCCACTATTGTCACTGTTACCGTTACTGCTGCTGCTGCCACCCTCCCTACTTTGTCATGGGGCCACTATTGTCACTGTTACTGCCACTGCTGCTGCCACTCTTCCAACTCTGTTATGCGGCCACTATTGTCACTGCTAATGTTACTGCTGCCTCCCCTCCTCCCCCCACACACACCCTGTCAAAAAAGCATGTGTTTGGACTGCCATAACATGAATTTAAAAAAACACTATTTTTTCTCCACTACTTTATTGGTGCTGCCTATATTTCTTTATTTTGTTCCACTAAGGAGCCATTGCATTGAAGGGATTAGCCATGAATCTTGGTGCACTGCACAGTGATGTAGATGGCGATAAATTACTCCTGTAATACTGACGTCACAGTACCTACAGTGCCCTAGAACGTACTGCACACGGTGATACACTCTCCCTGCAGTCTCCCTGCAGTTTAAGTTCCAACACTGAGATTGCGCCACCAAGTGGGATGAATATGATTAGGCAGAGTGGCCTAAGTATACCTGATTTATCGCGATTCACGACAAATTAATTTGTAATGAACCAAATTTCTTGTCAAAGTTCATTGATCTAGCGAATCAAATATTTCAAAACTCTGCTCATCTCTAATAGCAAGCCAAGGCTGGTATGTGCATGTATTTCTGTGTGTGGCACTCACACTTGATCCTGAGTAAATTGAGATATTTTGAATATTTTGAGTCCATTTTTTGTTTCATTTGCATTTAATTAACATGTCTATCGATCCTGTGCTTTCCATAATTCCAGGATTTTTACGTGTTAAAATTTCAATGTTGAGGAATGTATATGTGAATATAAACACCTCACATTATATTTTATTTTACTCTTTAAACAGAACAATTCAATGCTTGAGAACAGTGATGTTGCACCTCTCTTCAGTTCAATTTCCAGCATTTGCATTTTTGGAGAACTCAGACTACTTTCACATCTGCGATTTTTTTTTCTGGGGAGAAAACCAATTCCATTTTGTCCCCATTCATTGTCAGTAGGGAGAAAACAGCCGAAGAGAACAGAATGCACCAGAATGCACCTTTCCGTTAGGTTGCATTCCCATACCGGACAGAAAACTGCTGCAAGCAGTGGTTTTCTGTCCAGCATGGGATGCAGAGCAAAACGGATGACACACAATGCAAGTCAATGGTGCCAGATCCGTTTTCTCGGACACAATAGAAAACAGCACCCATTAACTTACAAATGGTTTTAATGCCGGATACGTCATTACTATTTTAAAGATAATACAACAGGATTCATTCATAACGGATGCAGATGGTTGTATTATCAAAAATTAAAGCATTTGCCGGATCAGGCAAAAACACATATTTTCACCTGTTCTAGATGATGAATATATCTGTTCATTGTTAGCAAAATGAACATGGTATAGACCAACAGAACCTCAATTTAAGACTAGCGATGAGCAATTCAATTCTAAACTTATTAGATTCAATCTGAATTTTGTAGAAATTCAAGGTGGATCCATATCCAAATTTTTGGTGATTTTATTTGAGTGAATTTTGGAGAGAGAATGAGAAAGGGAATAGAGAGAGGGAGAGGTTTGGCTCCAAATTGAATTGGTTGACTGATTCAGCTGAATTAAAACAGAATCGATTTTTGAGCTACTCGCTTATCTTTATTTAAGACAATAAACAATTTTCAATTTACATTCTTAAACTGGGCCTACACATGAAATAACTCTTGTCCAGCAACTATCGTTCCTGATACATAGATGCTTCTCTCAGAGAACTCTGACAGCTACATATTTGAATAAAAGGAGTTGGTTGTTTAAATCCAGCATGACAGATTCTTATATCCACTGACATCAGCCATCAAGGGAAAGTCGGGAGGCTCCATATACCTTAAACGGAACAAATTTAGTGGGTTCAGATGATATACATCTAAGGCGTATGGCCAGCTTTAGGCTTATAACAATTTACTTTTTTTTTTAAACATTTAACAGACATCAATGAAATGAGTGAAAACAAAAATGATTCTTTACGGTAAGAGCAGTGAGACTATGGAACTCTTTGCCTGAGGAGGTGGTAATGGGGAGTTCACTAAAAGAGTTTAAGAGGGGCCTGGATGTATTTCTTGAGTATAATAATATTACAGCCTATAGTTACTAGAGATGGATAGTTGATCCAGGGAGTCATTCTGATTGCCTGATTGGAGTCGGGAAGGAATTTTCCCCCTAAAGTGTAGACAATTGACTCCAACCTCACAGTTTTTTTTTTTGCCTTCCTCTAGATCAACTTGCAGGATATCAGGCTGAACTGGATGGACAGAAGTCTTTTTTCAGCCTTATAAACTATGTTACTATGTATGTATGTTTCTTTTACTGAAAATAGCATTTTTTATATAGTAAAATTTACAGTATACTATAAAATAAACATAATAAAACTCATGCCATAACATTTAAAGGGGTTGTCTCACTTCAACAAATAGCATTTATTATGTAGAGGAAGTTAATACATGCCACTTTCTAATGTATTATTATTACCCATATTGTTTTCTTTGCTGGCTGGACTCATTTTTCCATTACATTATACACTTCTTGTTTCCATGGTTATGACCACCCTAAAATCCATCAGTGGTAGTTGTACTTGCACTCTATAGTAAAAAAAAGCCGGCCCTTCTGGTGGTCGGGACTGTGGGACCGCACATAGGCTAGTGTTTTTTTCTATAGTGTACAAGCATGGCCACTGCTGCTGGATTGCAGGGTGGTCATAACCATGGAAACAAGCAGTATATAAAGTGATGGAAAAATGAATCCAGCCAGCAAAAGAAGCAATATGGATATAAGTAAGTGGCTTGTATTAACTTCCTCTACAAAATAAATACTATTTGTTGAAGTGAGACAACCCCTTTAAATATGGCACAGGAATGATCATTAAAAATCTTAAAAAACTTCTATCTACTAAAAAAAACACTCTTGAAAGGAGGTATTCCTAGCATGCTCTTTCAAATATGCAGTACCCAGAGAATTATATATACTATTGAAAGTCTTTTAATCAGTGAAAGGATGCATGCTGGATGCATACTCACTCCAGAACAGTGGCTGTAAATGCCCAGTAGACTTAAACACTTTGCAGGATTTCATAATGTTTTATCTATAATAGTAATAAAATTACATATACCAGTATTGTACAACAACCCTTAAAGGAGAAATAATAAAGCAACACATTTTCAGTTGAGCGCTTGCTCATTTAGGGTGCCCTCATATGTGGCAGAAAATTCAACCAGAAAATCTGCAGCTGTAGATTTTTACAAAGTTGTGGATTTTTTGGTGTGAATTATGATGCGGATTTTGTTGCATATTTCCTGTATGAGAATCTTTCCATTCATTTCAATGGGAAATTCTTTTTGCATGGGAAAACACTGAAGAGAAATCTGGAGCGGATTTTTCTTCAGCGTTTTCCACTGCAGAAGCAATTTCCTATTGAATTAAATGGAGAAATTCTAATAAAGGAAATGAGCAATATAACATCATTTATACTGCAAAATATACATTCTGCAGCGAAACACAACGCGAGGATAGACAAATTTCATCCCCATATAATAACATGGTGGAAGTCTTAATACTTTGGATTTTCTTTCAGAATTTTCTGCCACGTGAGGCCACCCTTAGCGTTCTGCCTTTCAACAGGGTTGTCCCAGCCACATAGCACAACTTATTAAAAGGAAGCTGATCATAGCTATGGGCTTGAGTTCTGAAAGGCATAGCTATTACTTGTTATCTGTATATTTAGAATGCAGTGGACAGGTCTAGTCTTCTAGAACAGGAGTTACTTTTTCTTAGGGGCTCTCCACTCTAGCTAACAATGGTACAAAGTTTATGTGATAATAATAAAACTAGTGTTGAGAGAAACGAAAGTAAGAAACCCAGGAACATGAGATCCCCCATAATGCCATGCAGCCAGCCAATCCGCAGATAGCCATCCTCTGTGATGTCACAGCCTTATAAAACCCTCATCCCGCATGGTCTCTGCCATTGTCCTGTGAGCTGAGCATAGGGAGAATGCTCATTCGCTAGGGACAGTGTTGCTGAAAATGATTAATAGAAGAATATTGAAGAGGGACACTGCAGGGAGAGTGCAGGGAGACTTATTCTGCCTCAGTTTTATTTATTTATTCCTATATTTATCTATTCCTACATCAGCCATAAACTAAGATATATAATTCAATACCAATAATATGGAAGCCTTTTTTATTCATGCCAGCATGCCAAAGAATGCCCTCCAGTCTGCACCCCTTAGTGGGGCTAGGTCTTAATAATGATCATCCTCATCTTTTACTGCCTTTATTTCTTCCAATCATCTTTCAAAGTCTCCTAGTGTCCTAGAAAAGTCAGTAAGATGCAGAGAGAGGAGGAGCTGGATGTTCCTGATGACATATTCTCATCAATATTAGAATATATGGAAAAGGAGGAAAAGCAGGTGGCAGAAGAAGGGCTCCCACCTATAGGCAGGAGAGCGCTGGGGTTGGAGAAGTGGGTATGCCAGAGCTGATTAATATTCTGTGTTTACTGTCAAGTAACCTGCAGGCGATTAAAGGCCAGAACAGCAATAATTTGCATATTGTTCCCACACCTAACCAGCCAAACCCCATACCATCAACAGCCCCTGTTTAATGGAGCCGCACAGCCATTAACAGTGAAGAAGAACTATACAGAGTGATCTTCATTGTGAGATAAAAGACAGCTGTGGGCTAACTGCCCACGCGGTTCTTCACTGCAGCATGGCTGCAACCCGTCCGCAGCACGGCCTCTCCATGTGGCCATATCCTAAGGCAGAGTGGCCTGGGTATACCTGATTTACAGAAATTTGTGACAAATTAATTTGTAACAAATTAAATTTTTAGCTAACTTTGGCGAAGTTGCTGACTTAAATTTTTCAAAACTTCTCTCATCTCTAAATACAATATATGGATATAAGGATTATCTTCTTACAAAAAGCCATTAAAATAAAGAATTTTGATGAACAATTGCTTGTGCATCACATACTGTATATGCATGAAATAAGGACACGGGCTTGTTTGGAGTTTAATTACATGGCAAAATAAACATTTAGATCTTTAAGTTGGAGTCACACTTGTTTGCAGTATTTGGTTGGCATTTTTTTTCACAACTTTTTTTTTTAATGAAAAACACAAATTCTTCTTCCCCCTCATAATTTTTATGATGTAAAAAAGTAATAAACCACATGTTTGCGACTTTTTATACACCATTGCACCTAACTCTATGCGCAAGTAGTGTTTCTACACTGCCCCTGCCCTTTCTGAAAAGAAGGCATGCCAAGGGAGGTAAAGAAGTAAGGCCAGGCACATTTATCTTCTTTTACTCCAGTTTTTAAGCTAGAACTGTGGTTAACTTTTCTGGCAAAATGGCAAACCTTATGCCAAACTCCTCTCCTGCAAAGCCCCACCCATTCCAGGTAAGCCCATCCTCTTTTTCGTGACACTTGGAAAAAGTTGTAAAACATTTAGTGAGCCACTATGAGCCACTGTCAAAATAACTTAAAGTTTAGAACTAATATGATGGACCACTAAATTGAAGAATAACTGCAGCCATCAATTAATTACTTCTACCTATTATCATTGAAAATAATACATTATTTGATCAACCTAATATAGAATATGAGATGCTGCATACATTTTTGATCTGCATTTAACTTGGTTTTCATTGATATTCTTTGACTTCTGTAACAAAAAGAAAGTACAGCCAGATTGGGTTCTTTTTTTCAAATCACCCTTTTCTGCTATTTGAACTGTGTGTAAATACATAGCATGACTTGTGTTGTACTGATTTATAGTATAGGCCAGAGCTGTATTTACAAGTCTACATATTAATATTGGAACCAGTCAGCAAGTTTGTTGACTGACTCGCATCAGTTTAGCTGAGCTCCTGTAATGCCCAAGAATAATTTCCTTACATCAGATTAAGGAAACGTTTCTGTGCAGAGATTAATACCTAGAAATTTCCGCTCTGAAACCTTCTGAATTAGAAATGCAGCACTGAACTATAATACAGCTAAGAGTTGGACATACACTTTAAATTCAAATATTCCAGAATCAGATTTTCTTTTGTGTTCTAGAGAACATTTGAAAAAGACACTCCCTGTATTTTATTGAGTAATACAGAGTTTCTTAACAGTATAGACTTACATATAACAGATAAGTAGAAAAAGATGTACAGTAATTGTTGGAGCATTAGTTTAGAGTCATCCTAAAATATAGGATTGCTTTTAACCTTCAATGTGTTCCTTATTTTCTGGGATCATTTCTACAGTAAAGGGATCATCTCAAGACTAATGTAAAAAATGAAAATCTCAGGATATGTCATCAATATCTGATTGGTGAGGGTCCGATACCAGGCACCCCAACTATTCAGCTGTTTGAAAAGGCCACGGAGCTCTGTTGAGCGTTGCTGTCTCTTCCGAGGCCATTGACGTCACGTTCGTCGGTTACATGGCCTCTTTGCAATTTAGTCCCATTCAAGTAAATGAACCTGGACTACAATACCAAGCACATCAGCTATACAATGTACAGTGTTGTACTTGGTAAACTGAGGAGGCTGCAGTGCTCACCGGAAAGCTGCAGACCCTTCGAATGGAGGAACGGTTATCAATATTGAACTTCTATAAACCCCATTAAGAAGTAAAGTGATTTTCCAGATATCTGTACATTCTCAGTCTGGATGTGGAAATTAAAGATGAGCAAAGTTTTGAAAAATTTGACTCAGTGGCTTCGCTGAAGTTCGACGAGAAATTTGATTTGTTCCGAATTTGCCACGAATCGCTATAAATCAGGTATATCCAGGCCAATCTGCCTAAAAGTAACAGTGGCCTGTAATACTGACACAAATTAACTCTACAACTAACAGAACGTATTAACGATAAATATTGGTGCACTGCACTGCACACTTATGTACACGGCAATAAATTAAAGGATATGGACACATTTGTGCACTAAAAGTCAATAAACCCATATCTCACTGTAATGCAGCACAGAATAAAATTGCACTTGTTTGTTTACTGGTATCAGCTTTGCATCACATGCCCTCAGAAATGCACTTCTATGAATTTTGCTGACTGCTGTCATCTCCTGTGAGGCTCTGTGGGCGTTCCTGTTGATTTCACATGCACCAGCACAAGCTCTGCTGCCCCGTCTCCACATCCTGTTACACATCGCAGCTAGCAGCCACTTACATATAGGCTGCTGGAACTTGCAAGTAACTTAGTAGTAATATTTCATTCCAATCCACAATCTGGTGAGTCTTACAGTATGCTACAACCTGTAATCAGCAGATCTATTTCTCATTTTCCGTTCTGTAGAAAGGTTATTTGTAGACACAATAAATATTTCTGCTGATAACAATAATGCAGTTATCTACAGTCAGAACCATGGTGTTATAAGCAAGATATATTGTAGATCTCATTACTGACAGCTCTCAATACCTGCACTCTCTTCTAAACACAGTATTGTATGCAGTCTTGACAGTGAGCAGTCACTTTTCCCACACAGATTAGTACATTGTGACGACACACAATGCTATGTACACATATAAGTACACAGTGGGGGAGATTTATTAGTTGCCCATAGTGACCAATCAGATTCCTCCTTTCATTTTTCAATGAAGCTGTGACAAATGAAAGGTAAAATCTGATTGGTTGCTATGGGCAACTAAGCCAGTTCTACTTTACACCATTTTGATAAATTACATATATATATAAAGAAAAAAATGACAGCACTCTCAAACACTTCACTCCTGTGATCGCAATGTTTTCAGCTCATTCACAGAGCCTTTTTTCAATCTATGAGCTAAAACGTTGCGACTAGTGTGGAGTGAACTTTCAAGTTCGGCGTACAAGGTTCAAGTTATCTAACAATTACGTTATGGATTCCGCTACCACAGACGATACGGGTCCATTCACACGTCTGCAACTTTTTTGCAGTCCGCTAATTGCGGATCCGCCAAACACAGACACTGGCCCTGTGCATTCCGCATTTTGCGGACCTCACATGGCCAGAACTATGATAGAAATGCCTATTCTTGTCCATGGCTGTGGACTAGAATACGATATGCTCTATTTTTTTTTAAATGAATGGGTCCGCATCCCTTCCGCAAAATTGTGGAACGTATGCGGACCCGTTAAGCGAATGTGTGAATGGACCCTTAGTTATGGCCCGTGGTAGCAGAATCCATAACGGAATTCTCTTACATAACCTGAACTTTGTACACCAAACTTGAAACACAAGTTTGCTCATCCCTAGTTGTGACCACAGGGGTGAATAAAATGTTTTTCTTTTCACTAATTTTTTGTGAGAGTGCTGCCATTTTTTAAAATTCTTATTCTTACATGTTTTTGTGTTTCCATTTTCTAAAAAGCCATATTTTTTTATTTTTTGGGCAATTGTCTTATGTAGGGGCTAATTTATTGTGGGAGGAGGTGATGGTTTGATTGATACCATTTTGGGGCACATATGAATTTTTAATCGCTTTGAATTGCACTTTTTGTGTTGTAAGGTGATAAAAAATGGATTTTTTGGCATGGTTTTTATTTTTTTCTGTTCACCAGAAGGGTTAGCTCATGGGAAATTTTTACAGAGCAGGTCGTTACAGACGCGGTGATACATAATATATCTCTTTTTTTAAATATATTTTGGTTTTACACAATAAGAGCATTTTTGAAAAAGAATTCATGTTTTAGCGTCTCCATTTTCTGAAAGCCATATCTTTTTTTATTTTTTGGGGGATTGTCTTATATAGGGTCTTATTTGTTGCGGGATGAGTTTGGGGCAAATATGACTTTTTGATTGCTTAGTATTACACTTTTTGTGTTGTAAGGTGATAAAAAATAGATTTTTTGGCACAGTTTTTATATTATTTTTTTACGGCGTTCATCAGATGGGTTAGCTCATGTGACATTTTTATAGAGCAGGTCATTACGGACGCGGTGATGCCAAACATGTTTAGTGTTATGTGATGTAAAAATAGGAAAAAGTTCGATTTTTTTGTGCTTTTTATTTACCTTTTTCACTTTTTTTATACTTTTTTGACCCAGACCCACTTGGTTCTTGAAGATCCAGTAGGTCTGATGCCTCTACAATACACTGCAGTACACTCTATAGTGTACTGCTGTGTATTGTCATTCACAGGAGCTTGATGAGGCTTATATATACCACGGCAAACCGAATGCCTGTTAATGGCGTCGGGTTGCCATGGTAACCAACGGGATGCTGCCACACCAGCCCAATGGGGCCGCAGCTCTGCTGTGCTCTGGTCGCTAAGGACTGCGGAATGGAAGGGGTTAAACAGCCGACATCAGTGCTGGCACATTACAGCTAACACTCTGCCCCCCTGCTGCTCTGCGATCCTGAATGGGGGCGGAGGGAGGGGGAGCTTGTTCCGCTCTGCCATCCTGAACAGGGGGGCTAGACTTGTGCCACACCGCTTGGCCATCCTGAGGGGGGCAGAGCAGCTACCCGATGGTTAGCCCTTTATGTTGGGGGGTGACCTGTTCGTTCTGGGTGGGGAGGGGGGGCGAGAACTGTGACAGCCATCCTAAAGAGGGGAAAGGGGGGATTAATGCTGCAGCATCGAGCCATTGCCACAGCAGAGCAGCGGTCCGGTGGTTAGCCCCTTCCATACAGCGGTCCCTAAGGACCGCTGCATGGAAGGGGTTATGTGTGCAGTTTGAAGCAGACTGTCAGCTGTATGTTACAGACTTTGCAGCTGAAGACATCTGTGTTCATCCCATGTTCATCTCTGCCCACATTGCTGAGAAAAATGTTGGTCAAATATATGCAAATGAGCCTCTAGGAGCAACGGGGGCATTGCCATTACATTTAGAGGCTCAACACTTTCTGCCACACCCTCTGCACTTCAATTGACAGGGCCAGGTATGATGATGTTTATACTGCCTGGTCCTGTCAATTAAACTGAAGAGGACGCGGAAGCTGCAGCAAAAACAGAGTCGCTAGGTGTAAATGCAAAACTCCCATTGCTCCTAGAGGCTCATTTGCATATATTTAAACATCATTTTTCTCAGCAATGCGGGCACATATGAACATAGGACCAACACAGATTCCTTCATCTGCTAAGCGCACATGCAACAGGTACAAATCTGCTTACAGATGCACTTTAGATATAAAACAATGTGATTACTAAAGGGTGACATTACAGTATTTCAAATACAATGATGTCATATAAAATAGCCCAAGTAGGTCTGCCCCAAAAATCTTACAGTCTGTAATAAAAATGTTATAGAAGGAATTCCATATCTAAGAGCCCCTACAATCTGCTAAGAAACAAGAATAGGTTTGAAATTATGTCGTAGTACGCATAAAACAAACTGCATCATATGCATGGCAGTGCAGGAGTATATGCCGTGTATAAATTTATTGTATCATTCCTGAACGCCTATTATTTCATCTCTGAACATGAAAAGTACAAGATAGCAATCTGTATTTATTATGAATGCCTCACTTAGCGCCGTCTTGAAGTGGGACATAGAAGATAAGAGCTATATAGTCTACAAAGTTTGCCAGGCTTTGAACAGCAATCCTAAGATGTTGTATTGGAGGATGCTTAGCAACCAAGCAAATAACACTTAGTAGAGCAATCCAATGATATTCCAAAACAGCATTACATGAGATACATTTCTGCCAGCAACTTTTATTCTAGCACAGACTGGAGATAAAAACATTGCATTCCTCACATTATACCTAATTACTTACAACTTCGAGGTAACCTAACTATTCCAGAACCTTTCTGCTGATGCCCCTTGACGTGTAACAAGCAGATGGGATCGTAATGGTGTTTGTCAAGTTCTGAGTCGAATCTATAGCCTAGAAAACAAGTGTTGTAACTTCTTAAATCAATATGTATGTAAAAATTGCTAGTTGTCATCTGTCGTGTGTTGCCATTTGGTTCTGTCTTGTTAAAAGAAACTCTATAATCATGAGATCAGTGGTTGGTCACTGGCAGCCCAACTGGGCACATACAGCGCAAACTGCGGCTGCTGACCCGCTTTTCATTTGTGTACTGTAGAGCGTGTACCATAAACATGCATTCAACATGCAGTGTGCATGTTAAGAATTCACTGGCCCTATTTACAGCTACATATTCTGCATTTATTCACTTCTCTATGTCACTCTGAAAACGGGGTCTCGTCACTCAATTGCGACTGTCTCTCCAGTGAAAATGGGAGACATAGGACACTGTATGTAATGGGTAACTCAGAATCAGGAGTGCCTCTGAACTCAGTGGTCTTTGATTCCTCCACTTTTTTAGATCATCCATATAGTCGCATGTTACTTCCCTAGAACTATAAATATATTGCTTTAAACAATAATGCTAGGCACAGACTTATTAAAGCCATCTAAAGACCATTTCACACAGGTTGATGATAGGGGCAAAAATCGTGAAGGATCGTTTCTAGGAAAACTCATCCCCGATAATTTCCCTATTTAAAGGTGTCACCAATCACTCAATGAATGAGAAAATGTTTGTTTATTGGGCAAAAGCATTGTTAATACGGACACTTCCATCATCATTTTTGGGCAGCATATCATGCTATGTAAACAGGGATCTGCTGCCCAGAAGTAATGATTCTTTATGCAGATGAGCCACTGCACTAGAGATCCCTCATCTCCATGTGGCGGAGGTCATTACTTCATGTGAATACAGCTCTCAAGTGCAGGCAATTATCAGGAACAAACTGTCCATTTCCGATAACTGCCTACTGAGTCATTCCTTGTGAAGGAGCACCAGTGAAATTTCTAATACAGATTTCCATTGCTTATGAGTAGAGTTGAGCGGACACCTGGATGTTCAGGTTCGCTGAGTTCGGCTGAACTTCCCCACAAAGTCCGGGTTCGGGACCCGAACTTGACCCCGAACCCCAGTGAAGTCAATGGGAGTCCGGGTTCGGGACTCAAACTTGACCCTTAACCCCATTGAAGTCAATGGGAACCTAAACTTTGGGGCAAAAGTAAAAAAGTAATGGAAAGGGCTAGAGGGCTTCAAAAGGCAGCAAAATGTGTCTAAGAGCATGACAAGTGCCCTGAAAACAAATGTGGATAGGGAAATGACTTAAAAAAAAATAAAAAAATAATAATAATAATAATCTTGAACTAGGAGGAGGAGGTCCATATGGAGTAGGAGGTTCAGTAGGCTGTGGACGTGACAGTGTAGGTGGAAGCGGTGGTGGAGGAGGTAGTCGCCAACAACAGCCCAAAACATTGGGAAATAGAGAAAAGAAAACAAAGAGAAAATGAGCTGGAGTATAACAAAGGATGGGTGAGGCCGGTATACATGTCTATTCTGCACAAGGTATGGACAAGTCCTGTGGGATCCATGCCTGGTTCATTTTAATGAACGTGAGCTGTGCTTGTCTGTGATAACGTCCCCTGCCGTGCTAAACAAACATTCAGACAATACACTGGCTGCATGGCAGGCCAGCAACTCCAAGACGTAAAGGGCAAGCTCAGGCCATGTGCCCAATTTGGAGACCCAGAAGTTGAATGGGCCACGTGGGTGCTACGTGACTCCAGCTTATATAGAGGCTGGGTCACATGCTGCACTGGCCAATCACAGCTATGCCATTAGTAGGCATGGCTGTGATGGCTTCTAAGGGCACACTAATTAAACGCTTGTTGATTGGCTGCCCTGCAGCCTTTCAACAAGCGCCATTAAATCGCCGAACGCCGAACTCAAATCCAAACTTTTATGAAAATGTTTGCGTTAGGGTCTGGGTACAGTTCGGGTTCGCTCAACTCTACTTATGAGCACATCACCTGTTGAGCGGTGCCATCCAACTTTTTCTTGTGCAATCTAGTCATAGACATGACACCCAGGGGTCTATAGGCTAACAACAAACAAGAAAATGGAGTAACTAAACAAAATAAGGAGAGGATGTTAGGTAAGTCCTATTGGTACTGTTTATATTCTTCTAATATATGTATATGAAAGTATAAAGTTCCTTTATTTTATGATAATATGCATTGAATTATCTTCAGTATCTATAAAAATAATGTAATCAGATATGGAAATGCCTCTTAATAAAATTATATTGAAGTAAAATAAGAGGCTGTAATTTTTTTCCCAATAAAGACTTACATTTGACTACGAAGACTGTAAACTTAAATAAACTCAAAGCAGCTATTGATGTAAAATAGCTGCAGGCAATTAAAAAAATCCTAGCCGTGCAGTGAGGTCATTCTAATTGCTTTAAGAGGAACTTCTCAAGACGATGTAATTATGGATCTCCTCACTTAGCAGGCTCTCATTTTCTTGCTCTTGTTCTACCCCAGTGCCCTTCAACCTAAAGGCTGTGTTCAGTGGAGGACAGGAGCTGTGACCACAAATAAATCAATTAGCAGGTGTTGTGTACTAACTGTTTACTTCCAACATAACATCTGCCTTCTTATTATGCGGGAAACCACCGGCTGGCACTGCTGATCTCTTCACTTCCCCTATTGGGCTTAGTAGGAAAATAAAAGTCCAAAACTGATAGCATTTGGTTGGGACAAATTCAATATAGGACACATTCAAATGACAGTGATTTCTGTTGGTGTGTTATCTGGTCTGCACCTGCAAAGCACATTGACCCATTAAAGTAAATGGTGCAATCGACACCTCAGTTTTTCGACACAGACCATTGGTGTACATAGAGACACTCACATCGTGCACCTTCTTGTAATTTTTCTGTCTGAGACTCATTGATTCAAATAAAGGGCTTTGGAAAAAGAACAGATACACCTGGGCACCATATGGATGTAAACCAGAAATGGATTAAAAAGGAATGAGAAATATAAACATTTATGTATGTGTATTTAATGGCAGGAGAAGTGAAAGCAGCTGCCAGAAACTTCCGGTGGCAGCTTATCTCCCAGAAGAACAAAAGGATCAGTTGCCCAATGCTCCACCCAATTAAATTGTACTGATGTGTATGAGGGCCTGTATAATTCTCCTTCCTCATGGATCCACTTCTGGCTTTGCATAGTCTGTGTCTAGGGACAGATCTGTCAATCAACCTGAGCCAGGCACAAGGTATCTGCCCCATGAGCCTTCCCCCCATGGCTCATTTATAAACTGTGTTTTCTTTGGAACCCATTAGAGTTTGGGAGCCTTTCAGTATTTCATGCTGCCCATCGTTCAGCTAGCATAAATCTCCTGACTGATTAAAAGAGCTTTTCTGTTTTATCGAATTATATTTTGCAAGGACACAAGAGAACTATAGTGCCTGTAAACAAGGATTTTCCCCTACCCACACCACTCCAAACCCTACTTTATTATTGGTCTAGTGATAAGTGGGGTGCTGGTAAAAAGTTATGGTATATACTAGTGGATAGTATGCAGTGACTACAGCCCCTTGATTTGAGCGATCTTGGGGGTTCCAGAAGTTTGAACCATGCTCATTAGTAAGTTATAGTACTGAATATTCAAGTGGTATTCCACAACTTAGCAACATGGGGAAATGAATGATAATTTAAGTTCTCAACAATTATAGTACAGCAAGTTCTCAATAATTATGGAAATTAGAATTAGAAAATCGAACACCGTTCTTGAGACAAATAGGAATATTAAAAGTAACCAACCTTCTGAATGCACCGGTGACTGGATTTATACCCCAACTAACACATCTAACGTTAGCCTAATACTGGAAATGATTGTCTATGAAGAAGAGTATTTTATGAGAGCATTAATGTCTGCTATCTCCATCACTACTATTTTTGTCAATATCTGCAGTCAGAACAGTGAGAATTTCATTCATGTTGTACTTTTCCCCACATTATATCATTGGATGTCTCCTGCATAACTTTAAAAAATCTAAATTTTCAACTTAGATCTGGATCTGAACCTAAACTGTGATAAACTTTTCTACTGCTTGAGGGAGCCAAAGCCATTATTTGGATTTTAGTTTCCAAGAAAGTGCCAACTAGCATGCCGTTCTGTGGTGACAAGTGCAACAAATAAAAAGCCAAAACATTTTCCTGTACATCATTTCATCCTGAAGATGGATCTCAGAGCTTTATGCTTGTAATATGTCACCTCCGAGCTTGCTGTATGTTTTACGTTCTCAGGATTTCTACTGTTGGTCCTGCTTCCCGTGTGTCTCGATCCTTATTACTGCACACAAATAGAAAAAAATCTGGGCTGGTAATCCTAAATTTCTATGCAAATGTCTCCAGTGTTTCAGTAGTTTATACGAACCACATTGACTCCAGCCAGAATACAATTGATGCAGATAGACCAGAGGTAATAGTTTAATTAATATCAAGTTGCCATCTAGAATTTTTTTTTTATAGGCACATATTGTGCTGTTCACCCATACTAATTGTAGCATTTCTGAGGGACCTGGGTTGACCTCCGTGTACATTGCTCTGTCACCCATGAAAATCAGGTCAGATGTTTTGTTCACATAATATCTGCTTGTTCAGATGCATTAGGCATGTCACTGTCAGATGAAGAAGTAAAAGTGGGAGGACAGCAAATCAAGAACAACATTTTCCTTTTATTTTTCTATTACTTTTAATCTTTTTTCTTAGAATACTGACATAAAGTAGAATTTTATAAATTAAAACATTATTAAAATTGAGTATTTTAAAGCGGAAGATAATGTCCTCACTTCTGGTCTAGAAAGACCTATACATATCCTCTGAGGTAACAAGGAGTTACTTTGAACTTTTTTAGCATCCATCAATTTATTTGACAGTTACTGTACAAAAGAATCTTGTAGGCAGGATCAGATTGGCTCTCTTACAACCAAAAGATCCTTAAATAGATCCGTGGATCAACCATGATAAGATGGCCCAGACACAACATGAACCATGGAGTCTAGAAGAACACGTCCCCTTCTGAAACTGACGGTTAAGCACTTTTTTATGTCACAGGTACTATATGGGTCCTATGGCCCTAAATCATAACAGCACATGGGATGCTATGACTAAGACAGTTGATATTATTAATGAAGTTTGCCCAAACACAAAAACATTCATATTTAGGAGAAAGATGGAAATCTGTCTCATGAGACCATTTTAGTTTTTCTTCTATTGCTCTGCAGTCCATATTTTACGGTACTTAAAAGAGACACTACATATATCTCATACACAAGTCATAATAAAAAGTGTACTGGAGTAAGATGTCCTAAATTTATTTAGAGGTTAATACATTTGGCGCATCTTCTGGCATTTTTAAGCAATTTTGAACACCGGAAAACAGGCATATAGCCTTCGATAAATTCCTCCATCATATACTTAGCTACAAATGGTTCCTAAGCAGCAGTCATCGCTACAATATACCATTTATGTTATTAAAATAGGTTCTTATTTAATGCTAGCCTGATTGTGAGACTGTACCAATGGCCAGTGTCCTATTTGGAGCTAGTCTACCAAATGTAAGCTTTATCAGTGAACCAATAAAGGCTTTAGTGAACCCCTCAGTGCTCTGAACTCCTCATTTGTATAAAGAAAATTGGTCTTTTTTTCTCTGGAATTGGCAACCAATTTTTTCAAGACTTGTTTCATTTTAATTAGTATGATCAACTCTACTAGACAGTATGTCTGATTTAATAGGGTTGTTCTTGCTGATAGGTGCTCTTTAAATATGAAATTTCTTCTAGTTGAGGTTAAGCAGTAATTTTAACAAGATTCAAGCTTTGACAATGTCATTTTTTACCACTAAGGTCTGCTCTGCAAGATGACAGTTGTAGAACCTTTGCATCATCTGGTTGACAATGGACCCCCCACATTTACATGTCATGACATCTTTAGATTAGCAACATTTTGTAGAAAAAAATAAAAAAATAATAATAGAGAAACAGAATACTGTATTATGTGCAGTGGCCTGGGAAGAGCGGGACAGGAAGATCGGAGTGGTAGTGGCTCTGTCTGTTACAGTCAATCACATTAGTTTTCCTCACACCGTTGCTCCCTAGGGCTGTGCAGTAAAAGGAGGGGCCATCCTTTCTTCCCCCAGGGCACACCCTGATGTTGGGACTCCTGCCTTATGGTAGTTGCCTGTGATGGTGAGTGTTTGTATAGGTGCAAGGCAATGCATGTGGAGTGCAATATCTAGCTTATGGTGCAGGAGTCAGAAACCAGGCAAAATTTAGCAGAATAAACCTCTCTCTTTACAGTAGTGCAAAATAGAAGTTGTCGTACATCCAACGATAGAAAAACACAGTTCCAACTATACACAGTGCAATTCTTCCCAGATGATTTATAGGTTTAAAAAAGGATGGGAGTTCTTCCCTCTCAAGCCTCTACCTGCAGAATTAATGGCTGGCAATTGCACTATTTCAATGGTGGCTGTAGTGTCAACTGTGGGATACTGCCATATACCCTACAGGGAAATTTCCAAATGGGCCACCTGGCCAGGTACATAATAATCTGATGCTCTCAGCATTAATTAATGCTAAGAGCGGTCATATACTTATGCACCCGACCAGCAACCAGATGCCCTCCAGAATTCAACTGTATCACCACCCTCATTATGGTAATAGGGCAGTATTTTATGTGGCACTGTGGTATTTGGTTTTGCTGGGGCGGTATTTTGTGTTGCACTACGGTATTGCTGGCCCTGCCTAGTTCCATTATCTCTGACTACTTGTGGCATATGTTGGACCTGCCTACTTGTGTTGCCCCACCTTTGTCAATTTGGACTAGTCTCCTATAGTTTTCGATTTTTTTTCAGGGCCACATTCCTTGTCCAGGGTTTTAGAGATACAATTGGCCAGGTCTAGTGCAAGTGTAAAGACTGCCCTAAACATTGTCCTTCACTGAAGTAAAGTTTAATTAGCTTTTGTAGCAGGTTACCTTACTGAAGAAGAGGGAGTACAGCTTCTTCTCCTTTCCAAACTCCAGTCTAGACTGACCTAAGATTGGGGGGGTGGGGGTGGGGGGGTGGGGGGGGGAGGCACTCTACACCCAACCTCCTACAATGGCTGAGCCAGGGTTGTTAACCTCGGCTGTGTCATCCATATACTGTATAGTTATGCTGGGTACAAACATAACATGAGATAACATCAAATAACAGCAAAAAATAAACAATTTGCAGATATCCCCTTTACTGTGAGGTACTACATATATGCAGGTCACCATAGACTCCTGGTTTCCATCCTACTGAGCTGTTTTGAGCATTAGCAAAAGGTGAGGGGAAATGTCCTACAATCTGGTAAGAGATGTGGAAAATGTGGATTCAAACTTCCCCTGAATATTAAAAAAAACCAACAACCAGAGCACAAATAGCTGGAAATGGATATCCATATGTACATTATTATAATTTGCAATGCAACAAGTTCATGTGGTGTCATCTGTCACCATGTAAAATGAATGATGTCCAATTTGAGAGGTGATGCTGAATATTACATGCATTTCAAGGTTTTTTACTAGTGTTGATCGAGCACCAAAGTGCTCGGGTGCTTGGGCCGAACACATCGGGATGAATCCGAGCATTAAACCAGGCACCCCCTGAAGAGTGAAGGGTGCCTGGTTCATAGGAAAAGGTCAGAAATTGATGGAAACACCACCGAAATGGTTCGGGAACAGCATGGGGGGATGTCTGGATACATCTTGGACTCCCAGGTCACTGCTGGGAAGGATGTTGTCCGAGTAGTACGCCACTTTTACAGACTGACAATAATACGCACAAAACCAAAGATAAAATCGATTTTAGAGGAAAAATTGTTAGGAAACATCCTGTATATTTACTTGTATATAAAGTGCAAGTGCTGCCAAAACTTACAAGCAAGAGGCACTCCGATACAACCTGTATATCACATAAAGGAGGGCCTCATTCACATTCTGGTGCAATTGTTTAGGTAGTGGGATTCCTACACTCATAAAGCCTATGCACTAAGTGAAAGGGCTGCCAAAAATGAATAAAAAATACAAGGAACCGGCACTGCAATACACCCTTTATTACACATAAAGGAGTGCATCATACACACCCTTGAAAAATTATGATTGATGGCCTGCTGGTGACCCTCAAAAACATTTGGAGCATGGGCTTGCTGATCTGACCATCTAAAACATTAGGGGCGAGGGCCTGCTGCTGTCTAACATCAGCATCACAGCCACTTCCCCGTCCCTTACTGCTCACCTTCTTCATAATAAATGTTATATTTGCTTGAAAGTATGTCACACGTACAGTAGCATAGTATTTGGAAGCGTTTAAAAAGGTATTTGGGATGTGGAAATGTCACACAGGAGATATCCTGCAGATAATGTCAATGCTGTCACCAGCGGCTAATAAAAAACGGAATGTCACAGGTACTTGGAATGAGGAAACGTTTTACAGGAGAGGTACCACCGGTAATGTCGCTGTCACAGATACATTTTTTAAGCACACGCGTTACAAGTGGCGCAGCTAATGTCACTGTCCGCAGCGGACACCATCTATTGTATGATGTCACAGATACATTTTTTAAGCGCACACGTTACAGTGCAGATGTAGCATTGGTAATGGCACTGTCAGAAGTGGACACCGTCTATTGAAAAAGTGCACTGTATGTCACAGATACATTTTTTCAGCGCACATGTTACACTGCAGATGTGGTGCTGGTAATGTCACTGTCCGCAGCAGACACCGACTACAGAAGTAGTACACTGGATGTCACAGATATTTTTAGGATGCCCACACCTAAAATGTTGCTTCTAATGTCACTGTCCGCAGCACACGCTGTCTACAGAAAAAGTACACTGGATGTCATAGATATTTTTGCGATTCGCACACTTTACACTGGAGGAGCTAATGTCGCTGTCTGCAGCGGCCTAACTATTGCACGCTATTTAGCGCAACATGCACTAAAAATAGATATTGCTGCCACACACAATAGTCCTTAAAAGGACTTTTGTGTCTGTAGTTTTAGCTATTTAGCGCAGTTTGCACTAAAAGTAGATATTGCTGCTACCACACACAATAGTCCTTAAAAGGACTTTTGGGTCTCTGAAAAGTTTTTCTAAGGGCTCATGCACACGACCGTTGTTTTGGTCCGCATCCGAGCCGCAGTTTTTGCGGCTTGGGTGTAGACCCATTTACTTTAATGCTGTCCGCATCCGTTGCTCCGTTCCATAGCCCCGCAAAAAGAAATATAACCTCCTATTCTTGTCCGTTTTGTGGACAAGAATAGGCAGTTATATTAATGGCTGTCCGTGCCGTCCCGCAAATTGCAGAATGCACACAAACGCCATCCGTGTTTTGCGGACCGCAATTTGCGGAACGCAAAACACACAATGGTCGTGTGCATGAGGCCTAATAAAAATATTCCTATATCACTCCCTAGACTGTCTTTTCCTTCCTCAACACAGCTCTCCCTGACTAAGACGGAGCCGAACACTATATAGCACCCGATGACGCGTTCCGACCAGCCAATCACTGTAATGCTAGTAACCAACATGGCTACGGCATTACAGTGAAGGCAGTACTTACCTGCACGTTTATTGGCATAGAGGAGACTCGAGCATTGCGCTCGAGCACATGCGGTATACGGCCGAATACCGCCATGTGCCGAGCATTGAGATGCCCGAGCCGAACTCTTGTTCGGCCGAGCATGCTCGATCAACACTATTCTTTACCGTTACCTCTGTTACTTTGTGGCAGCCACTGCCATTTACAACATGTGTGAATACAATACCTCCACTGGAGGCAAAGTTATTGACAAAAGCATCCATCCCCTTCCTGGTGCCAGCAACACTTTCTCATCCCAGGAGTTATGAGCTAAGTATCTGTTTTGTGTAAATGTTAGCAACATGTTGTATCTTACTTCTTATGTATTTGTGCAGGCATCATTTGTGTTCCAAAAGCAATATTCCAATATGACTGCTGCGTGTTACTAAGTAGTCACTGATTCTCTGTAATTACGATCTCAAGCAATCTCTCTCTACACATAGAAACTAGTACCAGGAATTATATCCCGATTTATATTTTTAAGGGTAAAGGTAACTAACCAGTCCACCATTTTGCTGCATATTGTCTGAAATGCATACAATACACAATTATTGGATATAAAGGCTATATGTAATCACAAGTTTATTATATCAAAATAAAAAATGTAAAAAAATACAAAAAGTTGCAGCAGACACTCGCACATTTCAGACATTGCAGTCTGTCCTTAGTCATAACATTTGGGCTAAGACCAAGACTGCAATGTCTGAAATACATAGGAGTCTGCTTTTTGTACTTTTTGGTAATTAAGTTTCATATAATAAAACTCGAAATTTTATCAAGATGTGTGCTGGTGAAGAAACTTGTCTCTAAGGATATAGTTATTTATATCTTGTTGCCATGCACCGTCTTGAAGTTGGGAGTGAAGTTTTCATATCGGTAAATTGGCTGCTTACATTTGACTTTTTTAGTGTAAATAATAACCATACATAATATCAAAATTCCTTTGATATTTTGCTGTTAAGATTTGGAGATGCTTCTTTAACCATAGGGCAAATGGTGCACCTTCCTTCACAGATGAAAATACAGTTAAAAACTTGAAGCAGGGAAGCATCACTTACCCCCATTTGCATTCTGTGAGCGGAGGGAGAGGACAAAGGACCAGCAGTGAAGCACTACCCATATTTCGAGCCAGGACAAGCCAAATTTGTTGGGATTTTCTCAGAAATTATGGGACAATCGCAGCAAATAAGGGACTGTGGGCTACTATGCTAGAAAAAAGCAGCAGGAGAGTACAAAATCATGTGGGCTTAGGTGAGTATATGTTTTCATTATTTTTCATTATTTTTTAAAGCACAGAAAGGGAGATTTTTCCTGTTTGGGGGGGGGGGGGGGAGAAAAAGTGATTTCTAATTATATGGAGAGTATTATAAGATGGGCATTTACATTGAATAGATGTTGACCGAACGATCATTCAGCCAACAGCTTTCTCTCCTGACTCCCGCTTGACTCCTCTATACACAGACACGTTTGGTTTGACCATGTGTGTATGTGTTGTCAATGGGGGCAGAGAAACTGCTGCCAGATATCTCTGGATTCAACTTATCTACCAAGAGAATGAAAGGGTCGTGTTAAAATATTCTCTCAGCTCGATCCTTTCCTTGACATCATCTGTCAGGGGAGAGTCGGAAGCACCCTACACACATTAGACTGGTGGCTGAATAGTCATTCTTAGCATTCAGCTGACAATACAATAATGTGTACGGGAGCCTTTAGTATAAAGGGCACAAGGGGTGCAATATTACTGCTGTGGGAAGGTCTAAAAGAAGCACTATTACAGTGTGAGATCTAAACGGTGGCACCATCAGTGTGCCTAAAAAAGGGGAGTGTGGAGCACAAAAATGTGCATGTTATCGTTGTGAGGCTTCATTGAAAGACTACCGAGTAGGGCACTACCTATTTACTTGACAGTAAAGACATGAGAGGGTGAGGGAGTTTTAGGATGTTTCACTAGGGTCCTGAGACTATTATTGTGGTGAACAGAACTAATTAGGTTTGTCTGCTTATTTAGGGTCTTACTGGGTGTGGTCATCATGGAAGCAGTGGTTACTCGTCTATTGGAATTCCAGCTCTGCTAAGTGAAAGTTTTGTTATTGACCTTGACCCCCCCCCCCCAATCAAGGGGTTTAACCCCTTAAGGACCGGGTATATTTACTTCCCATCTTCCAAGACCCATAACTTTTTTACTCTTCTATTCACACTACCTTATTAAGGTTTTTTTGCAGGCAGCATTTAATTCACCATATCGTCTAGTGAAAATTCAGTGAAATAAACAAAACTGCATTTCCTCCATGGTTTTTCTTGTTTTGGTTTAAGGGCTTTCACTATACGCTAAAATGACAAGCTTATTTTGAAGGTCAGTACAATAACTGTGATACCAAATTTATGTAGTTTTTTATCTTGCTTTACTACCTTTAAATAAATAAAAACTGTTGAAGAAAATAAAGATTTTCTTGGCATTGCCATGTTCTGACACCCAAAACATTTTTAATGCTTTCATCTACAGAGTTGTGTTAGTGATTGTTTTTTTTAGAATGGTGAGCTGTAGTTTTAATGGTAACATATTGGGATGCATACAACTTTTTTAAATCAATTTTTAATTATTTTTTTGGGAGTGGAAAACATATTTTTTGTGATGGACCAACACAAGTTAGCAAGTATGTGTGAAGTGAAAAGAAAATGATACATGGTTTTCAAAAATTTTAATGAATAAAAATCTGGAAAGTGTGGCGTGCATTTGTATTCAGCCCCCTAAGTCAATACTTTATAGGACCTTCTTTCTCTGCAATTACAGCTGCAAGTCTTTTGAGGTATGCACATTTAGAGGCTGAAATTGTTGCCCATTATTCTATGCAAAATAGCTCAAGCTCAGTCAGATTGGATGGAGAGCAGAAATTTTCAAGTCTTGCCACAGATTCTCAACAGGATTTACTTAGTTACATAGTTAATATGGTTGGAAAAAGACGTAAGTCCATCAAGTTTAACCAAGGGATAGGTGGGGACGTTAATCCCAGAAGGAAGTGAGATTTCTACATGCTTTCATAAGCATTAATGTAATTTACTTTTAAAAAATTAATCTAAACCCTTTTAAAACTGTCCACTGTTTCTGCTGTAACCATGTCCTGAGTAGAGTTCAGCGAACCCGAACTGTGTAGTTCGGGTTCGTACTGAATTTTGAGGTGTTCGGGACACGGACCCGGACCCGAACATTTTCAAAAAAGTTCGGGTTTGGGTTTGTTGTTCGGCGATTTCTTCCCGCTTTCTGAAGGGCTGCACAGCAGCCAATCAGCTAGTGATTTACTTCTTGCACTAAGAAGCCATCACAACCATGCCTACTAATGGCATGGCTGTGATTGGCCAAGTGCAGCATGTGAACCAGCCTCTTTTTAAGCTGGAGTCACGTAGCGCAGCACGTCACTCTGCTCTGATTAGTGTAGGGATAGGACGCAGCTGCTGTGAGGGCGAGATAAGGCAGGGAAAACTCAGCAAAAACACCTAATGAAGTGATCGATCTACAGCTGTGAATCATTCAACTTCTGCTAATTAATTGCTCAATGGTTTTTAGGCTGCACAGAGCGTTTTTCTGTCACTTTTTTCTGGGGTGATCGGCGGCCATTTTGTGTCTTGTGGTGCACCAGCACAAGCTGCCACCAAGTCCATCAATACATCAATACTAGTTTTTTTTTGTTTTGCTATATCCTACATCAGGGGCTTGACTGTGCTTATTGTCACCCCTAGAAACTCAGGATAGAAATTTCTATATTTTATTGAGGGGTTAAATTCAATTGCCAAAATAGCAATCACCTAAATCTGGTGTTCCAGCTGTGGCTACCAAAGTGTAATACTGTCTGCTGTCTGGCAAAGGATAGATTTTTTTCTGTGGTGAAATTCAATTGCCAAAATAGCAATCCCCTAAATCTGGTGTCCCAGCAGTGGCTGGCCAAGTTTAATAGTGTCCGGCAAAGGATAGATAATCTTCTGGGGTGAAATTCAATTGCCAAAATAGCAATCCCCTAAATCTGGTGTCCCAGCAGTGGCTGGCCAAGTTTAATAGTGTCCGGCAAAGGATAGATAATCTTCTGGGGTGAAATTCAATTGCCAAAATAGCAATACCGTAAATCAGTGGTTTCAGCTGTGGCTGGCCAAGTTTAATAGTGTCCGGCAAAGGATAGATAATTTTCTGGGGTGAAATTCAATTGCCAAAATAGCAATCCCCTAAATCTGGTGTCCCAGCAGCGGCTGGCCAAGTTTAATAGTGTCCGGCAAAGGATAGATAATTTTCTGGGGTGAAATTCAATTGCCAAAATAGCAATACCGTAAATCAGTGGTTTCAGCTATGGCTGGCCAAGGTTAATAGTGTTCGGCAAAGGATAGATAATTTTCTGGGGTGAAATTCAATTGCCAAAATAGCAACCCCCTAAATCTGGTGTTCCAGCAGTGGCTGGCCAAGTTTAATAGTGTCCGGCAAAGGATATAATTTTTTGTCTGGGGTGAAATTCAATTGCCAAAATAGCAATACCATAAATCAGTGGTTTCAGCTGTGGCTGGCCAAGTTTAATAGTGTCCGGCAAAGGATATATTTTGTTCTGGGGTGAAATTCAATTGCCAAAATAGCAATACCATAAATCAGTGGTTTCAGCAGTGGCTGGCCAAGTTTATTAGTGTCCGGCATAGGATAGATAATTTTCTGGGGTGAAATTCAATTGCCAAAATAGCAATACCGTAAATCAGTGGTTTCAGCTGTGGCTGGCCAAGTTTAATAGTGTCCGGCAAAGGATAGATAATTTTCTGGGGTGAAATTCAATTGCAAAAATAGCAATCCCCTAAATCTGGTGTCCCAGCAGTGGCTGGACAAGTTTAATAGTGTCCTGCAAAGGATATATTTTGTTCTGGGGTTAAATTCAATAGCCAAAATAGCAACCCCTAAATCTGGTGTCCCAGCAGTGGCTGGCCAAGTTCAATAATGTCCGGCAAAGGATATATTTTGTTCTGGGGTGAAATTTAATTGCCAAAATAGCAATACCATAAATCAGTGCTTTCAGCTGTGGCTGGCAACGTTTAATAGTGTCCGGCAATGGATAGATAATTTTCTGGGGTGAAATTCAATTGCCAAAATAGCAATACCGTAAATCAGTGGTTTCAGCTGTGGCCGGCCAAGTTTAATAGTGTCCGGCAAAGGATAGATAATTTTCTGGGGTGAAATTCAATTGCCAAAATAGCAATCCCCTAAATCTGGTGTCCCAGCAGTGGCTGGCCAAGTTAAATAGTGTCTGGCAAAGGATATATTTTGTTCTGGGGTTAAATTCAATAGTAAAATAGCAATCCCCTAAATCTGGTGTCCCAGCAGTGGCTGGCCAAGTTTAATAGTGTCAGGCAAAGGATATATTTTGTTCTGGGGTGAAATTCAATTGCCAAAATAGCAATACCGTAAATCAGTGGTTTCAGCTGTGGCTGGCCAAGTTTAATAGTTTCCGACACAATATATATTTTTTTCTGGGGTGAAATTCAGTTGCAAAAATAGAAATACCGTAAATGTGGTGTCACAGCTGTGAGTGGACAAGTTTCATAGTGTCTGTTAAAGGATATATTATTTTCTGGGATGAAATTCTGTTGCAAAAATAGAAATACCATAAATCTGGTGTTCCGGCTGTGACTGGACAAGTTTCATAGTGTCCGTCAAAGGATATTTGTTTTCTGGGGTGAAATTCAGTTGCAAAAATAGAAATACCGTAAATATGGTCTTCCAGCTGTGACTGGACAAGTTTCATAGTGTCCGTCAAAGGATAGATAATTTTCTGGGGTGAAATACAATTGCCAAAATAGCAATTCCCTAAATCTGGTGTCCCAGCAGTGGCTGGCCAAGTTTAATAGTGTCCGGCAAAGGATAGATTTTGTTCTGGCGTGAAATTCAATTGCCAAAATAGCAATACCGTTAATCAGTGTTTCCAGCTGTGGCTGGCCAAGTTTAATACTGTCTGGCAAAGGATAGATTTTAAACTGTTGGGTGAAATATTACCATTTTTGCCATGTACAAACCCCTGCACTGCATAACTGACAGGGAACTTACAATTGGCGGTTACATTCTTGCATAAAATAAGGCCTTTTTGGGCTGTGAAGCCAAAGGTAGTTGCCAATAACAGTTTTTTTATTTTTTATTTTTAAAAAAAAATTAGTATAGACCCCAAAACATTGGGAAAATATAAAAAATAAAACAAAGTGTAAGCGCACGGTACTATAACAATGGTTGGGTGAGGCCGGTATACATGTCTCTTCTGCATAAGGTACAAACAAGTCCCGTGGGATCCATCCCTGGTTCTTTTTAATAAACAAAAGCTTGCCGACATTGTCTGCGGACAGGCGGCTGCGCTTGTCTGTGATAATGCCACCAGGCATGCTAAACACACGTTCAGACAATACAGTGGCAACCTCAGGACATGTGCCCAATTTGATGACCCAGTAGTTGAATGGGGCAGACCCAGTGGCGTAGCTAGAAATGATTGGGTACCACAGCAAATTTTTGAATGGGGCCCCCCTCCCCGAGTAATTTTTACGCAAACCCCTTCCTTTCATGCCTCCATGCCTGTGGCTACTAAGGATCGCTCTCCCAGACCAGGCCCAGCAGCTGTTCCATTCGCTTTCTACACTGTCTATACTGCCACTGTATATAATTTCATTGTATAATACTGGTAGTCCTCCTCCTCCTCCTGGATGGGCCCTTTCTAGGTCACGGTCCCAAAGCAGTTGCTTCCCCTGCTCACCCTGTAGCTATTCCCCTAGGCAGACCCATCAGTCAGTACGTGTACTGTTCCACCATGTTGCTGAAATGCTGCCTCCTGCTAAGATGTTCCAGATCTGCTGGTGGTGCAGCAGATCCACATTTTGCCCATGCTAACCCTGCCTTCTGAGGTGTTGCTGGTGACCCAGCTGCATTAGCAAATTCTTCCTCCTCCTTCTCTGCCTTCACCTTGTGCTTCCACTGAGTCCCCGGTGTCAGGTGTGAATGCCATCAGCAGCGTGTCTACTAGCGGGCTCATCTTCCTATTACACTCCAGTGAGGGAATTAAGGATGGCACCTTGGGGTACACCACTTATAACCTGGGACCATTCTGAAAAGGAATTATTGACCACAACTCTCTGGACACGGTCTTTTAGCCAGTTTTCAATACAATTACAAACTATACTTTCCAAGCCTATAGACCTTACTTTACCTATTAAAGATCTATGAGGGGCAGTATCAAAAGCCTTTGCAAAATCCAGAAACACTACATCCATAGCCACCCTTCTGTCCAGGCCACTACTCACCTCCTCATAAAAACAAATCAGGTTAGTCTGACAACTTCTGTCTTGGGTAAACCCATGTTGGTTATCACTTATAATATTATTTACCGTCACATACTCCTGTGTTTAGTCCCTTAAGAGTCCTTCAAACATTTTTCCCACAACAGAAGTTAAACTAACTGGTCTATAATTACCTGTGGAGGATCCCTTTTTGAATATAGGCACCACATTTGCCTTGCCCCAATCACTTGGCACTGTACCAGTACCTAGAGAATCTTTATAAGTGATAAACAAGGGCACAGCAATGACTGAACTGAGCTCTTTAAGCACTCTTGGATGTAATCCATCTGGACCCAGAACCTTGTTCACATTTACCTTATTTAACTTCGCTTGGGCCATATCTGCAGTTAGACAATTTAGTATATTACTGGATGTACTAGCAGCCCCAGCACCACAGATATCAGCTCCTTTCTCTTCTTTTGTATATACATCGCTAAAAAACCCATTTAGTAACTCTACCTTTTTCTTATCTTCAGTGACTAACCCCCCTTTACCATTCTTTAGGAGACCTACCTGCTCAGACCTTGTTTTTTTAACATTTATATATTTAAAATTATTTTTGGGGATTTGTTTTGCTCTCTTTTGCCACCTGCTGTTTGTTTTGTATTTTTACAAATGTTATCTCCTTTTTAGGCCCCTTAGGCCCCTTTCACACGGGCGAGTTCTCCACGCGGGTGCAATGCGTGAGAAGGACGCATTGCACCCTCACTGAATCCGGACCCATTCATTTCTATGGGGCTGTGCACATGAGCGGTGATTTTCACGCATCACTTCTGCGTTGCGTGAAAATCGCAGCATGCTCTATATTGTGCGTTTTTCACGCAACGCAGGCCCCATAGAAGTGAATGGGGCTGCGAGAAAATCGCAAGCATCCGCAAGCAAGTGCGGATGCAGTGCGATTTTCCCGCATGGTTGCTTAGCAACGGGACCAGATCTTTATTATTTTCCCTTATAACATGGTTATAAGGGAAAATAATAGCATTCTTAATAAAGAATGCTTAGTAAAATGAAGATGAAGGGGTTAAAAATAATAAAAGTTAACTGACCTTAGCCACTTGATCGCGTAGTTGAAATCTGTCTTCTCTTTTCAAGCTTCAGCTAACAACTAAAGGGCCTGTGATGACGTCACATCACATGGTCCAATCACATGGTCCATCTTACCATGGTGATGGGCCATGTGATTGGACCATGTGATCTGACGTCATCACAGGTCCTTTAGTTGTTAGCTGAAGCTTGAAAAGAGAAGACAGATCGCAACTACGCGATCAAGTGGCTAAGGTAAGTTAACATTTATTATTTTTAACCCCTTCCTCTTCATTTTACTATGCATTCTTTATTAAGAATGCTATTATTTTCCCTTATACCCATGTTATAAGGGAAAATAATAAATTCTCCAGAATACTCTTCCCAAAACCGGACTTCAGTGATGAAGTACGGCTTTGGGTCTGGGTACCAAACATGGCGATTATTCACACGCGCGTGCAAAACGCATTACAAACGTTTGCACCCGCGCGGAAAAATCACGCATATTCCCGCAACGCACCCGCCTCTTATCCGGGTGTCAAACATGACGCCCGTGTGAAAGAGGCCTTATAGATGATCGTGAGCAGATTAGGTCCAAATGCGTTGCGGATGCGTTCAGTGAAACATGCGCGATTTCGCAATCAAGTACATTCAGTTTTGTTTGCGATCGCGGGTGGAATGCGATTTATTGCATTTTGCACGTGCGTGATAAAAAACTGAATGTTTACAAATAACACCTCTTAGCAACCAACCGTGAAAATCGCATCGCATCCACACTTGCTTGGGGATGCGATGCGATGCGATTTTCACGCAGTCCCATTAACTTCTATGGGGCCAAGGTTTTGCGTGAAAATCGCAGAATATAGAACATGCTGCGATTTTCGCACAACGCAAAAGTGATGAGTGAAAAACATCGCTCATGTACACAGCCCCATTGAAACGAATGGGTATGGATTCCGTGCGGGCGCAATGCGTTCACATCACGCATTGCACCCGTGCGGAATACTCACTCCTGTGAAAGGGGCCTTACAGATTTTTCTAAGCCCTTTGTAAACTTCAAAGGCTACAGCTGAACCCTCAGATTTGTAATTTTTAAATGCCCTTTTTTGTCATTTAATGCCCTTTTTACAGTAGCTGTAAGCCATGGGAGGTTTAATCTTAGCCGTTTATTCTTGTTACCTAAAGGAATAAATTGGTGGCGCACTATGACAGGCATGAGAGGCTTCTCAGGGCCCCAGGTTGTCGTAACAACTGATCAGAGCCCTGCAATTGTGCTGCCGGTACTCTGATCAGAGGGCAGAGGGTGTTTCCCTATTGACTGCGGCACCTAAGGTGTAAAACAATTGGGATCAAATTTATCTCTGATCTTGATAATTGTGGCTGGGTGCCAGCTGTAATACACAGCCAGCACCTGCTGCATATGATGATCCTGCTCCATACACCTCAAGCTTATTGGAAATAAATAATAGTTTTAAAAAAATTCCCGTTCAAACGGAAAAGGTTCCTGAATGTTGCTGAGCAGTTCTACGGATTCCTTACAAGGATCTGTGGGGTCTGAGCACCCTGACTTAAACTTAGGGTATAATTACTGGTATAGCAGCCACAGCCTACTACACACCCCAAAGTCTCGATTTGCTTTTCAGACAAGCCACCTTTCTCCTGTGCTGCCCAGCCATGCCTGTGTACATTACAGGAGCAGGGGGCATCACACACACTGCTCAAATAGAGCTGCTGCTGAAGAGGGAAGACTACAAGACAGTAAGCCAGAGTGGTGGGTGAAAAGCAACAAGCTGGGGGGGGGGGGGTAAACAGCTTATAATATGATTACTAGACACTTCTTACAAAGTTTTTTATGGTGCAGCGGAGAAGATCAGAGCAGCAGTGTTGAAATGGACAAGGTTCAGGATGGTGAATATAAGTTTATTTTATAGCGTCTCTGCCTTAAAAAAAAGAATAAAAAAAGAAAAGAAAACTTAGCTCGGACAAAACCTTTAACTATCACATGAGGCTGATAAATGTTAATGTTCAGGTGGAAAGGAGGGGGGGGCAGCCTTTCCTAGTTACACTCCTGCTCCCACTGATCAAAACCTCTGAAAGATCACTAGGACAGGTCTGAAGTTTTTTCAAATGACAGCAACACTCACCCTCAGCAAGTGGCAATACCCCTACTGGCATGGGAATATTCAGATTTTAAACGTGGCATGGTATCAGCAGATTCTTACTTCTACCGTGTATATGACAGGCTCTGAATATCGGCATGGGATAAGACAAATATCCAGTAACTAAACGGTGAAGGCAATTGATACTTGACAATTCACAGCCCACCTAACAGGAAATAACCCATTAAGAATTGATCACTCGCCAGGTATTCGCCGTAAGAAAAAAATAGTGTGATCACCTTATATCATTCCCCAGTTTAACGATGATTTTGTGAGCTTCCCACTGAGTTAATCCCTTTGTTTGCTTTCTATTGCTCAAACAATAGTACATAGCCAATCACGCGTTCAGAAGCTGCTTTATGACACAAACATTATGCTTCTATGGAAAACTACTATGCATTTCACCTGCATAGCTTTGCGTGTTTGTTTAGTGAATCTATAAGTCAAAGCAGCTGTCGGGCTGCATAATGCAGGCTATAATTTTGTTCTATGTCATGAGCCTAGTGGGGGTCCACTCTATTTCAACGGAAATCAACATAGTACTTAACACTAGCATGTGTTTGTGTGTTGCACTTGCACATTCAGCTAAGTGTATAAATGCACCAACAACTTAATGGCTACTATTGGGCTAATATTACTTTTATACTTTTATAGGGTCAATAGCTCTTAACACAGCAACAAAAATGCTGTGCATTCTCAGTGAAAATTTTGTATATATATATATATATATATATATATATATATATATATATATATACACACATTACACACACTATACACACACACTTTAAGAGGTTAACAGGTAAAAGCCATCTCTCACAGAGTCAGCTTACACATTTCAATCAATGGATCTAAGTCATAGCATACTGAAAGAGTAAAGACCTGGCAGTTATCTACAGCCAGGGCCACCATCAGGGCAGTATCCTCTCTGCCTTCCCAGAGCCATCTTTTTCTTTATTTTTCCCTTCACTTTGCCGTATGAGGGCTTGTTTTTGCAAATTGTACTTTGTAATGTACCCCAATGTTAATCAGTTTCCCCAACAAGACCTCAGCTCAGACTCCCAATGTAAATAGACCCCCAAACAGACCTCATATAAGATCCCCAATGCTAATTAGATCGCACCTCAGACCCCCAATCAGACCTCAGTTCAGACCCCTAGTGCTAATTGGACTGCAGCTTAGACCCCCATTTAGACCTCAGCTCAGACCCCCAATGTTAATAAGATCCCCATCAAGGCAATAGATTAGACCCCCAATGTTAATCAGACCTCAGATCAGATCTGTACCCATACATCACAGTGGTTGAGGGAATTCATGGAGAGGGCTGCTGTCGTGAGCCCACTCCATGTGCGGTAGGTGCCGGCTGCATCATACAATCCTGTTGAACCCCATCATTTAACCCCTCAGGTGCTGCAGTCAACACCGATCTTGGCACCTGTGCAGTTTGGAAGAGGGATGCGGCTCCCTCTGCATTCTAATAGGAGTCCCTGTAGTAATATTGGGGCTTCGATCAGTTACCATGGCAGCCTAAGTGCTGCTGAAGCCTTCCAGGCCTGTCATAATAAATTCGAGGCACATTGGAGCATAGACAGTGTAAATATCCTATCCACCCTAATGGATCTGTAAAAAAACAATTAAATAGCAAAAGTTTAAATAACCCTCCTTTTCAAATTTTGCACATATTAACAATAAAAAAATAAACATATCATGCATCACCTCATCCAAAATGTTTAAACTATTAAAATATTTTTAACAAATTCTTGTGCGGTGAATGCCATAGCGAAAAAAAAAATAAAAAACACATGATTCACATTTTTTGTCACTCCCCCCCCCCCAAAAAAAATTTTTTTTTTGAATAACAGTGATCAAAAAGTCATACATACTACAAAAATGGTACCAATAAAAACTACAGTTCGTCCCACAAAACACAAGCAAATTAAACAAATTAAAAAAGTTATGGCTATTGGAACACGGCGAGGAAAATGAAAAACCAAAAATGGGCCTGGTACATAAGAGGTTATTTCAGTGCATTTTACTGCATCAATATACCAGTTTAGTTCAACGCATCTAATAGCATTAACGTATTGTCACGTTTAATTCAATGCATTTTACTGCATCAATATGCCAATTTAGTTTAATGCATCTACTACATTAAAAACCATGTGGTTTATTTCAATGCATTTTAATACATCAATATACTAGTTTAATTCAAGGCATTTATCTGCATTAATATACCAGTTCAATTCAATGCATTTTACTGCATCTATATACTGTCTAGTGTAAATTAAGTTTCAACACATTTTACTGCATGAATATACTATCCAGTTTAATTGAAAGCATTTTACTGTATCAATATACCAGTTTATTTTAACCCATTTTATCGCATTAATATACCATCCTGTTTAATTCAACACATTTTACTTCATCAATATACTGGTATGATTCAATGCATTTAACTTCATTACTATACTGTCCAATTTTATTTATTTTATTGTACTGCAGCAATATACCAGTTAATTCAATACATTTAACTGCGCTAATATACTATCCAGTTTAATTAAACACATTTAACTACGTTAATATAACATTCTTTAATTCCATTTGTTTTACTGAATGCATTAAACTGTGTTAATATATCATCCAGTTTAAATAAATGTATTTTATAGCATCAGCATACTGCCCAGTTTAAATGAAGTTGTGATGCATTTTACTGCATTAATATATAATTGTAAATTGTTAATATCAGTGTGCAGTGTGTTCATAGAACGGCAGGGACATTTAATTGTGCCCCTGTCTGTTAAATTAAAACATTTGCAGTTTTGCTACCATTTAATCAGAGAACCAAACTTGTGACTTGGCATTTTTGAAAATGACTTCACAACTGAAATATCTAGTGAATGATAGAATGGAAAACAAAGGACCGCTGCCTTGTCATCTGCAAGTCAGAATCTGGGTGTCTGTAGTAGTGCAAACAGCAATAGCAACACAGTCAGCACTGCACGTCTGGACAGTAGTAGTAGTAGTAGCAGGACACAATTATCCCTCATTTTTTCCATTAAGTATCACATATGAGTCTGACATTGTGCCTTTAAGCCAGGCTTCAGTGGCTTCCTTCTACTCCTTCTCCTTGCGGCTCCAGAGAAGGATAATTTCTGTCTTCACTGCCCTCTTCTACTGGGGAGCCTTCTTTTTTACTAAGCGCCAACAAAAGCCCATGTGCTATGGAGGATTCTCAAAATAGTCTCCCTGTTGATTACTTTTTTGAGAACAGTCAGGGTTTGGACTGCCATGAAGAGGAGGTTCAGACTGAGGAGGGCTGTGATGGTGGTGGTGATAGTAATAGTAGTGGCACTTGAAGCCATGGTAATGGCAGCAAGGGCAGTTGATGGGGCGAACACTGTTCGTCTTTAAGCCTGATCTATCTCTAATAAGGGCAATTTGTTCAACATTTCCTTAATTTTAAAAAGCATAACAAATGCAGTGGGCTCAGTGTATTTTTAAACAGGCTGTTTGTTAACAGCATCAACCGTGCATTTACAGATAGCTACGTATGTCAGTGTCCCTCTGATTTTATTCACTGTTGCTAGTGAGAGAAAGACAAGAAAAAGAAAATATGAGTCCTAGGAGACCTCAATGCTGGAGCACTTTTGGTTCGGGTAAAATTCATTTGGACCCAAATAGAATTTTTGGACTGATTCAGCTAATCAGACTAGAAACGAACTTTAAGAAATGTAGTAATCTCTACTGAGAACTCAGTAGTAATTTCTTGTAGTTGATGTGTTGGAAGCAGAAAAAATGGACAAGTGTGTGATGATGTTAGTGACTTTCATAAACGCCAAAATTTGATGGATGAGACAAAACAACATGTCTTGTGGGGTGTTCTTGGTATGCAGTTGTACTTAGTACATACCAAAATTGGTCCAAGGAAGGACAACTGTGAACCAGCAACATGGTCATGGGCACCCAAGAACAAAAACAACATCACAGTTTGCAGGTCATGATGCTGCATAGCTGCAGACTGATCAGAATGTCCATGCTGGACCCTGTATCTACCACCAATACCAACTGTAATGTGTATGCGAGCATCAGAACTGGATCAAGTAAAATTGGTAGTAGGTGACCCAGTCAGATAAATCATGTCTTCTTTTACATCATCTAAAAGAGCAAGATAAGGCATCTGGATGCAACATGGGATCAAGGCATACAGTCAATGTGAAGACTCAGCAATACATATATATATATATATATATATATATATATATATATACACACACTTTCTGTCTACTCAGATGCTTTGCTTATAAGAATGAGCATTTTTGGTCTGATTTACTGATCCAGTAAATTTATCACTGTGGCTCTTGCTGAATAATAAATTTAGGGGGTTATTTATTATACTGAAATAAGCTTATAGGCTCATTTCAGCTGCAGATGGCGGGGCAACTGTTAGTTTGCTCATGCCAGGTCTAAAATTGTGGGCGTGGAGTGGGCAGAGAAGGCGGCCCGTTCCATTCATCATTTTTTACACCTGTTTTAGGTGTAGAAAATGTTCTATATTTAAGACAGCTTGGAAGCTTTCCTACATTTAGAACTAGCCCTGGATGCGCCAAAGTTATGGAGAGGCCTGCGTTTCTTCATAACTTTGGTGGATCCTCTGCCAGCTATAGGGCTTTATTAGGATCGGTGTCTAAAACACCATTCTTGAGAAGTGTGCCCCTTAGTGTATGTCTAGACACTTTAGAAAACTGGTGCGAAGGAAAACTGTCTTCCTGCCCATAGCAACCAATCAGATTCCACCTTTCATTTTTCAAAGGATCAATCTGCTTGGCTGTTACGTTGTTTGTTTCATTTGCACCAATTGTGATCATTCTCTCTATTTCTTATTAAGTTTGGCATCATTTTTGTTCAAAATGGTGCAGTTTAGTCCGTACCACCTTTCCTGCTAGGCCAGTGGTGGCGAACCTTTTAGAGACCGTGTGCCAAAACTGCAACCTAAAACCCACTTATTTATCGCAAAGTGCCAACACTGCAATTTACCCTAAATACAGTACCACGGGATACAATATAGTATATCTTACATGTACTTTATAATTTAGCTATAATACGCTGCCTACATTCAGTGCGCTGCCTGTGCTATTCATAGTGCGCCCTGCGCTGATGAATGGCAGCAAACGTCTAAGGCATATTGGTACACCATAGACTTTTTCCAGGGTGCGGGTGCTCTGAGTGCCCCCTCTGGCACCAGGTGCCATAGGTCTGCCACCACTGTGCTAGGCCATGTCCTTTTCTGCTATGTCACGCCCCCTTGGCAAACTAGGTGCAGTGGATTTTTCTGAAATTAGTAGTGCAATTTACACCAAATTTGGTGCATATGACAACTTGGTCTAGGAGCAATCACATGTAAATGTGGGCCTTATTAACTTATTAACATCACAGGCAACAATAGATAACAAAAAGCTTCTATGCAGCGGTTACATTTATTAGTTTTCTTTACTGCATAAATGCATTTTTTGCAATCATCTTTAAGGTGATTTGCAAACCAAATTTAACATCAGATCTCACTTATGTGAAAGCAGTTTGTGATAACTAAGTATATGGCTGTATTTACAGCCAATCTAAGGAAAGCCTCTGCAGAGCAGGTCCAAATTTAGAACGATAACAGATTTCAAACCTTCTGAGCCCTTGTCAAGTGATTGGTGCAGCTGTTTCTCTAATCCGTACATGGGTAACAATGATTTAAAGTCCACCTGCATGACTTTAGCACTTCCAGCTGTTGGCTGTAAGGTGTAGTCTTGAACATATTGCCATAAAGAAATAAAAAGATGAATGATTTTATACATATTGGATTAGTTTGCATGTAATTGACTTTCCTAAGTGTTGTAAAGATGAAATCATGCTCACCTCCAATATCCATATGTGATAACCATAAGAGCAGCCTACATGTACCACTAATTTGCATAGACTTAGAAGACCACAATGATTCAAATATTTTATTCCAACACTTAGATATCCAAAATGAACAGCTGCTTGTCCTAACCTACATATTATTCTTGTTGAAGCAACGGTCTTAAAACTGATCCGAAAATGATTCTGCCATTATCCAGCAAATGCAAAATGCGAGCATTTGTTCCATACAAAGTGGAAGTAGAAAACAAGTAGCAGGAAAGAACTGTTAGTCATGGTGGTACATGATCAGTAGTGTTGTGCGAATCGAAGCATCCGAAGTGGAATTCGATCTGAAGTTTAGAAAAAATTAGATTTGTTGCAAAGCAGAATTTCCTCGCGCTTTGTGGTAAAATATCAATTCTTCCTAATAAAAACATTACCGTGCGTAGCCAGCGTGATCATGTGGTGATCTCGTCACACTCGCCGCAGGTCCTTTTGCAGTTTTTCTTCAATCAAGACAGGAGTGGATGGTCTCTCTGCGATCAAGTGGATGAGGTGAGTATAATTTTTTCTTTTTTAACCCCGGATTAACCCCCTGAGCACCTGAATGTGAGTCTCAGATGCCACAATCAGTGTTGAACAGCGTTGGATCTGAGGGGTTAAATGATGGGGGGGGGGGGGCGGCACGATCACTGTTTTATGTTATTGCACCAGCTTCATGCAATGAAATGGATTCATGATGAAATAATTTGTAACAAATGGAATTTCTTGCCAAAGTTTAGCAAAGCCAAATAAAATTTTTGAAAACGGTGCTAATCTCTGATGATCAGAAATAAAGAGGGTCTACATTTTTACAGTTTTATTGTTGATATGCTTTTTTGATACATAATGTTTTTCAGAACGTCAATCTGTTAATACAGTTTTTAGTTTTTCTAGCTGGTGACTGAAGAAGGACTTAGCTGGGTCTTCTTAACCTTGTTTCCCTTCTATGAAGAAGCCAGCAAAGTGTAAATGGGTCTCCACAATACTTTAAAGAACCTCTTAACTCTTGTGAATCGTACATTTCAAGTAAGTGTAAGCGTGAAGTACAAATTGAATTGGGATCACAGCAATCACGGCTAGAACTGGTACAACAGTCTTTATTGCTGGAGCCTTTCTAAATAGTGATGAGCGGCAGGTGCCATATTCGATTTCGACGAAATTCGCGAATATTCGTATGAATATTCGTTTCATATTCGTCGAAATCGAATATTCGTCATTTTTCTAGTTATCGCGATTAACATGCGATTTAAATAATCGCATATTGCGATTTTAACTTAAGGCTACTTTCCTATTGGTTTCATATCTAGAATTAGCGAGGATGACGGATATGAATGTATTCGTCATATTCCTCAAAACGAAGATAACGAAGTATTCTACATCTTCGTTTTAGCAACCTATTCGTCAACTTCGCTAATTCTAGCAATCAAATAGGAAGGTTGACTATAGAGACAGCTGTGTTAAATTCGCTATGCGATTTTTTATTTTTTTAATAAATAGAATAATAATAATATAATATAATATAATAATTTTATTAAGTAATATAATTATTGTATTAAAAAAAAAATCGCATAGCGAATTTAACACAGCTGTCTGGTAAGTCAACCTTCCTATTTGATTGCTAGAATTAGCGAATAGCGAAGTTGACGAATAGGTTGCTAAAGCGAAGATGTAGAATACTCGTTATCTTCGTTTTGAGGAATATGACGAATACATTCGTCATATTCGCTATTCAGCTAATTCTACCAAGCCAACCATAACTTCCGTGCTCATGGAGCGTCCCCATCACCATGGGAACGTCTCCATATACTAAAATGTACTGTCGGATTTGAGGAATTACGTTGAAATCGCAATGCGATTAATTCAAGTTATATTAATCGCATTGCGATTTCAACTTAGAGCTGGGTTTATAATGGGTCAGCTTGCTAGAACTAACGAATATGGAATATAGCAGCAGTGCTAAGTTGAAATCACAATGCGATTAATTTAACTTAAAGTATTCGCATTGCGATTTCAACTTAGCACTGCTAGTGCATAGCTATATTCCATATTCGTTAACCCTTTGGCATACTCCTCCCCACAGCGTCCCGTCACCATGGGAACGCCTGGTGGTTAGAATATACCATCGGATCTGAGTTAGATCGTGAAAACTCAAATCCGATGGTATATTCTAACACAGAGCGTTCCCATGGTGATGAGGACAGCTAGTTAAGTATACCAGCACGCGCATACATACCGGCTCCCTGCTGCCTGGAGGCACCTGTCCTCTGACAGGGCACTGTGATCTGCACTATTAACCCCTCAGATGCCGCACCTGAGGGGTTAATCGTGCGGATCATAGCACCCTAGTCAGAGGTCGGGTGCCGCCGGGCAGCAGTCTCCTCCCACTATTAAAATCATTAATGGGCAGTGCGCCTAATTCCCCCTCACCAGTATTACAAACAATAATTGGTGGCCAGTGCCGATCCCCCTATTAAACATCATTGGTGGCCAGTGTGCGCCGACAATCCCTCCCCGTATTAATTATCGCTGGTCAGTGCGCACTCAATCCCCCTCCCTCCCCAGTAAAAAATCATTGCTGGCAGTGCGCCTCCCTCTCCCCCTCCCATCATTGGTGGCAGCGGCAGCTCCGATCAGAGTCCCAGCAGTGTAATGCTGGGGCTCCGATCGATTACCATGGCAGCCAGGGCGCTACTGCAGTCCTGGCTGCCATGGTTAGTTAGTCAGCATTGTACTTACCTGCGCTGGGCGCGGGCGCTCCTTCCCCTCAAACTGTGAGTTTGAGAAGAAGGAGCGCCGGCGGCTCAGCTAGTACAATGCTGACTAACTACCATGGCAGCCAGGACTGCAGTAGCGCCTGGCTGCCATGGCTGATCGAGCCCCAGCATTACACTGCTGAGACTCTGATCGAGCTGCCGCTGCCATGATGAGGAGAGGAGGCGCACTGCCAGCAATGATTTTACTGAGGAGGAGATGAGTGCGCACTGACCAGCGATAATTACTGCGGGAGAGATTGTCGGCACACTGGCCACCATGATGTTTAATAGAGAGATCGGCACTGGCCACCAATGTGTTTGTAATACTGGTGAGGGAATTAGGCGCACTGCCCATGTGATTTTAATAGTGAGAGGCGCACTGCTCGGCGGCACCCGACCTCTGACAGGGTGCTGTGATCGCACTATTAACCCCTCAGGTGCGGCACCTGAGGGTTAATAGTGCAGATCACAGTGCCCTGTCAGAGGACAGGTGCCTCAGGCAGCAGGAACCGGTATGTATGCGCGTGTTGATACTCTAATTCAAGCGTCCCCATCACCATGGGAACGCCTCTGTGTTAGAATATACCATCGGATTTGAGTTTTCACGATCTAACTCAGATCCGATGGTATATTCTAACCACCAAGCGTTCCCATGGTGACGGGACGCTTGTGGAGGAGTATGCCAAAGAGGTTTAACTGTACTGTTTGGAGGGGAAAAAGACGAATATTCTAAAAATGTCAAAACGAATATATTCGCTATAGTGCTATATATTCGTTTTTTAGAATATTCGTCTTTTTTCAACATCTAAAGTCATGATTCCTCCCTGCTTCTTGCTTGTGGGCCGATGACTCATTGACCCACAAGCATTTTAAGCAGGGAGGAATCATTTGTTCAGATGGAAAAAATGACGAATATTCGATATAACGAATATATAGCAGTATATTCGCAATATTCGCGAATTATCGAAGTTGCGATATTCGCGATTAATATTCGCTATTCGAATATTCGCGCTCAACACTATTTCTAAAGTGTTTTTAGAAAAAAATCTGGTTTGTGTTGAAAATATTCAGGATTTTATATACTGTGAGACACACAATGATCAGAAACACTCAAACTGAGAAACAGTCCATTTTTTTTACAGCTTTCATAAATCTCCCCCTTATGTGTGCCCAAAGATGTCTGCCCCTTAATGTGACCCTTATGCGTGTCCAGGACCATTAGTACCAGTTAGAAAAGTGCCGTAAAGTGGTTATTCAGGAATACCTAACTTTTAATTAGTATCCGCAGCCTGCCTCCAGAGAAATGTGTAGATGGAAGCAGTGTCACCTGGCAAAGTTGCTGGTGTGGCTGGGCAGGAACCCACATTTACCCAGTGGGCCGTAAAGGACATATATTGTCCTTGACTGTAGTTATAGCTCCACATGTCGGCGCTGCCGTGCACTTTGGTGGACACCAACAGGCTCAAGGACTGGCCCACCTTCTGTTCTACATATGTGTGCAGGGCTGGTACTGCCTTTTTCGCAAAGAAATAAAGGCTTGGGACTCTCCACCTCGGCTCAGCACAAGCCATCAGTTCTCTGAAAAGGTGCAGAGTCGATCACTTGGAAAGGGAGGGACTGCAGCACCAGCAACTTGGACAATAGCACGTTCAGCTTCTGCGCCGTTGGATGAGTGCACGCATACTGTTGCCTCTTCACAATTGCTTCAGTGATCGATTTCTGATAGAATGACTGAAGAAGAGTAGGAGGAGGAGGAGCAGGAGAATCAGGACCAGCAGATGCTGGGATAAACAGACAACCTCCCTTCAGCTGAGGTGGTGGAGCCTTAACTGCATGAAATTGGGTGTGTGTCACTGGGTGATGTAGTGGTTGCTTCGGCAGGTTGGACAACCACATCAGAGCCAAAGTTCTTCAGGCCACTTTATGGTGATGCTACATGTGTTGACACAGGGCTGTGGTGCCAACATTGGCACCCTCTCCATGCTTCACCTTCTGCCCACAAATTCGGCAAATGGCCATGTTCACCTCCTCTGGCGGGCTAACAAAAAACTGCCGCATCCCCGAGTATGCCATTTTCCCCCCAACACTCTGTGCTGACTGCCTGCTACCGCTGCCCCCGTGAACCCCTGCATCACTACTTTCCAGTCTGGTAGGCCCCTGTAAAGCGGTAGGTCTATCCCGGGTACCTTTGGCTCCTGACCTCCCACTGCTGCCACCCTGCTGACTCACGGCCATGATTCCACCCTACTGGTCAGCCGCTGCCTCACTCGCAAGCTGCCACCCTCTTTTCCTGATGATGATGATGATGAAGCCCCTTCTTCACCCGGCTCCCAAGTGTGATGTGCCAAGTGCGATCGGCTACATCATCCACTACTTTCTGCACGTCACTGATGTCCCCCTCAACAGTCTCAGGGCCAGGAGCCTGACTGCTCGCAAGAGCTGCACCCATGCGACTCTCATCATTACTACTTGCCCGCCTACCGGAGGAAGCGGCGGATGTCTCCTCTTGATCTTGGCTGAGCAGTAGCTGCTGAATGTCCTCTAGTAGCTCGTCCTGGCTGAAAAGTGGAGCCGACCCTACGGCATATAATACTTCTCGCGCTCAGGGAACAGAAAATTACAGAGGCAGGTTGAGGATAGTTGGGGGCACAGAGCCTGCTCCCGGGCCATGCCAGCTAAGCGTCGTGTCAGAGGAACCCACCGACTCTTGGCTGGAGATGTCTGATGTCACTTACGACAAATTCGAAGACCGAGTCAACCATTCAGGCTGTTAGATGACATCAGGAGCTCATGCCTCTCGTTGCGACTCCTGCTGCCACCTCCCCTTCTTCTGCTGCCTGCGACAGAAACATTTTGGCCACTGCCCATTCCCTTTGAAGGGCCTGTCACCTGTCCGTCTGACATGCTGTATAATAAAAGAATTAAAATTAAAATAATGCCCCCCAAAAAAGGCTGCAGTACAATCTTACTTCACTGCAGAACGGCAATTAAGACATATTTTTTTCCGGTTAATAAACCCCCAAAAAATTAACAATTACAATTCACCGCAGAACAGATAATAGGAAGTAGGTTTATTTCCTTTTAACACACCCCGTAAATGGCTGTAGTACAATGTAACTTCACCACAGAACGACAATTAAGACATATTCTTTTTCCTATTAAAACAACCCAGAAAAAGAAATATAACAATCATAATTCACCTCAGAACGGCTAATGGGATGTACATATATTTCCTTTTATTACACCCCGTAAATGGCCGTAGTACAATGTAATTTCACAGCTGAACGGCAATTAAGACATATATTTTTTCATATTAATAAAACCCCCCGAAAATAAATACCAATCACAATTCACCGCAGAACAGATAATAGGACGTAGGTTTATTTCCTTTCAATACACTCGTAAATGGCTGTAGTACAATGTAACTTCACTGCAGAACGACAATTAAGACGTATTCTTTTTCCTGTTAATACAACCCAAAAAAAGAAATATAACAATTGCAATTCACCAGAGAACGGCTAATGGGACGTACCTATATTTCCTTTTAACACACCCCGTAAATGGCTGTAAAATGTAACTTCACCGCTGAACGGCAATTTAGTTTAGACATATATTTTTTCTGATTAATAAACTCACCCCCTTCCCCCCCAAAAAAAAATAACAAACACAAATCACCGCAGAACGGATAACTGGAAGAAGGTTTATTTCCTTTCAATACACCCTGTAAATGGCTGTAGTACAATGTAACGTCACCGCAGAATGGCAATTAAGACATATTCTTTTTCCTATTAATACACTCCAAAAAAGAAATATAACAATCACAATTCACCGCAGAATGGCTGATGGGACGTACGTATCTTTCCTATTAATACACCCCGTAAATGGCTGTAGTACAATGTAACTTCACCACTGAATGGCAATTATATATATATATATATATATTTTTTTTTTTTTCCCCCCTATTAATACACTACCCCCCAAAAAAGTAAAACAATTTTAAATCAACACAGAACGGCTAATAGGACATACGCATCTTTCCTATTAATTCACTCCGTAAATGGCTGTAGTAGAATGTAACTTCATTGCTGAACGGCAATTATCACATATATTTTTTCCTTTTATTTTCCTATTAATACACCCAAAAACAAGAAATATTACAATCACAATTGACCGCAGAATGGCTAATGGGACGTACGCATCTTTCCTATTAATACACCCCATAAATGGCTGTAGTACAATGTAACTTCACTGCTGAACGGCAATTATGACATATATTTTTTCCTTTATTTTGTCCTATTAATACATTCCCCCCCAAAAAGTAAAACAATGTAATATCAACACAGAAAAGCTATGAGGACGTACGTACCTTTCCTATTATTACACCTCGTAAATGGCTGTAGTACAATGTAACTTCACCGCTGAACAGCAATTATGACATATATTTTTCCTTCTTTTTCCTATACAACCCCCCAAAAAATGTAAACAGCACTTGCACACCAATCACAAGCAAGGTTTGCTGGAATTAATGATATATCATATAGTGCAAACAAACTAAAAGCAGCAGCATAACTGCAAGTTGGATCCCCAATTAGTGCAGCAAGGTGTAATAGAATTGCTCCTATCAACCAGGCTGTACACTCTCCTATTGTACCCTGTTCTCTTTTTATAGTGTAGATGATGCCTCCCTATCCTTTCCCTACACCTTGAATAATCTTTCCCTGAACTTGTAAATCTTTTTTTTTTTAGGACAATGAAGTCTTTCCTAGCACTGTACCTTGCGCCTGCTGACGTCTCTCCCTGCACTAAGTACACTGGAAAATGGCAGAATTCAAGATGGCTGAGGCTATTTATAGGCCTGTGACACCACAGGGACTGGCTGGCTTCTGATTGGCTGCATGCATGGCATTGTGGGTGATCCCTCGTTCCCAGAGTTCTTTTCTCCATGTCCTAACACGTGCAGCAGCCATTTTAGGAAAAAATGCGATTCATTACCACGAAGCGTGAGGAAATTCGGCTTCGGTGCGAATCGAATTTTTCCTAAAAATTCGGATTGAATTCCACTTCATCAACTTTGATCAGCTTATCTCTAGTAGTCATCTTAGGTTTGCTAATCATAGTATTTAACCAGTGGATTATGGTATTGTAAATAAGTAAATACTGACAACATATTGTAAATATGATATACAGACAATAAATTGTGCATTTAAAAAAAACTCCCCGTAGATCCTGTATAATATGATATTACAATAGTTTAAAACATTAAATAATATAATGTTTAAAATGTATTTTACAAACCGTAAATCAAACTGAGAAGGGTTAAGCCAACAATGTAACTAAGAACCTGTGGCAATAAAAATCTTTTTACAAGATCTATGTTAATCAGAAACATGAGGTTGAATTATCTGCTTGGAAACATACACTTATAAAATAGACATGAACCTGTGTGTTCTTCTTTCCAGTCCAAATAGTAATTAAGTAGACAATACCTTCCAGTAACTCTCCTCTCTAATGGATCTGCTTACCTCATAACCTATGGAAATATGAGTATACACTTTCAGTAGATTGTTTGTTATGTTTACACCAGGTCTAACACTAATCCCCATTAATGTTTGATAAATGGTCTCAAAGGAGCCTGAATAGCTGTCAGGCAGCAGATCTGTTGTTGATACACTGGGCATCATATACGTTTAACCCCTTTGCATGTAACACTTAGCGGAGGAGTCATTGCCTTCTTTGTACAGTATGATCTAAGGCGAACCTTCACCTGATCAATGGCCTTGCAAAGTGTCTGGAGAGATCTGCACAGTGTTCGTGTCAATGCAGGTAACAGGTGGAAGGGGAAAGTGCACAAAACACATCTACTATATTTTGCCGAAACAGTATTGAGTGACAATGGCGCAAGGTGGAAACACAAAAAAACAAAGACTAATCAACTCTAAGAATGAGCTACGATGCAATTTGTGCTTGTGGGATAGGAAGTGATATGTGTTTGCAAATATGAATCTAATCTCAACATGTATATGATGACCAACTTATTCAATATAGAATCTAATTTTCTGTATATATCTGTTTTGTTGGGATGAAAACAAGAAAAACTGTGCAGTTCCAAGGCACATCACAGGCAAAGCTATTTAGGGAAGAGGATGGAGGCATCACTTTGTGGACAAAACATATACCTTTTTCAAAATAAACAGTAGATACAGTAACATGTATGATGATCTATTATATGCTGACAATGAACTGTGCAGAATAACAATGTCCCTATCCACCACCAGGAGATCCATATACTAGTGCATCTCAATAAATTAAAATATCAGCAAAAAGTTAATTATTTCAGTAATTCAATTCAAAAAGTGAAACTTATATTATATAGATTCAGTACACACAGAGTGATCTATTTCAAGTGTTTACAGCTAATGAACCCCGTAAGTCAGTATTTTAGAAAATTCGAATATTATATAAGACCAATTAAAATAAAAAGATTTTTAATACAGAAATGTTGGCCCACTGAAAAGTATGTACAGTATATGCACTCAACTCTTGGTCAGAGTTCCTATTGCATGAATTACTGCATCAATGCGGCGTGGCATGGAGGCGATCAGCCTGTGGCCCTGCTGAGGTGTTATAGAGGCCCAGGTTTCTTTAATAGCGGCCTTCAGCTCATCTTCACTGTTCGGTCCGGTGTCTCCCATCTTCCTCTTGACAATACCCCATAGATTCTATATGGGCTTTAGATCAAGTGAGTTTGCTGGCCAATCAAGCACAGTGATGCAGTGGTTATTAAACCAGGTATTGGTACTTTTGGCAGTGTGGGCAGGTGCCAAATTCTGCTGGAAAAGGAAATCAGCATCTCCATAAAGCTTGTCAGCAGAGGAAAGCATGAAGTGCTCTAAACTTTCCAGGTAGATGGCTGTGCTGTCTTTGGACTTGATATAGCATAGTGAACCAACAGCAGCAGTTGATATGGCTCCCCAAAGCATCACTGACTGTAAAAACTTCACACTGGACCAACTTGAATTATGTGCCTCTCCAATCTTTCGCCTGACTCTTTGACCTTGATTTCAAAATGAAATGCAAAATGTATTTTAATCTGAAAATAGGACTATGGACCACTGATCAACAGTCCAGTCCTTTTTTACCTTAGCCAATGTAATATGCTTTTGACGTTGTCTCTGGGTCATCAGTGGCTTGGCACAAGCAATGACTTTTTGTGGCTTATCCTCCTTGTGGAGGGTTTCACTGACTGTCTTCTGGACATAGTAGAAGTAAAAGGGCCACAGCAGCATCTCCGGTAATCTTCTTCATTACAAGTACTTCACAGCATGTATACAAATAAAGTGCAACGTTTCGGCAGTAACCAGCCTTTGTCAAGCATAAATACAAGTGAAGAAACTGAAATATAAATAGCATAACCCCCACCCTCCTCTTACGACAACTCTCCAATCCCCAGCCACAAGGTAACACCCATTAGCCACTGAGCCAATCATATCATCTGCCAATTCTAATCCTTATTTTGCATATTAGAGCACAATTACCTGTGTCACAATCACTCCCGAACTCCCCATTGCTGCATCGCGAGTGCGTCTGTGTAATGCCATTGCGCATGTCCGCGCCTCTAATCGCTTCTGTATCTCCACAGCAACAGTGTGCAATAATCCCTCGAAATCTCACGAGAACTCGCGCGTGTCCACAAGCTACAATGGGTCTCGCTACAATTACCGTGAGGTCAAATGATCCGCACCACAGCCGTGTACTGCCCATTGTCATGACATCACACCGCATCAGGTTGCCACAGAGACCCACAGTCCCGATCGCAATGCTCATAATGGCGGATTCCGATAAGTGCACCGGCATAACCATCCCAATATTCTGCAATAATATTAAAGGTATCGCTATTACTGTGAATAACAATCATAGGCACATATCCATAGGGGATAGGATAATCGTAAACAAATCGGAGGAGGGGTATCCCAAAATATATAAAATTAAACTATAAAATCACAAAGAACTATGCATAATACAGAGGACATTATCCATAGATATGATATAATATTCAGAGGACTATATCGAGGATATATATCCTAATAGATCCCCACAACATTGAACTCCCTACTGAGTCCAAATAGCTGTAGAGATCTCAGGGTATATATCCACTTGTCTTCTGGACATGTCAGCAGTCTTCCTCATGATTATGAAGCCTATTGGTGCAGACCGTGGAACCATTTAAAGCCTTAGGAAATCTTTCAGGTATTTTGTGTTGATTAGCTGATTAGAGTGTGACACCATGAGTCTACAATATTGAACTTTTTCCAAATATTCTAAATTTCTGAGAGACTGACTTTTAGGTTTTCATTAGCTATAAGCCATACTCATCACAATTAAAAGAAATAAACACTTTAAATAGATCGCTGTGTATGTAATGAAATTAATTAAACTATATTCATTTTTTTAATTAGTTTTAAATTAACTTTTCAATGCTTTTCTAATTTATTGAGATGCACTAGAATATCATCAGAGTTATATTCTTTATGAGCCTGTGATTAAAGACGCACTCATAAATAGTCGGTTATACTTGTTTTGCTTTGTGTATTGGTGTGCACAAGAATAGGGGAGTTATGAACCAAAAATCTTGGTCTCAGGTTACCAGGGAAGCCATGCTGCTGTTTTAGCAGAAGCAATTAGATATAGCGGTCATTTATTAAGATCTGCGTTTTAGACGCCAGTCTTAATAACCCCTATATCTGGTGGTGGATCCGAGGTTATGAAGTGGTGCCGGCCTACATAACTTTGGTGTATCCAGTGCCAGTCTAAATGTAAGCTACAAAGGAAAAAAAAATATGGAGATTGCAGTCAGCACAACCCAATACGCAGTTGCACGTTGCTATGGTGAAATACACATACAAACGTAAAAACAAAGGCGCAATGGCACACTGCAGCTAGAGCTCCGTCCTGCCACTATGCTGGATGTTAGATGAGGCATTAGTTTAGGACGGAGCTCTAGCTGCAGTGTGCCAGTCTAAATGTAAGTCCGCTTCCTATTGGAGTGATAATTGAATTTGATGCTACTGTGAGTTTAACTTTATGGGAGTATTGCATTGCATCTATAGAGCACAGAAGATATTTGGACCATACCAACATCTTTGTAACTAGTTTATAAGATCAGCTATATGACTATATGACTATTTATCTCTTTTGAGTTGCAGATAATGCCTACTGTAACTACATACTGTAGTTATAACAGTTATAACATCCCAATTGTACCTCAGCACTCGTGTAGGATAGGGCTTTTGTGGGTGCGCGTCCCCTATGACCTCTTCCACCCAAGATGTCAGGTATAGACGACTATAAGTAGAGAGTGACTCCTAAAATGGTAAATTTATTGATATATTTAAAATCATACCCATGCTTACATATATCCTCATGTAAGGGCTCTGGGAAGGTATACTGGGATAGGAGCGAACTCCAAATGGAGGATAGCGGCTATGTGGATAGGATGTATAATAACTATCGCTTAATGTATCCCTATATATGCCTGTGCCCGAGGGCAACCCCTAAAGGTGGGATCCCCCCATCCTCGTACCTACCCTAAATACCCCTAAGCGTGTCCCTACACCCTATAAGTTATTAAAATCAGTGTCTGATAAATACACCGAAAAATGCTTAAAATCAACTCTGACGCGTTTCCCCCAACAAAGGCGGGTTCATCAGGGGGCCACAATCCTCAGAATGCACCGTCAAACAAAGAGCCCAAATCCTACGGTGGGGAAATGAAGGCACCGGTGGTGGAATGCGGTCATCTAGGCACCCACCCCGATACTCAGACAGACTCCTAAAACAGGTCAGGACGGAGGTGGCTGATAATGCCAATATACCTTCCCAGAGCCCTTACATGAGGATATTTGTAAGCATGGGTATGATTTTAAATATATCAATAAATTTACCATTTTAGGAGTCACTCTCTATTTTTTGTCTATAGTATTCGTATTTTGGAGGTGTACCCGAATTATTTATAATTACTGACTTATGATTTTGGCTACGTTAATAGACGAATATAAGTAGTGCGGAGACTGCATGCCAAGAGAGAATATTGATGCACATGTAACCGGCTCATTCCTGCTTGAAAAAGGGCTCCGTACTGGGCCCGAAACATTGCAATAACAATTCAGTACCACTGGTATAATAAACACTACTTGAAGCATCAAAATTCTCTCTTGGCGTGTTGTCTCCGCACTACTTATATTCGTCTATAACAGTTACGATTTGGTCAAAATTTTATTATACTAAATTGCTATGGAGCCATTAAAATAATAAAAAAAAAATACTGTACCTCATCTTCACCTTTTTTTTTATATATATATTTTTAATATTTATTTCTATGGGCCGGTATATTAGTCTATAAACCTCCTCCTAGTAAATTGATCCAGTTGCCCATATATTGTATGGTGCACTCCCGCTCCCGGTGGTGATGTGCGCAGGTGCATGATTTCAGGAGCAGAGGCGCTAACATAGGCAGGGCTCTGTCCTGGCTTACAGAAAGACAGGGAAGGAGTAATTGACCAGTAATGCCAAGGGGCCTGGGCACTTGCAGAAATAGACATTGCTCCTGGACACTTGCAAGCTCATTGGGATTCCGGTTTATTGAGCATCACAGGCATAAAGAAGGTAAAGGTACAATTTGTGAATGTGTATATGAACTACAGTACAAAGGGATTCAAGCAGTTTGAAGTGAAAAAAGTAGCTGACAGACTCCCTTAAAAAAAACTTTGTATATCTTTTGTGTGTAAAAATTGCAGCATACATGCTTCCATATAGATGCATTAAAGAGGTTTTCCAAGAGGTTTGCTGAGTCTGTATAAAAAAATATCATATCATATACTGTCTTACCACCTGTAATATGCATAGTCATGCATGCTACTACGTAAAATTTTATAGCAACATAATCATATATTTTGAAGTATGCAGGGGTTATACCTGGAAGGAACGTTCGGAGAAAATACCAACTGCAGAAGTCAACTGTGCAGATGTTGCCTTGGTCAGAACTGATGCCAGGAACCCAGTGGTAATTATCGTCTCTGCGCTGCCCATTCTGTCTGAAGATCAGCTCATTGAAACTCCTTGACTGTGTGCTGTTTCGTTCTTTTTTCAGATTTAATGATCTGTTGGATTATACATTTTTATATGTTTAGCAATTAGCTAAATATTCATGTAGTCATCATTTTTCAGTGCCTTTGTGTTTATTCTACTTTGTTTTTCTGGTAACTAGCAGGAACTCTAGGAGTGATGCCAGATACTCTGTGCTTGCAAAAGTTCGAATTTCCTGATAGCCGGTAGCAGAACCAGGTAAGCTTGCAGAATTAGAATTCATGTCTAGTAAATGACTGGGGAAAATGGTATCTGTCACACCATTCTGGTTCCCACACACTCTGGTTACATCATTACTTAGTCTGTGAACCACAGGGCCAACCAGAAAGCGCGGTGGAAATCAGCTGATCAAAACATGAAAACTTACCAGAAATTCTAGACTTAAGATGGGGTTTCAACAGGAGCCCTTGGTTAGCTGACTCCATCTCTGCTTCTCTGCAATTTTCGGATTTGGTTTCACCTTTGCTTTCAAGCGGAGCTGTTGTTAGGTCCCACTGATTGATGGAGCAGGAAGCATTGCCGATGTCATTTTTATGCACAGGTAGATTTAGAAGACATTCCTGCATCCAAATTATGCAGAATAGTGTTCTCCTAGGTGAAACTTCAAACTGGATGGTGTGATGTAACCACAGCAATTAAATATCTACATGTGAATTGCTGGGCTTAGGTTTCACACAAAGACACAGAGGACGTTACAGGGGAATTCAGTTTAGAAAGACTGGATGTCAATTTCCAAATGTGATCCGATTGGAGACAGCAGGTGGCAGAGAAAGAATAAATTTAAAGAAACATTGCATTTAACTACTTTTTTATATGGCAGTAAGACCCATCAAGCCCAAAGATTCATTCATTTGTTCATAGTTCCTTATGCAGTAGAGAAATATTTGACTGAACCCTTTGCCTAGTTTGTTCAATTTTTTAATCATATACTGTCTTTATTTTATGAGGATACAAAACATTCTAAACAATATGGGATTCCCATGAGCGAGATTGTGGGGAGAGTTCCACATTAAAGAGGTTGTCTTATTTATTTATTTTTTATTGGAAAAAGCTGTAGGACCTCTAATATGCTGATAGAATCCCCTCAGTGCCATTGTCCCCCACTGAGCATTGGCGCCCCATGTGTAGAACAACTGGCTCCACAGTTTACACAGTGGCAGCAGATAAAGGGACATGTCAACAGACACGTCATTTAGTGACCTTCAATGAATAAAGCTGTGCATCGTTAACCATGCTGTGGGCAGTGTTTTTCATAGGAAGCCGCAAATTGTTGTGTCTGGGCACATGTCCCTTCATCAGCAGAGTGCTGTGTAAACAGGAGAGACTACTGTACTACACAAGGGTGTGATGCTGCTAAATGGGGTACAATTGGGCTGATGGGCTTACTACAGAACTATAGTAGTTAAAGTCAGAACTCTAAAACACAAATCTTTCATTTTGACCATTCTTTAATTGATTTACTTGTGTGCTTTGGTCCATTGTCTTTTAGCACCTCTATGCCTATTTCACATGTGGTCATGGCCTCCTGTCCTATTAAGTGCTTTGATGTAGCTTAGAAATTTGATTCATTTAATGATCACAACAGGCCCTGAGGCAAAAAGTAGCCCCAAATCATGATGCTGACTCCACCATCCTTCAAAGTTTGGATAAAGTTTTGATGTTGGTGTGCAGTGTTATTTTTCCTCCCACCGTAGCATCATTGTGGGCATGTTGTCATGTTTCTTTTATTTGCAGGATACTGTGATGATTTTCAGTACTGTGTTTTCTGCACTTAGCCTGGATTGTATTATATTGAAATCTGCTGTTCCCTTCCTTGTTTACCTGTAATATTTGGGGTATTGCAGTGTTCAGTCATGACACTAGGAGAAGAAAATGTAGCTGAAGCCACATGGCATTAGAGATGAAGTAACCATACACATTACCATACCAAGTAAGCAGATCCTTACTAAAGAGTCAGATTGGATTGGTGAGTCAGCTGGGCAGAGCACACGCTGACAAACATAAGATAGACGATTGTTGTGTGCTGCAAACAGGTATTCTAGATTGGCCTGGTTCAAGTACAAGAGAGTACCCTCACTTACAGATTGAAAAAGTAAATGCTGTGTTGGGTTTTGTAATTATGACCAAATAAACCTGACCGTGAGGTGAATGAATATAACTTTGCTCTGAACGCTTCAATAAACATCGTAGGCATTTTAAAGTGGCACAGTCCTGTAGAAAATATTGTGTTCAGCTGCCATGAGTTTGTTCGGGTTATGAAAAGCTGCCAAGTGAAGGTGTCATTCATTTGAACCTCATGTCAAAACTTACCACCAAGAACTGTGACGTGAGTGAGTAAACATAAGCCTTTTTACCTCTGAGTGAGTTGAAGTTCAGTTTATCATTTAACCTGGTGTCACGTAAATTCTTCCTGGGCCATACCCCATTATCAACCACATGGATATATTAAACCTGCAAGAGAAATAAACATGGCTTTTTAAATATGGAAATAAAACATGTTTTGATGCTTTCAGTATGTAGACCAATTTTTGAGCCCTTTCTGTTTGAAAGTAAAATGTAATTGGTTTATAGATTAGGACCTGGTTGTTCCATGGTGAATATCACATTTTTTCATAAAAAATGTCAATCTCAAAAATTGCATAGGCTGTGTACAAAAAATTAGATGTAGGACTTATAATAGTATCCCCCCCCCCCCCTCCAAAAAAAAAAGAAAAATGTGTAGCTCAATCCAGCAATAAGTCACAAATTTTATTCCACTCACTATCAACAATGCTAACTTATGTATATTCAAGACAGGCACTCTACACTTGAAACCATCCAGAGAGAGTGTTCCCTTAAATGAGTATTTAATATTGTACATCGACATTCGCAATAGATAAATATTTAATATTCACATCTGTATTCACAATAAAAACCTGTTCTAGAACATAATTAAAAATAAAATTATAATAAACAAAAAGACAAAAATGATAAAAAGTGTGTAACATATAGTGGCAATATTGTGCTGAGATCTGTATGTATGGTAGGTCCTCTAATAGCGTTTTATATTAGCTATCTATTGTTGATGTCATTGGTAACTATCATCCATACAGCTGCAGAAGGTTGCCACAATAGGTACCACAATTGCATGTGATGGTATTAGAATATAGATAATAACAAATTTACATATGCTGGTATTAAGTTAAAAGTAATGACACAATTTGTTTCTAATTAAACCCACAGAAATTCTGTGTCCTTTAGAGATAATCTCTCCTTTAGGAATAGTTCACTATTGGTAGTACTTGTCTCAGTATGCCGGTGCTTGGCATCCCACGTGTCTCAGTGAGCCGGTCTCAAACTTCCCAAATCTCTTGACGAGATGGGGGATTATGGAAGGAGGGTTGCATCGTCCGTGAAGTGCTTCACATTAGGCCCCATGCACACGACCGTTGTTCGGGTCCGCGTCCGAGCCGCATATTTCGCGGCTCGGCCGCGGACCCATTCATTTCAATGGGGCCGCAAAAGATGCGGACAGCACTCCGTGTGCTGTCCGCATCCGTTGCTCCGTTCCGTGCCCCCGCAAAAAAATATAGCATGTCCTATTCTTGTCCGTTTTGCGGACAAGAATAGGCATTTCTATAATGGGCTGCGTTCCGTTCCGCAAAATGCGGAACGGAACGCGGAACAGCTTCCGTGTTTTGCGGATCCGCGATTTGCGGACCGCAAAACACCAACGGTCGTGTGCATGTAGCCTTACTCAATGATAAAGAGATGATTTCCCATGGATTTTAGCAAGTGGGTCTCAGGTATTGCAAGTGTGTCGGCTGTGAGTCCCACCTACCACTGACTCATGTGACGCAGGCTGCACAGGTGCACCTGAATGTTACCCATAGATCAAAATCAAGGTACATTCAAACCTGGAGTTGCCATACCTCCAGGTGTGCATGTACAAACAAAATAACAGAATAAAGTGGTCTTAAGAGGCAGAAAATGCTCAAAACCCCATATGCTGTTGCGCATTTCTAACTAGGGGAGCAAATCCTGCACACGTGGTCCTTTGCTAACAGCAATCCCCAGCAAAAATGCATACAATGGAGAATGCCGGCAGCGGACCACATGTACCACAAAGACATCATACACAGCATAGCCAAATGTGTGGATGTGATTTTCTGCCTTTTAAGACCACTTTATTCTGTTATTCTGTTTGAACCTTCTGTAGCTGTGTGGATGATAGTTACCAATGACATCAACAATAGATAGCCAATATATAACGCTATTAAGACTAAAGACTAAATAAGATACTGACGCATAGCCTCTGCCCCAAAAATACTAATGAACAGGCGGGCATGAAATAACAGAGAAACCTGTTACAAATCTGTTGTTTGTAACAATTTACATATGTGGAAATTACTCGATAATCTTTTTTCACTGATGGGATAGTAATCTGTGCTTTATAATCATTCAGTCCTTGTCCTGGAAATCGTCATTCTCTGAACTAACTTTCTGGTTAGCCTGTGATAGACTGGTGCAGCCAATCTGAAGGGGCAGAGCTGCAGGGGGAGGGAAGGAGCAATAGTCTGAACCAATGATGATGAAGGAGGTGGATTTCAGACTACCTCGCTCTCCCTGTAAACACTGCAGCTAAGCTGTAGTCACAGATCAAAGCTTTGTAAATTTGGGTTACAGAAGACCCGAGGAATCTTCGCATTATTAATTTATCTGTTGTACAGTCTTTTATATTAAAATGTTTTATTGTAGGAATTTCAGCTATTGGAAATCTGTTCCATACATCTAAATAAGTCCCTTTTTGTTTCATATGCATTGATTTTGTACAGATATTCTTGCAATAAATCTGATTTGTATAAACTTACAACATATGCTTAAGCAAATGTTGAGAACTGAAGATGATTTTTATTTTTTTTTCTTGTTTTCCACTAATAAATTCACTCTCACTTTACAGGAGTCAGACATACACTTACAGATTTGCATTAGCCATGCAATGAATTCATTCTTTTGTGTAATTCTTGTGATCTAAATTCATACATGACCATTGGGTGGTCTGATGTTTTAGTAGTTGTTTTTGGAAGGTGTATTATTTTATATTTATACCAGTCTTTTGATGTTCTTCAGCAGAACATGTGGGATTTTTCCTCCTAGATTATAGTTGGAAGAACGTCTTAAATACTTAATTCATCATTCTTCCTATGATGACATCAAATTTTTTGTCTGAACTAGTTATGACATAAAGCAGCTACATGAAGCTCTGAACAAATTGTTCCATGATCCCCTAATACCTTTAGTATTAGCCATTAAGTAGCTTGACTGACTAGTAGGTTTTATCCTAAACTAAGAGCATTCCTGCAAATGTATTCTACTTAACACCATTTCATTGGTGATCATGGAAAAAGACTGATGTAAACAAATGCACAATGGAGATAAAAAGAGGCCAGCTTAGACTACATTCACAAATGCGTTGCACAATCATTCCATCACTTTTTACACTAAATATAATGCTGCATGAACAAAGCCTTAATGCCTACAGTCGAAGCCAGGTATTGGCTGGATCGGTCCATGTGAGCATGCCCATGGTCAGCGGTATGTAAACAGTGCCAGGACCAGAAGGTGGAGACAGAGGAGAACTGGACTGGAGTGGAGCAGGTATGAATCTTCTGTTTCATATGTCTTTCTGAAGTAATTTGTTGTAAAATAATTTTTACACAGAGTGGCACAATGACAAAGTCTGGGGGTGGTGGCAGCATCAGGAGGTCACAGACTGGCACAATGACAGAGTGCGGAGGCTGCGGCAGCATCAGCATCAGGAGGAGACCACAGAGTGCCATGATGACAGAGTGTGGAGGTGGCAGCAGCATCAGGAGACCACAGAGTGGCACAATGACAGAGTCTGGAGGTGGCAGGAGCATCAGGAGTTCCAAAAGTGGCACAATGACAGAGTCGGGAGGTGGCAGCCGCATCAGGAGGCCACAAAGTGGCACAATAACAGTGTGGAGGTGGCGGCAGCATCAGCATCAGGAGGAGGCCACGAAGTGGCACGACGACAGAGTGTGGAGGTAGCGGCAGCATCAGGAAGAGGCCACAGAGTGGCACGATGACAGACTGAGGAGGTGGAAGCAGCAACATCAGGAGGCCACAAAGTTGCACAATGATAGAGTTTGGAGGTGGCGGTAGCATCAGCACCAGGAGGAGGCCACAGAGTGGCACGACGACAGAGCGTGGAGGTGGCAGCAGCAACAGGAGGAGGTGGCCACAGAGTGGCGCGACGACAGAGTGTGGAGGTGGGTGGCAAAAACAGTACCCACTGAAGATGGTGGGTGTAAGAAGGAGCACTTGGCATCAGATGTGTGGCATCAGGCGGGTGGCAGCATCAGAATAGTAGATGAGGCAGATATCCAGAAGAAACTAATCTCTTTTGCAGGGCCGGTACTGACTTTTTGGTAAAGAAATTACGACTTGGTATTCTCGACCTCGGCTTGGCACAAGCCGTCATTTCTCTGAAAGGTGCATAGTCCACCACTTGGAAAGGGAGGGACTGCAGCACCAGTAACTTGGACAGGAGCACATTCAGCTTCTTGGCTGTTGGATGTGAGCACGCATACTGATGTCTCTTGGCAATCACTTCGGTGATCGATTGCTGACGGAAATGACTGACGAGGAGTAGGAGGAGGTGCAGGAGCATCAGGACCAGCAGATGATGGGAAGGAAAGACAGCTCCATTCGCCTGAGGTGGTGGAGCCTTGACTGCCTGAAACCGGGTGCGTGCCACTGGGTGATGCAGCGGTTGCTGTAGCAGGCTGGACCACCACATCAAAGCCACGGTTCTCCCAGGCCACTTTATGGTGACGCTGCATATGTTGACACAGGGCCGTGGTGCCAACATTGGCACCCTGGCCACGCTTTACCTTCTGCCCACATATTCTACATATGGTCATGTTCACCTCCTCCAGCGGCTTAACAAAAAACTGCCACACCGTCTAGTAGGTGATTTTACCCCCAACACTCCGCACTGCCTGACTGCTACCGCCGCTGCCTCTGTGTACCCGTGCACCGTTACTTCCCAGGCATAATACTTCTCTGGCTGAAGAAACAGAAAAGGACAGAGGCAGGTTGAGGACAGGAGAAGGCACAGGGCCTGCTCCCGGGCCATGTCAACAAAGCGTCGTGTCAGAGGAACCCACTCTTGGCTGGGGGTGCCTGATGTCACTTGGGATGAAGTAGATGACCGAGTCAACCATTCAAGAACTGCTGGGTTGCTGGTCAAGACACGACCGTTAGATGACACCGTGAGCTCAGGCCTCTCGCTGCAACCCCTGCTGCCATGACCCCTTGCTCTGCTGTGACCTCTGCCTGCGCCAGAAACATTTACGCCTCTGCCACTCCCCTTGTGCAGGGCCTGGCATTTCTCTGTATGACATACTGTTGGATCAAATATTCCAATGTTAGATTAAATATTTTTTATTTCGCCACTAATACACAGCAAACAGGGCTTCAGAATATATCACTGCACCGCAGAATGTCAATTAGGCCCAAATTTTGTTCTACTTTTACACATCAGTCTTTTCAACAGATATATGCAATGCTGGACGGCGAATATATTTTTATTTAGCCAATCATACAATGCAAACTGGGCTTCACAATATATCACTGCACCGAAGAACGTCAATTAGGCCCAAATTTTGTTCTACTTTTACACAACAGGCTTTTCAACAGATATATGCAACGCTGGACGCGAATATATATATTTTTTGCCACTAATACACGACAAACTGGGCTTCAGAATATATCACTGCACTGCAGAACGCCAATTAGGCCCAAATTTTGTTCAACTTTTCAACAACAGGCTTTTCAACAGAGAAGTACAAAGCTGGACGGTGAATATATTTTTATTTTGCCACTCATACACTGCAAACAGGGCTTCAGAATATATCACTGCACTGCAGAACGTCAATTAGGCCCTAATTTTTTTCTACTTTTACACAACAGGCTTCTCAACAGATAAGTGCAATGCTGGACGACGAATATATTCGGCAAAGATTTTTCTTTTTTTTCCACTAATACACAGAAAAAAGGGCTTTAAAACAGATAACTGCACTGCAGAGCGCCAAATATTTTTTTCCTTTTCCCACTAATACACGTAAAAAAGGGCTTTAAAACAGATAACTGCACCGCTGAGTGGCAAATATTTTTTTTTTCTTTTTCCACTAATACACACAAAAAAGGGCATTAAACAGATAACTGCACTGCAGAGCGCCAAATATTTTTTTCCTTTTTCCACTAATACACGTAAAAACAGTCTTTAAAACAGATAACTGCACCGCTGAGCGGCAAATATATTTTACTTTTGCCACTAATATACGACAAAAAGGGCTGTAATTTTCGCCCTTCGCCACACAATGGCTAATAAGCCAATTTTTCCCACTAATACAAGCAAAAAAATGCTTTAGGACATATAACTATTAAATAAATATTTCCTTGTAATAAACCCTGTTAATGCCTTTATCAAACAGTACTTGCACCCTAATAAGACAGGTTTGCTGGAGTTACAGAGTGGTATAATGGAAATTTGGATTCCCCAGTCAGTGCAGCAAGGTGTAATCAGATTGTTCCTATTACCCAGGCTGTCACCTCCCCGACTGAACCCTGTTTAACATACATGCTGGTGGAATCCTAATCTTTCCTTGCACTTGTAAATGTTTTTTTTTTTCACCACAATCAAGTCTTTCCTATCACTGTCCCTAGCGCCTGCAGACACGCCTCTCTCTGCATTAAGCATGCTGGTGAATGGCAGAATCTAAGATGGCCACCGTATTTATAGGGCTGTGACATCACAGGGCTGGCTGGCTGCTGATTGGCTGCATGCAAGTCAGTATGGGTGATCCCGCCTTCCCAGAGTTCCCTGCCCCATCTCCTCACACGTGTAGCAGCCATTTTAGGAAAAAATGCAGTTTGTTACCACGAATCGCGAGGAAATTCGCATTTGGATCTAATTCCACTTCGTCAGCTTTGATTCGCTCATCTCTAATATTGAGTATAATACCCCTGCTGACCTGAAATTCCTGACTTATCCTAGGAATACTGTAAGTCCTCAGTTGTTGAATACTAGAGACTCCCTTTAAGGGCAAGTTGGCTAGTTGCCTCTCCTCTAGCAGTGTGTTTCAGCCCTCACTCTGCTGCCATTCTTTCCTGCTCTCTGCAAGTTTTCTCCTGTGAACTCATTTATAAATACTAGGAATATGGCGCACATTAGGCACACCTTCTATGCTGACACACTACACTATGTAGTGGATGTAGCTCCTTTACCTGGTTCTAGCACAGCAGCATGTGAAAACGGGTGATTAGTGGGGGTGCCAAACGTTAGACTCCTGGCAATCTGATATTGATGACCTATCCCACGGATGGGCAAACTGCGGCTCTCCAGCTGTTGCAAAACTACAACTCCCAGCATGCAAAGACTGCTTACCGCCTCCAGCAGGGAATGGTGGGAATTGTAGTTTTATGACAGCTGGAGAGCCGCAGTTTGCCCATCCCTGACCTATCCTAAGGATAGGTCATTAATAGTTATGGTCTAGAAAATCTCTTTAACTTTTTCAGCAATTTGTGCTATATTTGCACATTTTCTGGAACTGGACCAGATGGGCTAGCATCTATATACGACAATGACCATAGGGCTGTCCATAACCAATTGTCCTCTTTGGATCACTTTGTTAGTAACCACTTTGTACTGGGAACATCCCACAAGACTTCTCATTTGGGAGACATTTGACACAGCTGTCTAGCCAGAAGAATGTCCGTTCTTCCTGTGTGTATTGGGACTAGTGTACTCTTTCCAGTACTGGGAGAGTTAATCCCTTTCTTCTGCACCTGTCCATGGTCTGGTTAAGTTGCTGATCAGCCTCCTATTTAGCTCGGCTCTGGATCTACCTCCTTGCCTAAGCTTTAAGGTTTCTACTTGTTAGTAACCAGTGCAGATTACCTCATCTGAATTCCCATGTACTGAACCCTGTCTGTTTTCTGATTCTGCTCCTTGCTGCCAGCCCCGACCTGGGAACTGTGACCTGGATAACTCACGGACTCTCCCTGCCCTGACCTTGAAATCGCTATTTGGAATACTCAAGTACTCAGCCTGCCCTGACTATTGAACTGTATTCAGACTATGCTTTTGCCGGTGTCCTTGGTGCTTCTTACCAGTGTCTCTAACTCTTGTGGGTCAGCAGCCAACTACACCAGGACTACAGAGGAGGTAGCAGCCTGGTTGGTTCCTTGTAGCAGCCCAGATCCCTGTATAGGGTTTAAAGGGTAAATACCAGGGAACCAAAAGGACAATGCCCTTAGGCTTAGCCCAATGCCAAACTGGTTAGTTGGCACAGTGGGTCCACACCCACTATCCGTAACAAATTTCATAGTTCCAGTGGGTCACAGAAAAGTTTATGAGCACAGTCATGGGGGTAGTTTGATGTTATTTATTTGAGTATAGGTAAGTGGCTTAGGAAGTTTCTCTAAAGATGGATTTACATGGCCTGATACTTGGGCAGATTATCAGGAACAAATGTTCCCGACAATCTGCCCGTCTAAAGGTCATTCATCGGGTGAAACTGTCATTAGTGCTTGCAAGTAAATTATCGTTTCTGGGCAGCAGATCGTGCTGTCTAAGCAGCACTCTTCTGCTCAGAAACAAGGCAGCTGTATGGTGACGAGCAATAGCGATCACTCATCCTTCATAACGTGGAGCTGATTGCAGCAAGTTAATGCAGCTCTTCACCTACGCTTAACGAGAAGCCAACTATCGTGAAGGAACACTTCTTTCCCGAAAATCGGCTTCTCCTCGCCCCGTCTAAATCCACCATAAAATGTACATAAGGGTTCACTAAATGCTTAATAACACACTTGTGTAGTGTAAAACAGATTATATGAGTCTGTATATACATTTCAGTATCAAATAACCCAATATAACCTCATATTTCGTTTTCTGAGTCAATTCTTACTCCCTGCTACATTTTTAATCTAAAATGGCATCATACTGTTTTTCTGATTGCCTCTTAAAGCAAGTTTAATTTCTAATTGAAATATCTTCCCTAAGGAAGATTTAGCTAAATATTACAAAGCGTGTGCAAAGCGTTGGGTATAAAACTTAACTGTGCATTGTGTACTGACCAATGTATATATAGATATATATATATATATATATTAAGAAAGCGATTTATTGAACCCATTACCTGCTACCTATGAAACCTCCACCTTACTACAGCATGGAAATGGACAATGTCATAAATTCTGTTAGGGTCTGTTCAACCAGTGATGCCTGAACTGTTACAATACAAGTGCACAGGCTTATTTACTTGAGGAGGTGCACATATTTCATAAGTATTTTAGGTAAGTAGATATGCTCATCCCTTTCTTTAATTCATAAAAGCCATTACTGGGCTGAGGACAAACCGAAAAATAAGATTGATCCAAAAACTTGAGTGGTAGGAAACATTTTCCTTGTTTGGTAAAGCAGTACATTATATACTATCATAATTAAATAAGATACAAATGATAAAAGTAAAATAAGGTAACAATATACACCCTTTGATTGGTGGGGATCTGACTTCCTGGATCTCTGCCGATCAGCACATTGAAGGCGACCATGTTGTTAGGATCTTGAAGCCCATTGCTTGAATACACAGGCGCAGCAGCTCATCCATAGGGTTGCCTCTGCCTGGTACTCTACAGCTTAGCTCCTTTCACTTGATTGTACTGATTGACAAGAGACATACCCCTACCAATCATTGAAGGATAGGGCATCAATATTTAAAGGGAAAGTGTTACCAGAAAATGACCAATTAATTAAATCAAGTTTTTATGTTAAACATATTTTTTTCAGAATTTTTGGTGATGTTATTTATTTTCCTTATATCCTTATATCTGTATCTTAAAAAATCCCAAAATTCTGCAGTTTTTTTCCACTGGCCACTAAACCTACCAATCTGCACCATTTCTTGGTCTGTTAAGATCACTTTTGATCATAATTCTCACAGGCAGGATTACAATGACATAAGATCTATTGTTCACAATAGGTAATTGTCACAGCTTATCTATTCTTTCCCTGACCTCCTCACAGGTCACAGAGCAGGCCTAGAAAACCTTCCTGTAGAAGTCAGTGAGTCCTCTCCTGTCCATTGTGTCTATGGCCCACGTGGCTGCAGTAAAGCAATTCTCTAAAGCCTTTAAAAGAAAGGGATGCAAATGAGTTCTTAATAAGCTCTGCCTCTAATCCCACCAGATGTCAGGCAGCTATCCTATAAAGTCAATGTTTAACCCTTTAAATAGGCCTTGAGACATGACTTGGATATCAAATAAGCCAGCACCTCATCTGCAGAGAGCTGTTTTGGGGTGCTTGCCCCTCATCAGTGCAGGGCAGAGAGTACTGGCTTAACTGGGTAAAAGGCCTGTCAGGATTTGGGGGGTACTATCTTATCTTGGGGAGAGAGCGCCTTAATCGGGGAGAGGAGACTTGTAGGCCATACCTGCTCCTTTGGAATTCTGAGAAGAAAGGGATGCAAATGAGCTCTTACCAAGCAGAGTACTGGTTTAACTGGGTGAGAGACCCAAGTCACCAAGGAGAGATAGTACCTCTCAAATTCTAAATGCTTTTTAAATGCTTGACTAATGTCAAGGTTTTTCTTTATAAGTTACTACTGGTGATGTTCTAGTCTGTATACATACAGAAGAGATAAGGCTATTTTCACACTTGAGGCAGATGTACCTAAGTTTTGTATGGTTATTTTATTTACAAATATCTTAAGTATCAGAGAAATGGAACTCCAATGGCAGGGCATAGGCATGTATGATCCATCTTTTAGTTCAGCTCACCTCCTTTGGTTACACTCAAGGCACAACATCTAGAAATGTATATGGATAGCTGCAGCCTTGCTTCATTACGGTCATTGGGCAATCAGTAGGGCACATGATCCAGAATAAGTCCAATGATTTGGTTTTTTTCTATATGATCAGCACCACTGATCAGTAAGTGTTCACATAGTGGGCCGGCTCATACATTTTGACATGGTGTTTTAACCTCTTCCAGTAGATGACAAATACCTCTTGCTTGTTTCCGTGGAACTGCTATCTGTGTAATGCATGGAAATGCCTTGTCTTCCAGGAAGACAGATGCTCTAGTAGCCAATCTCCATATTGGCTAATAGATAAGGTGACTAACTAATAGATGAGCTTTCCAGGACTTAAAGGGAATGTGTCACCTATAATTTTTTTCTGCCTGTTAACACCAGAAGTTCAGAAAATTTTGATTTGGCTGCGTTTCTGAATTTCACAAACAAATTCGATTTGTGACGAATTACTTAATTACAAAAGCGCATTCCTTTGTATATAGCTGACGCAATGATGGGGGATGATGATCAGGCCACCTCCTCTCATTGAACCCCTCAGATACCGCCTTCATCACTAATTGTGGCAGACGAGGTGACATCATCAGTGATGATGTCACAGCGCCAGGCCAGCGCAATGGCGTCACCCCGCACAAGATTTCACGCGGTATCTTCAATCAAGTTGTCCACGATGGCCTCTCCGCGAGCCAGTGGATGAGGTGAGTATGTTTTTTTTTGTACTGCCATTGCAGGAAAAATAGATTCATTACCACGAAGCATGAGGAAATTAGGCTATCCTGCCAATCGAATTTTTCCTGAAGTTCGGATCAAAGTCAATTCATTTGGCTTCGATTTGCTCAACACTACTTGACATATATATATGGAAAAAACGTCTAGATGACTTTATCTCTGTATATGATATTTCATCTTTACAAGCTTCATTTTTTACAGAGCACATATGGTAAGCTTATACAAGAAGATTTGCTTGTTCTTGCTGATACCTCCCTGGGGCATCACAGATGAGACTTGTTATCCGTCTAATTTACCTGATGGCAAAGCATGATAAAATGAAGCACTTTTAACTGGAGGCAAAGTTGTTCATCATGAAGACAGCAGGTGATTAGCACAGTAACCGCTGGTGAAGACGGTAGAGTCCTCTTTAAGCTCAGTTACTGCTGTAGGGTCCTTCTTTTCATACTTATAGTGGACAGGAGTATATATTTCAAACAGTTTCTGTAGGAAGCTATGTTGTGTAGTGTGCAAAGTGCACTGTGATGTTCAGTATCAGTAGTCTGAGCTGTTTTTCAATGAGATACTGTATATTTCTGAATTATACATAGGTAGGAATAGGTAGGAAGAGGGCGCACTCAAGGGCTGGAGGTGCTTGGAAAGGAATACTTTGCCCACCAACATCATAAAGGAAAATCCTGCACTCTCCAACTTGGATGCTTAGTGAATAAATCCTTTTATTGGTGCAAAATACTGATGTATACTGAAGTGTATGGAGGACCATTATATATGGGTGACTTTAAATGGGTACACCACACTAACCATACACTTACAGTGGTGGGGGAGGACAGCCCCCACTCAGTCAGTTAAAGTGACTAAGGGCTGCCTTCCCCTGCCACTGTCAGAAAGTGTATGCTTGGTGGGGGGAGGGGGGGCATATACTGGTCCCCCACACATTGGTCCCCCATTCATTGTTCCTCATACACTAGTTTACTGTATGTCACATAAAATTTGTGTTATATAACTGTCCCGCAATGCAAAGCAGAGAACTTCAGTGTGCTTTGCTTTTTAATTGGCAGACCATATCAAAAAGATTGCCAGTCTGGATTATGATGGTGGTAGACTGGACCAGAATGACACAGCTAGAAAGTGACTACTAAGTGGGCCTGAAAATTAAAAAGCAATAAAGAGTCAGTAGATACTGTGGTAGCAGAGCGCTACCACATGTATTTGCTCTGCTGTCCCAGTTCCAGAGTAGGAAACCCTGAAAGAAGGACCCAAGACCGTGGTAGCCAAAATAACTGATGCAATATTGTGCCAGCATGCCTCCAGAGAAACAGTTCCTCTCTGAGGAGGACTGGTATTTTTCCCAACTAGGCCTGGAGCCATGCCTATAATCATTTGTATGGCAAAAACATCCGGACACACAGAGAGACATGTAAAAAGATTTCTGGTACAATTTACGTCCCCTGGGCAGGATCTTATTGTCACGGTGGGGAGTGGGGGAAACCCACCACTGTGCATTGTTCGCAACTACTGGGCAGAAATGCAGGTAACAAGGGAGCAGGTCACCTCCTGATGAGTCCCTATGACTGCCCCTAGACTCCTGATGCATGAGCCACCTCAGATGGTAAGGAGGCTCATGCCCACGAACCTGGAGCCCTAGGAATCCCTGCATAGCCCTAGAAGACAGAGACAGGGCAGAGACCACACGCTCATCCTAGACCACGGATGAGCAGTGTCTCCAGAGGCCCAGTAGAGGACAGTGGCCAGACAGTGTGCCAACCTGCACAACTGGTAAGTGAACAGGGAAATACAACTAACCCAACATACCCAGGCTTACCTGCCACAGCAGAGATGGAACCAATACCAGGACCTCCTGGACCCCCATCCGGACACCAGATGCATGGGGCCTCCAGGCAGGGCAGCACACAGTCTGGACTTTGCTTAAACCCCTCCGGGAAAGCAACCCCCTTCCGGAGGAGACACACCATAACACAAACCTTCAAACAAAGCCCACACCATCACAACATACACCAGGTGGGGAAGGGCCAACAGAAGCACGCAGGAGGGGACACACAAACTGAGAAAGGGGAAGAATCAATATAACAAATAAGAGTGGCTCACACAGACAAGCATGCCACACCACATGTTGCCATCGTTAACCGCACTTGGGGCGACCAGGTATTAACCCCCACATGCGGCAACCAGAAACAGAGCCGCTGGCAACACTATGCCAGGACACCACACTAAGGGGAAGACAGGAAGACAAACACGCACGCACAAATCAACCGTGTTGCCAGCGGCAACCGCACATGAGGCTACAACGTAACAGCCCACACGTTTGGCAACCAGAAACCACGCCGCTGGCAACTGCAAGCCCATGGTCGTGACACTTAAATGGACTGGTGAGTCATCTTTATTGTTTGAAGAAAATGGTGTCCACTGGTCTGTGCAAATCAAAACTGTTGAAGTGACTGTGCCTCTTGTGAGAGAACCCTTAAAGGGGTTGTGAAGCCAGTAAATATTGAGGACCAGAAGTGTAGCTATAGCTCCTGTTCCACCCCTCCTATCTCCTATTGCTGCTCTGCACAGACCTCCTGCCACCCACTTTTTCTATGTATCCCCCTCAGAGCCCCTTTCACCTACTTGCTGTGTCCACCCCTTTTGTCCATCCAGAGCCCAGTTCAACTGTCTCACTCCTCTTTCTCTCTTTATGGTGGTGTCTAAGTCGCATGCAACATAATGACCTTGTAACGTCACAGGGTGACCTGACTGTGCCCCTACCCTGTACTATGCCCCCTTATACCCTGCATTGTGCCCCCTTATCATATCTTGTACTGTGCCCCTAGTCATATGCTTTACTAGGGGCGCCCTGGATGTTTTGTCCCAGATCCCAAATGTACTGCCTGCCAAAAAGATACAACTGTATTGTTGTCCTTGAATCTAATGGAAGAGCTAAAGGACCTGTGATGACATCACAGTCCATGTGATCGGTGCTGAAGGCAGTGGTTGAGAAGGACCTGCGATGATGTGACCAGTGCAGGAGAGGACAGAGCTCAGCAGTGAAGAGGAGAAGTCATCAGGAAGAAGCTGTGGTGATGTCTGCTACACGAGAGGTAAGTGAAGGGGTAGATTACTCAGTGTGAGAGGCAGAGTAATGCTGGGAGTTGTACTTATTTAACTACCATTGTATGTTAGGGCAGAAGGGAGGGATGTTATTTACATAGGACTGGATGTTAGAGTGGGGTGTACTGATGTTATTCACATGGGACTGAATGTTGAGGGGGTAATGCTATTTACATGGGACTGTGTGTTGAAAGTGGCTGGGGAGGGGATGGTGTTATTTACATTGGACTGTATCTTAAAGGCAATTGTGGGAGGGGGTGATGTTATTTACATGGAACTGTATGTTGATGGTGGCTGTGGGAGGGAGTGACGCTATTTACATGGGACTGAATGTTGGAGGGGGCTGTGGAAGGGAGTGATGTTATTCACATGGGACTGAATGTTGAAGGCGGCTGGGGAGGGGGTGATGTTATTTACATGGGACTATATATTGGAGGGGCTGAAGAGAGGAAAGTGATGTTATTTACATGAGGCTGTATATTGGAGGTGGCTGGAGAGATGGTGTAATGGTATTTACATGGGACTCTATGGCAAATAGTGTTATTTACATGGGACTGTATGGTGGAGGAGCTGAGGAATTATGATTTCTGAGGACACTAAAGGGAGGAATATAATTACAGGGGGCACTGCAGTGGGAATTATAAATACTGGAGGCACTTCAGGGCGAGTATTATAACAGTAGGGGGCAATATAAATAATGGGGGTACTGTAGGGGCATTTTAAATGCAGGGGACATTATAGGGGTTCTTATTACTACTGGGAGTTCTATAGGAGTGACTTATAGATCCGCCTTATTTCTACTAAAAGCACAGTGGGGGGCCTTATTACTACTGAGGGGTCTGAAGAGAGCTTTATTACCATTGGGGGAATAATATGGGGCCTTATTTCTACTGGGGGCTCTGTGAGGGCATTTCTAATACTGGAGGGCTCTTATACTAATGGAGAAACTCTTGGGAAGCATACTCACTGTTGGGGGCACTGTAGGGGTCAGTATTACTAATTAGGGCATTCTAGAAGGGAATTACTATTGGTGGGACTTTGATGAGCCCTATTACTATGGGGGGGACTATCTATGGCACTGTATGGAGGTGTTATCCAGTGTATAGCAGCGCTATCCAGTCACTTTATCGAGGTGTTATCCAGTGTATGGCTACAATATCCAGTCACTGTATGGAGGTGTTATCCTTTCACTGTATGTCAGTTCTCTGGTCACTGTATGGAGCTGTTATCCGTTGTATGGTGGTGTTATCCAGTGTATGGCAGTGTTATCCAGTCAATATATGGAGGTGTTATCCAGTCACTGTATGGAGGTGTTATCCAGTGTATGGCAATGTTATCCAGTCAATATATGGAGGTGTTATCCAGTCACTGTACAGAGGTGTTATCCAGTGTATGGCAGTGTTATTCAGTCACTGTATGGAGGCTTTATTCGGTCACTGTTTGGAGGTGTTATCCAGTGTATGGCAGTGTCATGCAGTTATGATATGGGGCCATAATGTTACAATGTTTGTTATCCAGTCGTGGTATGAGCTATTATCCAGTAAGACAGTATTATTTAGGTTTAGTATGTTGGTAATATATAATCACTTAATGTATTCTTATTCAGGGGTAGGACTAATATCTTTACAGTATTTAGCTTCTAGTATATTATACTTTGTCCTGTGTTTCCCAAAAACTAAATGATCCTTGTAAAACACAGTCCTCACCCCTGACCACCAGGACCAGGCTGTGCGCTCTGCCAATTTTCTGTACTATAGCATGCAGTACATGGATGCCTCCCTTCTCTGCCTGCTGTGCACTAGTGCTTATTCTGGCACTAAGGCCGGGTTCAGATTACATTTTGCCCCTCTCAGAATAGGTCGTCAACATCTGATCAGTGGGGGGCACCCCGCCAATCAGTTGTTTAAAGAGGAGGCTACTTCCACCTCAGGGGTAGGCCTCATGCACACAAACGTATTTTCTTTCCGTGTCTGTTCCGTTTTTTTGGCAGACCATATTCGGAACTATTTATTTCAATGGGTCCGCAAAAAAAACGGAAAGTACTCCGTGTGCGTTCCGTTTCTGTATGTCCATTTTTCCGTTCCACAAAAAAATAGAGCATGTCCTATTTTTTTCTAGTTTGCGTACAAGTATAGGCATTATTACAATGGATCCGCAAAAATAACGTATCCGCCCAAAAAACGGATGCCATATGGAACATCATCCTTTTTTTTGCGGATCCACAATTTGCGGACCGCCAAACACATACGGTCGTGTGCATGAGGCCTTACACTGCGCTTCGTCTCGCTTGCACCAGTGGCACAGTGTAATTAAAAGTGCTTATTTCATTCAAGTGAATGAACCAATCACTTGTAATTACACTGCGCAGTCAAGACGACGCGCAGTATAATGCCGCCTTCTCTTCAAGCAGCCGATCTGCAGGGGTGCCAGGAGCATAGATCATCAATATGTACTGGCTGCACAACTGATTTAAGATAAAAGAGTAAAGTATTTAATCTGCAAAACTTTTGGCATTCACAAAATCCACACCCTACATCACAACTAGACAGATGAGAGGTATTTCCACTCGTGGTGCTGACTTAGGCCTCGTCCACATTTCCGTTTTTCACTGATGTGTGCTGTCCACATTTTTCACAGACATCACACTTACCCATTGATTTAGATGTGTTTGTTCACATTTCAGTATTTTTTTACTCACCATGGGTCAGTAAAAAAATCACGGAGACATGCACTACTTTGATACCGAAGACAGTTTCAAGCTGAATTACGGATGACACACGGATGGTAAAAAACGAACACATGGACCAACCACGGATCCTTTACTGACATCTTCACAGATGAAACACGTATGCTTTTTTTCACGGACGTGTCACTGACACGATAATATGGACGAGGCCTTACTACTGATATACACGTCATAGCACACCCAGATTTGGACGGATAATGCATATGTTAAAAAGTTGCATTCAAAAGCGTGCAAACATTGCTCAAAATTTGCTAAACCAGTTGTGTAAATATACAACAATTTTAGACTCATAAGTCTTTTAGACTCAAAAGCAAAAGTTATGTAAATCTGCTTATAGGAAGTGGAAAAAGAACTTCAAACAAGATTTATTATTATACATGCGTACATTTCAATAAATTAGGTACTATTTTCTCCAACTTCTCTCTCCAATTTCATTAGTGTGAAATATGTCATTATTAATAAATGTGGAGTGGACTAATGTATTCTATTATTCCCTTCTACAGTCTTTCTATTACTTTACAGTGCTGGTACCTGGGATGCCATCTCCTCCTCGGCTGTCTCTGCACTAGCATTACCGAAATTTGTTTAACTCCATTTCAATTTTGGCATACCTGGCATAATCCATGATACGCTGGTAATTGCATGTTTGATGGCCTTACCTATATAGAAGAAAAACCCATTTGTGATGTATCTTTTACTGGAGTAATTTATTGTTACACAGCTATAAAGTATTAATATTAATTATATAAATATTGAAAGCAACGTTTTTTTAAATATAATAAAAATACAATAAACCAGCTGCTCCTTATTGAACATCAGCAGATTTTATGGGGAGATATGTCAAGTTTTCACAATGCGTAGTGTGTATAGAGACTATTTGACTAATCATGGAGGAGAAATTAGAAATATGGGATGCTAATTTCTGTAAAGCACTGCGGAATATGTCAGCGCTATATACGTAAGTATAATAAATAAAATAAATAAATAAAAGTCAATGCAGATTACTGATATGCAATGCCTACTGCAAGTACATCCCGGTTGTTTCAGTGTGAAAGGAGGACACACTGCCCCCTATGGGAATGAACTGTGGTTAAAGCAATGATCACTTCTAAAAAAAAGATTATCACGAAGCAACATGTGTTACAAGCATGGCTCCATGTTTCTTCTCTCTCTGAAGCTCACAGAAAGAGGCATTTATTCTGTTAGGTAATTGTATAAGAGCCGCCCTTTGGCTGTCTTGCTTTGGCTCCCTTTCCCGTCTGTTTTACCTGTCTCCAGTTCTGAATAATTTATCTTGCCATCTGCATAAATGGAACACCTGTCGTTGAGCTAACTTATACCTCTAAATAATTCAGTTCAAAACCCTGGTAGTTTATATCAAAATAATGTTCTGCCCCAGCTACACAAAGGCTTGAACTAGGCAGCAATCCTACGGGCTTTTCTTATATTTTGCCTTACAGTTTAAAAGGTCATTAGTTATTTCCCATAGCACTCCGGATTTTCTCCAGTCACATTAGCTTGAAGCTATACTAGCTCGCTTTTCTTTCTTTCTTTCCTTCCCTATCTATCTATCTATCTATCTATCTATCTATCTATCTATCACTTTTTGGCGTACTTTTGTCGCAGATTCGGTTGCAAAGGGGATTTGCAACCAAATCTGCGTTTCTTTTTCAAGCTCCCGACACTTTTCAGAGGTGGCAGAAAAGGGGGTGTGGTGTGGGCAGGGAAGGGGGTATTTTCTACGCCTGTTTTTCCATCTTACAGTTATCTTTTATCTATCTATCTATCTATCTATCTATCTATCTATCTATCTATCTAATCTATTATATTATATTATATTATATATTATCTATTATATATTATATAATATCTATCCATCTATTATCTATGTATCTATCTATCATCTATTATCTATCTATCTAATATCTATCTATCTATCTATCTATCCATCTATTATCTATCTATTATCTAAAATAAGAAATCCGCAGCACTCCAAAATTATAAAAAAGCATAAAATCTTTTATTCATCTATATGAACAGATGCAACATTTCAGTCCTTTCACAGGACATTTCTCAAATATACTTTTGTGTACTTTTTCATCATTTTGGAGTGGTGCGGATTTCTCATTTTATTTGTGCGGATCTTGCATCGGGATATGTGAACGCTGGCACCCACTTTTGTTTATTTGTGTGGCTTTTTTTTTCCAACTCTATCTATCTACCTATAAGGTATCTATCTATAATAAAAAAAACAAAGTGGGTCATTTATGATGAGAAGTACGCCACTTTTTGGCGTACTTTTGTCGCAGAATCAATCGCAAAGGGGATTTGCGGCAGAATCTGCGTCTTTTTCCAGCTCACGCCACTTTTCCGAGGTGGCAGAAAAAGGTGCATGGCATGGACAGGGAAGGTGTTGGGTCGGCCGTTTCATCTCATTTATTCTTTTCTACACCTGTTTTTGGCGTAGAAAATTACTTAAATCTACACCAGCAAAGGAGTGTGTGTAGATTAAAACATGTTGCACGGCCAGCGTGTAAGTTATGTAGAGGCCGGCACCTCTACATAACTTAGGCGCATCAAGCACCAACGAGTATTAATGAGCGTCAGGGGCAATATTCGAATTCGCGATATTTCACAAATATTTGGTAGAATATTCATCATATATTCGCGAATTCGCGATTATTTTTTGATTGCAAGAATCGGCAATGTAATATGTGTGTAATGCACACGCAATACAGGCGTGGGTCACTATAGCTACATTTTTCAATCTGCTAGAAGTTTTCTGAGACTGGAGAAAATGGTTGGCATGACAGAACATTACAATAGCTTTACATGTAGATAGAGTGCTCCAATATATTCGCGATTGCGCAAATCGGCAATTAATGATGCGCATATTTTTGCCCAATACGTGCAGCTTCACATTTTAACACGTCTGACTACATATTAGTGATTGATGCACTAAGTATTGTTGTGTACTTGTGATATCACAGCACTATTTATGTATGTATGGACAGCAGAACCTATTACACTACCTAACACCCTGCACTGGAACCTATCATCTATACTATATCACAATCTAACCTACACTGACTATCTTCCACTAACTATCTGTATTCTATATATATAACCTAACTAACTAACTAAATAACTAACTAACTATCTAATGTAATGTGACACAGGAATCAAAGAGCACAGCAATGACACTGCTGTCTCTCTCAGAACTTCAATAAACTTTAGAAACTGGCTGTGGAGGTTCTTATATACTAAAGGGGTAGGCAACTTTCCTATTGGTTACTAGGGATGTTGCTAAGCTCAGACAAAGACATTGCAGCCTTCTCATTGGCCCAAAAGCAAAAAGGGAGGTTACTGATGAAAAAAAAAACAGTAGAATATTTGAAATTACGAATATATATCACTATATTCTAAATATTCGCTAATTTTCGAAGTTGCGTTATTCGCAATTAACATTCGTGATTCGAATATTCATGCCCAACACTACTCCTGAGCTGGCGGTGGATCCGCCGAAGTTATGTAGAGGCGCTGGCCTCTATATAACTTTGGAAACTCCACTGCCAGTCTAAATCTACTCCAACTACCTTGCTGGCGTAGATTTAGAATATTTTTTTACACCTAAAACAGGCGTAGAAAATGATAAAATGATAAAATGATAAATGAGATGGACCTGACAGCCCTTTCCCTTCCTCTCCCAAAGCATGCCCCCCTTTTTTTTAGACCTATATCACTTAGTAGATTTGCTTTAAATAGGTGGTCCCGAAATGTTTAGTCTCCTCTGTTTTTCAATGTGTAGGTATCATTGGAAAAAGATTGATGTATTTCCAGGTCTTGCTGTTGTTGATTCTGCTGTATAGACAGGAAGTCAGTTTCTCTGTATATTCTTTTAAGAGTGTTCATGTCAGATAGCAATGACTAGAGAAACTGACTTCCTGTTCACACAGCAGCCTCTCAGTGGGAGACTCTGTGGGTCCCATGATCTAAAAGTTAAAGAGGTTTTGAAAATACATCAATAGGCAAATAAGTAAGAGGCAGATGGTATGAAAACAAATATCTTGATAATGATACATAAAGTAGTTTTCTTTTATGCATAGAGGCAACATAGGGTGGTGCTGTACATGCCTAAGAATCTATTGCATTATTGATTTTTTTCTCACTTTTTTCATAAATGGGTTGATAAAATGTTTTCTATATTTTAGGTTTACAGGTGTCTACTATCGTGTTACAAAGTTATCTAGAACAGTAATGGTTAATCTAGGCATATTCTTGTGGCAGAGGAAGGTTAGTTGTGCATCTGTTCCATGAGCTCTTACCTGTAATATGGACAAAAGGATTTTACAGGAGGCGGCAAGGATGTAAGTAAATACAACAAGCAGACACAATATCTGTCATGTAATTCCGACTTCCTGATTTTTTTGCGTAAATGAACATTTTCTAGGTGAGGCTGCAATCTTGTCAGGATATCCCATTATTACGTCTGAAAAAGACTGACAGGATAATAAAACATGATGCCAGGGTCCTTTGCCCACTCAGAGGCCCTCCCTGTGGGATCATATGTCTTCGCTGAGCTTTGAGGTCAACCAGACACCTCCCCTGAGGCCTACCTGAAGCCTTCCTGGACTGAACAATATATGTAGCATAAACTCTTGTCAGGTAATACTGCTGTTATCTGAGCCAGGATCAAAGTACATTCTGTGCTCTAAAAAATCTCCCAAGCCAGGTTAAGTTTTAGCCACATGACTCAAATCCCAAGGGACACCATTTGGTTTGCACAGGTACAAGCTGTCACGAAAGTCACATGATTGAGATGTTCAGGGTAGATTAACCAAGGGGCTTTTGTGCTATTAGGACAACATCGGGATGTATATTTTTAGTATGAGGCACCTGCATAAAATATAGAACTAACTTGCATGAGCAGGTGATCTATTTCTAGATCGTAGTCTATTAGATGTGGTAATTTCTGCTTTCCATTCACTGTGCAGCTCCCTATATAAATAAAGAACTGATTTGCTTCCTTACTTTTAGTTTTACAGCTTGGGCTCTGCTTCCTTGTTCTCGGCCAGTCTATTATAGTTGGTAGAAGTTTACTTCCTTCTAGTAAACTTGGACTTATTTACCTTCTGTTACATTTCTGCGTTTTTCGTTGTGTTTTTTTTTTTTTTCAGATTTACTATGGTATTATGCAAAACTCCATGACAGGTCAATCTTAACACCATCTGCTGTATTGGGGTCATATGTGTTGATATGTTACTATTATTATGCATCTTGCTTTGTTACGTCATCAGCTATTTTCTTTTCTTTTTCTATTTTGTATGGTAAGTTGTACTATGTGATTTACACACACACAACTAGATTAAACCCAATGTCCTATTGCAATCTAAATAAATATACTTATGGAATCAGATGCTGTCGGCTGTATGAATTACACTTGATATGTTGCAGCCCTGGTAATATCATACCATGCACAGAGGTACCTCCTTCATTAGTGTCATCAGTCTGGGTCAACACAGCAAGCTTTGAAGTGTATTTTTATTATGCTTACATGAAAATAAATGATTATTTTTTAATATATCAACCCTGGCAAGGCAATCTGTTGTCTATTTTTCTTCTATTGGTACTTAGCTTTTATAGTTTCATTTGAAGAATGTCCTTGTCTGCATGACATCATCATTGAGATAGAAATTGAACTTGTCATTAGGCATTCTATAGATATGAGATATGTTCACTTTTGTGACTATAATAAAGGGGTCCACTATGTTAAAATAATACAAGGGCAAGATTTCATTTATAAGGGAAAACAGCAGAATTCAGTTACTTTAGATATTCTGGAATCCTGATGGTCCAGCTAGTGAAAAAGTGCCCCTCCTAACATTAATTTTATTTAAGCTTTAGACAGTTTATTTTCTTTAGTAGGGTCTTGCAAAGATAAGATGATTACAGGGTACCCCCTGTAGCGCTACCACAAGGGAAATTAAACATGATAACATTATGTAATATATAAAAGTGCCAGGCCCTCCAGAGCAAGACTTGTAACTTGGAGGGAACTTATCATGAGTGGAATTTTTTAAGTCAGTTTTTTTTGAGTCTGCAATTGCCATAATTTATGCCAAATGTATCAAAAAATGCACATTGATAAACTTGCTGCATCTTTAGATAATACGCTGGAGATGTTACTCCAGTTTTTGTATGCTACCTCCCTCCTGGAGTAGGATTGCACCTTTATGCCTCATTCACACATCAGTGTCAGTGTTGGATCAGTGGTAACACGGACAGTGTTCAATCCGTGTTTCCTCCCGTGACAGATCCGTGTTGGGTCCGTGGGTCCGTTTTTCGCTCACACTGAGCAGCTGGAAAATAATTTTCAAACAATCTTTCTTTAGGCTGGGTTCAGACTTGCGCGTTTTACAGTGCGTTCAAACGCGCTGTAAAACGCTCAACACATGAAAACCAATGCTTCCCTATGGCCCTGGTTCTCACTTGAGCGTTTTACAGCGCGTTTGAACGCGGTGAAAAACGCCCTACGCTCAAAAAAGTTCTTGAGCTTCTTTGGGGCGTTTTGTCGGGTGTATTGTGATTGACGCCACAGTAGTCAATCACACGAACGTGCATACGTGCATATTTTAAAAAACGCGCTGTAATATGCGTGACAGAAACGCTCGTTTTACGTGCGTATCAAATACAAGCAAGTCTGAACCCAGCCTTAATGATCCGTGAAACACGGATGCAACACGGATGGCATCCGTGCTGCATCCGTGGTTTTCGTGGACTCATTGACTATAATGGGCGTGAGGGATCCGGGAACACGGACAAGATAGGACCTGCATCCGTGCTGAAAACACGGACCCACGGACCGTGCTAAAACACTGATGTGTGAATACACACATTCAAATGAATGGGGACGTGTGCTGTCCGCGGAGAACACGTACAGCACACGTCCGGGAAACACTGATGTGTGAATGAGGCATTAGTCTGCCTTTTTAAAAAGTTGCAGTTGATGAACCTTGCGGCCACCTAATTAACATATCTAAGCATGCTCACTTTCCCACCAGTGATGAGTGCTGAGAGTGGTACAAAAACACAAAAAGTTGCACGTTTTTGTGCAAATGTGGTGGGCGACAACACTTGCAACCTTGCGATTGATAAATTTCTACCTTTTTATGAACCAGTTACCCACTCAGGTTAATAGATGAGAGTCCTGAATGAGGAAGCCATGTCTGTTCATTTAGGAATTCCGTAGGGTACAGCCACACATTCAGGTTTCTTGATGCAGTTTTGGAATCCAAAATCAAGAGTGGATCATAAACGGAGAGAAAGTATAAAGGCAGATACCACTTCTATTTTTTGAATACACCCCTGGTTTTGGCTTCAACACTGCATCAGGAAACCTGAATATGTGGCCATACCCTTAGAATTCTCTAGTCTTTTTTTTGCATTTTTTTTAAAGTTTTTTTTTTCACAGCAGTTTTTTTGAGACCCTTTAATGTGGGGAGATCTTACTTAAAAGCACTACAGAGTTTTTGGGTTTTTAGCATTTTTGCCATCTTTTTTTTTTTTTACAAAACACAGCATGCTTTAGAAGTTTAATAGGGCAGTGTGTTGCTGAAGCACTGTAAAAGAGAACTCAGTGGTGAGAACCTGGCCTTCTGTAGAATTCCAATGAAATATATTCTCAGTGTTTTTGTAATCTTGTGTATTTTATATCATTTTAATGTAACCCTATGGCTGTATCTATTGGCACGACATGATCCATGACCACACTGCTGGCAATTCTGCAATGAACATGATGCAACCCAATCTGTAAACATCTTTGTGACCTACAGATGAGGAGGATAAATTCCATGGTGTCTGGTGGGAAATCTAGTTTTGGAGATTGCCTTATGTGTATAGTAACTGGTATTCTATTATAGGAATAGAATACACAAAATTTAAAAGACAACTTTCTGATAATCAATATGAAAGACCCTTGCAAATGCATTGATATGGTTCAGGAATTCATCTTGTGGCTAGTTCTACACACAACACGTTATAGCATTCTGTAGTATTTTCTGGGTTTTTTTTGGCATGAATTTGCAGAGAATTTGCAGCATTTATGCCATGTGTGCCCGTACCGTCAAGCAACTATGTGAATCTTTCCTTTACAAAATATTGTTGTCCCACCTGAAGTGAGAGAACACAAATCCCATGAAAACCTGGAAAAGACAACTAAGACAACTTGAAAACTTGTTTTATTGTATCAATGTTTTTTCTCATTTTTTTTCTCTATGCAGAACTTCCAAAAAATGTATTCCCAAAACTAAGAGTAATCCATAAGAGTATATTCACACTCAGAAGATTTGTTGCAGAAATGTCTGCAGATGTCTCATTCATCCGGGTGATGTGTATATATATATATATATATATATATATGCTACAAAATAACCCTATATATATATTCATATTCATTCATCTATATTCATTAGAGATAAGCAAAGTTTTGAAAAATCCGATTTGCCAAAGTTTAACAAGAAATTTAATTTGTCACAAATTGCTATGAATCAGAATGGTGTCAGCAGCAGCAGTGGAAGTAACTGTGAGAGTATCTGAGCCTTTCAACCACCGTGACGTACCTTTGCATCATGGTGGCAGAGGGAATGCATGGAGCAGGCTGATGCAGTGAGCCCACTCCATATGCGGCGGGTGCCAGAGGTATCATACAGACACCCGGATGCAATGACAGAGAATGGCGATCCCGCCGAACCCTGTCATTTAACCCCTCCGATTCCATCTTTTAGGTAAGGCAGAGGGATGCAGCTCCCTCTGCCTTCTGATTGAAGCCCCGCAGTGAAATTACAGGGCCCTGATAGTTTACCATGGCAAACTGGATGCTTTTGAAGCTTCTCTATCTCTCTATTGGAGGAATAGGACAAGGGCTCTCAAGATGGGGGGAGGGGGTTAAAAGTATTTACTGTAAAAGTAAAAAAAAAAATGATTAAAAGCTTAAATCACCCCCCTTTCCCAATTTTACATATAAAATGTAGACATGAATCCCTAAATAATGATTTCCATATTCCAAGTGTAAAATCGAAAGCTATACAAATATATACACTATGAACCGGATTGTATTTCTCTTCAAAAATGTATTAGGGTTCAAAACAAATGGGCTTAACATGGTGGATGGATCAAACATGGCCACTAGATTATTGCCATAAGGAACAGGAGCCTGAAAACTCGTAGCTGCCATATAATATGTTAGCGAAACAGTGGAGGTTGCTGGTATGGAGGTTGGCTTGTTAGGTGCGTGGCACAATTTGCAAATTATTGCTGTTGTGCCCTACAATCTCCTGATGCCCCCTTTGTATGATAATTACATAAAGGGGCCACATGGTGCCAATTAGAGATGAGCGAATCGAAGCGGAAAAATTTGAATGGCTGCTGCACGTGTGAGGACATGGAGCAAAGAACTCTGGGAAGGGGGGATCACCCATAATGCCATGCATGCAGCAAATGAGCAGCCAGCCCTGTGATGTCACAGCCCTATAAACAGCCTCAGCTATCTTGGATTCTGCCATTTACCAGTGTACTTAGTACAGGGAGAGATGTCAGCAGGCGCTAGGGTCAGTGTTAGAAAAAACGTTATTGTACTAAAATAATGATTTACAAATGCAGGGAAAGATTACTCAAGGTGTAGGGAAAGGATAGGGAGGAATCATTCCTGCAGCATTGATGTTGAACAGGGTTGAGTATGGGAGGTTACAGCCTGGGTAATAGGAACAATCCTATTACAACTTACTGGGCATCCAAACTGCCATTATACAGCTTTGTAATTCCAGCAAACAGTTCTTATTAGGGTGCATGTGCTGTTTGAAACAGGCATTAACGGGTTTTATTACAAGGTAATATTTATACGTCTTATTTGCTCTTGTGCAGTGCAGTTATATTTTCTAAAGCATTCTTTTGCTTGTATTAGTGGGGAAAAAAGGGGCTTATCAGACGTTGTGTGGTGAAGTGCCAAAATTACAGCCCTTTTTGTCGTGTATTAGTGGCAAAAGTAAAATATATTTGCCGTTTAGCGGTGCAGTTATATGTTGTAAAGCCATTTGTGGCATTTATTAGTGGAAAAAGGAAAAAATATATTTACAGATAAGTGGTGCAGTTATATCTTCTAAAGCCTTTTGTAGAGTGTATTCGTGGCAAAAGAAAAATATATTTGCTGTTCAGCGGTGCAGTTATATGTTCTAAAGCCCTTTTTTACGTGCATTAGTGGCGGGGAAAGGGACTTATTAGCTGTTGTGTGGTGAAGTGAGAACATTACAGACTTTTTTGGGGTGTTTTAATTTCCTTTTTATTTATTTATTTGATCTAACACTATGTCAGACAGAGACGTGCCAGGCTCTACACAGGGGGGTGGCAAAGGCCTAAATGTTTCTGGCGCAGGCAGAGTTCGCAGCAGAGTAAGGGGCCGTGGCAACAGGGGTCACTTCGAGAGGACTGAGCTCCCGGTGTCAGGTAGCAGTCATGTCGTGACCAACAACCCAGCGGTTCTTGAATGGCTGACTCGATCTTCGACTTCGTCGCAAGTGACATCAGACAGTGGGTTCGTCAGACACAACCCTTAGTTGGCATGGCCCAGGAGCAGGCCCTGTGCCCTCACCTGTCCTCAACCTGTCTCTGTCCTTTTCCTTCAGCCATATAGGTATTGTATGCTGTTGGCTCAGTTCCACTATGCAATGAGGATGAGCTACTAGAAGACAGCAGCAGCTACTGGCAAGCCAAGTTGTGGAAGAGACATCCGCCGCTTCCTCTACTAGGCAGATAAGTAGTAATGAAGAGTGTGACGTCGGAGCTGGTGTTGCGAGCGGTCAGGCTCCTTTCCCAGAGATGGTTGAGGAGGACATCCGTGATGTGCAGACAGTACTCGATGATGATGTTGTAGCTGATCTCACTTAGGAGCTGGGTGACGAAGGGGCTTAATCATCATTGGGAGAAGAGGGTGGCAGCTTGCACGTGAGCCAGCGGCAGAGCCACCAAGTCGCCAGCGTGGCCGGGAGTCAGCAGGGTGGCATCTCTGTTTTGAATCCACTCCTGTTTTTTTGTCATTAGCAATACTGATGGATTACTGATAGAAATGAGCGAATTTTTTCAAAAATTAGTTTCGCTTGGTTCACCAAATTTTCCAGAAAAATTTGCTTCGATCTGAATTTATTCGCGGCGAATCTTGTTAATAAACGTCTATTTCCGGGCTGCAGAGAGCCTTTATAGAGGTGTAGAACACTATGCCTTGCTGTAACACCCATCAGGAGTCTGCTGTGGTATTGAAATAATACTGTGAGTCATTATGACATAAAGATGACAGGGGTCGCTCTTAGAATCACTGCACACTACACTTATTTGGGCAGTCACGTGGCCAAAACTGACCGGATAACTCAAGTATTAACTCAGCCATACAGGTCGATGTTAGTGTCAAAAAGAAGCACACTCCTTTTACACACTCGTCAGCTGATTCCACATAGATGTCTACAAAACCAGTTCTATTAAACGCTTATACAAGTAGAGCCCCCTGACAGAGTGGAGAGGGTGTCAGCAGTAAATTTGTGTTGACATCACTGATTAATTTGCCCTTCCTCTGATCCATTAGTAATATAGTGGCCCAGTCATGAAGTGGGGAGGGTGGGAACAGCAAGAGAAGTCCACAGAGTGGCCCTATGACATAGTGGTGAGGTGGAAGCAGCATGAGGAAACCACATTGTGGCCCAATTACAGAGTCTGGGGGTGGCGGCAGCATCATGAGGAGGCCACAGAGTGGCACAATGACAGTGTGGAGGTGGCGCCAGTATCAGGAGGACACTGAGTGGCACAATGACAGAGTCTGGAGGTGGCAGCAGTATGAGGAGACTACCAAGTGGCACAAACTCGGCCAGTTGTGTCCACAAATCCAGTTTGGCTGCCCAGTAGTCCAGCTTAAACTTGGGTTGGCAGGGTGCTGTCCAAATATGTCACCACCTGCAGGTTCAGGTCCTCCTCCAGGTCTACCTGCTGCTGCTGGTGAGTAGTTTCTTCACTATGCGGGTGAAGAAAGCTGCTCATCAGCGACTGTAGACTCAGGCTGCTGCTGATGGAGCTGGTACTGCTCCTGCCACCCCACTCCTCCCCAGCAGCCATGGCAGTGGAACATGAGCGCAGAGGGTTCCCCCAGTCAGACCTGCGAGAGGATGGACGATGGCGCAGATAGGCAGCGGCCAACATAGGATGTCTCTGTAGTAAGTTTGTCCTCCCTCTCAGTGGGTGTAAAAAAGGACCCAATTTTTGAGTGGTAGCGAGGGTCCAACAAGGTGCAGAGCCAGAAGTCATCCCTCTGCTGAATGGTGACAATTCGGCTGACACTATGCAAGCAAGTGAGCATGCATTGGGCCATTTGTGTAAGTGACTCGGAGGGACTCCCTGCCTCAATCTCCACTGCATACTGCCATGGTATATCAGGGTCCTCTGTCTCGTCTTCCTCATCGCCCTGTAGCTCCTCTGGCTCTTTGGCTGCTCCTGCTCTTCCTGTCCTGTCAGCTGAGTAGAAAAACTACCCAATTGGCTACACATTGCCTGTGCTTCAATGTCTTCCTCCCCCTCCTTCTCCTCTTCCAGTTGAACTCCCACAGGGCTCATGTGGCCGTGAGATCTAGGCAACACATCTCTTGTTCCCTGACCAGCCATTGTTACCACCATCTGTTCCAGGACATAAAGCAGTGGAATAAGGTCGTTCTTGCCGTACTCCTGGTGACTGACAAATAATGTGGCATCCTCAAAGGGCCTGAGCAAATGGCAAGTGTCACGCATGAGCTGCCATTGGCTGACATCTAAGTTACACAGAGGAGTACTCCTATCCGCTTGGATCATCAAGAAATCATTGATGGTCTTTCTCTGTTTGTACAGTCGGTCCAACATCTGGAGGGTGGAATCCCAACGGGTGGAGACTGCCACTGCACAAAAGGAGGGTGTGCTTTGCGGTGTACAAGTGGCTGAAGTGCATGCAAAGTTTCCTGGCCATTTTTAGGATGTCTTGCAGATGGGTGGAAGACTTCAGGAACTGCTTGACAACCAGATTGAACACGTGTGCCATGCAGAGCTCATGTCTCAGCCTTCCTTGATGCAGCGCCGACACCATGTTCCTACCATTGTCGGTCACCATGGTTCCGATTTTCAGTTGTCACAGAGAAAGCCAGGATTCGATTTCTTGATGAATCACACGGAGCAGTTCTTTCCCTGTGTGACTCAGTTTGCCAAGGCAAACAAGGTGCAGAACAATGTGACACCACCGTGCCCTGCATGCTGGAGGTCCCCTGTGAATTGTTCCTGAAGTGGAGGCTGAGGATATGGTGGAGGATGAGGAGGCAGAGGTGGACAATAACAAACCACACCAATGCCCACGTTGCACACTCCTTTTACACACTCGTCAGCTGATTCCACATAGATGTCTACAAAACCAGTTCTATTAAACACTTATACAAGTAGAGCCCCCTCAGGATACTACACATTTATTTACAAAAAGGTCACATAGACCTAATAAATCCTTTTAGGGGTTACAACATAGATATTAAAACATACAGTTGTGTTCAAAATTATTCAACCCCCTCTGAAATTTAGTGTTTTGGCCAGTTTGACATTGATTTTGATCATTTCAGTCATCTTGTTTACAATTAAATCAAAGAGGCACCTGTAAGTCAGACAAATATAACATAACATTTATAATGAAATAACCACAAATGTCTTTTCTGTGCTCACATCATTATCAGTTTTATTCAATCCCCAAGTGACATTCAATCTTGGTACTTAGTACAACATCCTTTTCCAGTTATAACAGCTTTTAAACATGAAGCATAGCTTGACACAAGTGTCTTGCAGCGATCTACGGGTATCTTCGCCCATTCTTCATGGGCAAAAGCCTTCAGTTCAGTCACATTCTTAGGCTTGCGCGCTGCAACTGCTTTCTTTAAGTCCCACCAGAGGTTCTCAATCGGATTTAAGTCTGGTGACTGTGATGGCCACTTCAAAATGTTCCAGCCTTTAATCTGCAACCATGCTCTAGTGGACTTGGAGGTATGCTTGGGATCATTGTCCTGTTGAAAGGTCCAACGTCTCCCAAGCCTCAGGTTTGTGACGGACTGCATCACATTTTCATCCACTATCTCCTGGTACTGAAGAGAATTCATGGTACCTTGCACACGCTGAAGCTTCCCTGTACCTGTAGAAGCAAAACAGCCCCAAAGCATGATTGACCCCCCACCATGCTTCACAGTAAGCAAGGTGTTCTTTTCTTCATAAGTCTCCTGAAAACATAGCGTTGATCCATGGGCCCAAACAGTTCTAATTTTGTTTCATCAGTCCACAGAACACTATCCCAAAACTTTTGTGGTTTGCCCACATGACTTTTGGCATACTGCAGTCGACTCTTTTTATTCTTTGGAGACAGCAAGGGGGTGCGCCTGGGAGTTCTGGCATGGAGGCCTTCATTACGCAGTGTGCGCCTTATTTTCTGAGCTGAAACTTCAGTACACGCATCTGACAAATCTTTTTTTAGTTCCTCAGCAGTCACACGGGGACTTTTCAACACTTTGCGCTTCAGGTAGCACACAGCAGTCGAAGTCAGCATCTTCTTTCTGCCACGACCAGGTAGCGTTTCAACAGTGCCCTTTGCCTTGAATTTGTGAATGATGCTTCCTATAGTGTCTCTTGGTATGTTTAACATCTTTGCAATCTTCTTATAGCCATTGCCCTTCCTGTGAAGAGAAATCACCTCGTCTCTTGTCTTCCTGGACCATTCTTTTGACTTCACCATGTCTGTAAACACAGCAGTAAATGTCTAGAAGGAGCTGAGTATCACAGTCATTTTACATCTGCCTAATTGGGGCTTATTATGCTTGATTTCTGCTCCTTGACATCCAGAGGTGTTTTCAATACCTGATCGAAAACACTTGAATGAACCTCTGTTCTTAAGAGTGGTAGTCTTTAAGGGGTTGAATAATTGTGTCAATGAAGAAATCACAAAAAAAACATTTAATACTGTATTACAAAAACAATTGATGTCATTTTAGTTGCATTTGGTTCTTTAAAAAGTCCTTGTAAGATTTCATTCTGAGCACAATTACAAATGTACACTAAATTCCCTAAAACCCTTTACAGCATTGGGGGTTGAATAATTTTGAACACAACTGTAACCTTTATTATATTATTATAAAAGCTGATACATTTATTTATACACCCAGTCCCATTAAAATTATCAGGGAAGGAATCAGATATTCCACTCAATACTGAATGTGTGTAATCCTCTTTTACTTGGAGGTACTGTTTATGGCTGCAGTTCACTTTGCTGTGTTATAATGTGTGCATCTGCCATAGGTTAATGCATATGTTTTTCTACATTCCTATCAGGAATCCAGCACATTCGTTGCTCAACATTGTGCTTCATAGCAACCTACAACTTTGTTGCAACACTGGAATGTGTAGCCAATTGCTCACTCTTTGAAGCTTCTTGGCAGTCAGATTCTGATTGTAAGTCAGTGTTGCAACAATGTGATTGTATAATAGAGCAGATTTCTATTTGCTCCTACTGCACTTGTATTATGGCGCTGGAACTTCTTGACTAATTCCTATGTTTGTGCACACATGTTTTGTCACACTATGGCTCATAAGAGAAGAAATAGATTCCTACAAAATTACCAGGGAATGGTTTCCCTATTTTATCGTAAAGGGGGCGCCCACTGCTCACCCCTCTTTACCATAAGCCATATCACACCAACTTTCTCAGCCATGCAGATACACGCTGTTTAGCGTTTACCAACCACACATTCATTCATACAATTGTATGCTTCCGATTGGGTCCCTGTCTAAAAGCCAGCAGGCACTAACCTTCCCGACATGTTTCGCTGCATGTGCGGCTTCGTCAGGGAAATAGGGTACCCTCCTGGAATATGGATGCAACTTAACTGTATCACTAAAATAAAGATTTAACTTGGTGTAAATCTGCCATGTAAATATGTCAGTATTAACATATAAATGACATTCATAAAATTATCTGCCCTTCATTATTCCACGTATACAGTATAATTTATTAAGAAAACTTTGTCCTGTATAATCCAAGAACATAAAAAAATTGACAGCATTAAATGGTTGTGCAGTGCAAATATATTGATAACCTATGCTCAGGATAAGTCATCTGTGTCATTTTGGCAGGGGTCTGACATGATACCAGAAACTCTAAAACATACCCATGTAAGCAGAGAAGACACTGATACCAGTCATTTAACGCACTAAATGCTGCAGTCAGTAGCAACTCTGGAATTTGAGAGATTGGTCAGAGAGAGGGGGCTCCTTCTGACTTCTAATCAGCACTGCTTCGGTGAAATCATCACAGGGTGGCAAATGGTTGATGTGGCAGCCTGGGACCTTGTGAAGCATTCTAAGCTTGCCATAAGAAATCGACGCAGAGCTTAACAATAAGCCAGTGAAAATCCCATAGTATACAATAGTACGTCCAACTCTTATGTCCACTCACACATCAGGAGGTCAGCAATTGTAATACGGTGGTGCTCTGTCAAGAAGCAGTCAATATTTTCCATAAAACAGAAGATCATGACGGCAGTCACCATTCCATTACGATCATCACGTTTATTCGAAGCAGGAAGAGGAGACATACAGTGCAAAATCACATGAAAAAGGCGACGGCCGTTTCGCGCTGCCGTGCTTCCTCTGGCATTTCACTAAGGCCAGAGGAAGTGCGGCAGCGAGAAACGGCCGTCTCCTTTTTCATGTGAGTTTGCGCTGTATGTCTCCCCCTCCTGCTTCGAATAAACGTGATCATCGTAATGGAATGGTGAGTGCCGTCATGATCTTCTGTTTTATGGGATCGAATGACTGCATGATGAGGATCCTTAGGGGGACTAAGAAAAAAAGTAAAATAAAATGTTAAAAGTATTTTAAAAAAATTCAAAAAAACTTAAAATTCAAATTACCTTTTTTTTCCCAATTTTACAAATTAAAAAAGGAGCAATAACAAATAAACTCAATCTGTATTACCCAAAACAACTGAAAGGTGGCATGAAGCAGGATGTGCTCAACCCAAAAATGCAGTTGTGCATATATATACAGGGGAGCAGATCCTGCACTTGTGGCCTCTTGCTAATGGCGATCCCCAGCAAAAATGCATACGGTGGAGGATGCCCGCAGCGGACCACAAGTACCACAATAGACATCCTACACAAGATTGCAATTGTGTGGATGTGATAAACTCCTATGTAAATGTAGCCTGTTTTCCATCCACAGGCTACATTTAGGTGCACCTGTGAGGCCTGGGCCATATCAGCCAGTCTTGGGTGGGGCTCACAGCCTTCGCCCTCCTCCCTTTGGAGGCATGGTTACATGCTGGAGGTAACCGAGGAGTTTGCTGTGAGCCGGCCTATACATTCCTGTAATGCCCACTGGCCCCTGGTATTGCCCATACGGCACAGGTAGGTGAGTGTTAGGTCCCGAGCTACTTGAGAAACCTTGGCGTGGTGCTCGTGCTTAAGGCATGTCCTCCACTGCAGGACATGTTGACTAATCTCTCAATTTTAACATCAGTTTGAGGGCTTAGTAAGACCGCAGTGTGCACCTGTTTTGTCATTCGTTATTGCTAATCTGTATTACCACCCAAAAATGACTGACTTATTAAAATAGCGAAAGTATTTATTCCGTACGATGGCTGCCGAAATGCAGGAATCAAAATGCATGAATTGCTGTTTTTTTGTCACCTGAAAAAAAGGGAACAAAATGACGTATGTACCACAAAACGGTACCAAGAACCTCTCACAACAATATAGCCATGCAAAGAAACTTTTTGTTTTTATTTTCAGTTTCTTTTTTAGAGATAGTAATAATAAATAATAAAAACCAAATATTTGGTATCACTGCAATTGTATTGACTCACAGAATAAGGTCATCGTGTCATTTTTAGCTCTTAATGAATGTGGCAAAACCAAAACACGAAAAACTTTGGCGTAATTGCATTTTTTTCCCAATTTCACCTACAGTGTTTTATCTCCATTTTTTTTATATAAGATGTAGTAAATTGAAAGGAAGAGAGAAAAGGAGGGTAAAGGATGCTTTCACACATGGAGGAGATGTATCCTTTCTGGTGTAAAAGAAAACTGGCTTAATTGCCCATAGTAGCCAATCAGATTCAAAAATTTAAGTTTTTTAGAGCTACTTTGGAAAATAAAAGATGGAATCTGATTGGTTACTGTGGGCAACTGAATTTATACCAGTTATTTGATCAGTTGTTTCCATCAGTCATTGTGAGACAAAATAAGGTGCTGGTCAAAAACTTAGAACAGGTGCAAATCTTTCCATAATATCTTATCTCTTAGTAATCCTTACTACTGGTTTTGGCTCCCAATAACTGGTGCAAACAACTGATCATATAACTGAAGATCCGTTGTTCCGTTTTGTTTCCGTATATACTCCGTTTCCATTCTGTTTTTCCACAAAAACATGTCCGCATTGTTTCCATATGTCATCTGTTTTTTGCGGACCGTAAACAGAAACAGGAACTAGTAAGAACTTTGGACTCTTCCCCTTTTTCACACCCCCTATATAAGTTGGTCATGTGATTGCCTAGACTCCATTTGATTCAGCTTTTTGCAGCATTAAGAGCTTCGTTAGAAGTTGGTGTTTTGCTGGTGTTGGTTTCTGACTTTGGCTATCAGTTGTATCATGGCTGATGACTTTGAGGAAGAGTTCCTTCTGTGCTGTCTGCTTTCTCGGCACAATGTATAGCAGCCAACTATCCTGACCAATGAACTGAGGAGGAGGAGGCAGTGGGTTCCCCAATTGTCTCTAAACTGAGCAGGAAGGGCCACTTCTACACTCTGTACATGGATTTGCAACAGCATCTTGAGAAACTTCATGGGTTTTGTCGTATGTCTGTGAGCAGTTTTGACATTTTGTTAGCGTCTCTGCGCCTTGGCCTCACCTACCACGACACAGACATGAGGCGCTGCATTTCACCAGAGGAATGGCTCATCGTTATGCTGAGGTATGTATAATTATTGCAATGGTTCTCTAAATAATGTGTTCATATTATTTTGGATATTAAGTGTGTTAGACTCGCATTGTTATGTGTAAATATCTGGGGTCATTTATTCAACTGTTGTAAAGTAGAACTGGCTTAGTTGCCTGTAGCAAACGTTCATATCAAACCTTTCAGTTTGGACAGCTCCTTTTGAAAAAGAAAGGTGTAATCTGATTCTTTGCTATGGGCGACTAAGCCAGTTCTACTTTACACCAGTATGATTAGTGACTCCAGTAGTGTCTGGTTAATATGTTGACCTAATTTTTTTTATTTGTTTTTTCCACAGCTTTCTGGCGACTGGTAATTAATTTGCATCTCTGCATTTTGAGTTCCTGCTGGGAGTCTCAACTATTTCTCGGATTGTTCGTCAAACATGTGAAGTGATTTGGCAGCGACTCCGGGAAGCGGTGATGCCTGAGCCCAAAGCAGAGGATTGGATCAGAATTGCTGAGGGCTTACATCTTGATGCGCAGTTTCCAAACTGCATTGAGGCACGGGATGGCAAACACATTCATGTTAAGAAACCGCCTCACTCAGGATCCCGGTTCTACAATTAGAAGAAATACTTTTCCATTTTGCTGTTGGCTTTATGTGACACTACATATAAGTTTATAATTGTGCATATTGGGGCCTATGGTAGCACTGCAGATGTGCGCATTTTCAGTACTTCCAGATTGAGTGAGAGACTTCGAGCCAACCAACTAGCCCTCCCAGAGCCCGGAATGCTGCCAGGTTCTGCGGGTTCACAGGCTCTATTTGTAATAGTGACTGATGAAGGTTTTGCTTTGACCCCACATGTCATGCGACCCTTCCCCAAATGCAATATGGATGACAGGTGACGTATATTTAATTTTTATTTGCTGAGTAGTGCACGTTGGTATGTGAAGTATGCGTTTGGAATACTTACTAACAAGTGGAGAGCATTCCAGTCATCCTCACAGATGGCGCCGGACAATGCCACCCTGGTTATTAAAGCATGTGTGATCCTGCACAACTTTGTCAAGATTCATGATGCTCCCTTAAATGCTGGTTTAGAGGAATCTGGTACCTATTCTTCATCCACAGGATTTGACCAGACTTGTCATGGACGGTCTGGAAGTGCAGGACTTGCATTTCAAGACCTCTATGCCAATTACTTTACCAGCCCTGAGGGTGAATTACCGTGGCAGATAGACGTAGTTCTTGGCAGAAAATGATGTGATCTGGACTCTTGCCCTTGTAGTATTTTGTTATTTTGTATTCATTTTTTTTTTTTGAATGTAGATAGACAAAGAGGACCCTTGGCGTGGGCTTGAGAGCCGGGTGTATTGTAGTCAAAACTAGAGATGAGTGAATTTTTCAAAAGTTCGATTCTGCTGATATGCCGAATTTTACAAAAAATTTTGCTTTGTGACGAATTACTTCGTCGCGAAGCACATTTTTTTGTAAGTATGGAGTGCAATGACAGGGTGTTGCAATAGCACTGCCCCAATCATTGTACCCCTCAGATGCCGTGTTCATACATGATCGAGGCATCTGAGTGTAAAAACTGTGTGAAATTAAAATACATTTTTTAAAATCAAACTTACCGCGTCCATTTGATCGTGACTGGCCGACTGCTGCCATCTTGCTTGAAGATCTGGCGCGAAATCTTGAGCGGCGTGAGATTACGTCATCACGCCGGCCGACGTCGTGATGTCATGTATTTTGTCCATGATCTTCAATCAAGATGGTGGCTGGCGGCCCATCATGAGCAAATTGAGGAGGTAATAATTAATGTTTTTGTTTTTTATACTATTTCAGGTTAAATCAATTCACTTACACGAAGCACGAGGAAATTCGGCTTCGAGGCAAATCAAATTTATCCTGAAATTCGGATCAAATGCCACTTTGTGGAATTCGATTCGCTCATCTCTAGTCAAAACTCTTAGACCAAATGTTCCCAATATTTTTTGTATAATGAAAATGTACATGAGTATGTTACCAGCCAAACTGTGTACTTTTTTCACTACATAAACCTTCTAATACCTCTTTCACCATAAATTGGATATTTCTTTTGGATTTCAGCTCTTAAATGTTTATGTGTGTGTCATGTTCTAAAATGTTTTGATTAATTTTCCCATTATCTGCCCTTGTCTTCTCTTAGGTTTGACTGGATAAGACGTAAAGATGGTGTAGTTTTCTTGTTTGGATGGTGGAAGTTTTCTTGTTTGGATGTTCACACAATAAATGAACTATCTATTTATGTTTGAAGTCGGATTTTGCACTACATACAATCCATTTTGAAAATATTGTGTTTTTGAATAAAATATCACTATGTGTTTTCATTTACACATGTTAGCATTGACTACTCAAATAAAATATCATGTCAAATATCAAGATGTTGACAATATTTAAGAAAGAGGTCCACACAAGATTGGATTTTATAATGTATATTTACTAAAAATAAAACATTATTTTGGCTTAACATTCAGCCATGATTTCCACTATGTCCCTTGGCCACTGCTAACTCCCGCTGATATTGGTCACGGCAGGACTGCTATCATGTCTTGACTTTTTAAACTGTTAACACAGAACATTAACAAAAAATATTTAAAGTATAATGTATATCTTTCCAAAAAACGTGTATTAGTTCATATTATCAAAGCCAAGTATGGTACAGTAGTTGTTGCCAACTCATACCTTACTGGGGCCTGACCTTTATTACCTTTTGAAGCATGTACATGTGATTTTATATAATGTCCCCCTTCATAGTTGTGGCGCAAAACACAGACCACCCCTGCTTCCCCTATAGCTACACAGCTGCTTAAAATGTAGACACAAATAAATTGTCATAAACCAAAACTTAAGCATGGGTGGTCTTACCTTGGTCACGGCGCTTTTTGTAATTGCCCTTCTCCCATTGGGTTGGCAGCATGTGTCACGCAACCTGTTCCCATGCACGCTCCTTGGCTATCTGATACCTGGTAGCCCTCACTGCGGGTGTCCCAGATTTGGGGTCTTTCTTGTATAAGAGAAATTAGGCTCTCCACATCCATCTTCCAAGCTCTGGTCAGCAGCTAATCTAGGCCTCAGTCCCTTTCCTGCACAGCCAATATTTGTAAACAGTAAAGCACATGGCAAAAGTGGGCTGGGCATAAAATGTAGAACAGATGGTTCCGCAAAAACGGATGACATACGGTTGCATGTATTCAGTTTTTTTATTGCGGAACCATTGAATTGAATGGAGCTACGGAACTGATTTGCGGACAACAATAGGACAGGTTCTATTTTTCTGCGGAACGGAAATCCAGAAATCTGGAAATGGAATGCACACGGAGTACCTTATGTTTTTTTTGCTGACCCATTGAAATGAATAGTTCCACATATGGTCCGCAAAAAAAACAGAACGGACATGGAAAGAAAATAGTTTTGTGTGCATGAGCACTAAGCCAGTTTTTCTTTATACCAGTTTTGATAAATGTCCCCCACAGTGTTTTTTTATGACACATTTTTTATGCAATCTTTGGAACTAAAGACAGAAGTAGATCCAAAAAGAAGTATACGTCCTTAATTTATATTACCTTTTCTATTCCAATCCACACTCAGCTTTGGCTCAAAAAACTGCAGTGAAAACTGATTTGGTGTTTTTCCAAAAACTGATGTGCATATGAAACTAACCTAAGTATATACTTTTATTATTGTTATTATTTTTATTATTTCAATTTGACTACAGTATGATATAAAATATGCCCAATCATGTAGGTTTGTCTACTAATTGTTTGCCTAAAGATTTTCATATTTGGCTGTTAGGACTGGAAAATGGTGTTAACAAACCTCCATAAAACTCTTAGATCCAGATCTGTGGCACCTTCTTTTATAGCAGGGAGGATTACGATACTTTTTCTGTCACATCATCTTTTTTATTTTTATAACTGTGTTTAATGTGCCGTCAGTATAAAGGTAAGGACTGAGGAATGCTGGGCTGGAATGCATTGAAAGTGAAAAGCTAATGACAGGAGACAAACCACAGTGAAGAAAGCAAACACATGTACATGCTCTAGACAGATGGATAAGACATAAAATATTTTAATTGCAGAGCACCACACATGAAACAATAGAGAAAGAATAAGAAAAACCTTTATGAATTACTCAACATGGGGACAATTTCAGGATCTCAAAAATCTAAAATAGCTACCTTCACATGAATATTAAAGGGGTATCCCAAGATTAGACTTTTATTTCAAATCAATCCAGTCCCCCAAACTGCACCTTAGTAGTGTACTGGACTGTGCAAACATTTTAGGCAGATGTGGAAAAATGCTGCAATGTAAGAATGCTTTCAAAATAGAAGTCTTAATAGTTTATTTTTATCAGTGAATAAAATGCAAGGTGAATGAACAAGAGAGAAATCAAAATCATATCAGTATTTTCTATGACAACCCTTTACCGTGAAAATAGCATCAGCTCTTCTAGGTCCACTTGAATACAGTTTTTGGAAGAACTCAGTAAGGTGGTTGTTCCAAATATATTGGAGAAATAACCACAGATCTTCTGTGGATGTAGACTCGCTCACATCTTTCTGTCTTTTCATGTAATCCCAGATAGGCTCGATGTTGTTGAGATAAAGGGAGCCATGACACTTCCAGGACTGTTTTTTCTTACACTGAAGATCATTTTAATTACATTGGATGTATGTTTTGGGTCATCGTCCTGCCTGCTGCAGAATAAATTTGGATCCAATCAGACATCTCCCTGATGGTTTTTTATAATGGATATGTATCTTCCTATATTTCTCAGCATTGATAGCACCATTAACCCGTAGGATACCAGTGGCGTATATGTACGGTGCTGGGAACTGGGTCAGAAATCCCAGTGCTGTACAGCTACGGCACGCTGATCGGGCTGCAGGAGTCCAGCAGTCACTGATAGCTATACCCCTGCTGTATGGCTGGCATCTGTGAAAACACTGATGCCGGCGCATTAACCCTTGCACTGCCATGGTCAGCCCTGACTGTGGCACGTTCGGTATCCTGACGGGTCACCATGTCCATCGGGTCCCCGTGCTGCTGTGACGGGGACCCGATGGCTTGGACAGCATCATTGCTGCCATCCGTGGCAGTCTGTGAGATCCAGCCCCCTGGATCTCACAGGAAGGAAATCAGTAAGTGTATTACACTGGTAATACACTTACAGCCAACACATTACAAGACAGAAGTTTTACAAAAAATTTCAAGTAAAAAAAAGCGTCCTTTTCCCAAAATAAAGTTTTAAAAAAATTGTAAAACATGGGAAAAAAGATGAAAGTAGACTGGCTCTAAAAAAAAATCACATGACCTACCCCGCCAGGTAAATGCCAGAAAAATAATAACAGTGCTTAAACAGCCATTTTCTGGTCACCTTGCCTCACAAAAAGTGTAACACCAAGCGATTAAAAAGGCGTATTTAGCCCAAAATGGTACCAATTAAACTGTCATCTCATCCCACAAAAAATGAGCCCCTACCTAAGACAATCTGCCAAAAAATAAAAAAAATATGGCTGTGAGAAAAGGGCAACACAAAAACAAGATTTTATTCTGTTCAAAAATGCTTTCACTATGTAAAACTTAACAAAAATAAAAATGACAGACATATTAGGTATCGCCGCATTTGTAACAACTTACTCTATAAAAATATCACAATATATGCCCTATCAGGTGAATGCTATAAAAAAATAAAAAAAACTGCCAAAACAGCCATTTTTTTTCACGTTGCCTCACAAAAACTGTAATACCAAGCGATCAAAAAGCCGTATGAACCACAAAATGGAACCAATCAAACTGTAATCTTATCCCGCAAAAAATAAGATCCTACCCAAAAAATATAAAATTATGGCTCTCAGCAAACAGCAACACAAAAACAAGATTTTATTCTGTGCAAAAAGGCTTTCACTGTGTAAAACTGTGTCTATAAAAATTATAGACATATTATGTATCGTCACATCCGTAACAACCTGCTCTATAAGAATATCACATTATATGCACCCTCAGGTGAATGCTGTAAAAAAGTTTAAAAAAAAAATACGGCAAAAGTCTTAAGTACCCCAAAATGGTAACAATAAACCCGTCATCTTATACCACAAAAAATTAGCCCCCATATAAGACAATCACTTAAAAAATAAAAACCAATGGCACCCCTAAACCAATCCATCAAAATCTGCGCTGCAAAAGCCATATGGCGCTCCTTCTGTTCTGAGTCCTGCCATGAGCCCCCACAGCAGTTTACCACCACATTTGGGGTGTTGCTGTATTCAGGAGAAAATGGGTACCAAGCTATGGGGTGCTTTTTCTCATGTTACACCTTATGAAAATAAAAAATTTGGGGCTTAAGCAACATTTTTGGAGAAGAAATGAAACGTTTCATTTTCACAGACAAGTATTTCCAAATTCTGTAAATCGCTTAGGGGGTCAAAGTGCTCAGTACCCCCCTTAATATGTTCTTTAAGGGGTGTAGTTTCCAAAATGGGGTCACTTTTTCATGGTTCCCACTATTAGGAATACGTCAGGGTCTCTTCAAATACAAAATGGTGGCTAAAAACCCTCCAAAATCTATATGGTGCTCCTTTCCTTCTGACCACTGCCACGTGCCCATAGGGCAGTTTGCCAACACATATTTCTATAAACTGCAGAATCAGAGTAATATATTTTGAGGTTTATTTTGCTGTTAATCCTTGCTGTGTCGCAAGAGAAAAATGATTAACATAAAAAATCTACCAAAAAAGTGCAAATTTGAAATTTCACCTCCATTTTCCTTTAATTCTTGCGGAACACCTCAAGGGTTAACAAAGTTTGTAACATCAGTTTTGAATAATTTGAGGGGTGTAGTTTCTAAAATGGGGTCATTTATGGGTGGTTTCCATTACGTAAGCCCCTCAGAATCACTTTTATCTGACTTGGTGCTCAAAAAAATGGTTTAGGAAATTTTGTTGAAAATTTGAAAAATTGCTTCTAAACTTCTAAGCCTTCTAAAAAAAAAAAATGACATTTACAAAATAATGATAAAGTAGACATATGGGAAATGTTAAGTAGTAAATATAATAAATTATAAAAAACATATGAGGTATCACTTTCTGTTTTAAAAGCAGAGAAATTTAAAATTTATGACTGTCATGAAGTACAATGTGTCATGAGAAAACATTTTCCGAATGTCTTTTATAAGTAAAAGCGTTCCAAAGTTATTACCACATAAAGTGACACAGTTAGATGTCAGATTCGGCCTGGGATTTAGGGTGAAAAGTGGCTCGGTACTGAACGGGTTAATCCTGACCAAATCCCCAACTCTATTGACTGCACCTATCCCCAACTCTATTGACTGCACCTTATCCCTAAATTTGCAAGGAATGTCCACTGTGCTCCATTTTTGCCTGCAGACACTCATTTATGTAGTACCTTTCTGCTGTTTAGTGAATAAACTGTCTTTTGTTACAGGCAAATATTTAAAATTTCAAATCCGGCTGCCATTTTCTGCACCCCAGTTCCATGTTGTTGTGCGTATTGAGTCACTTGGCCCTCATTCCACATTGAAGGTATCGCTTTTTGGGCACTGTTTTTCACTTTAATACCATTTCTGGCCAGATTTTTACAAACAGTAGATGGGTATACCTGGGTCCTACTGGTTGCTATCAGTTCTGAGGTAAAGCTACTGCTGGACATTTTCCTGTTGGGAAGGAAAGTAAGCATGATGTGTCTTTCATCTGCTGCACTGAGTTTCCTTGGCCATCTACAGTCTTCAATGTGGTCCAGTGGTGTCCTTTATTCTGCAGCATAACAACAACCCCAACATACAGCCAATGTCATTAAGAGTTATTGTAGTGCCCTGGACTATGAACATTTGTGGACATTTGCCCTTATTGCTACTATACAAAGCCATCAACTCCCTACTTTATTGCACTTTGATGGGTTAACTTGCTCTGTGATTCATGCTGTTGTGAGCACATATACTGTTTCATGTTGTTGACTCCATTTATATGTTTATTGTAATATATCCTGTTAATTTGCACTGTTGTTACAGTATAGCTGCACTGTACTGTGGAAAGGGTTAACGAACAGACTGCTACTACTGAGAGACTTTATGATTTTATACCAAGTTTTGAAGGAAAAAAACAGACACCCAGATGTTCTAACTATCTGGTTTAACTCTGTTATTTATGTCTTAAGACTTGTTTATATCTGGAAAAACTGTTTATTCATTCCCATTGACTTGCATTAATAAGGGTGCTTTCACACTTGCGGCAGGACAGATCCAGCAGGCTATTCAGCCTGCCGTATCCGTCCTGCCGCAAGTGCCCATGCACTGCCGTGCTGCCGCTCTGTCCCTATTGACTATAATGGGGCGGGGGCGGAGCTACGGCGCAGCATGGCAGTGCACGGCAAAGATTGCCGGACTGAAAATTTGGACATGCAGGACTTTTAGTCCGGCGATCTCCGGCCGCGCACTGCCGTGCTGCGCCGTAGCTCCGCCCCCGCCCCATTATAGTCAATGGGGATGGAGCGGCAGCACGGCAATGCACGGGCACTTGCAGTAGGACGGATCCGGCAGGCTGAATAGCCTGCCGGATCCATCCTGCCGCAAGTGTGAAAGTACCCTTAAAGCTCTATACAGCAGAAACATGTGGTGACACCTTAATGGTGTCCGGAAAACCCAGCATAGCATTAGGGCCACCCCAAACCCGGCCACTGCACTCTGAACTTGTAGAGGAGAGTCTGTGATGTTGATGTGTAGTGTTGAATACTTGATAGTTGTCCAGATCGTCCAGTCCGGTAGAAGCAGTCAGTCTGTGAAGTCTGTGAAGTTGGAAAACGTGCCCCGGCCGGCAGCACGTTTCCTAATCAAAAAAGCTTGCGCCCCTAATCAGAGCGCTGGTGACGTCACGCTAGCTTACAGCTACAGGAGCTGTTGTGGACCAAAAATCCGATGCGATTCGAATGGATCGCCTTTCTTCCTCAGGGACACATTTTCCAACTACACAGCCTGACTGCTTCTACCGGACTGGAGGACCAGACAACTATCAAGTATTCATCACTACACAACTACACATCAACATCACGGGCTTTCCTCAGTTGGGCATGATGGTGTCACATATAGATACTTATTACAACTTAGAGGACAGCAGACGTGGTATAACCCCACTTCTAGTCACTGGTACTTAGGTGCAGTTAGAGAGTAAGCGCAGGAATTCTTCTTTTACATCTTCTGATTTCGATTTCTCTTTTGTTCATTCACTTTGCATTTGTTAATGAATAAAAATAAACTAGTAAGGGTCCTTTCACACTTGCGTTCTGAGGATCCGGCAGGCACTTCCGTCCCGCCGGATCCGTCAGAACGCAAGTCGCCTGAAGCATTAGAAGACTGATCAGGATCCTGATCAGTCTTCGAAATGCTTTCAGGTTACTATGGCAGCCAGGACGCTATTAAAGTCCTGGTTGCCATAGTAGGAGCGGGGAGCGGGGGAGCGGTATACTTACAGTCCGTGCGGCTCCGGGCGCTCCAGAATGACGTCAGAGCGCCCCATGCCCATGGATCACGTGATCCAAGCGATCACGTGATCCATGCGTGTGAGGCACCCTGCGTCACTCTGGAGCACCCGGGAGCCGCACGGATGGTAAGTATACTGCTTCCCCGCTCCCACTACATTTACCATGGCAACCAGGACTTTAGCGTCCTGGCTGCCATGGTAACACTGAGAAAAAGCTAAGCGTCGGATCCGGCGATGCGCCCGAAGCGACGTTTAGCTTAAGGCGGATCGGATTAATGCCTTTCAATGGGCATTAATTCCGGATCGACCTGCGGCTAAGTGTTCCGGATTTTTGGACGAAAAAAGCGCAGCATGCTGCGGTATTTGCTGCGTCCAAAAACGTTCGGTCCTGAACTGAAGACATCCTGATGCATCCTGAACAGATTTCTCTCCATTCAGAATGCATTGGGATAATCCTGATCAGGATTTTTCCGGCATAGAGACCCGACGACGGATCTCTATGCCGGAAAACAAAAACGCCAGTGTGAAAGGACCCTAAAACTTCTATTTTTAAAGTATTATATTTTTGTATACATATTTATATATCTATATATACGGTATATATATATATATATATAGATAGATAGATACAAAAATGTAATACTAGATATATACATAGATATACTGTATATCAATAATAATAATCATAATATATCAATGTCATGTCATGTTCACAGGTCATGTTGTGTACAGCCTCTTTAACACTGCCCTGTTGATGGAATGTCAGCTATGACATGTTGTTTCGAGGTGACACCTTGTGCTGTGTGAAATGCAAATTTGCAGATTTAACACATATTAGCTGGATCCATGCATGTATACAAGACAAGGACATGCCATTCAAAAACAGATGGTTATACTAAATTTTACATGTTATAAACATCTACAAATGATCAATAATAAGCATAATATTTATTGTGGTCAATGGAAAACAATACTTATCAAACCCCTCTCCACATCTCCACATGTCTTATTAGAAGATAATTGTCATCATTGTGGAGCAGTAGCTTACATAGAGAAGTAAGGGCCCCATTGCAAGGAACAAACACTGTTATGGGGATCTGTGGGTGACACTGTAATGGGGATCTGTGGATGGCTCTGTTATGGGAATCTCTGGATGGCTCTGTTATGGGGGGCATCTGTGGGTGACACTGTTATGGGGGATCTGTGGGTGACACTGTTATGGGAATCTGTGGATGGCTCTGTTATGGGGGGCATCTGTGGGTGACACTGTTACGGGGGTCTCTGGATGGCTCTGTTATGGGGGTCTCTGGATGACTCTGTTATGGGGGGCATCTGTGGGTGACACTGTTATGGGGGATCTCTGGATGGCTCTGTTATGGGGGGCATCTGTGGGTGACACTGTTTTGGGGGATCTCTGGATGACACTGTTATGGGGGGATCTGTGGATGACACATATATAGCATCTTATGCTATGTGTCATCCACAGATCCCCCCATAACAGTGTCCCTGTAGTGTGAATGACCCCAAATACAGGGGTAGGGGTCGCATCTGGTTTTATAATGACAGCAGGGCCACTGCAGTGACTATATTCTACTACACGAGCCCCGCTCACTGTATATAATCTTGTCTGTAATTGTAGGCATTGTTAATATGTAAAAATTGTGGCGCTCACATTATCGTCGCCTCATTTTCAAACAGCTGATCGGTGGGATGATGGGACTTGGACCCCGGTTGATATGATATTGATGACCTATTCTCAGGATAGGTCTTCAATATACTAACACTGCACCTACCCTTTAAATGTCATAGTATGACTTTCAACCTCACTTATTCTATGTACAAGTTTTCTTCATTTTTAATTTCATATTATGTTGAAACCTAATTCATGCAAATTCAGTCATCACGCAGTAAGGATCTATATAGTATTAATATATAGTTAATAAATATTATTTGCAAAAATAGCCTTCATTGAAGAGTTTAGTCCCTCATTCCAGAGGAGCAGAATGTCATAACCATATGAAATGGATTTTTGGCAGAACATTATTTATCTGCTCACTCCTCAGGTGGAAACACAGCATCTCAAATGTTGTAGCACAAACATAAACAGATCATACACTTGGTGGTTATGTTACTCAATATGAGGGTATAGCATTTTTGGTGGTTACAGTCTCTTAAAGAGATTCTGTCACCACTTTTCAGGCCAAAAAAAAAGGTTTTACTAACCCGTCAATCATAAAAAAAAGGTGCCCAAGGGGAGGTCCGGGGATGCAGGGTGCCCGGCTGCAGCCATTGCCGTTCGTGCCCAGCGCTGCCTTCCCAGAGTTCTGCACTGCCTCCTACTCCTCTGTGCCAGCTCTCCCTCCCTCACCCTCATCCTGCTGTGAGATGCCGCTCATGCGCACAGGCTCAGCCTGATGCGCCCAAACGGACTACTTGGATCGGCTTCTTCTGGGAAGGCGGCGCAGGGCATGAACGGCGATGGCTGCAGCCGGGCACCCTGCATACCTGGACCTCCCCTTGGCACCTTATTTGTATGATTGACAGGTTATGCCACCCCAACAAGATTAGGCCATACGCAGAAATGTATACCGTTTCCTGGCCTCCCGGAACATACAGGTCAAACGAGGGGTAACAAATCAGTAACATAAATATGTACTGTTTCTTAATGTTTTTTTATGGTATATGAGATGCATGACTTGGGGATTCTTATGATGTTAGATTACTATTATATTATATATGGATAATGTAAGGAGCTTATGCCGAAATCTCGCGATGGCCGCGACATATTGACGCGCACCAATCGGAGACGATGGGAGGCGTGGCCACGCCCTTTATATACCCGCGATGTTTAATGTGTCACATGCCCCTGTGAAAAAGCAGGAAGCGAAACGCGCGTTGGGGTTGTGAGGACGGTGTTCACCCCTATTTGGTTTGTATCTCTCCTTATGTGCACTTTTTGCTTTTTATGTAGTATTTCCAGTATGATTCTGTTGGCTTGGCTTTCCATCTGTTATATACTACACAGCTTTCCATCCGTGGGGAGCTTAGATTTATATGCTGGTTTCTGACCCTCCACCTTGTACCCGGTTATTTTTTCGGTCAAAATATTCACTGATGAACAAGACCCTCTAGGGATACTTTTAGGATTGGGGGATCATGATACCAGCATAATTGATGTTGGATGGTGCCTTTTTGTAACCAATTTTGGTTTTATGTGGGAGAGATCCTCACCAATAGGGGGGACACGCCCCTTCACTGTTTAGATAGTCTTCGTCCTATTCTATGTATTTGATGTTTCTTATTAATTTTTAATGACTGCCCGGTCAAGATTTATTTTATTACATTTCTGCGTATGGCCTAATCTTGTTGGGGTGGCATAGGTATATAGGGCGGTCATACGGCACTTAAATTGCCCAGATTCTTTGGTGGAGTGATTGACAGGTTAGTAAAACCATTTTTTTTGCAAAATTAAGCCACAGATGTCATTTATAAGGCCACATTAGGAATCATGATGAGACCCTGAACATGAGCATATGTTTAGCTTACAGGGCTGAAAAGTGGTGACAGAATCCCTTTAAAGACAAAGTAAACTTATTAGTCACAACCTCAATGAGGTCACATAAACAGTGGTTTAATTTCTGTTCACTAGAGATGAGCAAAGTTTTGAAAAATTTGATTCGGCAAAGTTTGCCATCTCTGAAGAGACAGAGATAAGGCAGGGTAGATTCATGCAGTGTTATCTGTGTGTATAGTCTGTATTACACAGCCTGATGTGGCATTGTTGGGAGGGAAGCGTTCCCTCTCGGCAACCGCCTGCTCGCTAGCAGAGGAGACCAATGCTATTACATGCTGTGATCTTCTCCGCAGCATGGGGAGGAGCGATCGCTATGCCATCTCTCGTACCTATACTGTATAGTGGTTTGCCAGCGACAGATTGTGATTAGAGAGCACGATCTGTAGCCTGCAAATCATAATTTTTTTAACAAGTGAAAAGATTTGGATTGCCCGATGAACCAGCATTTGCTCATTCATCGGGCAATAGGCAGCAGTATTACAATGTCAGATGATCGATATCGAGCGTTCATACGAACGTTTGTTAGTGATCATTTGCCGAAAATTGGTAGGTGTAATACAGGCTTTATTATTCTGCCTCATATTTGGTCCCAGACAATAGTGCAATAGTAATACTATTGTCAAATTACCCTCTAATAATAACAAAATAGATCTAGTCTTCTGTCTCAATCTACACAGTAAAGCTGTAGAGTTAACTGCAGGGTTAGACTATTCCTCTAGTAGCCAAAAAAATAACAGTAAATCATTCAGGATATTATTAAATGGATAGTCAAATAAAATCACTTACATCAAATTAAAAAACACATAACATTAAGAAAATGTGTTTAGAGTAAAAATGTATTGAAATAAAATGTGATTTTCTGAAGATACATTCCTTTTAAGGCTACTTTCACACTAGCGGCAGGACGGATCTGTTCACCCGACGGAACAGCCTGTCGGATCCGTCCTGCCGCTAGTGAACGTGTGCCCCTGGACTACCGCTCCAGCCCCATTGACTATAATGGGGGCGGGGTGGAGTTCCGGTGGAGGCACTGCAGCGCACGGCGAGATGCTGCCGGAATAAAACTACGAGACAGTGACACCAACGTTGCCTGGCCTTGTCAATCTAGTGAAGCAGGACGGGGCCAGAAGTGGAGCCTCTAGGAGTGGGGGGCGTTGCCTGCTCCTAGAGGCTAATTAGTATATTATAAAAGTTTGTTTTTCTCAATAACGGCGGAAGGCAGTGAGATGGCACTAATATAGTTATGTGCAGCTGACATTAGCCATGTTAGCCAGCTTGATATCCATTTTTCAGGTGACAGAAACCCTTTAAAGAGGACCTGTGACTACAAATCTGCAGGCATAATGTTTTAGAGCGGGAGGAGTTGAGAAGATTGTATGCAGTCTTATGGGAGAAGATTCAGTATAAATTGTAATTTTATACATTTATTTTAAATCTTTGCACTTTCTGAGTTCAGTTGTACATGAGGTCATCTTACCGGTGATTAATAACATTCTCTGTGTATGTATACAGAATGTCTTGTTTAAGTGTATATATATACTTATATATTTAGTGTCTTGCTATTGTTATATCGTATACAGACTGAACTGCCTTTGCTTGGGAACTTTTTCTTTCTTCCATCCTAACAGAAGTAAATATCATGTACCTTCCTTTGAAAGTCTTAATCTGATGTTATACACGTGATGGGTTCTGTGCCATCTGTTTACTTGGTTTAAAAAGCGAGGTGTTTAACCAGAATCCATAATTTCAGAAGAAATGAGAAGATAAGTTGAGTGCTTTGCACTTACTCTTCGTGTCTCTGGTATTGATTGCGCCAAATATATGGATCCTATTCAAGAGAAAGCTTTCTGTAGTGTTATCTAGATTGTCTCTGGAAGACTTGAATTTCACAAAAATAATAAGAATATTATTTTGTCTTTTAAATGAGAATACTATTATCTCCTTAACACATCTCAATGACAAAGTCTAGTTTTTATCTCGCTGTTTGAGTTTGATGCATCTCTCAGCTCCTCTTAAGAGCCCTATTTGGCTTGGTAAAGCTGCTCAGAACATTGTGCTTTTTTCTGCTATGTTATTATGGCTACATTTAGTATTGGTGTACATTGTATTTTCTGTATAATCGTTAGATTACATAAATAATTGTGTTGATTTCTGCCATTTGTGAGGAAATAAAGTGCACTGTGCTACGTATTATTTCTGCCTATACATACAACCCATTTTAAACATGGCCATACACTAGAGATTTCATGAAGTCGTTTTCTGAGCAACCTCCCGTTCATTTTTGGTTGGGACTTCTATTGTTAAATGCATACATACAACTACATTTTGTAGGTCTGGTCTACACGAAGAAAGATGGGGACCTATCTGAATGAGCTTACCTAGTCATGGAAGGACAAAAGTTGTTCTTTGCACTTAGGACCTTACATTTTATAGTAAGTTTAAAATATAATAACTAGGGATGAGCGAATGAAACATCCGAAGTCGATTCGTATATCCCTAATAATAACCAATACTCCCAGAGCTACGTCAAAGGCATCTCATCTAGCCTTGCTCTGTACTAATAAAGTTTAAGAACCTCAAATAGCTATTCATAGTGTCTCTTTGTCTCTTCTTTTGTAGAAGTCTTTAGTTTGGCTTACATAAGGTAATCCTTTTGGAGGAAAGCTAATATACATACTTTTTTTCCCCCATGGACCATTGCCTACTAAGTTTGATAAATGACCCCATATATTTTTAAGGTGTTTAAAAAAGGCCAGCTTAAGCCCGAGGATATTAGTAGACTTTTATTGTTGCACTATAGAAAGCATGTTAACTAATTGCATTGATGCTTGGTATGGTAACTACTCTATATATACCTGTAATTGTAAATTGCTCCATGTGGTAAAACTGCACAACGTATTATGAGGGTGCCATTATCCTCGATTGAGAATCTGTACCAGAAGCGATGTTTGAGCCAAGTGAGAAGAATTTTCGAGTACAGTCATTATCCAAATCGTAGGCACTATAGATGTCATCAGTTCCAGATGAACAGATTGTGGAAGAAGTTTTTTTTTTCCTGAAGCTATGATATTATTGAATATGGATATGTGTCTTATACAGGGACTTAGCTATAGGGGGTGCAGAGGTAGCAGTCGCTACCAGGCCCTGGAGCCTTAGGGGGCCCAAAGATCCTTGTGCCGCATAAGAAAACACCAGAAAGTGCATGTTGGTCATGTTACACCTCTGCCTGGAGGGAATGGGTTAGGTAAAAAATTTGGCATGGAGGAGGGTTGCAGTTTCCAATTTTTGCCTCAGGTAGCATAAAGGCTATGTGCCCTGCCCCTGACCACAAAGCACTGATGGAAGGGGGGCCCAAGCTAAACCCTTGCACCAGGGCCCATGAGCCTTTAGCTAAGCCCCTGGTCTTATATATCTATATATATATGGATATATGTTTTTTTAAATTGTATTGTAATGTCGTTTTTAATAAGCTGGTTGGATATTACTGGTGTTTCGTTGGCTGTGTACTGTATTGTACTTGCACAGTGACAATAAAGTTGAATCTAATCTAATCTACATGGCAATGCTATCATCAAGTATTATAGTTGTTGCTAGCAGATCAGCAACAGTAGGGAAAAGGTTTGAATTGTTCATTTTTCAACAATCTGCCTGCCTGTCCTTCACATACACAGAATAATGGAACCTTGGTGCCCTTTTTTTATTGTCGTATGCCCCCTTGCCCAAGAGACCATTGTGTAGCTGCACAGGCTCGTAGGTCCATCCCTAGCAAGGACTACCAGTAACTGCAGTTCTATGTCAACATTGCTGAGAATAATTCAATCTGACCATCCAAAGTGTCTGCAGTTGGGGAGGTAGAAAGAAAAACCAAACAGGAGCTCTGCATAGAAATTTCCTATTGCTGATTCCTCTGTACACCTACTTAGAGTTTTTTTTAATCTATAAGGTATTGTTTTTAATATAGTCAACATTTGAAAGTTAGTTTTAAATATTCTGTCCCCTCCATTACTGCCTGATTTAGAGTTGCTATAGTAGAATAAACAGACTTACTCTGTAAGGTCATAATAATCTGACCCTCACTCATAAGAATACATTTATTAGAATGGAGGTCACATGACGTACATTTGTGAATGCATTTGCTGTTGGTGTTACCTTGACAACCCCAGAGCAAGCAGCTATATAATATGCATGTTATTGCAGCACTCTGGAGATCAGTAGAGAGACAAACCAAACAAGCCTTCAAACCTCAATTTAATATCTGTTGATTAACTTTTTTATGTATACAATGCTCTTTTAAGAAATTGGATATTAGCAGTAGAGCCATCTGGGCATTTCTTGAAAAATGAATGATTACCTTATGCAATATGTCCATTTCGATGTAGTGTATTAATTAAAGGGGTTGTCCAAGTTTTGATATTGATGACCTACGGTGCTTTGATGAGCGCGCCTCTGTCTAGGCCAATGACGTCATGGTGATTGGCCATGTTGCCTAAGCATAGCTCAGTCCCGTTCAAGTGAAACGCACAGGAAGGAGCTGCACTTGGTAACATCAAGGTGGCCACAGCTGTCATTGGCGTTCCATGGACTCCTTAAAATCTCAAACAGCTGATTGGCAGGGGATATGGGTGTCGGACCCCCACTGATCTGAAATCGATGACCTATCCTGAAAAAAAGTCATCAACATCACAATCTCAGACAACCCCTTTAATTGCTCCTGCTAAATGAACCCATTAATAGCACAGTAAGGTTGGATAATTGAAGCACACTATAAAAAGTTCCTTCCCTATTAAAACTTTTAAGGTATACACTTTCAATCTTCCTCCTGCTGTTGCATGTAGGCACCTCTGGCAATTGATGTTAAATAGTTTGCATGAGAAAAATCCTCATCTTTTGAGAACGACCTGCTCATCTTACAAATGTTAAGTTATTTGAAATAAAATACATAAGGAGCAATCACTAAGAAAAAAATCTATCCACCTAGTAGGAAGTATTAAATTAGATCCCTGACAGTCACACGACAGTGAGAATTACGAGGAGTGCTCCTGGATGTATGAAATGTGCGTCTTACCTGGGGAATTCATTAACAAAAGCCTAGGGAGAGGCAAGGAGGAAACGGATGGGTTACATTACTAGGTGGAGTCCATTCCCTTCTTAAACCTGAAGCTGTGAGAACTGAATTGTTGATTTAGTCGCAAGATCAGACTTCCCAAATTAGCTGTCTTTACTGACAGAGAAATATTTGCTGTCCCCCTAAGCTAAGCTCTGCACCATATCTGAGGCTGGAGCTCGGCTACAACAGGTGTTTAACGGTGAGCTTGTGTCCTACAGGCTGCTACACGTATAGACCTCTAATAAACTACTAAGGGATTTATTGTACGAATTATACCTTCTGGAAGAAAAACAAGTTTTAATGCGGGTAGTGCAATTTTGGCACAGATGGTGTGTGTCCCTCCCATCATGCAGCTAATAGTGCTTATTTATACCTACTCAGGGTACAAGATGTCTAATTTCACTAAACTGTCAGAAGTAATTTGTTCAACTTTGAAGTAGTCAAAGAACCTGGAAAGCAATTTACATGACCCTCCCATGAGTTAATCTGAAAATCCTACCACTGCACTTAATGATGTCTAGGTATTACAGAGACGCTTTACCGTAAACAGGACACACTTCCGATGAATCAGACACTCGCTACCCTCAGTCTACTCACTTGTATTCATATTGGAAATGACATTATGCGGTATATAATAAACACTTAATGAGATTATTGTAAAAATAAAATCCGATTTTCATTTCCTGAAAAAGAACTTTTGTCTTTAAACTGTGTCTTGGCTTACAGTTCACTACTGTTCACTTATATGGGGTTAAGCTGCAATCCTACAGTAGATAGGATGTGGACCTGCACACATGCATGCAGAAGATCTGCACCAAAACCACACATAAAACACACATAAATCTGCACTATTTATGGCTGTTTTGGCGCGTTTTAATGTACAAGAAAAACACAATTGGCATGCTGCAAATTTCAAAATCCGGACTGCAGGTCTATTTCCACACCTAAGAAAGAAAGCAAACTGTACTTTAGATTTTTCAACGCTCGTTCAGTTTGCTGGTACTGTATTACACTGCATTTTTTTTCTACATGAAAATCCACGCTGAAAAAACAAATGTAATCTGCATCTTCTGCAGCAACCCTAAGTGTGCTTTCACAAGTAATTTTTAATGGCATTTTTCTGTACTTGCAGCATGCAGGACTTGAGATTTTTCAGGCATTTTTACATCACCTTCTCTATAATGGAAACACCATGAATAAATGCTAGTGTTAACATACACTGTGTAAAATTCAAATTCATTTTGAATTTCCCAAATTTACAGTTTGATATGGACAAATCTCTCAAAATGGCAATCACTATTTTATAGATCAAAAGAGGAGAAAATGGCATCTGCTGCCAGAAAGAGATAATTTGTAGACCATGCTTTAATTTTACAAAAAAATCCAGTGCTGTGTGGTATAAAATAGTTTTTTTTTTTTAACACCAGCTATCATCCATTTACGGATGGCCATTTATGTCACTGTTACTTTTACTAATGCTGTCTTGGCTTTATAGTGTTTGAACGTGTTTGGATACAGCCCTAGTAGACCTCAGAGTGCCATACATAATTTTTCAGGGCAATCTGAGCACTTGGGATTAAGGTCCAATTTTTTCATAACCCGAATAGGATCCTCTGATGCATTCATTACAATTGGACCGAAAACTAATTTCGAGAAAGGAAAGGACACTTTTCTTTCCCCCGCCTTTCAAGGACCATAATGTTTTTTAGTTTTCTGTTCACAGAGCCGTATGGGAACTTGTTCTTTGAGGGACAAGTTGTATTTTGTAACTGCACTGTTCATTTTACCATATCTTGTATTTAGAAACAGGAAAGAAAATCTTTGTAGGATTAAATTGGAAATAAAAATGGCAATTCTGATAAGGTTTTTTTTGGATTTTGTTCTTATGACGTTCACTGTGCTTTAAAAATGACATAACTATTTTCTGTGGGCCAGCATCATTACAACAATGCCACATTTATATAGTGTTTTTTATGCTTTACTACTTTAAAAAAACAAAACTTTGAAAACCATTTTTTTCTTGGGATTGAGATATTGCGACAGCCATGACTTTTTTATATTGATGTCAGGGGGCCTGTTTTTTTGCAGGTCGAGCTATAGTTTCTACTGGTACCTTCCTGGGGTACATATCAATTTATAATCACTTTCTATTTCATTTTTTGGGGGAGCAAGGTTACCCAAAACAGGAAATTAGCCACGTTTATTTATTTTTTTCCTTTACGGCATTCACAATATTTTAAGTTTGGACATTTTCAGATGCAGTGATACAATGATGTTTAGTTATTTTTTTATTGCTTTCTTATTTGTATATGTAATATTGGGAATGGGGGTGATTTGAATTTTTAATATTTTTGTTTTTAAATTTAAAAACATTTTTTTTACTTTGTATACTATAATAGTTAGTCAATCTTCTGATTGCTTGTTTGATAACCTGCAATAGAATGCTATTGGATTCTGCTTGAAAAGCCGTGCCTCGTGGCTTTTCGGGTAGTTAGCCATGACAGGCCTGGGCACCTTTAGAAGGCCTCAGGCTGTTATGACAACCGATTGGAGTTCTGCAATTACACCACGGGGGCTCCAGTTAGAGGACAGATGGAGCCCCTTCATCTGTCTAACCCTTAAGATGCTGTGATTGCTATTGACAGTAGCATCTGAGGGGTTAAATGACGGGGATTGGTGTTATCTCTGATCCAAGTCATTGTGGCTGGGTCCTGGCTGTATTACCCAATCGCCACCTGATGTGTATGGAGTGGACTAAGCGGGTGAGCCTGCTCCACAGGGCCGGTTTTAGACAAAGTGTGGCCCTAGGCAAAATTGAAAGTGGGGCCCCAAATCCTGAAATATTGGACCAGAAGTCTGACAGGACTTTGTAGGCATGGACAGAGGTTGCAACCACAGCAGCTGATTGCAGAATGCCACATTATCTCTCTTTAGCCTTTCGACTGTAAGCTGCTGATGTGGGTATGTTCACACAGACTATTTTATGTGCTTAAAAAAACCTAATGCAGAATCTGCATTTTGGATGTGTTTTTTTGTCTGATGCATTTTATAACACACTTTTTGATACAGTTTTGCTGTGGATTTTTATTAATGCCCATTTTCAAAGAGAATTTTGGACATGGAACCCTCATGAAGAATGGCCAGGGTACTTCATTTTTTTCATGGTGCAGTTTATAAGCAGAAAAAAAAGGGTTTGTCCCATACGGGCCCCTGAAGTGAAGGGAGAGCGCAATGTGCCTGCATGGTTATCCTCAATTATGCTAATAGTGTTCTGAAAATAGCTTATCACTGGCAATTCCATAGCAGTGAATGGAGAGAATGCTGCGAATGCACACTGTTATGGGGGATCTGTGGATGACACTGTTATGGAGGATCTCTGGATGACACTGTTATGAGGGATCTGTGAATGACACTGTTATGGGGGATCTGTGGATGACACTGTTATGGAGGATCTGTGGAGGACGCACTGTTATGTGGGATCTGTGGATGATACACTGTTATGGGGGGATCTGTGGATGACACTGTTATGCGGGATCTGTGGATGACACTGTTATGGAGGATCTGTGGAGGACGCACTGTTATGGGGGATCTGTGGATGATACACTGTTATGGGTGATCTGCGGATCACGCACTGTTATGGGGGATCTGTGGATGACACTGTTATGGGGGATCTGTGGATGACACTGTTATGGGGGATCTGTGGATGACACTGTTATGGGTAATCTGTGGATTACATTGTTATGGGGGATCTGTGGATGACACTGTTATGGGGGATCTGCGGATGACACTGTTATGGGTAATCTGTGGATTACATTGTTATGGGGGATCTGTGGATGACACACTGTTATAGAGGATCTGTAGATGACAATCTGTTATGGGGATCTGTGGATGACACTGTTATGGGGATCTGTGGATGACATACTGTTATGGGGATCTGTGGATGACATACTGTTTAGTGGGTCTGTGGATGACATACTGTTATGGGGATCTGTGGAGGACACACTGTTATGGGGGATCTATGCATGACACACTGTTATGGGGGATCTGTGGGTGACACACTGTTATGGGGGATCTGCGGATGACACTGTTATGGGCGATCTGCGGATGACACACTGTTATGGGGGATCTGTGGATGACACTGTTCTAATGTGTGACATAGCTTTACAGATTCCTTTATTAGCAGAACTGGTCTGCTCCCCTCAATTACTGGAAAAAAAAAAAGACACTGCAAATTTGGACCTCAGATCTATAGTACAATGCCTCTGCAGCCCCCACCCCCAATTAACAATGCAGACCATCTAAACAATGCCGTCTTCAATAGATTAACTAGAGCCCTCTATGGCCCAGACAGCCATGCAGTAATTTAACGCAGAACGGCCACGTTACAAGCACCACAAGCCACGTCACAAGCTTGCTGTTTGATGATGTCCTAAAAGTGCTGGAGACCTAGCTCATATTGGAGTCACAAGGAGCACACCGGACACAAGGAGCTCACACACAGCTCACAGAGGGGACACACACCGGGATCAGAGGGGATACAGGGAGCACACATGGGGGACACAGGAGGCAAAGGGAGCACACACAACTCACACAGGGAGCGTGCATAGAGGGGGCACAGGGTGCACACACACAGGGGGTACAGGGAGCGCACACAGGGGTCACACTGAGCACACACAGGGGGTGCAGGGAGTGCACACAGGGGTCGGAAGGAGGGGGCACAAGGAGCTCACAGAGGGAACTCACAGATCAGTGACCATCAATACTTGTGGGCAGTGCAGAGCTGTTACAATGAGAGGGGGGAGTGGGGGATCTGCGGATGACACACTGTTATGGGGGATCTGTGGATGACACTGTTATAATGTGTGACATAGCTTTACAGATTACTTTATTAGCAGCACTGGTCTGCTCCCCTCAATTACTGGAAAAAAAATAGACACTACAAATTTGGACCTCAGATCTATAGTACAATGCCTCTGCAGCCCCCACCCCCAATTAACAATGCAGACCATCTAAACAATGCCATCTTCAATAGATTAACTAGAGCCCTCTATGGCCCAGACAGCCATGCAGTAATTTAATGCAGAACGGCCACGTTACAAGCACCACAAGCCACGTCACAAGCATGCTGTTTGATGATGTCCTAAAAGTGCTGGAGACCTAGCTCATATTGGAGTCACAGGGAGCACACCGGACACAAGGAGCTCACACACAGCTCACAGAGGGGACACACACCAGGATCAGAGGGGATACAGGGAGCACACATGGGGGACACAGGAGGCAAAGGGAGCACACACAACTCACACAGGGAGCGCGCATAGAGGGGGCACAGGGTGAACGCACACAGGGGGTACAGGGAGCGCACACAGGGGGCACAGGGAGCGCACACAGGGGTCACACGGAGCGCACACAGGGGGCGTAGGGAGTGCACACAGGGGGCGGAAGGAGGGGGCACAAGGAACTCACAGAGGGAACTCACAGATCAGTGACCATCAATACTTGTGGGCAGTGCAGAGCTGTTACAATGAGAGTGACCACCAGCAGCCATGAACCCCCTCCTCTACAGACACTGCTGCATGCTTGGATGGACTTACCAGGTGCTTTCATAAGACAGGGTCCTGGGATCTCCTGCAGTCCAGCAGCTAGGGTCAGAGCCGGCAGAAGGCCCAGTCATCACAGTCTGATGTTTAGGCCTTGCAGCCTGGATCAAGTGCAGGCAATGGATGGGGGCAGAGCTATGTTAGAACGTTTGATGTGTGTGGCAGCAGGATGCAAAAGCTGTGCAGTAACCCAGGTCTGGTGAGACGGGGAGCCTGTGCTGGGTGAACAGCAGCGTCACAGAGTGCCAGTCACAGAGAGCATGTGGAGGAAAAAAGGCTCCCACCATCAGCCCATTTTACTTTCAAACAGCATGGGGCTCCTTTCAAAAAGGGGACCCTAGGCAATTTCCCTGTTTGCCTCCCGAACCCCCCCCCCCTCCCCTAATGCCGGCCCTGCCGCTCCATACACTTTACACTGCATCACAATGGTGCATGTAAGGGTTAAGGGGTTGTCCACAAAAAGAAAAACATGGCTGCTTTCTTCCAACAACAGGACCAACCCTATCCACAGGATGTGTGTCTTATTGCAAATCAGCTCCATTGGAGTGAATGGGGCTGTGCTGAAATTCCACAACCTATGTACAGGTGTGTTGCTGTATTTCATAGGAAGCCGCCATGTTTTTCTAATCCCAGGTAACCCTTTAAGACACACTACAGATGCAAAATCAATAGCTGAAAATGACCAACTGTGACTACAGTATAAGTATAATATGTGATATTTTTCCCTCACATGAAGACAATCCTCCAGTTAGCAAGTATATGCGGGTGATGCGCTGTGTGCATGTGTGTTTAATTATATTTAATTGCGATTTAATAAGTTTCTTATGGAAAGTAAAATGAAGAGCAGCATAATAATTAGCCGAGTATTCAAATACAAATTTGTCATGCATCGGTAATTGCTTGATTTTTTTTTTGTTACTGAAAGTTTGATTATTCTGACAAAAGATAAAAATGTTTGAAATGATTTTAACGTGCACAGTGCCACTAAGAATTGTTTGATCACATCTGATTTTTTTTGCATCATAAATCTGTGATGTTGGTGGAAAATAAAATAATTTTATAAGATCTACTGCTGAACATATTTATGTGAGAATTATGCAAATTAGTTGAACACAACTAGATCCTAATGGAATAGAATATATTTTCATTGAAATATTTAGATTTTAAGATGAGTCCTTCGGTATAAACAACCTCAATCCAGACATACCTTTAGTCTTTTACATTTCTCTAGGTGGCATGATTATTTGGTAACACATTAAAGGGGTTGTCCAGGTTTAGAGCTAAACCCGGACATACCTCCATTTTAACCCAGGCAGCCCCCCTGACTTGAGCATTGGAGCAGTTCATGCTCCGGTGCTCTCCTTTGCCCTGTGCTAAATTACGCAGGCCAAAGGCATTTTCCGGAGTTCCGGTGATGAACAGGGCTCTCCATTGGGCTGCCGGGAAGCCTGGTGATGTCACCAGCACTGATGGGCGGGCTTTAGCGCTGCCCTAGCCTGTAAAACAGCTAGGGCAGTGCTAAAGCACGCCCAGCAGAGCCGGTGATGTCACCAAACACACTACCGAGCGGAAGCATCCACAAGGCAGTGTGTTATTGTAAACAAAGGAGCCCTTGCCCTGCGCGATCTGGCACAGAGTAAGGGAGCGCATCGGAGCATAAGATGCTCCGATGCTAACATCAGGGGTGCTGCCTGGGTGAAATTTTGGGTATGTAAGGATTCAGCTCTGAACCCACACAACCCCTTTAACTCTATTTGACTTGACCATTACCTAACCAATTATTTTTAGAGCCACAAAAATAGTTCAAATATGGAGAAATCCATCATCAGGGACAGAATATCGGGAGAGCAAAAAGGACATTAGCCTAGGTACATTATTCACTAAGCGGGCACCACCACCCTGTTCACTCAAGTGCTACCCTGAGACTCCTAGCAGTAAGGCGTAGGTGTCTGAGATGTGTGCCTCCAAAAATATTAGCATGTGTCAGAAGAGGTGATTATACTGTTTTTATGATTATATATCAATTGGAGCTTCTTTCTCTTTGTTCTGAGCTGAAATGCTCCATTACTCTGTCTGAGATGCTGGGCGTCAAGTACTCACATTCGATGCCACAAGGTGAGGAGGCAGGGGTGTACTTAGCCTTTGTGCTGCCTGAGGCAAACATTTAAACCTGCCCTCCCCCCATAACAAATTCTCAACCTCACCCCTTCCCTCCAGCACTTCTATTAAAAGAGATACTAGGAAAACATTACATACAGCACTATAAAACATACAGGGTAATACAGTGCCACATACCTCTTACATCCAGTGACGTCTCCTCTGACTTAGACGTTCTCTTTCTTCATCCTCTCCTTTCGGAACAGATCTCCATAATGATTTCTTTCAGCCATCTCTTGTTTGTACAGAGTTTGACAAACAGACACCTAAGTTTCCTACTTTTCCATCATCCTCCCACCTTCTGAACACCCCATCTTCCCATTCCCAATACTGTGCCCACTATGCTCCCCAATACTATACTGCATTAACAGATAATCCCCTGAAAATACTAGTACCACATAGATAGTGCCTCTTTCAATAATTATTGGCACAGAGCCCTATCAAATAACTGCACCCAGCAGTAAACATAGTGTCCCCCAAAAATAATTGCGCTAAATTGATACTATGACAGGGTGCCCCCCCACAATAATAGTGCTCCCCAAAAGATCCACCAATAGTAATAATTATTTCGAGGGTGCATTTTGTGTCAACTGTGCTCCAATAGTAATGGTCGTACCGCTGTGCCTCAGAAATAAAAATGCCCCTATAGTGCCCATACTAGCAATCATGTTAGTCTCCCAGTAGTAATCCCCATAGTCCCCCAGTAGTAATAAAGCCCACCATAATGCCCATCAGTAGTAATAGTCCCCTTATAGTGTGTATCAGTAGAAAATAAAAATTGTCCGGTACAATGTGTGCCAGTACAAAGAAATGCCACCTTACATATATGCCAGCACACAAAATACCCCTTATAATGTGTGGCAGTAAAAAATACCCTCTTATGCGCACCAGTACAAAAATACCCCATTATTATGTGTGCCAGTAAAAACAAACCCTTATCATGTGCACCAGTACAAATACTACTCCCCTATAACGTGTGACAATATACAAAATGTTCCCTTTAAAATGTGCGCCAGTACAAAAAATGTTCCGTTATAATGTTTACCAAAAATATAATGTGTACAAAAAATACCCCCTGATGATGTGTGATAGTTTAAAAAAATGCCCATTTATGTGTGCCAGTACAAAAATGCCTCCTTCTGTTTGCCAGTACAAAAAATACTACCTTTTAGCGCCCCCAGTAGAACCAATGTTCCCATAGTGCCCCCCTATAATGTGCGCCAATACAAAAAATACCCCCTTTTAGTGCCCACAGTAAAGCCAAGGTCCCCATAGTGCCCTCCATAATATGTGCTAGTACAAAAAAATGCCCCTTATGTGTGCCAGTACAAAATGCCCTTTTTTTAGTGCTCCCCTGGTTATAACAATGCCCCCCCCATAGTGGCCCAACAGCATGCTTCCAAAAAAATAATAAACTTAATACTTTCATGCCACTGTTAGGATGCAGTGCAGGGCACAGATATCTACAGGTCTCTGTCCTAAACTGTATGCTACCCAGCTCTGTTGGCACACACCACCTGTGCCTGCCTGCTATAGGTACCAAGCCTGAAGCCTATCACAGGTAACAGACCGCCACAGTATTCAACTGTATCACCTTCCTGAAGACAACAATACAGTTGAATATAGACAGATGATTACTTCAACAATGAAAGTGTTCATTGCCCATGGCCCTTCCACCATCCCAACTTGTCCCTAGGCGGCGCCAACTGAGACAGTCGCCTCATCTTGCCTCTGTGGTGGTGTGCCCCTGTGAGGAGGATACCGCTGTTGGCCACCTTCAGCTCTGCACTTGCTAATATAGTCTTTGATATTCTGCCCCATTTTCTATATTTCATAAGATATGTCCCCTTTCTGGCCAAGCTTTTTGTGCTGACTGAACGGAGGCCCTGTGCATAAAATGGCTGCCGATGGGGGTCTTGTAAGAAAAATAAAATCACTAAAATATGCTGCACCTGCCACCTGCCTGGAGTTTGTATGTTCTGCCTACGTTTGTGTGAGTTTCCTCTGGGTAGTCCGATGCCCTCCCACAATCCAAGGACATTCTGATATAGAACATAGATTGTGATCTCCATTGGAGGCAGTAAGCAATGATAATGTCTGTAAAGCACTGCAGAATATATCAGTGCTATATAAATGAGGAGAATAAATAAAACTGACACTTGGCACTGTTGGGAGTTAAAAACAGGTGCAGTGTGTTTGGTGTGAATGGAGGTTGCTGAGTAATATGTCTGGTCACTAGTGTTGAGCGCGAATATTCGAAAAGCGAATTTTTTTAGCGAATATCGGCACTTCGCTAATTCGCGAATATTTCGAATATAGCGCTATAAATTCGCTATTTCGAATATTCGTGTTTTTTTTTGTTTTTTTTTTGTTATATTTTTTTCTTTCCTACTTCCCAAAAGTAGTTCTTACCTGTCCTGAGGATTCCTGGCTTCCTGGCTGCTCTAGTCAGTGCCCGTTGCCGCTTCTGCCGACTTCCCTGCTCATGTGGAGCGTCCCCATCCATGGGAGAATCTCCATATACTAAAATGTACTGTCGGATTTGAGGAATTACGTTGAAATCGCAATGCGATTAATTCAAGTTATATTAATCGCATTGCGATTACAACTTAGCACTGCTATCTTACATAGGCTAGAATTAACGAATATGGAATATAGCTATGCACTAGCAGTGCTAAGTTGATATCGCAATGCGAATACTTTAAGTTAAATTAATCGCATTGCGATTTTAACTTAGCACTGCTGCTATATTCCATATTCGTTAACTTCGTTAATTCTAGCAAGCTGACCCATTATAAACCCAGCTCTAAGTTGAAATCGCAATGCGATTAATATAACTTGAATTAATCGCATTGCGATTTCAACGTAATTCCTCAAATCCAACAGTACATTTTAGTATATGGAGACGTTCCCATGGTGATGGGGACGCTCCATGAGCACAGAAGTTATGGTTGGCTTGGTAGAATTAGCGAATAGCGAATATGACGAATGTATTCGTCATATTCCTCAAAACGAAGATAACGAAGTATTCTACATCTTCGTTTTAGCTACCTACCTATTCGTCAACTTCGCTAATTCTAGCAATCAAATAGGAAGGTTGACTGACTATAGAGACAGCTGTGTTAAATTCGCTATGCGATTTTTTTAATACAATAATTATATTACTTGATAAAATTATTATAAGTATTCTATTTATTAAAAAAAAAATCGCATAGCGAATTCTAACACAACTGTCTCTATAGTCAACCTTCCTATTTGATTGCTAGAATTAGCGAGTTGACGAATAGATTGCTAAAACGAAGATGTAGAATACTTAGTTATCTTAGTTTTGAGGAATGAGACAGACTACATTCGTCATATTCGGTCATCCTCGCTAATTCTAGATATGAAACCAATAGGAAAGTAGCCTTAAGTACAAATCGCAATATGCGATTATTTAAATCGCATGTTAATCGCGATAACTAGAAAAAATGACGAATATTCGATTTCGACGAATATGAAACGAATATTCATTCGAATATTCGCGAATTTCGTCGAAATCGAATATGGCACCTGCCGCTCATCACTACTGGTCACATGACCCATGCGGTGTTCCCCTGTGGTCCTGCAGTAATGATGTTGTTTGTGTAAAGTAAATCATTCACGTGACATTCACGTGATTTTATTATATTTTTATTACCTGCAATTAGCCAAATTTTTTCAAAATCCCATACAACCCCTTTATATACAATACATATATACAAATACACATGGTGATGGAAAGAAAATTTAGATTTTTCAAATGTTTTTTTAAAGTAGTAGATAATAAAAAATAATATTTGTTTGGTATCGCTGTATTCGTATTGAGCCGCAGAACGATTTTTCAGTGCATTTCAGCACACAGTGAACATAGAAAAATGTTATTTCCTGGACTGATAATATCAATGTGTAAAGCATCAATACGGAGGCGGAGAATATATATCTGTCTGCCGGATTTGTCTATTATGGCCTAACCTCTGTGACATCACTACAAGGGTGGTCATAATTCTGCTCTATTCTCCATTATCACACAGAGTCATCGTTAATTGGACATTTTTGCGCCCCTCTTAATTTTTAATACTGACGGTCCCTGGCTAGTTTCAGTTAGAAGGGACATTGGCTATTGTCCTCATGATATCTAATTAGGTCCCTGTTCTGTTTCAGTATCTTGCATTGTGTATTGGTATGCTCCTCTCTTCCTCCCCCCTCTGTTTCAGCTCGTACTTGGTTCAGTCTAGCCACTTCCTGTTTTCCCTGTCATGCTTTGCTGATTGTGTGTGCTGTAATTCTGAGGAGAATCTGAGGAAAATCTGTATAGTATCTCATCTTCTTGTCAAGGAGATTATTAGAGACATAATTATTTTACCATCTGGATTCCCTGCATATCTTGTAATACAATCTCCGGATTAAAAGACTACTTGATTAACTCCTGGGTGTCTGATGCGTAAACTGTAAGTGGAGGATGTCTGATTCAACAAGTCACCTCACAGATGCGTGATTTGTATAAGGCTGACATTTCGAAACGCCACAGTCCCCATAAGTATAAAGTTGTTTTTGAATAGTGGCGCCTTATTATTAGATAGAAGTATCTAATGTGCTTCACGATGCGTTTCACCACACCGGAAGTGATATTTGACAGATTCCGGCCATTCACCCTGAGTTACGAGAAGGGATGCGTCTCATGGTGCGTTCCACCGCACCGGAAGCCATTCCCTGTGAGGGCTTCGATGTTGGTCAGGGGATGCGCTCCACAGTGCAGCTCACTGTACCGGAAATTTCTGTTTCTGGCATCCTGATGCTGACACTGGGCATGCGCACCGCCGGCTTAACTAGAGGACAGTTAGCCACAGTATGTGTAGCTCCAGCGACACGGCTTGGGACCGTATTTTTCATCTTAAAGTGAGTAAAATCTCTATACTCCCTTATTCTAGGACGTTTTGATATGCTGTTCTACCTACTGATTGGCTATATATTTATTTTAAAGGCTAAGACAGCAGGACAAGTGTATCTCTGTTGGCCACCATTGCCATTTATACCTATGCTGGAAGCTAAGCATGATGATTTATATATCCCGATGTATCAACATATGTCTTTAGTATTTCCCCCTGATGAGCCTAAAGATTAGGCGAAACGCATCAGGGTTTTTCTGCTGTTTTTTTTTTTCTCTTTACCAGCATTCTATCTAATGGTTGTATAATTTATAAGTACATCCCATATATATCTATCTAATTTTCCCTTATAGTAGGCTTTTAACAGGGACAAACCAGGATTAGGTTTAGGGACAGGGAACCTCCACTATTAGGGGGCTGCCCTTGGCACTTAGCATAACCGCCCTATTTAGTTAGGATATTCCTATGATTTTTTGCAGTCCTGGTAATAGGAAATGTGTTATAGGGGAGATTTTACTCCCTTTGGGTAATATAGCTCTTGCACTATGGATATTTTATTGTTGGTACATTTGTACCGGTACCCTCTAAATTCTATTGTAATAAAGGTATTTTTAAAAAAAGTCGCGCACTTACTTTGATGAACACAGTGAACACAAAGAATGTTTTTGATGAACACAGTGAACACAAAGAATGTTTTTTCCCATTTTCTAATAACAGACATGGTAAACAGAATGGTGCTCTTAAATAGTACAACTTATCCTCCAAAAATAAGCTCTCATATGGAAAAATTAAAAAAGTTATGGCTATTGGAACGTTGGGGGAAAAATGCAAATACAAAACCAAAAATGAGCCCCGTACTATATGCTCTGAAAACAATACAAACAATGAGAAACTTTCCAAAATTGACTGAGAATAAATATAAAAATGGCTCTGTTTCGTCAAATAGAAAACTACTGAAAGAACAGAAATTGAAAGAACAGAAACACTGTAGATATTAATCCCTTAAAAAAAAGAATGATTTTCATATTGATATCCATATCTTCCTGATTGAAGAAGCCGTGTGAAATCTAGTGCACAGTGATGTTTGACATAACCAACAAAATATGAGGATGGTCATTATTAGGACCTGGCCCTGTTAAGGGGTGCACAATAAAACTGAATGATTTACATATTCCATATTAAGTGTAAAATCGAAAACTATACAAATATATTCTATGATCCTGATGGTATTTCACTTTAAACATTTATTACAGTTAGTACCAGAATGGCTAAACATGGTGGATGGATCAAACATGCCGTAGGATTATTGCCATAAGCAGAAGCGTAGCTAACGGCTCATGGGCCCTGGTGCAAGACTTCAGCTTGGGCCCCCTTCCCTCAGTGCTTTGTGTGTCTTTTTATGCGGCACAAGGGTCTTTGGGCCCCCTCAGGCTCCTGGGCCCGGTAACAACTGCTACCTCTGCACCCCCTTTAGCTACGCCCATGGCCATAGGTGACAGGAGCCTGAAAACTAGAAGCTGCCATATAATATGTTGGCCAAACAGGGGCTGTTGCTGGTATGGGGTTTGGCTGGATAGGTGTGTGGCACAATATGCGTATTATTGCTGTTGTGGCCTGCAATCTCCTAAAAAAGCCAATAGTTGACCACTATATACATTTTACCTACTAATTAAAGTTGGACTTACTTTTAACCCTTGCATCTTGAAACTACATATGAAGAGTACCTTGTGGTGTAGTAGGTGACCGGAAAGGCCCCCGCTCCTTCCCCCCAGTTGCAAACCCACTTCCCAAACCACTCACCTGCCAAATAGGTTGAAGAACCCTTTTTCGGCCATCTGCTTTTCTACTTTTTTTCTACATCATCTTATGCTGATGATATGTCGTCAGGAATATCCAGCTTTTTGTCTTGCTGAATCTTGCTGATTTTTCTCGGACATGGAGACCGCAATGTATGATTTAGAAGTAAAGCCAGCAAAGGGCGGTCATCACTGAGACCTGACCCCCCCCCCAAAGGGGTGCTTAAAAAAAGAATGACTTCCATATTCTGCTACATACTACTTCCATAGTCAACTACATGGAAAGGGATGGACTGTAGTACCACAAATTGGCTAGGTGCACATTCAGCTTCTGCACCAGTGGATAAGTGCATGCATGCTGTTGTCTGTTTGCAATCACTTCAGTAATTGATTGCTGTTGAAACAAGTAATGAAAGAAGGGGGAGAAAGAGCATCATGCGCAATAGATTACATTGAAGTCGATGGGAAGGATTGACAGCTTCCCTCTGTTTACGTTGACGAGCCCTGACTGCTGGAGCGAGGTTGCGGGCCAGTGGGAGATGCAGTGGTTTCTTTGGAGGGCCCAGGCTACTGTCTGTTGGCTATAGTGTACAGTAACTGTACCAGTAAGGTAACGGATTAACTATGTATGTTGTAACAGTTGAACAAGATGCACGCAGCAATATATTGGACTGTCCTTTAATACTGAGGCACAGTTATTCTATATATATATATATATATAAAATAAGAGATTAACTGCATATGTGTCAGTAGTTCAACAAAATGCACACGACAATATATTAGACTGCCCTTTAACATTGAGGCACAGAAATTCTATATCTAAAATAAGGGATTAACGGTGATTGTGTCAGCGATTACACTCAACCTGCACTGTCCCTGCAGTCTCCCTATGCTCTGCCTATGCTCTCCCTACAGTGTCTAAAACTCTCCCTACGATCTCCATTCACTGTCCCTGCACTCTCCCTATCTAATATTCTACAATTAAAAGCTGTTTGCAACTTTGCCCCTAGTTCATAAGCGCTTTTGACATCTCTCCCTAAACTTAGCTCACAGTGAAATGGCTAGGACCATGCGGGAAGATGCTTTTTATAAGGTTGATCACAGAGGATGGCTATCTGCTGATTGTCTAGCTGCACAGCATTATAGGTCATATTGCTAGTGATGGACGAACATCGGCCGGGACGTTTCGAAAATGTTCGCTGCAGGCCCCATTCACTTTAATGGCAGGCGAACCTGAAAAACCTTCAGGTCATATTTGCAGCCACCAAATACTTACTAGAAGTGCACAAATAGTCCCACAACATGGACAGTGACATACCAGAGGGGGATCAATGGCAAAGATTGCCACAAAAAATATGTATTTTAATCAGTGGCCATTTTTATGCGTCTTAAAGGGAAACTCTCAGAAATGTGCCCTGCTGGAGCCTAGAAATTTTTTATTTTAGGCCACGGGAGTACGGGCCCCAAACATTAGGCATTCACCTGACAGAAACACTTGACTAGGGGCAAGCCAAGAGTTCCATGGCAAATTGTGCCAGCTCTGGCTACAGGTCAAGCCTGTACACCCAGTAGACCAGGGGTTCCTTGCTTCTCAGAGCATCCACATCGGCCGTTAACCCAATGTAGTCGGACACCTGTCAGTCTAGGCGTTCCCTGAGGCGGGATATGGAGGGCGGCTGTCGATAGGTTGGTTGCAAGAATGATCTCATATCCGAAGTGACCAACACATCTTCAAACCGCCCTTTTCTTGCAGGAGCGGTAGGATTGGCACCGCACCTGTTTCGATGTGGGTGGAAATTCCTCTGCCAGCACACGCAACAGCAGGATGCAGCATCTCTTGCAGCAAGGCCTGGAAATGCTGCATTCTGACAGCCCTCTGTGATGCGGGAGTCTCTCTTCAAACACTGGAGCATGAAGGCCCCCATTTGCACTAAATTGGAAGCAGTGGAGTGCCTTGGCTCCTGCCCATCGCCCAGAAGAATGACGTCCTCGGTCTTCTTCCCCCAGCCACAGACAACACCAGAGATCCCCTCAAAGTTTAAAGTCCCCCACAAAGCCTGCTCTTCTTGCTCCTCCATCCCCCAACCACCACCCTCCTCTGACTCCTCTTCAGACTCCTGCTGACTTTTCTTAGATGGAGTAGCCCCCTCTGGGATATCATTCAGCATTGTGACTTCCTCATCTTCCATCTCCTGCTCCTCGACGGCTTGATCAATGGCATGACGCAATGCACGCTCCAGAAAGAAGGCATAAGGTACGATGTCACTGATGGCGCCCTCTGGCTGAGACTGACCAGTTTGGTGATCTCATCAAATCGCCGCAGAAGTCTGCATGCATCGCGCATGAGCAGTCACTGTCCTGCTGCAGAGTTCGTACAGGTAGCCGTTAACAGCACATTGTTGCTGGAGCAGCCTATCAAGCATATACAAGGTGGAGTTCTAGCGTGTCGGGCTGTCACAAATCAGATGTCTGACGGGCAGGTGGTGTCGCCGCTGAACGTCAGCAAGGCGAGCCATGGCCATGTTTCAGCACGCTCAGCAGATTGGCACCATTGTCTCACACCACTTTACCAACTGTCAAATTGAGCGGGGTTAGCCACTGATCTGCCTGTGACCGCAGAGCTGAAAGCAGTGCAGGACTGGTGTGGCTCTTAGCTTTCAGGCACAACAGCCGAAGCACAGCATGGCAACGTCTCATTGACATGTCAAATAGGTTTTAGGGAGCTTGGGAGGCGCAGCGAAAGAGGCAGTAGCAGTGGAACAGAAGGAGTCAGCCGAGGAGGAGACGGAGGATGGAGTAGGAGAAGGAAAAGCAGAGGCAGGCCTGTACGCAATCCATGGCAGTAACACCAAATCCACGCGGGAGCCACGGGTTACATGCTTGACGGCCATCAGAAGGTTCACCCTGTGGGGAGTAAAAGTTATGTACCTTCCCTGCCCGTGTTTGCTAGACCACGTGTCCGTGGTCAGATGTATCTTGGCACCAACACTGCGTGCCAGAGATATATTCAGTTGCCACTGAATGTGGCCATATAGCTCAGGGATGCCCTTTTGGGAGAAATATTTACTTCCGGGGACCTTCCATTGCGGTGTGCCAATGGCCACACATTTTCTATAAGCTTCCGAGTCCACCAGTTTATTTGGCAGTAGTTGGCGGGCTAGCAGTTCCGACAAGTCAGCGGTGAGCCGTTGGGCAAGAGGGTTATCCAGCGGCATAAACTTTTTACGGTCGAACATTTGGGCTACGGAAGCCTGCCTTCTGCCAGATGAACGCGACGACAGCACGGTGGAAGGTGGAGCGGAGGACAAATGAGAGGAAAGAGGAGAAAAAGAAGTAGAAGAGGCAGGACGCGGAGCGCCGGGAATGTGGCTTTGTGGGTTCTGACGGCGGTGCTCCCACTTGGCTCGTTGATGGGAGGCCAGGTGCCTTCTTAAGGCGGTAGTCCCTAGGTGGGTGTTGGGCTTACCGCGACCTATGCGTTGACAGCACAGGCTGCAGATGACAACACTATTGTCAGCAGCTGACACTTTAAAAAAGCCCAAACTGCGGAGCAATGTGCCGAAATCCTGGGAGCGCCAGATGTGACATGGTGGATGGCTCACTCCAGATACATTTGCAGTCTGCTTTTTGCCTTCTGTGCCCTGCGAGCTCTGCCTGCTTCTCCTCCTTCTCCTCCCTCTCTGCTGCTCCATCTCTCCCACTGAACTTCCCTCCTCTTCCTCTCTTGTGGGCACCCACATGATGGCTAGCAACATGTCATCATCATCACCTTCACCACCACTGACATTCAAAATCTCGGAGTAGGCAGTAACAGCGGGGACCTTTCTTCTTGGGCTAATCTGGGTACTGTCATCAGACCATGGGGTGGCGGCCGTTGCTACCTCCTCTTCCTCATCCGATGCCAAGAATGGCTGTGCATCGGTAAGGTCTGGGAATGGATGGGAAAATAATTCAATATTATTTGGTGGAAGCAGGTATATCCATCCCCTTAATCGGTATTTTGTGGAAGCTGGTATATCGCAGGCATCAATCAGTATTTGGTTGAAGCAGGTATATCAATCCCCTTAATCAGTATTTTGTGGAAGCAGGTATCTCACACCCCTCAAATTATTTTTTTTTGCCACAACAGTTATATCACACCACCCTGATTATTTGGGGCAACAGTTTACAGGTATATCACAGCCTTTAATCAGTATTTTGTGGAAGCAGGTATATCGCACCCCTCAATCAGTTTTTTTTGGGGGCAGCAGGTATATCACACCCGTTTCAAATAGTTGTTCCAATAGCGCTTGTCCCTCTATATACCTGAGGTATCGCAGCAGAACAGCACACAACTGCTGCACAGTACAAATGCACTATAATATACTTTCTATGTTAGAAACTAAAGTATAGGTATATTACACCCCTCAATCACTTTTTTTTTGGGGGGGGAACAAGGTATATCACACCCATTGCAAATAGTTGTTCCAATAGCGTTTGTCCCTCTATATACCTGCGTTACCGCAGCACAACCACCCACAACTGCTGCACAATACAAATGCACTATAATATACTTTCTATGTTTAAAGGTATATTATAAGTATATCACACCCCTCAGTATGTCACACCTATCGATAGCACACACCTATACCAGTCCTTAAAAGGACTTTTGTAGCCCTATTAGCTAGCGTTTGATGTCCCTAACAGTCTGTCCCTGCTCCATAAAGCAACCTCTCCCTACACTGGCAAAACACAGAATGTAAAATGGCTGACAGATCTGGTTCATTTATAGGGTGGGGGTGTGTCCATGTGCTGAAACGTCTCAATTGGCTGTCCTGTCCCACCTGATGGATGTGTCATGGGTCAAAGTTCGGCGCAATGCAAAAGAATATGGCGCATGCGAATATCGCCATATGTTCGCATGTTTGGCGAATCGCGAATGCGTAAAGTTCACCGCAAAACGACCACCGGGCGAACCGCAAGGCCATCTCTACATATCGCGGTCCTTGGCTTATCACTTTCATTTTGTAGCACACGCAGCAGCCGTTTAAGAAAAAAATCTGATTCATTACCAAGAAGCACAAGGAAATTCAGCTTTACAACGAATCAAATTTTTACTAAATTTCAGATCAAGTTCCTCTTTGGATCCTTCGATTGGATCCTTCGATTTCCTCAACACTAATTATAAACATAATATCATATTACACGAATACATATTTACTCAGAGGAATTAACATTAAAAGTACATTTGTAGTTTTTTTTTATTTTTAGGTATAAAGGCTCTTCCCTGTCTGCTTTCAGTAACATTGTTCATGCCGATTGAAATCATTTAAAACTGATGAAAAAAAAAATGAGAAAGAGGGTGTAATTGCAGATTGGAGCAATCTATTTCAGTAACGTAAAAGGAAAGAGTTGTTAAATTCTATGTAAGAGAAGCAAAGTAAACTGTACAGATCGATATATAGAAAATAGAACATAAAAAAGCATATTGGCTGCCATCAGAAATAGGTTACACGAGAAAGAGAAATCTGTCCAAGTCTCAACTACAGTATAATCAATAAATATTATTTCTTCAAAATATAACTAAACAATATACAGTCGAGTTGTGGAAGGCAGGAGTAAATGTTACTAGGTAGAAGATTGGGGTTATAGGTTGTAAAACATTTTAGAACTCATCTGCTGCAGCTCTACTCTACCAATAGACATAGTAAAAACAATTTTGACCAGGAATGTCCAAACTTTTGCATGCCACTGTATTTATGTTATCTATCTGCAAAGAAAAAGTTGGGGTGCTCCCCTAGTATAACTCTTTCAACAGTAAAATATCGGTCCTAGTACATAAATGCTCCTTACTAAAGTAAGTTGTGCATCCCAAGCACAACACCTGATAATGGCAGAAGAACTTCTTTATAGACAGAGACCAGGCTATTGCACCTTTCCACCAGAATAGAATCAGAAGCGGTAAGTATAAAAAATGGTAGACTCTGGGCACTACACTGGTACAGTATCTTGTAAAATAGTATTTTACCAATAAGTACCATTTAAAAAAATAACAGTGCAGCATCCGGAGTCCCCTGTTTTTATACTGACCTATGCTGTTCCACCCAAGTTAGGTCTACCTGAAGTTTCCAGGGAGCTGACGAACCAGGGCAGTCAGTAGGAGCAACTACTTTTATATTTTAATATTCCCAGTTTCTGCTGCAGTTCCACACCCATAAACTACAGGCTCTGTACTGCCACCACAGCCAGCTACCACCACTAGTGGATCCAGCCTGCATATCCCTCTGCCACCGTGATATGAGGGTGACCCCAGGAGAGGAGAACATCCAGACTGGCACCTACATTTCCTTCCTTCTCTATAAAATCCTGCCCAGGAGCTCAGACAGTTGGACGGAATCAGGCTGTCTGAGAAGGAGCGTCAGCTCAGGAGCAGTAGCAATTTGTGCGTATACGCCAGTGGCAAGGGCCACTATGTAAAGACCTGTTCTTTCAAAGCAGGACTTCGGTGCCTAGGGTCAGTTGGATAAACAACCCTGGGTGAGAAAACTGTCTCTCCAAAATTAACCGTTCATGTGACTTTGTCATATGGCAACATCGATTTTACTGAAGAGGCCTTCCTGGGTTGCAGTCTGACAGGATTTCCTGTATTAGGTCTTGGTGACCAGGAACTGTATACCTACTATGCACCTGGAAAAGTTTTTGTTGGTGGCGTCTGTCAATGGAATGCCTTTTTCTAAATGCATTCTGTATGCCACTGTGTCCAAGAACTCCAGGTGGGACATCTTCACTCTGAGAAGATCTCATTCTATAGTCCACCTGAATCTATCAGCCCCCTGGTTACCATGGCTGTGCCTTCATGCTCCTGTGATCAACTGGGACAAATGGGATATTCTTCATTTGGGTCTGCATTTGGGCATCTTAAATGCCTGACTGCTAAGCTTCCTATCAGAAGGTTCCTCCCAGTAATGCATCTGTCTCTCACAAAAAGGAAGCTGATACTCAGTCACCACATTGTCCATACAACAGCCCTATCGAACGGTTGCCCGAAACTGTTCTTCATGAATGTCTCTACCCACTGTCTGCACCTTAAAATCAGGCCATGTCTGATTATGTTAAAGAAACCTTAAAAGAGGTTTTATTAGGAAGTTCTCCTCTCCAGCCAGAACCATATTTTCTTTGTTAAGAAAAAGGATGGTTCCCTTAGGCCTGGGTTACATTATCACTAAACACGGTATTCAGATGGACCTGGGGAAGCTGTCTGTGGTCTGGACTAGCCTCATCCTATGGGTTTAAAATCAGCCCAGTCAGGGGCGGACTGGTAACTTAAAGTGGCCCTGGAAAAAAAAAACTAAAAGTGGCCCCATGTTGTAGGCGTGTCCAAATTGATGGAAGGTGGGGCAACATATGTAGGTAGGGACAACAAAAGTAGACAGAGCCTGCAATATCCTAGTGCACCACAAAGTACTGCCCCAGCAGAATCAAATACTACAGTGAAGCACAAAATATTGCCACCCTCTCCACAATATTCAACTGTATCCTGGTCCTGAGGACGGTAATACAGTTGAGTTCAGGAGGGCAACTGTGGCTTTAGAGGATCAGATCGTTATGTACTTAGTCTGTGGCCATCAGTAGAGCTTGGGTGGCCCCATGGGCATCGGCCCACCGGGAAATTTCGCTGTAGGGTCTATGGCCAATCCTCCCCTGCATACAGTGTATGTCACCAATTATTGTCTGCAATTCCTCCCTCACTTTCCACCCTTACCGCCCCTGTTTCTGTTTTTAACCTGAATGGTGTGAATACCAAGGAACTCTAAGGGCCAAGTGTGCCTTTCAGTCTCTCAAGTAGTCCTTCTCCTCTGCTTCAATTTTCCAACATCCAGATGTCTCCAAACAGTTAGTTGTGGAGGAGGACATATCTTTCATGGGAACTAGAGCTGTTGTTATTCAGAGAGGAGCCTCCAGTAAGTATCTACATTTTTTTCTTGAAATCTTTCTCCTCTGGAGAAGTAGTATCATCTTCTGTAAGGCTCCTGCCATCCTGTATTTACATGGCAAGAAGGGTATGTCCCTCCTTGTGGCTGTGTCTACCCGCTTTCTGTGCCTGAAACTCAGGCCGCGTCTGAATATCAAGAGGAAGCAGGTCCTGGCTTAGGGGGCAATGGCTGGCTACCCTGGAGTACATAAGGCACCTTCCTCTATAGGAAGGTGCATGTCCAGTAGGTTCCAGTTCGCTAGTGTCTTGCAAAGATGTGTTGTTTCTATGTCCCTCTGCCAATGTAACAACCAGATTTGACCCTTTGCTGCCCATCCTGACCTCAGACTGTTTATTTAATTGCACAAACTTTGCCTGCCCTGACCTCAGCTTGTCCCTGACTATGGTTTTGCCTTATCCCTCAGTGCTCCACACTAGTGTCTTTTGACTCCTGTGGGTCAGCTGTCATTTGAACAGAACAACACAAAAAATGACCAAGGGGGTGTCTCCTGCCCAACAAAAATAACCGGTTAACACCAGGGCATTCAATAAGAGAGACCCACATTCCTAATTATGTTGTGCATATACTACTGTAGTAAATCCAAAACATCGCACAGAAAATGGAGCCAAATGCAAATATATATATAAATGTACTTTATTAATAAATAAATGTTAAAATATACAGCAGGAAGGTGCAGAGTTTATAGCGCCATCCCAGACCACACATTGGCTAGTAATATGCAAGGAAAAATCTACAAATCAACGCACAGTATTAGACATAGTGTTGTACATAAATAGTAACGGCTATTATAAACTTGTCATGCAGAGAGAACGTGATACTGATCTAGATCACTCCTTCTGTGCCATGACATCCACCAATACCAACATGAATGCAACCAATCACTTCAATCTTTGCAGATCTTACCCAATATAGCAGTGAAACCAAAGGACTAGGATGGTCAGAACAGAGACCAGTTCAAGAGGTTTCCGCCTGATATTTTCCATACAGCAAAGTCCAAATCCCTGTAGAGGGGTTAAAGGGTGAATACCAGGGGGACCACTTAGATAACGCCATTAGGAGTAGTCCCAAGCCAAATTCTAGTATTCTAATATCAAAAGGGAATCTGTCACCAGTTTTATGCTGCTAAGTTCTAACAGCTGCAGCCCATGCCAGTGAGTCCCCATATTCACAAATTCACTGCTCTCCCTGCCCTACCTGCCTCTGATTTACATTTTTTTTACAGCTAAATCAGCAGTGGGTGGGTGGGAAGAGCCATGAGCTCATATAGGGACTCGTTTGGCACGTGCTTAAGTTTTTTAGCACAGATATTGGCAAAATAGCTTGGCCAATTAAGCAAAGTGACACAGCATTTTGGTAAGGGGGTCTGTCACTAGTTTATGTTGCTCTTAGTTAGGACACCATAAAACTGGTGATGGATTCCCTTCAAGTAAAGTTAAACAAACCCAAACTGCATAGTTTGGGTTTGTACCGAATTTTAGGATGTTCAGGACACGGACCCAAACCCGAACATTTTCATAAAAGTTTGGGTCCGTTGTTCGGCAATTCTTCCTGCTTTTTGAAAGGCTGCACAGCAGCCAATCAGCAAGCGTTTTACATCTTTGCCCTAAGAAGCCATCACAGCCATGCCTACTAATGGCATGGCTGTGATTGCCTAAGTGCAGCATGTGACCCAGCCTCTTTATAAGCTGGAGTCACGTAGTTCCGCACGTCACTTGAAGGAGGGTGCTACTGCAATCCTACATTTTTGTACCCAGCCCTGAACCCAGTGATACTGCAAAGTGTTTTTTTTTTATTCATCTGTTACTGAGGTGGGGGTCGGCGGCCATTTTAGCCACTGCAGTGTCCTTGGAACTGCATGTGACCTGCATGTGTGCCAGCCTGCCAGGGACATCAGTCTAATCTCATTTGGTAGCTCAGTGAAGGAAAAAATCCTTTTTTCTGGCATGTCAAGTCCCCTACATTACCTTTTGTATAGATTAGAGGTGACATAGTCCATTTCTGTAGTCTGGGGCAAAAATCTGTATTGTGCTGCTATAGAGCACTTGTGCATACAACGCACCAAAGCGTATTTTCAATTTCAGCAGTGAAATAGTGCATCAGTGTATTTTTGGGAAAAAAAGCGGTATTCCTGGTCCACAAAGCAGTTGTGCATACAGCGTACAAATAGCTATTTTAAATCTCAGCACTGAAATAGTGCATTAGTGTGTTTTAGGGAAAAAAAAAGCTGTGTTCTTGGTCCACAAAGCAATTGTGCATACAGCGTACAAATACCTACTTTAATTTCCAGCCGTTAAATAGTGCATTTGTGAATTTTGGGGAAAAAAGCCGTGGTCTTGGTCCACAAAGCAGTTGTGCATACAGGGTAAAAATACATATTTTACATTTCTGCAGTGAAATAGTGCATCAGTGTATTTTTGGGAAAAAAAGCGGTATTCCAGGTCCACAACGTAGTTGTGCATACAGCGTACAAATACCTATTTTAAATCTCAGCACTAAAATAGTGCATTAGTGTGTTTAAAGGAAAAAAAGCCGTGTTCTTGGTCCACAAAGCAGTTGTGCATACAGCGTACAAATACCTATTTTACATTTCTGCAGTGAAATAGTACATCAGTGTATTTTTGGGGAAAAAATTCCTGGTCCACAAAGCAGTTTTAAATAGACTGCCCAAATAACTATTTTAAATTTCAGCACTGAAATAATGCATTTTTCTGTTTTGTTGAAAAAAAAAAAAGCCATATTGTTGCTTCACAGTGCAGTTGTGCATACAGCGTACAAATACCTATTTTAAATTTCTGCACTGAAATAGTACATTAGTGTTTTTTTGGATAAAAAAAAGCCGTATTCTTGGTCCACAGAGCAGTTTTCAATAAACCGCACAAATACCTACGTTGAAATTTCAGCAGTGAAATACTGCATCAGTGTATTTTGTGGGAAATAAACCCATATTGTTGTTACACAGAGCAGTTTGGCATACAACTCACAAAAACGTATTTTAAAAATTAGCAGTGACATACAGCATTTCTGTAGTTTGTTGCAATAAACACTGGTTTTGTGATACATAGCAGATCTGAGGCCTACCCTGTATTTCAGTCATTTAAAGTAACCTTTTGAACTCCGCATTTACATAGTTGGTTGCAAACACACTGGTTTTGTGGCACATTTGCGGTGTAAGCTGCATTTCTCACAGTCAAATAAAACCGTTAACTTCTGTTTTTACATTGTTGGTTTGAAAAATCAAATTTTTGGTGATAGTGAAGTAATTGTATTGAATTGCTCTGTTACATTGTTGTGTGACCTAAAGAAATTTATTCTGTTTATGACACGGGCGCTTCCTTACTGTTAGTGAACTTAATTGTTGACGATTGTCAGTTAAATGCTGCAGTCTCTTATGCTTCTTTATGACTCTCCTGGCAGGGTTTCCTAGTGCCATAACCATAGCCCTGCCCCAGAAGTGGAAGAGATTGAGAGCACGGATGCCCAACCACTTAGGTTTAAGGGTGGGGACAGGGGAAGACCACGGCAGCATGTCTCTGATGATGACAAAACACAGGTGCAAAACGCTGCGACTTTCTGCGGCGTGCAGACCGACAAAGAAGGCAGGGGTGAAGATTGGGTGGAAGATGATGTTGAGAACAATGAGGTCCTACATAGGTGACAGTGACTGAAAATGTGAATAATCCTCTTTTTAATTGTTGGGTGCTATATTACCTTTTTTGCCGGGTACAAAGCCCTGCACTGCATAGGTGACAGTGACCGAAAATGTGAATAATCCTCTTTTAAATTGTTGGGTGCAATATTACCATTTTTTCCGGGTACAAAGCCCTGCACTGCATACCTGACAGGGAACTTTTTGGTGGTTACATTCTTGCATGACATAAAGCCTTTTTGGGCTGTGAAGCAAAAGGTACTAGTCTCTAACAACGTTTTTAATTATTTTAAAGAATTGGGATAGACCCCAAAAATTGGGAGAATATAAAAAAATAAAACAAAATGTAAGTGCACAGTAGTATAACAATGGTTTGGTGAGGCCGGTATATTTACAAACAAGTCCTGTGGGATCCATGCCTGGTTCTTTTTAATAAACAAAAGCTTGCCCACATTGTCTGCGGACAGGCGGCTGTGCTTGTCTGTGATAATGCCCCCAGCCAAGCTAAACACACGTTTAGACAATACAGTGGCTGCAGGGTAGGCCAGCATAAAGGGCAACTTCAGGACATGTGACCAATTTGAAGACCCAGAAGTTGAATGGGGAAGACCCAGTGGCATAGCTAGAAATGATTGGGCACCACAGCAAATATTTGACAGCCCCCCCCCCCTCCTACAGTAATATTTGTGCAACCCTTTCCTTTCATGCCGCAGTTCCTCGGGCTACTAAAGATTGCTCTCTCAGACCAGGCCCAGCAGCTGTTCCATCCGCTTTCTACACTGTCTGTATAATTTAATTGAATAATACTGTTGAGGGGGCCCTGACGAAGTCCACCATGTTGCTGAAATGCTGCCTCCTGCTAAGACGTTCCAGATCTGCTGGTGGTGCAGGTTGTTGTGGAGTTATGACAAAGCTTTTCCACATTTCGCCCATGCTAACCCTGCCTTCTGAGGTGTTGGTGGTGACCCAGCTGTGTTAGCGACTTCTTCCTTCTCCTCCTCTGCCTTCACCTTGTGTTTCCACTGTCCCCGGTGTCAGGTGTGAATGCCATCAGCAGCGTGTCTACTGGCGGGCTCATCTTCCTATCACACTCCAGTGAGGGAATTAAGGACGGCACGTTGTCCTTGTAAAGGGGATCCAGCAGGGTGACCACCCAGTAATCAGCACAAGTTAGAATGTGGCAGTAACTCGTGGTCGTTGCTCATGCACTGCAGCATGTAGTCGCTTATGTGTGTCAGGCTGCCCAGAGGCAAGGACAAGCTGTCCTCTTTGAGGGAGGTTTATCGTCTGTGTCCTCTGTATCCCCTAGCATTCCTCCTACTCCTCTTCCTCATCCTTCAAAACTGTGCCCTGGCTGGACAATTGTGTTCCAGGTCAGGGCCTATGTTGGTGCAGGAACCCACCCTCTGAGCCACTTGTATTTCACTGGCCTTAAGTTAAGGATAAGGCATGTATATAGTTTTGTTTGTTTATATAGTAAGTTTAGCTGCATTATAGTTATTTTAATATGTTTTTAAGAAAATTTGTAAATAGTTTGTTAATGGTTTGAGTGAAAGGGTGGGTGGGGGTGTTGTGTGTGTTCGATTAACTGAATAGATTTTCACTGTCTGGTCTTCAGGAATTTCTGCACTTCAAATTCAGCACATGTGGCAGGCACATGTGCATCAAACTGGCTAGGCCCAGACCTGCTATTATATTTTGCCCATTAGCGCACAACACCAGGCCGGGCTGGAGGCTCAGTGGCACCAACCAATGGTCGGTCTGTTGTTCCATGCCTGTCCACAGCTCCTGCGCAGTGTGTGGTTTGTCCCACAAACACACAAGTTTTGAAACAGCCTGCTGTCGTTTCCCCCCTGCTGTGCTGCTGTGGGTGGTGAAGGTGTTATGCTGAACGGATGAGGGGGTGGTAGAGGAAGAGGAGGAAGCCTTGTAATCCTCTGGGGCAGAAGGACATTCGCTAAAATGCTATGCGCCTCAGGCCCAGCTGCCACTGAATTTACCCAGTGTGCTGTTAAGAGAGATATAACGTCCCTGCCCGTGCTTACTGGTCCACGTATCGGTTATAATGTAGATCTTGCCACAGATGGCGTTGCGCAGTGCACACCTGATTTTGTCCGCCACTTGGTTGTGCAGGGAAGGGATGGCTCGCCATCAAAAGTATTGACGGCTGGGATCCACGTACTGTGGGACAGCCACCGCCATAAGGTTTTTAAAACTGTCCACCAGACAGAATGATAGCATTTCAAAGGACCAGGAAGTTTGAAATAAGGCATTCAGAGCCATGGGTAGGGGGTACTTCCTCTTTCTATTTCTTTTTCTCTCCGGTGTTTGGGAGATGGACAGCTGATAGCTGAGCACTTCCATGGGCTTCGGTGGAGATGCTTGGTGACTGTGCCAGATGTGGTGGCGTTGCCGCCACATCCTCTGTTTGCTGGGTGGCAGGTGCCACTGTCACTCACTTCGGCTCAGGTTTAGAACGTTTATTATTTTTCTGTATTTCGTGTTATTTTAAGTCATTTCCAGGGCTATTCTACAGCCATTTTAGTGCCCAAAAGTTTGGGTCTCCATTGACTTCAATGGGTTTCAGGTTCGGGGTCAACTTTTTTGTGAAGTTTGGCCGAACCCATCCAACCCGAACTTCCAGGTGTTCGCTCAACTCTACCTTTAAGCACTAAACCTCTGCAATAAAATTTGATGCAATGTTTTTCTGTTTGCCAGCAAAAAAAACAAGTGCATATAGAACAATCAGTTCTCAACTGGCTAGAGTCTCAGTAAATGAGTATATTCATGCTTAGAAATGGCAACAAAATAGATGCACGTGACAATCAAATTCTGAGCTCAACCTCCTCAGCATGGCTTGAGTTTCGCCTTTAGTTTTGCCTTATCTACAGTGATTTTCTAATCAATAGGCAGCACTAATTTGAGGAAAGGTTGTACTGGACAAATACTGTAGTTGTCTGAGAACAAAATGTTGCTGAAAACAAAAGATAAATCACCGTCTCCAAAATCCTAGAAGTTTTTCTAGTCAGTGATAATGATAACAAAAGATACTCAGTTCTTGGTCTGCACAGATCATTTTATTGCAGACGGGATTAGACTGATAGATAGATAGATTGATTGATCTATAAATAGATTTTTTAGCCATTTTCTTACCTTACATAACAAAAAGTGCAATACCAAACAATCAAAAAGTCATATGTACTATGTACCCCAAAATAGTACCAATCAGAAAATAGAGACACAAATATTTATTTATTTTGTTTCAAAAATGCTTTTATTGTGTAAAACTTAAATCCAAAAAATAAAGTATACATATTAGGTATCTTTTTTTATACTTTTTTTCTTTTTTTATAAGTTTGGGAAGACCCCAAAACATTGGGAACTAGAAAAGAGAATGCAAAGAGAAAGTGCGCTGGAGTCTAATATTAGCTGGGTGCAGCCGATATACTTGTCTGATCAGCATCACAAGGTACTGACAAGTCCTGTGGGATCCATGCCTGGTTCATTTTAATGAACGTGAGTTTGTCCAAGTTGGCTGTGGACATGCGGCTGCGCTTGTCTGTGATCATCCACCCCGCCATGCTAAACACACGTTCAGACAATACACTGGCCGCAGGGCAGGCCAGCACCTCCAAGGCGTAATTGGCAAGCCCAAGCCATGTGCCCAATTTAGAGACTCAAAAGTTGAATGGGGCAGACCAATCAGTCAGTATGTGGAGGCGTGTGCACATGTACTGTTCCACCATGTTGCCGAAATGCTGCCTCCTGCTAAGATGTTCCGTATCAGCTGGTGGTGCTGGTTGTTAAGGCATGGTGACAAAGCTTTTGCACATTTCAGCTACGCTAACCCTCCCGTCTGAGGTACTGGCAGTGCCCCAGCTGAGTTGGCGACTTCTTCCTCCTCCTCTGCCTTCGCCTTATGCTTCCACTGAGCCACGCTGTCAGGTGGGAATGCCATCATCAGCGTGTCTACCAGCGTGCACTTGTACTCACGCATCTTCTGATCACGCTTCAGTTAGATTGTCCTTGTAGCGGGGATCCTGCAGGGTGGCCATCCAGTAATCAGTACTGGTTAGAATGTGGGCAACTTGGCGGTCATTGCGCAGGCACTGCAGCATGTAGTCGCTCATGCTTGCCAGGCTGCCCTGAGGCAACGACAAGCTGTCTTCTGTGGGAGGTGTATCGTCTATGTCCTCTGTATCCTTGGAGCTGGCTTTGGTGTGCTCAGTCCATGGGTGCAGTGGGCAGTAGAAGGCGTACTGGCTAGGGGATGGCCACTCTGCTTTTGCACCCTGCTCCCTATTTTGCTGTGTGGCTGACTCTGTATGACCAACACCTCTTCCGCAGAACTGCACACGTCACTCGCATGACCTTAATTCCATGTGCGGTCTAGGACCTCATCATCCTCCACATCATCTTCCACCCACTCCTCACCCCTGCCCTCCTTGCTGGTCTGCACACTGCAGAAAGCCGAAGAAGTTGGCACCTTTCTTTCGTCATTATTAGATAAGGGCTGAGGTGGTCATCCCATGTCCACATCCTGAAACATAAGTGGTTGGGCATCAGTGCACTCAATCTCTTCCAATTCTGGGGCAGGGCTAGGTGAATGGCCGATGGAAACCCTGCCAGCAGAGTCATCAAAAAGCATAAGAGACTGCTGCATGACTTTGGGCTCAGACTACTTGCCTGATTTACAAGAGGGTGAGGTGAAGGACAGATGCCCATGGGCTGCAGGTGCCAACTCTGTGCTTTTAGCAGGGGACCGGGTAGGAGACAATATGAAGGAACTGGAGCCACCCAATCTACTACCACCTCTACTTGTTCTAGCCTCACCATACGTACACCGGTATTCGGGCCTACAAATTAGCGCTAAACGTTCTGTCACCTACGTGTACCTGAGGAAGGTGTTTTATTTGGGCGTGTATCTGGCTCAGATCGTCCACGTCCTCTCCCTGCAACAGGAGCTCCACCAATGCCAGCAGCACGATGACCAGGGCCAAGTCCCTTATTTGATGCTCTCCTCATTCTTTGAGGTCACCCACCAAACTAACAGATGGATTAACTAGATGCATTTCCCTGTCACGTATGCAGTGCAGGTGTACCCCACACAAACAATTGGTATATGTCACCCCCAATGTAACATATGGATTAACTAGATTTATTTCCCTGACACGTATGCAGTGCAGGTGTACCCCACACACACAATTGGTTTATGTCACCCACCGAACTAACAGATGGATTAACTAATAACTAGATTTATTTCCCTGTCACGTATGCAGTGCAGGTGTACCTCAGACAAACAATGGGTATATGTCACCCACCGAACTAACAGACAGATTAACTATTAAATTTTTGTTTAAGAGGTACAAAGATGGTATGTTGTACCCACCAAAAAATTGCTATAGGTCACCAACAGAATTAACAGCCAGATTAACTATTATATTTTTGTGTCAGGAGTGCCAAGATGGTACATTGTACCCACAAAGGATTGCTATAGGTCACCCATAGAATTAACAGTCAGATTCTTTAATATATTTCTGTGTCAGGGGTGCAAAGCTGGTGTATTGCACCCACAAAAAAATCACTATAGGTCACCACAGTATAAATAGCCAGATGAAATTCCTAACACTTTCCCTCACTTCAGCTATCTGCTTCCTGTCCCTGCACTACTCAGGGCTGATGGGCGGGGATACACGTGATCCAGCTTGAATAGAAGCTGGGTTACATGACACACCAGCCAATCACAGCCATGCCATTAGTAGGCATGGCTGTGATGGCTTCTAAGTGCCCACAGCTTAAAAGTTAATTGATTGCCTGCCCTGCAGCCTTTTAACTAGCTTTATTAAATGCCTGAACACCGAACTTGAACCCAAACTTTTCCTGAAAAGTTCGGGTTCGGGTCTGTGTACCCGAACTCACAAAGTTCGGTGCGGACCCGAACTTTACAGTTCAGGTTCACTCAACACTAGCATGACAACCAGACATATCAAGCACAAAACCAATACATTATGGCACAAAAATATTTTTGGATTTGGATAGAGTTACCGTACCTGTTAATCCCTCTTTTTGCCTTTCAAAGTGCTCTCCGTGTCAACTTGAGGATGATAGGAGTTATGGGAGTTATGCTTTAAGGGGCTTTCCTTTTGCATCTCTTACATTGTTTAACAATCATACTTCCAAACAGCAGGGCACAGCGCGCTCTGTAATTAGAAATGTATTATCCAAAATGCATTAGTGACTTTATGGAAGAGAACTCCCTAGTGGATTCAAGCACTAAAGTTTGCTATCAAGGTTCTTTATATCTAGAATGACTTGATTTTGTGCCATCTATATAATTTGTATTTTCCTATCATAGGTGAACAACCTACTGTCTGAATTATTATTATAATTATTTCCTACCTTTTTATTTTTACTTCAAAGACACATTAACATCAGTATATGAATACAGTTATATAGCAGAGTTGTGTGACAAAAAACAAGGTAAAAGCCTAGTAGGAGTCTAATTGTTGCTCTTGTAAGTGGAATGTTCTACAGCCCTGATTTTATATATTTTTTTTTTTAGAATATTTTATATAGCCTCTCCTGGAAAGCATGTGCTCGTCCTAAGTATACACTAAATAGTCCAGAAGCCCAAGACTGCTTCAATTATGGGGTCATAACTAAGCGTTCTGTTGCCTGTTATGTACCCCTACCAGCTGAGGAAACTCTAATGCTAATCTGGGGATCAGATGATTTAAGATCAGGCATAACACATGCATCGTATTCTTTCAGTGAAACTGTCAAAGCCATTTAGAACTTCAGACATTTTATTATAAGCTCGCATTTGTAAAACATGTAGCAAACATATCTGTGTTTGAAACCTACATCTGGATTGTTGTTATGCTTAACTGTGACCCTTGTACGGCTATGATGAAAAAGTGTATTCGGCATGCACTGCACTTTGTTATCCACATGTGTTAGGTTTTACTGTCTGACATGGACAAGAGTTTAGTTACCTGCTAAAAATATTTAACATGCTATAAGGCACTGTATTGGAGATACTTGATGACCTGCATGGAAGAAGATACAGTATTGTGCAAATTAATGTGAACACGACCAAAAAATTAGTATTTGTGGGTTATGGGTTATGGCAACACTGTTATGTCCATTTTGACAGTTGTTTTGCTGGTAAATCATTTAACCTTATGATCGCCATTACTTGCCGCCAAAAACACATACAATTAATAATCATTTTTAGGTTATGTTTGAGAGTTTTTGATGTTTTGCAATAATCAATAATTTCTAATTTCTGAAATAATACATTTCTGATAACTAGAAAAGCCATGAGGCCACAGAAAAAAACAACTCTTGACTGCCCCTATGATGAAAAAGAGACTGAATTGGGCCAAAAAATATGCCAATTGGACCGAAAACTACTGGAGGAAGGTGCTGTTCTCAGATGAGACACACTTTCTAGTGCAGGGCTAGCGATCAAAATTCATTCGTAGGAGGGTGGATGAAAAACCTATTGCAGCCCACATTGTTCAATATGTCAAACATCCAGTTATGAAGATGTTCTGGGGCTGTTTTCTTTGTACTCTGGACCTGGCAAACTTATTCCGGTAGAAGGAATGATGAACAGTGAAAAATATAAAGCAATACTAGATCGATCTTTGGCTCAGGAGCTGGAAAAAGTTCAAGCCAACGGCAATGCAATGTTTCAACAAGACTCCATGCCATATTTCTAAGACTATGGTAAAATATTTCAAGGACAAGAAGATAAGCAGTTTGGACTGGTCTGGAAATTTGCCAGATCTCAGTCCTTTTGAGAATTTATGGGCGATCTGCAAGGCCAAATTACAAAAGATGGACTGTACGATGAAAAACAAGATGGTGGAAGCAGTAATTCAGATGTGGTTTCAAGAGGAGGCAATCAAGAATAATTGTAAAAATCTAGTTAACTCCATGCCGAGCCGAGTTCAAGCCGAGACTAAAGCAAAGGGAGGACATATTTCATATTAAATAATAGTATTTAGACCTTGTTTATAAGTCTAAGAATAGTTTTATTTCGAATAAACAATATTTACAAAAACAATCCTCGTGTTCACATTAATTTCGCACAATACTGTAATTGAAGAAGTAGGAAAAAATGTCATATGCTACTTACTGAAATGTCTTATGTATTGTGTTCACTAAATTCATTCATTGTTATTTTCTTACATCTCCTTGTGCAGGCAGAAAACTCCTTCCCGCTACTCATATATGATCTTACAATGCACAAAGGAACTGTAATATACATCAAAAACAAATGGGCTTTAAAATGGTGACATTGTATAAACCCTATATACAGTCCATAAGTTTCTTAGTTGCTTTTGCACATAGCACTACATAGCACATAGCACAGCCCCGCTAAAATAGGACTCATATGGGGTTATTTATCAAACTGGTTTAAAGTAGAACTGGCTTAATTGTCTATAGCAACCAATCAGATTCCACCTTTCATTTTTCCCAGCTACTTTGGAAAATGAAAGGTGAAATCTGTTTGGTTGCTATGGGCAACTAGGCCACTAGGCCAGTTCTACTTTACACCAGTTTGATAAATGACTCCCATAGTGTTTGATTTTGACCTAGATAGATAGATAGACAGATTGATAGATCTAGCTTTACACATACCACCACTGACACGGACACGGACATACGGAAATGGAATGCACACGGAGTAACTTCCGTATTTTTTGCACATCCATTAAAATGAATGGTTACAAATACTGTCCTCAAAAAAACCCAGAACGGACATGGAAAGAAAATACGTTTGTGCGCATGAGCCCTAAAGCTGACTTTACAAACAAGGGTCCTGTTTCTTTTACAGATATCCTACCCGTAGCAAGTGCCAATTGGTAATATAACATTTCAATCAGCACTCATTCAAAGAGGTATTCCCATCTCAGACATTGGCGGAATATTATCGGATATGCCACCAATGCCAGATAGGTCCTACCTCTAGGACCCATTCCTATCTTTAGAATAGCTTAGCGCGTGGGACTTCTGAAAATAGTTGAGCGCACTCTCCTTCACTTTGGGGGGCCGTTCTGGAGATAAAAATAGAGACTCAGAGATGGTGCCTGCACCTATATGAAATTGGTGTCATGTGCTAGATATATGCCACCATATATATATGAGATGATATAACTCTTTAGCTCCATTTAAATAGGCCAATCATTGTGGCATTCACAGTGTATGAGGATGAATGACTATTAAAACAATGTCTGTCTCCCTTCGGTTCAGACACGCAAGTGTCTGAATAGCTGCCATTAATAACACAATACTGGTATAACAACTTGTTATAATTCATTTGCTGGCATACTTACTTGAACATCTGCTACATATATAACCATGTGGTGATAGCTATACAACATCTGAGACCATCCAGAATAACATGTAGATTCGCATAGAGATAGCGGATCCAATAATTCATCCCTAATCTGTTTGATGTTATTAAGCAATAATTTACCATCTATCAGTGTAATGTATTTGAATATATATCAATATAATTCTTAGTGTACGGATAATGGTTGTCACCAAAAACCACTGTGTCTGTTAAACGACATACGGGCAAACTGACATCGATGACAACCAAATTCCACCCAGACATATATATATATTTTTTTTTAGAGACAGATTTGAGGGCTGTTGCAGTGATATGATTTTAGGCTGTATTATCTAGATTATTTTAGCACATTTTACAATCCTGTTTAATTTTACTTTTAATAAATGACATATACTCAGAATAAGGATGATGGAATCCTATCTTTTCATTTGAGGTGTGCCCAACTACATTCAATTTTTGTATATACACATATACAGTAGATAGCTTGTAAATGACTGCTCCTCCATCCTAAAGCCAGAGAACATTCACACTGCCTCTGTACTGCTCTGCACCTTTAGATTATTGATCAGCAATTTTCTAATGTGTATGGCTATCATAAATTACACAGAAGAAATAAAGCTCCTAGTAAAACCATATTATTAGGTTGGGTTCATATCATGTTTTTGCTATCCGTTTAATGGATACGTTGTAAAGAAAAAAAACAAAAAGGATTTAAAACTGTAGCACACCATGCTTGCCAGGTAAAAAAAATGTATACATTAACGTATATGTTTTTTTTACAATGGAACTCTATGGTGAACGGATGCCACTGTACTGCATCAGTCTGAGTATACATTTTTGAATATGTTAAACGGCAAAAATGTGATGTGAAACGAGATTTAATGGTTTTTATCTATAGATCCAGAGGAAGGTGAAACAAAAGTAAAATTCTTATTTGTATTATCTAGTATTCCTTTTATTACTGATGTTATTCAATCTTTTTTATGTATTAGTCTTATTATCTTATACTATTATTCTTGTATTTATATTACATAATAAACATATGCATTTTGTTGTTTATTGTCACCTTCCATTTTTCCCCTTCTCCCAACTGATAGGAATGGTGTGAGGTGAGTCTGTATTCAATTAGAATTATTTCAGTATGTTTTTATATTGCTGTATAGGCGAGTTGTTAGAGGCTGAGAACTTCAAACAAAAAACCCAGACGTTTCTCTTGTCTAACTCCTTCCTTATCCTTTTTTTACACAGCCCATAACCCTTCTACAACAGTCACTAGTTTCATTTGATTTTTAGCTCTCCTCTTATTTAGCTGATGGTAAACATTCATAGGCAAAGCATGAACCAGCAATTTATCCTCATTACTCACTCTAAGTTACAATGCATACAATTTTTAAAGGAAAATATGAAGAAAGTAGTAACATAGTAACATAGTAACATAGTATATAAGGCCGAAAAAAGACATTTGTCCATCCAGTTCGACCTGTTTCCTGCAAGTTGATCCAGAGGAAGGCAAAAAACCCCTGTGAGGTAGAGCCAATTTTCCCCACTTAAGGGGAAAAAATTCCTTCCCGACTCCAATCAGGCAGTCAGAATAACTCCCTGGATCAACGACCCATCTTTAGTAGCTATAGCCTGAAATATTATTACGCTCCAGAAATACATCCAGGCCCCTCTTGAATTCCTTTATTGTACTCACCATCACCACCTCCTCAGGCAGAGAGTTCCATAGTCTTACTGCTCTTACCGTGAAGAACCCTTTTCTATGTTTGTGTACAAACCTTCTTTCCTCCAGACGCAGAGGATGTCCCCTCGTCACAGTCACAGTCCTGGGGATAAATAGATGATGGGAGAGATCTTTGTACTGACCCCTGATATATTTATACATAGTTATTAGATCTCCCTCAGTCGTCTTTTTCTAGAGTGAATAACCCTAATTTTGATACCCTTTCGGGGTACTGTAGTTGCCCCATTCCAGTTATTACTTTAGTTGCCCTCCTCTGAACCCTCTCTAGCTCTGCTATGTCTGCCTTGTTCACGGGAGCCCAGAACTGTACACAGTACTCCATGTGTGGTCTGACTAGTGATTTATAAAGTGGTAAGACTATATTTTCATCACGGGCATCTATGCCCCTTTGATGCAACCCATTATCTTATTGGCCTTAGCAGCAGCTGCCTGACACTGGTTTTTACAGCTTAGTTTGTTATTTATTAAAATTCCTAGATCCTTTTCCATGTCAGTGCTACTGAGTGTTTTACCATTTAGTATGTACGGGTGACTTGCATTATTCCTTCCCATGTGCATAACTTTACATTTGTCAGTGTTAAACCTCATCTGCCATTTCTCTGCCCAAGCCCCCAATCTATCCAGATCCCTCTGTAGCAGAAAACTGTCCTCTTCAGTGTTAATTACTTTACACAGTTTAGTGTCATCTGCAAAAATTGATATATTACTGTGCAAGCCTTCTACAAGATCATTAATAAATATATTGAAGAGAATAGGGCCCAATACTGAACCCTGAGGTACCCCACTCGTGACCGTGACCCAATCTGAGTGTGTACCGTTAATAACCACCCTCTGTTTTCTATTACTGAGCCAGTTACTTACCCACATACAGATATTTTCTCCTAGTCCAAGTGTTCTCATTTTATATACTAACCTTTTATGTGGTACAGCGTCAAATGCTTTGGAGAAGTCCAGATATACGACATCCATTGATTCGCCGCTGTCAAGTCTAGAACTTACCTCCTCATAGAAACTGATTAAATTAGTTTGACATGACCGATCCCTCATGAAGCCATGCTGATATGGTGTAATTTGCTTATTTTCATTGAGATACTCCAAGATAGCATCTCTTACAAAACCTTCAAACAGTTTACCCACAACAGATGTTAAACTTACCGGCCTATAATTTCCAGGCTCTGTTTTTGGACCCTTTTGAATATTGGCATCACATTGCTATACGCTAGTCTGGTGGAACATTCCCTGTCAGTATGGAGGGAATGTTCCACCAGACTGGCGTATAGCAAATGTGGTGCCAATATCAAAAAAGTACATGAATTTGGCATTTACCACAACGCATTGTGGAATAATAATAGTTTTACACACGACTACTCCATTATCGACAAAGTTACTAATGTATTGTTATTACCCATATTGCTTCCTTTCCTGGTTTCATTTTTTCACATTATACACTGCTCAATTACATGGGTTACGACCACCCTGCAATCCAACAGCAGTGGCCGTGCTTGCACACTATAGGAAAAAGCACTGGTCTCTCTGTAGGCTTTGACTGTTTGAGCACACATAGGCATGCATGTGCAGGAGCTCCTGTCCTGGCCACCTCATCTCTGTGATGCAGCATTGGCTATAAACCCTGGATACAAGCAGTGTATAATGTGATGGAAAAATTTATTTAGCCAGCAAAAGAGGCAATATGGACAATAACGATTAGAGATGAGCGAACTTCTCAATAAATTAGATTCGGCTGGTTGGCCGAATTTTGCGAAAATATTAGATTCTATCCGAATTTATTTGTGGCGAATCGCATTAAAAAACAGCTATTTCCTGGCTGCAGAGAGCCTGTATAGTGGTGTAGAACGCTTTGCCTTGCAGCAACACGCATAGGGAGTCTGCTGTGGGAGTGAAATAATACTGAAATAATACTGAGTCAGTATGACATGCAGATGACAGGCGTCACTCTTAGAATCACTGCACACTTCACTTATTTGGGCAGCTATGGGGCCAAAACTGACCAAATAACTCAACTGTGAACTCAGCCTTACAGGTCACAGACTGGTAAGGTGACATAGTGTGGAGGTGGCAGCAGCATGAGGAGGCCACAGAGTGGCACAATGGCAGAGTGTGGAGGTGGCAGCAGCAGCATGAGGAGACCACATAGTGGCACAATGACAGAGTGAAGAGGTGGCAGCAGCATGAGGAAGCCAGAAGAAACCGGTCTCTTTTGTCAAGGTTTGGGTGAGGCAGCATGAATGATCTAATCTAAAGCATCAGGCAATGGTGGGTGGAAATCTTGGCTGAGGTGGGTTAAGAAAGCTGATCATCATCGACTTTAGACTCAAGCTGCTGCTGATTGAGCTGGTACTGCTCCTACCCCCCACCCCGCCACAGCAACCATGGCAGTGGAACAAGAGCGCAGAAGGCCCCCCTGGTTAGACCTGCAGGAGGATGGACGATGGCACAGATAGGCAGCGGCTAACTGACTACATAGGATGTCCCTATACTAGTTCAGTTTGTCCTCCCTCTCAGCGGGTGTGAAAAAGGCCCCCATTTTGGACCAGTAGGGAGGGTCAAACAAGGTGGAGATCCAAAAGTCATCCCTCTGACGAATGGTGACAATTTGGCTGTCACTACCCAAGCAAGTGAGCATGCAGCTTCCCTGCCTCCATCTCCACTGCATACTGACAAGGTGTGCCTGGGTCATTTGCCTCGTCTTCCTGATATCCCTCTTTCTCCTCTGACTGGTCATGCTCCTCCTCTTCTGTCACCTGTGTAGAAAAACCACCCATTTCGCTACACATTGCTTGTGCTCCAGTATCCTGCTCCTCCAGTTAAGCCCCTATAGGGCTCATGTGGCCGTGAGATGTATGTGCCACATCTCCAGTCCCCTGACGAGCCACATTTACCAGCATCTGTTCCAGGATATGAAGCAGTGGAATGACGTTGTTCATCCCATAGTCCAGGCTACTGACAATAAACATGGCATTCTTAAAGGGCCTGAGCGAACGGCAGGTGTCACACATGAGCTGCCACTGGCTGGCATTAAAGTTACACAGGGGAGTACTCCTTTCCGCTTGGATCATCAAGAAATCGTTGATAGCCCTTCTCTGTTCGTATAGCAGGTCCAACATATGGAGGGTGGAATTCCAACATATGGAAACGTCGCATATCAGCCTATGTTAGGGGATGCCATTCTGCCGCTGAAGCTGAAGGAGGGTGTGCTTGGTGGTGTACGAGTATCTAAAGTGCATGCAAAGTTTCCTGGCCATTTTTAGAATGTCTTGCAGAGGGAAGGGTGGAAGATTTCAGGAACCGCTTGACAACCAGATTGAACAGGTGCGTCATGCAGGGAGCATCACTTAGCCCTCCTTGATGCAGCGCCGACACCATGTTCTTCTTGATGTCAGTCACCATAGTTCCGATTTTGAATTGTTTTGGAGAAAGCAGGGCTGGTACTGCCTTTTGGCAAAGAAATGACATCTTGGGTCTCTCCACCTCGGCTCGGCACAAGTCATCAGTTCTCTGAATGGTGCAGAGTCCACCATTTGGAAACAGAGGGACTGCAACACCATCAACTTGGCCAGGAGCACGATCAGCTTCTGCGCCGTTGAATGAGTGCACGCATACTGTTGTCTCCTGGCAATCGCTTTGGTGATCGATTGCTGAAGGAATCACTGATGAGAAGTATGAGGAGAAGGAGCAGGAGCATCAGGACCAGCAGATGATGGGAAGGACAGACAACTTCCTTCAGCTGAGGTGGTGGAGCCTTGACTGCCTGAAATCGGGTGCGTGTCACTGGGTGATGCAGCGGTTGCTGCGGAAGGCTGGACCACCACATCAGAACCACGGTTTTCTGAGGCCACTTTATGGTGATGCTGCATATGTTAAGGCAGGGCCGTCGTGCCAACATTGGCACCCTGGCCACGCATCACCTTCTGACCCCAGATTTGGCAAATGGCCATGCTCCCACACCACTCTTCTCATCACTACTTGCCAGCCTACCGAAGGAAGCATCGGATGTCTCCATCAGGTCTTGGCTGGGCAGTAGTGGCTGACTGTCCTCTAGTAGTTCGTCCTCGCTGTATAGTAGAGCTAAGTCCACAGCATATAATACTTGTCTGGCTGAGGGAAATGAAAAGGACAGAGGCAGGTTGAGGACAGGTGAAGGCATAGAGCCTTCTCCCGGGCCATACCAACTAAGGGTTGTGTCTAATGAACCCACCTACTCTTGGCTGGGGTTGTCTGATGTCACTTGGGACGAAGTGGATGACCGAGTCAACCATTCAAGCACCGCTGGGTTGATGGTCAAGACACGACCGCTAGATGACACTGGGAGCTCAGGCCTCTCAAAGTGACCCCTGTTGCAATGCCCCCTTAATCTGCTGCGACCTGTTCCTGTGCCAGATACATTTATTAATCTGCCACTCCCTTGAGCATGGCTTGTCACTCCTCTGTCTGACATTCTGATAGATCAAATAAATAAATGGGAAATTAATACACCCCAAAAAAGGCTGTCATTTTGTCACTTCACCGCACAATGGCTAACAAGCCTTTTTTCCCACTAATACACCACAAAAAAGGCTTTAGAACATATAACTGCACTGCTGAACGGCTAATAAGACTTTTTTTCCACTAATGTACCACAAAAAAGGCTGTAATTTTGTCACTTCACCGCACAACGGATAACAAGCCTTCTTTCCCACTAATACTCCACAAACAAGGCTTTAGAACATTTAACTGCACCACTGAACGGCTAATAACACTTTTTTCCCCTCACTAATACACCCTAAAAAAAGGCTGTCATTTTGTCACTTTACCACACAACGGCTAACAAGCCTTTTTTCCGCTAATATACCCCAAAAAAGGCTTTAGAACATATAACTACACCGCTGAATGGCTAATAAGACTTTTTTCACCAATTCACGCCACAAAAAGGCTTAAATTTTGTCACTTTACCGAACAAAGGCTAATAAGCCTTCTTTTTCCACTAATACACCTGAAAAAAAGGCTTCAGAACATTATAACTGCACCGCTGAATGGCTAATAACACTTTTTTTCCACTATTACACCACAAAAAAAGGCTGTAATTTTGCCAATTCACCGCACAACGGCAAATAAGCCCCTTTTTTACCACTAATGCACCACCAAAAAAGGCTTTAAAACATATAACTGCACAGGTGAACAGCTGATAAGACTTTTTTTTGTAATAATACACCACAAAAAAAGGCTGTACTTTTGTCACTTCACAACGGCTAACAAGCCTTTTTTTCCCACTAATACACCACAAAAAAGGCTTTAGAACATATTACGGCACCTCTGAACGGCTAATAAGACTTTTTTTTTCCACTAATACACCCAAAAAAAGGCTGTTATTTTGTCACTTCACCTCACAACGACAAAGAAGCCCTTTTTTTCCCCACTAATACACCACAAAAAAGTTTTAACACATATAACTGCACAGGTCAACGGCTAATAAGACTTTTTTTCCCCGACTAATACACCCAAACAAAGGCTTCGGAACATATAACTGCACCGCTAAATGGCTAAAAGAACTTCTTTTTTCCACTAATACACCACAAAAAAGGCTGCGATTTTGTAATTTCACCGCAAATAAGCTAAATTTTTCGACTAATCACCCCAAAATAGGCTTTAGAACATATAACTGCACAGTTGAACAGCTAATAAGACTTTTTTTTCCAGTAATACACCCCCAAAAAGGCTGTAATTTTGTCACCGCCACACAAAGGCTAATAAGCCTTTTTTCCACTAATACACCCTAAAAAAGCCTTCAGAACATATGACTGCACCGCTGAACGGCTAATAACATTTTTTCCACTAATACACCCAAAAAAGGATGTAATTATGTCACTTCACTGCACAATGGCAAATAAGCTCTTCTTTTTCCCACTAGTACACACCAAAATAGGCTTTAGAACATATAACTGCACTGTTGAACGGCTAATAAGACTTTATTTTTCCCACTAATACACCACAAAAAAGGCTATAATTGTGTCACTTCAATGCACAATGGCTAACAAGCCTTTTTTTCACTAATACACCCCAAAAAAGGCTGTAATTTTTCACTTTACCGCACAAAGGCTAGTAAACCCTTTTCCCCACTAATACACCCGAAAAATGGCTTCAGAAAATATAATTCCACCGCTGAACGACTAATAACACTTCTTTTTTCCACTAATACACCCCAAAAAAGACTTTAGAAGATATAACTGCACTGCTGATCGGCTAATAACACTCCCCCCCCCCAATAATACACCCCAAAAAGGCTGTAATTTTGTCACTTCACCGCACAACGGCATATAAGCCCTTTTTCCCATTAATACACTCCAAAAAAGGATTTAGAACATATAACTGCACCGCTGAACAGCTAATGAATTTTTTTTTCACTAACACACCCCAAAAAAAGGCTGTAATTTTGTCACTTCAACGCACAACGGCTAACAAGCCTTTTTTTCATCTGATACACGACAAAAAGGCTTTAGAACATATAACTGCACCACTGAATGGCTAATAAGACTTTTTTTCCCCATAATACACCACAAAAAAGGCTGTCATTTTGTCACTTCACCGTACAAAGGCTAATAAGCCCTTTTTTCACAAATAAACCACAAAAAAAGCTTTAGAACATATAACTGCACCACTGAACGACAAATAAGCCCTTTTTTCCACTAATATACCACAAAAAAAGGCTTTAGAACATATAACTGCACCGCTGAACGCTAAGAGCCAAAATTATCATAAGCTATTTGACCTTTAACTATGTTTTCAGAGACTTGGAGGAACCCGAGTATCCAAAAGAAATCATAGATTCATTTTGATGTCCAATCCATACAGTCCAAAAGAGTAAAAAAAAAAAAAAAAAGGTTGCTTCATCATGCCAGTTCCTGCCTATATTCCCCATTAGGGAGTATGGCAGTAAACCAGGGAGTCCTCCCTTCTATTAGTCAGTTAGAAAAATCGCAAAAATTCAATAATTGCGTCAATAAATGAAACTATACAGTGCAACGATTGATGCATGAAAATGCAAGTAATAAGTGCCGACATGCTGTTGTCATCAATCAACATTTGTTACCGGCAATATATCTGCCAGTGTAAAAGGACTCTTTAAGCAGGCTGACAGAGCTAGCAATATTTGGGAGTAAGTAATACGTTCCCAATATTTGCCCGCTTGTCAGTGGAGATGGGAGCTGCATGGGAGACAGTCGATCACCGTTACATCGAGAATCATTGTTTCTGGTCTAGCTCATCTATGTTTGCAGCGGATAATCTGCTGCCTAGAATCAAAGATTTTGATGGTCCCATTATTGATGCTTTCACCCATTGAAAAAATGTATTATTTATTGGGTAATCAACAGTACTTTTATACAGGGCAATTATCATAAACATGCAGGAACACTGGGAAACAATCATCCCGATAATTGACGATAATTTACTCATGCTCTGGCAGACTCAGCTGGACAATGTATTACGTGCTTGCTAATTCATTTAAATGATATAGCGTTACAAAGCAGAAAAAAAGTATTTTTTTGTAGTTCTAGCTCACCCACTCCTGTGGAGTCCCCGTGTCTGTGCACGGACACCGTGTCAGTTGCATGTGCATAATCCAAGGGTAGAAGGTATGATTAAGGATGCTGTATGCCTCTGAAATGCATAGGTTTATGCACTTTGAGGATTACAGTTGATTTCAGCAGCAACTTCTAGGAGGAACTTCACAAGAAGGATTAACTAGTTAACGTAGGGTTTCTCAACTCCGGTCCTCGGAACCCACCTACCAGTCATGTTTTCTGGATTTCTTTAGTATTGAGCAGGTGATATAATTAGTGTCAATGCATCAGGACTTTCCAAAGGTATTCATTCTGTGGGATACTCCTAAATCCTGACTGGTAGGTGGGTCCCGAGGATCGGAGTTGAGAAACCCTGAGTGAAAGGAACACTACCTTAAAAATGTTTACTTAGTAACAGTATATGTGAATATGTATAATTTTTTTTAAGACAAGTAGATGCTTCCTTGGATATAAGGTTTTGAAGTCAGTCCATGTATTCTCCTTCCTGGCTCTTTAATTTCCTCCTGTTTTGGACTTGCAGCATTGCAAACAGCCTTGCTTGACATTTTCAGTCAGCTGGTGTACTGTTATCTTAATTGTACTAATCTATTAATATAACAACAGGTAACATCTTCCTTTACAGCAGTAGTAAACTGACAATGGACTACCTATCTATGCAGAACTTTGATCTCTAAGCTGACTGGTACAGGAGGACAACATTTTATGCTTTATTTTTAATGGCATAGTACTGCCAAAATGGAAAAAAAGAAAAACAGCAAAAAATAATAATAATAATCCCTCCTATCTGACAGAAGTGCCCATTTAACACTTCCATTAACATTTGTATCAGTTGGCAACTTCCTCCCATCATATCAGCTAATAGCTGTAGGGATTAGAAATTAGTTCTATGAGGATTACTTAACTGCAGGCAGAACATTCTTAAAGGGGTATGCTGGAAATTTCTAATTATCCCCTATCCACAGAATATGACATAACTATTGGATTATGGGAACCCTGTAACTTGCAGGGTTCTCCAAAATGAACAGAGTGGCAAGTCGGGCATCCTCTGTGCCACCCCATTAATTTCTACGGGAGGTAGCTGAATACAGTACTCGGCTATTTCCAGGAGGTCCCATAGACATGAATTGTGCAGCAGTGCCTCATAATCATGATTGGTGGGGGATCCGGTGGTGGTACCGGCACGATTCTAAAATATATCCTCTATCCTGTAGATGGGTGATAGCTTGAAATGACTAGAAAACCTCTTTAAGAAAAGTGCTTGTAAGATTGTAAGCCCTCAAGGGCAGGGCCCTCTCTCCTTCTGTACCAGTTTGTAACTCATTTTGTTCATGCTTATTGCTATTGTCTGTATTATGTATGTATACCCCTTTTCATATGTAAAGCGCCATGGAATGAATGGCTCTTTAATATTAATAAATAATAATAATAGTAGAAATGCCCCTTTAAATATGGCATGTTGCCATAATAGCGGTATGAAGTAAAATAAAATACATATTTCAAATGCTTGAATTAGTACGCAGCTAGAACAGATAGAACAACCCAGTGATGTCTGGCTAAACATGCTGGTATTTTATAAAAATGTCTCCTGTTAGGCTTCATTTATTAGATATAATGGCCTATATTGTGAGCAAATTTCCCTTTGGAGGAGGTGCCTAAGATATACTACACCATTAATTGCAGCTGCTTTTATTTTGCAAGAACATACAGAAGAATGTACCGCACAAAGGCCGACCTCACATATGGTATTCATAGTTTTTTATTTCCTAAAGAGTTAAATCTTGTTGTTGTAACTTGGAAACCTTAAGTAGCTGACATTGTGCCAACTTAGAGCAAAATCACCCTCCTTATTTTCAAGCTGACACAACATGTTTTAAGCAGATGAGTGTTCAATTTCATTACTTTAACAGCATCTCTGTGAGCTCTTTGATGCATCGCTCCAGTGCTTAGTAATTTAGTAACAGGTTGGGAATGGACTGAGGGGTAAAATGAGAACCCGTTTCTATAGTAACAACTACCCACCTCTTATTTTTGAATTACCAGAGTAGCAGAAGGCGACATTTTACCACAGGGTGAAGAAAAACTGGTTTCTACAACAGGTAGTGAGGCCAGGGCTCAGCTGTGTATCTAAGGTGCCTGAGCGTGATAATCAAATCCGCTAATGTAATGTCGGGGTTTTCTATTTGTTGTAGAACTTCATTCGTTTTACATAAGCCAATGCCACAATTAAAACAGGCCATAATTCAAGCCCATTGTATAGACGCTATACATATATCTTACATATATATTTACACAGGACTACAATACTTTAACACAAACGACTTTAAATTTTTCTATGCCAATTGCGTAAGCCAAGTATAACTTTTTTTTTTATCATTGTGTGACCCAGATTCACTGCTGCTATTTCCAGCTCATCTGACTCTTTTCCGTGGATATTGTGACAAAGATGTAGGTGAATCAAAACGCCAATACTGTCTATGGTTCCCTGTTATTTTGCGTTGAAATAAAATTCCCTTTTGAACCCAACATTGACCACGTACAGTTGTGTTCAAAATAATAGTTGTTTAAAAAAGTGAATAAAGCTCAAAATCCTTCTAATAGCTTTTATTTCCATACACACAAATGCATTGGGAACAGTACACATTCTATTGCAAATCAAAACATGAAGAAAAATATATCAAATTTGTGTTGTTCCTCTAAAAAAATTAATGAAAAGTGAATATTAAACTGTTCAAAAAATAGCAGTGTTTGTATTCTTCTTTACAAACTCAAACATTCACTATATAAACTGGAAAATGTTTGAAGATTTTGCTTTCCTTTGAATCACTTAACTAATATTTATTTGTATAACCACTGTTTCTGAGACCTGCTGGACATCTGTGTTGCATGGAGTCAACCAACTTCTGGCCCCTGTGAACAGGTATTCCAGCCCAGGATGATTGGACTACATTCCACAGTTCTTCTCTATTTCTTGGTTTTGCCTCAGAAACTGCATTTTTTATGTCACCCCACAAGTTTTTTATTAGTTTAAGATCCAGGGATTAGGCTGGCCACTCCATAACGTCAATCTTGTTGGTCTGGAACCAAGATGCTGAACGTTTACTGGTGTGTTGGGGTCGTTGTCTTGTTGGAACACCCATTTCAAGGGTATTTCCTCCTCATCATAAGGCAGCATGACCTCTTCAAGTATTCTGATGTATTCAAACTGATCCATGATCCCTTATATTTGCGATAAGTAGGCCCAACACCATAGTATTAGAAACATCCCCATGTCACGATGCTTGCGCCACCATGCTTCACTGTCTTTACAGTGTACTTTGGCTTGAATTCAGTGTTTGGGGGTCGTCTGACTAACTGTCTCTGGCCACTAGACCCAATAAGAACAATCTTACTTTCATCAGTCCACAAAATGTTGCACCATTTCTCTTTAGGTCAGTCAATGTGCTCTTTGGCAAATTGTAACCTCTTGGTAACCATTTGTAACTTTTGTAACCAGCACATGTCTTTTTTTCAACAGTGGGACTTTACGGGTGCTTCTTGCGGATAGCTTGGCTTCACATAGGCATCTTCTAATTGTAACAGTACTCACAGGTAACTTTAGACCTTCTTTGATCTTCCTGGAGCTGATTGTTGGCTGAGTCCTTGCCATTTTGGCCATTCTATCCATTCGAATTGTAGTTTTTCGCTTTCTTCCACGTCTTGCAGGTTTTGGTTGCCATTTGAAAGCATTTACGATCATTTTAGCTGAGCAGCCTATATTTTTCTGCAGTTCTTTATATGTTTTCCACTCTCCAATCAACTTTTTAATCAAGGTACGCTGTTCCTCTGAACAATGTCTGGAAATGCACTGTAACCAGCATGTACAACATTTGCTGCCTTCCTTCCTTAAATAAGGCCAATAATTGCCACCTGTTTTTCAGAGAATGAATGACCTCACTAACTGAACTCCACACTGCTATTATTTTGAACATGTCCCTTTCAATTATTGATTCAATTATACAGAATTAGCAGCGTGCATGTCATGACTGTTGGGTCTGTTGGATTCCTATTACTCTACTACACCTGCTAGTAAATTATTTGCCATGTAGAAATATCATCTCTACCAAAAACAGTGATTGATCAGGTTAGTGATGTCTGACTGCTATTATTTTGAACACAACTGTATATACTTTATGGCATACAGTGGATTATTATATTGTACCATAAAAGGTGGATTATTATATTGTACCATAAAAGAGTTTTCCCATCTAAGGAAGTGATCCAATAATGCTGGTAACCAGTAGTGCTTCTGCGCAGGGGAAACACTATAAAGGGGTGGCAGCATTTAACTAGTCCAGCAGTCACCTCCATTCCCAGGATCTTTGAGGATCCCAGCAGTTGGACGAACATCGACTAGAGATTTATGGTCTATTAAGGTGTGACAAGGATAACATTTTAATATAAACTCATTAGACATTGAGAAATGTAATTATTGTCCATTGAAATTCAGAAAAGACTGTGAAGGGGACCTATTTACATGAACTCTTTTTTTTGGCAGGTGGGCTCACACAATTTATGCGAAAAGCCTCACATTTAGATGTATAGTAAGTAAAATAATACATGCCTATTCTTCTGAAATGTCGATGAGATCCTGGGAATTGAGGTACCTCCTGGAATCAGAGAAGAATATGTTTTTCGCTCAAATTTTCAATGTTGCAATTGGTCGTTTCAGGATACAAATAAATGTGGTTGGCACTGTTATGTGAAACCTGAGTGGCACAATTACTGCGAAGGTCAAATTTTTAACAAAGTTTTGTGTACTACCCAAGGTATCTCTAAATAGGTAGGTAGTAAACATAGCAACATGATGAAAACTTTTAATGTTTGTATGAAGGTTTGTTTTTTGCCTGACTTTATAGGAAACATTTATGTTTGAAAAAATTCCACATTTATGTCATTTATGTGAAGAAGTAAAACCACATGTAGAACGTGTTGTTAAAATTAATCTCTAAATATCTATCACTTCATTGTACTGCATAACGTGTCAGTTAAATGAGGTGGTCTCCTTAATGCTAACATAAAGCTGACTGAACCAGGGAGATTTCCAGCCAAATAAACTCAACCAAATGTGAAGAAAAATTAGGAGTAGTAAAATGTTACATTGAATAATACAAACCTCAAACCACAAACAAATGACATTCAGCACAGCACAACCGTCTTCTGTTTACTGTTGTTTTCTATAAGAGGTATAGTGATTTATAGTCTGATTATTAGAGATGAGTGAATAATTAAAAATCAGCTTTAAATTTTATCATCTGACCTGTTCCAAGCTAACCTATTAATTTTTAAATCATGGCATTTCACAGCACTTTGGGTGACTATGTTAAAGACGAGGGCGGATTGGCCCATAGACCTTATGGAAATTTCCCGGTGGGCCGATGCCCAGGGGGCCACCAGAGCCCTCCTCACTGCTGGCCGGTGGAAGTTTCTGGGGATGTATTTTGTGCGGATGGGGGCAGTATTTTGCGATGGACTGTGGTTTTTGGCTCTGTTGGGTGATATAATGGGCCTCCAATATGGTATTGCAAGCCCAGTCTACCTGTGTTGGCCCTTCCTTCCATAAATTTGGACCGACTACAAAACAGGGCTACTTTTAGTATTTTTTCCAGGGCCACTTTAAGTTCCCAGTCCGCCTCTGGTTAAAGGGGTTGTCCCATGAAGACAACTTATTCTCTAACCACAGGATATGGGATAAGAGTCTGATAGGCAGGGCTGTAACTGCTGGGGCCACTGTCAATCATGAGTACAGGGAGCCATGCATTCAAATGGTCAACAACGGGCATCTGTTCTCGTGATTGGCAATGGCCCCAGTGATAGGACTCCCTGCATTCAAAAACTTATCCCCTATACTGTGTTTTATGGGACAACCCCTTTATTCTGCATTGCTCAGATTCCAATACAGAAATAATACTGGCACTAATATAAGGAGCCAGAGACTTAATTGTGTTTGGCTGGCCACCTAAAAATTTTTAACAACTGCTCAGAATGGTGTAAAATAATAGATGTTTCCTTGCCCTTGAGTACTTAGCCAGTCTCTATACTTCCTGATCCCCATCGACACAGAACCATTCACTCCCCACAGCAGGAACCTGCTATAGCCAGTTATTAGCTTTTTTGTCAATTCTCACTTTTTCTCTCATTATTATTCCCACTTATATCTTCCTGGTACTGTCCCAGCATCTGTCTCCACGTCACTCTCTGTCCCAGGCCCTCAAATGATTTATCAAGCTGGTTTATGCATGAGAGGGAATGGGGCAGAGTCACAGCTCATTAAAATGTTGCAAGTGACTGCAATTTTTCAAAAAATGGAAGCTTGGAAAATTGATTTGCACATCTCTATGTTCATATAATAATAGCTTTTAATTTTTACAAGTGAAATTTAAAAGCTATGGGGTATAGTCAGTACGTTGCATTAATCGTTTCTTTCTGGGGCTGAATGCTGATATTTCACTTGTGTGATCAATATCTACTTAAAAGCATAAAGGGAGCAAAGTGCATAACTTACTTAGGCCTCTTGCACACGACCGTATGCCCTCCGAGACATACGGTCCGTGAGCGGGCCATATGTCCCGGAGTGGCATTGATCGTGCACGGGAGCACACAGCATCATAGATTACAATGATGCTGTGCACGTCGGGCCGCCCGAGGGGCTATTGTCCCGCACTTATATGAGTAGAAGATTGATTCATGAGCCCAGCAGTCTTATATACACAGTTTTGTTACATTATGTTAAAAGTTGACTTTTGGTTAACATAAGATTAAATATGTCAATTTCTTCTGCTCGTGAAAGAATAACTGGCAGAGTCAGTTTCAGAAAAATTTAAATACTGGAGCCGACAAAATCTGTCGAGTTCTGTAAAAACTTGCACAAATCCCAGAGATGACAACAAGCCACTTTCCATACAGACGGTCCTTGCAAAATGAAGCTATATAGCTTTAATGTATTGGCTTAATACCTTAAGAATATAACTCCCTGATATGTCTTATATTTAAAAGCCCTTTACAATGTGAGTTTTTCCTTCAAAATGTGATGCATTTCTGAACAATGCAAGAAAGAAAAATAACTCCTTCCATTTAGTGTGGTGCAGCACTGGGGAATTAAAACATCAGATTTATGGAATGTTTCTTTGATTCATCAACTGAAAGAAAAAAAGCAAAACTAAGACCAGTGATGTATTTCAACAATGTCTGCTAATGCAAAACCTTAATGCATTTTTATGAATAGAGCTATATCCCTTACGTGGTCTTTTTCCACCATAAGATGTATAATACGTCTCCAAAAATGCATAGAACTATGGACAGAATGCAAATTACAAGCAAATTACCTTGTTTACCAAGGTTGGAGTACTCCATAACCTACAGAGTTATTGCACATTATCAGGAAATTATGGGGTTTATTAAAATTAGAGATGAGCAAATTTCTTGAAAATTCGATTCGGCTGGCTCGCCGAATTTCATAAAAATGTTTTGTTTGTGACTAATTACTTCGCCATGAAGCACATTTCTTTGTAAGTAGCAGGTGCAATGACAGGGAGCTGCGATAGCAGCGCCCCAGTCATTGTACCCCTCAGATGCTGCGTTCATACATGATCGCGGCATCTGAGTGTACAAATAGTGTAACATTAACATAAAAAAATCAAACTTACCGCATCTATTTGCTCGCAACAGGCCAGCCGCCGCCATCTTGCTTGAAGATCTCAGACGAAATCACAAGCGGCGCGAGATTACGTCATCACGCTGGCCGGCATAATGATGTAATCTCGTGCCGCATGGGATTTCGTCCCAGATCTTCAAGCAAGATGGAGACTTGCAGCCCTTCGCGCGCAAATGGAGGAGGTAAGTTTGAATTTCAGGTTTAATCGATCCGCTGACACGAAGCACAAGGAAAATTGGCTTTTAGGTGAATCGAATAATTCCTGAAATTTGGATCGAATTCCACTTTGTGGGATTCAATTTGCTCATCTCTAATTAAAATGTATAGCATCACCAGACTTTTTATTTTCACATAAACGGGATGATGTGGACAAAATTTTGGGTGCATGTAAAGGAGATGTCAGTTTTTTGTCTATTCCATCTGTTTTTGAGGCAAAAAGAAATTTTGAGAAAGCCAGGAAAAGAATGGTCACTTTGGGGTTACATCTGATTACTTTAAGTGATTACTTCAGAGCTCACCGTATCCCAAGAAAATTGCGGACTCATTGTCAGCCAATGATGTATATGCAGGACACGGAGTTCCGCTCTAAATATGAATTAATTGCAAATAAATTTTCATCTGATCTCATTCTGTTAAATATGGAGTTTCTGCAGAGAGATCTTATGGAAACTACCAAACAAGTGGATACTGCTGAAAAACTATTGAAATCTTTATTATCACATGAGGACTTTGTGTCTTATTTATCAAAATGTACCCCTTTTTTGGACAAACTTCATAAAGACACACAGGAGGTCAAACACAATAAATGTCAACGATATATGGCTGACTATAATACTGGGTCCATATACAATTGGACTGGATTAAAGAACACTATGCAATTCAACAACAAATATGCGTAAGGGGAGAAACAGAACTGGATCGCACATCCACAATGCTATGCTTTGATCTAATTAAACTCGCTATATCAGCGTAAAAAAACGCCAGTGTGAAGGTACCCTAATATTGAAGTGTACAGCCCCATATACTGCATATTGTACAAGAGGCATTAGTGTACATTTTGATCAAAAGGCATAAGCCCACTTACTGCGCCAAGGTTGCCTCTTTGACTGGGATCTACACTGACAACAAATGCGCAGCACAGTGCGGTGACAAAGCGGCTCTGCCCTAGTAGGTGGCAGGACCCAGGAGTCAAACAGCAACCCTTCTGTCTGACTATGCCACCCATGGCACTGGGTCCGCCCAACCCTCCAGCACAGCGCCACAAAAACAAAGGCCAAATTCCGCAGAAGCCTGCATATAAGTGGTAATTGACCTGCAGTTCCTGACCGTAATGGACATGCTGTTCACATGGTGCAGTACTGAGTGGTGGCCTTTGTTTTTGTGGCACTGTGCTGGAGGGTTGGTGGGACCCAGTGATATGGGTGGCATTGTCACTGTCAGACAGCAGGGTTGCTCTTTGACTCCTGGGTCCTGCCACCCACTAGGGCAGAGCCGCTTTGTCACCGCACTGTGCTGCGCCTTTTTGGTCAGAGTAGGTCCCACTCAAAGAGGCAACCTTGGTGTGGTGAGTGGGCTTATGCCTTTTGATCAAAATGTACACTAATGCCTCTTGTGCAGCATGCAGTATATGGGGCTGTACACTTTAAAGGATAACTGTCACATTTAGACCCAAATTTCAATGTTCATATATGTAGTTACCAATAACATGATATTCCGGAATCAATAACTATTAGACTTACTCGCCCCATATTTCATAAGATCCAGCCCTTAGCAACCAGTCTGCACAGAACTGCAAATTCCTTATTCAGTTAAGATGGCTGCTGCTGCCCTCACCCTGAGGCTAATCCCGCCTGCCCTCACTACCCACAATGCATTGAGCTCCTCGTGCACTAGCTTCTGCACCTCAACCAATAGGTGCTCTCCACACTTAAACACGCCCCCCTCCTGCTATCACATACACAAGTGGTAGAACTGTGTGAACATTCTCTGTTGTGTGGACAAAGAAAACTAATGGTAAACTAGTCTTTATAATATAATAGCACTGCCTTACACTATATATATTCTGTCATGGGGACACATGTGCTGTATCACTGCTGTGATAGGGGGATATACATGGGCGGCAGAATTACTGTCATGGGGACACATCTGTGCTGTATCACTGCTGTGATAGGGAGACATACACGGGCTGCAGAATTACTGTCATAGGGACACATCTGTGCTGTATAACTGCTGTGATAGGGGGATATACATGGGCGGCAGAATTACTGTCATGGGGCCACATCTGTGCTGTATCACTGCTGTGATAGGGGGACATACATGGGCGGCAGAATTACTGTCATGGGGCCACATCTGTGCTGTATCACTGCTGTGATAGGGGGACATACACGGGCGGCAGAATTACTGTCATGGGGCCACATCTGTGCTGTATCACTGCTGTGATAGGGGGACATACATGGGCGGCAGAATTAGTGTCATGGGGACACATGTGCTGTATCACTGCTGTGATAGGGGGACATACATGGGCGGCAGAATTACTGTCATGGGGACATATGTGCTGTATCACTGCTGTGATAGGGGGATATACATGGGCGGCAGAATTACTGTCATGGGGACACATCTGTGCTGTATCACTGCTGTGATGGGGGACATACACGGGCTGCAGAATTACTGTCATGGGGACACATCTGTGCTGTATCACTGCTGTGATGGGGGACATACATGGGCGTCAGAATTACTGTCATGGGGACACATCTGTGCTGTATCACTGCTGTGATAGGGGGACATACATGGGCGGCAGAATTACTGTCATGGGTACACATCTGTGCTGTATCACTGCTGTGATAGCGGGACATACATGGGCGGCAGAATTAGTGTCATGGGGACACATCGAGGGTTAACAGCCAAACAAAACTCTATATTTATTGCCCTGATTCTACGGTTTACAGGAACACCCCACATATTGTCGTAAACTGATGTAAGGACAGGCGGCAAGGCACAGAAGGAAAGGAGGCCATATGGTTTTTGGAAGGCAGATTTTGCTGGACTGATTTTTAGATGCCGTGTCCCATTTGAAGCCCCCCTGATGCACCTTTACAGTAGAAACTCACAAAAATTTACCCCATTTTGGAAACTAGGGGATAAGGTGCCAGTTTAATTGGTACTATTTTGGGGTAAATATGATTTTTAATTGCTCTATATTACATTTTTTTGTGAGGCAAGGTAACCAAAAAAGGGCTGTTTTGGCACTGTTTTTATTTTTTATTTTTTACAAGATTCATCTGACAGGGTAGATCATGTGTTATTTTTATAGAACAGATTGTTACGGACGTGGTAATACCCAATATGTATACTTTTTCTTATTTATTTAAGTTTTACACAATAATAGCATTTTTTTAACAAAAAAATGATGTCTTAGTGTCTCCATATTCTGAGAGCTATAGCTTTTTTATTTTTTGACTGATTGTTTTAGTTATGGTCTCATTTTTTGCGGGATGAGGTGTCGGTTTGATTGGTACTATGTTGGGGGGGCATAAGCCTTTTTGATCGCTTGGTGTTGCAATTTTTGTGATGTAAGTTGACAAAAATTGCTTTTTTTGGCACTGTTTTTATTTTTATTTTTTTACGGTGTTCAGCTGAGGGGTTAGATGATGTGATATTTTTATAGAGCAGGTCCTTACGGACGCGGCGATACACAATATGTATACTTTTTTTATTTATTTAGGTTTTACACAATCATTTTTTAAACAAAAAAAATCATGTTTTAGTGTCTCCATAGTCTGAGAGCCATAGTTTTTTCAGTTTTTAAGCGATTGTCTTAGGTTGGGTATCATTTTTGCGGGATGAGGTGACGGTTAGATTGGTACTATTTTTGGGGTCATATGACTTTTTGATCGCTTGCTATTACACTTTTTGTAATGTAAGGTGACAAAAAAATGGCTTTTTGACAAAGTTTTTTTTTTTTTTTTACAGTGTTCACTTGAGGGGTTAGGTCATGTGGTATTTTATAGAGCAGGTCCTTACGGATGTGGCGATACAGAATATGTCTACTTTAAAAAAAAAAAATTACATTTAACACGAAAAAGCATTTTTGAAACAAAAGAAATCATGTTTTAGTCTCAGAGCCATAGTTTTTTTTTATTTTTAGGGCGATTGTTTTTGGTAGGGGCTTATTTTTTGCAGGATGAGGTGACGGTTTTATTGGTACTATTTTGGGCGGCGTACGCCTTTTTGATCGCTTTGTGTTAGAATTTTTGTCTTAAGGTGACATAAAATGGCTTTTTTTTACATGGTTTTTATTTTTTATTTTTTACGGTGTTCACCTAAGGGGTTAGGTCATGTGATATTTTTATAGAGCTGTTTTTTACGGACGTGGCGATACCAATTATGTATATATTTTTTTATTTTTTATGACAAACAGATTTGAAAAAAGACCATTTTTATTTTATTCTCATTTAAATTTTTATTTATTTATTTATTTATTTTTTAACTTTTTTTCTTTTTTTTTACTTATCAAGACCCATCTGGATCCTGAAGATCCAGTGGGCCTGATCACTGTACAGTGCATTGCAATAGTCATCTATTCCAATGCACTGTATAGTCAGTGCTACATTTAGACTAAGGCTGATGAGACCCTCAGGGTCTCATCAGGCTTAGGTAACTTGGCAACCAGGACGCCTTTGTAAGGCGTCCGGTTGCCATGGCAACCATCGCGCCGCTGCGGTCGCAGCAGCAGCAGCGCGATAGAAGAGAGAGGGAGCTCCATCCCTCTTAACCCCATGGATGCCGCGGGTGGCTGCTGACCGCAGCATCTATGGGGTTAAACGCCCCAGATCGGTGTCAGCACCGATCTGGGGTGTAGCAGCAGAGTGTTAGCTGTAAGTCACAGATAACACTTGCGCTGAATACACCCGGCAGCAGGAGGAACGGAGCAGAGGGAGGGCACAACCAGGAGGAGGAACGGAGGGGGCAGCGGGGGACATATGGAGGCATATGGGGGCAATGATGGCCGCATGTGGGGGGCAGTGGGGGCATTTATTTATAAAAAGGCTCTGGGGGCACGGCAGCAGACTGGGGCACTAACGCGATTTCAGACTGCAGTCTCCAGAGTGGAGATCGCAGCCTGAAACCGGCATTTTAGAGAGCTCTCACTTCCGGGAGCGCGCACGCACAAGTTACTGTGCGTCTCCCGTCCTCCAGGAGATAGACGGACCTCACATAGCAACCTGTTTTAAGGCTAAGGTAAAAATAGGCGCTGAGGGGGGCAAAATGAGAGTTTTATAGGGGTTCAGGGATAATGAAAAAAAAAATGAAGATGGCCACTAATGTCATGAAGATGGCCTCTATTAAGATATTGAAAAAAAAAAATGTGACAGTTATCCTTTAATATTACACTGATATAGCGAGTTTAATTAGATCAAAGCATAGCATTGTGGATGTACAATCCAGTTTTGATTCTCCCCTTGATATATCAACAACAAATATGACAAAAAAAATCCAAAGAAAATCTTACCACGTAATACCAGTGATACGGTACAATCATCTACTTTTTTAGTCTAGAAAACGCACAAGGAGGGGCGGACGAAAGAGATACCGAAAACAGAAGAACCAGAAGCAAGAAGACACAAAAGAAAAAGAATGTGAACAACAAACAGTGGTAAATATCTCCTCTAATGTATTAACAGATGACCAGTTAAAATTGTTATCCCAGGGTTTCAGCTTTTGTCTAAGTCTGGGAACAGACTGGTTGCAGTTGGAAATAGATCTGCACCCATTTTTTCGCAGACTTAAATTAAAGGCCTGGTTTGCTAACCAGGACAAAAACACCAAATTTACAAAATGGACTGAGTTACATTTAAAGGACTTTGATTTGTTTGTCAAAAGTGATTTTGTCCCTGCCACCTCTAATGATGCCATAGACGTTTATATTGGGCCTGTTATGAATGACTTTAATATATTGAAAATGTCAGATTCCGGAGATGTATTACATTCTAAATTGAATTAATTGCAAATATATCAACAAAGGACCTACATTTATACATCCAAAAACTAAAAGCAATTTTAGGATTAATTTTTATTTGACATTTGACTCCACATTTGTCATCTACGTTTTGTGGTGTCCATGTCAACTATTGTATGTGGGGGAGACTACACTTGATTTTAAGACAAGGTTAAACCACCATAATATACCATACGGAAAAAAAGTAAGGATTTACCTGGATCACTTCACTTTTCTGAATTAGGACACAGTGAGAGGGACATCAAATGGAAGTTAATTGATTATATTCCCACCTCACGGAGAGGTGGGAATAGAACACAAGCCCTGAAAAGGAGAGAAATTCACTGGATTATGAAATTTAACACTTTTAAGCCAATGGGGTTAAATATTGACTTCAGACCATGGATTTGTACTTAAAGTGAACCTGTCAGCATATTTTCACAAATTAAACCATTTACAGTACCTTATAGTTCATGCTGAGTAAGTCTCCAAACGTCTTTTTCATGGATTTCTGGGCCTTATATGTATGAAAAATTCACTTTATAAAATCCTGGTCTCCTGCGTCACAAGTCAAGTGAGAAGTCAGGGAGGCAGACCCTCCTTGACTCCCCGATGTGCCTCCCCCGTCCAAACCCCGCCTCTCATCCCCATAATTGACAGCACTCCTCCTGCCCGGGACCGCGCTGGTCTCGGCCGCGCATGCGCCGTCTACCTTCCTAGCAGCGCGATCCCGAGCCTCGCTCTTCACTCAGCGCTCTTCAATTAACAAAACACAAAGTAAATGAGCAAGAGAGATCTAAATCAAATCAATATTTGGTGTGAATACCCTTTGCCTTCAAAATAGCATCAAGAGGAAGAGGAAGGTTGTTCAAAACATCTCGAAGAACTAATCACAGGTCTTCTGCAGATGTAGGCTTGCTCAAATCCTTCAATCCTTCTGTCTTTTCATGTAATCCCAGACAGATTTAATGATAATGAGATCAGGGGGTCATATCATCACTTCCAGGACTCTTTGTTTTTCTTTATGAAGAACATGGCGCCCATTCAGATGCTGAGCAGTCACTGTACCTGCTAAGTGCCTGCAGTTTTGCAGCAGACACCCAGACACAATGTCCATGCTTGGCAATAATACCAGTTGTTGAGATGTAACCCCTCAGATGCCATGGTCAATTACTCCTGGGGCCTGAACAGCTCCCACATGGCCAAATGGCTCCCCTGTGTCGTGCTGAGTGGCAGGGCTCCATAGGAACACATTTAATCTTCTGCTATTTGGCTCGATCTCCACTGCATACTGCCAGAGTCTGGGAAAGGACAAGGTGGAGGATGAGGAGGGCATTGGCTCAAAAATTCCATGATTACAACACAGAGGCAGCATTGCCATCACCTGGTCAAGTTGCTGCTTTGTCTGGTCCGGAACCACATTTACCCAGTGGGCTGTAAACGACCTATATTGTCCTTGACCATAGTTACAACTCCACAAATAGAGATAAATAAGCGGCACTCAACATACGTTGCGACTTTTCTTTAATGGTGCAGAGAGGAAAAGAACAAACAGTGCAATCACAGGAACATGGCGACGGCCGTTTCACGTATCACCGCTTCATCTGGCCATGACTGAGACTCAGTCATGGCCAGATGAAGCGGTGATACGCGAAATGGCCTTCGCCATGTTCCTGTGATTGCACTTTGTTCTTCCCCTCTCTGCACCATTAAAGAAAAGTCGTATCGTATGGTGAGTGCCGCTTATTTATCTCTATTTGTGGAATTATATTTGGATCTTACAAGCAGTGCACCACCTTATTGCGAGAGTACCGTGACCCCCTTTTTATCCATATGACCGGTGATGAATGCCATAGTTTGCCGTAGTGCCACCAACCTCTGGACTCTATATTACTGTTTTCATAGTTACAACACTGAGAGGCCCAGAGATCTCTGTAATGGCGACACCCCTTTGCTCGGTTTTCCTTCCTTTGAGGGATTTCTGGCTTTCATTGTGTTGTAGACCCATAACTGGGGCTCCACATTTATTTTGCATATTACTGTTTCCCAGGGAGCTTTGCACTTCGGATTGCTGTGTTGAGACTCTTAAGTGAGGCTCCGCGGTGTTTTTTGTAGCTGGTCTCCCTGAGATCAGCTATTGTTGTGTTTGAGTAGTCTCCGAGGCATTGCTCCCGGTTAGCCAGAATCCTACTCCGCACTGATGAGGGGCTACACCCCGAAACAGCTGTCTGTGGATGGATACCTGGCTTAGGTTTTCCCTGTCACATCGTTAAAGCTTGTAAAAAAGCGGGATCTTGACATAGGGGCCACTTAATATGGTGGATTTGGTGATCTCTGTAATAGGGACACCCCTTTGCTCGGTTTTCCTTCCTTTGAGGGATTTCTGGCTTTCATTGTGTTGTAGACCCATAACAGGGGCTCCACATTTATTTTGCATATTCCTGTTTCCCAGGGAGCTTTGCACTTCAGATTGCTGTGTTGAGACTCTTAAGTGAGGCTCTGCGGTGTTTTTTGTAGCTGGTCTCCCTGAGATCAGCTATTGTTGTGTTTGAGTAGTCTCCGAGGCATTGCTCCCGGTTAGCCAGAATCCTACTCTGCACTGATGAGGGGCAACACCCTGAAACAGCTGTCTGTGGATGGATACCTGGCTTAGGTTTTCCCCGTCACATCCTTAAAGCTTGTAAAAAAGCGAGATCTTGACATAGGGGCCACTTAATATGGTGGATTTGGTGATCTCTGTAATGGGGACACCCCTTTGCTCGGTTTTCCTTCCTTTGAGGGATTTCTGGCTTTCATTGTGTTGTAGACCCATAACTGGGGCTCCACATTTATTTTGCATATTCCTGTTTCCCAGGGAGCTTTGCACTTCGGATTGCTGTGTTGAGACTCTTAAGTGAGGCTCTGCGGTGTTTTTTGTAGCTGGTCTCCCTGAGATCAGCTATTGTTGTGTTTGAGTAGTCTCCGAGGCATTGCTCCCGGTTAGCCAGAATCCTACTCCACACTGATGAGGGGCAACACCCCGAAACAGCTGTCTGTGGATGGATACCTGGCTTAGGTTTTCCCCGTCACATCCTTAAAGCTTGTAAAAAAGCGGGATCTTGACATAGGGGCCACTTAATATGGTGGATTTGGTGATCTCTGTAATGGGGACACCCCTTTGCTCGGTTTTCCTTCCTTTGAGGGATTTCTGGCTTTCATTGTGTTGTAGACCCATAACTGGGGCTCCACATTTATTTTGCATATTCCTGTTTCCCAGGGAGCTTTGCACTTCGGATTGCTGTGTTGAGACTCTTAAGTGAGGCTCTGCGGTGTTTTTTGTAGCTGGTCTCCCTGAGATCAGCTATTGTTGTGTTTGAGATGCCTACTAATGGCATGGCTGTGATTGGCCAAGTGCAGCTTGTGACCCAGCCTCTATTTAAGCTGGAGTCATGTAGTTCCGCACGTCACTCTGCTCTGATTAGTGTAGGGATAGCATGCAGCTGCTGTGAGGGCGAGATTAGGCAGGGAAAACTCAGCAAAAACACCCAATGAAGTGATTGATCTACAGCTGTGAATCATTCAACTTCTGCTAGTTAATTGCTCACTGTTTTTTTAGGCTGCACAGAGCGTTTTTCTGTCACCTTTTTCTGGGGTGATCAGTGGCCATTTCGTGTCTTGTGGTGCACCAGCACAAGCTGCCACCAATTCCATCAATCCATCAATACTATTTTTATATTTTTTTTTGCTATATCCTACATCAGGGGCTTGTCTGTGCTTATTTTCACCCCTAGAAACTCAGGATAGAAATTTCTATATTTTATCGAGGGGTTAAATTCAATTGCAGAAATAGCAATCCCCTAAATCTGGTGTTCCAGCTGTGGCTAGCCAAGTGAAATAGTGTCTGGCAAAGGATAGATAATTTTCTGTGGTGAAATTCAATAGCTAAAATAGCAATCCCCTAAATCTGGTGTCCCAGCAGTGGCTGGCCAAGTTTAATAGTGTCTGGCAAAGGATAGAAAATTTTCTGGGGTGAAATTCAATTGCCAAAATAGCAATCTCCTAAATCTGTAGTCGCAGCAGTGGCTGGCCAAGTTTAATAGTGTCCGGTAAAGGATATATTTTGTTCTGGGGTGAAATTCAATTGCCAAAATAGCAATACCGTAAATCAGTGGTTTCAGCTTTGGCTGGCCAAGTTTAATAGTGTCCGGCAAAGGATATATTTTTTTCTGGTGTGAAATTCAATTGCCAAAATAGCAATACCATAAATCAGTGGTCTCAGCTGTGGCTGGCCAAGTTTAATAGTGTCCGGCAAAGGATAGATAATTTTCTGGGGTGAAATTCAATTGCCAAAATAGCAATACCGTAAATCAGTGGTTTCAGCTGTGGCTGGCCCAGTTTAATAGTGTCCGGCAAAGGATATATTTTTTTCTGGGTTGAAATTCAGTTGCAAAAATAGAAATACAGTAAATCTGGTGTTCCAGCTGTGACTGGACAAGTTTCATAGTGTCCGTCAAAGGATATATTATTTTCTGGGGTGAAATTCAATTGCCAAAATAGCAATACCCAAAATCTGGTGTTCCAGCTGTTGCAGGCCAAGTGTAAATCTGTCCGTAAAAGGGTATATTACACTCAGCGTGCATCTCCAAGTGTATTTCTCTCTGTTAAAGGGTATAATACAGTAAGTGTTAAAATACAGCATAATCCTCTACATTTGCACACACTGTTTTGCACCTCTAAGTGTATTTCTTTCCGTTAAAGGGAATATTTCACAAAGTGTTAAAATACAAGTGCTGAAAGCATAATCCTATAAATTTTTTCACACGCTACTGTGCATCTCAAAGTGTAAATCTGTCCGTTAAAGGATACCTTTCATCCAGGGCCTAAATACTAGGCCTACAATTGATATTCCCCTAAATCTGTGGTTACTGCTGTGCCTGGATTACTGTAATACGGTAAATAAATAGATAGCCAGATAGTGTTAGGTGCCTGTAAAAAAAAGTCCTGAATTTGAATTCAATACATTAGGCCAAATAATGTTTTTTCTTATTGTGGTGAACGGTAACAATGAGGAAAACATCTAGTAAGGGACGCCGATGCGGACATGGTCGTGGTGTTGTTAGTGGACCCTCTGGTGCTGGGAGAGGACGTGGCCGTTCTGCCACAGCCACACGTCCTAGTGAATCAACTACCTCAGGTTCCAGTACCCGCCAGAATTTACAGCGATATTTGGTGGGGCCCAATGCCGTTTTAAGGATGGTAAGGCCTGAGCAAGTACAGGCGCTAATCAATCGGGTGGCCGACAGTGGATCCAGCACGTTCACAACATTATCTCCCACCCAGTCTTCTGCAGAAAGCGCACAGGTGGCACCTGAAAACCAAGCCCATCAGTCTGTCACATCACCCCCATGCATATCAGGGAAACTGCCTGAGCCTCAAGTTATGCAGCAGTCTCTTATGCTGTTTGAAGACTCTGCTGGCAGGGCTTTCCAAGGGAATTCACCTAGCCCTTCCCTAGTGGTGGAAGACATAGAATACACTGACGCACAACAACTTATGTTTCCTGATAATGAGGACATGGGAATACCACCTCATCAGAGTCCGCACGTCTCTGATGATAACAAAACACAGGTGCCAACTGCTGCGTCTTTTTGCAGTGTGCAGACCGAACAGGAGGTCAGGGAGGAAGACTGTGTGGATGACGATGCAGGGGACGATAAGGTACTAGACCCCACATGGAATGAATGTCGTGCCACTGACTTTCATAGTTCAGAGGAAGAGGCAGTGGTGAGAGCCAACAGCGTAGTAAAGAGGGAGCAGGGGGCAAAAGCAGAACAGCCACCGCCAAGAGATTTCGCCTGCTACTGGCCACTGCCACCAGGGGCCGAGCACCCCAAAGGCAGCTTCAAGGAGTTCCCTGGCATGGCACTTCTTTAAACAATGTGCTGACGACAAGACCCGAGTGGTTTGCACGCTGTGCCATCAGAACCTGAAGCGAGGCATTAACGTTCTGAACATTAGCACAGCCTGCATGACCAGGCATCTACATGCAAAGCATGAACTGCAGTGGAGTCAGCAGGCCGTTCTGAAACTCATATGTTTGGGAGACAGGCCCCACACCGCGCAGGAGTTGTGGCGGGGTATTGAACAACAGACAGACGAGTGGTTGCTGCCGGTAAGCCTCAAGCCTGGCCTGGTGGTGAGCGATAATGAGTAAAATCTCATCGCAGCTTTGGGACTAGCCAGTTTGACGCACATCCCTCGCATGTGCTGAATTTGGTGGTGCAGAAGTTCATTCACAACTACCCCGATATGTCAGAGCTGCTGCATAAAGTGCGGGCCATCTGTGCGTGCTTCCGGCGTTCACATCCTGCCGCTGCTCGCCTGTCTGCACTACAGCGCAACTTCGGCCTTCCTGCTCACTGCCTCATATGCGACGTGCCCACCAGGTGGAACTCCACCTTGCACATGCTGGAGAGACTGTGCGAGCAGCAGCAGGCCATAGTGGAGTTTCAGCTGCAGCACGCACGGGTCAGTCGCACTGCTGAACAGCACCACTTCACCACCAATGACTGGGCCTCCATGCGAGACCTGTGTGCCCTGTTGTGCTGTTTCGAGTACTCCACCAACATGGCCAGTGGCGATGACGCCGTTATCAGCATTACAATACCACTTCTATGTCTCCTTGAGAAAACACTTAGGGCGATGATGGAAGAGGGGGTGGCCCAGGAGGAGGAGGCCAGTCTCTTAGAAGTGGCTCAGAGGGAGTTTTTTTGCAAAAGCAGAGGCCAGGTACAAATGTGGCCAGCCAGGGCCAGCTACTGGAGGACGAGGAGGATGAGGAGGAAGTGGAGGAGGATGAGGATGAAGCATGTTCACAGCTGGATGGCACCCAACGCAGCTCGTGCCCATCACTGGTGCGTGGCTGGGGAGAAACGGAGGACGATGACGATACGCCTCCCACAGAGGACAGCTTGTCCTTACCTCTGGGCCGCCTGGCACACATGAGTGACTACATGCTGCAGTGCCTGCGCAACGACAGCAGAGTTGCCCACATTTTAACGTGTGCGGACTACTGGGTTGCCACCCTGCTGGATCCCCGGAACAAAGACAATGTGCCCACCTTACTTCCTGCACTGGAGCGTGATAGGAAGATGCGTGAGTACAAGCGCACGTTGGTAGACGCGCTACTGAGAGCATTCCGAAATGTCACAGGGGAACAAGTGGAAGCCCAAGGCGAAGGCAGAGGAGGAGTGAGAGGTCGCCAATGCAGCTGTGTCACGGCCATCTCCTCTGAGGGCAGGGTTAGCATGGCAGAGATGTAGAAAAGTTTTGTCACCACGCCACAGCTAACTGCACCACCACCTGATACAGAACGTGTTAGCAGGAGGCAGTATTTCACTAACATGGTGGAACAGTACGTATGCATACCCCTCTACGTACTGACTGATGGTTCAGCCCCATTCAACTTCTGGGTTTCAAATTGTCCACGTGGCCAGAGCTAGCCTTTTATGCCTTGGAGGTGCTGGCCTGCCCGGCGGCCAGCGTTTTGTCTAACGTGTATTCAGCACGGCAGGTGGCGTCATTACTGACAAACGCAGCCGTCTGTCCACAGCCAACGTGGACAAGCTGACGTTCATAAATATGAACCAGGCATGGATCCCATAGGACCTGTCCATCCCTTGTGCAGAATAGACATTTATAACTACCTCCCCTTAACCATATATTCTTGTACTCCAGGGCACTTCTTTATTGAATCCTCTTTTTTTAATTTTACTATTATTTTGCAGAGCAACCCAAAGTTGAATGGACCTCTCCTCCGTCTGGGTGCCAGGGGTCTAAATATCTGAAAGTGACCTTCTCCATTGGTGGGTGACATGAAGCCTGATTCTCTGCTTTGGGACCTCTCTCCTCTGTCTGGGTGCTGGGGCCTAAATAGCTAAAAGTGGCCTTCTCCGTTGGTGGGTGACATGATGCCTCTTTTGCTGCTATGGGACCTCTCTCCTCTGTCTGGGTGTCAGGGGCCTAACTTTCACATATTTGCTTGCTGTCTTGGTGGCAGACATTTAACACTTTTTACTGTCTAATGACCACCCCATTGTCTGGGTGTCAGGGGCCTATATGTCGTTTAATCATTTGTTGTCTTGGTAGAAGATATTAAACTCTTTTTACTGTCATGACCACCCCATTGTCTGGGTGTTAGGGGCCTAAATTTCACGTACTTGCTTGCTGTCTTGGTGGCTCACATTTAACACTTTTTACTGTCTAATGACCGCCCCATTGTCTCGGTGTCAGTGGCCTAAATTTCACATACTTGATTGCTGTCTTGGTGGCAGATATTTAACACTTTTTACTGTCTAATGACAGCCTCATTGTCTGGGTGTCAGGGGCCTATATGTTGTTTAATCATTTGTTGTCTTGGTGGGAGATATTAAACTCTTTTTTCTGTCTAATGACCGCCCCATTGTCTGGGTGTCAGTGGCCTATATTTCGTTTAATTGCTTACTGTCTGGGTGAGAGACATTAAACTCTTTTTACTGTCAAATTGCCTCTCTTCTGTCTGGGTGTCAGGGGCCTTCATAAATGATAATGGCCTGTTCCATTGCAGGTTGACCTGAGGGCTGTGTTGCTGTTACGGGACCGCTCTCCTCTTTGTGGGTGCCATGACCCTGAGTCTGTGAATGAGGCCTGTGGCACTGCAGGCAGACAGGAATCCTTTTTGGCTGTGATGAGAACATCAACTCCCATAGCATTCCCACTTGATGCCACCCCAACCTCCTATTCCACCTCCTCCTCCAAGTTGCCAATTGATATTGGTTAATTTGTATTTATTTTATTTTAAGTCATTTCCCTATCCACATTTGTTTGCAGGGGATTTGCCTACATTTTGCTGCCTTTTGCAGCCCTCTAGCCCTTTCCTGGGCTATTTTACAGCCTTTTTAGTGCCCAAAAGTTCGGGTCCCCATTGACTTCAATGGGGTTCGAGTTCGGGTCGAGTTCGGATCCCGAACCCAAACATTTTCGGGAAGTTCGGCCGAACTTCTCAAACCCGAACATCCAGGTGTTCGCTCAACTCTAATCAGGAGCAATAGACAACATTGAAGTCGATAGGAAGGAACGACAGCTTCTTTCTTCTGACGTTGTCGAGCCCTGATTGCTGGAGAGGGGATGCGGGCCGATGGGAGATGCAGCAGTTGCTACATCAAAGTGTAACACTTAACGAGTGGCATGGTTTTCTCCTGCCATTTTATAGTGACGCTCCATGTGTTTATGCATCTCTGTTGTGCCAACATTAGCACCCTACCTGTAGCTTACCTTCTGCCCACACATCCTGCATACTGCAACGCTAATGTCCCCCAGCGACTTGGTGAAAAAGTCCACACTGGTGAGTATTGCATTGTCCCTCCACCACTGTGTGACGCCTGCCTGCCACTGCTTTTATAAACCAGTGCACCGCCAGTGTGTACTTCACAGGTAGTCTCTGAAGTAGCAAACAAATTTACCTCTCCCTCATTTGGCTGCAGATCTCCAACTGCTTCCACCCTGCTGTCTCACGGGCATTCTGCCACCTTAGAGATCAGTCAAGTTATCAAAAATTCAATTTGGCTGCTTCGCCGAATTTTGCAAAGGAATTTTATTTATTACAAATTGCATTCTATTGTATGTAGTGGGGAAAATGACGGAGAATGGCGATCGCACTGAACCTGTCATTGAAACTCTCAAATGACACGTTCATTGCTGCTCACGGCATCTGACATTTGAGGCCTTTCAGGGGTTAATCAGGGAAAAAAATATACTCACCTTATCCAGTCGCTCGCGGAAAGGCCGTCGTGGCCATCTTGATTGAAGAAACTTTGTGAAATCTTGCTTAGTGATGTGATCACATCATTATGCCATCGCCGCGCCCGGCCATCGTGCTGACGTGGTGACGTCACATGTTACAGCATACAAGATTTTACATGGTTTCTTTAGGCAAGATGGAGCAATGGCCTCTCTGCAAGCAAATGAATTAGGTGAGTATGTTTTTTTTTTTATTACCGCCATTTCAGGAAAAATAGGTTCGTCACCACAAAGCACAAGGAAATTTTGCTTCCTGGGAATTGAATTTATCATGAACTTCAGATCGAAGTCAAACAAATCGCTCAACACTAATGATGTTGATGTCTCCTCTTTACCTGGCTCACAAGTGCGGTCGGCTACATCATCATCTACATCTGTTTGGTCATCACTGGTGTCACCCTCACCTGTCTCTTGCGCACATCCCTGACCTCTCGCAACATGTGCTCCCACCCGACTGTCTTGATCAGTAGTTGCATGCCTAAAGGCATCTGCAGTGGTCCTCTCCTCCTAGTCAGTGCTGGCCTGAGACTGCTGACTGTCCTCACAAAGCTCATCCTCGCTGAAAAGCAGACAGAGCAGCAAAAGCAAGAGGCAGGTTTAGGACAGGTGAGGGTACAGAGACTGTGTGTATCTGTTGTCGCTTGATATGATGTTGAACAGCGAGTTAACCATTCCAGTACAGCTGGATTGTTGGTCAAAACATGACTGCTGGATTACAATGTCAGCTTTGGCCTGTTGCTGTGGCTGTTAGCAAACACCCTTCTTCTGCTGCTACTTGTGCTGGCTACAGCAACATTTTTGCCACTACGGGTCTAGGCAACTGTCTGTTGGCCATAGTGTACAGTAACTGTATCAGTAATGTAACGGATTAACTAAGCATGTGGCAGCAGTTTAACAAGATAAACGTGGTGGTATATTAGCCGCCGTTTAATACTGAGTCTGAGGCACAGTAAGCCTGTGTGTAAAATAACAGATTGACTAAGCATGTGGCAGCAGTTCAACAAGATAAATGCGGCGATATATTAGACCACCCTTTAATACTGAATCTGATGCACAGTAAGCCTGTGTGTAAAATAACAGATTGACTAAGCATGTGGCAGCAGTTCAACAAGATAAACTAAGCAATATATTACACCGCCCTTAAATACTGAGTCTGACACACAGCAAGTCTATGTGTAAAACAACAGATTAACTAAGCATGTGGCAGCAGTTCAACAAGATAAACGCGGCAATTATACCCAACCTGCAGTGTTCATGCTGTCTCCTTGTGCTCTCCCTACAGTCTCAAAAACTCTCCCTACGATCTCCATGCACTGTCCCTGCACTCTGCCTATCCAACATTCTTTTTTAAATGATTTTCTGCAACACTGCCCTAGCGCATAAGCACATGTCATATCTCTCTCTAAGCTCAGCTCACAGTGAAATGGCGGGATAAGGCTTTAATAAGACTGTGACATGCCAGGGGATGGCTATCTGTGGATTGGCTGGCTGCATGGCAATATAAGCCATATCGCATTCCTGGGCTTCTTACTTTCACTTTGTAACACGTGCAGCAGCCATTTTAGAAAAAACTGATTCATTACATCAAAGCGCGAGGAAATTTGGGTTCATGGCAAATCAAATTTTTCCTAAATTTTGGATCAAATTCCACTTTGGATGCTTTGATTCGCTCAACACTAATGAACACAACAGAAATTGTATTAGCATTTGTTAAAGTAGAACTCCTGCAAACATTTTAATTCTCTGACCTGTTAGAAAGATACATGATGTAATCTGTAGTGAATTTAATCTTCTCATCTCAGTGACTGTATTTGTGAGTTATCCCCTCCCTTCTAATTCTTAGCTGTGTCATGTGACCAACTCTCTGATCTCCAACTGACACAGGACAGGAAGTCAATTACTCCTCTATTCATTCCTGTGAGACTGACATTGAGGCTCCCATAGGAATACATAGAGAAACTGACTTCCTGCCCACACATAAGATGCTGTGTCCATTGGAGAGTCTGATTGTTGGTGACATGACACAGGTGAGGTATAACTCACAAGTACAGCCACTGTTAAGAAAATGACATTCACTACAGATTACATCATGTACCTTTCTAGCAGGTCAGAGAATAAACATTTTTTGCGGGAGTTCTTCTTTAAGACCCCCTTACCATGGGCCAACCTTTCTGATTGTCTGCTTGTCATAGAAGGTGAAAGCATTTACATGCTGCAATTATCTCTTCTGTATTGGGACAGTGATTGCTACTGCAATTGCTTGCCCGCATTCAGATTCATTGTTTTCATTTTGGTGTCTGCATCAATGATGCTTTCACCTATTGAACGAGTTTGTTCCTCAAGTGATCGCCAGCACCTTTATACAGGGCAATAAGTGGGACAACTGTTTGCACAAATGCTTGTTCCCGATAATGGCCCCATGTAAAGGAGCTGATGATTAAGCGATGAATGAGTAAATGCATCTTTTATATGAAACATAAAATCATTTGCCAGCAGCACATCACCCTGTGTTAACAGGGAGGTACCTCTGGCAAGCAATGAATCTCGCTGAAATCAAACAATCACAGTAGCGATCTATTATCCACATACAGAGGGGATGATTGCTACATGTAAATGCAGCTCTCATCTGTGCTCAATGATCAGGCAATGATTGGAAACAAATGGCTCACCCTGATACTTACCTGTGCACCAGCCTATGTAAAAGGGCCTCCAGCTATCATCAGTTGTCATCTTCAGTGCAGTGCTGAACAAATTCACAATAGCCACCATTTTTGCCTCTCTAGTCTTTTTTTTAAGATGATCCTACAAAATAACATAGAAAATGTTTGGCAGGAAAAATACCTACAGCCAACAGCTATTTTACGATTATATGCAACATTATTACATGTTATTACAACGTTATTTTAGCAATACTGTGATTTCTTAAAGTGGTTTTCTGTGTCCAAGCTGTTTTTTCAGCGTCAAATTACCAAAAATATTGAAATTTTCTCTTCCTTGCTTTATTTGCAGCCTGATTTCCATGGTCCAGAATGCTTTGATGCAGATCTTCTGTTCCTACTGCTGTTTCCTCTGGGTTTGCTTACCAAACCCAGCAAGCCATTGCCTGCCCAGATTAAGCACTGGCATGCATGCGCAGTAGGGCATTGACACTGTACATGCACCAGAGAAGTGCTACTTTTCCAATAAGGCTTTCTGTCTTCAATGCACATGACATAACTGATTCAACTTTTAAATTGCAGTGAACAGAAAGACAAGTGAAAGTACCTGAAATGGCACATGAGAGGAGGAACCGAAATGAAGAGCCAGGCAGTAACTTAACTGCATTGATGGAGAAGGAACAGCAGCACTTCATGCAGGTAGGTGATTTACAACATCACTTTATTCTTTTGTGACCACGGTTTTCATGGGACCATAGTCTATAGCCGTGTGACGGATTAGTAATAACAGACAAAATGGGGCATACTTTTGTGGTGTCACCATGGACCCACGGTCTGTGGAAAATCACTGATATGTAAATGCACACTTCAAAGTCAAAGGGTATGTGTGCTGTCCGTGAAGACCTTGGACAGCACATTCCATGACTGACTGATGTGTGAAAGATACCTAATTTAAACAAAGTCCCAGAGAACCCCTTTAAACCCTTGGTGACCTCCGCAGTACGCAGTAGTATGGCACCCTGTCGTAAATGTGCAACAGGAGCCATATAGTTGCAGGTTTTCTGATGTTTCAAACAGCAGAGACCAGCGGCGGATGTATACAATCAGTCGTACGGCTGATTTCCTACCTTTAACCTCTCAGATGCCCTGGTCAAATGTAATCGCATCATCTAAGGGGTCTGTAAACGAGCCGCCGGGGACGGTTGAGGTCGGGGAACCTGTTATGGTATAGTAAAAGCCTGAAGCCTTAAGCAGGCTTTGGTAGCTATTACTAGTATATACCAATACAGGCCAGCAGGTGGCAGGACTGTGCTGGTATATTGTAAATGGAGTGTTCTATGATGGCTATTTAACCATCAACGAACACAACGGTGCATCAGGGGGGCTTCAAATTGGACATGATGTAAATAAACCAGTCCAGCAAAATCTGCCTTCCAAAAACCATATGGCGTTCCCTTCCTTCTGTGCCCTGCCGTTTGGCCATACAGTAATTTACCACATATGGGGTGTTTCTGCAAACTACAGAATCAGGGCAATACATATTGAGTTTTGCTTGGCTGTTAACCCTTGCTTTGTTACTGGAAAAATGGATTAAAATGGAAAATTTGCGACCGTTTTTGTTATTTACATTGTTGATCTGACAGGTTAGATCTTGTGCTATTTCTATAGAGCAGGTTGTTACAGACGTGACAATACCAAATATGACTACTTTTGGGGGATTTTTTGGTTTCAGTTTTACATAATAAAGCATTTTTGAAGAAAATTATTTTTTAGTGTCTCCACATTTTGAAAGCCATATATATATATTTTTTGGGTGACTGTCTTATGTAGGGGCTCATTTTTTGCAGGATGAGATGTCGGTTTGATTGGCACTATCTTGGGGTGCATATGACATTTTGGTTGCTTGCTATTACACTTTTTGTGATGTAAGGTGACAAAAATGGCTTTTGACACTGTATTTATATACTTTTTTTTTCACCTGAGGGGTTAGTTCATGTGCTATTTTTATAGAGCAGGTTTTTATGGACGCAGCGATACATAATATGTCTACTTTTTTTATTTATTTAAGCTTTACACAATAATATTATTTTTGATACAAAAAAAAATCATGTTTTAATGTCTTCATAGTCTCCATAGAGAATTATATTTTTTTACTTTTTTGGCGATTGTCTTAGGTAGGATATCACTTTTTGCGGGATGAGATGACGGTTTGCTATTTTGGTGTGCATACAACTTTTTTTGATCGCTTGCTATTACACTTTTTGTGATGTGAGGTGACAAAAATAGCTTTTTTTTAAAAATATACGGTATTTACCTGAGGAGTTAGGTCATGTAATATTTTTATAGAGCAGGTTCTTACGGAAGTGGCGATCCCTAATATATATCCTTTTTTTTGTATTTTACTTTAACACAATAACAGCATTTTAGAAAAAAAAAAATCATGTTTTAGTGTCTCCATAGTCTGAGAGCCATATTTTTTTGGGCGATTGTCCTATGTAGGTGCTCATTTTTTGTGGGATGAGATGGCTTTTTTTACACCATTTTTTTTTGTTTTGATTTTATAATGTTCATCTGAGGGGTTATGTCATGTGATATTTTTATAGAGCAAGTTCTTACGGACGCAACGATACCTAATATGTATAATTTTTTATATTTATTTTACTTTAACACAATAACAGCGTTTTAGGGGGAAAAAAATGTTTTAGTGTCTCCATAGTCTGAGAGCCATATTTTTTAAAAATATTTTGGCAATTGTCTCATGTAGGGGCTCATTTTTTGTGGGATGAGGTGCGGATATTATCGGTACCATTTTGGCGTACATACGACTTTTTTGATCACTTTTATTACCTTTTATGGGAAGTAAGGTGAGCAAAATTTCAATTTCACCATAGTTTTTATTTTATTTTTTATGGCGTTCACCGTGCAGGGAAAATAACATGACTGTTTAATAGATCAGGTCATTACGGACGCGGTGATATCAAACATGTGTAGTGCATTTTATTTTTTTAAGTTTTAATCAGTGATAAATGTGTTCTTTTATTTTTACTTTTTTTTTCACTGTTTTTACATTTTTTTGACCCAGACCCACTTGGTTCTTGAAGATCCAGTGGGTCTGATGTCTGTATAATACAATACAGTACACTATATAGTGTACTGTACTGTATTTTCACTTTACACTTAGTCTGATCAGACTTCTGCCTTTAGCAGAAGTCTGATCAGACTTAGCATTACCATGGCAATCCGGAAGCCTGTGAAGCCTGGTAACCATGACCCGCTGCCACAACAGAGCAGCGGGTGATGGGGAGGGAGGGGGGTCCCCCTCCCTCTGTGATCCTATCAAGAATCAGGGGCTGAAACAGCACAGCAGCCCCCGGTGGGAGAGGGAGGGAGCTCCCTCCCTGTTAACCCTTTCCATACAGTGGTCCATACAGACCGCGGCATGGAAGGGGTTAAACGGCTGACATCTGTGCCAGCACAGCTGTCAGCCGTTTTAAGCAGAGTGCCGGCGGGTGTCAGCAATGCCCGCACCGTCTCGCCTGCCCACCTGCCAGCACTGCCTGGGGGAGGGTTAAAAATGAAAAAAAATGTCATTTTGAAGTTTCACAGTCACGGACTGCAGGGATCAGAAATTTCCGAAAGCGCTGCAAACCGCAGATCTGAATTGACCTGTGGTTTTGTTTGATCGCCGATACGGGGGGGGGGCTTAACAGGACCCCCCTCGCCATTGTACTAAGGTGCCTGCTGAATGATTTCAGAAAATACACAGGGTGTACATGTAGGCCCTGTGTCCTTAATTAACAGGACATCAAGGCGTACCTGCACGCCCTGTGTCCGCAAGAGGTTAAAGGGGATGTCTCACGTATGCCTTGTCATAAATTAGGAGCTGCATTTGGCAGTACTCCTGGTTATCACAGACCGGGGTACACGCTGATCTATGATAAATCTGTGCTATCCTCTTTTCATATGTTCTTTAAGAGCATGTGGAAAACGCAGATGCATAGCCCCCACAACTCTCATCTGTATATTATACAGTTGGCTAATTATTTTAATGGCTGACATGTAATTCTGAATTCCCCTTGCAGTGGCTGTATGGTTTATGGCATCCCCCATTTGTAACAGCTGATTGTAAAGATGTTAGAAAAGATGGATCAGTTTAAATCAGCTGATCACTGAGCAGGCTTCTATTTTTAAAGGGGTTACCTTTGTGGGAGATTATGCCATAACTGGTGTACAAAATCAGACATCGCATAATACATGATGATCTCTTTCTAAAAATACTACAACCAGCCCTGTACCTAACATGGTTTGAGATATCTCCCCATTCATTGCTCCAATTGTTCTGCTACATTCTCTTCAGACTGGCAGCTCGGGGAAGTGTCCTTTTTCGGGGGTGTGCCTTTTCTCAGGGGGAGTGTTCTCTCTCCTAGTTGCAGTTGAAGGATGGAACTGAGCTTGTGCGTCCATCTCCGTAGGTGGACGTCCACATTACTATGCAGATTAAATGCCAGGGGGCATCTCACAATTGGAGCATCTTTGCAACAGAAAGTAACTAATTTCTCATGCTCACTTATATTAAAATAGCATTTAGTGGTGGCACAATCCCTTTAAATAAGAGCTATTAAAAAATAATATATTCATTGTCTGTTTTCTTTCAGCTTCACACTAATCATGTGTTACATAGACATTGTTAATGTCTTCAATTGGTGACAAATTATTAAAGATATTTCCATAACCTGCCTTTTAACTGCATTCTGATTACCATTGTTTTTGTTCTAATCCAAGGGCAGAAGAAGCGATGCAATGCTTAAAAAACAAATCTACTAATAATACTCACCAGCTTCTAAAACCTAAATGCATTTTATAACATTTGCTTTAGGATTATGAATCTGTCCCCCCTCTACTCCACAAAAAAAATATCTACTCTGTTTTCCAAAAATGTAAATGGACCTGCCATCAATTCTGAAAAATATTCACCCTAATAAAATACATAATTGGCAAACGTAAAGAAAGGTTCTGTCATGAAGGTTTTGCAGGCGCCGAATAACACGGTTGGCTCCTGCTTTATATCACACAAGGGTGGGAAGAGAAAGCCCCTTTTTTTCTCAGCAGCAATACGCCAGCTACCATTATATCTGGATGCAAAAGGGGCTCTAAAATGGGCAATTATGAGAGAAATAAATACTATCACCACATGAACTCAACAATAATAATTAAAAGAGCACACTGTAAAAGAAATCTATACTGTAGGAACTGAAGTAGCAAAAGTACAGCTCCAAGATGGGAAAATAATTGAGGAGCGTAGGGAAGAGTGTATAAGCTGCTATTATGTAGCATTGTGAAACCAGCTCCTCAAATAAAAGAATAACACCATACAGTTTTCTTACTGTTAGCACAGCACATGATGGGAGTTTAATACAGGAGTGGTGTGAGTCACACGTTCGTATCTTCCCATCATGTATGGTAAAATGGTGGGAATGTCTTCTCCACCCACTCTATTAAACAGTGTGAGTTTTTGTTCTGCCCTATTTGAGAACCAGACTATTGCACCATGTCACCTATGAAAAGAGAAAATAATATACAACGTGAACCCACGCTGCCACTGCTAACTGTATTACTTTGTTGATTTCTTTCTTAAAGCAGATACAATAGCTGCTGGAACGGTTCCAGTGGATAAAAGAAATGGATTTGGGAGTCACTTTTAAAGACACCTAAGGAAGGGACTAGAGTGAACTGAGTCAATTACGAGCCAATGATTTATTAATACCATTGCTGCAATTCATGAGAATGCTGAAATGTAGATGAATAAAGCTGGCCATGCACATCAGAGATATACCAACCAAATCTGCCAATGTCGACCGGCCAAACGTCTAGTGTGTATGCGATTTTCTCCATTGGAGGATGTAAGGGGAGAATCTTCCAGTGGCATCCTGATGCTTTTGTTCTCAAGGGAGATACACTACCTCCAAAGGAGTCTAGCAGTAGAGGCTTATTCACGTATCCCTATTGAGAAAAATGCACACTCGGCCAAGCATGCATGTGTAAAGGGGGGTTTAACCGTTTCCGTATCTGCCATACATATACCGAAACAAAGCAATAGCTGATCTTAGGGAGACCAGCTACAAAAATGCCGTGGAGCCTCACTTAAGAGTCTCAAACACAGCAATCCAAAGTGCAAAGCTCCCTGGGAAACATAAAATGCAAAAGGATTGTGGAGCCCCAGTTATGGGTCTACAACACAGTGAAAGCCAGATATCCCTCAAAGGAAGGAAAAACAAGCAAAGGGGTGTCTCCATTACAGAGATCACCAAAACCACCATATTAAGTGGCCCCTATGTCAAGATCCCGCTCTTTTACAAGCTTTAAGGATGTGACGGGGAAGACCTAAGCAAGTTATCCATCCACAGACAGCTGTTTCGGGGTGTTGCCCCTCATCAGTGTGGAGTAGGATTCTGGCTAACCGGGAGCAATGCTTTGGTGACTACTCAAACAAAGCAATAGCTGATCTTAGGGAGACCAGCTACAAAAATGCCGTGGAGCCTCACTTAAGAGTCTCAAACACAGCAATCCAAAGTGCAAAGCTCCCTGGGAAACATAAAATGCAAAAGGATTGTGGAGCCCCAGTTATGGGTCTACAACACAGTGAAAGCCAGATATCCCTCAAAGGAAGGAAAAACAAGCAAGGGGTGTCTCCATTACAGAGATCACCAAAACCACCATATTAAGTGGCCCCTATGTCAAGATCCCGCTCTTTTACAAGCTTTAAGGATGTGACGGGGAAGACCTAAGCAAGTTATCCATCCACAGACAGCTGTTTCGAGGTGTTGCCCCTCATCAGTGTGGAGTAGGATTCTGGCTAACCGGGAGCAATGCTTTGGTGACTACTCAAACAAAGCAATAGCTGATCTTAGGGAGACCAGCTACAAAAATGCCGTGGAGCCTCACTTAAGAGTCTCAAACACAGCAATCCAAAGTGCAAAGCTCCCTGGGAAACATAAAATGCAAAAGATTGTGGAGCCCCAGTTATGGGTCTACAACACAGTGAAAGCCAGATATCCCTCAAAGGAAGGAAAAACAAGCAAAGGGTGTCTCCATTACAGAGATCACCAAAACCACCATATTAAGTGGCCCCTATGTCAAGATCCCGCTCTTTTACAAGCTTTAAGGATGTGACGGGAAGACCTAAGCAAGTTATCCATCCACAGACAGCTGTTTCGAGGTGTTGCCCCTCATCAGTGTGGAGTAGGATTCTGGCTAACCGGGAGCAATGCTTTGGTGACTACTCAAACAAAGCAATAGCTGATCTTAGGGAGACCAGCTACAAAAATGCCGTGGAGCCTCACTTAAGAGTCTCAAACACAGCAATCCAAAGTGCATCCTTAAAGCTTGTAAAAGAGCGGGATCTTGACATAGGGGCCACTTAATATGGTGGTTTTGGTGATCTCTGTAATGGAGACACCCCTTTGCTTGTTTTTCCTTCCTTTGAGGGATATCTGGCTTTCACTGTGTTGTAGACCCATAACTGGGGCTCCACAATCTTTTTGCATTTTATGTTTCCCAGGGAGCTTTGCACTTTGGATTGCTGTGTTTGAGACTCTTAAGTGAGGCTCCACGGCATTTTTGTAGCTGGTCTCCCTAAGATCAGCTATTGCTTTGTTTGAGTAGTCACCAAAGCATTGCTCCCGGTTAGCCAGAATCCTACTCCACACTGATGAGGGGCAACACCTCGAAACAGCTGTCTGTGGATGGATAACTTGCTTAGGTCTTCCCCGTCACATCCTTAAAGCTTGTAAAAGAGCGGGATCTTGACATAGGGGCCACTTAATATGGTGGTTTTGGTGATCTCTGTAATGGAGACACCCCTTGCTTGTTTTTCCTTCCTTTGAGGGATATCTGGCTTTCACTGTGTTGTAGACCCATAACTGGGGCTCCACAATCTTTTGCATTTTATGTTTCCCAGGGAGCTTTGCACTTTGGATTGCTGTGTTTGAGACTCTTAAGTGAGGCTCCACGGCATTTTTGTAGCTGGTCTCCTAAGATCAGCTATTGCTTTGTTTGAGTAGTCACCAAAGCATTGCTCCCGGTTAGCCAGAATCCTACTCCACACTGATGAGGGGCAACACCCCGAAACAGCTGTCTGTGGATGGATAACTTGCTTAGGTCTTCCCGTCACATCCTTAAAGCTTGTAAAAGAGCGGGATCTTGACATAGGGGCCACTTAATATGGTGGTTTTGGTGATCTCTGTAATGGAGACACCCCTTTGCTTGTTTTTCCTTCCTTTGAGGGATATCTGGCTTTCACTGTGTTGTAGACCCATAACTGGGGCTCCACAATCTTTTGCATTTTATGTTTCCCAGGGAGCTTTGCACTTTGGATTGCTGTGTTTGAGACTCTTAAGTGAGGCTCCACGGCATTTTTGTAGCTGGTCTCCTAAGATCAGCTATTGCTTTGTTTGAGTAGTCACCAAAGCATTGCTCCCGGTTAGCCAGAATCCTACTCCACACTGATGAGGGGCAACACCCCGAAACAGCTGTCTGTGGATGGATAACTTGCTTAGGTCTTCCCCGTCACATCCTTAAAGCTTGTAAAAGAGCGGGATCTTGACATAGGGGCCACTTAATATGGTGGTTTTGGTGATCTCTGTAATGGAGACACCCCTTTGCTTGTTTTTCCTTCCTTTGAGGGATATCTGGCTTTCACTGTGTTGTAGACCCATAACTGGGGCTCCACAATCTTTTTGCATACATATACCGAGGAAGTCCGGAATGTAATAAGGGCTACCACTCACGAGCACAGCAGGCTCCATGGCCACCGGGTTTCTGCTGTTTCAAACAGCAGAGACCCAGGGCTAATTTCTGCTACTGATGATAATGCTGATGATCATACATATTTAACCCTTCAGATTCTGTTTTTAAATGTGACCACGGCATCTGAGAGCACTAAAAACAGGAGTTATGAGCTTCCAAGACAAGAATGCCTCCTTGTTCAGATCGGGGAAGTTGTTCCATAGTAGTAAGCCTGTAGAATGCTTCTAGGCCTATTACTAGTATATTCCCATGCTGGCCTGCACGCTGTGGCACTGCATTAGAATATACAGAATTCTGTATTCTGCAATGTATTCTGTAATGGATCCATTACAGAATGCAAATTGTAATCTAATTGTTATGGTAACTTTAAAAAAGTTAATTAGAAATTAAAGTTTGTTCAAATATAAAAAGAATCAAATCACTCCCTTTTCACAGAACTAAAATAAGTATGCAAAAAAATAAACCTGGACCCCCCCCCCCTTCCCCCATTTCAGGATGGCTGAGCGGGTTGTAGAGTGTCAGAATACAGCTCCCTCCCTCTCCCATCGGTCCGTTGCTGTGCCTTAAAATTTACATGATTGTTTTCAATTAGTGTATAAACATGATTTCACTAAAAACCAACCCTGATTTCAAATATAAATACATTTCATATGGAGGTATAAATGCTTCATGATTCAATCCAGTATAATTTACAAATATATACTTATCAAGTGTCCCATGAAAATCCATAATAGTGTCTCATCAAAACATAATTGATACAATAAGGTGCACGTGTGTAAATACTGAAATTAATTATCGATTAAAACTGAAGGCAAACACGCACCATGATCCCGGCCATGTGTAAACAAAGTTGGCGTCCCATGATGTATAATGCGCCTGCGTTAGTGCACAACAGGCTAGCGGGAGAGCTCAGCACATCCCACGCATGCACACTATGAACACGAATTCCTGCCCATACACAAAATAGAGGACTAAGTATAACCAATCCAAAGCGCATGACCATGCGGACCGGAATGTGTATGGACCGTAACCATGACAATGGAATAACCGATCCTTTTAAAGTGACATTGGAAATAATTAAATATGTTGAGTCTCCCTGTATTGCGCTGATCAGGGATGTCTCCAACGGGACACAGTCCCCAGTGTCAACTCTGACACATGTAAGTCCCTGTGTGAAATGAGGAAGAGGGGCACCCTCAGCGTCCCCCATTCTCAATCACGACAGCTCAGATCGCACACAGGCATTAACATAAGGGGAATTATGCAAAAGGTGATATTAACGTGTTATGCTCTTGGATGCCTATCATAGGGGATACACGGTTCCCAGTACACACCGGGACACGCGCCCCCATGAATAGCGAATCCTTTTAAAGAGACATTGAAAAAAATGAATCATATTAAGTCTCCCTGTATAGCGCTGATCCGGGATGTCTATAATGAGACACAGACAATAACATAAGGGGAACTAAGTAAAAGGGGATATTAGCGTGTTATGCCCTCGGATGCCTATTATAGGGGATGCATGGTTCCCAGTGCAAACCGGGACACGTGCCCCCATGTGGGACGAGGAATAGGGACACTATCAATGTCCCCATTCCTCAATCACCCCATCCCTGAGCATACCCGCCAAGTGCATATTAAACAGTCATGTCTACCTATCGAAACAGGGAAAACCCAGTGAAATCAAGAGTCCTCCATACCAGACCCAGAGAGGTATGAGTGGCACAATTAAGTGTCATCCATTCCCCAACCGGGTAACAGTCATCAAAAAGGACGTATTAAATCTATAACAATTTGATTCCAGTCTGCTAAGTCAAAACAAAATTGAGTAAAACATATTGAAAAAGATATAAAAAAAGATACATCATGGGTAATACAGCAAAAAGAACATAATCACATGGGGGTTTCATGTTGAATGATGTCTTCATAGTGGTTGCCACGATTAAATTTCATCAAAATTTCCTAAACCATGAAAGAAAAAGGGGGGAGGGGTATATTAGATATATAGAACACTGTTCTTTGATTATACATTACAGATACTGGACTAGATTCCAACTTAGTAGTATGAGGTTAAGTCACCCTAAACTCCACATTTAACCCTGTTGGTTTCCATGTTTGTAAATGATAAATCCAATAGAGCTCACATTGTTTAATTAGAACAGTTCTATCACCACCACGTCTAGGAATAGCAACTTGATCAATAATTCTGAAACATAATTATACGTAATTCTGAAACGTAATTATAGGTATATGTATATCCTGCACTTACTGAGTTCCATACTCTATGTGTTGCTACTTAGATCTACGTGTATTTTTCTGTGTTTGTAGCCGTATCAGGAAAAATACCAGTAACTAAAATGGCTGCTGGGCAGGAAATTCCCTCAGTTAAGTTGGCCGCTGAGCCGGCCGGAAGTTAGAGGAGTTAAGATGGCAGCCAGGCCGGACATTAGATTAGTTAAGAATGGCAGCTGTTGAAAAAGTTACCTTAGTTAAGATGGCTGCCGGGGGTGTGGTAGGATCTCTCAGCGCCATCTTGGAGGGTAGTATCAGTGGCATGCAAAAATAATTATTTGTCTGTTCATCATACATTTCTGTCCAGCCTAATTTAATACACTTAATTATTTTTAGGCTGATGCTTGCATTGTTATTCATAATATCTAGAACAGAATGCTCTAAATTCAAGGCCGAATGTCCTGTGTTCACTCCTGCGAGAAAACTTTGTAATAATTTCATTCCTTTTTGGCCTAAAACCAGAGCCTACACCTGACTGTATCACAGTAATGATTTCTTTGATAGAAATTTTAACTCTTAATTTGGGCTCATCATCACATCAGTAGAGGTGATTTCGCTCACAGTAAACTTGGCTGTGTGACAGAAGGTCTGATTCTTGGTCCACACAGACATAACAAGTCACAGACATAGAAACAGACAGACATAGAGGAACATTTCCCATACATTAACACACAAGTCTTTGAACTTATTAACAAATAACATTTTCTGGAGCTCAATACACACACACTCAGTACCTCACACACATTGCCTTGTTATTATCTCTTAGTATTACAGACATTGTACTCGCTATCACACATTCCAATATCGTGACGTCACTCCCCTCGCAGCTGCAGCCCCCGCTGTCTCCCTTCATACACGTCAGCCGGGATTTGATCCCGTGCTGAGCCATGCCCCCTGCACTGATCACATGACGGTGACGTCACCCCAGGTCCTTCGGCTGTTCAACAGTTCGGGTTGGTGGAAGCCGCCCCTTATGGATTCCATATGCCGCGATAGTCCGCGGTAGTGGAATCCATAACGGTATGCGCGAGTTACCACAACCCGAACGCCGAACGCCGAACGCCGAACTTTTTTTTAAAGTTCGCTCATCTCTAGTTTTGATCCTAGGATTTTACATGTATTGAAGAACCCACCATGACACCAGACAAGGGTCTAAGCAGTTCTCATTTTATTACAGAAAATCAAGCACTATATAAGTACATCAGAGGGGGCATCCCCTCTGAGGATCATGGCATTGTTTCATTGGCTAGAAAAAAATAAGAAAAGCGATACAACTTGGCATCAGCGCATTGTGCATTGTTTTACTAACTTTGATATGCAAACTATGTAAACATCTAGGTGCAAGCGCAATCTTGTAGTGGATTCACATTAGCAGCAGAACAACATACGTCATATGGGACATAAAGGAGGAGGGTCCTCTTAGATAAGGTGAAGCCTTTGTGCTTTTAACTTGAGTTAATAAGGTGTTGTCTGAGAGCTAGAGGATATGGGGCCATCTTAGCTGATCAAGAATGATATCCACATCTCTATCACTGGCAGGCAAACTCAACTCTGCTATATCCTTCTCTCACTTTGTTGTACCGACAAGCTAACTTGGTAACTTGGCCTTTACTTAAGCTGCACTTCGCTTTTTAGTCAGACTTATCTTCAGTCAAGAAATAGGTTAGAATCCTGGCAGCTCCAACCAGGACTCTTTACCAGCACAAACCAGAACTGCCCCACCTCCTTCTGGTAGCAAGCAGGAGCAGGACTGGCTGACTTCTGACCAAAGGGGGGGGGGGGGAGAATGAAACGGTGAGTTCCATTCTCTCTAAGGATAGCTCTGCCATTTACGCTGCCACCTGCTGGTGAACCAGGCATATTACATGTAATAAACAGTTACATAAGAAGATTATTAAAGACAGTAGCATGGTGCCGGAGTGGTAACACCACTCTGGGGTGTTACACTTCCACTGAGTTTTTATGTTATAAAGTGTAGCGAACTGGACCCTGTACCAGAGTCTGCCCCAGTTTCCTGGAAGGGACTGCTTGCTCGCCTCCTGCCCTGCGACTATGGCCCCATGTATGCTTGTCCTGTTTGAGCGGTGATGCCCCAGATAGCTCTGCTATGGAGCCCATTCGTATAATGAAAGACTATGGGAAAGACTTTAGCTCCATGGCAATTGAACTGGACATGTGTGGTCTGAGCGCCATTCAATAATGTGCGCTCAGACCTAAGCTATCTGGGGATATGTTGCATGTATATGTTTTATGTAGTAATTGTAACATAGTGTAATTTTATGTCCTTTTGCAATCATGTGCTCAATGGAGTCTGCCATCTGGGGATATGTTACATGTCTGTGTACTGTAAAGGGTGGGACATTGTGTATTGAATAGTGATGTCGGTCCTGTTGTCCCCACATGTGTATTGGCGATTTCCCTTTGTCCTGAGAGATAATTGAATGACTCCTCAATTGTCTCCAGGACAGAAGACATTGTGTATTCGCCTGCCTGTGATGATTACATTACCCATGTAGGGGGATTGTATCACAGGCAGAGGGGAGGGATATGCTGGGTGTGGTTGTCTGTATTGTCCCATTGTGTGTGATTGGCTGCTGTATCCCGTGTCGTAGTCTTCCTTCTGGTCCCCTGGGGGAGTGTCCACCAGGTGGGAGACCTGGATAAATACCGGGCAGGTAGCCCTCAATAAAAGTTGGAGTTCCTGCTTGACCCTCAAAACGAAGTGTCGTCTCGTTATTGGGGGTGATTTGACTGTATGCTGATTGCCAGGAGTGTAAGCTGTTCCTAGGGCTTTTCCTGTTCGGCTGCTTCCAGGGTTCGTGTGTCTCTTGTTCGGAAGTTGGTGAATTCGTGTGGTTTGCGGTTCGGGAAGTTGGTGATTGCAGTAGCTGCTGGTCTATCCGGAAAAGGGAATATCGCCTAAACGGAGTTGTGTGCGTAACGGTCCGTTACATTTGGTGGCAGGCGGCGGGATCATTTCCACAGCCCAGAAGGACATCTACAGGGCAACACCATTCCTTGGATTACAAAGTGAGGGCAACGTTAGTACCCGTACAGCGCCCCTATCTACAAAAGAAAGAACTTCAGGAGAACAAGCATGGCACCCAGCTACACGCAGGAGGAATTTGACAGAGAGCTGAGATCACGGCTGATTTTCTTCGGACCCAACCCCCCGGAGAAATCTGTGCAGTTCGTGAGGAGGATAACAGCAGAGTACCTGCAGTTCATGGCAGATGGTATCGTCCGCCCTCCCCAGCGGCTGAGTGCGTTCCAGGGAGCTGAAGGTGCCGGCCTTCCTCCCCAGCGGCCGTGTGTACCCCAGGGAGCTGAAGGTGCCGTCCTTCCTCCCCAGCGGCAGTGTGTACCCCAGGGAGCTGAAGGTGTCATCCTTCCTCCCCAGCGGCCGTGTGCACCCCCGGGAGCTGAAGGTGCCGTCCTTCCTCCACAGCGGCAGTGTGTACCCCAGGGAGCTGAAGGTGTCGTCCTTCCTCCCCAGCGGCAGTGTGTACCCCAGGGAGCTGAAGGTGTCATCCTTCCTCCCCAGCGGCCGTGTGTACCCCCGGGAGCTGAAGGTGCCGGCCTTCCTCCCCAGCGGCAGTGTGTACCCCAGGGAGCTGAAGGTGTCGTCCTCCCTCCCCAGCGGCTGTGTGTATCCCAGGGAGCTGAAGGTGCCGTCCTTCCTCCCCAGCGGCAGTGTGTGCCCCAGGGAGCTGAAGGTGTCATCCTTCCTCCCCAGCGGCCGTGTGTACCCCCGGGAGCTGAAGGTGCCGTCCTTCCTCCACAGCGGCAGTGTGTACCCCAGCAGCAGGACAAGATATTGAAAGGGGAGACAGTTGGTCCCCCCCTCCACCAGCAGAGAGAGGGTCAGGGAGAGGAGCCTGCTACCCGCTCTCCCCAGCGGCAGTCTACAGTTCAGAGAGAGGGGCTTGTTACACCCTCTCTCCAGCGGCAGCCTAACCCACCAAGGGGAGATGTTACGCCCCCCAACGGTGCAGATGGGACCGTGGTCTCTGCACTTGCAGCACAAGGGGCAAGGATGGTCGGTCCTGTCCGCCAGCCACAGAGCGGTTTATCCAGAGGGAGACAGTCGGTCTCCTCCCCCACAACCAGGCTCCCACCAGGCTACTTCCGTGGTAGCGCTGGCCCCAGGGCAGAGTACCGCCGGTCTCTGCCCACTCAGCAACCCACCTAGGCAGTCTACCAGTCCCCCGTACAGCCGTAGTGAGGCACCTGGACATGGACAAGTTGCTACTTTATCCAGGTGTAGTAACCATTTATTGTGGGTGGGCTGTACTGCTGTTTGTGCTTCGTGGGTGGGTTGCTGGACTAACCAGGGCACTGACCGGCAGGAGGTCAGATACCCTGTTAGTCTCTTTGGTAAAGGGAGAAATGTAGCGAACTGGACCCTGTACCAGAGTCTGCCCCAGTTTCCTGGAAGGGACTGCTTGCTCGCCTCCTGCCCTGCGACTATGGCCCCATGTATGCTTGTCCTGTTTGAGCGGTGATGCCCCAGATAGCTCTGCTATGGAGCCCATTCGTATAATGAAAGACTATGGGAAAGACTTTAGCTCCATGGCAATTGAACTGGACATGTGTGGTCTGAGCGCCATTCAATAATGTGCGCTCAGACCTAAGCTATCTGGGGATATGTTGCATGTATATGTTTTATGTAGTAATTGTAACATAGTGTAATTTTATGTCCTTTTGCAATCATGTGCTCAATGGAGTCTGCCATCTGGGGATATGTTACATGTCTGTGTACTGTAAAGGGTGGGACATTGTGTATTGAATAGTGATGTCTGTCCTGTTGTCCCCACATGTGTATTGGCGATTTCCCTTTGTCCTGAGAGATAATTGAATGACTCCTCAATTGTCTCCAGGACAGAAGACATTGTGTATTCGCCTGCCTGTGATGATTACATTACCCATGTAGGGGGATTGTATCACAGGCAGAGGGGAGGGATATGCTGGGTGTGGTTGTCTGTATTGTCCCATTGTGTGTGATTGGCTGCTGTATCCCGTGTCGTAGTCTTCCTTCTGGTCCCCTAGGGGAGTGTCCTCCAGGTGGGAGACCTGGATAAATACCGGGCAGGTAGCCCTCAATAAAAGTTGGAGTTCCTGCTTGACCCTCAAAACGAAGTGTCGTCTCGTTATTGGGGGTGATTTGACTGTATGCTGATTGCCAGGAGTGTAAGCTGTTCCTAGGGCTTTTCCTGTTCGGCTGCTTCCAGGGTTCGTGTGTCTCTTGTTCGGAAGTTGGTGAATTCGTGTGGTTTGCAGTTCGGGAAGTTGGTGATTGCAGTAGCTGCTGGTCTATCCGGAAAAGGGAATATCGCCTAAACGGAGTTGTGTGCGTAACGGTCCGTTACATAAAGTTTGCGGCATTCATTTTTCAGGATAAAAAATATGATAACGTTATTCTCTGGGTCAGTTCAATTACAGCGATACCAAATCATATAGTTTTTTTTACGTTTTACTACTTTTGCACAATGAAAACTTTGCATCACTGCATCCCAAGGCCCATAACATTTTTCTTTTTCTTTCCATAAGGCTATATGCACACGACAGTGTTTTTTTGCTGTCCGCAAATAGGGATCAGCAAAAAAAACTGAAACGGAAGCCGAGAAAAACAACTGTCGTGTGCATTTAGCCTTAAGCTGTGTGAGGGCTTAATTTTTGATGGATGACTTTAGTTTTCATTGTTATCATTTTGGGGTACATAAAAGGCAGCAATTCTGGCTTTTTCTTTATAGTGTGTCAACCATAAAGGATAATTTACATATTAGTTATGTAATGTGGGTCGTTGCGGATAAGGCAATACTGAACATGTGGAAGAGATTTTAACTTTAACTTTTTTTTTTAATCATTTAATATAATAGGCATTATTTTGATCACTCCTAAAATGCATTGCATTATTCCTATACTGCAATTAATTTTTAATGTCAATGCTATCCTGACATTGACCAGTAGGCTGCGCCAGAGAGGCACAGCCTGCTGGGAAACACTGGAGGCATGCATTGGGCCCAATCTAGGCCCAACATGCCATCACAGGCATTGAAAACCCCGCAATCTATTTTGCATACACAGCAGGTTCCATTTGCCACGACATAAAAGGGGTTAAACAGTCTGGATCGGTGCTCCTGTCAGTCCAGGCTGTTAGAGCAGGAGCGTGGCTCTCATGTGACAGCTGAGCCCCTACTGCCCAGGGAGACCCATACAGTTCTTAAATTGGGCCACTGTAAAAGGATTAACCCCTTAGTGACTGCTATGAAAATGAGTATTGGTGGTCACAAAGGGGTTAAACCTTTAGGTGTTTCACAGAAATTAATGAAAAATGTTGGTGATTTTTTTTGCAGATTTTCAATTTTAATCCATTCGTTTGGAACAAAGCAGGTGATAAAATAGAATGAATATTCCAAATCTATTACGCTGTTTCTTCAGCTTTTAGAAGAAAGAGATGAAAATGAGCTCTTAACAAGCTCTGCCTCTAATGCCACCAGATGCCACCTTGACACACGACTCGGATATTAAATAAGACAGCACTTCATCTGCAGACAGCTGTTTTGGGGTGATTTCCCCTCATCAGTGCAGACTTATTTAATATCCGAGTCATGTCTCAAGGATAGCTGCCTTACATGTGGTGGCATTAGAGGCAGAGCTTGCTAAGAGCTCATTTGTATCCCTTTCTTCCCAGAATTCCAGAGGAGCATGTATGGCCTATAAATCTCCGCATGCTGATTAAGGCACTCTCTCCCCAAGGAGAGATAGTAACCCACAATTCAGCTTTTAGAAATATTCCACATATGGGGCCCTAGAGTGCTAACTGACTCAAATACCAGCCTAAAAATTGATGGAGCACCATGTGGATCTTGGGAGACGGCAGAGCTCAGAAGGAAAGGAGCAGCATCTAGATTTAGTAACATGAAATTTTCTGAAATGTTTTTTAACAACCATACCTTTTTTTCTTTTGACTGAGTTGTTGGCTTGTTTTTAGCAAGACAAGTTTTAGTTTTTATTGGTACCATTTTGTGATACATTATTGGCTTTTTATTTCATTTTTTGGGAAGTGAGGTGGAAAAAAATTGCAATTTTGTCAATTTTTTTTCTATTTTTATTTTTTATAGGGTTCGCTATGCAGCCATGCAGTATATATGACATGATAACTTGATTCAGCAGGTTAATACAATTATGGTAATACCAAATGTGTATAGCTTTTTCATACTTCACTACTTTGCATCTTAAAAACACTTTTTTTTTATTAAAAATCTGTTATATTTTGCATCACCATATACCAAAATCCATAATATTTTTATTTTTCTGTCAACATAGCTGTGTGATGGCTTGTCTTTTGTGGGAAAGCTGTAGTTTTAATTCGTAGCATTTTGGGTGTACATGAGACTTTTTGATCACTTTTTATTTCATCTTCTGTCAGAGTTTTTTTTTTTTTTATGGGGTTCACCATGTGGTATATAAGATACGATAACTTCATTCAGCGGGTTGATATTAATATGGTGATACTAAATTTATATAGTTTTATTTTATGTTTTACTTCTACTTTTGCATCATAAAATCACATATCTAAGATTTGGAAAGTGGCAGAGCGACATTTCTAGTACCCCAGACCCGGGGGTATCTGCAAATGTTTATTGTATTTTGTTATGTATTGTTATGCTCATTTCGTGCATTTGCCATATAGTCCAACTAGGGAAGATATGGTTGGCAATGGTTGGCAGGAATATAACTTTCCAAATTTTGCCACTTTTTTTTACCCTTTTTTCCAAAAATTGTGAATAAAAAAAAAATAATCTTATGACGCTCTGGCCACTTGCCATTCTCGCAACCCAACAGAAACTGACATAAATTATTGTGCTAGATTTGCGCCAAAATGAGCATGTGTATTTTAATGCTTTATTGGTGCTTCATACTCCAACATACTTCTTTTAAGACAGGATCACACTCACTCTCCCCTCTCACTGTCTATAGTATACTATCTGTTCATGCTTTGTGCAGAATGAGATGCTGCTTCTTACTGTTGCCTTCAACCTCCTACTTGTAAGAGCTGATATATATTATGTATGTTTATTAAAAAGGAACTGTCACCTGTTAAAACATCGAAATCTGCCTACATTCCTCAATCCACACACAAAGGCCTCGGTCATGTATGATTGGAGCCAGTAATTCTGGAACCTGTTATGCCAAGTCGGCTATGTTTAGCCAAGAGGGTGGTCCAAAACAATCAGGGGGAGATATATCAAACTGGTTTAAGTAGAACTGGCTTAGTTGCCCATAGCAACCAATTAGATCCCATCTTATATTCTTCACAGCTCCTTTGTAAAATGAAAAATGGAATCTGATTGGTTGCTATATATATGGCAACTAAACCAGTTCTGCTTTACGCCAGTTTGATAAATCTCCCCCTCAGTGCTGAAAAGGTAGTGATCTACACTGCTGTAGTGCTGTCTGCAATGATTTGATAGGTGGTGGATTACTCAAGAGAGTATCAGCGGCTGAGGGATGTAGGCAGATATAAAATATTTACCAGATCACAGCTTGTCTTCAACCCCTTCCCAAACCATGCCATAAATGTACGGCAGAGCAAATATTACATTGCTGCACCATTAAATTATGGGTTGCATCAAAAGAGGCATAGATGTACGTGGCGAGAATATGCAGCGAGCCCCTAAGGAGCCAATGCAGAGGATGGGAATGGTAGTGGCCATGATGGGTTGTGCCACAGTGTACTCCCTCAGACCGTTGTTCCCTGGGATCGGTGTAGTGCAAAAGTGGTTTAAGGAATTAGGCCAGCAGCAAAAGTAGAAATGTCTCTCTTTACTATAGCGTGTAGTACGTCCAGCAGTAGCTGGTATAAAGTGTAATATCTATACCCCAGATTATGAGGTATGGTGGAAGCATAAGATGTATGCTATATTGCTGCTAACTTATTGTACTTCTGGCTAACAGCTGTATAATGGCACTTGAGGATATAGGTGTCCACTGTGTAATGAAGGCTTGGAGTTGGCCTGGTCTGGGTGTTATTTAGGTGATGGGTGTCCAAACTGTATTCCCTACCTTGCAGCAGGATCTGTAAAGCTGTGACTTGTGGATCACTTTGCAGTTTATATAAAGCTGTAGCTCTCCAGTTGCCCTGCTGCTCTTGTAGTCTCTCTGAAGAAATGGTCTCATAGGGGATTTTCGATCACGTGGTGATCCCTAAGACCCTAGGAGCAGGAATAATTGGACATGCTTCCACATGCCACACCAACTCTCTAGAACTCCTCCTCCTGGCAGGAAGTAGGACCACAGGATAACAGGATAGTTAACCCTGCCTCTGCCAACCATGCCTCTCATGCTGGTGTACATACATGACAATAATAATACATAACATAACATTTGCAGATACCCATAGGTCTGGGGTACTGCAGTTTGAGCCTGATAAGGAAGTGCCTGAGAGCTGCCAGGAAGGAGGTGATAAATGCTAATGTATTTCTTTAGTTGATGGAAAGTCAGCCACATAGGAGTGACTGACATCCTGCCTACACAGGAGATGAAGGTACTGGTGGTCAGAATGGGGATCAAATTACCAGGTACCTATATGAAAGGGTTGAAAATGGATGGATGCAACTGTGCTAGAACAAAACAAAATTGCACTGCTGGAAAAATTCTGGGGGAATACGTCCAAAAATGCTGGAGTGCTTCTTTAACCTTCTTAAACTCTACATTTAAACATACCTTCAACAAGAGATGATGTGTATATTAAAGGGAAAGTAACACCTAGATTTTATTTCTGCTGTTTACAACACATAGTGACACATTCCTTTTTTCTGATCAGTAGATTTTTCATTCCATTTCCTGAACATGATTATGTGGGCTACCATCTTGCCTGAGCTGTTGTTAGCAGCATTTAAAGGGTCTGGACACTTTCAGGAGTATTTTTCTATGAATGCATTTTACTAATTTTGAGCTAAAAATATTTTTTTCAAATGGCCTTTATTAAAAATAGTGAGCCATTCTGTCACAAATGGTTAACTGTTTTTCTAGCTGTGTGAATTGTACGTTTTACTTTCATGTTATACCAGTCATCTAATAAACCTTATCTCTAAATTACTAAACGGTCTTAAACACTTCTTTCAGCCATTTTCTTATGAATTGAGAATATATGAATTGAGCTATAATCAGTGTTTATAGGGTCTCAGATCAGAGATAAGGAGCCAGCATCTGAGCTGCCTGACAGAATAAAGTAACAATTCAGATCCTGCTACTAGATAAACTCAAAGCTACCATTTTTTTTTTTAATAAAGACCAATTTAAAAAAATGTTTTTAGTTCAAAATGAATACAATGCAATAATAAAAATGTACCCCAAAGGTGTACATAACCTTTACCCTGGGTTCACACTTGAACGTTCTTGAAACGCGCGTTTTACGCGCGTTTTTGTCGCGCGTATTACAGCGCGTTTTTGCAAATAGTAAACGCGCGTAAAACGCGCGTTCTTGTGATTGACTACTGTGGTGTCAATCACAAAACGCGCGTCAAACGCCCCAAAAGATGCTCAAGTACTTGTTTATGCGTTGGGCGTTTTACAGCGCGTTCAAACGCGCTGTAAAACGCTCAAGTGTGAACCACTCCCATAGGAAAGCATTGGTTTTCATGTGTTGAGCGTTTTACAGCGCGTTTGAACGCGCTGTAAAACGCTCAGGTGTGAACCCAGGGTTAAAGATATGATTTACAGTAGCCACTAGCCACATAAAACACAGTAGTCTGGAGGAGATTCACTGACTTCTATTGGATAGTTTTCCCTGCATGTCAGGTCATAAACAGTGATATTAGCTATTATAAATGGTGGATCCTGTGTTATCTATATATAGGTGATATCTGTCATTGTAATTCTGTATGTGCTACTAATGGGAATTGTGAAAGGTGATCTAAACAGACCAGGAATTGGTGCCTATTACTAGGCTTTGTAGCCAGTGTAAAGATTTTAGGATTTGTTTTTAAATAAAGAGTGATAAAAGAAAATAAATAAATAAATAAATAAAACAAAATAAATATATATATATATATTTAACCTAAAGTTAGCCTATATTTAAACATATCAGGGATAATATCAGATATGAATTTCACTATGTTTTGTCTCCATCTCCCTTACCCGATACTTGAGAGACCAAAGAGATATCACAACATAATCTAGTGCAATACATGGGGGTCACCAACAGCAAGCATTTTAAGGTCAATAGAATGGTTTTCGTCGGTAAATACATAGGTTTACTGCAGCACAAAGTATATAAGTATAGCTTTCTGTAAGAATGGTTTTCACTTGGACCATATTTTCAGAAATGATATACTGCAGCTTGGAGTACAGAGCTGTTGAGCGTAATTGTACATTCTCAGTCACCTAAAAGCAGGTTTCTACATGGAAAGGGCTTGTAATTAAAGTGCACCATTGTCAACATGGCTGCAACAAACGTCCCATTGTTGTGTTATTGGGCAGTGCAACCTCCAGTGTTACTGTGTGGAATTTCAATGAACTTATGCACTGTACATGCTTCTGCCTTGGCAATATATTCATGCTTACCCGTCCTTATGAAGGTGCAAAAAGCAAAGTTCCACAAAGGGTATAGTATCTCATAAAATGTTCACATATGATGCAGTATGTATAAGCTGCTAATGCTGCAAACACCAAAGTGTTAACTCTACACTTTATTTCGAATAAGGCCAGTGGAGCTGAGGAAATATACAGGTCCAGTAATATCATTGCTTCTCGCTGTTTTGCATGTTATATTAGGACGCAGCAAAGTTTCACTTAAGAGTAAATATGAGATTGGATCTTCCAAGGGGACTGGGCATTCCTAGGACCTCTACTTCCTACTTAATCAGCCCACGTAAAAGGGCCTTTAGACAACTATGGCAAAATTGGTGCAATATGCTAAAACTGGTGCAATATGCATGACATGCACAAGAATGGCAGACTTTTTAGCCCTTTAATTTCGAAGTATCCCTATTATTAGCACACTATAGCATAGGATATGCTATAAATGATTGACAGTTGTAGTTCTACCTCAGGTATCTGCACCTATCGCCCAACCCCCATCCTGGTCCCAAGTGTTCTCCGTTGTTTATCAATACCCATTAAAGTGAATGGAGGAAGTTGCACATCCATAGCCACCACTTCATTCATATCTGCAGACAGGATCAGGGAACTGTCATTCTGAAGATATGTGATATGGGAGTCGGGACCTGCATCTATCAAACCTTTATGACATATTCTGCGGATATGGCATAAATATTCGAGATGGGTAAATCTCTTTAAAAGGAACCTGTCAACATGAAAATGCAGTGCAATCTGCAGGCAGCAGAGGAGGAGCTGAGCAGACTGATGTACGGTTTTGTGGGAAAAGAGTCAATATAACGTGTATTTCATTCATCTAAATACCTGCTTATTCTGGGCTCTGAAGTCAAGGGGTCGGACCTATCAGTGATTGACAGCCTTCCTTCTATGACTGTGCATACACAGAGAGCTGTCAATCACTGATAGTACCGCCTCCTTTAATTCAAAGCCCAGAATAAGCAGGAATTTAAATTTATAAATTACAAGTTTTACTGAATCTTTTCCCATAAAACTATATATCAATCTGCTCAGCTCCTCCTGCTCTATAATATCTGGCTGGCAGATTGCACTGCATTTTCATGTTGACAGGTTTTTACCTTATCAACATTTAAATCCCACATTTATACCTGTCCCAATTATACAAGAATGCCTATTATAAACTAAAGGAGGATAAACTCCATCTCTTTTGTGGTCTTATTCAAAGAACAGTTCAGCGAAGAATTAGGACTGTTGACCAGTATGGAAGTGTATTATTGAGGTGTAAAAGGAAATTAACATACCAAAAACCAATACCACCTTGGGTAAAATGAACACATTTCATGTAGAAGTTGCCCTGGATACGTCTGAGCTCAAGACACAGATTCTGCAAAGCAAAAATGACAGCCAATCGTTTGTGGTGCGTATCAATACAGTTATGGTAAATGATAATAATTTATTAATAATAAGATAATTTAGTTGAACTCCAGGTGAAAACGGTTGCTGGATGAGATGAGCAATGTGGGGCTTTTTTAGGATTGAAAAGTCCCAGCATGCCCAGATTGCTCCACAATGGCTAGAGCTACAGGTTCCCTACAGAGTATATGGCAAAGCATTCTTTAGGTGAAAGTTAACTGGAATCTATTCCCTTTTCATAAGGTTTAACCTCCATCTGCTGCTGAAAGCTTTGGCTTGTCTACACTCTATGAACAGATAGCTAATTTGCATTTGACTGCTGGCCTAATATTAGTACAAATGAAAAGACACTGTCCTGTATTCATTCATAGCCAAATTGGGACGCCACTGTGCTTTTAACAATAATTCGTTTTATGGTTAAATGCCAGTCAAAGTTTCATGGACTATACCCTACATACTACTTAAAGGGGTTATCCAAGACTATAAAATGCTCCCCATATGACGGGCCCCTCACAACGAATCTACTTACCTGGCTACCCGCTCCCTGCGCCGCTCCTGTTACCTCTTTATTAAATTTGTATGAATCTTTGATTTTTCTCTCCCCCTCCCTAAGCTTTTGAACGCAATGACAGCAATAGAAAATCATGTTTGAGTGACACTGACATACATAGCTATGGGTAAATGCATGTTTGACAGCGTTAACGATCAGCATGTTTAAAAACACACTGTGATGTGGCATGTGCTATTCTTTTATTCCAAAGCTTCCAAAAACTTTCCCTTATTGCGGTCAGATAGTGTTTGTACCCCCACTGCATTATGGGATAAAAAAAGCAATCAATAACTCATTGAGGAATCAAGCATTTAAAAATGATTCCTTTCCGGGGTCTGAATGCCTGCCCATATGAGTCTGAAGGCACGGATGTTTACCACATTGAACAACTCACAAAGGTTACATTTCAAATAGGAGCAGTGGAACCCTTGCATGCTTGGCAAGGAGTCCCACACTGACACTGCCCAGGATAGAGCCCAGAAAAGCAAAACTGAAGTGAACTTCCACATTTGCCAACCAACGAGAATTACATTTCAAATAGCAGCAGTGGAACCCTTGCTTGCTTGGCGAGGAGTCCCACACTGACACTGCCCAGGACAAAGCCCAGAAGAGTAAAACTGAAGCAAACTTCCATATTTACTATCCAACGAGAGTTACATTTCAAATAGGAGCAGTGGAACCCTTGCATGCTTAGTGAGAAGTCCAGCACAGACACTGTACGGCACAGAGCTGAGAACAATAAAATTGACGTAAACCGCCACGTTTGCTGACTTATGAGAGTTAAAGTTTACATACTAGCAGCGGAACCCTTTCATGCTTGGCGAGAATTTCCACATTGATACCACCCGGCCACACCCTGGAAAAATTATATTTAGGAGAAAGTGCACCACATTTTACACAACTAAGTGTTTCAGCAGCAACTGAACCACCAGGAACTAGGTGGGAGTTCAGCTTGCACATAAGATTGCTGGTCGAGAATAGTTTTTTCATGGGCACACATTCCGTCATGGATGGAGCAGAGGCCAAGGAGAGGGAGAAGTCTGAATAGGAGAAGAAGCAGCTGATGATGATGATGACATTGTACTGATTGGGGATGCGGGCTGGTTGCCACAAAAAAAAAAAAAAAAAAGACGAAGAAGGAGGACATAGTTCTAATTGAGAATGCTGGCCAATTTTATTTTGAGAACTGAAAGCAAAAAATGGTGTGAGACACAAAAGGGGGGGAATGAAAAAACTAGGAATGGAATAGTGGTGGAATAGAAAGACAACTGGTGATAGGAGATAGGAAAGGGCGCCAATGGAACACCTAAAAGAGGCAACCAGAGATCAGGAAGATGTTGAGGTGATAGGCTGCAACCCACAGGACCAAAAGAATGGCACGGACTCACCAGGAATGGAGGCCCTTATGTCTGAACAATAAAAACAACAAGTGCATGGGGCGCCACAGTATGTTTTCCAAGTGGATAGAATAAAATGGCACAATTAGTATGAAAAAGAGCAATCTTATTTTTTAGCTCATAAAAGTTATACACATAGGGGGTATACACAATGATTAGAATTATAACCCTAACGTTCGCAAAAATAAAAATAGGCCAGTTGAATCGAATATGTCACTTACTTCACTAGGGAGGGGGTTGTACAAGATTAACTCAAGACACTTGACACCCTCTCCTCCCTCGTCGAGATCGCCTGTAGTATGTTAAAACCACCACGTCCACAAGGATGATGACCTGGGGTACTTTCAAACATAAGGTGCTTTATTAGAAACAAGCTCCAGTTTCTAATAAAGCACCTTATGCTTGGAAGTACCCTGGGTCATCATCTTTGTGGACGTGGCGGTTTTAACATACTATAGGGCAGGGCTGGCCAACCTGCGTCTCTCCAGATGTTGTAAAACTACAACTCCCACCATGCCCTGCAGTAGGCTAATAGCTGTAGGCAGACTGGGCATGCTGGGAGTTGTAGTTTTGCAACATCTGGACAGCCGCAGATTGGCCAGTCCTGCTATAGGGGATCTCAGCGAGGGAGGAGAGGGTGTCAAGTGTCTTGAGTTAATATTGTACACCCCCCCTCCCTAGTTAAGTATGTAGATATTCGATTCAACTGGCCTATTACTATTTTTAGCATATGTTTTAGGTTTATAATTTTAATCATTGTGTAAACCCCCTATGTGTATACCTTTTATGAGCTAAAAGATAATTGCTCTTTTTTATACTAATTATGCCATTTTATTCTATTCACTTGGAAAACATACTGTGGCGCCCCATACACTTAACACTTATCAATTTTATTTTCCCACAGGATACAGTGATGCTGCCTTATGTGCTGCAATAGAGCATTAGTCTATGTTTGAACGCTCATGGCATTTTATGTGCTGGCCTTGTGGAGAAAAAACATCATGGATGTTGTTTGCACAGAGCTAGAGGCTGTCGAGTTTGGCCTAGGTATGGCACATTTTAAGTCTGCGATTCACTTTTATCAGACTGTGATATCTCATGGTTGGCTCCTTGATCCCCCCACAGCTCCTGGCTTGACCAGAGTGCTGTTGTCGCTACCTCTGCCTATACTGCCACCACCATGCCTACAGATGCCACTACTACCGCCACAAACACCGCTATGCACATGGGTTCCTCAATTCCCTCTCAGGGCAGTCCAAACGCTGACTGCTCTCACACAAGTCATCAACAGAAAGATTCTCTAATTTGCTAGAGTGCATGGTGGAGTTTTGTTACCACTTTTTAGGAGAAAAGAAGGTGCCCCACTAGGAGGGGGCAGTGAAGACATAGAGGACATCACTAAAAGGCTTCCCTGGAACTGAAAGGAGGGGGAGCAGGAGAAATATTGTGACCCCTGGCTCTAAGGCAGTGTTTCCCAACCAGTGTGCCTCCAGCTGTTGCAAAACTACAACTCCCAGCATGCTCGCACAGCAAAAGGCTGTCTGGGCATGCTGGGAGTTGTAGTTTTGCAACAGCTGGAGGCACACTGGTTGGGAAACACTGCTCTAAGGCACAGTATCAGACGCTGTTACCTTTACATCATCCTACAATCTACAATCCACAATCTCATCTTCCTTCTCCTCAGTGATTATGTTGTACCTTTCTGAAGCCAGGGAAAAGTGCAGCCCACTACTACATCTACTGCTACTGTTACTACTTCTGGCCGGGTAGCTGGTGCTGCTACTACTCACATTCTGGCTCTGAGAGGACAAGGCCTGGTCCTGAGTCTTTCAGAATTCCAGACATTTGGCTTAATGTACACAGCAATTGCTCTGCTAGATTATCTTCAACCTGGCAGCGCAGGTGGTGTGTCCTTGCTGCTGCAGCTCTCTCCCTCTAACGTCTAACAGAATATATGACTGGCGGCAGAAGAAAATTGAAACAGCGCACATTCAACCAGCTCAGTGAAACGAACTAAAAATAAAGAACAAACAGTAGGTGACGCTATATAGATGCATTTTACTGAATAGCTCACTGGCTATACTAAATTTTTAATTACATGCAATTACTAAAGTATTCAGATCCAGGTGCTGGTTTGAAAATGTATAATATGTTTTGTGACTCAACCCCCTTTAAAGTAGAAAGCAGCAATAAAATGTCATTCCTTTCAAAAACACACCGAATACAGTGCTACTGACAATTTAGTTTGAAATTAATGCAGTTTCAGCACCCCTGAACAGATTTGGACATATTGCCTTATGTGGGTTCAACTACACAGATTTAGAAAAAAGCTCTAGTGTTAAACAAAAGTTGTGAACCTACAATTAAAATAATTGCCTACCCTTACCCCCAAACACACAGACACACACCAACACTAGAACTGTCTGGATATGCCCTAGTATTTCAGGTGTTTTCATCCAGAGATTAAACCGGCACCTTTTAAACGGTCTGGAGATCCCTGTAAAATAATTTGGCCTACTATTTCCGGTGTTTTCACTCAGAAATTTGAAACCCTGCCCTCTGGATTGTAAGACACGCATTGTACACTTGTATTGCTGTTTTTGTAAACCACAACAACACTTGAACTGTCTGGAGATTGTTGGGACTCCTGTTTCAGGTATTTTCACTGAGAATTGAGATGTAAAACATTACCTTCTGGGTTATTAAACACATGTTGTACAGTTGTACTGAACTTATTCCCTTTACACCAACACTTGAACCCAGGTTTGAAAAAAAGCTTTATTTCGGTTTAAATGAGAAAAAATGCTCTTGTGGGTAGCTACTTTTTAAGTTTTGCAGCAGCAATGTTATGAGGCAGTAATTGCAGCTAGAAGGCACTGCCTAGCACACCCAGCTTTAGCTCCTCACTTCTTACTCCCTGGCTGAAAGGTTTCCCTGCCTTTCCCTATTCTACACAATTCTTCTTCTTTCTAGCCTTTCCCTTCACTGTCCCTCACACTAGAATACAAGCTTCATTGTGACTGTACACTTTCCCTAAGATTGATTTTTGTCATACACTGTCATTTACCCTCATTCACAGCCTGGCACAGAAAAAAGTTCTGCTCATTCTGCAAGGGCACCTCCCTGCCTGCTGCAGGTCTGATTGGCTCATCCAGGCTGTGAGCCAATCAGAGTGAGTCCTCCTATGCCTATAAGCATCTTTCTTCCTCCCTCATGCTTTTTCCTGCCGACATGTGCAGTAAAATGGTACTGCGTTTTACAGGTTTTGTCCAAAGCAAGCCTGAAAAGCATTCGTTTTGTCTTGCAGATTAATTTTTGGGAAGTTTTTAATGTGCCTGTTGTATTACGAACTGATTCTCTCATCTCTAGTGAGGATGTTTAGTATTCTTTAAGCCATTTATGTCTTACAGTGGCTTTATATTGCCTGATTGTTGGGCAGATTATTGTGGAGAAATGTTCATACAAACGCTCGTTCCCAATGAGCTGTAAAGGTGGCACTGATTATCCGATGAATGAGCGAACCTCTCGTTAACTGGATGAAACAATTGTTCAGGCGGTCACCTAAATCCTCATTTCTGAGAAGAAGATCATGCCCAGGAACGATAAATCTGTACTGGGATGAGCGTCGGCAGTAGCGATTGCTCTTTCCTATATAGTGGAGGTGATTGCAGCATGTAAATGCAGCTCTTCTACTCCACTAACGAGCCGGGAGTAGTTGGGAAAAAATTGTTCCTTCCCAACAATCACCTGCTCCATCGGGCTGTGTAAAGGGGCCTTTAATATATGAATGACATCCACTATTGCCAACCGATATTTTACTATTTAGTATTTCAGAAATTAAGTCTGCATAATATATATATATACTATTATACTGGGTATTATTTGTAAAAGTATAAAGAATTTAAATTACTATATGTGTTATTTTTGGGGAAAACATTTACATTTTATTTTAGGTATGCTCCCATACATTGCAGTAATGTCACAGGCATTTACCCTGACTTTCTGGTGCATGAATGGAATGCTAGAACTAGAGTGAAGACTGACACTAAGGGTCCATTCACAAGTCCGCATTCAGTGTCCTCACCCGTTCTGCAATTATGCGAGACTGGTGCGGACCCATTCATTCTGAATTGGGACGGAATAGATGCAGAGAGAACACAGTGTGGAAAAAAAAACATGTCCTATTCTTGTCCGCAGCTGATCCGCAACACACCACGGACGTGTGAATGACCCCTTAGGCCTCATGCACACGAACGTATCTTCTTTCCGTGTCCGTTACATTTTTTTTGCGAACCGTATGCAGAACCATTCATTTCAATGGGTCCGAAAAAAAAAAACGGAAGGTACTCCGTGTGCATTCCGTTTCCGTATATCCGTATTTCCATTCCGCAAAAAAAAGTACATGTCCTATTATTGTCAGCATTACGGACAAGGATAGTACTGTTCTATTAGGGGCCTGCTGTTTCGCAAAATACGGAATGCACACGGACGTCATCAGTATTTTTTGCTGATCCATTTTTTTTTGCGGACCGCAAAATACATACGGCCGTGTGCATGAGGTCTTAGGCAGAGTATTAAAGAGGGAGGATGTGACTTTGTATAACAATGCAGAATGCTATGCCATTCATGGTTAACTGAAAGTAGAGTGATAACTTTTAATGCCTCTGTAATGAGTGATTAGTGGTTGTCACCCGATTCAAATCTGTTATATCAAGATAAGTGAGAAATTGTTGAATACGGATATTCCAGGACTTCACACAAGAACGCAGGATTCCAGGTAGCATTGTGATTGCTCTTTAATACCAGCACTGAAGTGGCGAGGTCAAGCATTGCTTCCACCCCCTCTACTTTCTTATCGTTTTTACGTCTGTAAAAACTGTGGAGGTTGAGGTCCATTATAGTCTGCCTGGCATAGATTTCAGAGGCAAACAGCTAGTAAAACTTTTATTCTGGACTAGCTATGTCCATCCATATGGACTCTGGTTATAGAATTTTCCCACAGGTAAAGTCTCTGGTTAAAATGATGAAGAGACAGAAAGATGAGACAATAAACCCTTTTATACGTTGTTCTGTGCGCTGGATGTGGCATGTTTCATGTTCTTTAAAAAGTAAGTTTGTGTTCAGGTTCCTGGTTTGACAGTTATTGGAGACATATGTCGGCATGTTTATAGAGGACAGGCTTTTATGGACCCTTGTTAGAAGTATATGACGTTATGTTATCTAGATGGGATTTGCACTGCTGTAATGTGCACTGGGCTTGTGTGATATAACTTACCGCCTGGACAGGGGATTGATTATATTCTGTTAGGGCAGGGCTGTCGACTCATGACTCAGCACTATACATGCCAGCCTCCATAAAGGGGTAAAACATGAAAATCAGACGGCATATAGTACACGGGAATCACATTCTAACAAAGCCAGAACCAGCCCTGTACCTCACATGGGTCCAGAGATCTCCACATTCATTGCTCTGCTAGATTTATATCAAGCTGGCAGCTCAGAGGGTGTGTCCTCTCTCATGAAGCATGTCCTTTCTGCTGCAGATCTCTCCCTGTACATGTCACAGCTAATTGAAGGATGGAACTGAGCATACAGTGGATAGAGAGAATAAGGAAAAGAACAAACAGCAGGTGGCGCTATACAGATGCATTTTATTCAATAACTCAGTGGCTATATTAAAGTTTTTATTACTTGCAATTACAAACGTATTTAGATTCAGCTGCTGGTTGGAAAAATGTAGAATATATTTCATGGGACATCCGCCTTAAACAGGACCTGACTGATATGGCTTTTTTTTTAAATACTTGCATGCTCCATGAATTCTTAATTTATTGCTACGTCCCTCTGTTATTCCTACTGTAAAAAATGCATATATTGACATTTGCAGATGCAGTGCTGGAGTAATTGGTTAGAATCCAGCCAAGGACAACATGTGCATGCAGTTTGTATGTTTTCCCCATGTTTGAGTGGGTTTGCTCCGGGTACTCTTCCCACACTTCAAAGACAAACTGATAAGGAACTTAGAATATGAGCCCCATTGGGGACAACATGCGATGATAATGTCTGTAAAGCGCTGGGGAATATAAGCTACTCATATACTGTAACAGTGAGTAAATTAAATAGTAAAAAGTTACCATTTCCCCCAATAAGGCCGGGTTCACATCACATGTTTACCATCCATTTAACGTATACAAAAAACGTAGAAGTTGATGGATGGCTCAGACTGAACACTCCGGGATAGAAAAGTGTGGTGTGCTATGCTTTTATATCCTTTTTTTCCTAAATGTATGCGTTAAACGGATGGCAAAAACGTTTAACATCCCTACACAACCCAAGACTGTCAGCGCTGACCCCCTAGACCCCCTAGACAGGGGGGATCAAGTGAAGATCTTTATTGGATTATTTTATTTTACTCACCTGCCAATATTTTTAGTGATAATAAATTAGTAATTGGTGCACATAATTTATTGCTTGTTTTATATTTCATTAAGAAATTTAGTTGAAACAAAAGACAATAGATAACCCAGGGGGACATGATCTTCACCTGATCTGACAAGGGGAATAGTAATACTAACTTGTTACCGTATAGTACAGATGACATAGTTGTTACTCACTGTACTATTCCTTTAATCATTGTAAAATGAAAAGTGATGTAATTTTCTGTAACCTGTGTTGTATGTGAATGGACTGACGGAATCATTTCAAGAGCTAAATCAGCCCCTTCTTGTCCCAGGATCAACCATGATGACAATGCGGCTGACAAGGCAGTTATGCCTTATCTATCTATCTATCTATCTATCATCAGGCGCTGTGATATTCTCACTGCAATGAGCCTCCTGCGCCTGGCCCGAAGACAGCAAGGTTCAGGCAGTGGACTGCTCATCTAGCACTTCATCATGGGGACAGGGATAGGTGAGTCTCACTTTTTAGTATTTTTTTTTATTGGCGCAAAGGGGGCATGAAAGGGGGGCAAAAGGAGACACATATTATTAGCAAAGTGCAGGGGCTTAAAGGAAATAAGTATTGGACGTGGGAAGATTATTATATGTGGGCACAAACATGGGGCATTGCCACTTTATAGGAGCACATTAAGGGTATTATTACTGTATAGTGGCACAATGGGGCCATTACTATTGTATAGGAGCACAATGTGGGACATTACTATCATATGGGTACACAAAGTGAGCTATTACTACTGTATGGGGGTAACATGGGGGACATTATTATTATATGGGGCACAATAGGGGATATTACTATTGTATGGAGACTAACATGGGGGATATTGCTATTGTATGGAGGCACAAAGGGGGGTCGCATTAAAGCAGTGTGGGGAAAATGGCAAAGGGAGACATTGCCACATAAGGATTATTACTGTGTGGGGCACCTATATACATGTAACCACTGTTATTTGACTGGCTAAGGCTGGGTTCACATCACGCTCTATGCCTCCGTTTAAGGATGGGAAAAATGTGATGTGAACCCACCCTTAGGCCCCATTCACACGTCCGCAATGTTCGTCCGCATCAGTTCTGCAAATCTGCGGATTGGGTGCAGACCCATTCATTTTGAATGGGAACGTGATGGATACGGAGAGCACACACTGTGCTCTCCGCATCCGATTTACGGAGCGCGGCGCCGATCTTCTGGCCGGCGGCTCCGCAATAATATAGAGCATGTCCTATTCTTGCCCGCCATTGCGGACAAGTATAGGCATCTCTATGGGGCTGGAGGCAAGGTGTGTTACGTATCCGCAACATACTACGGACATGTCAATTAGGCCTTATTGTGTTAATGCAACAAACACATTACAGTAATACAACAAATCGTGTTAAAGTGACCCTCCTGGTGCAGCTGATGTCAAAATAACCCTGGGTACATAGATAGATAGATAGTGGTGGATAGATAGATAGATAGATAGATAGATAGATAGATAGATAGATAAGATAGATAGATCATGGATAGACAGATAGATAGATCATGGATAGATAGATAGATAGATAGATAGATAGATAGATAGGAGATAGAAAGACAGATAAAAAATAGATGGATAGACAATTAGATAGATAGATAGATAGATAGATAGATAGATAGATAGATTATAAAACACAGACAGATAAAAAAAAATCAGACAAAGAGCTAGATAGCTAAAAAAGGGATTGATAGATAGATAGATAGATAGATAGATAGATAGATAGATAATAGATAGATGATAAAAAACAGACAGATAAAAAACAGACAGATAAAAAAAGCAGACAGACGAAGAGCTAGAAAGCTAAGTAGGAGATAGATAGATAGATAGATAGATAGATAGATAGATATAAACAGATAAATAGATATTAGATAATAGATAATATAGATGATAGATAGATAGATAGATAGATAGATGATAAAAAACAGACAGATAAAAAAAAGCAGACAGACGAAGAGCTAGATAGCTAAATTGGAGATAGATAGCTAGATAATAGATAGATAGATAGATGATAGATAGATAGATAATAGATAGATAATAGATAGATAGATAAATAGATAGATAATAGAGAGATAGATAATGGGTAGATAGATAGAGATAGATAGATAGATAATAGAGAGATGATAATGGGTAGATAGATAGATAGATAGATAGATAGATAGATAGATAGTAGATAGATAGATATAGACAGATAGATAGCTAATAGGGAGATAGATAGATAGATAGATAATAGAGAGATAGATAATGGGTAGATAGATAGATAGATAGATAATAGAGAGATAGATAATGGGTAGATAGATAGATAGATAGATAGATAGATAATAGAGAGATAGATAATGGGTAGATAGATAGATAGATAGATAGATAGATAGAGATAGATAGATAGATAGATAGATAGATAGATAATAGAGAGATGATAATGGGTAGATAGATATGGATAGATAAATAATAGATAGATAGATAGATAGATAGATAGATAGTAGATAGATAGATATAGACAGATAGATATCTAATAGGGAGATAGATAATGGGTAGATAGATAGATAGATAGATATTAGATAGATAAATAGATAGATAGATAGATAGATAGATAGATAGATATTAGATAGATAGATAGATAGATATTAGATAGGTAGATAGATAGATAGATAGACAGATAAATAATGGATAGATAGATATTAGATAGGTAGATAGATAGATAGACAGATAAATAATAGATAGATAGATAGATAGATAGATAGATAGATAGATATTAGATAGATAGATAGATAGATACATTTATGTTATTTCCTGTCTATTCTTAACATATTAACCATTTAGTGCCATAAACTGTGGACATCCTGGGGATAACTACATGGGACGGGAATACATGTGAGCAGCAGGCTGAGTAGTGCGGGTAATTAGAGATTAATTACAATGCTATAGTTTGTATCATGGTTCAGGGTCAGCGTGGGGTCACCGCACATGGCAAACTTGGAGAGCTGTGACTGGATGGATGACGCCAGCCCAAAGTGGCTCAGGAAAGTGAAGCGTATAGTAATGTGGAGCCAGAAAGACTGGAGAGTGAACTCACAGCCAGGCCCCTGGCGACAGCAGGGACACAAACTTGTGGGCAATTGGGTACCAAGAAAACTTGTTAATAGACATTAGTCAAAGAGCAGCTGCCTCAACAATATGCAAATCCAAGCAGCATTTTACTCTCTGCTGACAAATAAATACCTTTTGTGTATCTAGAGGGTTACATTGATAAAAGAAATAATTCATTTTGTGAATAAAACTTTTTGTACCCCTCCATATTTAATAGAGCAATTACAAATTTATTTATTGATTTATTAGTGTAGAGAAAAAAACAATTTCTGTTTTCAAGAAAAAAACAATTAAACCCCTAAAACTTGCTATATAAAAACTGTTCTTACAAAACTTGTGGTGAGAAAGTTGGGCCCCCTTCTGCGACATCCATATGTTCTAGTAGGGAATATGGACAGTGGTTGTCTCCACTCTCCATGAGAAAAGTAATAATTGAATAATCAAAACTGTGGTCAACCTAACCTTAAACCACACACAGTAACATGCAAATGTCTGCCATAAGCTGTTTCTGCGCTCTTTATGCCGTTGTCTCATAGCCTAGGCAATGCCACTGATCTTTGCTGTGACTTCAGTTACAATATTGAGACCCAGTGACATCAGCCACAAACAGCACAGCATTGTTGAAGTCAGTTATTGACTGCAGTGGAGCATTTAACCAAGCCCATCCAGCGCTGGAAGAAAACAAGCCATGACCAAGCCCATCCAGCGTTGGAAGAAAACAAGCCATGACCAAGCCCATCCAGCGCTGGAAGAAAACAAGCCATGACCAAGCCCATCCAGCGCTGGAAGAAAACAAGCCATGACCAAGCTCATCCAGCGCTGGAAGAAAACAAGCCATGACCAAGCCCATCCAGCGCTGGAAGAAAACAAGCCATGACCAAGCTCATCCAGCGCTGGAAGAAAACAAGCCATGACCAAGCCCATCCAGTGCTGAAAGAAAACAAGCCATGACCAAGCCCATCCAGCGCTGGAAGAAAACAAGCCATGACCAAGCCCATCCAGCGCTGGAAGAAAACAAGCCATGACCAAGCTCATCCAGCGCTGGAAGAAAACAAGCCATGACCAAGCCCATCCAGCGCTGGAAGAAAACAAACCATGACCAAGCTCATCCAGCGCTGGAAGAAAACAAGCCATGACCAAGCCCATCCAGTGCTGAAAGAAAACAAGCCATGACCAAGCCCATCCAGCGCTGGAAGAAAACAAGCCATGACCAAGCCCATCCAGCGCTGCAAGAAAACAAGCCATGACCAAGCCCATCCAGCGCTGGAAGAAAACAAGCCATGACCAAGCCCATCCAGCGCTGCAAGAAAACAAGCCATGACCAAGCCCATCCAGCGCTGGAAGAAAACAAGCCATGACCAAGCCCATCCAGCGCTGGAAGAAAACAAGCCATGACCAAGCCCATCCAGCGCTGGAAGAAAACAAGCAATGACCAAGTCCATCCAGCGCTGGAAGAAAACAAGCCATGACCAAGGCCATCCAGCGCTGGATGAAAAGGAGGCTAAGTTGGCAAGGACTGAGTGGACCCGGTGTTTGGATACGCTGAAAAGAAGGCAGTGGGAGGTGGGTTTGGACCACCGGTTAAGGTGAACAGGGCTACGGCAGCTCGCAGCAGCCGCTATAACATAGAGGATCTGGACAAGACAGAGCACCCTCCCTCTCTATTAGCTAGAATGGAAGGTTGCTAGTAAAGAGCATCAGTAACCCCCCCCCCCCATTTTGGGGGGCATTAGGGGATAACCCCTTTAACTCTTTGCTGCTGATGCTGAGTGTGCATATAGCCACCCGTCATATTAACCCCCACAGCACATCAGTCACTTTTGGGGGGGGGGGGATATGATTGGTGCCTATGTGAACACTCAGCAGCAAGGAGTTAAAGGGGTTATCCAACTCCTATAATGCCCCTCAAAATTATCTGTATGCGGTGCCTGGGCATTTTTGGGGGCATAATAGGGGTTAGCCCCTTTAACCCTTAGGATACTGTAGGTTTTTTTCATTTTTGCATTTTCTTTTTTCTTCCCCATCTTCCTTGAGCCATAACCTTTTTATTTTTTATTTCACATAAATGTAGGATGGCTTATTTTTTGTGGGAGAAGTTGTACTTTAATATGGCATGCAATGTACTGTGAAGCGGGCAAAAAAAATCAAAATGGGGTGGAATTTGAAAAAAACCCCACAATTTCTCCACCGTTTTACGGGTTTTATTCCTACCACATTCCCTTTGTGGCAAAACTAACCTGTGCCCTTCATTCTCTGGGTCAGAACAATTACAATGATACCACAAATTTATAGGTTTTTTATGTCTAAATTGTGTAAAAATAAATTAAAACTTAGAAAAAATGTTTTTATTTACTTTTTTACATCACCATATTCTGACCCTCTATACATTTCTTTATTGGCAAATGGGGGTGTGGCAGGGAAGGAGACAGGACAAGAGGTGGGATGGGCCAGGGGTGGGTAGTGAGCAGGGTTAGGAGGCCCAATTCAGATTCTTGCTATGGGGCCCAGTGATTTCTCTGTATGCCCCTGTACAGAGCCATAGGTAGATGCTATATGGTGCTACCTATAACCCAGGACAGAAGTATTCTCCCCTAGAAGTCATGCATGTAGGAGAAACTGACTCTGTAATATGGTGTCTGAAGGAAAAGTCAATCTTTGTAGCCTCAGTATGAGCATACAAGGTATAGCAGAGCCCAATAAAAGTATTGGGGAAAATTGAACGTTGTACAGAGCCCTAATACTCTTATGAGTCCTTACAGGGGTATTCCCCTTTAAGGACTATACACATTAATGGTGTGTCACTAAGATATGTCATCAATGTCAGATAGGTGCAGGTCCCCCCTCTGGGACCCACTCCTATGTGAAGAACAAACCCCTCAAATTGAAAGACCACCACAAAGCACGACACCCTCCTTTTAGCGCTATGTAAATTCAAAAAATAGCCAGCTATTTCCAGGAGTCCTATTGCCATTAATGGGGAGGTGGCTGTCCATGCGCAGGGCGCTCTCTATTTGCTCTTATGGGCGTGCTGTTCTTTACTTCAGAGGCCCCGTTCTGGAAATAGGAGCGAGTCCCAGAGATTTGATCTGAATCTGTCTGATATTGATGGCATATCCTAGTGATATGCCATGAGGGCCGTCTTAAATATTGATTGGACCCTGGGCTAGAATTTACTTGGGCCCCCTGGATCCTGCTTTCCCACACCCTAGCATGCAATCACACCCTCCACCACAACAAACACACAACCTCATCAATACAATGCACAGGAATTTGCAGTGTGTGAGTATATCATTAGTGATGAGCGGCATAGGCTATATTCGAATTTGCGATATTTCACGAATATTTGCCATCCAGTCATTATTTACTTGATTGCAAAAATCGGCAATGTAATATATTCGCAATTAAAATTCGCGATTAGAATATTTGCGATCAACACTAAGGGGTAGGTAATTTTCCTGTTGTTTGTTAGGAATGTGGCTAACATTGCCGACATTGCCGATATTCGCAATAAAAAATTTGCTATCAAAATTTGCAATAAAAATTCGCAATCAACTAAGGGGTAGGCAACTTTCCTATTGGTTGCTAAGTGCCGATAAATTCGAGATAGATTAGAATATTCGCGATCAACACTATTTGCGAATACAAATATATAGCACTATATTCTAAATATTTGCGAATTCTCGATGTGGCGATATTCGCGATTAAAATTCGCGATTAGACTATTCACGCTCAACACTATATAGCCAACACACTGCTTTCCCATAGGGAAGCATTGGGAGGCTATTGCGTATGTGTGGCTTTATAGAAATGCTTTGAATCAATGCATTTTTATGAGGGGTGTTTAGTGTAAACACTAGACTAGGAAGCACCTCTTCGTCTGATGAGTGGCCACTAGAAGTGTTCCTTGGCAGTAATGTAAATACTGCCTTTTTTTCTGAAAAGGCAGTGTTTACATTAAAAAGCTTGCCGAGACATGCTATAGACACCAGAACCACTACGTTTAGCTGTTCTGGTGACTATAGAGTCCCTTAACCGCTACAGGACCGCCAGACGCAGGATCGCATCCTGGCGGTGGCCCTGTAGCTCTGATCGGACGCATGTACGCGTCATCTCGCGAGACGCGAGATGACGCGATAATGCGCCTGCACATGTGCAATGTGCGCCGTCGGCGCGCTCGCATGTAGTTATACTACAGCCTGCCAGCGCTGATCGCGCGCTGACAGGCTGTATATCGCAGAAAACAGCGTCTGATCTGCTTGCTGGCCGCTCCTCTGGTGGTCCCTTTGCTTGGGACCACCAGAGGAAAAATATCTAAGTGTGCACCAATCACCACACAACCAGTCAAAGCGCGGAAACTCACTTTTTTGCACCATAGTTTGTGAACCCTATAACTTTTACCAAAACCAATAAATATACACTTATTGCATTTTTTTTTATCAAAGACATGTAGAACAATAAATTTAGAGAAAAATTTATAGAGAAATGCAGTTTTATTTGATAAATTTTCCAACAGGGGTCAGGGCTGGAAGTGGGCACCGCTCTGAAGTTCAGGAAGGAGACCGGGGCTCGGCTCACCCTAGCGTTGCAGTGCCTCCGTGTGACGTCAAGCCGCGCGGTGTACGCAAAGTGCAGGGGCGGTCAGAGGAGGAGCAAGCAGGTAAGTCCTTCACCGCTCGCATAGTGAAGGGTAGAATCGGGACACTGAGCCGGCGGAGCGGAGGCAAGATATTTTATGACGATGTCATTGAATTCGTGGACAGTGGCCAGCAGCAGTGGCGTTGCCAGCACCCGGAGGAAGCCAAGTATTGCGCCCCCCCCCCCCCCACCTGTGACCATACCCCTTTTTACAGATAATGTAGTAGATATCACTTGTAGTCATACGTAACACCACAGATAACACAGTGATAACTCTCTGAGCACAAATAATGTACTAGATGGGTGTGAGCCCCCAGAATTCAGAACACGCACAGTGTGACCTGAGATCTAGGGCCAGGCTGCTACAGTGTGGGCCATATTCTATATCTCCCATCACTACAGAACATACAGGGTAATACAGAGCCCCATACCTAATACATCCAGTGACATCTTCTTTGATGTAGATATTCTCTTTCCTCGTCTTCTCCCTACCGACCTTCAGACCATTCCACCATTTTTCAGCCATTTCTCGTCTCTGCAGTTTGACAAAAAAAATCTTAGTTTACTACTTTTCCATCATCCTCCCATCTTCTGGACAAATCATCCTACCACCCCCAATACTGTGCCGCTGTGTTTCCCAATATTATACAGCAGAAACCAATAAACTCCCTGATAATACTAGTACCACACAAATAATGCCACCTTTGATAATAATTGGCACACACTGACCTAAAATAACTGTGCCCAGCAAATAGTGCCCCTGACACTAATAATGTAAAGTAGAAAGTAAGATCCACCGCAGCACTCCAGTTTAAAGCAAAAATCTTCTTTTATTAGCACCAAAGTGTAGCAGCAACGTTTCAACCTTTCGGTCTTTGTCAAGCTCCACAAAGACCGAAAGGTTGAAACGTTGCTGCTACACTTTGGTACTAATAAAAGAAGATTTTTGCTTTAAATTGGAGTGCTGCGGTGGATCTTATTTTCTACTTGGACCAAGGAGGGGGTCAGAAGGTTGGGACCCTGCACTGCTTGCACCGCCACGATTGGATACTAACTTCAGTGATATACGAAGTAAGGAGTGCTGTCTTTCCCATATGATAGAGTACTAATAGTGTAAACATATTGTTCCCTAAAAATAATTGTGGTAAGCTGATACTGTGCCAAGGTGCCCCCACAGTAATAGTGCTCCCAAAAGTCCCACCAATAGTAGTAATTCTCTGCAAGAGCACACATGGTAGTAATAGTACTCCTACAGTGCCCCCAACATGTCCCCACTGTGCCCCAGAAGTAATAATGCTCCCATAGTGCCCGTACTAGTAATCATGTTCCCCGTAGACCCCATTAGTAATAAAGCCCATTATAATGCGCCACGTAGTAATGCAGTGCAAAACATACCCCCTTTTAATGTGCCCAGTTGAGCTAATGTCCGCATAGTACCCCCATATTGTGCTAGTATAAAATACCCCTAAATAGTGCACCCAGTAAATGCCCCCATAGTGCTCCACTTCCCCTTCCTCCTAGTGCCCCCCATAATATACCAGTATAAAATGCCCCATATATAGCACCCCAGTAGATGCCCTAAGTGTCCCCCATAATTTGCAAGTATAAAATACCCCTTCTTAGTGCCCCCCATAGATGAGCCCATAGTACTCCTCTCTACCCTTCCCCATAGTACCCACCATAATGTGTCCTAGTATAAAATGTCCCTATACAGAGTCCTCCATATAAAATACCCCTTCTTTGTGGCCTGAGTAGAAGCCCCCATAGTGTTCCCCTCCCCCTTCCCCCATAGTGCCCCCCATATAAATTTCCCCTTTTTTGTGGCCTAAGTAGATGCCCCCATAGTGCCCCCAATAATGTGCCAGTAAGACGTGCCCACATAGATGCCCCCATAGTGCCACCCAATAATGTGCCAGTAAAAAGTGCCCCCATAGATGCCCCCACAGTGCCCCCCAATAATGTGCCAGTAATAAGTGCCCCCATAGATGCCCCCAATCATGTGCCAGTAACTAGTACCAAATAAAAAAATAAACACTCATATTTAACTTCATCAGGCTGGCAGCGATGCGATGCAGGCCTCTTCCGGCCTGTGTCCCGCGCTGTACGGGTCAGGCGGCGCAATGACGTCTGACGCCTGCACGGTCCTCTGATAGGCTGCAGGCCAAGTGCCTGCAGCCTATCAGAGGAACGGGGAAGGGAGAGGCATCCATCTGTATCGCTGTCCTGAGGACGGCGATACAGATGACTATGGAGATGAGCGCTTCCACTTTGCCTAATTGAGGGTGTGGCCCTGCTAGTGCCCCCTGGAATTTTGCGCACGGGGAAACAGCACCCCCGCCCTCCCCCACACTACCCAACTGGCCAGCAGGGCTTAAGAGGCAGCTGCCTTGGGCCCCCCAGGAGCAACTGGACCTGGGGCTGCTGCCCCTTTTGCCCCGCGTTAAAGACGGCCCTGTATGCCATCAATGTCTGAGATGGGCCAACCCCTTTAAGTTGGTACGGTAAAGACAACTGCAAAAAACATGTAGCTTCAGGAAAGGTCAACCTTCCTATTTTTTTTTTTTACTATTACAAATGCAAAAAAATAGGTTTTCAATCATTTCCATGACAACTGTGTAGTATTTAATTAACCCCTTGCTGCTAGTTTCTCTACCTATACTGATAAAGGTGGTGCTATGTCTTTAGCACTGCCTATCTACACTCAAGAGCTTGTCATTTATTTATAATAGACTGAGTGTTATAAAAAATGTTCCTTATAAAAAATAAAAAATAACTTTTATTCAGATACTTAATCAGATAAAATTATCATTTAGGAAAGGTAATAAATCAAAGTGCAAGATGGGGTTGAGTGGCCTGGTCACCTTTCTTTGGGTTGAGACGAGGGTCAAATATAGCTGGCGGTTTCTCATGAATCACTCTAGCTACTGTAGTTACTTTCCCTACAATTCCTAGTCTCAGGTAGGGGAAGTCTAACATGGCTGTATGTCAGAGCACTCACCCTGAAAAGAGCGACCCCCAGCCTCAGGAATCCTCGGACCTGGTCTCAATTTCCCTTACTTTTGCTAAGTTGCTATTGCTTGAATGCTTCTACGCGTTTAGCCTAAAAAATAGGTCTCATCGGGAAGCGATGTGTCTAGCCTCAGCAAATAGGTTAAGGCATTGGCAACGTTGTAGCGAAATTACCTTCCTTTTAAAGGTGTAGAGCCTCCACTTCCCTGTGCATTAGCTTGAGTGGGCGGGCGGAGACAGATCCTAGAGTGACATCTTTCCATGCGATCTCACTCCCCGCTCCTGCCACGGAGCAGAAGAGAGACAAAATGGATTTTCATGAACCCAAGTATTCACCAGCTATATTTGACCCTCGCCTCAACCCAAAGAAAGGTGACCAGGTCACTCAACCCCGTCTTGCGCTTCGATTTATTACCTTACCTAAATTATAATTTTATAAAGTATCTAAATAACAGTTATTTTTTATAAGGCACACTCAGTGTATTATGAATAGTTTCCCTACCTACTGGCAATGTTTGCTTATTAGTGGGGGATGTTATGCTTTTTAATATTCGAGATCTTCCAAAAATTGTCCCTTATCGGGGGCAGACGATGTTTAAACACACAAAAAGCATGCCTTGACTGGATTAGAGTACCTGCCCATACAACAAGCACAAGTGTTGATTGTCAGAAGAAAAAGTGGCTAGTTATGAATGAGCCTAAAAAAATTCTGCTTTCTAATTGGAAGCAGTGGCAGTGCAGTGTGGAGTAAGGGTACGGTATAGATATAGTGGCAGGTAGCCACAATAGTAGCAGCCGTAAAAGTACCATAGCTTGGAACATACAAGGTTGTCTATGGATAGTAGTAGTAATAGTAGTAGTAGTAGTGGTAGTAGTGGTAGATGCTCTGTATTAATACTGGTTGCAATAGCGGATTGGCAGCAAGGAGCAGCGGCCACAGCAGGGGCATGAAGGTGGTGGTGGCATGATGGAAGCAGCAGCAAATCTACCAAACATGATGGTTGGCAGGTCTCAGCAGTGTCATGATGACACTGGAGCCTGGGCAAGAAGGAAGAGATGTTTGCTGTTTTTGATGTACTTTAGCACCAACTGCTTTCCAGTGTGGCCACTGTCGCCCAGGCCAATCAATTCCAACATGGCATGGCAACGCTTGACTTGGCACATGTGATAGGACGGAGGGGTGAGCAACGCAGCGCCCTGCTGCTGTTGGGGACGGGAAATTACAACCATGTGGAAATGCAATAAAGGGAAACGGACAATTGAGGCCTGACATTTAAAATATCACTTTGTCATTCATTTATATAAATAATCAAATTGGAACTGTTTGTGTGTGTGTGTGTCTGGTTCACTCATCCTTAATAGATATCTATCTACCATATCTGTCTACAATATCTGTCTATCTACCTACATAATTATCTATCTATCTATCTATCTATCTATCTATCTATCTATCTATCTATCCATCTATCTATGTCTGTCTATCTTTCTGTATGTCTACTCTATTCATCTATCTACATAGCTATCTATCTATCTATTATTTATCTATCTATCTATCTATCTATCTATCTATCTATCTATCAATATATCTAATAAATATATATATATATATATATATATATATATATATGTATATATTCAATCCAATATCTATCTATCTATCTATCTATCTATCTATCTATCTATCTATCCATCTGCTGCTCACATGTATTCCCGTCCCATGTAGTTATCCCCAGGATGTCCACAGTTTATGGCACTAAATGGTTAATATGTTAAGAATAGCCAGGAAGTAAAATAAATGTACACTAAAAATCTGTCTGTCTATCTATCTATCTATCTATCTATCTATCTATCTATCTATCTATTATTTATCTGTCTATCTATCTATCAATCAATATATCTAATAAATATATATATATATATATATATATATATATATATATATTCAATCTAATATCTATCTATCTATCTATCTATCTTGCGCTAAACTTTACAGTGCTTATAATTACAGTTAGCTAGAAAAGTTTGACAGTGGCAAAGCAATGTGCACACTCATGATATGAAGCCCCATTTCACGGGCAGCAGATAATCCGGCTGTTACTAGATACTTCCCAGACTATATTTCAGAAATCTAAGAATCACAACTCAAGTTTCATGGGAGTAATTAGGCCGCCCTATAGCTAATTATCTATACACATTACAAGGATGATTGATTGACATTCAGAAGCCTGATGAAGGTCGTTACTTATTTATTAAATGTCTAATTATGTACATACATCAAATATTAATAGAATAATGTTTTGACTGAAGCGAGTATTATCCAATTATCATCCTATGAAATAAATCGTAATAAAAGTCATTTTAGTAAATCAAAGATTTCTTTATCGTTTTGCAGATTAATTTTTTTTCTGGAAAATGTATTATTGTAAGGAATACAGTACATAACAATACAGTACAATACAATAGACGTACAATCAAGGGATACAATGCAAGGAAATGTGTTCTCAGAAAATTGTTGTAGGTAGAGACTATTTGTAGCAGTGAATGTGGATCTCTTGATACTTCCTCCAGTAAACACTGTGGTACTCCATGTCTCATGTCCATTTTAAATAATTCACTTTTGTGTGCAGGAGTCATTTTAGCACATGAAATTACAATTATACACAGAAAGACACGTTGACCCTAAACAGTATCTCTCTGACAACATCTATGTAGAGTGATTTTATAGAACAACTGCAAAAAAGGGGGGTCAGTCAGCACAACCCAAAGTGCAGGTGAACGCTGCCATGGCTAGAAACACAAAGAAAAAAAAAAGGGGAAATGCAACAGCACTCTGCAGATACAAATAAAGTACAATAATGCCATAATCATAGAAAACATTCTGATGTTCATGCTACGCTTATTTTGCAAATTAGAGACTCTTGGCAAATACATTTTGTACAAAATTATTTGGGCCCATTTGCCAAACATCAAGGCGATCTCTATCAAATGGGAACCTAACACTAAATACTACCTGTAGTGTGCCATAATGGCCACCATAAAATTCAGGGAGTGCAGTTTCCCATTTGATAGAGATCGCCTTGACGTTGCTCCACCATAAAATTCAGGGAGTGCAGTTTCCCATTTGATAGAGATCGCCTTGACGTTGCTCCACCATAAAATTCAGGGAGTGCAGGTTACCATTTGATAGAGTTCGCCTTGACATTGCGCCCACTACTCACCAAAAAATGTGCTTTGTGACTAAGTAATTTGTCACAAAGCAAATTTTTGTTTGTTAAATTGGGCAATTATTTTCTCATCTCTACTCTTAATCCCCTTTTGTAATCATATGTCCCAGGATACCAGCATATCACACTGAGACAAGAACACCTGGAAGACCTAATGCGATCGAGCTGAGACTGGCAAAGTATAAACTGCTATCTATGCTTGGTCAATGATCACACAGTGTGGTACACCCTTTATTTTGGGTTCATGTTGAGGCAGGATCACATTAATACTGGGTGGTATCTCCCATCTTGCAGTGATACAGACTGCAACCATGGCAATGTAATGAGTGCACAGATGCTGGATATCCTCATGTGATATTCAAGCTCCTTCAATTTGGAGCCATAGTTCAGCCCAGGTGGTTGTTGACTGCTGTGCATGGGAGATCCATCGGTCCATCACTACCAGACATACCCAATGGAAGACATCTGGTGTTCGAGCTGGTCAGTGAAGCTGATGGATACCCTAAAGAGCATGTTAAATAGTGCGGGCAGTGTGTAGGCAGGCATTATATTGTTGGAACACCATATCTCCTGAGTCAAAAAGGCAGTAGGACTGGTTTTATGATGTCCTGGACATACCGAAGGCTGGTCAATGTTCCTTTCATAAATACCAGAAGTGAACAGCTATCGTAGCTAACAGCGCCATACACCATGACACCTGTTAAAGTTATGTTGATATACAGCTATGTTCACATCACTGTTATAGGAGCAACACCATAAAAATAATGGAAGTGGCGGCCCGGGGCATCATTTGACAGAAAGAAATGACTATAATGGTGTCCTCCAGGTTTCCTTCAGGGAGTCCAGCATTTTCCTGGAGGATAGATAGCAGCATACTGTGCTATTTTGACTGGATGTTTTAACAGAGCCTCCAACACACATGTGAACACAGCCTAACAAATTTCTTGGTGAAGGATTAAAGATTAAAGAGTCACAGGCTTCTATAATATAGAAACTCTACAGTAACAAAATGTTCAGAATTTATGGTAAGATAACACATACAAATACCAAATCACGAATATTTTATCTTGAAGCAATACTATGCTGCTTATGGCTGATGTTTAGCTTGGTTTGCCCAGTATTGTGTTTTGTGAAACCATATAACCCACATCTCATTATCATGGCTAAATGTTAAGATGAAAAAATGAAAAATGTGCTAGAAAATAATGGAAGGTGGCCAGCCTTCCTGAACGCTTGCCATTTAAAGCCTCTCAGGAAGTTCATGCTGTTGGATTTTAAATGCTGTTTTTTGTTAATCTACTGTAGACCAAAACATGAAGTGGTTTATGGGTTCAAGAACCGCTGTGAAAGAATGGAATAATGCACCCGACAATTCCTAGATGCCATAACAGCTTGACATCCTCTCATCTCTGAATTCTTGCCATTCTGTGATAAAAGAGCAAGGTGATCAGGACACCATTAGTTTAATGTAGGTTCTATCAACATGGCAGCTACGCCAAAACCTAAAGGACAGCCATTGTTTGAAACCCGGTGAAGTGGCAACTTTGTGTTTTACTTCAATGCGTCAAGGCTTTCTGAAGGAGCTTGTATATGTGACAACATAATGGAATGGTAAAAGACATTACTGTTAACCCTTTAGTGACCACCCATATGCCTTTTTACTGCGGTCACTAAGGGGCCTTAGGCTGGGCAGCAGCTTTTTTACGGTGCCCAGTCTAAGCGATTCACGGATCCCCCGTGCAGCGGGAGCGGGGGCCCGGCTCTCACATGAGAGCCGCGGCCCTGCTCTAACAGCCCGGACCGGCAGGAGTGCCGATCTGGGCTGTTTAACACTTTACATACCGCGGGCAATGGCGCCCGCTGCATGTAAAGTGCTGAGAGAGTGAACGGATTCCCTCTGTCTTCCATCGGCACTCCGCAAATGTGATTTCAGGGTGCCGATGTGTGTGAAGGCTGGCTGGGGTCTTGTTTAGGCCCCAGACCAGCCTTGAGTAATTTCCAGCAGGCTGCGCCTCTCTGGCGCAGCTTTCTGGTCAATGTCAGAATAGCACTGACATTAAAATGCAATGCACTATAGGGATAATGCATTGCATTTTGAAATCAATCAGAATGTTGTTATAGTCCTCTTGTGGGAATATTAAGTGGTAAAAAAAAGTTAAGAAAACCCACATTTATTCATTTAAAAAATCCCATTAAAAAAATACACTCTTTTCCATTGAAAATACGCTTCAATAAAAAAAATAGACACAGACAAAAACCATAATTATTTATTGCATTGGTAGTGTAAAACTATCTGGTTAACTAAGGGTACTTTCACACTAGCGTTGGTGCGGATCCGTCTGTTTATTTGTACAGACGGATCCGCACCTCTAATGCAAACGTTTGTATCCGTTCAGAACGGATCCGTTTGCATTAGCTTTAAAGAAAAATGACAAAGTCCAAAACGGATCCGTTTTGACTTACATTATACATTGAAAGTCAATGGGGAACGGATCCGTTTTCAAATTCACCATATTGTGTCACTGACAACGGATCCGTCCCCATTGACTTACATTGTAAAAAAAAACGGATCCGTTAGGCTCCGCCTCTTCAGACGGACACCAAAATGCTGCATGCTGCGTTTTGGTGTCCGCCTCCAAAACGGAATAGAGGCGGAACGGAGCCTAACTGATGCATTCTGAACGGATCCTTATCCATTCAGAATGCATTGGGGCTTAACTGATCCGTTTTGGACCGTTTGTGAGAGCCCTGAAACGGTTCTCACAAACGGAATCCAAAACGCTAGTGTGAAAGTACCCTAATATTTCCAAATATAAACTCAAAATTACAAATTTACCAGTCATTGGACGTACAACCAAACCCATGTTCAGAAATGCAAGACGATGACCCATGGACGGGATTGCAACTAAACTGTTTTATTACTATGTAATATATACTTAAAAAATGGATTAATCTTTCATTTATAATTTTAACATTATACATTTCATATATTTATCAATAGTTTAACTGGCCAATGACACCCAAAGAAATCCTTATTAAAGTGGATTTCTGGGGGCACAGTATTGATGGCCTATGCTCAGGAAAGCTCAGGAAAGGTAATGAACACCGCCACCGTTATTGGTCACATGGCATATGTGCAGCTCCGCCCCATTCAAGAAGAAGGCGTGGGCTGCAGTACCTAGCATAGGCCATTTTGTCTACACACATAAGTAAGATTTTCATTTGTATCAGCTTTTATTATGAGTTAAGGGTGGGTTCACACTAGCGTTATGGTTTCCATCATGGTTTTCCGTTATAACATGGTTATAACGGAAAATAACGTCTTCCATAACAGGAACCAGACGGATCCTTTATGCTTTCTTATAGACCTCTATTATGACAGAAAGCAAACAGAATGCCTTTCAAAGGCTTCCGTTTTGCATTTTGTTATAATACAAGTCTATGGTTTCCAGAACGGATCCGTCCTCCGTTTAATGGATTCCGTTATTTTCCGTTATAACCATGTTATAACAGAAAGCCATAACGGAAACCACAACGCTAGTGTGAACCCACCCTTAAGTGAAGAAAAAAAACTTTTTGGTTATTATGATCATAAACTAAGTATGTTGCCAAAAGATATTTATTGTAATGGTTTTTGCTCTGTTCCTTTTCTTTCTAGTAACATTAACTTTATTTAGTATTATGTCTGTGAAGAAAATAATAACACTCTTTAGTAGCTTTTTCAGCACAGAAAAGCAGTTGTGTAGTAAACTTGCTGCTTGTCAGACAGGAGGCCTGGAGTTTGATTCCCAAAGGCCTGTAAAATAAGTTTGTCAGTAAATGTCTGTGTGAGGAGAGAGGGCCCCTCCGCAATCCAGAAACAGAAGGGCCACACAGCTTCATAGGTATTCACTACACTGAAGTGAATATTAATGAGGTTGACCATGTCATCACAGACCCGAAGAGGCTGAATTTGGGCTGTGACTGCAGTACCACCAGTACTGCCCCAATGACTGCCCTGCTCACTGCCATACACGGGGGCTATCTATACACGTGGCTGTGCCTTGTACTGTAGCTCAGCCCAATAAAAGTGACTAGGTAAAAGTTTCGGCTCTGCCAAACACAGCCACATGGAATTTGGTCCGTGTTGTGTCTGAAACAAAAGAGAAGAGCCCATAGCACTTCAGAAAGCATGGAGGATTAGATTCCCACCAATAAAATATAAATGACCTATAGAAATTCATGGAAAACCCCTTTAATTAAAGAGTAACTAATGTATGTATGTCTGTAATGTTTTTTTGTATTTTTATTACACTTTTCCCTACCTAAAGCGTACGTTTTGCTGTGAGCCTAAAATCTACTTGTCGTACACCGCTGACTGCTCAGGGTCTGTAAACCTGTGATTTTGCTGATCATCAGATGTCTAGGCACATTGAAGCTATTTTGAAAGAAGTCTTTGAAGGATTCTTAATTCCGATACTCTTCCTGGACTGAAGATCTTACAGAAGAACTGCACACGAGCTCTAGCATGTGCTTCCTATCTCCTTGCTGTCAGAACTCAAATCCTCCTCCTGGCAGGAAGTAGGACCAGCCCATTCCTACCAAGGGGGGAGGTACAGGGTGGTTCCTGCCAACCATTCCTCGCACATTGATGTAGATGGCAGAACATATAACACAATACGTAACATAATTGCAGATATTCCCAGGTCTGGGGTACTGCACATGCATGATCCATTGTGAGAATAAAGAACCGAGCATGTTGAAATCAAGCATACCTGACCCTTCTTTCCAACAACATCTGTCAGGGGAGAGTTAGGACACCCACAAGTACAACCAATATTCATCTAATGTGCACTCAAAATCAGTTTTTAAAACAAGTCTAATAAGGCCACTTTCACAGTCGCATTTTTACTGGATCCAGCAGGGCTCGGCAAAAACGCTTCTGTTCTGATAATACAACCATCTCTATCCGTTCTGAATGGATCCGGTTGTGTTATCTATCTTTAATATACCGAAGACGGATCTGTCATGAACACCATTGAAAGTCAATGGTGGACTGATCCGTTTTCTATTGTGTCAAAGAAAACAGATTACATTGTGTGTCAGGACGGATCAGTCTTTCTCCGCACCACATTGCGGACAGAGAAAACGCTGCTTGCAGCGTTATTCTGTCTGCGATGGGGGTGCAAACAAACGGAGCAGAATGCATTCTGGTGCACTCCGTTTCGTTCAGTTCAGTTTTGTTCCCACTGACAATGAATGGGAACAAAACAGAAGCGCTTTCTTTCGCTATTGAGATCCTATGACCTCAATAGCGGAAAGACAAAGCGCAAGTAGCCTAAATTCCAACTGGGGTAATTGAGATACCCAATGTCCCCCAGAGGTGCTCAAAAATTTCCTTCACTCATAATCTCTGGAACAGTGCCAATAAATAATGTAAAACATGGACGGGGTTTACTTCCATGCATTACTAATTGACAAAGTGATAACATAAGTGAGAAATGTGGCCTTGAACAAAGCAACCAGTAGAGTAGTCCTTTCTAAAGAGAAGCAGCCAGCACGCTGCAGCCACTAGTCACCTTCCCGGTTGTACTGCGCTTTGTCAAAACAAAAGGTACAGGTTTTAAGATAGAAACAGGACTATTTAACCTTCATTAATCATTTATAGCATTCAAACACATCATCTAGTAACTGAAGAGGGTTTAATGGTAGCTGCGCTTGAGTCAGTTGTCAAAAGTGGATTTAACTTTCTATGAACTCATCGAACACAAAGAATACAGCCTGCTTACTATGCGAAATGTCAGCATCTAGCAGCTAGCTGGTGACTATTCAGTGTAATGGAATACCTCTGGAGCTGGTTGTGCTAATAACAAAGACGTACTGTCAGAACTTGAAAGAGGTCCATATGTGACTTGTATTATTAGGATGTGGACAAAATGTAAGTATGGTAACATGGAGGCAGAATATTAAAATCTGGGATGTTTAGACAAGTTGTAGGGTTCTGGGCCTATCTTACATTTAAAGGCGTTCGCCAAGATTAGAATAGTGCCCCCCCCAACCCGAAAATGATGACACTGTCGTCCATGAATTTTGTCTGTTCTCGAATGAAACTGAATTGCAATACCAGACACAAGTCAAGTGGCACTGTTTCTGTTCTTTCTTATAATCCTTTAGAAAGAATTGCATATATTACACATAACGAGCAGAGGTGTAATTGGCCTCCATAGTACCATTTATATAATATAGTACATAGCCTAGTACGGCGTGGAAGGACTCAGCGATTTTTTCACACTTTCATCTGAGTATTTCAAAGCCATAACTTTTTTTTCCATTGACATAGTCGTGTGAGGACTTGTCTTTTGTGGGACATGTTGTATGTTTTAGCATAACTTTAACCTAATTTTAGGGTACCTCCACTATATTGTATAACTTTTAAAATGTTTTTGGGGTGATGACTGTAAGCTCTTGTGAGCAGGGCGCTCATTCCTCTTGTTTTTAATTGTTGATTTGTCTATTGCTATGTTAGTTATGACTCTGTACATGAACCCCCTGACTGTAATGCGCTGCGGAATATGTTGGCTATATGATTAAAGATTATTATTATTAGCGTTGAGCGAATCGAGCTTCGGATCCTAGCTCTGAAGTCGGTTCATCCAAACTTCATTTTACAGCATTAAAATGTAAGGGCTCCTGTAAGACAAAGTGAGTTATCATCGAAGTCTCGTGAGACTTTGGTGAATAACTTTGGACAACAATTTCTAAACTTTAAAACCAATTTAAAACATGGATCTGAAATCAGCTTCGGTACCGACTGGTACCTGATTGTTAATATAATATATTGCAATACTACTGTATTGCTTTGCACTGCATTATGTCTTATTCATGTTTGACAGGTGTTTACAGAACAGTGACAGTCTATGGGTGTATTATGTATATTTAATCAGTTTTCATGGCCCAACAGTTTCCTCAGCATTCATGACCCAACAGCTTCCATACAATTCAGTAACCCTTTTTCAGAAAGGCATCAGCGGGAAAACAAAGTCTGTGAAAAATGTACCCTTTTGCCATTTTTTATGGCAATGTGTCTTATGAATATAGTCTAAAACTGCAAGACTGCCAAAGGAATATCTGAATAGGCATCTGTACATGGAAGACCTAGGGGCCATTGTTAGATCCTTGACTACCACAGCAACCCCTATGCACTCTGTGATCAAATTGTGGGGGATCCAATGGATCCAATGGGGTGAGAAAATGGGGTGAGAAAAGGAACCCCCTCACTTCCAGGATCAGAGTAAATGCTGATCTCAGCATCGCAGTGATAGGGGAGTTGCAGTTCTATAATACTGCTGGTGCCTGCACATTAAGATAGAACATCAATCAATAGTACATTGAACAATATGGTCAGTAAAATGACTAGGTTACTTCTATGTAATACGGTTGCACACTGAATTAAACACCCTTCCATTTGTTTCTGAATGGAATCTAGTCTCCAGGCTAATGCCTATTACTGGATTCCATATTCAAATGTCTTCCCTAATGGGTTCTGCAAAGTAGGGGTGAAAAGGGGCCATGGCTTTATTATCTTTAGAAATAATTCTAAAATGGAAATGTGGAAATTATGGAAAGACTACATAAGAATCATCATAATAGATGCTATACTGAAGTAATTATTGACATAGTTGTTTTACCGGTGAATTCACAATGCTTTAGTTCTGTTGTTGCAGTATCCATGTTAAGTTGTAAGTAAATAGAAAATTAGGAGTTTAAGGAGTTCTCAGGGCTTTTCAGAAAAAAACAGGAGTGTTCCTATCCATGCGGATGAAAGATAGTTTCATCAGTCTTCCTGTTTGACTGAATATACAGTATGATATACAGTATATTCAGCTGAATAGGATGACTCAGGAACACATCCAGTTAGGACCTGAGTAGAAGGGCCCACAGCCCGTTTGAGCACTGTGGAGATGGCCACATTGGTGGCCTGATGGAGGATTAAGTACTGATAAAACTGTCTTTCCACCATAGGGTCAGATTCTTCTGCAAAGGTCAAAGAACCACTTTAGTTATCACAAACATTATTGTTTGATGCAGTGTGTGTACATTTTTAGGGAATTGCACATTTTTAAGAATCATATCATGTTGTTAGTGTGGCATCATTCTGGCATGTTCTACATGCCTCAAAATAACAAAAATGCACCAAAATAACATACCTGCGGTTGATTTTCATGGTGAACTTGTGGTTAGTTTTTGCAGGTGCCTTACGATAGGGGAAGCAGTTTTAGAAGTTGCACTCTGCTGTATGAGGGGCCCCAAAGTCACTTAAGATGACACCAGTATTAGAAGTGGAACATAGTGCCTGCCACATCCATGCGGAAGGCACTCCCAATTGATTTGGGTATGACTCCATCCTTGCAGATTATGTACACCCATACATGCTGATTGTCTTCCAGCAAGACAATAAAACATGTCACACAGCTAGAAATGTATGACATTGGTTGGAAGAACATGACCAAAATGTCCAAGTACTATCCTGTACCAAGTACTATACTGGCCCCATAATTCTCCAGTCTTGAACCCATCTTGAGCATTTGTGGGACCACCTCGATCATCACATTCATTTTATATTTTCTCCACACAAACTCCAGTACCTGTGGGATGCACTGCAGTCAGCATGGCTCCAAATACCGATGACAACCCACCAGGACATTATTGACTAACTCCCAGCCCATCTAGCTGCTATCCATGCTTCACACGGTGATTGCTATAGATATTATCTGGTGGTCATAATAATGTGACTAAACTGTGTATATTAACAATATTAAGACAAGGATGCCGTGTGCATATGTTAACAACACCATACTGCATGTCCTTCTGTTATGGGTCAGTGTCACTCTAATATAGAATACAATATGCTAACACCAATGTCACTAGGAAATTACCTAGTTGAAACTGTATTACTGGCACAATACCTGTACTGTTTAAAGAAGTGTGTTAGATGCCAGTTTTAATACCCCTGCGCTGGAGGCAGAACTGCTGAAGTTATGAAGAGGTGCTAGCCTCTTCATAACTTTGGTGTATCCACAGCTGGTCTAAATGTAAGCAAGCTTCCTTGCTGGCTTCAATTTAGACCATTTTCTACACCTAACGCCATCCCCTTCCCCACCACATGCCCTCTTTTTTAGACCTGGCATAAGCGGGGAAAAGTTCTAGATTGCGTTACAAATAACCCTTGCACAGCAATCTGCGACAGATATACACTGACAAGCAGAAGGTTAGCAATGTTTTGAACTTTTGACTTTCAGGTTCCATATCTCACCATCCACTACAGCTTTGAAAGTGAGACTACCATCATTTTATAGACAATCATCTTGGCTATCTTATACATAAATTAGACTTGTCACTATTTAGCATATGATTAGTTATGCAGAGTCTTGTCATGTAACTGCACTGTTACTGTTTTGCTCCTAAATTTTAATTTTTATTATTTTGTAAATCCACCTTTGGCTTTCAACAATGCCTGAATGCCTGAATGCCTGAAAATCAAGACACTTGAATCTAAGACACGCTTAGATTCAAGTGTCTTGATCGAAAGTCTGTTCCCAGGTCTCTTCTACACGTTCCCAATGTTAGTGCATACTGGTCGACTGACTTAGGTACGCATACAGCTTTTTCTTCAACTCAACTCTACCGACAAGTGTCCAAGTGGGTTGAGGTCTGGTGACTCCTCTACTTCATTGTCATTGAGCCAATCTCGATATATGCTTCGGGTCATTGTCCTGCCAGAACATTATGTTGTCCTTTTCATACCCACAGTACTCGAGTGTACAAAGTAACTCGTCTTGTAGGATACTCACATATAGCTCAACATTGAGACCACCATCGATCCTGTCAAGTATCCAATGGCCTTGGCAGTGAAACAAACCCATATCATCAGGCTTCCTCCACCAATCTTGACAGTTCCTTCAATTTCTCGATCCATTAGCCCCTTGTTTCTTCCATACACATTTGCTCCCATCAGAGCCAAGTCTTTTGACTTTTGTCTCATCGTTCCACATCACTTGTTTCCAATCTTTTACTGTCCACTGTTTTTGCAAACTTGAGCCAGCACTTCTTATGATGATATTGAAGTCGAGGCTTCTTCACCTTTTTTTCGGGCCACCATTCCAGACTTGTGTAATGCGCGTTGCACAGTTCTTGTATGGACGTCTGTGATCTCACTATTACGAAGCATATGAACCACCTCCACTGCCATGATTGTCATGCCAGAACTGACAGAGCTTGTGATTACTTGTTGACTATGATATTTTGCCTGGAATGGATAGACGAACTTCATTTCATATTCTTCCACCTGTCATGGCACTCACATGATGCAATTTAGCAATTTTCTTGGCCGAGATACCATTATCGATGAGCTGGATGATGCGGTTTCTCTTTTCTTGGGAAATCTTCTTCATGGCTGCTCCTGGATTCAAAGATTGTTCCACTATCAGGAACAAAACAGTAAGGCCACTTTCACACGGGCGTTATGTTTGACGCCCGGATAAGAGGCGGATGCGTTGCGGGAAAATGCGCGATTTTTCCGTGCGTGTGCAAACTTTTTTAATGCGTTTTGCATGCGTGTGTGAAAAATCATCATGTTTGGTACCCAGACCCGAACCCGGACTTCATCACTGAAGTCCGGTTTCGGGTTGAGTATTCTGTAGATTTTATTATTTTCCCTTATAACATGGTTATAAGGGAAAATAATAGCATTCTCAATACAGAATGCTTAGTAAAATATGGATGGAGGGGTTAAAAATAAAAAACTTAACTCACCTTAGCCACTTGATCGCGTAGTTGCGATCTCTTCTTCATTCATTAGCTGCCGTCTAAAGGACCTGTGATGACATCACCACAGGTCCTTTAGACGGCAGCTAATGATTGAAGAAGAGAGAAGAGATTAGCAACTATGTGATCAAGTGGATAAGGTGAGTTAAGTTTTTTATTTTTAACCCCTTAATCCACATTTTACAAAGCATTCTTTATTGAGAATGCTATTATTTTCCCTTATAACCATGTTATAAGGGAAAATAATAAAGATCGGGTCCCGTCTTAGCAACTATGCGGGAAAATCGCACTGCACCCTGACTTGATTGCGGATGCTTGTGATTTTCCCGCAGTCCCATTCACTTCCAAGGGGCCTGCGTTGCGTGAAAAACGCAAAATATAGAGCATGCTGTGATTTTCACGCAACGCAGAAGTGATGCGTGAAAATCACCGCTCATGTGCACAGCCCCATAGAAATGAATGGGTCCGGATTCAGTGCGGGTGCAATGCGTCCACCTCACGCATTGCACCCGCGCGGAAATCACGCCCATGTGAAAGGGGCCTAACAATGCAGTTACATGACAAGAATCTGCATAACTAATCATATGTTAAATAGTTGCAATAGTTCCAATTTATGAAAGAGATAGCCAAGATGATTGGAGGGTGAGATATGGAGCCTGAATGTCAAAAGTTCAAAACATTGTTACCCTTTTGCTCATCAGTGTATGCCAGAAAACTGTCATATATCTGATATTAAATGACCTTCATATGTTTTATATCTTGTCTCCCAATTTTTTAAAGCTTTTCAAGTGATTTCTCTCTTTTCTTTCTCAAAATTGACCTGAATCAAATCACCACTCACACCATAACATTCAGATTCAGATGCAATTACATTTTTAAAAATGTTTAGAATTCACTCATCTCTGGTAGAGGCACGCTGTTATAAGGGCTAAGGCATATGCAAACATTGGGGAAATTTATGATGCCCTGTACTCTAGAATTCTGGCTTCAAGCAGCTGTAAAAAAAACCTGTAACATTTTACATTATTATATCACTCACATCAATTTTGAAAAGTGGATGGGAGCCCGGAAGTGGTTAGATGGTCGGCTATTTTAATTTGTTTCACTCCAAATTGATCAAGTGTGACTTTTTAAAGAGGTGGTGTAGACAATGGAGTAACATCTCAAGGCACACATATTAAACTTAATAGATGCACCAAATTAATCAAACATTGTGCATCATTTGATACATTTTACATGCATTATACTGCTGTACTCACTACACTATACATAACATTGTCCAAATTCAGCCTGGTCTTTGCTACCATCATGTTTTCATGGTTTTGATTACACCTTTGAATTTGATATTATTTCTTATCAGAAATATTAAGGGTATTTCTAAATCCCCCGAGACCTACATCAAACAGTAACACACTGCTCTAAAGGGTTTGTACAGGACTTTACTATTAATGGCCGATCCTCAGGATAGGCTATTAGTATTTAATCAGTATGGTCCGACACCCCACAACACTCACAATCAGGGTAGCTCCACTGCGAAAACTACACAGTTTTGTCCATTGAGTAGTGGATGGAGCTAGTTACTGCAATGTTGCTTCCATTAAAGTAAATAGACAGAGCTGTGTAGGTCTCGTGTAAGAAATACGTTTTTCCAGCTCACCATATACTTCCCATGCGCGGAACAGACAGGACCAGTCCTTACTTGAAATATGAGGAAAACAAAGGTTCCAGCATTTCGGGAAAAAACTTGGCGTTCACTTTATTCATAATGGTCACAATTCACAGACGTGGACAACATCCCCCTCTAGGTCTCGCCCTGTCTTCATGTGACAGATCTACCCTAAAACAGCTGAGCGGTGGGGGTGTGGGGGGTTGAACCCCCTCTGATCTGATATTCATGGCCATCAACGGTAATATCTTGAACAACTACTTTAAGGAAAAAATATTAACACTTCTGCTTGCAGAAATTTATTAATATCAGTGAAAATGTAATACCTGATTTTCCGCTCAGTGCCTCATTTTATTAATCATATATAGTAGTCAAATGAAAATAATTTATTAATAATCATATTGCTAAAAATAAGTAGTCCAACAGGACCTTCCTTTGCGGTCCTATCTGTGGCATAATAGTTCTAGGTTGAGAGATCCTGGATTGTCTGCCATGAGGTGTCGGCGACTGTGTGGATGATTGTCACGTGACAGCGTCAGATAGTGATGGGAATGACATCAGCTCAAATACTACAACATAAACAGACCTCTGTCAACTGACTGCCAAAGGCTGGGGAAACTTGTTGCACATTCAGTGTGAAATGTGCCGTAATCTGCACTAAAGATAACAGAATGCAGATTTTCAAAACACCATTCACTTTTTGTTTGTTTGATTTTTTTTTTTTTTTGGGGGGGGGGAGGTGTGCTGATATTTTTGAATAAACAAGTTTAACTAAACAGCATGAATTTTGCAGATTTCACTCATTTCACCTGTTGAGTAGGGAAATCTGAATTACTCTTCTTGTATGTGGATGTACAGTGCGTAGACATGTAGATAGGTAAAAGAAAGGTGGACTGGCCATAGACCCTACAAATTTCCTGGTGGGCTGTTGCCCAGATGGCCGCCCTAGCCCTCCTCACGGCTGCTGGCCTGGTACATAATGATCTGATCTTCTCATTATTAATTAATGCAAGGAGCATCATATTCATGTGCACCTGGCTGGTGGCCAAAGGACAGAGATATAATGGAATACTGTGGTGTGGGCGGTAGTATTTTGTGCTGCACTATGGTATTGCTGGCCCCACCTACTTCTGTCAGTTCTGTCTTCATGTGTTGGCCCTGCCTATTTGTGTTGCCCCACCTTCTGTCAATTTAGACCCGCCTACGACATAGGGCCACTTTTAGTCTACTCAGCCCCTTGGGTAAGTCATTGGTACCTTTGGGAGTCAAAAAATACACATACATAGTACATAGTATGTGGGGCTCCTCTGTATCATAAGACACCAGTGATATAAATGGCGCATAGTAGCTAATTTAGGCATTCTTCTCCTATTCACAGATGAATCCGCAGATCAGATTGTGGGTAGATGTGTACCTACAATTTATGCGTTGCACAGATAACATGGAGGACAATGTGGACAGGTAGAAAATGTGCCTATTTGTTTTTTTTGTTTTTTTAGATAAATAAGGGCCTATGTATTGGCACACGGTTTAACTACTTGCAAATATTGAATCAGAAATGGGATAAGCACATTTTCTCTATCGTATGGGAGATTTTCTTAAGCAGATCTAATAACATAATAGAGTATTGCTGTGCGTGCACTTTGCTTTATTTTCACGTTAGGCAGTGGTACATTGCACATTTAACTTTATAGTCATATGAAATTCATGCTTTAGAGAGTTTGTAATGTACAAATCAGATTCAGGAAGCATATTGAGATAAGTACCTGTAGAATGCCTTTTACAAACAACTTCGTTCGCATGGACGTAACTGAGGAACTGTATTTTTCCAAGGCTATATCTGTAGTAAAGGATGTATAGTAAAATATTCATATTGTTAGGAATTGGAGATGCATTATTCTCCTTTTCCTTGGTTTATTCAAGGGCATTTTAACCTTAAATAAAATACAAAAATCACTAGAAGTTGTCCTTTTTCATTATTTTGCTAAAAATGGCTTCTTCAGCAGGGCCGGCCTTTGGGGTGTGCGAGCTGTGCGGCCACACAGGGCACCATGGCAACAGGGGCGCCCGGCCCGGCAGCCGACACCGCTCGCAGGCTACCAGGGCCGGACTGGCCTGCCGCGGCCCTAGTGACAAGTGGGGGTGGCCTGGCGGAAGGGCACAGCAGTAGATGAGCGCTTCCATTGCACTCATCTCCATAGTCATCTGTATCGCTGTCCTCAGGACGGCGATACAGATGTCTGTGCTGCAGCAGAGGAGGGAGAGGCGTGTCCCCTCTCTGTTCCTCTGATAGGCAGCCAGCACTAGGCCGGCAGCCGGAGCCGTACAGTGAGGGACACAGGCCGGAAGATGCCTGCATCGCATCACTGTCATGGAGGTAAGTATAAGTGTTTTTTTTTGTACAATACTGGAACATGATAGGGTGGGGGCTACTGGCACATGATAAGGGGGGGCTACTGGCACATAAGGTGGGCTACTGGCACATAAGGGGGCTACTGGCACATAAGGGGGGGCTACTGGCACATAAGGGGGGCTACTGGCACATGATAGGAGGCCACTCTGGCTACTGGCACATAATAAGGGGGGGCTACTGGCACATGATAAGGGGGGCTACTGGCACATAAGGTGGGCTACTGGCACATAAGGGAGGCTACTAGCACATAAGGGGGGCTACTGGCACATGATAGGGGGGCACTCTGGCTACTGGCACATGATATGGGTGGGGGGCTCTGACTGCTGGCACATGATGGTGAAGGGCTCTTACTACTGACACATAGAAATTGTCTAGAGGGAGCCAAACAAAGACGTAGGTTTAGGAAATGAGGGAGAGGCTATACATGCTTAGTGTTGTAAAATGGTTAAATATAGTGCACTGACAACATTGCTCTTGTTTCTACAATACATAAACTGACTTTGTGGATTATACTATTAAAATGGCACTGTCACTGTCTGGGAATTTGCCAAATTCGCAAAGACCCCCAAAAGACAGTGACATTAAAGCTGATCTATAGTTGATCTATACCTTCACTACTATGTTTAGGTGAACCGGGGGGGGGGGGGGGATTGGGGGGCACCACAAGATTAGCTCGCACAGAGCGCCTGAACACCTAAGGCCAGCCCTGTTCTTCAGCTATATCTTAGCCATACCTGGTACCTGGTGCGTAATAGTCACCAGTCAGCTTTTACAGAGGTTGTCATTCAGCTTTTCTAGGATCGTGAATGCTTAGGTTTAGTACACAGTATGTAGAGTGGAGGATGTTTCATTATAAGGCTAGGTTCACCCAGCAAAATCTGTAGCAGAAAAATCAGTGACAGATCAGTAGCAGAAACATCAGCTAAAAACAGGTCTTTTGTGGAGGTGTAAATGGACTCCAGGCATGCCTCCTACTCATCAATGTATTTTACCCCTTCCCATTGACTGCAGAGCTTGCTTACCCCTTCCCATTGACTGCAGAGCTCATTTGCCTACCTTCTTCCCGAATTTCCAGAGGAGCATTGCCTGGCCTATAAGACTCCTATGATGATTAAAGCGCTCTCCTTAAGGAGATATAGTACCCCCCAAATCCAAACCATTGACTTCAATGTATTTTTCAAATCAGTGGCTGAAGAACAAAAATACTCTACTAGGTGTACTTGGCAACATATTTTTTTACATTGAATTTAACGGGAAGCTGTTCATACACCTTTTTGAATTTGGATTACTCAATGGAAAACCACCATATATCATTGCTGTATCAGCAAGCAACACATTATGTCCATGTAAAAATAGACCATACACCTCTCGTGGGTGCGGTAATGGTGAACACATGTTGAAGCTTAGTTTTACCAGAAACAGGTATCAAAACTGCTGAAATTTTTTTTTAAAGGGTTTTCCAAGTTTTTAATATTGATGACCTATCCTCTGGATAGGTCATCAGTAGCTCATCGTTGGTGGTCTGACACCCACCAATCAGCTGTTTGAGAAGGCACTGGCGCTCCTGTGACCTCCGCAGCCTTCTCAGTTCTTACCAAATCCAGCGCCGTACATTGTATAGCAGCTGTGCTTGGTATCACCCTCAGCCCATTCACTTCCATGGGGCTGAGCTGCACCTAGGCCATGTGACAGATAAAGGTGTCATCACTTGGCCTAGGGAAAGCTGAGAGAAGGCCACGGCGCTGCCACTGTCTTCTTTAACAGCTGATCGGGGTCCCGGTGTCTGACCCCCACCGATTAGATACTATCTAGAGGACAGGTCATCAGTATTAAAATCTCGGAAAACCCTTTTAACATCTTGACAAAAGAGGAAAAGTTGTGTAAATATTTTATTAGTGATTTTTAAGGGAATTGCTCTTTAAGGAAAGTTATCACCATGAAAATGCAGTGCAGTCTACAGTCTTCATGGTATAAAGCAGTAGGAGCTGAGCAGACTGACATATAGTTTTATGGGAAAAGACTCAGTAAAACGTGCATTTATTCATCTAAATCTCAGCTCATTCTGGGGAGTCATGTGGGCGGTCCTAATCTCACACAAGGAAGCCTGTCAGTTCCTGTTAGGACCACCCACTTTAGCACAGAATGAGCTTTAGATCAATGAAATACAATTTAGGCTACTTTCACATTAGCATTTTTTTCGAATCCCACATGGATCTGCAAAGACGCTTCTGATAATACAACCACATGCATCCGTCATGAACGGATCCGGTTGTATTATGTCTTATTATATAGCCAAGACGGATCCATCATGGACACTATTGAAAGTCAATGGGGGACGAATGCGTTTTCTATTGTGTCATCTGGCTCTGCACCACATCATGGACAGAAAAACGCTGCTGCGATGGGAGCGTAACCAAACGGAACGGAATGCATTTCGTTCAGTTCAGTTTTGTCCCCATTGACAATGAATGGGGACAAAACTGAAGCGTTTTCTTCCGCTATTGAGATCCTATGACGGATCTTCATAGCGGAATTAAATACGCTTATGTGAAAGTAGCTTTGTTCTAAATCTTTTCCCACAAAGTGATATATCAATCTGCTCAGCTCCTCCTGCTTTGTATCATGATGACTGTAGATTGCACGGCATTTTCATGGTGACAGGTTCCCTTTAAGAGTCCTGCCCATGGCTATATACGGTACTGTATAAGGTATATGGAGTGGAAATGAAGCACCCATAGAAATCAATAAGTCCAGACGCTATCTATAAATGCCTTCAATTTTGCATAAAAGCTAAAATATATATTTTTTTCTATAAGATTCATTCAAAAAACGTGCTTTTTTTCAGATAACAGAGGTAATCCTCTGATACTGCTGCATGGGGGACACTATAATACGGTGCTGTATGGACCACCAGGTTGCTTATGGTCCCATGGTATGGAATAGTAAGCACTGGCGTAGGGACTCTGCGGTGTGTATAAGTTCTTAGTGTTTTGTGCACTACTACTGAACCGATACTGCGCTTTTTAACCCTACAAGTATGGGGTTGGAATGTATATTCATTCTATCCCTTTGTCTGTTGCACCACACACACCCTCATCTTTTTAAGGAATAGCGAACACATTTATTTTCCCATAACCGAAATAACTTTCCTTCGCCAATTAATTGTTTCTTTTGTGATTGCAACAAAAGGCTAGAAGTATGTATTGCTTTCAGCTTCTTGCGGTAAGGGCCTTTTAATACATGGGCTGTATAATAATAATAACCATAATAATATCCTACAATGCGGTGTTGTTTTATATAACATATTCAGCTTGTTCTCATGGGCGCATTGTGGGGCTATGTAAAGGTGAGCCCTGGGTAAACAGGGGCGGCCTCTGATAAGGAGCTAGTGATGCCCCTGTGGAATCTGCACTGTCATATTTGCTCACATGTCTTGCCCGGGATGGGGTCTTCCTGGGTCTGTCACGTTTCTGAGGGAAATGTTTCCTCTGTTTGCAATCCTTTGCTTGTTTGTGGTTCCCAGCTGGTTAGTTGTGTTAGTTCAGCAGTGATAATGATTTCTTCCTGAAGTTCTATGTGTCTGAGCTCTACATACCCAGCGGTGCTGGCAAATAAGATCCGGGCTGAGATAGTCAAACAATTGCCTAGTGTTCCAAAATACTTGTCCCAAGAGGGTAAAGAGACTATAGAGAATAAACGAAGGGAGCTTCATAATCTTCAGTAGTGAAAAGAATGCTTATAAAAGTGCTGTAACATCTCTAAATTCATTTACATTCTTCAGAGATATCTATCTATCTATCTATCTATCTATCTATCTATCTATCTATCTATCTTCTACAGTATCTATCTATCTATCTATCTATCTAATATCTATCTATTCTATCATTGTATCTATCTCATATCTATCTATCTATCTATCTAATATCTATCTATTCTATCATTGTATCTATCTCATATCTATCTATCTATCTATCTATCTATCTATCTATCTATCTATCTATCTTCTACAGTATCTATCTATCTATCTATCTATCTATCTATCTATCTAATATCTATCTATTCTATCATTGTATCTATCTCATATCTATCTATCTATCTATCTATCTATCTAATATCTATCTATTCTATCATTGTATCTATCTCATATCTATCTATCTATCTATCTATCTATCTATCTATCTATCTATCTATCTATCTATCTAATATCTATCTATTCTATCTATCTATCTATCTATCTATCTATCTATCTATCTACAAAGAAAAAGGGGGTCAGTCAGCACATCCCAATGTGCAGGTGCACGCTGCCATGGCTAGAAACACAAAGAAAAAACACAATGCAGCAGCACTCTGCAAACCAAATAAAGTACAATAATACCATAGTACTAGAGAACATTCTGGTGCCAGAGTCCAGAGTGGACTCTCATTGCATTCATTGGAAGCTGTCTGGCACCAGGAGAGGTATAGAGCGGACTCAGCATGCATGTGGAACCTACATTCCCTGAATTTAATGGAGGCCATTTTGGCATAAAAAATTATAAAAAGCAGAGTGGACCCAGCATGCATGTGGAACCTGCACTCCCTGAATTTTATGGTGGCAAATAACAGGTAGTATTTAGTGTTAGGTTCCCATCTTACCGAGATCGCCTTGACATTTGGCAGACGGGCCCAAATAATTTTGTACAAAATCTATTTGCCAAGAATTTCAAATTTACAAAATAAGTGCAGCATTAGCACCAGAATATTCTCTATTACTATAGCATTATTGTACTTTATTTGGTTTGCAGAGCGCTGTAACTGTTGCATTGTGTTTTTTTCTTTATCTATCTATTATCTATCTAATCTATCTATCTAATCTATCTATCTAATCTATCTATCTAAATCTATCTATCTATCTATCTATCTATCTATCATCTATTATCTATCTATCTATCTATCTATCTATCTATCTATCTATCATCTATCTATCTATCTATCTACAGTATCTATCTATCTATCTACAGTATCTATCTATCTATCTATCAGTATCTATCTATCTATCTATCTATCTATCTATCTATCTATCTATCTATCTAATATCTATTTATTATCTAGTATCTATCTAATACCTATCTATTAATCTATCTAATCTATCTATCTATTGAATCTATCTAATCTATTGAATCTATCGAATCTATCTATCTATCTATCTCTATATATAAAACGCGTGTCGCAGGTGTAGGAATGCCGAGTGTAATAGTGCAGCCTAAAATGTCTCTTTATGTGTGTCACGGTGCTCCTATTTGGATACGTCTGGACCCCAGGCTTTGGCTCCGAAGCAATAAATAGGGGGAATAATTGAGGGATTTGAAAGAAAGATTGAGTCCAGACCTTGAATGTAGTTGAACAGCAGCTTTATTTTGCATAAACGTTCTCCGAAATGGTTTAGAGACTTTATCTTGGTCCCAGCAGGCTTTAGCATGAAACTGGCAGGCAAACTCCACTCTGCTACATCTGTTTCTCTCTGGCTCTGCTGTACTAACAGGCTGACTGTATGACAATGCTTCTTCTTGTATGCTGCACTTCTCTTTGTATGGTCTGTCTTTAGATTAGGCCAGGAACCTTTCCTCCTGGCTCCTGAGGCTCTAAGCTTTGGGCTTCATGGCCAGTAGAGCTAAGGGTGCTTTCCCGGGCTTGGTCATGTCCAGCAGAGACGTGCCCCTGCACACCTGTCCCCTAGCAGGGGATAAGCTAGACTAACTAGAGACTGGTCCCCACCTTTCCTGCAGGAAATGGTACTCGCTCACTTCTCTCCAGAGGGGGGTTAGAATGGAATGGAAGGTTCCATTCTATCTACATACAGCTCTGCCGTGTTTGCTGCCACCTGCTGGTTAACCAGGTACATTGCATGAACATAACAGTTGCAAACAATATTATAGATGCACATTGTGGAGAGGACCTGAAACATAATGCATATGTTAGACCATTAAGGACAGTAGCAAGGTGTAGGAGTGGCAACACCACTCGGGGGTGTTACATATCTACAGTATCTATCTATCTATCTATCTACTACAGTATCTATCTCTATCTATCTATCTATCTATCTATCTATCAATCTTTATCTATCTAAAGGCCTCCCAAAAAATCAGCAGCACTGTCACTCAAAGGAAATGGGTGCAATCCCTCAGGAACCACAGGCAGAAGGTCCGGACGGCTAGATACTCCAGAATATGCAAAAAATGAGACTCTTTAAGATAAGGTGAAAGGGGTGCTAAACCTTTGTAGGAAATAAAGTCAGTCCAACACCCCTTTCACCTTATCTTGCAGTGCTGCCTCATTTTTGGCATATTCAGGAGTATTTGTCTATCCAACTGGGTTCCCGTGAACAAGGCAGACATAGCAGAGCTGGAGAGGGTTCAGAGGAGGGTAACTAAAGTAATAACTGGAATGGGTGGACTACAGTACCCTGAAAGGTTATCAAAGTTAGGGTTATTCACTTTAGAAAAAAGACGACTGAGGGGAGATCTAATAACTATGTATAAATATATCAGGGGTCTGTACAGAGATCTCTCCCATCATCTATTTATCCCCAGGACTGTCACTGTGACGAGGGGACATCCTCTGCGTCTGGAGGAAAGAAGGTTTGTACACAGACAGAAGAGGATTCTTTACTGTAAGAGCAGTGAGACTATGGAACTCTCTGCCTGAGTAGGTGGTGATGGTGAGTTCAATAAAGGAATTCAAGAGGGGCCTGGATTTATTTCTGGACTATAATAATATTACAGGGTATAGCTACTAGAGATGGGTCGTTGATCCAGGGAGTACTTCTGATTGCCTGGAGTCGGAAAAAAAGGAGTTTTTTCCCCTATAGTGAGGAAAATTGGCTTCTATCTCACAATTTTTTTTTGCCTTCCTCTAGATTAACTTGCAGGATAACAGGCTGAACTGGATGGATAGATGTCTTTTTACAGCCTTATAAACTATGTTTCTAGGTTACTATGTTATCTGTCTGTCTACTCTCTATCTATCTATTTATCTATCTATCTATCTATCTATCTATCTATCTATCTATCTATCTACCTATTTATCTATCTAGTATTAACATGCAACAAGGTACTGCTTCCTCACTGGTACCCTAACCTATCAGAAGAACTGTAAGGCATGAGGGATGCGACTGCATTGCCCCTGACCCTCTACAATGGTACTTATGAGAGTTTAGGAAAAAAACAAAACAAGCAGTGGTGCACTGGGGGAGGGGACCAGATGTCTCATGGAAGTTACCAAATGTAGCTGGCCATAGACAACAAAAGTAACACACAATGATGCAAAATATACTATTTTTTTAGGAGCCTAAAAAAACTATCCATCACCCATTGACTTTCAATGTATTTAGTGACGGATCTGTTTTTTTCCGTTTTGATTTCATACAACCACATCCTAACGGAACGGACGCATCCTGATGTTTAAATCAAAACAGAACCGTTTTGGTCTGGTTTTGAGATCCTCTGCCGGATCTCAAAACCAGAAGCAAAACGGCAGATGTGAAAGTAGCCTTAGTACTTCTTGCACTGTTGACCTAACGTGGAGTTGAGCTGAACTGTTGAGGCCTTGTTGAGCTGATGACTGCCCTCCGTACAAGTCAGCGGTCACAATTACAAGATTTTACAACATATACGATTGTCTTACACATTTTCTGGGAAGTTGGGCTGAAATGTTCTTATTTTTACTGCTGTCTTTAGCTAATATCTCACAGTGCTCAAATACTGACATTTCAAGGTATCCACAGTCACAGACAAGTTTTTTTTGTAGTATTTTACTCAATATTATATTTGCACTAAGATACAGAAAAGAATGTGACAATGGATGATTATTAATGAAATATATTGCTTTTATGTAACAAAATCAAACTGGACATCCCACAGGTAATACTACAGCTCTCATCTAACCACAATATACTGTTATTAGGAGCAAGGTTAGGCCGGGTTAGGCCGGCAAGAATACTGTAGTTTACCATGGTGTATTCTCTGGCAAGAAAAACAGAAGTGAATGGAAAGCTAGTCAAATGGAGCCCAAAGCTAAATTGTGAATGGATCCATCATGGTATACACTTGAATATAATATTTGGATATTCTAGTGGAGGGCTAAAATGAAGTGTGAACCCAGTCTTAATAAAGTAGTTTAATATTAATTAGACAACCAGAATTAGGGATCAGCAAATCTTTGAAGATTTACCATGCTGCCATTTCATTGATTGTCCAATTTATATGGTGCTGTATTCACTGAATATAAAGCCATACAGGCAGAAATTCTAATTCAAATTCTAATATTTCAGCCTTCGTTGCCTGATATGCAGCAAATATGGTTCAATGAAAGATAATTTTCACTCATCTCGTATTCCAATAATGATACAATAATGTCAAATAGAATAAATAATAATAATAACTAGAATGATGATAATTATCAATTAGCCATGTTACAAAAAGAAGAAAAAAAAGAGAGAATAGATCGCACATCCACAAGCTTAGCTTTGATCTATAACTGCTTCTCAGCAAAATTAACATGGCTTCTCAGCACAATACGTGTAGTGTGTATAAGAGGCATTAGTATACATTTTAATCAAAAAGCATAAGCCCACTCGCCTCGCCAAGGTTGCCTCTTGGAGTGGGACCTACTCTAAATTTGGCGCAGCACTGCACGGCGACCTCCAGACTCGGCGCGGCACTGCGCGACGACCACCAGCGCCACAGCACTTCATTACAGGTGGCGGGACCCAGCAGCCAAACAGCACCCCTGCGGCCTGGCAATAATGGCAATTATTAATTAGATTTAGTAAGATTTAAGTCACTACTGTAAGTTTTCCACCAAATGATCAAGTTTTGTGAAAACGACCTGCAGCTTCTTCTAAAGCTGACATAATATGGATTGCTTATACTTTTTACCTATCATCTTAATCCTTTCATGAGTAAACATGAAGTACATATATGTAAGAATGAATAGAAAAGTATGTCCTTTCTAATACCAGGAACTTATTCACTTTTCATTCACAATTATCATCTATTCAGTCCTGGAAGCCACAAATTATTATTCCATTTTGGCTGAGATGGAGGGGATGAGAACATTTAAAATACCTGTATCTCTTTCTGAATGTAGGACTGGTGATGAGACTGATCCCAGTGGGGTGGTTTTGAGTTCTGCAGTAATGTTCCTATTGATGGGTAACCTGTCTATTACAGATACTCAGAAGAACATGGTTATGCGGAGATGCCTGTTAGTGCCATATGGAACTGGCGGAGACACTACACACTCTCTTGAATGGCCAGCCTCAGGATTCAATTTGTTAGAAATGCATTATCCAGATAGTAGTCCACAAGACACCACTTTCTGCGGCTGAAAATGTAGTATTTGTGAAAATGGTGTAGAATAAAACATACTGTAAAGGGTTTGGAAATTGGAGTTTTATTGATATTTAGGAGACCAATATTAGAGAATCTCTACTATATCTAAGGAAAGCTGATAAGGGGAATATACACTTTCCAGAGCAGACATGATCAAGATATGGACCTGATGATACTACTAGTTAGTGCCATATCTGTCCAAATGGAACACTACTTTCTGTCTCTTTGTCCTAAATGAGATATTGGGATAATCTACGGTTTCATGTCTTCTGACGAGGGGAACGTACACTTTCCAGGGCAGACATGATCAAGATATGGACCTGATGATTCCACTAGTTAGTGCCATATCTGTCCAAATGAAACATTATTTTCTCTCTCTTTGTCCTAAAGGAGATATAAGGATAATCTACAGTTTCATGTCTTCTGGCCACCGTAAAGCACTGAGAGAGTTAAGTGTGATGCTGCTGCTGATAATTGCTGTGTTTCTCATGCAGTTCTGTTTACCACAGAGAATGGCTAGGATTCATGGGCTAGCTCATCTATTTGTTTCCCAGGAGTGTCCTCCTCACCAGGTACAAATGACTTGTTGTTCCCCTGTCCCGTCTGCCTCCCTGGTGACGGACAGATGAGAACTGTTCCCTGTGCTCTGCGACGTTAATGCGATCTGGGTCGAGTTGGTTACAGGGGGTGGTGGGATATGTGAGAGGAGAAAAGGAAGGGGAGCACATTTAAAACTGAGAAGTCAGACTTCATAAAATAAAGACGCACCTGCCATTAATAATAATATAGCCACCAGATCTGTGCCTAATCATATCTACTAATAGAGGCGATTGATAAGAACAGAAGTGGTAATAATAATGGAGAATCTGGGTAATGAGGATATAGAAATCTGATAAAATGCAACAATTATAATATAAAGCAGTAATTCTCAATTATCTGTAATCATTTACAATCAGATATGTATGAATCGTGCTTTACATTTTACACTGGCATAAAGACCCTAGCTACTTCTGCAGATAGGTCAGGTATGTATGCCCCATCAGGGGCCATAAGGGTGCCAGCACACGGGTGCAGGGTAACGTGCAGAGAAGCCACACCTATTTCCGTGTCTTTCAGCACCAAAAACCATAGTACATAATTGCGGTTTTTGGTGCCGATTTGACATGGATTTTCTATAGATCTCATCCTTCTATTAAAAAGGGTAAAATCCGCATATGAAAAACACAATATTTGACATGCTGTAGATTTCAAAATACGCACAACAGGTCAATTTTCGCACCTAAGGAAAAAGCAAATGGTACATACGATTTTATCTCATACACTTTGCAGGTACTGTATTATGCAGCGGTATTTACTGTGGTTTTGGTGTGTCTCTTGTGTGTGTTTTTATGTGGTTTTTGTTGCTGATTTTCATGCATTTATTCTGTTTACAGACGGTGCCGAATCGCACAACCAATTGACACGCTAAAATCCGCGCAGCCGGTCAATTTCCACACGGAATTAAAAAGCAAAGTGTACATGAGATTTGTCAAATCTCATTCGCTTTGTGGGTACTGTGCAGAATCCGTGCAGAAAAACTGCATTGTGTGCACATACCCTAAGAAAAATGGCATTGTGTGCAGGTACCCTAAGAAAAACGGCATTGTGTGCAGGTACCCTAAGAAAAACAGCATTGTGTGCACATACCCTAAGAAAAACTGCATTGTGTGCACATACCCTAAGAAAAATGGCATTGTGTGCAGGTACCCTAAGAAAAACGGCATTGTGTGCACATACCCTAAGAAAAACTGCATTGTGTGCACATACCCTAAGAAAAACTGCATTGTGTGCACATACCCTAAGAAAAACTGCTTTGTGTGCACATACTCTAAGAAAAACTGCTTTGTGTGCACATACTCTAAGAAAAACTGCTTTGTGTGCAGGTACCCTAAGAAAAACTGCATTGTGTGCAGGTACCCTAAGGAGTCCAGCAATGCTATAGCAGTTACATGGACTAGGTACCAGTGAGAACTGAAGGTGCTTGGACTTGCAACGTTTCAATAAAAAGTGTTAGTTTCAGTAACAAATATTCTTCGTTATGATCTCTGCTCTTGAGATATTATACATGACTTCACCTGCTGGAAGCTTGTTCCAGGCTTCTACTGCCGCAGTCCAATACCACATTCTTATCTTTTTTTTATAAGCTTCCCAATCACTAGAGACGGTGAATGGTTTGGGGTGGGGGACCAGGCTGACCAAGTCTGAGGGTACCATCTAAACCAACCCAGATCTCAGAATTTTACTTGGCATTTTCATGCTAATGAACTATTTTAGCTGACACCTCCACCGCTAACAGAGGATCAGTTTCATCTCCCACAGGATGAAAAACTAGTCCCTGTGACTACTGAACTGGATTGAAAATCTAGCTAGATGCTGACAGGTAAATGCAGTAATTTTCTTCTGTGGCCGGTTTTGCCTCGCAGGCTAAGCCTGCTTCTAACAACTATGTGAATGGGCTTCTGTAACCCGTCCAAAGGATGATGTCAACTGCTACAAGGCCTGAGCTGGCAAGGCAGGTAACTGCTTCCCTGCGGATAAGGTTTCAGGCAGCTTTTCAATGAGATGGTTATTTTAAATAAAAATCTCAGTGGAAACCAAGGTGCGTAACATTTGTCTATAAAGATGGAAATTGAACATTTTTGATGAATCATCATCTTTTTTTGTTCTTCTTTTCACAGAGCAGAAAAAATACATTTTGAAGGGCTAGATAAGGTATATTATTTTACCGAGTATGACCTCAGCAGTTCTTCTGTTTGTTGTCACCGAGCTTAGTGAACACAAGACGGAGCAGAGCAAACACACACAAACAAAGCTGTGTCACCCCACAGCAGACGGCAGGAGGGTTCTCCGCGGTTCATCCTGACATCTCAGCCCGGACATAATGTTTTACTGGAAACAGCCGAAAAGAAATGCTAAACATTTAATATGTCTAATAAGAGGTGAAGCCGTAATGACATGGCACTGCTCTCCATCAGCATGCTTTCATTTCAAGAGGAACCTTTTAGTTGAAGTAAATACTTGAAATATGAATATTTCCCCATGAAATATGCAACTTTTCCTTAAACTCTGCATTGTGCTGTTCCACTGTTATTGCTAAAAGAAATTTATACATAAATAGACAACTGGGTTTTACCTTTTCTGGTTGTCGTAGGGGTGTTTCTCTACACAGTCAGACACTTCCAGGAGTGATTGGGCACTTGTAGGGACACACACCTAACTGGTGAAATGCCGAGTTTTGAAATGAGGATCTATGGTTTTTATATCATAGGGAATACAGTTTTTGCTACAGTAAATGTAACTAACCACTTTTTGGGTATGACCACGCGGTGTGGTCGTGAGGCATTTGGGGCAAGGCCTTGCTGCAGTCAAGTATTGCGCAGCCAATTGGGCATTGAGTAATGAAGACTGTACTGTAGAGCCAGTCTACATAGTTGATGAATGCGTTGCACTTTCAATACCACGTGACTATTAACAATGCAGACTGGCTATACAGTCTGGTCTTCATTAATTAAATAAGAGGCTGTGTCCTTATTGGCCGCACAATACTCGACCTCAGCATGGCCGCGCCCCGAACACCCCACAACCATGACGTACCTTAATGCTTATTCAATTGGACACCTAAAATACTTAAACCTTTATATAAGACTTCCAAATGTGGTCCCTTTAGGGTCCATTCACACGTCTGTAAGTGTTTTGCGGATCCGCAAATTGCAGGGCTGCAAAACACGGACACTGGCCATGTTCGCATCACCGGCACTATAATAAAAAATGCATATTCTTGTCCGCTATTGCGGACAAGAATAGGACATGTTCTATTTTTTTTTTTTTGTGGAAATGGAAGTGCGGATCCGGAAATGCAGATGCAGACAGCACATAGTGTGATGTCTGCATCCATTCCGGCCCCATTGAAAATAAATGGGTCTACACCCGTTCCGCAATATTACGGAACAGATGTGAACCCATTTTGCGGACGTGTGAATGGACCCTTAAGTGTCGGTATAATAAAGTTCTCCAGCTCCAATCTGAAAGTGAATATGAGGAGGAGGATGCAGGGTGGTATAGCTGCAAAAGTAAACCGTAGGCAACCTACAAGAACTTTGTGCCTGAACAGTAGTAAAGGGGTGTTCCAGGAGTAGAATATTGATGACCTATCTTCAGGATAGGTCATCGATATCTGATTGGTGCGGGTCAGACTTCTAGTACAGTACAGATCAGCTGTATAAAGAGGCTGTGGTGCATTGCTGAGTGCCCTGGCCTCCTCACAGGACACAGCGCTTGGTACTGCAGCCCAGGCCCATTCACTTAGAAGCTGAACTGCACATAGGCCATGTGACTGATGAATTTGATGTCACTGGCCTAAGAACAGCCACAGTCTCTTCAAACAGCTGATCGTTGGGAGCGCTGGAATTGAACCACCTTTGATCTGATATTGATGACCAATCCTAAGGATAGGTCAACAATATTCTACTCCTGGAAAACCCCTTTAAAAATAAAGGGACATATGCATGAGACTGTTTGAGTGTTGGTTGACTCAACATGCTTCTGGCATCTCTTCATGCCCACATCATATTGGATAGGAGAAGGGAATTATAGAGATACTTTAAAGGGGTTGTCCCACAAAAAAATATTCTATGGTTTTTAAACCAGCACCTGGATCAGAATACTTTTGTAAATGCATGTAATTAAAAATTTAGCACAGCCACTGAGTTATTCAATAAAATGTATCTGTATAGCGCCACCTGCTGTTTGTTCTTTTTCTTATTTGTTTGTCTAGGTCACTGAGATGGCCGCACATGCTCAGTTTCAACCTTCAGCTTCCTCCTGAGCTGTGATAAGGAGGGCATGAGCACGCCCCCTTAGCTGCAGCAGAAAAGACACTCCCCTTGAGCCTCCAGTTTGATATAAATCTAGCAGAGCAATGAATGGGGAGTTGTCTGGACCCATGTGAGGTACAGGACTGGTTCTAGCTTTTGTTGGAAAGAGATTGTCGTACTATATGATGTCTGATTTTTAGTTTTTTACATATGACATGGTGGGATAATCCCTTTTAAAGCAATGTTAGGGACTGTGGCTGAGAAAGCAGTTCTGCTGTCTGCATTGCAGTGTTTGTATGTGCACCGGATGAGGATGAGCAGTGTCAGCTGAGCACAGTGCTGCCCTGCAGATGACTCTACAATCCCTTCCCTGCAAGTTCCTTCTCAATCAGGATTTCTCTTTAATGTATACCCATCGATTGCATGTCTTACATAGGTATTAAAGTTTGGATAATCCTTAATTCAGTCCTATACGGTTACTAATCTTGTGACGTTTCTTCGGATAGCACTTTTCCATGTAGTAAGTTTGCAGCAAGCCCATATTGGGCAAGTGGAGGATGGGACTAGTGGTAGCTTTGGCACTGATAGTTGTACACAAGGATTATGATGGCAATCCTCACACAATACCCCCTAGGGCTGTGCAGTGACAGAAGGGGCTCAATTTTTTTTCTTCGGGGAACACCCTAATGTCGGGACTCCTGCCTTGTGGTAGTTGGGGTACCTTTGGTGTTTAGTATTTGTCCAGGTGCAAGACAGGAGGTGTAGATGCAGTTGTGGGTGTATAGTAAAGTCAATACCAAAACAGTACCCATTAAATATAATAAAAATGTATTGTGTATACAAATAACATACATTTTTTTAAATTAAAAATCACATGATGCAAGGACAGAACCTCTAGAGATCACATAATTTGCAAATGGGGTGAATATGGAAAGGTGTATATATTATACTGTATGGTCTGGACTACATCCACTCGGAGAGTACCCTGTAAACAACATAGTACCAGGAATAAATAGTAATAACTGTGTCCAGACCAGAGTCTAAAAAACTAATACCAGTATTCAAATTCACCCAATTGCAATTGTTGTCAACGTTGGATGTGACCGCAATTCGCGTTTCAGCGTGTCTTCGTCTGGGGGTAAGTAACCAGGCCAGTTGTAAATAAACAAGTCACTATTTACTAAAGTGTGGAATATAAGTAGGAGCAGTACATCCAACAGTAACAAGGCACAGTTCCAACAGCAGTTCACAGTGGAATTCCGCCAAATAGCAAAGTTTTGAAAGCAGCAATGATGTGGATTGTAGTACCACTGCTCTCTGTCTGTCTATAGTCTCTCTTCAGAACCTTAGGCATGTAATTGAGGTTCTGGGTATACCTTATGTAATTCCCAGACTGAGGGTTACAGAATTAAGATACAGCTAGCTAAACTGTCTCAAATGTGGAAGGGTGCATTAGCAATGTTCCCTCTCACATCAGCAAGTCTCTCTCTGCCATAAATGTGCACAATACTGAATCCAATACATGGCCTTGTAGATTCTGGTCCTTCTACAGTTGTGTTCAAAATTATCCAACCCCCGATGCTGTAAAGGGTTTTAGGGAATTTAGTGTACATTTGCAATTGTGTTCAGAATGAAATCTTACAAGGACTTTTTAAAGAACCAAATGCAACTAAAATGACATCAATTGTTTTTGTAATACAATATTAAATGTTTTTTTTTGTGATTTCTTCATTGACACAATTATTCAACCCCTTAAAGACTACCACTCTTAAGAACAGAGGTTCATTCAAGTGTTTTCGATCAGGTATTGAAAACACCTCTGGATGTCAAGGAGCAGCAATCAAGCATAATAAGCACCAATTAGGCAGATTTAAAATGACTGTAATACTCAGCTCCTTCTAGACATTTACTGGTGTGTTTGCAGACATGGTGAAGTCAAGAGAATGGTCCAGGAAGACAAGAGAAGAGGTGATTAAACATACCAAGAGACACCATAGAAAGCATCATTCGCAAATTCAAGGCAAAGGGCACTGTTGAAACGCTTCCTGGTCATGGCAGAAAGAAGATGCTGACTTCGACTGCTGTGCGCTACCTGAAGCGCAAAGTGGAGAAAAGTTCCCTTGTGACTGCTGAGGAGCTGAAAAAAGATTTGTCAGATGCAGGTACTGAAGTTTCAGCTCAGACAATAAGGCGCACACTGCGTAATGAAGGCCTCCATGCCAGAACTCCCAGGCGCACCCCCTTGCTGTCTCGAAAGAATAAGAACAGTCGACTGCAGTATGCCAAAAGTCATGTGGACAAACCGCAAAATAGTTTTGGGATAGTGTTCTGTGGACTGATGAAACAAAATTAGAACTGTTTGGGCCCATGGATCAACGCTATGTTTGGAGGAGGAAGAACAAGGCCTATGAAGAAAAGAACACCTTGCCTACTGTGAAGCATGGCGGGGGGTCAATCATGCTTTGGGGCTGTTTTGCTTCTTCAGGTACAGGGAAGCTTCAGCGTGTGCAAGGTACCATGAATTCTCTTCAGTACCAGGAGATATTGGATGAAAATGTGATGAAGTCCGTCACAAACCTGAGGCTTGGGAGACGTTGGACCTTTCAACAGGACAATGATCCCAAGCATACTTCCAAGTCCACTAGAGCATGGTTGCAGATTAAAGGCTGGAACATTTTGAAGTGGCCATCACAGTCACCAGACTTAAATCCGATTGAGAACCTCTGGTGAGACTTAAAGAAAGCAGTTGCAGCGCACAAGCCTAAGAATGTGACTGAACTGGAGGCTTTTGCCCATGAAGAATGGGCGAAGATACCCGTAGATCGCTGCAAGACACTTGTGTCAAGCTATCCTTCACGTTTAAAAGCTGTTATAACTGGAAAAGGATGTTTTAATGTCAAACTGGCCAAAACACTCAATTTCAGTGGGGGTTAAATAATTTTGAACACAACTGTAATTTCCTCTTCTCTCTCTGGAGTACTGTAGGGTGCTACAAGTGTAACTAATATCATTATATCATTATATTATACCGTAAAAATATGTTTACTCTACAGAGGAATGGAGAGGATCAACATCCAGCTAAGTTAAAGGATTGTCTGGGACTTTTAAAAAAAGGTGGTAAATGACAAAAGTATTGCTCACCTAGAAAATTTGCTTCAAACTCCAGTGCTTCTGCCAGTCTCCGTTGCTGTCCTGCAGTGATGACTTTGTGACCACACTTGAGTGACTGCTACAGCCAACCACTAAGCAGTCATTTGCTGTAATGGTGAAAAATGCGTTACCCCAACATCAACAATGGAGGACAGCAATAGAGTCCAGCACAACCTCAAATTATCCATGTGAGTAACACTTATTTTATTTGCCACATTTTAATTGTCCTAGATGACCACCTTAAAGGGGTTCTAAAGGGGTACATTAAGAAAATGTAAATACTTAAATATTATTTTATAATAAATCTATTCACAAATACCTTACATTAGTTATAATGGCTCGTTTTCTCTAGGGAGCAATTATTAGGAGAAATAAAATGGCCGCTGTCCTATTAGTACAGACAAAACCTGTCCTAAACACACAGAACAAGTTACTTCACAACATTGAGCTATAGAGCTACCTCATCCTCCTCTCTGCTTGTCAGGGATTATGATCCTAAGTACAGGTGAATCTTTGTGGGAATGGAGATGATGAGGAGACTTGAGAGGAGGGTGTGGTGTGGATCATGAGCAGCAGCACTTGCATCCAGTTTCCATTACCACAGTCTGTCCTGTCCGTCCTCTCTGTACTTCATGTCTCCTCATGAACTAAATTCCCCAGAGAATCAGCTAAATTTCTTATCATCTGTATTCAGTATGATAATCCCTGACACGTAGAGCAGAGAGGATGATGAGGCAGCTCTTTACCCCAGTGTAAAGTAACTTGTCTTCATGTTTTGTGTGAACTAATGGGACGGTGGCCATTTTGTTTTTCCTGATGATTGCTCCCCAGAAAAGAAGAGCAATTATAACTTATGGAAGGTATTTGAGAACATACCGTATATACTCGAGTATAAGCAGAGTTTTACGGCACAAAAAACCGAACTCGGCTTATACTCGAGTCATAAATTTAAAATCTGAAGAGCGGAGTGGGAGGAGGAGCGGGGGGAGGAGCTGGGGGCGGGCATTTGTGGCAGGGCCGATGCGCTCACTGCGCTCCGGCCCCACCACTCATGTATAGTTTTTAAATTTGATTATACTATACAGTTATTCTTACTATAATTCTTGCCCCCTCTGTACCTCATCACATGCGGCAGTCGGGCAGTGAATACTTCAGGCCGGGCGGACGAGAGCAGCGTGACTTGCTGATGTCACGTGCCTGCCCGGCCTGCTTTATGAATGAAGCAGGCGGCGCAGGCACCTGACGTCAGTCACACTGCGCTCGCTCTCCTGCCCGGCCTGAAGTATTCACTGCCCGACTGCCGCATGTGATGAGGTACAGAGGGGGCAAGAATTATAGTAAGAATAACTGTATAGTTTAATCAAATTTAAAAACTATACATGAGCGGTAATGGGGGATGGGGGGTGTGGATGGCACTGTTATGGGATGAGGGGGATGTGGATGGCACTGTTATGGCATGGGGGATGTGGATGGCACTGTTATGGGATGGGGGATGTGGATGGCACTGTTATAGGATGGGGGATCTGTGGATGCCATCCACAGCCCCCCATCCCATAAGTGCCATCCACAGCCCCCATCCCATAACAGTGTCATCCACATCCCCTCATCCCATAAGTGCCATCAACATCCCCCTTCCCATAACAGTGTCATCCACATCCCCTCATCCCATAAGTGCCATCGACATCCCTCCTTCCCATAACAGTGTCATCCACATCCCCTCATCCCATAAGTGCCATCCACATCCCCCATCCCATAACAGTGTCATCCACATCCCCTCATCCCATAAGTGCCATCCACAGCCCCCATCCCATAACAGTGTCATCCACAGATCCTCCCATAACAGTGCGTCATCCACAGATCCCCCATAACAGTGCGTCATCCACAGATCCCCCCATAACAGTGCGTCATCCACAGATCCCCCATAACAGTGCATCATTCACAGATCCCCCCATAACAGTGTCATCCACAGATCCCCCCCATAACAGTGCGTCATCCACAGATCCTCCCATAACAGTGCGTCATCCACAGATCCCCCATAACAGTGACATCCATTTCCACCTCGGCTTATACTCGAGTCACTACTTTTCCCAGTTGTTTTTGGGTAAAATTAGGGGGGTCGGCTTATACTCGGGTCGGCTGATACTCGAGTATATACGGTATTTATAATAAAGTAATATTTAAGTATTTTTATTTTCTTAGTTCCCAGAGAACCCCTTTAAGTCCAGTGGGCATGCTAGCACTGCTGAAGAGGCATGTATTTATTGTCATTTAAACATATAGCTGATACTGTTATGTTGGTGGCTGGCTCTATCTGCATGAAGGTGTTGGTACTATTTTGTTCCAAATGGCTGGTACTGTTATAGAACAAAGAAATTGCCCTTCTACAGTGCCCTTGGCTGGCACCTTAGCTGGAACATTTATAAGAGGTTGTTACATTGGCACTAAAGGTGACTACTATACAGTACATGTGCCTGTGTGTGTACATGTATTACTTCACACTGGCAGAAGGACACTTACATAATGAAATGGGTAATGCAATAATTTCTATCCTTGCTCAAATCCATACAAAACGATTTGGGGAGATTTGTACTGCATATTGCAGAAAATGTGTTTTTGCTATTATTGAATGTACTACAATCCTCATTCTGCACCTGAGTAAAGACAAACCTTTTATACTGCTACAGCAGGCCTGGTTCCTAACTTCTGCACCATATGTAAGCCATTGCACCTGACATGCCCTGCCTTGAACCCATAAAGACACTTAACATCATGGGCACCCGAACAATAATCAGTCAAGAGTCCCAACAGCAGGTTGTGCCCCAGGGGAACTGGGAGGGTGTGCCCTCGTTTGACTGCACATCTCTAGGGAGAAACGGTGCAAGGAAAGCCACTGTGATTGACTGTAACAGCCAGAGCCACTGCCACTCCCATCCTCTGGTCCGGCTCCTCCTGGGAAAATCGGCAATGTAATATGCGCGTATTGAGTGTGCAATACAGGCGTGGGTCACTATTGCTACATTTTTCAAGCTGCTAGAAGTTTCCTGAGAATGGAGAAAATGGTTTGCACGGCAGAACATTACAATAGCTTTATATGCAGATACAGTGATCCAATATATTCGCGATTGCGCAAATAGGCAATTAATGATGCGCATATTTTTGCGCAATACGTGCAACTTCACAGTTTAGCAGGTCTGACTACATATTAGTCATTGGTGCACTAAGTATTGTTGTGACCTTGCCTGTAGCATGTATGTATGGACAACAGAACCTATTACACTACCTAACACCCTGCACTGGAACAGCTACACTATATGACAATCTAACCTACACTGACTATCTCCCACTAAATATGTGTATTATATATATAAGCTAACTAACTAACTAACTAACTAACTAACTAACTAACTAATGTAATGACACAGCAAAGCACACAGCACAGCAATGACACTGCTGTCTCTCTCAGGACTTAAAAAAACTGAAGAAAATGGCTGCTGGGGAGGTTCTTATATAGTAAAGGGGTAGGCAACTTTCCTATTGGTTGCTAGGGATGTTGCTAAGCTCAGACAAAGATATTGCAGCCTTCTTATTAGCCCACAAGCAAGAAGCAGGGAGGGATCATGGGTTCAGAGGAAAAAAATCTAGAATATTCGCAAATATGAATATATAGCACTATAATCGAAATATTCACGAATTCTCAAAGTGCGATATTCGCGATTAAAATTTGCGATTCGAATATTCACGCCCAACACTATACATAAAATGTTGTATGAAATAAAATGAAACTTTCACTGTTCAAAATGATCTATTTTATTAAACAGAAATTCTTGGACGAAGCACAAGGACCACTTGTGGACCTTCCTGTGACTGGGGACATTGCATGTAAGAACAATGAACTGTGAAACTTCAGAGACAATTATCCTCTGATGTTGGGACATTTACACAGGAGTGCACTACCATGTCATGCCCAGAAGGTGGCAGTGACCTATGAGCTGTGTGCTCCTGAACTTTGCTAACAATACTCATTGAATTCTTAAATATAGTAAAAGGCACACATATCATAGATAGAGTATGTCCCGGGTGTCTATAATATGTTCTGAATATTTAATGTCATTAGCTGTACATGTCTCGACTCTCTATATATTAAATTGTTGTACACTGTATAGAAGAGACCACAGTAATTTGCCGATGCATTGTATGATGGGCACGGTAGGCAAGCGTGATTTATAATGAAGACCATCAGGTTCTGTCATGGTATGTACGGTAGTATTCTTCTTGTCAATTCTGATGACGTCTGTGAGCAGAGCTCTGACTGGAGCCTCTAATGCAGATGGCAACAGATCTTTAGATTCAAATGATTAACTTTCTATCTGGGATGCAACATACTTTTAATAACACTAGTAGAAATTATATTAGTCTCCTAATTTTTAAGAACATCTACCAAACTTTACTGACTACTTTTCCATTGAGAAGCAAATAAAATCGGCATTTTTATTAATACCGTCTAACAATTAGACAGTGTAATTACACTAGACAGTCAAAAAACGCACCAGACTTATCACAGTGGCTCATGCTGGTTGATAATTTGTGCAGTTCTAAACACTTTTGCCAAACTTTACATCACCTATTAGTTGGCATAGCTTATGGCGAATTTTGGTACATCTTTGGTAAATGTGGTGCATTTTAAGTTACTCCCGTTCACATGAAGCCACATTCCTTTTCCATTATGCCACGCCCCTTTTGAAGAAGGTTCAAAAAGTGTCTAAGATTTCTTACACACTAATGCTATGAGTTCGGGCAGGCGGAGGTCTCTTTTTTTGCAGCCAAATCCCAGCATATTTGCCATGTAGAACCCAGATCTATTATAGTCAATGGGGCCGACTGGCATTGCAGTAACATCCAGCAATGTCGGATCCAGAGAGCTCTGGTAGGCTGTTCCCTGCTGGATCAGCCTGCCGCAACCTATAACACTAGTGTAAAACGTACCTAAAACACATAATAAATGTAGTGGACATCTTATACACCAGTGTTTTTTGCTAAAGATGAATCCCCAATTCTGGTGCATTTAAAAAATCCCCCCATTGTTGTTATGTATTTATCCAGTGAATTTGGAAAGTCTTCAGACCCTTTCGCTTTTTTCACATTTTCATATGTTGCAGCCTTGTGCTAAAATAAAAATTCTATTTCCCCCCATAAATCTTATTTTATTGATGTATTTTATTTATTCTACTCACTTAATCAATATGCTCCCATAATGACAAAGTGAAACAGAATGTTCAAGATATTTTCTAATTTATTGAAACGAAAAAACCTAGAATCTTGCATTGACATAAGTATTCAGACCCTTTACTCAGTAATTAGTTGAAGCACCTTTGGCAGTGATTACAGCCTCCGGTCTTCTTGATGCCACAATGTTTGCACACCTGGATTTGGAGATTTTCTGCAATGCTCTCAAGCTCTGTCAGGTTGGATGGGGACCGTCAGTGGATAGCCCTTTTCACGTCTCTTTTGAGATGTTTTATTGGGTTCAAGCCAGTAATCTGGCTGGGTCACTCAAGGACATTCACATAGTTGTTCCTAAGCCACTCCTGTGTTGTCTTAGCTGTGTGCCTTTGGGTCATCATCCTGTTGGTAAGTGAATCTTCTTGCCCAGTCTGAGGTCCAGAGCACTCTGGATCAGGTTTCCATTTAGAATATCTCTGTACTTTGCCCCATTCAGAAATCCCTAAAACCTGACCAGTCTCCCTGTCCGGACTGCTGAAAAACACCTCCACAGCATGATGCTGCCACCACCACCATACTTCATTGTTGAGATGGTATTGGGCAGGTGATGAGCATTGCCTGTTATTCTCCTGAAATGCCATTAGAATTGAGGCCAAAAAGTTCTATCTTGGTTTCATTAGACCAGAGAATCTTGTTTCTTACAGTACAAGAGTCCATTAAGTGCTTTTTTGCAAACTCCAGGTGGGCTCTCATGAGTCTTTTACTGAGGAGAAGCTTCTTTCTGGCTACCAGATTGGTGGAGTGCTGCAGCATTGGTTCACCATCCGGAAGTTTCTTGCATCTGCACACATGATCTTTGGAGCTCAGCCAGAGTGACCATTGGGTTATAGGTCACATTTCTTACTAAGGCCCTTTTCGGCAGATGACTTAATGTGGTGGGGTCGCCAGCTCTAGGGAGAGTCCTGGTTGTTCCACATTTCTTCCATTTAAGAATTATGGATGCTATTGTGCTGTTGTGCTCTTGGAAATGTACATTTTTGTACCCTTTTCCAAATGTGTACCTCATAGAAATCCTGCCTCTGATCTCTACAGGCAGTTCATTCCTCCTCATGGCTTGGTTTTTGCTCTTATATGAATTGTCAGCTGTTAGGCCTTATATAGAAAAGGCTGTGTCTTTCTAAACCAGATCCAATCAACTGAATTTATCACAGGTGGATTCCACTCAAGGAGTAGGAACATCTCAAAGATGATCAAGATAAATGGGAGGCCCCCAGAGCTAAATTTCAAATGTCATAGCAAAGGTCTGTTTTTACTTCCTCATTATGGGTTAAGTGTAGAATTTGTGGGGGAGAAATTGATTTTTTTTCTGTTTTAGCACAAGGCTGCAACATAACAAAATGTGGAAATAAGAAAAGGTCTGAAGACTTTCCAAATGCATTGTAAAAGGAGTTGAGAGATGTCCAGGGGCACAACAAGTAACCACAGGGCCACATAGCAAAAACTTTAAATTGAAAACTACTGTGTCATGGGCACCTTTAATAGCAAGTCCAGAAAATGAAAAACTTATCATTGTTCTGGTATTACTAATGCACAGGGATAATGTACAAATGAATGTAACAGTAGAGGCGATGCACACAGTGATGTCACAGAACAGAGATAGTAAATACAGTTATGTCATTATACAGGACAAAGCACATAATAATGTCACATTACACAGGCAATGCACATAGATCACAGTGAGATGAACACAGTGATATCACACTATAGTGACAATGCACTCAGTGAGGCAATATCTGTTACAGTAATGCATTCTTTGCAGTGAAATAATGTGCTTTAGGGTACGGCCACACAGGTTTCTGAATGGAATTCTAGAAGCCAAAACTAGGAGTGAATTCAAAAAAAGAGAAGCTGTATCTGTCCTTTATACTTACTCTCTTATGATCCACTCCTGGTTATAACTTCCAAAACTGCATGCAGAAACCTGACAGTGTGGCTGCACCCTTAGGCGCCTTTCACATGGGCGAGAATTCCGTGCGGATGCAATACGTGATGGGAATCCTTCTATCTTCATTCAGCAGGACCTGCGTAAGCGCGATTACGTTAACAAAGGTTCTTTTGCAGGTCCTGAAAGAAGAAGAAAGAAGACGATGCTGGCTGCGCAATCAAGTGTATGAGGTTCGGGTCTGGGTACAACATTCAGTTTTTTATCACGCTTGTGCAAAATGCATTGCTCGCGCGCGGAAAAAACTAAACAATGCAATTGCAGTCAAAACTGACTGAACTTGCGTGTGCACTCGTGCGGGTTTTCCACAATGTACCCGGGATGCATCCGGAGCAAATCCGGGACGCCCATGTGAAAGAAGACTTAGTGTGACAGGTTGCACTTTATACAAGTGCACTAGCAAAGCAGAAAACATTTAATGTACAATACACTATGTAGAAGGGTTAACACACATGCTTTATGAGACGTGTTATCTAAACTAAATGCAACTAAACGCGTTAAGCAATTGCTTTTCCATGGCTTTTGTTTCAAGATAACCCGGTGAGTTAAGAGATTTGAGTTAAGCATTTGTGTGTTACCCCTGCTACATCTGTATGATTGCTGTTAGGCTATTCATCTGAAGGATATTTTTGTGGTTTAATAGTAATACATTGCATGCAACATTTTAATAAGAGCAAATTTGATACAAATATTTGGAGTGAAGATTTGTAATCCACAAACTAGGCAGATTTGCTTTGATTAGTCAGCCTATTGAGAACTAAATCCTGATTGGTTGTCAAGGGCTATAATACGAGTAGTTATTTGCTTTTCACCTTTACTATAATCTTGTACTTTTTTGAAGGGCAACAAGCTGATATTAAATGTTCACAGGAATTTCAATCAGCAGGAATAGTACAGTGTTCAAGCCTTTTCAACCATTAACCTGACTAATTACAATAGGTTTACGCATCATATCAAACAACTGTAGCACTGCTAGTAGTACCTGCACCTTATAGACAGGAACATGGATCTCATCTCGTGAAATCGTTTTCATATGAGCTTCAATTGGGGACAGCCCGATGCAAAAGGTCTGTAAAGCACTGCGGAATATAGTAGCGCTATAAGTGCATAACATAAATAAATATGATATACATTTTCAGTTTATTTTAGATCAATTACCCCAAGATATCCTTATTAGGATGTTGATATTTAGAAAGTAAACTGTCAAAAAACTGCATTAAAGTCTTAAATGACATTAGACACTGGTAACCAAAAATAGCAGAAAAACTTGAGGGTATGTTGCCCAAAAATCTCATGTTCTCTATTTAGGGATTTTTTTTTTCTTAAAGTACAATAAAATGGGGAATTCATTAAAAGTGATATTCTGGCATTTGGACAAGAAACTTGAAAAAGTCTGCAGGGTCATTACACACACAACATCCTAAACATATGATTACTTTTTTGTCACACTGTTGCTTCTTAGTGCAGCAAGAGTGATCTTGTCATCAGCAGCAGCCCATGTGGGTAGCAGACTACAGCTCCCATCTTGCATTGCTGACATCTATTCCAGGCTGTTCTCCCTCCCACTCCCCATCTTGGTATTCTCATAATGAAATACCATGCATTCTCTAAGCCGTGATCCAATTGGCGCAGGTTAAAACTGGGCATAAAGTCTAAAGTTATGTGGACTGATGTTACAGATGATTATCTGGAATGAATCATTTATTTCTAATAATTGCCTGATCATCAGAGTTGGTGAGCGCTGCATATATATGCAGCAAACATCTCTGTACTGCAATTGCACGCTCTCATAGATATTCATTGTTTCTGGGAACAGATCCCAGGGAGATGTGCTGCACAGAAACAATGCTTTTTGGTGCCTGACGAAAAACACGATCACTCGCTGAATGAGGGTTTGCTCGTTCATCGAGTTATTGCTGGTACCTTTACAATTATCAAGAATGAGCATTTTTACACTCATCCCCAATAATTGGCCTGATCAGCGGTCCATGTAAAAGGACCTTAAGATATTAAGCATTTATCCAAGGGCATTCTCCGATTGAAGACAGTGAGGTAGTAGTATTAAACGTAGTACAGTACCAGGCAGAGATCAGCAACAGGAGGTCCTTAGACATCACATGGGCAAGGAGGTAAAGTCTAAAGCAAACCAGGGTCAAATCCATGATTCCACAGATGTAAAAATCCAAGAGCCAAAGAGAGTAATACAATCTTGATCCTAGTCAGAGTCAATCCAGCAAGCAATGATGTGGTTAGAGAAGTTCAAGGGTCATAAACAATAAGCCTATCAGGAAACAGCTGGACTCCACAAATAGAGACTATCACTAAACCTATTCCCAGGCATAGTCTACAGACTAGGAAGTGATTTTTAGATCTGCCTCCAACCCCATGATATCATCTATGGATTCTGGCTGCCTTGAATACCCAGCGTTGCATGCAGGAGAGGTGGATTAAAATCTGAAACAGGAATAGTAAAATAGTCAGTCTTGATGCTCCACTGATAAGAAACACCTCACTGAGGAGCCTCTAGTTCCCAGATACAGCCTCCTATAACTCCTAGTGCTGGAACTGAGCAGGCTTGACCAGCAAGCTGAAGCTGAACCATACAGTAGGTCACTACAGAATTTTGACTGTGACAAGGGGACATCCTCTAAGTCCAGAGGAAAGAAAGTTTGTACACAAACATAGAATAGGAGTCTTTACTGTTAAAGCAGCAAGACTATGGAACTCTCTACTGGAGGAGGTGGTGATGGTGAACTCACTAAACGAATGCAAGGGGCCTGGATGTATTTCTGGAGAGTTATAATAATAATACAGATTATAGTAACTAGATGTCTGGAGAACGGTTTTTGATTCAGGGAATTACTCTGATTCCCTGATTGGAGTCGGGGAACAATTTTTTCCCCTAAAAGGAGAAAAATTGGTTTCTGACTCATGAGTTTTTTTTTGCATTCCTATGGATCAACTTGCAGGATAACAAGCTGAACTGGATGGACAGATATCTTTTTTCAGCCTACCAAACTATGTTACTATAACCCTGGGTAGTGGCCTATAAGTATCATATGTTTGTTCAATAAGTGTGAGTGATTATGTGGCAAGCTACTGAAACGATTTCATTACTATATACTGAAGATTGTACTGCATTCCTTCAATTGGAGTCAAGTCGTATATACTGGAATAACCCTTTAAGTAAGCAAAATAAATGAGCTATCTCCTTATGCACACACTCACTCTACAACACACTCAACCTGCATTTGTAACTTCCACAGAAAAGAACCAACCAAAATAATGTCAGAAGTACATCACATCTAGAGCAAAAGAGTTTGAGGGAGGGATAAAAAAAATGAAGTGCATGGTGTAATCTTGGTTTTGAAGCTGGCTCAAAAGGTGACGTCAGAGAAGTGCACAGGCACGCAGAAGATAGAAAGCGCATGCACAATGTGTTTCACTCTAAAGAGCATCACTACAATGTGGAAGTAAAGTACATATTGCAGAATGCATTGCCCCCTGTGTCACATGTGCAATGTGTTCCAACTTGGAAGGTATTGCCAGGGATAACAAAGGTAAGACTGCTAGATGAATGGAAAAATAGTAAGTGTGGAGCCTAAAGGGAAAAGGCACACAAAGTCGAGCACAGATAAAAACAAAATTGAGCACCTGAACAACAGAACCGACACTACATAGTGGATAAATGGACTAAGGAACATATAAAATAAGGGGAAAACTATATGTATATTAGTGTAGGAAGAGATAGTCCTCCAAATAGGACTAAGAATGTGAAATGCAGGGATGAGATGGATGAGGGAGAGATGAATACAGCACGGGGGTCATGGGCAAATTTTAAAGCAAGGGGTGATGGGCAAATTTTAGAACACAGAGGTCATGGGCAAATTTTAAAGCACGGGGGTCATGGGAAAATTTGTAATTAAGGTTTCTTTCACACTTGCGTTCTGAGGATCCGGCAGGCACTTCCGTCCCGCCGGATCCGTCAGAACGCAAGTCGCCTGAAAGCATTAGAAGACTGATCAGGATCCTGATCAGTCTTCGAAATGCTTTCAGGTTACTATGGCAGCCAGTACGCTATTAAAGTCCTGGTTGCCATAGTAGTAGTGGGGAGCGGGGGAGCGGTATACTTACAGTCGGTGCGGCTCCCGGGGCGCTCCAGAAGGACTTCAGAGCGCCCCATGCGCATGGATCACGTGATCCATGCAATCACGTGATCCATGCGTGTAGGGCGCCCTGACGTCACTCTGGAGCGCCCCGGGAGCCGCACGGATGGTAAGTATACTGCTCCCCCGCTCCCCACTATACTTTACCCTGGCAACCAGGACTTTAGCGTCCTGGCTGCCATGGTAACTATTGAGAAAAAGCTAAACGTCGGATTCGGCGATGCACCGAAACGACGTTTAGCTTAAGGCCGGATCTGGATTAATGCCTTTCAATGGGCATTATGATCCGGCCTTGCGGCAAGTGTTCAGGACTTTTGGCCGGAGCAAAAAGCGCAGCATGCTGCGGTATTTTCTCCGGCCAAACAACGTTCCGGTCCTGAACTGAAGACATCCTGATGCATCCTGAACGGATTTCTCTCCATTCAGAATGCATTGGGATAATCCTGATCAGGATTTTTATGGCATAGAGACCCGACGACGGATCTCTATGCCGGAAAAGAAATACGCTAGTGTGAAAGAGCCCTTACTTGGACAACCACTTTAATAAAAATAATGTATATATTTACTGCATGACTGCTTGTTAAATATAACATCTGTCCAATGGCACTGGCTGCAAGACAAAGTTTACTGTTATGCTATCTGCTGCCTGCATAGTAACTGATATAAGCAGCCTTTGATATTTTTAGTGACACACATCTGCGCTCAGAAAAAACAAAAATGCTGAAATAAAGGATATCTATGTGTAAAAGGATCAAAAGAAGGGCAGGCATGGTGTAAAAAGTAGTTTCCAACAGTTAGAAGGCTATCCCTACTTCAACAACTAAGAATTATTTTTTCTGTTATGAAAAGTTATACAATTTTAGAAAATTAATATCTGTGTCTGCCGAGTGATGGATGCACAGATGCAGGACTAATAAGGCTAGGTCCACAGCAAATATCCAGCAAAATCTGCATTCATGCAAGTATTAAGGGTGTCATGATTCCGGGAAAGTAGTCAGTGAAAAGCATATATTATATTGTGGGACGCCAGGTACGTAAGATTTGGGGAGATGGAAAATTGACCTAAAAGAGAACCTGTCATCAACGTTATGCTCCTCTCACGGAGGGCAGCATAAAGTCGTGACAGATGAGCTGATTTTAAGAGACGTGTCATTCATAAGCAAAAAATAAAATAAAATACAGTTAAAAAGTGGTTGCCCAGAACCAGCTATATAATTATTGCAGCCCAGGTCTGGAAAAGAGTCATGGCTACCCAAGAAGGATTATGATTATTCATGCTCCTCCTGCCCACCTATTGATGATAGTCTTCTCCTTAGTTTTCTCCCTAGAAGAGTACTGCCAGTCTTCATCATGAATAACTGTGACTCCTCTCAGGAAGCTGTGACTCGTTTCCAGGCATGGGCTATGATGACTATAAATCATGTTCTCTGCAACCACTTACTTTAATCTCATGAATGCCCTAACACTGAAATCAGCTGTCACTACTTTATGCTGCCCTCCATCAGGTCAGCATGAAATTGATGAGAGTTTCTCTTTAAACGTACAGATAGTCATCATGACACTTAAAGGAGTATTCCCATCTGGGATATTTATGGCATATCGATAGTTAGGATATGCCATAAATGTTCGATAGGTGTGGGTCCCACCTCTTGGACTCATTTTTATGTAAAGAATGGGTTCCCCGAAGTGAAGGGAGAGCAAGATGCACATGCTTATCTTGCTCTCCATTAGCTGCTATAGGACTCCCAAAACTAGGCAAATACGCTTACATGCTTGGCCTGCTCTTCATTCACATCGGGGCTCTGTTCTTGTTATGCCATAAATGCCCCAAATGGAGTAACCCCTTTAAGACTGATGGCATACCACTAGGATATGTCATCAATGCCAATGGGGATCTTAATGATCCCTATTGTCTGCTAGTAGGCACTAATTATAATTATTCATCCTGTGCATTGATTTGCAGATTATGCTACAGTATTAAAAATTATCAAGTTCTAAAACATACAAAGTTGCACATATTAAATTAGATCTGTTGCTATTTCCTTTGTACATAAGAAACATTCTTCTGTAAATTCCATATATTACTTCTTATGCTAAAGTTATACTATATATGGGTTAAAGGTATTTGATACTGAGACTTTAAAGGTATGTCCTATGGTACAAATTGATGCACACCCACCAGTGATTTTGTGGTAAAATCGTGTGGCCACGGGTGTCTGTGGCTTTGCCGCATATGGCCAGATGCATCATTTGCTGTACCCTTCAGCTTCAGCTATTTGTACCACCTATGCTTTTACTTTTTGATATACATGCCACAATTCAGTCTCCGCAGCCAAATCCAGGGGATGACTTTGGATTTACACACCTACAGTATGCATCTACACAGCACCGTACCTACACACTCACTATATATTTTAGCGCACACTGGGTATATATATATATATATATATATATACCAAAGAATCTCGCACATACTTTGGTACAGGTCCTGAGACCTCATCTCACAGACTGGATTGCAGCAGAATGGAAATAACAGAGTCTCAGCACTTTCTCTGTTCAAACAAAAAGCTGTGGAGAACATTGCTGGCATAAGTAGTAAAATACTGGGGAGCAATTAAAATTTACAAATCAAAAGCGATGGCAGATAAAGATCAAAGTCCTGCAAGTCTATAGGCAGAAAGACTGCAAGCTACTTAGTTTTACACGTATGGAATTCTCCAGACAGCACATGTCAAATTGCAAATATAAATGACCGTCAGTGTCCAGGCAATTTCATCAGGCTTAATGCCGTTATTGTCTATCTGATTATTTCAGGACATAATTTTTAAGAAGCGGGACTTCCGATGTCACTGGCCTCTTTTTTTCTGGAAAACAAAAAGAGTAGTACATTATCTTTAGGCTGAGGGTTGGAAGATTCTCAGGCCCCGTTGCCTTCACACCCCAAATAATGACCTCACCCCAGTCACAGATGTTTACTGCACTTTAGGAGATCAGTATAAACAGGGCAGTAAAAGTAGGCCAGCTTGCAGTGGGGCAGCGACCCATAATTCAATGAAAAAATGCTGAATAGTTCCCACTAGGTTCTGGTTGGCTAGGAAACATTAATTTATTAATCTTGTGTCAGCAAGCCAGCTGCAGCAGTGGCAGTTACCATATTTCACCACCAACTTCATGTCTGGACAGCCTTTGTCTCTATCCACGAAACTCAACAAATCAGCTGCTTTCCTCCCCCTACGAGCAGAGCTGAGCCTGAGGTGTGAGGAAGTTCTGGTGCGTCATCCTCTTGTGGTCAGGTTTACTAATTCAGAGCGAGAGCTTAGTTTTCAGCTTTAATGATATTCCCCCAGCATATCACTATGGTTGCCTGGAGACCAGATTTTAGCTAGGCCTCTCATTTGATTCCCACACAGTAGACCCTGAAAAGCACTTTTTGTTTCTTCCCTCAGCTTTTGATTCTCCCTCCTCTGAAACCCTTCCCCCTGTGGTGTCAATATGGGTGGGCAAATTTCTGGTTAAAGAAGGCCAGGGGTGAAGGGCAGCCTGTGGATAGTGGTCACACATCAAGGCCTGAAAACAAAGCCCCCAGGAACCTCTACTGATAAACACAAATTCTCTTCACAGAAAGCAAATTTGATTTTCTTTTCAGAGCCCAGCATAATTTTACTGTTCATCACCATCTTCGTTGTCATTGTAATTATAATAAATTGCCACACTATTACTTATTTGAGTAAAATAAACAGCTAAAACAACACAGTTCTGTATAGAACCAATAGATTTCAACTAAACTAGGACGCTGGAGCACGGTAAACTATAGTGATTGTGGTACAGTAAACCTTTTTCCAAGGTCTTTGCTGCATGCTTTTATCCTGGTTTCTGTGTGTGAATGAAAAGATCATTGTACTGTTTTATGTAGCTGAATGGCTAGAAGTCTCTGTATCTGTAAGGAAACACACTTTCATCAACATCATGTCAAGGAAGGGTTAAACAAGTAATAAATATGTAATTATATAGCAATTACTAGACATAATTTATCAACGCATGTATAGGAGTTTCCTTATGTGCATCAGGCTGATGATTGTTATGTACAGCCTGACAATATTAATACATTTCCCCCATTGTGTCTCCCTATACCTACATTTACACATACAGTGGATATAAAAAGTCTACACACCCCTGTTAAAATGTCAGGTTTCTGTGTTGTAAAAAAATTAGACAAAGATTAATCATTTTAGAACTTTTTCCACCTTTAATGTAACCTATAAACTGTACAACTCAATTGAAAAACAAACTGAAATCTTTTAGGTAGACGGAAGAAAAAATACAAAAATAAAATAATATGGTTGCATAAGTGTGCACACCCTTAAACTAATACTTTGTTGAAGCACCTTTTGATTTTATTACAGCACTCAGTCTTTTTGGGTATGAGTCTATCAGCATGGCACATTTTGACTTAGCAAGATTTGCCACTCTTTGCAAAAACACTCCAAATGTGCCAGGTTGAGAGGGCATCTCCTGTGCACAGCCCTCTTCAGATCACCCCACAGATTTTCAATCAGATTCAGGTCTGGGCTCTGGCTGGGCCATTCCAAAACTTTAATCTTTTTCTGGGGAAACCATTCCTTTGTTGATTTGGATGTATGCTTTGGGTCGTTGTCATGCTGAAAGATGAAGTTCCCCTTTAATGTTCAGCTTTCTAGCAGAAGACTTAAGGTTTTGTGCCAATATTGACTGTTCATAACTAACTTACCTAACTTAACTTAACTAACTTAACTAAGGCCCCAGTTCAAGCTGAAGAAAACCAGCCCCAAAGCATGATGCTGCCATCACCATGCTTCACTGTGGGGATGGTGTTCTTTTGGTGATGTGCAGTGTTGTTTTTGCGCCAAACATATCTTTTGGAATTATGGCCAAAAAGTTCAACCTTGGTTTCATCAGACCATAACACCTTTTCCCACATGCTTTTGGGAGACTTCAGATGTGTTTTTGCAAAATGTAGCCTGGCTTGGATGTTTTTCTTCGTAAAAAAAGGCCGTCGTCTTGCCACTCTACCCCATAGCCCAGACATATGAAGAATACAGGAGATTGTTGTCACATGTACCACACAGTCAGTACTTGCCAGATATTCCTACAGCTCCTTTAATTTTGCTGTGGGCCTCTTGGTAGCCTCCCAGACCAGTTTTCTTCTCGTCTTTTCATCAATTTTGGAGGGACGTCCAGTTCTTGGTAATGTATTTTCTCCACTTGATGATGACTGTCTTCACTGTGTTCCATAGTATATCTAATGCCTTGGAAATTCTTTTGTACCCTTCTCCTGACTGATACCTTTTAACAATGAGATCCCTCTGATGCTTTGGAAGCTCTCTGTGGACCATGGCTTTTGCTGTAGGATGCAACTAAGAAAATTTCAGGAAAGACCAACTAGAGCAGCTGAACTTTATTTGGGTTTAATCAGAGGCACCGTAAATGATGGCACATGTATGTTAAATCCTAATTAACATGATTTTGAATGTGATTGCTTAATTCTGAACACGGCTACATCCCCAGTTATAAGAGGGTGTGCACACTTACAGTATGCAACCGCATTATTTTTGTTTGTTTTTTCTTCCCTCCACCAAAAAGATTTCAGTTTGGTTTTCAATTGAGTGGTACAGTTTATAGGTCACATTAAAGGTGGAATAAGTTCTGAAATGATTTATCTTTGTCTCATTTTTTTACAGCATAGAAACCTGACATTTTAACAGGAGTGTTTAGACTTTTATATCCACTGTACTTTTAATGGCTTTTAGCACTGTTTAATTTTATATAAACTAAGTCTTCCTTATTATTTACTACTTTACCCTAAAATAGTCAGTTGAATTTAAAGAGGTTGGCCAATTCTTTTATACTAATTGCCTATTTCCAGGATAGGCCATCAGTATGTGATCGGTGGGCATCCAACACCCCTCCACTGATCAGCAGCTTGGGGGTAGCTCCTATTCTAAAAATAGGTGCTGGAGATTGTTCTGTGTAGTGGACAGAGCTGGTTATTGACGTGAATGGAAGCAGTTCTGTAGTAAACAACTCCAGAGCTACTTCTGAATTGGTGAGGACAGTGGCGTGCCTAGGGTGTTTGGCACCTGAGGCGGGTCCTTTCTCTGGCACCCCCCCCTCCCCCAATACTTGACCACATACCTCAGGGGTCAGTTGGGGTACCTCAGGGGTCAGTATTGGTCCCTACTCTCTTCAATATATTTAATAATGATCTTGTAGAAGGCCTGCACAGTAAAATATCTATTTTTGCAGATGACACTAAACTGTGTAAAGTAATTAACACTGAAGAGGACAGTTTTCTGCTACAGAGGGATCTGGATAGATTGGAGGCTTGGGCAGAAAAATGGCAGATGAGGTTTAACACTGACAAATGTAAAGTTATGCACATGGGAAGGAATAATGCAAGTCACCCGTACATATTAAATGGTAAAACACTCGGTAACACTAACATGGAAAAGGATCTAGGAATTTTAATAAACAGCAAATTAAGCTGCAAAAACCAGTGTCAGGCAGCTACTGCCAAGGCCAATAAGATAATGGGTTGCATCAAAAGGGCATAGATGCCCGTGATGAGAACATAGTCCTACCACTTTACAAATCACTAGTCAGACCACACATGGAGTACAGTGTACAGTTCTGGGCTCCTGTGAACAAGACAGACATAGCAGAGCTGGAGAGGGTTCAGAGGAGGGCAACTAAAGTAATAACTGGAATGAGGGATCTACAGTACCCTGAAAGGTTATCAAAATTAGGGTTATTCACTTTAGAAAAAGACGACTGAGGGAGATCTAATAACTATGTATAAATATATCAGGGGTCAGTACAGAGATCTGTCCCATCATCTATTTATCCCCAGGACTGTGACTGTGACAAGGGGACATCCTCTGCGTCTGGAGGAAAGAAGGTTTGTACACAAACATAGAAAAGGATTCTTCACTGTAAGAGCAGTGAGACTATGGAACTCTCTGCCTGAGGAGGTGGTGATGGTAAGTACAATAAAGGAATTCAAGAGGGGACTGGATTTATTTCTGGAGTGTAACAATATTACAGGTTACAGCTACTAGAGAGGGGTCGTTGATCCAGGGAGTTATTCTGATTGCCTGATTAAGTGAGGAAAATTGGCTTCTGCCTCACAGGGGTTTTTTGCCTTCCTCTGGATCAACTTGTAGGAAACAGGCCGAACTGGATGGACAAATGTCTTTTTTCGGTCTTATATACTATGTTACTATACCTCTTACATCCAGGGACATCTCCTGTCATGTAGACCTTCTCTTTCCTCTTCTCCTTCGTTAGACCGCCATGACAAATTATTTTAGCCGCATCTCGTCTCTACAGAGTTTGTAATACAGACATATTAGATTTCTCAGTTTTTCCATCAACCTCCCCATCCTAGTGTCCCCACAGTGTCCTCCTGCTGCCACCCCCAATACTGTGCCTGTTGTGCTCCCCAATGTCCAAGGTACTATACTGCTGAAAAAAATAGTGACCCCAGTAGACATAATTGGGGTCATTTATCAAACTAGTGTAAAGTACAACTGGATTTCCAAAAGAGCTGTCAAATATGAATAGTGGAATCTGATTGGCTGCTATCTGCAACTAAGCTAGTTCTACTTTACACCGGTTTGATGAATTACCCCAAATGTCCCCATAGTGTCTACAGCAGCTATAATGTCCCCTAGAGTGCCCCCAATAATAATAACACCCTATATTGTGCTCCAGGCAATAATCCCTGTTTAGCGTCCCCAAAAATAATAGAAGTTCCCCTACAGTGCTTCCCCAATAGAAACACCCCCCACACTGTCCCCATATAGTAATTTCCCCCACACTGCCCCCATAGTAATCCCCCCACAGTAATTTGCCCCCCACACAGTAATTTCCCCCACACTGCCCCCATATAGTAGTGTCCTCCATACAGTAGTGTTCCCCACACAGTAGTGTCCCTCACACTGCCCCCATACAGTAGTTTCCCCCACACTGCCCCCTGCAGTATTGTACCCCACACTGTCCCCCCACAGTAGTGTCCACCACACTACCCCCTACAGTAGTGTCCCTCACACTGCCCCCTGCAGTATTGTCCCCCACACTGTCCCCCTACAGTAGTGTCCACCACACTATCCCCTACAGTAGTGTCCCTCACACTGCCCCCCTACAGTAGTGCAACAGCACTCTTTTCAAACAGCACTCTGCCCTGCCTCTATGCTAGAAGCTATCAAAGGTTGTTAGTGTACATTTTGATCAAAAAGTAATAAGCCACTCGACACGCAAAGGCCTCCTCTATGAGTGGTCCTAACACTAAATCCTACCTGTTATGGGCCATGACATCCACATAAAATCCAGGGACTGCGGGCCCAGCATGCATGCTAGGATCCACCACGCTTATTAACCCTTTTTGGTGCCATAACAGCCTCCATTAAATCCAGGGATGCAGGTACCAACATGCATGCTGAGCCCATGTGTACTCTCCCTGGAGCCAGATGGCTATCAGTAGGTATTATGAATGCAAGTTCAGTTTTACACTTACTCTGATTAAAACCAGCCTCTAGAGCAGGCAAACTAGTCAGGTGTGCACCACTGAAAGGAGGCCGCCACACCTCCAGCATATACTACACAGAAACACAAGGGGGGGGAGGGGGGGTCAGTCAGCACATCCCTGCATGCAGGTGCATGTAGCCATGGCAAAATATACATGCAAACACATAAATGCAACAGCACTCTGCAACCAGCACTCTGCCCTGCCTCTATGCTAGAAGCTATCAGAGGTCGTTGGTGTACATTTTGATCAAAAAGTAATGTCCCTGCTGACTGCCCCCCTTGTGTTTCTGTGTAGTATATGCTGGAGGTGTGGCGGCCTCCTTTCAGTCGTGCACACCTGACTAGTAACGACCTTGATAGCTTCTAGCATAGAGGCAGGGCAGAGTGCTGGTTGCAGAGTGCTGTTTCATTTCTGTGTTTTTATGTATATTTTGCCATGGCTACGTGCACCTGCATTCAGAGACGTGCTGACTGACCCCCCCTTGTGCCCCTACAGTAGTGTCCCCTACACTGACACCCTACAGTAGTGTCCCCCACAGGGCCCCCACACAGTAGTGTACCCCACACTGCGCACCACACAGTAGTGTACCCCACACTGCCCCCCATACAGTAGTGTCCCCCACACTGCCCCCACACAGTAATTTCCTGCACACAGTAGTTTCCCCCACACAGTAGTGTCCCCCACACTGCCCCCCACTCAGTAGTGTCCCCCACACTGCCCCCCACAGTAATTTCCCCCACACTGCCCCCATATAGTAATTTGCCCCACACGGTAGTTTCCCCCATATTGCCCCCATTTAGTAATTTGTCCCCACATAGTTATCCCTCCCATAATTATTGCCCCCACACAGTATCCCACCATAATATTTTCCCCCCACGTGTCCTCCTGTGTCCCCCAAAGTTACTTGGCACATAAAAGAAAAAACAAAACTAAAAGCTAAATACTCACCTATGTCCAGGCACTTGCACGCAGAGGAAGGCGCGCACACTTCACTGTGCTGCTGTGTCCAGGCACAGGCACGTGATGACGCATCACGCACGCCTGGACCGGGATTTCACTACCGCATAGGCCAGTCTTTATTGATGGAAGCGCTCATTGCTTCTCTGGCACCCCCCTGAGAGCCAGCACCGAGGGCGGACACGCACCCCCCCCCCCCTCAGGTCACTCCACTGGGCGAGGATGTGGGATGTCTGACCTTACTAATTAAATATTGATGGCTTATCCTGAGTGGTCCTATAGCACAACCAATGAATGCCCTATAAACAGTAACATACATAACAATGTAAAGATAGGCGGAACTTGTTCTGGAGCTCCACCGAGAAAAATCCAAAGAAGTTTCTCTGAATTGTGATTAATCAGTTAACGCACATAAAATGTACATTTTTGGAAGTCCTATAGTAGGCAATAGATGCGTGGCCAAGTCTCCATTCACAGTGTTGCAAGATGGTGCCTCGTTCTTGAGACAGGAGCAGGTCCCAGAGAATATTTATGGCATCTTCTGTCTATATACCATAAATGTCCAGATAAGACAATCCCTTTAAGATAGAATCTCTCACTTCCGGCAAGCCCTATTAAGTACAATAATACATGTATAGAAGACTTACCGCTGACTGCAGATCAGTAATATGTATGTCGGTACTCATCCCCATTCCCATGCTATGCACCCAAAAGCGGATCGTGGAGTGTATAGAGAAGATTTCTCATGGAGTCCTTTCCATTATGTGCACATGCACAGGTCTCCTTTCAATGCATTCCATGGCTGGTTTCCGGGTTAACAGTGGTGGTAAAGTGGTGTGCTTTGACATACAAAATAATGATCCATATCAGTGCTCCTAGGAGGTGACAGATTCCCTTTAAATGTGGCTGCAATGCATATATTTGCATAAAAGTGCTCCTGCAGAGACCAAGCAAACCTGGATAAATTCTGGGGTACTGAGATTGGGGACCCATGGATATCTATGTTTGTCATGCTAAGCATTGGTTAAAAAAGGGGCCTAGTGTGGTTTTGCGACATAAATACACCTGGAGTAAGACATGCTTTATTATTTTAAAATTTGGTGCGTTCCCCAGCTCTTATAATGTCAGCAATGAGAACAAATCTTTACAAAATATTTCTGTCTTATGTCAGAAGTTTTATGAAAGTAGAGCTGTTTTAAAGGGAAGAGCTCAGTAGTTCAAATGTCTCCCTTTTTTAAATTATCTATGTATTGCCATAAAAACTTGTGAAGATCAATGATATGCTTCTTATTGATGTCAGGGTTGTCAACCTACAGTATTTTATGTATAGCTATATGTTAGATACTAAAATGAATGCTGGGGTTTTCCTCTGAACAGTATTGAATAGTATTAAGTCAAGAAAAGCAACGTATCCGAAATTTGTCGTGCTTTGTGATAATGAAACGTGTTACAAAACAAAATTAAGTGTAAAGAAGACAGGCCGGGGAAATCAAGATCACCCATAATGCCGTGCAGTCAGCCAATCTGCAAATAGCCATCCCCTGTAATGTCACAGCCATAAAAAGCCCTCATTTCTGCCATTGTCCTAAGAGCTGAGCATAGAGATTTGGCAAGAGCTCGTGCACTAGGAATAGTGCTACTGGAAACAATATTAGAGAGGGAGAGTGCAGGGAGAGTGCAGGGAGAATGCAGGGGGAGTGGAGGGAGAGTGTAGGAAAACTTATGCTGCATCAGTTTTTTTTATTTATTCCTACATTTACCTATTCCTACATCAGCCGTAAACTAAGATATGTGATTCAATACCAACAAGCCCTTAGGGGAGCCAGGTCTTTGCTGGCTTTACTTCTTCCAAATAATCCTTCACAGTCTCCATGTCTTAGAAAATTCAGCAAGATGCAGAGAAGAGGAGCTGGCTGTTCCTGATGACATATTCTCATCGATATTAGATTATGTGAAAAAGGAGTAAAAGCAGATGGCAGAAGAAGGGCTCTCATCTGTAGGGCAGAAAAGCTCTGGGTTGGGGAAGTGGGTATAGCCCCTGTTTAAAGGTGACACGTGGCCATTAGCAATGAAGACCGACTATTCAGTGCAGTCTTTATTATTAAATGAAAGGCAGCTGTGGGCTAATTGGCCGCTCGGTTCTTTACCGTAGCATGACCGCAACCCACCCACAGCACTGCCGCTCCATGTGGCTGTACCCTAAGGCAGATTAGACTGGGTATACCTGATTTAAAGTGATTTCTGACAAATTAATTCTTAACGAATCAAATTTTTTGTCGAACTTCCGCAATGCTGCTGAACTGAATTTTTCAAAACTTTGCTTAACTCTAATAATCACATCCATAAAAATATGTACGAGCTCCTCCAGGTGACAGGTGCATATATCATTTTGATTAGGTTGAATAAATTCTACTCAAATTGAAAGTGCTTCAAAAAGCCTCTTTTTCTCTCTCTATTTCTCTCTTTCTGTCTTTCAATTCTCCATATTGAAATCACACAAAATTCTAGTTCATTAGAATCAGACATTTTTGAAAAATATGGGTCAGGGCTCTAATTTTCAACATATCATTTTGTCATAGTAAAATGGTGGTGTGACCATGACACCATATGGAAATGAGGCAGACCTTGAAACCAGCTGATCGCCGCTGATCCCGCTTCTGAAACTCCTGGTGATCCTCTGTTATTGCTAGGGGAGGTGGGGGCAAGCTATTAATGTTGGGCATGGAAGAAGAAACATGGAATACATAGTGGTCATGCAAATGTTGTCCATATAATATACAAATAACCTTTGTCTGCCAGATCAGGAGCCTCTCTGCTCTGGCTTAATTAGGGGCGCGCCTCAGCAAGAGAATCCTTCTATGATGTTTTTCAGTTGTAAAGTTAGTTATTGCAAAATATATTAAATCCATACATAAAGCTGCATTTTATCAGAGTTGGACCTGTAAGGAAAGCTTATTTTGTAAGTAAGAATTGATAACAGACACACTGATGGAGATGAAAATCATCAGTTGGCACTACATTTCATCTACATCTTACCCTTCAAAGTCCAATATTACTACGGGAATCGAGGATTGTGTGCACTTCAGCTGAGGACAACAAGTATTTTATTTACACTTTGCTTGTTTGCTTAGCATTACCCAGCAGTCCTGCCAAGAACAGTGTGCCCTTTGTAAGGTAATTCTCCATTTTCTTGTTTGCATTTCAAACATATTATATAATCCCTCTATTATGCAGGTCCACAAGCGGCCAAAAGTGATCATCCAATGAACTGTTTGCTTATTTATTTCTGTTCTTTCATCCATTTCCAGTATTTTTCACCTTTTTCATTCTAAAGAATATTTCCTTTGTTGAAAATGATTAATAATAATTACGTGGACTGAAAGAAACTGGTGTCTTCCAAGTGCCAGAATTCAGTTTCAGAAGTCGCACTCATAAGTATGGCCTGCAATCATTTGGTAGAGGTGTCTGCTGGACCCTCTGGAGTTTTTTTTTTTTTCATCCATCAGTGAGAACTGATGCTGCTGTTTTCCAACATACCAGTGCACTGATGTCAGATTTGGAAATGAGCTTGCTCAGGAGTGCCCAGATTAACTTTGTTGCCAGGTTATAACCCCCTTTCCACTCCAATGAACTGAGCTGTTGACACACTGAAATGCACAATTTAAAATTAATTAAAGCTTCTTAGTTTCACCAAATCTCTCTTCTTTCCTGTTTTCGTGATTTTTTTTCCCCCTCTCTTCCTTCTTCTTGTAATTCCCTTGGAGCTGAAAAAATAATTTTACTGTTTTGACACCAGATAAAATAAATCATTAGCAAATGTTAGTCTGCTGAGAATCCTCCAAAGTGTTGTAATCATTGCTTGCTGATTTATTAATACATCAAGCATGGGAAGCAGCCGCAATTAGTGTAATTTGCTAATGAATACTACTAGGGGTACTGTATACCTGGCTCATGCACTGTGTAGAAATTATCCAAGCAAAAAAAATAAGTGTTCAGATACCCCTATGTCTTTCCAGGTTTAACAGACTGGAATTGTTTCTGAGTGTAAAAGTAAATGAGGATGCATAATTTTAATACTAGTGATTGTTTAATGTAGCACGTAAATATATTCATCTTTACTTAAACTAGGGTTGCTGTACGGTGAATAAATGCATAGCAAATTGCTTAAGTAGCAATTCTCTAATATACTGTGATTATGTCAAATGCTCCCTTGAGAAGAATAATTTGAAAGTCCGTGTGAAGTTCAAAATACAGCAGTTGAGTAGTCTGCTCTACTAATAGCTTACAAGCTCTGAGAAATTATACGTGAGAAGGAAAACCAGAAGGAATATTTTTACATGCTTAATTTTTTTGAAATTGGAGAAATTATTTTATAACTTTATGAAACAGATTGATCAATATAACTAAAGAGATCCATGTTTGTACTTTGTCAAGTTGCCAAGTTTCAGAAACTGGTTTTGTTGAAATATTTCTTAATGGTGTTTAAAAAATAAATAAATCATGTTTTAAAAAGTGCCTGACATCATGAAAATGGCTCTAGTGGAGTTAACAGGGCACGTTACTGCCTGAGGAGAGTAACAGTCACGCTGGCTCTCCCGCCCACCTGGATGTTACAGTCCGCCCCTTACTGCACTTCAGCACCTGGCCATTCTAAATCTTGCTCAGGCGCAGAAGCACACTTTTGGATGCCTGGATTCTAACATGAGTAGTGACTGGATGTGTATACAACTTGGCTCCAAGCGATCAGTGTGTATGCGAGTTACTGAGTCAGTCTTGTTTTTCACAGCAGTCGCCCATTAATGGATGGACAGTTAAAACGGACAACACATAGATGTCATCTGTGTGTTGTTCATTTAAATTATTGTCTGTTTCCAGTGGCCAGAACATGGAAGAATTGACCACCTGAATACACATTTTTCTGCCATTTTTCAATTCCTATTGAGAAGCTTATGGGAAAAACTCTAGAAAAGATGCCATACCTAAAGCATACTACATTTAAAAAAAGCATAAGACAATAGAATGCTTGTTACAGATCAGTGATTGTTAACCCACTGTCTCAACTGATTTGGGTTTGGACTTAACTCTAAGGGCATTATGCCAGCACTCCCCTGGTATTCACCCTTTAACCCCAATACAGGAAAAGGATCTGGACTTCAATGCAGGGAAGCAACCGGATCGCTACCTCATGGGATTTTCGGTGCATGGGAAAATGTACCAAAAATGTAGGAAAAAGCAGAGATAGTCTGGACAGTCACAAAGACTAGAATGCTGTTTTTTAGAGATTCAGGCAAACATGAGACAGGCAGGCTGAGGACTAGATTGAAGAACAGACAAGGTAGACAGACTGGGTTAACCTATATGAACTGACCTTGGACTTGAAGTGCAGGAGCAAACAGGCAAGATTGCAGAGACTTGAACACACGCAGGAGATAGCACAGGATAAATGCAGATGAATTTCAATAGCACTAGACTAGCACTAGCACTGTGACACACTTTTGCTGGTCACTTGGAAACCTAAAGCTAAGGCACCCTCCTGCTGGAGAGGGTACCTTAAATACCCAGGGACCCCCAGCCGTTGGCTTGGGGAGGATTTGGGAGCAGGCTTTTAAGAGGCTGGAGGTAAGTACTTGCGCACTAAGGGAGCATGGAGGCAGCAGCATGCCGTTATGCATTTATGTTTAGAAACGCAGACCCCCCCTCCCCCCTTTTTCCCCCTATGATTTGTCTGACTCCTACTCTGGGAGTAGCATTCATGTGCACTTTTGCCCCACCTATCTAAAAGGTGACCTTGATTTAGGTGGTACATATAGGTGTGTATGCCCCTCCTCTCATTGGTTGCCGGATGCACATAGAGGTAACATAGAGGTCTCCTAAACATAAATGCATAACGTCATAGGTAGGTTTGGCGTAGGACCTGCCTGAACTGAGACCACCTTGGTGCTGGGTAGGTGGGCACAGATGTGTTTTGATCAAAATGTATTGGCTAAGAGACTCATATTTTATCATTAGAGTGAGGGCTTAGTCCATATGTTATGTTTGCCTCTATTACTATAGTGCATTATTTTCTGTGACTTTATAAATGTAGCCATGCTCATCCGCATATTTACTATCATATCGTGCAAGATGTTTTGTATCCTTTTTTTTCCCTATGATTTGTCTGCTTTACATTCAACTGAATTACGGACCTCAGGATGGCGATACAGTTCAATACTGAGGAAGGCAGATGGCTCACTGCCCAGCCTCTCACCCTCATTGGCCGATAGGCCAGAACTCTATAAGAAGATGAATTAATGGCACAGGTGGCACAAATATATCATAGTGAATACCTGAGCCAGGACACAGGCAACTCAACCCACCTGCGTGAAGAGACCTGTGGCCTATTTTGCATCATAGACAGTGGCATTAAATAGGAGTCAGATGGGTTTTTGCCTCCTTTCCATTTTTGAGGAGCATACTATTTAAAGTACTAAGGGGGCATTATCAATACTGGCAGGCACTATGGGGGCTTTATTTCTACTGGGGGCACTATGGTGGGTTTATTACTAATGAGGGCACTATGGGAGGCTTTATTACGACTGGGCATACTATGGCGACATTATTGCTACTAGGGATACCATGGGGGCTTTATTACTACTTCTGAGCGCAGTATAGGTGGGCAATATTACTATTAGGGGGCACTGTAGGGCCATATTACTACTGTGGGGCACTATGGGGGGTTTATGACCATACCACACCTCTCTACAATAGATGGTAATGATGTGATCCTGCCTATTATATGCCACCATGTCTGAGCAGCCTGATAGGAAAACTCAAATAAATGTAGTATATGTAAGTGCAGGTGCATAATGTGCAGTGAGGCCCCACCTTCTCACAAACCCTAGGCAGATCTGCAAATGGAGGCAACCAGTCCTGCTCACCGTCTAGGACAAGATGTTGGTGATCATTTTAAACCATTTCCAGAGAACTCCCTTAATCTGAGTAGGTTCAACATTCTTAAAGGGCCAGTGCTATGTATCAGATACAAACAAACTAGTCCCCTGCTTCCCTTCATGCAACCAACCAGAAATAAATTTGTATTGAGCAACTCCTAGTAATAACAGAACAGTCAAATTAAACTCTCCTTACCTGCTTATAGGGTGGCTTTTGTTGACAGAAATAGGTTGGCAATGTCTGAGCTTTGTTTGGAACTGTAACTTATAGTTTTGATATATTTTAGGGTGCAAGTTTTATGGTTGATATTTTTTCATAATAATTAATACTGGAGATGAGCAAATCGAATACCACGTGGAATTCGATCCGAATTTCAGGATAAATTCAATTCGCCTCGAAGGCAAATGTAATCTTGCTTTGTGTTAGCGAATCGATTTAACCTAAAATAGTGTGAGAAAAAAAAAAAAACATACCTACCTCCTCCATTTGCTCACAACGGGCCACCAGCCGCCATCTTGATTGAAGATCTTGGCCGAAATCTCGTGCGCAGTGACGTATGACTTCACCACACCGGCCAGCATGATGACAAAATCTCGCACCCTGCGAAATTTCTAGACAGATCTTCAAGCAAGATGGCGGCGGCCGGTCCGTCGCGAGCAAATGGAGGAGGTAAGTATGACACTGTTTTTACACTCAGATGCCGCGATCATGTATGTATGATCATGTCATTGCACTTGTTACTTACAAAAAAATGCAAAGCAAATTTTTGGGTGAAATGCAGTGAATCAGCCGAATCGAACTTTAATTTTTACTACTATTTTCTTCATTTTTACATTTTATACTGCCTATGTACTTTGGGGAAAATAAATGTGATATATTATCTCTGCCATTACAAGGTTTATCTTAACATCTTGAGCAGTTACATCAAACCATATTTATTTAAAGAACATTTGCTGCGATACATGTTGGGTAAAAATCTATTGCAACTTGAAATTACTGCATTAACGTCTGACTATTTTTTGCTTGTGTAACCCTTGTGAACAAAGTATCATGTAAGTAAGTTACCAGTGCATGATTATTTTATTAATATTTTATTAATTTTAAGATTTTAGTCAAATGATCTAATACTCTATTATTTTCCTGATGCCACCAGCAATTGCCTCAGGTGACTAAGTCAAACAGATGTAGGTATCTCCAGGTGCACACTCCCTAAAGAGGAAAAAGAGTCTCAGATATCAAACTTCAGAGAGTACTAAGTAGCACATGAGAACTCAGTCCACAGGTCCTCAACACCTGCTTGCCTGCACTGTACAACTGCTGTGCGTGATCAGCTGGAAGGTGAATATGAGCAGAGATAATAGCAAGTGGAGCATTCTCAAACACCGCAGCCAGCACAGGAAAATAAGGAAACAAACGCTAGTAAAGGGATAGCTGTCTCCAGCAGCTTCTTGATAGGTTTCTCGCAGGCTGTTACTGTAACAGTAGGAGCAGGGTACCTTTTAGAATGTATTATTTTGTACTGCATACAGATGTTCAGGAGATGCACATGGGTTGATTCAAGACTATTTCTAATAAGGATGATGGTACTTTATGCTCCATCTAACCTTGAAGAATAACTTGTAGACTTGTCCAGACGAGGATGCATATATAATGTTTGTTACACATACTGTGTGCAGGATTTTTAATGTTTTGGCTTAGTCACAATCCATCTTATCACTACCGTTTCTTATTATGGTTGATGTGATAAATAACATAAATTGTCTAGCAGAAGCCATTTAGCCATGAGCTATCCTGATTGACTGGTCATGCTGTGTATTTAGGGAAGTACTGGCCCACAGAGGATCACCTAGTTGACATAAGTTCTAAAAAAAAAAAAAATGACCACTACAATAACAAGACCTCAGTAGACCCTTTGAATATTTTTTTTTGAGCCAGTCACTTGCTGCTAGAGACTATTTTTCATCGTTTTTTTCACCAATAATCCATTCAATGTAATAAGACCGCTATATGCACAATGATAGCAAAGTTTGCAATGCAACAAAAAGTGGACATTCAGACGATCTGCATAGATAGAGGGGGAGATCCTTAGAACAATTTCCTCTGATGAGATGAAGATTTTTCTGTAGGCCACTGAACCAAGCAAGAGGTTGTATTTATACAGATGACAACTTCTAAAATTCCTAATCATTTGTAGTAGAGGGTAGATTTTGCCCACCAATGATATTGTTCTACAGTAGTGCAGTGACCTGCAGGGAGGAGCAGGGAAGGGGGGATGGTTGTCGTGATCATGGCCCTAAGAGGGATGTTAATAATCACAGTTCACAGTGGCAGTCCTCCCTCTAGCACTTTCTGGGGCCATTTAGTGAGTGGTGGGTGCACCGGTTCTTCCTCTGGGGCACTCCCTGGAATTGGGACTCCTGCCTGGTGGTATTTGTGGTGCCCTTAGTGTTAAGTGGGTGTTTGGGTACAGGAGGAGTGGCAGGAGTGCAAATGCAGGACTGGTGGAGTATGGCCCATTGGTTATAATGAATAAAGTCCTTTTACTCAGTGGATGATTAGAGTAGTAGAACAGGTGGCAGTAAAGTCACAATTCAGATGTATTTCACAGAGCAGCAGTATTCTTAATGGCAGTGTATAGGCAACAACAATGGAGGTTGTAGTGCTCCAAGTCTCTTTCTCTTTCTGCATTCTTTCCAAATAACCATAGGTGTGCTATACTAGACTTAGTAACTCTCATTCTGCAGTTCCCAAAGTGATGGGTGCAGATATAGATTAAAGTGACCAGCCCAGATTCCAGCATGGTAGGCACCTGAGCTGGATTTGCCTCTCACAGCAGTGAAGTCCCATCCCATAAACAGTTTATACATCACTGACATTATCTTGCACGACCTTGCAGGTTCTAGATCTTCTCAATATGTCTGTTCTCCTTCTCTCAGAAGTACTTTAAAGTAGACGTTGTTCTTTAGTTGAAGTCTCAGAGACAACAGTTCTCTAGAATTTTAGGCCTTGCACACACACATCTTTCCTCCTCCTCTGCAACCTCTAGACTCTGTATCACACTATCTAATTAGGAGTGGTCCTCAGTCCATCACCCTAGCAACATAATGCATAAACAAGGTTTAACTTCTTAGTTACCTGTACACTTACAATTGGCCTTACATAAAATAGATTAAAAAAAACAAAACATTTTTAACCATAACTCACAACATTGCACTAAGAAACTGTAGTTTAACATACTTGGCAATCATTAACTATTTGCAATGGGGTACTGCAGTAGCAGGGGCACATACCATAACTGTGAAATACATACAGCGGCCTCTGAAGAACTTCTTTGTAAAAAAAAAAAAGAGAGGGAACCTTATACTGTATATCAGTCAATCAGTGGTTGGCACAGGAAGATAAACTACAAAAGTATTCACGATGACAGGCGGTTGCAGATCCATATACAACTTGGGCATCATCTATGTAGGACCTCCCAGGCCTGAATAATCGTCAGGTACTAAAATCATGATTTACAGAAATGTCAATCAAAAATGTTTAATGATGTTCTTTTTATTCTTAGAACTAATAGCTTTGTCATTTTTGCAGTTCTTAAAACTCAATCATAAAAACTAGGGATAAGCGAATTGACTTCGGATAAAACATCCAAAGTCGATTCGCATAAAACTTAGTTTCAATATTGTATGGAGCGAGCGCTCCAATATTATAATGTATTTGCTCCAATGAACCAAAGTTATTACTTTGCATAATAACTTCAGAAATGTATTTATACTATAGAAAAACATTTCCCGAACTCGGGTTCGGTTCCAAGTGGTCCCATCATATCTATGCTGCAGCCCTGTTCCTGCCCACCTCTGGTCCATGTCAGACCAGAAGTGGTTTTGTTCCATAACTGCTGTAGCCAATCACGGGATCTGCCCTTCGAGCACATCTGACCACTGAGGTCAGTATTTAGTCACAGCAGTCACTTCTAGTCCAGCAAGGATCCTGAAATGGCTGGAAATGAGGCTCTGGTGTGGGAATGGTGGGACTGTGGACAGACGAGTGCTTTTTTTTAATTGGGCACAGGATTGGGTTGGGTTGTGTGGCTCCCAGGAAATACACCTCCTATAGGATAAAGATCATATTAAAAATGAGATCAACAGTAAGAGCATAATAGTGAATTCTATGTGAATAAATTTGCAACAATAAAGCTGTTTAAATATCTCCATACAATACATAAAGTATCATTGCTGTTGCTACTTATGTTGTTACAGGTTTATTATTAGTTGTAAGGAGAGTTTTTCAGTCTGTGGATTCCATCAGGCATTTTCACATTTTTAAAAGGACACTTCTATTAAACAATGTTATCACATACTATATAAACAACCTATATGTATCTATTCTAGATATTTTCTTTTTGTAAAAAAAAAAAAAAAAAGCATGGTGTTTTTCTGAATATAATTTTTGAAGTCAATCCATATATTCAGCTTCCTGTCCTGGTTCTTTCACTTCCTATTTGTCTGGCCTAGCACAGCAGACAGTCTTGATTTAACTGTTTCAATCAGACCATTCACTCCGGCCAAAGAGAACTCCCCCAGTAGTGACTCAATTTGAATATCACACATTATTACACTGATAAGAACAATGCTCTTCTGTGGATGTCTTTATCTAGGCCTATCAAGAGAACAATAAAGCTGTCATACTGTCATCCAAATTCTATACCTACTATTTTTATGAAGATTACACTGTAGATAACATCTTCCCCTCACAGCACCAGTAAACATATAATGGATCATCGATCTACATAGGAGATCTTATCATTTTTGCTGACTGTTACACAAGGACAACATTTTGTATTTCATTTTCAATGGCATGGTACCCTCACAATGAAAAAGCAAAAAAGTTATTCTATGAATAGTGAGTTAATAAAAACCTTTTCTGATGGAAGTTTCCCTTTAAGAAGTGGTACTCTGTCTGACCTGGAAGATGTCTGTTTATAGATGCTTAGACTGTTCCATCCCGCTGGACCTGACATGCCTCTTTGCTGATGACATGAAGGAGTGCAACCAAATATTTCAGGAACAACATTGTCGCTTGAACTTCTTTCATTCATATGAATGCAACAGGAGAGTAATCCCTTGTTAAGTTTTTTTTTTCTAAGGCATGGCAAGAGGTTTTTAAGACTCTGAACATTTGCTTCCCTTGTTTTCCCAAATAAGTCTTTGAAAACATCAATTCATCCTGCAGGCTTTAGGAAGTTTACTGATCCTATCAGCTGAATAGCACGCAACAACATTCAGGGGAGGGCACTTGGGGCCTTTCTATTGTCCCCTTTTCATAAAGCATAGCAAAGACATCACACTCTTGTTGTCATTAGCGGAAAACGTAAGCCAGACATTTTTCGAAAAACTGGAAACTGAAGCATTTTCTCTGGGAAACAATTAAGTTATTTTATAGACATTTCATTGATGGTGTTTCTCCTTGATTTTTCTAGGATATCATATGGAATATATATGATATGTGACATCTAAGATCAGTTTTTGCATATACAAGTGTACCAAATAAAAGAATAATTGTCATGATCTTTATATTGGAATTACATGCCCATAAAAGAAAGACAATCAGCGTCATACAAAGCACAATGGAGGGGCTATGACGCACCATTGAGTAACGTAGCCTCTTCATTCCCTCCCTGTTACTACTGATCAATGCCATTAATCTCAATGGGACAGGGCTGAAGTACTAGAAATAGGTCTATAGTTTTAAGAATAGCACCACCTTATGTCTGCATTAAGAACATACTTGCTTCTTTCTAGCTTTGTCAGGGAATCCTCAAAAATAGCTATGATTGGTTGTTTTGGTAACCCTCTTTTATATTCATTTTCATAGACTTCTTCGCCTATTATGTGACAGCTCACTAAACAACCAACAGCTCACTAAAGTGGTCACTAAAATATATACTACTTAAATTCAAAGACATGCAAACCGGAGAAAAGTAGATCTTACTGCTTCTACAAGGTCCATGGAAAATGAAGCCCCACTTGAGCTTCACTCATCATCATGGATGATATGAACTATAAGCCTGTCCCTCTGCTAAACTCCATGATACTACAAATAAAAGAGGAAGAAATTAGTATGTGGGCCAAGTAATCTTTCTCTTTGGCAGTTGGGGTGAATTAGTGCCAGCTAGGTTTTCCTTTAAGGGCATTAACACGACCATATCTGTTTTTGGGGCCAGCAAATCGGTCATAAAATAAAAACGAATAGGGTGTTGTTGTTTTTTTCTGCTGAGATACGTACAGACACTGTTTTCATTAGGGGTCTCTTTCTTCTCTGTGTACACAGCTATTCATACTTATTACATTCCATATGCTGTACCTTGACTTTCTGTTTCAAGATATCCTGTAAGTAGTGCAAGTTGATCAGCTTTGAAAAAAAAAATCTATTTTTTTCACATTACTTTGTCGAGACAGTAGGGAAATGCAATTTTTTTTTCAAAGGCTGTGATCTGACACCACTCTTCTATCTCAAACACAAAGTAAAGTTAAGGGTAAGAAAGGACACATCTGCATTATCTCTAGGGCACTGGGAATTCTCTGCCGCTCTGCAGAGCCATCACTTAGTTCCCTTTTAATGATAGTGGTGTGGAAGAAAGCCAGATGATTACTGGGTCTGAAAACTTGTTTTTTTTTACCTTGGTTACCCTGGCAGTGTTAGCAAATTGTCCCTTGTACACCTTCTATGAGGAACCTAGATAAAAATACAGCATGCAGGTGCATGAGTTTCTAATGTACTGCGTGAATTGTAAAATGCAACATGGTCTTGGTATGGCATGTTTCTTCACAGACTTGAACAAAAGTTTAAAAATGCTTGAAAAACATCTGTTCAAATTGACACAAATAAAAAAGACCCTAAAAAACCATTTTTAACATGCGTTCTAAAACATTGTCTAAGTCATTTGAATGGGAGGTGAATGGCACCAAAAATATCACAGGTATAGTTGCAGAAATGTTTGCATCAAATCTATAAACTCATCCCAAGTCTTAGAGTGTGTTTTCTTCTCTTTCTCTCCTGACTTTTAACTGTATCAAAAACTGTATGCATGAATCCAGCCTAAATGCATGGAACAATAGCACAGTCATGTGTCGCCATTCTGTTTTCAGGCACAAATGAAAAAGCTCAGGGCTGCCGTAGATTTCATTCTGGCACAACGTCTGGTGGTGCAAGAGATTTCAAAAACCGCCATAAAATTCCAGTCTTCGATAAACCTGCTACTCATTTCTTGAACCCACTTCGGAAATCTCTGCTCACCTGTAACATGTACTTCACTATGCGCAAGAGTTCCATTTTAGAGTATTGTTTTATTTTCTTGTTAAAGCATACCGTACCTTCACAGAAGAAAAATCTAATTGTGGACTTTGTGCTATTTGGGGGAAAGGACTGATATTGTATGTGGGCTGATGGGATTGGTGTGCCATGGCTGCTTTGTAGTTCCAGCCCAGCACTGGAAAAAGAAGGCAAGGGAATTGAGCTTGCTGGGTCAGGATAAATATAAAAAGAGAAGAAAGGAGCAAGAAGCAAAGCACAGCACCGGCAAGGGCATAGCTAGAAGTGACTGGGCCCCACAGCATATTTGTGTACGGGGCCGCTCCAAGGCTCAATCTCGGACCGTATGTCTCGGGGGGCATACAGTCGTGTTCATGGGCCCTTATTCATTTTTTTTTGTTTGGTGTATGTGGGGGGGAGTTGGTCACCAAAGCCATGTTTTTAGTATTTTTATAGTGAAGATTTTTTGTTTATGTTTAATTATCTTTATATAAAACATTGGGAAGGGGGTGATTTGAACTGTCATCCTAATCTCTGCCAGCTTCCTGTCTATAGCTTGCAGTACATGGCAGCCTTCCCTTTCTGCCCTCTGTCTACTAGTGCTTATTATGGCACATGTAAGTGCATACCCGATGCCGGCCCAGGACCATCCATTGCTTTTTGGGTCCCATGGGTCTGTGCTTCCTGATTAGTCTAGGCATAAGAAATGTGACTGGTAAGTGATTACTTCTGTGCATCGAGAGAAACCGGAAAGTAGAGTCTGCTGGAGGAACAAGGAAGCATTGGAAAGAGAATGATGGGTCGATCAGTAAGGTAAGCATTATTATTTATTCATTTATACAATCTCTTTAAAATCTATAGCCAAATCATGTAAAGTCTATATACACAGCAGTTTTGTTTTGCTGTTATTGCAGAATTCAAAATGCAGCACATTCTAGTTATTTCCACATAGTCTTGTCTAAAAGGTTTAAAAAAAATGTAATGTGCAGTTTCATCTTCTGAGATCAAGAAAGTTGCTTACAGAGTGGTTGCATCAGTAAACTCCTTTGAATTCCATATGGATCAAAAATAGTTGTACGACTTCTCCAATTTTTATTTTTAAGGCTATTTATTAAGCAGGTGCACACAATTACAAATCTACTCCACCTGTACTAAGCAGAGAGTTTATGCTTCCTAGAAAAAAGACTTAGAAAAAAAGGAAGAAGAAAACTTAACTAAGTAAGTGCCTACACGCTGACACTGATCTGAAACAGCTGCATAGTAATGGTATGCTTACAACTAAACCAAATCTTTTCCTTATGTCATGCATAAAACAAGGCATGCTTATTAATGTGCAATTGCTGTATTACAAGATAGGGCAACAGAAAAATCTACACAATGAAAATAATAGGATTAGTGACCCCTAATAGCTGAAACCTGGAGAGAGGGACATTACTAGTAGTGTTGAGCGTGAATATTCCAATAGCAAATTGCACTGTGAAAATTTGCAAATATTACGAATACAGTGATATATATTCGTAAAAACAAATATTTGTCTTTTCTTTTTTTTTTTTATCTGAACCCATTACCTAGTATACCTACCTGCTTCTTTCTTGTGGGCCAATGTGAGAAGGCTGCAATATTGTAGTCTGTAGTGAATTAGAATATTCTTCATTATTCAATTTATTTTCTCATATGCGAAAAATCGACAATGACGAATATTCTAAAAACGAATATATAGCACTACACAACATAGTGTTACATATTCGTTTTTTAGAATATTCATCATTTTTTTTCCATCTGAAGTCATGAATCCTCCCTGCTTAATTTGCTTTTGGGCCGATGACTGTTCACATCAAATTGGAAAAAATAACGAATATTCTAAAAAACAAATATATAGCACTATATTCTATTGTGCTATAAATTTGTGTTTTAGAATATTCGCATTATGTGAATATTACATTGTCGATTTTATGCAATCGATAGAATAATCTCGAATACGAATATTCGTGAATATATGACGAATATTCTACCACATATTCGCGAAATATCACGAATTCGAATATTGCCCCTGCCGCTCATCACTAATTCTTAGTGTAAGATCTACAGATCCATACATCCATGTACCGCATACAAGTCAGCAGTGTATGGGTGTGCGGAGTCCAAACAGTTAACACACTATAGACACCTTGATCTTCGGGTACTTATTTTAGCAGAAAAACAGTAAAATCGATAAATTAAGTACATTACAAAAATTTGTTTTAGGGCAGTTAGAATAGCTCCAAATAAAGTTATACAAAAGATTAGTTATACTTTAAAGGTTATGGACACCTTTGGATCAGTGTTTTATTGAATCGCATGCATTCTGGGCTAACATCATTTTTTGTAACTAGTGTTTAGTAATAATATTGAATGGTTTTGTTTCTGCAGCTTGCATGGATACTGTTCTGTGCTAACTCTGTCAAGACGAGACTTCTGATATTTCGGTCTTCAGCTCCTCCTTTATTCTCCTGAACAATCATCTAAGTTAAATTATAATCAAAGCAAAACTGTTAAACTTGATTTGATCATAATTCAGCGAAGATGATCATTTGGTAGAGGAGAGAGAGAGGAAAACAGATGAGCCATTAGAGATATTGCCTATTTTATATATATATAGCACAGAACAGCATTTTCCAGCATTCTTTATATTGTAATGCATGCAATTGACTTATAAAGAATACATATTCCAACACTTTAAATATTTTTTTTTAACCTGTAACTGTCACGAGGGTGTCATGACCTATTGCTGACCCTGTTGTGCCTGGGGTCAGAAGGCCACAGCGGGTGGCTCTTCGCTCGGTTTTTTTAAGAGAATGCTCCATGAACTATTGGTGAGAATGGATTCCAGTCCAGGTTTTCCTGCTTAGGTTTGCGATCGTTTTTGTCCTATTTAGGAATCTGTAGCTTTTCCTTTCAACTGTTCTCTGTCAGCCACTCCCAGCTACTATATATTCTCCCTTTCTGCTTCCCCTTGTTGCCAGATCTAGACCTTCTTTCCAGATCTTCTATTCTGACCTCTGGTGTACTTGGAGTTGCTGTGGAGCTGTTGGATCTCCGGTTCACTCCTGTACTTGTCTCCCTTCGGGGATTGTTTGTGGTGTTTGTGTTGTTTGTCCTTTCCATGTTGTTACCCTAGGTGTCAGTGGTTAGGACTAGACCTCCCACCGCCCTACTCACTACCCAGGGCTTATTTCAGTGTAAGCCAGGGATAAGGCACGTGATCGGCGTAGGGTTAGCAGCCCGTCTAGGGATGTCAGGGCAGCCAAGTGCCAGACGAGCTAGGGGTCACCACTCCTCCCTCTCCCTAGTGGAAGGGTATTCCTCTTCCTTCCCCTCTGCGCCACACGTCTGTTACCTACTAAATCAGAAGTGATAGTAATTAGTAACCTTGTATGTGTGCATTTTTATTTCTTTACATTTTTCCTTTTGTGACTTTAAGGCATAACTATTTTTTCAAAAAACTTGTCAGAGACTTATCAAAAGTTTCGTTCAGTGGGAGTCTAAGTGCTGAGACTCCAACCAATCTCTAGAACAAGGGGAGAGAAGCATGCACATATCTTATTTCTCTCCTCGTTGCACAATATGGGCTTTATAGAAGTCTATGCAATTGCTTCTTTCCCCTCGTTCTAGAGATCAGTGGGGGACACAGCACTCAAACGCCCACAGATCAAAATTTTTGATATGTCTTTATTACATCAGAAAAGTTATTTGAAAAGTTAGTTATGCTTTAAGAGCCCTTTAATACCATGTTTTTCAGATCAATGTAACTTAAATGCACATCCTCATTGTTTTGGCACAGTGCTATAGCAGTATATCAGCAGCAGGAGTGCATTCCTCCTTTTTTGAGTGGAAAAAACTTTCCCAAACAGCACAAAGAAATGGCTATTAAGCAGATTTATAAAGACGGTCATATCCTACCTCAGTTTTCATCTCTTGTCTGCTAGAGTGAGATGTGCCTAATTTATTACATTAGGTGCATATCTACAGTAGCCCTTTGTGCTCCAAAAACTGAAATCTACAACAGCTAGGGGCTGCAGTAAATTTGAGATATCAGCCTTAGGAAATCTCCCCAGAGAGTAAAAAAGGGCTCTATTTACATGTTTGTCAATTTGAGGATTCATGCTTGATATTACTAATCTGTTATGAGTCCTTTACAAAATGTTCAACATTTCTCTCATTTTCTCATAACTATGGTTCTACAGTAATAAATGCAATACAGTACTCTGTATTATACATTTAATGCAGCACCATGGTAAAAATTGCTGCTCATTGGCCTACTTATTAACCAATTTCTCTTCAGGTGGACTGCAAATATATTTTTATAACGTCTTACTGTGATAAACAATAAGTTCAAGAAGGTGAGGTTCACCCTCATAATAGAATGAAGGTTAACATCACATGCCTGTATTTATGTGACAAGTGCCTCTGCTGTGACAGTAACCCATCAATTGCCAAAAACTACCAGCTCAATTATGACTGTCAACAATCTGCCGTTCCTCCTAGCAGGCCAAGGGTTAAATCTTTGTAACACTTGTTGAGATTTATTCAGGCAGACAAATAAAGATAACAAAAGTCTTTTGTGCATTTGTCATTTGGTTCTACTCCCCTGTTGTTGTAATGTCAAATAATGTCAGTTATTTGAGGACAATTACTGTAATTTTACATTTTCAACAAATTAAACCATAAGAAAGAGCAGCCCAACAAATTGAAAAGGAGGACACTACCCCCTTTATTCTTATCTTTCTCTATCAAATTCTCAGTAATGGAAGGCCTAATAAACCATGTTTCTGAGGCGTGATCTGCGCCGTATTTGATGGTTTAGTGTTCGCCTGTTTTTGTTTTTTTTCTGCAGACATATGGGATGCATGTAGCATCATCCCTGAAACCTGACACAATATCTTAGACATTTTTTTCTTTTAAATACTTTATCAAAGAGGATTCTCTTACATAACCACCATCATGCTTAATGATGCTTGGTGTTTACAGGATCTGCACTACAACATATCATTTCTGAGTGATTTGCTTTCAATTTTGCTGGTTTGTAATAGTAATTAAACGATTGGAGTCCAGCACAGGACAGGCATCAATCAAAGTCTCTGTGCATTTTCTATAGCATATTGACTCAAGTTTATGACTATCATGAAGTACAATGTGTCACGAGAAAACAATCTCAGAATGGCTTGGATAAGTAAAAGTGTTCCAAAGCTATTACCACATAAAGTGATACATGTCAGATTTGCATAAAATGGCCTGGGCAGGAAGGGGAAAACTGGCCGAGGGTAGAAGGGGTTAAGAGGATTATCCAAGAGTACAAAGTGTCCCCCCATGTGCCGGGGCCCCACATGGAATATACTCACCCCGCTCCCTGCGGCGTTCTTGGTCCCGGTACCACTGCTGCTGATTCTCCCTGTACTTGGATAAAAACATCCAGTGTCGGGGGAAGCAGCCAATGACAGGTGGGGACAGGGGGGAGCTTCCCTAACATCACCCGCAATGCTAGTGAGGCTTATCCACGTCCCCACCTGCCATTGGCTGCTCCCCCCTGACACCAGATGTTTTCATCCGGGCACGGGAAAAAGCAACAGCGGTGGTGCGGGGACCAGGAGTGCCGCAGGGAGCGGGGACCCAGGTAAGTATATTCCATGTGGGTGGCCCGGCACATAGAGGAAAACTTTATACTCTTGGATAGCCCCTTTAAGTGTAGAGTTAACTGGGACTAACATAGTATTATAAGAGAGTATAAAGATATGCAATTTAAGCTTCATATGACAATGATAACCCATTTATTGTTTCAGTTAAGTCAACTACAAAATAGTAAAAAACTTAGGGTTACCTGAACATGACATGCCTGCCTGCAGGCAGAGGAAGTATGACAATAATTCAAGGGTCAGCAACCTTCAGCACTCTAGCTGTTCTGAAACTAAAACTCCCAGCATGCAAAGCTGTTTGACTGTTCTCTGAACTTTCATATAAGTTAATGGAGCATGCTGGGACTTGTAGTTTCACAACAGCTTGAGTGCCAAAGGTTGCTGGCACCTGCAATAATCAGTGACCTGACTGTACACGGGCAGCTTACCCATGATAAATTATATATATGTGTTACCAAGCACAAGTTTTAGGCAGATGTGTAAAAAATGCTAAGAAGTAAGATGTGACCACCTTTTACCTTCAAACAGCATCAGTTCTGTTTAAATATACTTGTACAAGGATTATAGTCAGGTGTATTGGTAATTAACTATACCAAACAGGTGATGATATTCATTTTCATATTTAATACACTTATACATTTAATATTTCATATTTAATAACTGAAACTGAGACAGCTGTGTAGGAGGCTTAAAACTGAGTGAGGAACAGCCAAACTCTGCTACAAAGGTGAGGTCGTGGAAGACAGTTTCAAATTCACTCACCTCATCTGCTTACTCACGCAGAGTGGAAAAGACCTGCCAAAGGACCTGTGCTGAGCGTGATGATGTCACTGCGTGCTCCCAGCATGATCACGTGATAATGTGCTGGTGGAAGAGGTGAGGTTTTTTTTCTGCTCTTTCTAAAGCAACTCTAGCCACCATTTTAGAAAAAAAATGGTTATCACAAAATGCGAGGAAATTCGGCTTTGTGGCAAATCGGATTTTCCCTAAACTTCGGATTGAATTCTGCTTCGGATGCTTTTATTTGCGCAACACTATTGAGTACCTTAGAAGCAGTGATTTTCCAGTAATGCCATCAGCTCAGAACTTGCTAAAACCATTCGCAAATGGCAAACGCTAACTTCTGCGAATGTTCGCAAACGGGCCAACTGGGTGAACCGCCATAGACATAAATAGGCAGGCGAATTTTAAAACCCACAGGGACTCTTTCTGGGCACAATACTGATGGAAAACTTGTTTCAAGGGGACTAACACCTGCACTGTGGCATGCCGGAGGGGGTTCTATGGCAAAACTCCCATGGAAAATTACGTAGTAGACGCAGAGTCGGGTTTTAATCTATAAAGGGCATAAATCACCTAACATTCCTAAATTGTTTGGGATAACGTGCTTTAAAAAATCCAGTGTGTGTATACGATCAGGTGTGATGTTGTCGATCAGGTAGTGTAAGGGTTACGTCCGCTTCACAGTGACAGACCAAACTCTGACAGACCAAACTCCCCGTCTAACGCACCGCAAACAACCGCATACAGTCTATTTGCACAACCGCAAACTCCCTATTTGCACAAGGTTGGATACCAAGCTAGTCATGTCCGGTTCCTTGTCCTCACTGACGTCATTGAAGTTTTCTTCCTCCACCCAGCCACGTACAAGACCAAGGGTCCCCAAAAGGTGACAACAAGCCCCCTGGGACGCCTGTTGTGGTTGGTCTTCGACCTCCTCAAAGCCACCTTCCTCCTCTGACTCCTCTTCTTCAGGCTCCTCTCTCTGCATTGCCGCAGGTCCAGCAATCGATGACAACAAGGCTGATTCTGGTGGTGATGGTGACCACACCTCTTCCTCTTCATGGTCATCTACGACCTGATCCAACACTCGTCGCAGGGCACGTTCCAGAAAAAACGCATCTGGGATGAGGTCGATGATGTTGCCTTGGGTTTGACTGACCAGGTTTGTCACCTCCGCAAAAGGACGCATGAGCCTACAGCCATTGTGCATGAGCGTTCAGTAACGCGGCCAAAAAATACCCAGCTCCGCAGAGGCAGAGTGGAGGGAGCCAGCGTTTTTTTAACCATCTCCCCGTTCGAAAAATCAATTCAATAAATGGCCCCCAGATTGGGGACATTAGAGGGATTAAACTGATGAGAATAGTACTACAGAAAATACCACTCATATCGGGTGTGACAGTAAATTGCACGGCGCAGACGCAGTCACCGTGGATTAAAACAGAGTGGAGGGAGCCAGCGTTTTTTTAACCATCTCCCCGTTCGAAAAATCTATTCAATAAATGGCCCCCAGATTGGGGACGTTAGAGGGATTAAACTGATGAGAATAGTACTACAGAAAATACCACTCATATCGGGTGTGACAGCAAATTGCAAGGCGCAGACGCAGTCACCGTGGTTTAAAACAGAGTGGAGGGAGACAGCGTTTTTTTAACCATCTCCCCGTTCAAAAAATCGATTCAATAAATGGCCCCCAGATTGGGGACGTTAGAGGGATTAAACTGATGAGAATAGTACTACAGAAAATTATACTCATATCGGGTGTGACAGTAAATTGCACGGCGCAGATGCAGTGACCGTGGATAAAAACAAAGGGGAGGGAGACAGCGTTTTTTAATCATCTCCCCGTTCGAAAAATCTATTCAATTCACCCTTTGGGGACCCTTGGTGTTGTACGTGGCTGGGTGGAGGAAGAAACCTTCAATGACATCACCGGGACGTGGCTAGCTTGGTATCCAACCTTGTGCAAATGGGGAGTTTGCGGTTGTGCAAATGAACTGTTTGCGGTTGTTTGCGGTGCATTAAAAGGGGAGTTTGGTCTGTCAATGTCTGTAAAGTGGGCGTAACCCTTACACTACCTGATCGATACAACATCATACCTGATCATATACACACACTGGATGTTTTAAAGCATGTTATTCCAAACAATTTAGGAATGTTAGTTGATTTATGCCCTTTATGGATTAAAACCCGACTCTGCGTCCACTACGTAATTTTCCATGGGAGTTTTGCCATAGATCCCCCTCCGGCATGCCACAGTCAAGGTGTTAGACCCCTTGAAACAACTTTCCCATCACTATTGTGGCCAGAAAGAGTCCCTGTGGGTTTTAAAATTCGACTGCCAATTAAAGTCTATCGCGGTTCGCCTGGTTCGCCCGTTCGCGAACATTTGCGGAATGTTCGCGTTTGCTGTTCGCGAACGGAAAATTTTATGTTTGCGACATCACTAGTAACAGCATGCGTTGATTGGCGTGCTGTCTGGCTGACCGTGGGTGCCGATACATGCTGTCTGACTGTGCCACTAGCTCCTTGTGATGACCTCCCCTGCTTCCAATTTGTCCCCTCCTCCTCTCTGTCTCCCCATCTAAACTTTCCCCCTGTTCTTCTTCTCTTCGAGGGGGCACCCACGTGACATCCATGGACACATCGTCATCATCAACCGCTTCACTTGTATCTGACAACTCAGCAAAGGAACCAGAAGCAGGTACAACATCATCATCATCACACCGTACGTCCATGTGTGTAATGTTGACTGACTGAGACATATCCCTGTTATCTATATCCTATGGCAATAATGGTTGCGCATCACTCATTTCTTCCAACTAATGTTTAAATAACTCCTCTGACAGATCAAGTGAAGCGGCTGTGGTGCTAGTGTTGGTGGCGGCGTCGGGCGGGCGAGTGGTAACTTGAGAGGTGCCCGGAGCGGAGCTGGAGGAGGATGGTGCGTCAAAGTTCTGAGCGGAAGCTGATGAAGATTGGGTGTCCTTTGTAAGCCAGTCAACTATGTCCTCAGAATTTTTCGAGTTCAGGGTACGTGGCCTCTGAACAGTGGGCATTATTTTAGGGCCAAAGGAAATCACAGCACCACGACCACGACAGCCCCTGCGGGGTGGCCTGCCTCTGCCTGTCATTTTGTTTTGATCAGTGGTACTATGCGTGCAAGGTACTGTGCCAGCCGATATGAGTGGTGGGCACTGGCAGTGGGCACAGTACAGTCAGTGGGCCTGACCCCACACTGGCAGGTAAATGCAATTATATTAAAGGGTAAAAATTAAATTACTTTTTTAGCTGCAAGGTACTGTGCCACTCGATATGAGTGGTGTGCACACAGTACAGTCTGTGGGCCTGACACACACTGGCAGGCAAATGCAATTATATTAAAGGGTAAAAATGAAATGACTTTTTTTTATCTGCAAGGTACTGTGCCACCCTATATGAGTGGTGTGCACACAGTACAGTCTGTGGGCCTGACACACACTGGCAGGCAAATTCAATTACATTAAAGGGTAAAAATGTAATGACTTTTTTATCTGCAAGGTACTGTGCCACCCTATATGAGTGTTGTGCACACAGTACAGTCTGTGGGCCTGACAAACACTGGCATGCAAATGCAATTATATTAAAGGGTAAAAATGTAATGACTTTTTTATCTGCAAGGTACTGTGCCACCCTATATGAGTGGTGCACACAGTACAGTCTGTGGGCCTGACACACACTGGCAGGCAAATGCAATTATATTAAAGGGTAAAAATTAAATGACTTTTTTATCTGCAAGGTACTGTGCCACCCTATATGAGTGTTGTGCACACAGTCTGTGGGCCTGCGGCCTCTCACACACAGGCAGGCAACTGCAATATATATATATATATATATATATATATATATAGAAAAAATAAATAAAAGCATACTGATAAACCAGCCCTAAAAAGTGCTTTTTGGGGTGCTGTAAGGACGCTGTCCTTACAGCAGAGGAGTCTTTGAGGACTGGAGTGGACACAGAACACTAGTAGCTAACGCTTTCCCTAGAATCTCTATATTAATTCAGCAGTGAATCTCCCTGATCTAGCTAACACTGCAGCTTCAGAATGAATCTAAGATGTATGCAGTCCTTGCTTTTTGATAGGAGGTGGGAGGGTCTGGGAGGGAGGGTATGCTGATTGTCTGGAATGTGTCTGCTGACTGTGAGGTATAGTGTCAAAGTTTGCTCAATGATGATGTATAGGTGGAGGATCGAACATCGCATATGTTCGCCCGCGGCGGCGAACACGAAAAAGCGATGTTCGCCTGGAACTGTTCGCCGGGAACTGTTCTTGAATGCACCCATCTTGTGTTCATACAAAATCTGGACAGTGGTCTTAATTGAAGAGAGGTGGTCAAAAAACTATACTTTATGTGAAAACAAGGTCAAGTGACTCAACTATGCACAAAAACATAGCAACTGGAGTGCTGAAAAATGGTACAAGGTGCTCTGAATGGATAAGTCAAAATTTGAAACATTTGGCGGTAACAGAAGGCAGTTTGTTCACTGAAGATCTGGAGAGCGTGGTGGAGGTTCCTTGCAAGATTTTCAGCAAAATTTCAGCAAAAAGAGTTGGGGATTTGGTTCGGATTAATAGTGTTCTCATGTGATACCATCAGGTAGGTGTTTCATTGGCCAATGTCATTAAGAACTATATTCAGTGTAAAGAAGAAAAAGGAGTCCTAAAGGTAATGATATGGTCTCCACAGAGGCTTCATCTTCACATCATTTCGTCTGTCTGGGATTACATGAAGAGGTAGAAGGATTCGAGAAAGCATCCATCTATAGAAGATCTGTGGTTAGTTCTCCAAGTTGTTTGAAACAACCTTCCTGCCAATTTCTGCCAAAAAAGCATGTACAAGTGTACTTAGAAGAATTGATACTGTTTTTAAGGCAAAGGGTGGTCACACCATATATTGATTTGATTTAGGTTTCTTTTGTTCATTCACTTTGCATTTCGTTAATTGATTTAAAAAAAAAATATTAACAACTCTATTTTTGACAGTACCCTTTGCAGAATTTTTATACAAGTTGACAAAATTGTTGGTACCCTTCCGTTAAAGAAAGAAAAACCCACAATGGTCACTGAAATAACTTGAAACTGACAAACGTAATAATAAATAATAATTTACTGAAAATCAACTAATGAAACTCAGACATTGCTTTTGAATTGTGGTTCAACAGAATAATAATAAAAAAAAAAAACTAATGAAACTGGCCTGGACAAAAAAGATGATACCCCTAGAAAAGATTGAAAATTATTTGACCATAAGGATATGTTAAATTAAAGTGTGTCCTGTATTTAGCATCACATGTGTCTTCAAATTTAAAATCAGTCTGCCTAACTAAGAGGTGAAAAGTAGTCACTGTGCCATCCGGTATCATGGTGTATACCAAACTGAAAATAGTCTAAAGAAAGCCAAGGGACAGTTGTCTCAGCATATTAGAAATAAAATTATAGACAAACATGTTAAAGGTAATGGGTATAAGACCATCTCCAAACGATGTTCCTGTTACTACCGTTGCCCATATTATTCAGAAGATGTACAGGATGGTCGCCAATCTCCCAGGACGTGGCCTCAAGAGGAAAATTGATGACAAATTGAAGAGACAGATAATACCAATTGTAACCAAAGAGCCCAGAAAAAAACTTCCAAAAGATATTATAGGTGAACTCCAAGGTCAAGGTAGATCAATGTCAGATCACACCATCCATTGCTCTTTTAGCCAAAGTGGACATAATGGAAGACGACCGGGGAGGAAACCACTGTTGAAAGCAAATCATAAAAAAATCGAGACTGGAATTTGTCAAAATGCATATTGACAAACCAAAAAGCTTGTGGGAGAATGTGCTTTGGACAGATGAGACAAAGCGTTTGCTTTTTACATCAGCTTTATGTCCACAGACACAATAATTAATCATATAAAAAACGAACATTGTACCTACTGTGAAACATGGGGGAGGCTCAGTTATGTTTTGGGGCTACTTTTGCTTTGCTGCATCTGGTGCAGGGATTGTTGAATCTGTGCCGGGTGCAATGAACTGTCAAGACTATCAAGGAATTCTGGGGTGAAAAGTGCTATACAGTGTCAAAAAGCTTGGTCCTGTCTTCCAACAAGATAATAAGTATGACCCAAAACACAAAGCTAAAAACATCCAAGAATGGCTAAGAGCAAAGTATTGGACTATTTTTAAGTGGGCTTCTGTGAGCCCTGATATAAAACCTATTGAACATCTGTGGAAAGAGCTAAAACATGCAGTCTTCAAACCTGAGACAGCTGGAGCAGTTTGCTCATGAGGAGTGGGCAAAAAAAAAAAAAAAAAAAAACACGTGGAAAGGTGTAGAAGTCCCATTGAGAGTTAGAAAAAAAATCACTTGATTGCAGTGATGAAATGAAAAAAGGAAATTAAAACAAGGAATTACCAAATTAAAAACAAAAGAAGGAAGGTATATGAAAGAGGATAAAGAACTAGCTGACTGCCTCAATGAATACTTCTGTTCAGTTTTTACAGAGGAAAATGAAGGAGAAGGACCTCAGTTAGGGAGGAAGACTAATGAATCCTTTGATGCATGTGTCTTTACAGAGGAAGAGGTTCTAAGTCAGCTGTCTAAAATTAATACAAATAAATCACAGGGGCCTGATGGGATACACCCAAAGCTATTAAGGGAGCTTAGAGGTGTACTAGCAAAACCATTAACAGATTTATTTAACCAATCACTGGTAACAGGAGTCGTCCCAGACGATTGGAAATTAGCAAACATTGTGCCAATTCACAAGAAAGGTAGGAGGAATTGGGCAACTATAGGCCAGTAAGCCTGACATCAATAGTGGGGAAATTATTGGAAACCATACTCAAGGAGAGGATTGTGGAACATCTAAAAACCCATGGGTTGATTGATAAAAAACAGCATGGGTTTACTTCAGGGAGATCATGTCAAACTAATCTTATTGACTTTTTTGATTGGGTGACTAAAATAATAGATGGCGGAGGTGCAGTAGACATCGCTTATCTGGACTTTAGTAAGGCTTTTGATACTGTCCCACATAGAAGGCTTATCAATAAACTGCAGTCTTTGAGCTTGGGCTCACATATTGTTGAATGGATTAGGCAGTGGCTGAAGGACAGAAAACAGAGGGTTGTAGTCAATGGAGTATATTCAGACCATGGTATTGTTACCAGTGGGGTACCTCAGGGATCTGTTCTGGGACCCATATTGTTTAATATCTTTATCGGCAAAATTGCAGAAGGCCTCAATGGTAAGGTGTGTCTTTTTGCTGATGACACAAAGATTTGTAACAGGGTTGATGTTCCTGGAGGGATAAACCAAATGGAAAAGGATTTAGAAAAACTAGAGGAATGGTCAAAAATCTGGCAACTAAAATTAAATGTCGATAAGTGCAAGATAATGCACCTGGGGCGTAAAAACCCAAGAGCAGAATATAAAATCAGTGATACAGTACTAACCTCAGTATCTGAGGAAAGGGATTTAGGGGTCATTATATCAGACGACCTAAAGGTGGGCAGACAATGTCATAGAGCAGCAGGTAATGCCAGCAGAATGCTTGGGTGTATAGGGAGAGGCATTAACAGTAGAAAGAGGGAGGTGCTCGTGCCGCTCTACAGAGCACTAGTGAGAGACCTTATTTGGAGTATTGTGTACAGTACTGGAGACCATATCTGCAGAAGGATATTGAAACTTTGGAGAGAGTTCAGAGAAGAGCTACTAAACTAGTACATGGATTGCAGGACAAAACTTACCAGGAAAGGTTAAAGGACCTTAACATGTATAGCTTGGAAGTAAGAAGAGACAGAGGGGATATGATAGAAAATACATAAAGGGAATCAACACGGTAAAAGAGGAGAGAATATTTAAAAGAAGAAAAACTGCTACAAGAGAACATAGTTTTAAATTAGAGGGGCAAAGTTTTAAAAGTAATATCAGGAAGTATTACTTTACTGAGAGAGTAGTGGACCATAGAATAGCCTTCCTGCAGAAGTGGTAGCTGCAAATACAGTAAAAGAGTTTAAGCATGCATGGGATGGGCATAAGGCTATCCTTTATATAAGATAGGGCCAGGGGCTATTCATAGTATTCAGTATATTGGGCAGACTAGATGGGCCAAATGGTTCTTACCTGCCGACACATTCTATGTTTCTATGATTGCCTCAAAAGGTTGTGCAACAAAATATTAGGTTAAAGGTACCATCATTTTTGTCCAGGTAATTTTTTATTATTATTATTATTATTATTATTATTATTATTATTATTATTATGTTAAACCATAATTCAAACGCAATGCCTGATTTTCATTAGCTGAATTTCAGTACATTTTATGTATTATTACTTTTGTCCGTTTCAGGTTATTTCAGTGATGATTGTGGGTTCTTCTTTCTTTAACGGAAGTGTACTAACACTTTATATATACATAGACACAGTATTTTCATACTCTCATTTCATAGATATGGAGTAAAATATAACCATGTTTAAAAGATATATGGTAAATACCTGTAATTGTTGTAATAATAATTCTAATAATTTAATAATTACAGTATTTTTGAGGAGGAGGAGGACAATAAGAAAAAAATATTTGTCATTAAACCTTAGGTCAGACCAGCAATCAAGCCCCCAATGTTAATCAGACTTCAGCTGACAGCCCCAATCAGACCCCCAATGTTAATAAGTCCCCAATAAGACCTCAGTTCAGACCCCCAATCAGACCTCAGCTCAGACCTCAATGTAAATGAACGCCAATCAGACCTCAATGGCCCCATGCCAACAACCCCCATATGCCTCTCATCAGTCCCCACACCTCTTATCAGCCCTCATATGCCTCTCATGAGTCCCCATGTCAGCCCCCATATGCTTCTCATAAGCCCCCATATCAGCCCCCATGCCTCTCATCTTCCCTCATATCAGCCCCCATATGCCTCTCATCAGCCCCCATTGCCTCATTTCAGCCCCCATATGCCTCTTATCAGCCCCCATTGACCATTACGAATTACTTTGTTATGAATCGCTTTGTATGGATCAGGCAGAATGATGGGGAATGGCTACCATGCCGTCCCCCATCATTTAATCCCTCAGATGCAGCATTCAACCCTGATCACGGCATCTTTTACTCAAATGCAGCCTTTCAGGGGTTAATCAGGGGTTAAAAAAAATTGAGGAGAGGCTGTCTGCTCTTGTCTTGTTTTAAGAAAACATGTTAAAGGACTTGCGGGGAGCAGGGGATGACGTCACCACACGTGACGTGCGTGATCACGTGTGAGGTCATCACTGCAGGTCCTTTGGAGGGTTTTCTTCAATGAAGAGATTAGCGGACAGCCTTTCCCCAATCAAGTGGATGAAGTGAGTATAATTTTTTGTACTGTCATCCACCATTTTAGGAAAATTGATTTGTTACCACGAAGTGGAAGGAGATTTGGCTTTGTGTCAAACAGAATTTTTCCACTTCAGATACTTAGATTCACTCAACACTAATTATAATTCCAAAAAGATAATGAATAGGCACATACAATTTATTAGATTTGCAAATCATTCACTTAGAGGAGAACTCCAAAATGATATGGCTTAGAAAACCTCCCTCGTGTTATCCTGATATCTGGATTAATGTTTTAAGACTGTGCGAACATTGTGGTAAGTAGCTTAATGGAGAGTAGTCAAGTTTGACCTTTTTGTTTTCTTGGTGTTCACAAGCAGATAATGTTTTTGTGAAATGTCCTCTGAACCCAAAATCCAAACAAAAGTTCCCTTATTAAGCCATGTGCATCGATTAATACACATAAATAGAATGCTGCTGACAGGCGTCTTTGGAGCAGTTCGAGGGAGATGCTTTATGTTCCTTCCCATGTATCAAGTATCTGCCATTGAGAAACTCTAGGTCTGCCATGCACACACCACATGTAATAGATCTTCTGTGTTGTTTAAAGGATCATGACCCAAAGTAGACACCTGCATTTTCTTTAGATGAAGTTAATCGACATGGTGTCCCCAAGTAGGTGGCAATGAGTATCACTGAACTAGATCTTTAGATACTGGTTTACCACCGGTAACATCTTAACCAGTAGCTATGAGGTGAAATTCTCAGAGGTAAAATACTGGGAGAGCAAGATTAAAATTAAATTAGAGAAGATTAGTTCTTTGATGAAGTAAAGCTGGGATCAAGATCTATCAAAGAAAATCAAATGGAAGCTTATTGAAGCATGTTTAATAGAGAGGTGCTGCAAAGAATTTTTTTCTTCAGCCTCTTCAGAACAAACAGTTCTCACTTACATGCATACAAATATCCCAGCAGGAGGGGAAGAGCGCTCTTGCTTTGTAACAGAAAGTGTTTCTACAATAAAAAATGGAATTTAGGCAACAATCTTAATGCCTGTTTAATGAAGTGAATAAAAGAGAGAGATTCCTGCTATATAACATGGTCTACTCTACACTAACACATACACATATGCATACTTATTTGATCACTATGCAACTGAATCCGTAGAAGATGTTGTAATTCAAGCATTTCGATTTAACCTGTTCATTTTAAAACATGTTAAAGGGAATCAGTCACCCCAACTTTGGATTACTATCTACAATAATACATGTCTAATTCTGCAGATCCAGATCACTATTTTTTTTTTCCTACTGCCCCTGGTTTCAGTCTGGACTGCTGTGCTGTTCTAACATAATGTAGAGGACTCATGTGCGCATGCACGGCAGTCCTGACAATGTATTTAAGTGCAGCTTTGAGTGGTGACAATGGCGGGGGAATAGGAAAATAAATCTGCAGTACTACGCATGAACACCCCGTGATCCAATTAAAGTGGTTCCCAGGTCTGGTTCACAGCCTGTCACAGTGATCCATGGTAAATAAAATAAGATATATATATATATATATATATATATATATCTCAGCAGGGCCTATTTCTCTGCTAAGATTGTTGTAGTTCTTCCTGTGAGAGAGAGGCCCTGCTGGCTACAAAGTTACTTGAGAACCCGACAATTTTTGCGTTTTTCATCTCACAGTGTTCCAAAAGCCATAACTTTTTAATTGTTCCTTTGATATAATCATATTAGGCCTTACTTTTTAACAATAGTTGATTTTTTTTATGGCACCATTTTGGGATACATATAATTTCTTGAAAAACTAACTTTTTTTGGGGGGGGGGGGGGTTGGCGAGAGGATGGAAGAAAAACAGCAATACCATCCTTGTTTTTGGGGTTGTTTTTCTAACATTCATAGCGGGTATAAATTATATATTTGGGACAGCACATTACTACACCAAATGTATATAATTTGTTTTGTGATTTACTCCTTGTGTATAAAAAAGCACATTCATTAATAAAAAATCAATTGCCTTTATGTCGCCTTACTTTTTTTTCATTTTTTATGATGTTCACCAAGTGGGCTAAATAGCTTATTAGTTTTATAGTACAGATCATTACAGTTGCTGCAATACCATTTATGTGTACTTTTTATAATGGGTTTTCACATAGTAAAGCATTTTGGAAGTGGATAAATATGTTTGATATTTTGAACTGTTGATTAACAACCAATGTGTATTAATATGAAACAAATACAGTATATTTCTGCTAGTTTTATGTTTTCAATGTGTAGTCACACCCCAGTCATTGATCGCATGGATAAAATGGACAGGAAATCTTTGAAGGGAATGTTTTCGAGATATATACCAGTAGCATATCATTAAAGCCTTTCTGTTTCTTTACAGTGACCACGACCTTTAAAAAACAAACAGGTCTAAAAATAAAGCACTTTCCCAGGTATGTAAGATCAGACCTCTGAACACCACACCTATAAATCTGAAACCTTTACCCTTCAGGCCCAACCTGGTTTGTGAAGGTGGAACAGTGGAATTACCGCCCAAACAGATGTAGGAAAGACGAACCAGAAATCTGATCACTTTGGCAACAGGATAGCAGTGTGGAACCTCTGATTTATCTTCAGCTGTTTGGCTGAAACTTGCATATCAAGTTAAAACACTTATATCTATATGTATGTTTATCTCAGTCCTAAGTATGTGCATATGCACACAGAATGAGGAGGAATTAAATATTCAAAGGGTGCACCTGTACTGAACATAGAAGGCTTGATATTGTTCTCGAGTAACATTCTATTCTGACAGGGCACACTGTGATGCTTAAAAGTTAAAAAAAAAAAAAGTAAATCCTTATGCAAATGATATAAGCACAGTGGGATACACTGGCCTCAACTCATCAGGCATAAGTTGCCGAATATATATATATAACCCAAGTGTGTTGATGCACACAACTAAGCTAAAGGAGGAAGATGCTTGTAACCAGGAAAGGACTGGCCATACAAAAAATTTTATAGGTGGGCTGATGCCCAGGGGATCACCCAAGTGCTCCTCATGGCCATCAGTCAGGTACATAGCGATCTGATGCTCACAGCATTAATTAATGCTAGGACCATCTGCTACTTATGTGCCTGGCTGGCAGAAGAAAGTACCCTCCTGCATTCAACTATCTTTCCATCCTTACGGATGATAAAGTTGAATGCTGCAGTGGGGGTGGCAGTATTTTGCTCTGCACTGAGTATTTGGTTGTGCTACACTACTAAATTGTTAGCCCTGCCTACATATACTCACTCTGCCTTCTTACATTGACCCTGCCTTTTGTCAGTTTGGCCCTACCTACAACGTGGGGCGATGTTAGGTTTTTTTTGGGGCAATTTTACGTTCCCAGTCCATCCTGCTTGTAATAAACTAACTTTGGCTTAGGAAAGTTGAAAAGAGAGATTTATTTTCACCAATGGGTGAATGTAAGGAGCACCCCACAAACAAAAGACTTTGGGTAGAATTTATAATTCCCCTTACATCAGTTTTCTGGTATCTAAAAAGTTGCAAACCTTGTGTTTGTGACTTTTTAAATGCTATTACACCTAAATCTGGGTGCAAGTGGTATTTATACACCATACACCATCCTCACCACTTTTCCAAAAAGGGACATGGTGTCAGTGGGGAGGGAGCGTGGCTAGTAGGCCCAGTTTATTTGGCATAAAATAAGACTAAAATCTATGACAGCTTTGACCTGCTATAAATTTCAGTCTAGGCGCATTGACTGGTGGAGAATGCATCTAATATATGACAAGGCGTGAACCTCAAAATGAAGATCAGCCTACACTCCGTATTCCAAAAAGCGTGGTGCACGTGTCGAGGGTCGTGAGCCCATACAAATAATACACAAGATGACCGGCACTCACATGTCTTGCAAAGATGAAAGAATTTATTTTTTCACATAGATACAAAAAACTGTGACGCGTTTCGGCTCTAAATATGAACCTTTCTCAAACAAACAATGACTCAGCAAACAAACAAACAGGAATTTAAATAGCCCGCTAAGGTGGAAATTACATAATGTCACCATAGTAACAATGTAACAACACAACAGAAAGGCATGTGAGCGGACCCGAGCAGCATCAAACACAGGTATAAACTAAATAGAAATAATTATCATTACAGTAGAACATCAGGAGTATGCAAAACAAAGTTGTGTGATGCTATTGGGGAGCTCCTCACATTTTCTGTGAAAAAAAGAAAAAGAAAATTAGATATAATAGAAACCAACATAGACCATTAAAAACACGGAAGATGACTAAAGAGGCTATAGTAAACTAATCACATCATAATCTCAATTCAACCCCTTGGGTTCCAATGTCTGTAACTTATGGATCCAGAATGCCTCACGATTTTTGAGGCTTTTAATTCTGTCTCCTCCTCTCCGTGGTTGTGGCACATGCTCAGTAATTTGAAAACGCAATTGTGAGATATTATGATGGCGCTGTTCAAATGGTAAGAAATAGGTATCAGCAAGTTCTTCTTCAGGATGGTAGACTTGTGTTTAAAGAAGCGATCCTTTATCCTCATAGAGGTTTCCCCAATATACAACAGTCCGCACAGACATTTTAAAAGATATACTACATAGTTGCTATTGCAGGTAAAAAAAACTTTTATGGGGAACTTCTCACCAGTATGAGGATGTGTAAAGTACTCACCCCTAATCACACTCAAACAATGAATGCACTGTAAGCAAGGAAATGTACCTTTTGCAGGGGTAGACAATGTCAATTGTCGCATATCAGTGCTGTTGCTACCTATGTCTGCCCTAAAAACCATATCTCAGATATTTTTTGTTCTTTTATAGCATAATAGAGGAAGATGTTGAAATTCCTCCACAGTGGGATAGGCTCTGGATAGGATACTCCAACTTGATAACCCATGGATGATATTTTGCCACGAAAGGTATTTGTGGTTTTTTGGGTTCATATGCTAAAGTATGTGGAGTGATTTTAGCTATTTCTGCCTCTAGTACATTTTTTGGAAAACCGCTATTTTTAAACTTCTCTGGTATCTGAATTAGAAACAATTCTGCGCATCCTCTGAAATTGAGAGTGCGGTCTTTTAAATTGTGTGGACTGCTGTATATTGGGGAAACCTCAATGAGGATGAAGGATCGCTTCTCTAAACACAAGTAGTATCCTGAAGAAGAACTTGCTGATACCTATTTCATACCATTTTGAACAGCGCCATCATAATATCTCACAATTGCGTTTTCAAATTATTGAGCATGTGCCACAACCACGGAGGGGAGTAGACAGAATTAAAAGCCTCAAAAAGCGTTAGGCATTCTGGATCCATAAGTTACAGACATTAGAACCCAAGGGTTTGAATCGAGATTATGATGTGAATAGTTTCCTATAGCCTCTAGTCATCTCCTGTGAGGAGCTCCCCAATGGCATAACACAACTTTGTTTTGCATACTCCTGATGTTCTACTGTAATGATAATTATTTCTATTTAGTTTATACCTGTGTTTAATGCTGCTCGGGTCCGCTTACATGCTTTTCTGTTGTGTTACATTGTTACTATGGTGACATGATGTCATTTCCACCTTAGCAAGCTATTTAAATTCCTGTTTGTTTGTTTGTTTGTCTATGTGACCAATACATTTTTTCATTTTTGCAAGACATGTGAGTGCCGGTCATCTTCTGCATTAAGGCGTGAACCTCATCATTAATTAGGTGCATCCTATGGCAGCTCAGGAGATATTATAGATGGGTGTTTTTTGATACATTTTATCATATATTCCCCCCATACCCAAATCTCTGTGACTAAAACTTGGTAAATACTGTATAGTCAAGCCTGAATCTTCACGTTAGCTAAAGTTGGGCCAGCGACTATTACAATTGTTTTTGTATAGTGGTATTTGAATTAAATTTTATTTATTAATAAAAAACTGGAAAAAAGGAATGTTTGCAATATGACTTCTTAGAAAAAAATCTAGTGTAGCATCATAAAATAATGCAATATACCAACAGAAAGCTAGTCTCCATTCTCAAAGAATCTAGCACATAACTGAAACTAACAACTCTAGGAAGATCCCATTAACAATAATGCAGTGGGGTTCACTGGGATTCTATTAGGGAATCTACAATTTGTGATGCAGGCCACTAACGCAGATGTGAACACAGCTTTAGATTGTAAATTGACATGCAAATACCCTAATGAGCACATTCAATAATAGTGCTTTTCAGCCAAAATAAATTTTTCAAACAGAAATTTAGGCAAATTAAAGGGATCATCTGAGATAATTATAAATGTGGTCATTGTCTCAGAATGCTTTAAAATAAAACTAAAAAAATCATTATATACTCAACTCTTTCTCTGGCATCATTCTCTGTGCCGCTGGTGTGGTCCTGCTCCTGCTGCAGAGGACTTGTGCAGGTATAAGGCATGTGACAGCTGCAGCCAGCCATTGTACTCACAGGTGGACATCAAGAGACTGAAAACCTTGGGAGCAGAACTGGAGCTGGAGAAGGACCTATTAGAGATGACCATATCGATTTGAAACAATTTGGTAAAAAATGTGGATGTGAATCCAAAATTTTGGTGATTCGATTCAGTGTTGAATTTTCAAGAAAGACTGAAAAAGAAAGTTAAAACACAAGTTCAAAAGAAAAAATATGAGTCCTAGGAGACTTCAGAGTGTCCTACAGAAATTGAATCAGATTCGACCCAAATTTTGTAAAAATTTGCGGGTGAATTTTGAAAAAAAAGAGGAAGAGAGAGAGAGAATAAAAAAAAATTAAGTGAGAAACAACAAAGAAAATTGTAATGATCTCGAACACCTCCTTTAATTTCAATCACTATGGCAACTGAAATAGATTTTTCCCACATATTGATAAATGGGCCCCAGTCTTATAAAATATAGAACAAGAAAGAACCAGATAATGATGATTTTACTTTGGCGTGCACAGCTTGTAGGCATAGTGTATATCCGCCCTCTGCATAAATAAACAAGTGGCCTGTGACATAGATCTTATCATCTCTAGACAAAGTGTAATTATCAGATAAAGTCATCATGCACTGGGTCACGCTTCCTGTCCCATACACATTTTCCCATCCTTCACATCACTCCAATCTTTCCTTACCCTGAGGCACACAGGTGTGATTGACAGCTGGAGCACCTGACTGGAGAGCGTGCCGCCTACAGATTATCATTCCAGCCACTTGGAGCTAGAAAACAAGATATGGAGGTAAAAGAAACATCAGGATAAAGTGTGTACAAGCTCACAGCGCTCAAACATATAGCCCAGGATACTATTATCATGCTGGTCCTAAGAAGAAGCTATGGTGACGCTTTTGTAAATCCCACTTTTGTGGCTAGAGAGCACTTTTTTAACATAGCAGAATGGAGTGGAAACTGGTATAAAATTATTTTCAATCTGTTAGGGCTGCATTACACCAACAGATCATCTGACCAATATCTGTCCAATCAGACCAATAGTTGGTGTTTCTCACATAGGAAATAGGATGAATAAAGTTCCAGCACCGGGTAGTTCTTCCGTAGCTTATCTTTATTTGTCATTCAGCATCGTAGAAAACCTCCCACCACCTCTGGTCAGGTTTACATGATTCAAACTTCTTTGTTCTTAGTCATATAATCTCAAGGTACGCTCAGCTCTGGGGGGTTCTTTTAAATGTCTCCTCCCTCCGGGACCAGATGAATCAAATAAATGATTGAGTGATCAGGTAAGGAGGAAAGAAAGAAAGAAACAACCAAAAGGAAAACCAGGCTGAGTGCCCCAACTCCAACATAAATAAGACTGGTTTATTATCATATATAATTAATGATGCACAAACTTGTTACAAAAAACATATGGATCTAGAGGTTCTTCACTAGTATAACCTAATCCTTATTATATATATGTAGAGACCATACTATAAATCGCATAAAACAAATGCATAATGTGCATGAAACAAGTTATATCCTAGTCAGTAAACTCTTAAAATACAGATGGCAGATCAATACAGGGAGGGTATATACTAGCTTACTAGCTCCCCCCCGTATTGCCCTGGTCAAATGAACAGAACCAAGCAACAAGGGCCATTAAAACTAGCGTTTTTTAATAGAAATGCATTCATTCTTTCTTCAGGTTGAGTCCAGCAGGAAATCTGGTATCCAACCTGTAGATCCAGTAAGCTTGTCGTAACAGGATTTCTTTCTTCAGGTCACCTCCTCTGGGTGATAATGTCACTTTTTCAAAAGCAAATGTACGCAGACTACTTGTGTTTCGGTTATGTTTAATTATAAAATGGTTCACTGCATTCGATATACCAGTAGCTGAGGGGTTAGCAACATAGTTTAAATGCTCCCAAAATCTAGTTTTAAATTGTCTGCTAGTACTTTCCACATACATTAGTTCACAGGTGGTGCAAATTATCATATAAATGACACCCGACATGTTACAATTAATATGAGTTTGAATCGGGTGAGTATGTGAGGAATTCTCAAATTTGGTCGTTTGTGTCACAAAATTGCAGGTTTTGCAGGGTTGTCCCCCACATTTAGTAAATCCCTTATATTTCAACCAATGTTGTTGGAATTTTATGGGAGTATGTATAAACATTGATGCTGACAGGGTATTAGCTAACGTCTGTGTGAGTAATTGGCCATCTGACAATTGATTGGTCTGAAAATGGGTCAGATAATAATCTGTTGGTGTAATACAGCCCTTATTCCAATGCAATGTACAAATAAACAATATTTTGTGTTATGTAAACTACATTAAACTCCTTATGAACCCTCGCCGTACATGTATGGCACTGGTGGACGTGACTTAAGGACCAGTGCCATACATGTACGGCGGGCTGATTAGACGGCTGCAGGAGCTGCGCCCGCCGGCGGCACGGACCTGGCAGTCACTGACAGCTGGTCCCCTGCTGCATACGCCGGCATTGGTGAAAACACAGCGGCATGCAGATGGTTTGCAGAGGTTACGGATGCCATCCGCTTCCCCATCAAGTCCCCGCGCTGCAATGGTGGGGACCCGATGGGAGAAAAAGCAAGCCCGATGCCTTCCATAGGCATCGGGGCTTGCCTTTTACGGAAGACTGTGAGATCCAGCCCTTGTTTGGCTGTTAATCCTTGCTTTGTTACTGTAAAAAATTGATTAAAATGGAAAATCTGCCAAAAATGTGAAATTATGAAATTTCATCTACATTTTCCTTTAATTCTTGTGGAACACCTAAAGGATTAACAAAGTTTCTAAAGTCAGTTTTGAATACCTTAAGGGTAGTTTATAAAATGGGGCCATTTATGGGTGTTTTCTACTATGTAAGTCCCACAAAATGACTTCAGACCTGAACTGGTCCTTAAAAATTGGGTTTTGGAAATTTTCTTAAAAATTTTAACATTTGCTTCTAAACTTCTAAGCCTTCGAAAGTCCCCAAAAAATAAAACTTAATTTACAAAATGATCCAAACATGAAGTAGACATATGGGAAATGTAAAGTAATAACTATTTTAGGAGGTATCACTATCTGTTTTAAAAGCAGAGAAATATAAATTTTGAAAATTGCAAATTTCTTGAAATTTTTGGTAAATTTTGTATTTTTTTATAAATAAAAATGAAATATTTTGATTCAAAATTATCACTGTCATGAAGTACAATATGTAATGAGAAAACAATCTCAGAATGGCCTGGATAAGTAAAAGTGTTTAAAGTTATCACCACATAAAGTGACACTGGTCAGATTTGCAAAAAATGGCCTAGTCCTTATGGTGAAAAATGGCAGGGTCCTGAAGGGTTTAATAGAAAGCTAAAGACAACGATAACATTTGTTTTATTCTGTCGCTTCACGACCTTTCATAGACTTTAAAAGGGGTTTCAGTACATAAACTATAAGCACTTTTCACGAAAACGTTCTATTATATTCTGTGTTTTGCTGTGACCTTAATACAAGCTATTAGGACAGTATGTAAGACTTTTGTGCTGTTGATGTACTTAGCTGACAAAGTATTGCCTAGACTGTATCAAAATGTAGCAAACTGTAGGTATAATGGAGGGATTTATCAAAACTGGTGTAAAGTGAAACTAACTTAGTTGCCCATAGCAACCAATCTGATTCCGTCTTTCATTTTTAGAGCTTCTTTGCAAAATGAAAGGCGCAATCTGATTGGTTGCTATGGGCAACTTAGCCAGTTTTCTTTTACGCTAGTTTTTATAAACCTTTCTCTATATTTGTTCCAATTTTCTACTTTTGGAGTGCAACTTCTATAATATGATGTTTACTAATGACACTCGAATGACTCCACTGACATATAATGAAATGCGCTAATTTCAGTCACGGTGTACGTAATTCTGACAGGAAGAATAGTGTTGCCTACTATGCTTTTCTCCCCATCAAATATGACAGAGACTAAAGGTTCTGTCAAAATCTGCCATGTTTTTCACTTTGAATGCCATGGAGCTGCTTGCCATTTAGCTCAATTCAAAAGAGTTAAACTGCAAGCCAATACCCACCACGGCTTCTAGCGGTGTTTTCCAGGCACCGTGCTTACAAGGGACAGGTCCCTTCCGATGACCAAGCAAACAGCAGCTTAGCGGAATTGTGGTGCGGGATCAGTGCCAAAATTCTGCCACCAAATTCTGTTGAGTGAATGGGTCCTATTAATGTTTCTATTAACTAATAGAAATCTTGAAAATGACAAGGAATTGAAAAAGAAATTATATTACGGATTTTTCACACTGCATTAGTGTATATTAGCTGCATGCTCCAGGAAAGCTCCCAGAACATACACTGCCATATGTACTACACGCAGTATTGACCAGGAAAGCTCCAGGCACATAATGAAACGGACCCATAGGCCACCATTATACTGACAGAGATAGAGTCTTCTTTTGGCTTCATTGGGCAGGCATCCACCAAATTTGCCATTTATGTCACTGCTTGGGATAATGCAGCAGCACAGAACCATCTATTAAAAACGTAAATCATGTGGTAAATCACTGTAAATGTGAGATTGATGTCTCCCGATCAGAAGCCTTGGGTGCAGACTACAATGCAGTGTGTAAAGAGCCTACAAAATACTGCCTACATTTAATTGATTCCTCCGGAGCTTTTCCTGTTGTATATTCTTAATGTGAAGGGTGAATTAGACAGCCCGATTTAACAGACGATTGTCAGGAAGGGATCGCCTCTTCAGTATAGGGAGGAACGATCGTTATACCATCGCTCTTCCCTATACTGAAGTAGATCCTGATTAGACACCATGATCTTTTTACAGTAGAAATTAATTAATGAAGTTATTATGTGAAGTGAGACTTTGTGAAGTAATAACTTCGGCTCATAGTACCCAATACATTCTAATACTGTACAGAGCATTCGCTCCATACAGTATTCAAATGAAGTATTATGTAAATCGACTTCGGATGTTTCATCCGAAGCCGATCCGCTCATCCCTATTTAGGGGCAATCCTAGTTTTGCCTCAAAAGCACTGCTGTAAATCACTGACCAAAACACTGACGTGTGAATGAGGCTTTATACTAATATAATACTAAGAATGTACTAATTATGCACTATGCATAGCTACTATTTTCTCTAGGACAGCAAACATAGTCATTATCACTAAGAAAAACTACATTTAGGCCAGACACAGACAAGCAAGTTCAGTGTGAGAAATTCCCTGCGTGTGGCCTCTGCTCCTCTGACAGGATCGCACAGCATTTTAGTGATATAAAAGACTGGAATCTATTGTATTACACTGACAGCATTATGTAATTGACAGCATTATATAAATCATTCTAGTACTGTGCGATCCTGTCAGAGATGCGTATTTGGCTTGTGAAAAACGCCACAAAATATAGAAATGTTTTACGTGCGTTGCCTTGGGCTATGGTCACATATCGAACGTGTTTTTTTCAGACAATTGTTTTTCCTATAGAGAAGTCTATGAAAACGCCTGAAATATAGTCTTGCAGTACCACTACAAAAAAGACAGTGATTGTACGGTGTTTTATAATTTCCTGTTCGCTAACATGAAATATCTGGTAGAGGTGTTTTTGGTGCAAAAAAAAAAAAAAGCTGCAAAAAACAGCGTTTTTTAAAAAAAAGACACTAATTGCACTGCTAGTGAAATAGCAGTAGTAAATCTAGTACAAAATTGATAGATTTTTATTTCAATTCATCTACAATGAGCCAAAAAGCACATTAACCTTATTTAAAATATTATATATGAGGCTTTAGCTATAATTCCCCTCTTTAGACAAACCATAAGATTCTGATAGGACTGCACACTATAAGTAAAAAAGAAAAAATGTTTTTCTGCGGTTTCTTCTCATTTAAAGGTAACCGCTTCTGTGATGCTATTAATGGTTCTAATTATTTCTGTATTGCGGATATTTGAGCTTTTTCTTTTCAGAGATATAGCGTACAGTCTTGTGGAAAGGCTGCGTGATATGTCGGGAAGCATCATTAATGTCATTATTTCAGCAGGACAAGAAAGGACTAGCTGATCTGGGCTCTGTGCAGTGATGTTGGCTTTGCTATGCTAACGTTTGCTCAGTGACTCAGAGTTGAATCATAGGTTTCTGCAGGTGTACACTCAGAGACTCTGGACCCTTTCCATGTCTCATTGGATGCAAATGTTTACTTCATTAGTTCATGGGGTTGCTCAGCAGTCCAAACCTGCTCATTTTATGAAAGTTTGAGGAGAATATAGTAGTTTGCTACCTGATTGACATTTATACTGTGTAACTAACTGGTGATGTGTTAATTAAAGGCTTATGCCATCCAGTTGGCAAGCCATTGAATTCGGGAAGTTAAAATATCCATTGCAACTGTGCTCTTAAGGGCATATATAATGATACCAATTTCTATGCTTAATATCTAAAATATCTAAAATGTATTTTAAGCAAAATGTGGCCATATTTTTATTTTTTGCAGTTATATATTATTTTTTTTTTTAGATGTTTATTAGACTTCTTTTCAATACAGAAACTGTCAAGACAGTCAAGTTAAGAGGAGTTAGGAACTGTCCCAGGCCAAAGAAAGGGGTCCCTGGTCACAGCCTTGAGGGATGCAGACAGAGGGTGTGGTGAAGAGACGGTATATGAATTGAAGACACTGAATTTTTTGGTTGGTGAGGAACAAAATGATACAGAAAAGTCCCAAGTCTCTAATGCAGAAGGTTGAGAGAGTTTGTAACAGAAGGGAGTGGCGTCGAAGGCAGAGGAAAGATCTAGAATGAGGGTCACAGAGAAACAAATTTAGCAGCCAGCACTGCTAGCACTTCGGTAGCTATAAAATTAACTAATTAGGGCATTTTGGCACTTCATTGAAATTAGGGGTCAGAAGCTGGATTGCTGCTGGTCAAAAATTGATGAGAGGTGGGAGAATAGTTTAAGGAGGACATGTTGTTCTACAAGTTTGGATGTGAATGGGAGTAGTGAGATGGGATAGTAACTTGATAACAACGATGGATCGAAAGAAGGTTTGTTGCATATGGGTGTGATGGTGGCATGTTTATTTACTTGATTTTTTGCATCCCATGTAATCTGAATTAAAAAGAAATATGGCCAAAATCCTCCACAATGTGCCAAAAAATCTTAACAATTCGGAAATTACTATTTGAAATCATTGTGAAAATGTTTGAAACTAGCCATGAAATGTAACTCTAATTGACTGCCTATGATAGAATCCATTTACCTCAGATTATCAATTCCAACAACAATGTACACTCATTGACAAAAAAAGCACACTTAGATTGCTGCAAAACTCAGAATACAGTTATGTCTCAAGCAGATATGCTAATGATTACTGACTTGGTGTGATTAGACATTGGATCTTGCCACAAGAGGGTGTAAAATTCCTTCCACCACTGCCCTATAAAAAAGCTCACAGAGGCTACTTTTGGGTGCTGTACTTCTTGGTGAGAGATTGTTAACTTTGAGAGATGCCTCTACAATTCACTCAAAGACAGTTTGCCCAGTTGACAGACTTTGAGTGGAGGGGCATCACTGAACTTAGAGAAGCATATTAGTCATTTCAACGAAGTGACCGCCATCTAGACTATACTGACCTAGCTATTAGGCCAGAAGAGGTGCCGGTAGGCGCGAAACGGCCGTCGCCTTCATCGTACCCTCAGTGTTGGGTTGTTCCGCCCCAGCCCTTTTGCCATTTTTGCCTTGTCGGTTTGCTTCAATAAACGAAGATTAACAGAAGTGGTGAGTGCCGCAGTTTCTTCACCTTCTCCTTTGCATTTGTCTTATATACTTTTTCTTTTTGCCGCTGAGCACAACCGTTATCTGAATATCTATGACTGGGTCCCGCCATATCCACGCTGGCCGTATATGCTTGATGTTGTTGGAGTAGTGCCGCACACTGTTTTCTACATTTTTTGACCTAGCTGTTAGAAGGCATTGGAACTAGTTGTGGTGTAAAGCCATGTACACATTGCAAACAGTCACCAGACAGCCCAGACAGACCATGAGTAGAGAGGATTTCATGATCTGCCAAAAAGCATGAACATCTACCACAGTTTTATTGTCCACCATCTCACAGGTTGCACCTTCATTGTATTCTCCTGTCTCTGCATGGAACATTTCCAGGTGTTTAGCAGAAGGAAATTTGGTGTCATTGTGCTCATTAGGTGTCCTGCCCTTGACAGCCAGTCATCATCATGTTTGTTTACAGTGGTGTCATAAATGAGAAACCTGGACTTCTATGGACTGGAACCATATCATTTTTACTGATGAATTCAGGTTGTGCTTGGGATCCAATGATGGTTGGGTTCAAGTATAAGGCCTTGTGGTGAGTAATTCAATCATACCTTTGCTGTGGAGCGACATACTGCACTAACTGCTGGTGGGAAGCCATTACATACTACAAACAGTTACCCCTAGAGATGAGCGAACACCTGGATGTTCGGGTTCGAGAGGTTCGGCCGAACTTCCGGAAAATGTCCGGGTTCGTGATCCGAACTCAACCCGAACTTCATCCCGAAACCGAACCCCATAGAAGTCAATGGGGACCCGAACTTTTGGGCACTAAAAAGGCTGTAAAAGACACCCAGAGGGATAATATACCGCAATAAATGCATTGCGATTACAACTTTGAGCTAACGATCACCATGGGAACGCCTCCTCCAGTAGAATGTACTGTCGGATCTGAGAATTAAGTTGAAATCGCAATGCGATTCTTATATATTTGCTTAATCGCATTACGTATTTAACTTAGCATTGCTAATAATTCCATTCATATCGCTAACTTACTGAGTCAGTAAGTTAACGAATATGGATGGAATTATTTAGCAATGCTAAGTTGAAACGGCAATGCGATTAAGCAGATATATAATAATCGCATTGCGATTTCAACTTAATTCTCACATCCAACAGTACATTCTACTGGAGGAGGCGTTCCCATGGTGATCGGTAGCTCAAAGTTGTAATCGCAATGCGATTAAGCAATACATAAGAATCGCATTGCGATTCCAACTTTTTAGTACTCAACTTTTAAAATCGTACACCACTTTAAGTTCCAAAGTTGCAATCGCGTCGAATAGAACTTAAAGCTGTCTCTTAGTCAGTTTTAGTATTGGTGTGTTGTAATAGAAGTTACATTCGTACGCGAATATAACTTAGAGCAATACAGTCAACTTTACACTGTTAGTTTTATTATCGCGATAATACAACTATTCAAGAATCGTGTACGTGCGTCTGTACGTGTGTGCGTTACTCGACACTATTCTATTTTGCCAGCCACAGCTGAAACCACTGATTTATGGTATTGCTATTTTGGCAATTGAATTTAACCCCAGAAAATAATCTATCCTTTGCCAGACAGCAGACAGTATTATACTTGTCTAGCCAAAGCTGGAACACCAGATTTAGGGGATTGGTATTTGGGCAATTGTATTTAACCCCTTAATAAAATATAGAAATTTCTTTCCTGAGTTTCTAGGGGTGACAATTAGCACAGCCAAGCCCCTGATGTAGGCTTTAGCAAAAAAAAAAAAACTAGTATTGATGGATTGATGGACTTGGTGGCAGCTTCTTCTGGCGCACCACAAGTCACAAAATGGCCACCGATCAACCCAGAAAATAAGTGACAGAAAAACGCTCTGTGCAGCCTAAAAACCAGCAAACAAGTAACTAGCAGAAGTTCAATGATTCTCAGCTGTAAATCGATCCGTTCATTAGGTGCTGTTGCTGACTTTAACCTGCCTAATCTCGCCCTGACAGAAGCTGAGTCCTCTCCCTACACTAATCAGAGCAGTGTGACGTGCGGCGCTACGTGACTGCAGCTTAAATAGAGGCTGGGTCACATGCTGCACTTGGCCAATCACAGCAATGCCATTAGTAGGCATGGCTGTGATGGGCTCTTAGGGCAAGAAGTAAAACGCTAGCTAATTGGCTGCTGTGCAGCCCTTCAGAAAGCGGGAAGTAATCGATGAACACCGAACCCGACCCGAACTTTTTTGAAGATGTTCGGGGTCCGGGTCCGTGTCCCGAACACCCCAAAATTCGGTACGAACCCGAACGATGCTCGAACTGTTCGCTCAACACTAACCCCTAGTAGTGACACAAGAGACACTAATAGCTCAGCAATATGTACAAGACATGCTGTACCTGTGACCACATGTATTGCCTCACATGGCAGGGCTTCCAACTGGCAATTTTCAGCAGGATAATGCTCATCCACAAACAGCAAGGGGTTCCTAGGAATGTCTCCTCCAGATTGCAGCACTTGATTATTGCCAATCAAGCTCTTATTGGACCAACTGTGACACCAGCTTCTGCAACCTTCGAGTGTACACAAACAACGAAAACTATATCAGCAATCAGCTCACCAAATAAGCAAATGGTTTCAGCCAATAATAGCGGGTGCAGGGAAAAAGTCCTGAACTGGCATACAGGATCTGACATGAATAGACTAAAAAAGAAGGGATTTCTACAGCACTCCTAAAATCCATGAAGTTTGTTTAGTATAACATTAAAAACTTGTCTAAATGTTCAAATGTAGCAGTAAAAAGATGCTGGTGTTTTTAACTAACAAATATTTGTTCTTAGCCATGGCTTAATCCATGATTGAGAATGTGTCTATTTGCTGCTCCATGTGAATATCATGTGATGTTTTTAATGTTGTGCTAATGTTAATCGTAATAAGAAATGCTGGAGAAAGGATCTACCATCTCCCATCTGCAACATTTGTGAGCAAATGTGCTACAGCAGGGATACCCAACGTGCGGCCCTCCAGCTTTTGCAAAACTACAACTCCCAACATGCCCGGACAGCCTACAGATATTAGCCTACAGCAGGGCATGATAAGAGTCGTAGTTTTAAAACAGCTGGAGGTTGAGCATCCCTGTGCTACAGGATACAGAACCTGTATGCCTCCATGCCAAACCGTATCTCATCTTGTATCCAGGCTAGAGGTGCCCCAACAGGGTACTAGAGTCTCATGGTTTCTCCAATAAATGTATCCTTTTAGTCTAATGTTGTATTCACTTACATATATCATCATTACATTCACACATATACAATTTAATTTGTGCATTTTTTTCTCAATTAGTTTATTTTTCTTGTGATATACACTTTAAATACAATAAGAGTAATTAAGAATACTGGGTAACTTTAAATGGTATACCCAGCTAAGGCTTTTCATGTTAAGGTTCTTTTGCATATTGTGGCGTATATTTAGAGCAAGGTTTTTGAACACCTTTGGCTCCTTGAATGTCATTCCATTAGTTTGTGTATTTAGACAGTCTTGAACCTGAGCGTATATTTAGCATGAGAATGTTTTCATGCCTCATAAAATGTAAAACACAGTTTCACAGTAAAGGCGCAGTTTTTTTTTTTCAATTCTTAGTAGCTTAAAGCTTTCTTTCCATGTGATTAAGCTTTGACATTGTGTTTTGAGTCACACCATATCAGCCGATGGCAGCTTTACCACCTTGTACGAACCTTTCAGGGATTTTAGTAATTGAAAAAGCACTAGCTAGCTACCACATACTTCTTATAATCACAGAACTTCTGCTTTTGATACAATAATAACAATAATATGTAACCTTGCAGATGTAAAATACTGAAGGAGTTGATAGGCTCTCCAATGAAATAACCTTGATAAGTTTTCACACTGATAAAAGTATGAAGGTTGCATGAAAATATTCGTCCTGTGCACAGGAAATGTTGGCTTTCTGGGATTTCATTCAAAATGGAATCCTGAATTTTTTAAGTATTTCAGTACATAGATATGGAAAAGGGGTGTAATAATGCCAAACACATGAAGGAGGAAGAAAATTCACACTATTGTCTATTGCCATTTTTCATTTTTTTTTTTACTCTTTTGAATAACAGAAAAACATGCTGAAAGTAGACCAGAAATAGTACAGGCTTAGTAAGGTACGTCTACAATAGAGGTGTACCGATGTGTACTAAGTAAATACATTATGCAGTATCAGTATAACCTCAGTTTAATCTTAAAGGGTCATACAGGAACATATGATGATGTGATGAGACAAGAAGATGCATTTCTTAAAGTGTTTACAACACTATTGTGGCTAAAACAGTCACAAATTATGGCGCATGCCATATTGTGCAATTACATGTGAGTTTTTACATGGGTGGAGCTTATTTAGAGCGCCATTAGCCTCCTGCAGCCTCAGGGATTTACTATCATTTACAGCAGAAACTGGGGCATGGGCTGTTTTGAAAGAGTTACACCTCACAAACTATTGGGGTAATTTATCAAACTGGTATAAAGTAGAACTGGTTTAGTTGCCCAAAGTAACCAATCAGATTCCACTTTCCATTTTTGGAAATCTGATTGGTTGCTAAAAGCAACTTAGCCAGTTCTAGTTTACAACACTTTCATAAATGACCCCGCATATTTTTAAAAATGTCTGAGCACTCCTGTCCACGAGGTGCACAAAGCCAATTGGTTTTCTCTAAATGTTGTGCACTGGAATTAAAAAAAAAAACATCAATTTCAAGGCACAAGCTTTCTTGGCAATGAAAATGCTTTGTGGATAAAATAGGCTCAATAAGGAAACCATTGGGTAGCATTAAGTAGATATCCCTTGGATTCTAAATTGAGTAAGCCTAATATTTAATAAGCTGTTTGTAGAATCTCTCACTTTTTCAGGGGCATACGAGATACCAAAAGTCAATTTCTTCTTGACTATATCTATTGCATCTAGCATCTAGAGGTGGTTTTCATGGGATGTGTAAAGTTAATTGGATGATGTAGTCCTGCTGAGTTATATGTATATATATATAAATATATATATATATATATATATCAGTGTTAAGCGAATCAAACTCCACAAAGTGGAATTCGATCCGAATTTCAGGGAAAATTTGATTCGCCGCAAAGCCGAATTTCCTTGTGTTTCGTGATAGTGAATCGATTTTCCCTGAATGGCGTTTGAGTGCAAAGAGCCGGCCGCTGCGATTTGGATTGAATATCTCACATGAAATCCCGTACGTGGTGATGCAAGATTTCATGCTAGATCTTTAATCAAGATTGCGACGGCCGGCTCTTCGCAATCAAATAGATGAGGGTAAGTAAGATTTTATTAATTTTTTTAATTTACTTTACATTGCATTATTACTGTCAGATGCTGCGATCAGCTATGAACACGGCATCAGCTCAATCGCCGCTCCCTGTCATCGCACCCACTACTTACAAAGAAATGCATTTCGTGACTAAGTAATTAGTCACAAAGCGAATTTGTTTGTAAAATTCGGTGAAGCAACCAAATCAAATTTTTTTATACTTTGATCATCACTAATATATATAGCAGCATTAGCTAGCTGGCTAGAAACTGTAGTATTGGAACTCTACCATGAAGTTCCAGCTATCCTGTAGAATAGGAGGAGCACAGGGAAATCTTTTTTTAAGGAAAGAACTAGAAAATTGGGTAATGTAAATGTGAAAAAACATATAAAATAGATTACCAGTTACTGTATGGAGTTGGGCACCTCCCTTCAGATATATAATGAATTTTATGAATTGGAGGTTTACATAAACATTGGCTCAACTCAGAGAGTGAGGTTTGATGACAGTAGACCCCATCAACCAACAAGATGTAATTATGAAGAAATCAAATAGAAAAAAGTAAGGAATCATTACAAAAGTTTTTAGGATGTTGAAAGCTTTAGGTTTTTAAGCTTAGTGGGCAACTATCATTCAAGATTATTTATCAGAATAAGCTGCCATGTGTGTACATGAGGAAAATCACAATATCTGGCTATTATATGACTTTTATTGTGGATTTTTAGGCCGTATCCCTTCTTTGTGTTCCACCACAAATTGTCACTTTTCTCTGAGTAGATGGGGAGTAGATGGGGACTAGCGGCTTTGATGTCTTCCTATATACTACACATAGAGAAATAGGAGATTCTTCTCTCTGTTACACACTTTCATAAGTACAGCAGTAATGATGGACATTATACTGAAGTACTGAGCAGTTTACATGTGAATCCAGGAGTCAAATGAGACAGTAAAAATAACACTAAACAGTAGCAGTCTCTGCGTCTGTGTCTCCGCCTCTCTCCAGTGGCTTCTCCCACCTTCTTCTCCTTCTCCCACTTCCACTTCCTCTGGACTTCCATGAGCTGCAAATGAAACCTGATCCTCATTGAGCTGCTTTCATCGTCATTGAAATAGATTTGAGCAGTGAATTAAGAGTTAGTGAAGCACAAAGGAGAACAGTCTGATAGGAGGATAAATAAGCTTTTTTTTACTTGAATTACATATATTACAAAGTTTCTTTGTTTATCTTGTACTGCTGATTTATGAAAAGAATAAACTGACAATTACATTGATCCTGGAGCTTTGACACAAAGGAAATCGGAAGGCTGTGAAGAAGAAAGCGAGCAATAGTGATTGATTATTGTTTGAAAATCTAAACAATTTTTGGTAGTAGAACCATTATAACCAGATTTATTCAGAGGACAGAAATTCCTTTCACACACCCAAATACAGTTCCTACATCAGGGCCCTATGTCTGTGTCCACCCCTGATGTTAATGTATAGTTAGCTAAGGAAAAGACCATCTTGAAGATGCAGTGCTACAAACAAAACTAAGCCTTGAAACATGACTATATTTCAAGGCTGTTTTACGGGAGAGACTTTGTTTTAGAGAATAGCTACCTATAGGTGGCACTAGTGAGATGGTTTTCTTCCTTCTGGTGGAAAGAAAATGTTCATAAGTTCTTCAATAAACCATATTTCAAGAAATAATAATATAAACATGCAATATACTGTATATCATTTGAAAAAGGTATAAGACATACCAAGTAGAAGACCGAAACACAACATTAGTAAGTATCAGCAGACTAAGCAGCCTCTTGTGTTTGATCTCATGACAGCACAACACACATAATATTATTGATGTTGGATTATAATCATGTATTTAGTGCCCTCACACCAAGATGACACATTTATGATATAAGCTTGTTGAAACAGTTGTAATGTATTGTCCATCACTTTGGAAGATCACTGAACACTTAAGGAATGAATGTGCGAACAAATCTCATGTCTCCGGTGTGTCTTGTTGGATAATATAGGTGTTGCGTTCAAACCTCGAGACCACACCTTGGAGATCCTCTTTTTGTATATGACAATTTAAAGCCAAAGGTATTACTCTTGTAACAGTAATGTTGTGTGGTGAATCAGGACAGATCATATAGCCTCACACTGATTTAATGAGGAGTGGCAAGAAATTCGTTAAGTGCATTTTCTGTTCATCTCTCTCTGTCATCCAGGCAGACATTATAATAGGAGCAAAATGATTAAATGACTGGAGATTTTATTCAAGACCAATTCAAACTATAATTTAAAAAAAAAAATGAAAAGGCATAGGAAAATTATCTAATCAAAACAATGGACTCAAATGTAAGATGAGCCATCGCTCTCTGATTCATAGCGCGCGGACAAGAACAGATTATAGCCTCATTAATGTTCGCACCACAGAAGAAAATGACAGGCTTAATTCAGGGTTGGTTTGTACCAGGGCAAATTCCCTGACCATCTATTAGTGAAGGAGTGTTCTTGCCTGCATCTCCCAGGACTAATGGGAGAATCGGTGTGTACCAGTAATTCATCAGGCACAATGGACAATTTATTAAGATCTCCTGGGAGTAGTTCTCAGTCAAATAAAGGAGTGATTCAGAGGCGTTTTGCATTACTGGAAAGTGCACACTGCATCTAGGTTAACCTTTAGTGCTCTATGGGAATGTAGCCAACATCTTGAAGTTCACACAGATGACCAGTTTTCTCACAGTGCTCATGGTATATATGGCCTAAACGTACTAAAAACTCTCATAATAAAAGTATCTTGCTCTAGTCCTTTATTTTTATAAAAGTGAACATTGGTGTTCTCAAACATCTTACTCGTGCATAGTATTGATAAAATAACATTTTCAAACTAATACTTTACATGAAAAATCATAAGTAGGTTGCAAAATTTAGATAAGTAGCAAAAATGTGACCCCCAAAAAATTAAGGACTGTTACATACGGTTATAAAAAAAGACATGTCCATCAAGTACAACCAAGGGATGGGTGGGAACATGTAATTGGCAGGAAAATTAACGGGGTATTTCAACCTGAATAAGTTATCACCTATCCACCATCTTTGCCAGAGATTTTGATGCTTGGCCAAAACTCTCTAAACTCCTCCTCCATGGTCAAACCCCTGCAGATCTAACATTTATCACCTATGCAGTCAGAAAGAGACTAGGAGGCAGGATTATCTGTGTCTACATGATTTTGGAGGCAAAAGGAGACTCCAGGGGCATAGCTATGGGGTGTGCAGAGATAGCAGTCGCTACTGGGCCCAGGAGCCTGAGGGGACCCAAAGACCCTTGTGCCACATAAGAAGACACTTGTATTACAGAAAGTGCATGCTGGGGGGGCTTCTTCAAAGATTTTGCACTTGGGTCCAGAATTTTCAAGTTACACCTGGCTGGAGAGAAGGGGTTAGGTCAAGAATTTGGCAATGGGAAGAAGTGCTGTTTCAATTTTTGCCTCAGGCAGAAGGAAGGCTATGTGCTCTCCTGCCCCTGGCCACAAAGCACTGAGGGAAGGGGGCCCAAAGTAAACCGAAGTGAGCCTTTAGCTATGCCCCTGGGAGACTCCCAGTAATGTAATCACCACATCACACTGAAATCTAAGGTTGTGGTTACCATGCTGTCACAAGGAATATTGCTAAGCAACAACACCAGTCATTGCAAGAGCATTTACTTGTACAAGTAAATTGCAAACAAGCAAACACTATTCAGGTACATGAGAAAAGTTTAGATTTTAATAAGAAAAACTTTCCTACATCTCAGAACAATGTGAAACAGTTACAAAATGTTAAAAGAAAGCTGTATTGTCAAAAAAAAATTCCGTAATTCATTTAGATAGATTAAGTAGTGCATTTTAATTATCATTAATATTATAGGTAAAAAATGGTTCAGTAATCAGTATTAAATGAGACAAACCAGATATTTGGTTTAAGTTTTGAGTTCAACGGTCTAATAAAAAAAAAAAAAAATATATATATATATATATATATATATATATATATGTAGTGGGAAGCTGGAAAAATCGGGAGAAAAAAATATATTCTGCCATAATTTTATGGATTTCATTTTCATAGCATTCTCAATAGTGATGAGTGAATTTAATATTTTGAAATTCGTTTGCGCTTCATTTGGTGGTAAAAGCAGAATTGCGTTGTGGATTCCTTTACCACAGACCACATAACAAAATTCTATGATGGAATGCATAACAGAATGCCTTTAGAGGCATTCCGTTATTCATTCCGTCATAATAGAAGTCTATGACCTGCGTAACCGATCCGTCACGTTTCCGTTATGCAGGGGTCCTCTCCTTCTCTGGGTGCCTGTAAAAGGTCACTTGAATGGAGTCCAGTACATTATAACTGCAAGTTTTTTGGAAGTTCTTAACAAATTTGATTGTTTGACTCTAAATATAATAAATATATTTTTATCAATTACTGTCTTATAACTCATACGCAATCCTCCTAAATTTCATCTGTCACACCAAACATTCAGTCCAGTCTGCAGACAGCATGTTATAGAGTAGGGGCCACTACTGAGCAGACTAATATTTTGTTTTGTGGGAAAAGATACAGTATAACTTGTATTTCATTCATTTAATGGTCCAGTGGGTTGTCCTACTCAGTGACAGGTTTGTATGCACAATCATACCTGAGGGCTGTCAGTAATGAGTAGGACCGCCCACTGGACTCCAAGCCTAGAATGAGCAGGAATTCACATTTCTTATATTACAGGTTATGAAGAATCTATCCTCACAGAACTATATAGAGCATCAGTCAGCTCAGTTCCTTCTGCTCTATAACATGCTGCCTACTGACATTATAGGTTCTCAAAATGACTGCTTGTGAATATTCATTAAAATACATAATGCAACATTTCTTCTATAAACCGACAGCTGATTGACCTGCGATGTGACATCCCAATATTGCACAAAATCATCACCGAAACTCCAGTCTTTAGATTTATTATACACATTTTTTATTGCATTTTATCAATTATGTCAAAAGAAAAAAAAAAAAGGATGTCCAATGCATAGCAAGCTGCAGAATGCTTTTCAGTGCTAAATCAGCCGTGTCTCTGGTGACTCATCTCCATTTCCTCTCTCCTCTTTCCTGAGTAATCATTTGTTGAATTATGATCAAATCTATTGCTATCAAAGATCTTGTTTAATGGATTCTGCACTAAACAACATTCACATACAGCTTGCTATATATCGGAATACATGCAAGCTTCAGAATCCAAAAGCTTCATAAAAATGTTAAATGACAACTACTTGTAAAAATGTTTCATGGCATGCAATAATAAGTTGTGATGTAAGCAGCACCGTGGCTTAGTGGTTAGCACTGGTGCCTCACAGCGCGGGGGTCCTAGGTTCAAATATGACCAAGGATCTGCATGGAGTTTGTACATTGTTCTCCCCATGTTTGCGTGGGTTTCCTCCGGGTACTCTGGTTTCCTCCCACACTCCAAAGACATACTGATCGGGACCTTAGATTGTGAGCCCCATAATGTCTGTAAAGTGCTGCGGAATATAGTAACGCTATATAATTGCATTAGATGAAAATAAATACATAGTGTTTAAAAAAGACATGTATCATCTCCTGACATGTCTGTTTTTGTTACTACCTGCATTACCCATGTAATAGCAATTCTAGAGCATCTATTCTTGTACCATTGCACCTTTGTTATTCCTTTTAGAAACTATGACTGAGGGTTACCAGTTGGGGGTATGGCCCTGCACAGTTTGACACTGGCAGCACAGATTGGATAGTGTCAGACTGTGTGGGGAAACACCCCTAACAGGTAATATCCAGTTTGGCCTTCATTGCAAATTGCTATTCATTCATTCATCATTTCTAGCAGGAATAATAAAGGAAGGGCACATCACAGAGTCGTAACAATAGATGCTCCAGAATAATTGCTATTACAAGGGGAATTCAAGTAGTCGCTGAAACAGCCAAGTCAGGAGAGGAGACAAGTGGTGACTAATGTTCCAGTGGCACCACTGCTTCGTGTTTAGAACATGTAAGATGATTTAGAAGATGTTTTGTAACTATTTGTATTGAGGACAAAGCCCTTTGACCTGCAAGTTTTTCTGAGTGCAGTAATTGCTGGAGAATATTGAAAAACTATGGGTAGCTGACATCACTCAACTCATTTGTTTTTAAACTAGAACTCCCATTAGTTGTCAGGCAGCCATTTGCTAACTGATAGAAATTATAGATTGACAATATCAGGGCGCTTGCTGTTTGTCTGCCCGGCACTGCGCTAGTTTTGCAGTATATGTGATGACTACTGATGACTGCCTAAGTGGGCTATTAGGAACAATTTGCCCTCCAGGTATATAGACCTGTCATGTTTAACATGAATAACAACAAACAGCTGACATAATGATCTTTCCTATGTAGAGACATTATTGCAGAGGCATTTTCCTCCTATAAGTGTTATAACAATCCATGTGTGGGATTTCTATTTCACTGAATGGCTTATTAGTCATTATGAATTTATCTCAGAGCTGAGATAGTTAAGCATGATGCTTTTGTAACAAAAATTATTTTGTGATTCCGTAGATTGACAGAGACAAGTGAAGGCGCACTTGGCATTGTCTGGGGAGGTCATGCCATTTTTTATTTCCCCAAATCATTTTGTTTGGCAGCTTGTCCCCTTTATCCTACCATTCATCTTTGCCAAAACTTGAATTTGCTTCCGTCAGATTAACTGTCTTCAGCAACAAACTGGCATTCCTTCTAAGGAGCAAGGATACAGGGATAAGCTTGAATGACATTCTGCCTCTCTCAGTGGAGCCTCTCACGGGTTTGTCAAACCAGAACTGCTAAGTTTGCACAGATGGCATCACATAGTCAGTCATCAGTCTTTAATATGTTTAATTAGACAATACACCAACTTCAATTCTAGTTCTTAATTTAGGATTTATCTGTTGGAGATTAGCTGAGAATCAGACTCAATGCAGGGAATCATTTACACTCATTAGAGGGCTCGGTAAATGCCGATATTGTGCTGAAAATATTGCCGACAAAGTACACAAGGATTCCCATAGTTGCTTGGGATGGGAATCATTTATCGGATATTTCCAGTGGCTAAAAAATAAAATAAAATCCTGAGGATGTTTAATCACTGAAAATGTAGAAGATAAATATTTTAATTTCAGACTGCTCACCAAGATTACTCTACTTGGCCCTGTTACAAAAGAACATGCTGAAAATAAATATATGTATTTATTGCCGGGGATTACACAATCAGATGTCCTCGACGTGTCCTTCAAAGTAAGGAAAGTACAGACACAACTTTCCCATGGCTGTAAACAGGTCTGAAGCATTTTACCTGGAAGCTGCATAGAAATTCTACAGTGGTGGCTACAACAATGGATAAGTTTTCATATTTGATATGGATGTCACATCTGATAGCACCAGGGGGGGCCGCTAGAATCTAAAGAGTCCCCCATATACTGAAGACAGCATGGCTATAAAACAACTTTTTTTCAAACACTATAAGCTTAAATACACTGTTCTTGGATACTACATTATATTGAAAATCAGCAATGTGCCACATGGAACCCGTACTTATAGGTACATCAGCCCTGCTGCCAAATAATTTGCCCCATCATAAACACAAATGTACTGTACTGTATATAATGGCATTTCTCTGAATAACACCAAATGATAGCACTATATAAAAGCCACATAATCTATCCATACCTTGTCCACATATATCTACCACAAAGACCAATATAACCAGTAATATTACCATAAAGTACCTAGCTAGTGGTCACATGTTAGGACTACACTAGCACTCTGCAGAATATAATCATGCTCAAGACCTTATACAAGTGAATACAGAACATTGAAATCCAGCGACTAGTGATTTCTTCTATGATTATAGTCCTTCAATTTCCTTTTTCTTCTCTATCTTGCCTGGCCACCATGAGAATTTCTCCAGGCTACCACCTTTCTCTGTTGAGTGCACTGCTCCTCCTCAATGGACCACACAGTAGTAGTGCCATGTTCGTGTTCTTAGTAGTAGTGGCACACCCTTTTGTGCTTCATATAGTAATAGTGCCCCCAAACATTAATAGTGGTCCTTTAATTCCCCCACAATAATAATGCCCCCACACACAGAGCAAAATTGCCCCTAATATTGGTGACAACTCTGTGCCCTCCAAACAGTAATTAAGCTACCATTCAGTATTGTGCCCCTTTAATCATCCAGTCAGTAATGATTGTCAGTGATGATCCATTGGTTTCTTCACTTCGTAATGGTGCCCTCCATAATGCCCCCAATCAGTAACATTTCCCTCTTAAGGCACATTTAGATGCTGGGAGGAGCAGATGATTGTAAGGAAGGATACTTTTCTTCCTGACAACCGGCTGCTCGTTAATTAGAGGTAAAGAGCTGCATTTACATGCAGCAATCACCTACACAGTATGAGGATGACTTATGGCTGCTGCTATTGCTCATCCCCATGCAAAATCATTGCTCCTGGGCAGCAGGGTGCTGTTTAGACAGCACAATCTGCTGTCCGGAAATTATACAATGTGAATAAAAGAGTTCCTGTGACACTTGCGTTTTCTTGAAGCAGCAGTCGCCGGGGTACTGGAGTCAGTCCTTTACTCCTTTTCAGTTCATGTAAAAAGAATATAGTCCAGAGACCGCGCTGAAGGAGAGCGATGTGTATGGATCGTGATGAAATGTTGTTTCTTCAAATAGCTGATGATAACGCCATTGGTCAACCGCACTTGGACACCAGAGATGGACTTGCTAGACACAAAAAAACACACAATTGCGCAGAACACCCCAGGTAAGTAGCAAAAATGAATTTTAATGTACTCACAAGATAAGTGCGTATAGTCGCACAACAAAATCGCACATAAAAAGATCGTGTCTGTCGCGATGAACGCTGCTGCCCGACCCGGGTTTCGCCTGGAAAGCTTCGTCAGGGGCTTACTGGGTAGTTGAACCCGGAAGTAGTTATATAGCCTGGAAGGCTTATTACATGTGGCGTAAGTGCAATAATAGACATGAAAAATACATATTGAAAACATAATAAAAATCCCAATGATAGGCTAAATAGTCAGTTACCGATAAATAGATAAAACCAACCGCTGACAGCTGACGCGGTTCTAATAACAAAACCGCACCAGACTGACGCGGTAATAAAATTACATAAAATTACAACCGGGAAAATACACAGAATGATAAAGAGAATAATAGGATCATAATAAGAACTAACACCTAAAACTACACAACTGGAAAACTAAAAAAACTAAAAAAAAGGTGAATCACATAGCACCACAAGTCGCATCGAAATCGCATATAGTTTCTGATGAAAAAATTCAAAATTGCAGATGGCAGTGGGGAGTCAAAGAATAGACCCAATATGGATACAGACAATATATATGTTCATAAAATAGCTTTAATATCCCACTCTATGTTCAGCCCGGAAATTATGATTGAGGTGTCCGCACCAAAGGTCATTTTACCTGATGGACAAGCATTTCACTCGTTCATCAGGTGATCTGCAGCACCTTCAGACGGGAAGATGCATTCCCGATAATCGGCCCAAAGATCAGGCCATTCCCCACATTGGAAGTGTTTCCCAATAATTAACAAAACTAATACATACCGTATTCATCGGATTCCTGCACAAGCCCATCTGCACCAAGCTAACAAACTCTCAGGAGGGCACAATGATGTCATCACAGCGGTCTACACAGGATTGCCATGTGGATATCTCAAAGAATACCTCAAGTGGATAGTGACTGACAGGGCGGGGAGTTGACAGTAGGGTTGCCAGGCTTAAAAACGGACTTTAAAACCCCGCCCCTGGTTCCGCTGAAGCTCACTTTCGGACAGAACAGTGCTGCTGTCTGAGAGTGAGCTGTTCAAAAGGACATCCCTGTGTCCGTCTAGGCCCTGCACCGGATGGAGGACAGGTAGTCTGAAAACCAGACTGCCTGGCCTAAAACCGGACCTCTGGCCACCCTAGTTGACAGATACCATATTTCACTGTATCTATGTTCTGAGTATGCAAATGTGTTTGAAAGTGGCCAGTGAGTTCATATATTGCAGTTATATGGTGTCAAATTAAGACAAAATGTGAACACAGCCCTAGCCCTTATTTATTAAAACTGTCCAACAATAAAACTGTCTTAGATGGATGGCTACCAATGAGAGCTCACCTGTCATTACCTAAGGGGCTCTGAAAAAAATGAAAGCTGAGTCCTTATTAGTTGCTATGGGCAACTAAAACTGTTTTACTATTAGGCAGCTTTAACCCCTTAAGGACGAAGGGCGTACATGTACGCCCTTGCGTCCTGGTACTTAAGGACCAAGGGCGTACATGTATGCCCTGTGAATATCCGATCACCGCTGCGCACGTGGCGGTGATCGGAACAAGATGCCTGCTGAAATCAATCAGCAGGCATCTTGGCACAATGCCCAGGGGGGTCCAGTGACCCCCCCATGTCAGCGATCGCAGCAAACCGCAGGTCAATTCAGACCTGTAGAGACTAAAATATGCCCCAAAGTGTAAATTTTAACCCCCCCCCTGCACCCCGCCATATTAGTGTCCCCCCGGGCGGTGCAGGGGGATGCGACGGTGCGGGTGGCGGCGGGAGGCGGGCGGTGCGGCAGGCGGATGCATGCGATCCCGCCGCTCCTTTCAATCGATTTCCTGGTGTCTAGTGGGTATAGCAGGGGTCAGCACATTGCTGACCCCTGCTATAAACTGCTGACATCTGTGCTTCAGATGTCAGCAGTTTAACCTCTCTATACCGCGGTCCGTACGGACCGCGGTATAGAAGGTGTTAACATGGAGGGAGCTCCTCCCTCTCCCATCGGAGGGCTGCCGTACCTTTGCAGCCCCCCGACGGGATAGGATAGTAGAGGGAGGGAGCTTCCCTCTCTTCCCATCACCCGCTGCTCTCTTATGGCAGCGGTGATGGTTACCATGGCAGCAGGACGCTTTCAGAAGCGTCCTGCTTGCCATGGTATAGTAACTCTGGTCAGACTTCTGCTAAAGGCCAGACTGTGAAAAGTAAAAAATACAGTGCAGTACACTATATAGTGTACTGTTCTGTATAATATAGACACCAGATTCACTGGATCTACAAGAACCAAGTGGGTCTGGGTCAAAAAAATAAGAAAAATACATATCACTGAATAAAAATAAAAAAACAAATAAACTACACATATTAGGTATCGCCGCGTCCGTAAAAATCTCCTCTATAAAAATATCATGTGACCTAACCCCTCACGCAAATACCGTAAAAACACACAAAAATGGTGTAAAAGCCATTTTTGTCACCTTGCATCACAAAAAGTGTAATACCAAGTGATCAAAAAGGCGTATGCCTCCTAAAATAGTACCAATAAAACCGCCATCTCATCCCGCAAAAAATGAGTCCTTATATAGGACAATCGCCCAAAAAAAGAAAAAAATATGGCTCTCAGACTATGGAGACACTAAAACATAATTTTTTTTTCTAAAATGCTATTATTGTGTTAAAGTAAAATAAATAAATAAAAGTATACATATTATGTATCGCTGCGTCCGTAAAAACCTGCTCTATAAAAATATCACATTATCTAACCCTCAGGTAAATACTGTTAAAAAATAAAATAAAAACCATGTAAAAAAACATTTTTGTCACCTCACATCTCAAAAACTGTAATAGCAAGCGATCAAAAGTTATATGCACCCAAAAATAGTGCCAATCAAACCGTCATCTCATCCCGCAAAAAATTATTCCCCACATAGGACAATCACCCCCCAAAAAAAAATAAATTGGGCTCTCAGACTATGGAGACACTAAAACATGATTTGTTTTGTTTTAAAAAATGATAATATTGTGTAAAACTTAAATAAATAAATAAAAAGTATACATATTTGGTATCGGCGCGTCCGTCGCAACCTGCTCTATAAAAACAACACATGACCAAAACCCTCAGGTGAACACAACAAAAAAAAATACGGTGTCAAGAGCCATTTTTGTCACCTTACATCATAAAAAGTGTAATAGCAGGCGACCAAAATGTCATATGCACCCCAAGATAGTTCCAATCAAACCTCCATCTCATTCTGCAAAAAATTAGCCCCAAAAAATATTAAAAATATATGGCTTTCAGAATGTGAAGACACTAAAAAATCATTTTTTTCAAAAATGCTGTATTATGTAAAACTGAAACAAAACCCCCCAAAAAGTAGCCATATTTTGTATTGCCGCGTCCGTAGAAACCTGCTCTATAGAAATAGCACACAATCTAACCTGTCAGTTCAACGATGTAAATAACAAAAAATAAAAACGGTCCGAAAATAGCTATTTTTTTGCAAATTTTCCATTTTAATCAATTTTTCCAGTAACAAAGCAAGGGTTAACAGCCAAACAAAACTCAATATATATTGCCCCGATTCTCTAGTTTTCAGAAACACCCCATATGTGGTCGTAAACTGCTGTATGGCCAAACGACAGGGCGTAGAAGGAAGGGAATGCCATATGGTTTTTGGAAGGCAGATTTTGCTGGACTGGTTATTTGACACCATGTCCCATTTGAAGCCCCCCTGATGCACCCCTACAGTAGAAACTCCAAAAAAGTGACCCCATTTTGGAAAGTACGGGATAAGTAGGCAGTTTTGTTTGTATTATTTTAGGGTAAATATGATTTTTGGTTGCTCTATATTACACTTTTTTTGAGGCAAGGTAACAAAAAATAGAAATTCCGAAATTTCATCTCCATTTGCCAATAACTCTTGTGGAACACCTAAAGGGTTAACAAAGTTTGTAAAATCAGTTTTGAATACCTTCAGGGGTGTAGTTTCTTAGATGGAGTCACTTTTTTGGAGATTCTACTCTATGGGTGCATCGGAAGGGCTTCAAATGGGACATGGTGTCAAAAATCCAGTCCAGCAAAATCCGCCTTCCAAAAACCATATGGCGTTCCCTTACTTCTGTGCCCTGCCGTTTGGCCATACAGCAGTTTACGACCACATATGGGGTGTTTCTGAAAACTACAGAATCGGGGCAATAAAAATTGAGTTTTGTTTGGCTGTTAACCCTTGCTTTGTTACTGGAAAAAATGGATTCAAACGGAAAATTTTCCAAAAAATCGAAATTCTGAAATTTTATCTCCATTTGCCATTAACTCTTGTGGAAAACCTAAAGGGTTAATGACGTTTGTAAAATCAGTTTTGAATACCTTGAGGGGTGTAGTTTCTAGAATGGGGTCATTTTTGGATGGTTTCTATTATGTAAGCTCCACAAAGTGACTTCAGACCTGAACTGGTCCCTAAAAAGTGGGTTTTTAAAAATTTCTGAAAAATTTCAAGATTTGCTTCTAAACTTCTAAGCCTTGTAACGTCCCCAAAAAATAAAATGGCATTCCCAAAATGATCGATACATGAAGTAGACATATGGGGAATGTAAATCAATAACTTTTTTGAGCGGTATTACTATGTATTATAGAAGTAGAGAAATTGAAACTTGGAAAATTGCTAATTTTTCCAAATTTTTGGTAAATTTGATATTTTTTTATAAATAAAAATGAAATTTTTCGACTTAATTTTACCAGTGTCATGAAGTACAATATGTGACGAAAAAACTATCTCAGAATGGCCTGGATAAGAAAAAGAGTTTTAAAGTTATCACCACATAAAGTGACACTGGTCAGATTTGCAAAAAATGGCCTGGTCTTAAGGTGAAAATGAGCCCGGTCCTTAAGGGGTTAAAAAGAAGTGTAAAAAACTGAAAAAAATAAAAGAACACCAATATATTAAAAGTTTAAATCCTTTTCTAATTTTACATACAAAAATATATAAACATAAAAAATAAACATATTAGTCTTGCTAAGTGTGCAACCTCTTACATGATGGGGATCTTGCTTTGATAAGCAGGTGTATCTATTCTGTGGCCTCTGTTGCTCTCTAACCCTGGGTTTAGACCTGAGCGTTCTTGAAATGCGCGTTTTACGCGCGTTTTTGTCACGCGTATTTCAGCGCGTTTTTGCAAATAGGAAACGCGCGTACATACGCGCGTTCTTGTGATTGACTACTGTGGTGTCAATCACAAAACGCGCGACAAACGCCCCAAAAAAAGCTCAAGTACTTGTTTATGCGTCGGGCGTTTTACAGTGCATTCAAACGTGCTGTAAAACGCTCAAGTGAGAACCAGGGCCATAGGAAAGCATTGGTTTTCATGTGTTGAGCGTTTTACAGCGCGTTTGAACGCGCTGTAAAACGCTCAGGTCTGAACCCAGGGTAAATGTATGAGGGTATATTGCTGCAGTTAGAGTTATCTTGATGGTGGTTTGCTCGCTCCACTCCGGCCGAGGTGGACCCCTTGGTATAACACGACATTTGAACTGTGGGATCGCGCATTATGGGGCTCCATGGCGCATGCGCACGCCTTCCCAGAACGTCCTGACGTCTGACGCATTACGCGGGACGTCATGACATCACATTTGCGGCGTGATACGCTGCGCTACCTTTTAAAATAGTGAGGTTGCGGCGGTCATTTGCCATTGCAGCCCATTTAGTTGGCGCATGGGAGATACCGACTCCCACTGGACTCCATTGAACCTTGGTAACCTTGGCCAAACGCCAGTTCTGGTCAATGTAAGTAATCGTTTGATATAATATACCTGCAGCATGTATTTGTCTTAGTGCTTTAGGTAATTCGACACACTTGATTTACTGGTTGGTTGGTCTTGTCCTTTTTGTGTTCCAGATATATGGATACTTACTAAACTGTGGTCACTCCACTGTCCACGAATGGCCCTATGTCCCCTGATTATTCAAGGGGCCCTTTCTTTAGCCGATGTATGATTGATTGATGAAACTCCTCAGGACTATTTTTGTTGGCTAAGGATGACTATGGGATGGATCACATACGAGTGTTGATGTACCAACCGATGAGTATATGATTGCTCTCTATGCATTACACCACCTTGTTGCTAATGGTTTTTGCAGGTTAAGAGCTGTTTTTGTATGGTCATGAGGTTTTTTACTCCATACCTTTTTTGTTTGTATAGCACTGTTTCCATGACATGGGACCTTCCCGCATGTGAGCAGGACTACAACAGGGAAAGTTGGCTCAGGGACAGGTTCCGGTAACGGTGCTATCCCTTGCGGGGTAGGACACTGTTAATAGGTGTAGGGCAGGACAGGCCAAGCAGGGTGGTAATAGGGCTACTAGAAGACTGCTCATTTCTTTTGTTACACCCTCCTGTTGTCGGGCCATGCCCTTGCCTACCCTGTACCTACTTTCATGGTTGGGGCTTCTGTGTCACTTCTGTGGCTGTTATATGTAGCCTTACGGCTTTGTTTTGCCCGTAGTCGGATGACTGCCTGTGTGAACCCTCCATTCAACTGCTTTAGCAAAGTACACTGTATAGTACTAACACCTGGCCTCATCATTGTACCACACTGCACTACCACTGCACTTTAAAATCATTGCACAGCCTTAGGGAACCTAGGGAGAGATGCCTCTTTGCCTACTACAAGCCCTATATGCACTATTACTCCTACCCTCCCCGCCTCCCCACTTGTTTGTTGCTTTTGTACCAGTATTTCTCTGGAGACTTCCCAGGATCCAACAAAGGTCTTCAGGGCTACATCTTAGACAATCCAGTGCTACACCAAGCACACGTACAGCATGCTAGCATACATAAAGTATAATTTAAAGAGGACCTGTCACCTCTCCTGAGATGCCTGTTTAATAGCTTCATGCATTCCCCATGTCATAACAATTCTGGATTCTTATGACTTTATGTTGTGCTACTCCTTTATACGTTAGATCCATATATATTTGGACAGAGACAACATTTTTCTAATTTTTGTTCTGTACATTACCACAATGGATTTTGAACAAAACAATTCAGATGCAGTTGAAGCTCAGACTTTCAGCTTAAATTCAGTGGGTTGAACAAAATTATTGCATAAAGATGTGAGAAACTAAAGCATTTTATAAACACAATACCTACATTTCAGGGGCTCAAAAGTAGTTGGACAAATTATATAATTGTAAATAAAATGTTAATTTCTAATACTTGGTTGAAACCCCTTTGTTGGCAATGACTGCCTGAAGTTTTGAACTCATGGACATCACCAGACGCTGTGTTTCCTCCTTTTTAATGCTCTGCCAGGCCTTTCCTGCAGCGGTTTTCAGTTGCTGCTGTCGATCTGTATTATGAAACGCCGACCAATCCGTTTGGCTGGATTTGGCTGGATTTGAGCACACAGTATGTCTCTGAAAACCCCAGAATTCATCCGGCTGCTTTTGTCCTGTGTCACATTATCAATAAACACTAGGGACCCAGTGCCACTGGCAGCCATACATGTCCAAGCCATTACACTGCCTCCGCCGTGTTTTACAGAGGATGTGGTATGCTTTGGATCATGAGCTGTACCATGCCTTCGCCATACTTTTTTCTTTCCCCCATTCCGGTAGAAGTTGATCTTGGTTTTATCTATTCCAAAGAATGTTCTTACAGAAGTATGCTGGTTTTTTAAGATGTTATTTAGCAAAGTCCAAACTAGACTTGGGGCTTATGAGTGGCTTGCACCGTGCAGTGAACCTTCTGTATTTACTTTCAAGCAGTCTTCTCTTTATGGAAGATTTCAATATTGATACGCCTATATCCTGGAGAGTGTTGTTCACTTGGTTAGCTGTTGTGAAGGGGTTTCTCTTCACCATGGTAATTATTCTGTGATCATCCACCACTGTTGTCTTCCATGGACGTCCAGGTCTTTTTACATTGTTGAGGTCCCCAGTGCTTTCTTTCTCAAGATGTACCAAACTGTAGATTTTGCCACTCCTAATAGTGTAGCAATTTCTCAGATGGGCTTTTTCTGTTTTCACAGATGAAGGATGGCTTGGTTCACCTGCATGGACAGCTCTTTTGACCGCATGTTTACTTCTCAGCAAAATCTTCAAAATGCAAGCACCACACCTCATATCAACTCCAGGCCTTTTATATGCTTAATTGAGAATTAAATAATGAAGGAATTGCCCACAACTGCACATGTAAAGGAGCTGAAACTCCTAAATCCTTTATCCAATTTTAATGTGGATACCCTCAAATTAAAGCAAAAAGTGTGGACTTTATGTCCATGTCCATTATATAACTATAACTTGAATATGTCTTAGTAAACAAGTATGGACCTAACTGTAATTCCTACATTCATTACCAGTTGTGGGGGTGTCCCTGCACAGTCTGACACTGGCAGCACTGATTGAATAGTGCCATAAAAGTCTAGATGGAATAATAGAGGAATGGCACAACATCGAGTCATAAGAATAGATGCTCCAGAATATTAAAACAGTCAGGAGAGGTGATAGTTTCTCTTTAACAAAGCATGATTTTACAATATAAAAAATATACATATACTTTTTGGCTAGTCTCTCCAAAATGTATGCAGATTTGTGTACTGCAAAAAAGTAGGTAAAAGAAGTTAAACTTGTCCTGGAAAAAATACTACAGCTGCTTCGATAAAATATTTAACCAATTTAAAAGGGTTTTCCAAGGCTTTTTACTGATGGCTTTTTACTTTTTACTGATGATGAACTGATGACCTATCCTCTTGATAGGTCATCATTATCTGATCAGTGGGGGGTCCGACACCTGGGACCCCCACTGTTATATGAGAAAGCACCGTTACTCCTGTAAGCGCTTCATCTTTCTCACAGGTTTTTCTAGACCAGTGACATCACATTTATCGGTCATGTGGGCTAGGCGCAGCTCAGTTCCTTTCAAGTGAATGGGGCTGAGCTTCTATGCCAAACACAGCCACTATACAATGTACGGCGCTGTGCTTGGTAAGTTGCCAAAAGGCGCTCACAGAAGTGCCGGTGCCTTCTCGAACAGCTGATCGGTGGAGGTCTTGGGTGTCAGATCCCCCACAATCAGATACTAATGACTGTAAAGTTCGGGTTTGTACCGGACTTTAGGAATTTTTGTACCCGGACCTGAACCCGAACATTTTCAAAAAGGTTCGGGTTCGAGTTCGGTGTTCAGCCGTTTATTAAAGCTTGTTAAAAGGCTGCAGTGCAGCCAATCAACAAGCGTTTAACATGTATGCCCTTAGAAGCCATCACAGCCATGCCTACTAATGGCATGGCTGTGATTGGCCAAGTGCAGCATGTGATACAGCCTCTATATAAGCTGGAGTCACGTAGCGCTACACGTCACTCAGCTCTTACTAGTGTAGGGATAGGATGCTGCTGTGAGGAAGAGAATAGGAAAGAATCTGATATCAGAACTTGTTGTTAACTCAGCGATCTACAGCGATTTTTTCTTGTGGGTGCAATGAAACTTATTTTTTACCCTGCCGTGAGCCCAGTGACACAAAAAAATTAGTTTTATCCGTGTGTTAGTTAGGTGGGTGTCGGCGGCCATTTTGTGCAAGTGTAGTGCACTTGCACCTGCATATGTGACAGGGACAATAATTTAATCCTGTTCTTTTAGTTCACTGGGCGACATATACCCATTTTTTAAGTGCACCTGCACTGCATATGTGCCAGGGGAAGGGAAAATAATATAGGTATTCCGTCTGTGAGTTCAGGGACCCAGGGGGTGACATGCTCACATTTTTTTCTGTAAAGTACCCCTGTGCTGCATATGTGACAGTGTAAGCAATTCGGTAAATCCATCTGCTAGATTCTGGGGGGACAAATTAATTTTTTTTGCTAAAAAGTACATTTACGGCCTGCACTGTATTTCTGAGAAAGGAATATAATCAGTTAATAGAACTGTGACATTGTCGGTGAAAAAAACCCCTTATTTTTTGCCATAAAGTACATTTGCGGCCTGCACTGCATTTCTGAGAGTGAAATATAACCAGTAAATACTACTGTGACATTGCTGGTGAAAAAATTCACTTATTTTTGCCATAAAGTACATTTGCGGCCTGCACTGTATATCTGAGAGTGAAATATAACCTGTAAATACTACTGTGACATTGTTGGTGAAAAAAATCACTTATTTTTTACCTCAAAGTACATTTGTGGCCTGCACTGCATTTCTGAGGTTGTAATTTAATCAGTAAATCCAGCTCTTAGATTGTGGGTGGACATTTCCACGGTTATCAGACCAGTCATTTACAAGTGGCTTGGAGGGTGCGTTTTTGCTGCACTGCATACCTGACTGGGAAATATATTCTGTAAATTCGGCGGCATTTACATTGTTGGGTGCTGTAGTTATATGCTGTAAAATCTCCATGATGTCTCTATGATAAATCTGCAGTGTGGGGGCCCCGTGTGGCTTCTACACACTTTCAAAATAATCCTTCAGAAGGGTGAATAGATGCCGAATGACAGGGACTCTCCATGACTCCTTTTTTCTTTCAAACTACCCTATCCTACATACCTGACTGGGAAATGTATTCTGTAAATTCGGCTGCGTTTAGATTGGTGGGTGATCTATACCCCATTTTTCTTTCAAAGTGCCCCTGCACTGCATACCTGATTGGGAAATATATTCTGAAGAACCAGCACCACCACCTAATATAGGATTGTCTTAGCAGGAGGCAACATTTCATTAACATGGTGGAACAGTATGTGTGCACACGCCTACACGTACTGACTGATGGGTCTGCCCCACTCAACTTCTGGGTCTCCAAATTGGGCACATGGCCTGAGCTTTCCCTTTACGCAAGAGCTTGCCCTTGGAGGTTCTGGCCTGCCCTGAAGCCAGTGTATTGTCTGAACGTATGTTTAGCATGGCAGGGGGCGTTATCACAGACAAGCGCAGCCGCCTGTCCACAGCCAATGTGGACAAGCTCATGTTCATTAAAATGAACCAGGCATGGATCCCACAGGACTTGTCCGTACCTTGTGCAGAATAGACATGTATACTGGCCTCACCCATCCTTTGTTATACTCCAGAGCACTTTCTCTTAGTTTTTTTTCTATATTTCCCAATGTTTTGGGGTCTACCCAAAAAAAAAAGTTACAAAAAAAACCCAGTGTTTTTTCTTCCACCTACACCGCCACGTCCACTGCCTCCTCAACCTCCTACTCCATATGGACCTCCTCTTCCTAGTTAGATTATTATTTTTAATTTTTATTTATTTTATTTAAAGTCATTTCCCTATCCACATTTGTTTGCATGGCACTTGTCATGCTCTTACCCACATTTTGCTGCCATTCGCAGCCCTCTAGCCCTTTCCATGACTTTTTTAGAGCCATTTTAGTGCCCGAAAGTTGGGGTCCCCGTTGACTTCAATAGGGTTCGGATTCAGGGTCAAGTTCAAGTCCCGAACCCGGGCTTTGCAGGGAAGTTTGGCCAAACTCGGTGAACCCGGACTTCCAGGTGTCCGCTCAACTCTACTAATGACCTATCCTCAGTTGAAAAGTCTTGGAAAACCCTTTAACATTTTTATGTGGCCCTAAAGGGTTTCAAAAGATCTTGCTCCACATGTAGCAGAGAAAATTCCCACAGAAATATGTGGATCCTTTCACAACTGACTATGATTCTACAATAGCTAATTTTTTACCTTGATAGGGAAGCATTGATCGATCAGAGCACGGAGGTATGGGGCACAGCATAAAGCACTTTATGTACATTATCATTAGTACATTGACAGAATTATTTTCATTTTTATATATGTTGCTTTTTTCAGATACAGTTTTTAAAGGGATTGTCCGGGATAAGAGCTGAACCCGGACATACCTCCATTTTCACCCAGGCAGCCCCCCTGACAGGAGCATCGGAGCAGTTTATGCTCCGATGTTCTCCTTTGCCCTGCGCTAAATCACGCAGGGCAAAGGCATTTTCAGGAGTTCCAGTGACAAACCGGGCTCTCCATGGGGTTGCCAGGAAGCCCATTGATGTCACAGGCACTGATGGGCGGGCTTTTGCGCTGCCATAGTCAGTAAAACGGCTAGGGCAGAGCTAAAGCACACCCATCAGAGCCGGTGATGCCACAAACACACTGCCGGGCGGAAGCTATTATTATAAACAAAAGATCTAGTGCAGGGCAAAGGAGAACATCGGAGCATTAACTACTCCGATGCTCAAGTCAGGGGGCTGCCAGGGTGGAAATGGAGGTATGTCCGAGTTCAGCTCTGAACCCGGACAACACCTTTAAATCTACCATGGATTAGATATATTAAATTTGTATAGAATTCCACATTGGTGTAGCTTTGTTGAGATTTTTCAATGTTTTCCTGTGTTTTTCTTATTGGGAAAGTCAATGAAAAATCATGACTGTTTCATTTAAAAGCAGATCATATATTTCTTTTAACATTGAAGTCTATGCAAAATGGATGCAAACTATTGCCATGCAACTGGCATTTTTGGGGTATCTGTTAGTGCTCATTCAGACGGCCGTATGTTTTTGCGATCCGCAAAAATCCGGATCTGTTTTTTTGCGGTCAGTTCAGCATGTACGCAAAAACACTGATTGCATTCCACATTTTTGTGGACCCATAGACTTTAATGGGGCCACCTCCTGATTTTCACTGACAAGTATAGGACTTGTTTTATTTGTTTTGCTGGGCCGTGGAGCCCCATAGAAGTGAATAGATCTGCATCTAATCCGCAAAATTGCGGATCAGATGCAGAAATCAAAATACGGCCGTCTAATTGAGCCCTTAAAAAGATCTGCCACAAGCAGCATATCAACACTGAACCAGTCTGGTGCAGTGCATATGAACATGCCCATGGCCAGCTGGATGTAAACAGTGCGGGGACCAGGAGATGGAGACAGCAGGGACAATGCGAGGACCTGTGTGATGAGGAGCAGGTGAGTATAAATCTTCTGTTTCAGGGGAATGCTGAGGATATTAGTGAAAATGTATTTATTATCAGACAACCCCTTTAATACTTTCTCTCCTTTTATGATCCATTCCTGATTTTGTATCCAGAAACCTGATCCTAGGAGGACCCACAATGCGGCTAAGACCGTATTCACAGCTCTACTTATTATCTCTGTTTTTCTGCTCCATTACAGGAGCAGAACAACAAAAGTAACAGAAGCCGTGTTTCCATCAAATGACAGAAAGGAACAAGACCTGATGGACCCAGATGACTATAATGGGATTTATCAGGTTTCCGTTACTGCACTATTTCTCCAGCCTCTCGGAATCTGTGATGGAGGTCCTAATGGTTTCTGACACAGGTGTGAACATAGCCTTACACATGTAAGTATGCAATGGTCTGTTTAGCCAGATCAATGAACACAAACTGTAGAGATTGATCGACATGATTGATCTAAAGATTGATCGGCATGGATAACATCATTATTGCTGACTATGAACTATATTGATCTCATTATACAGACAGCTTGCTAATCAAACTTTCACATTTTAACTTAAAGAAAAGGATTGAAAAATAAAAACCTTGTATTAGCGAAGCTTTGTCTGCCATCAAGTAAATAATTTGTTTCCATGGTTTCATTCGTCTGAGGCTTGAGTCCGACTCAATACCAAATTACACATTACATAGACTTTCAAGGCCACGATACTGTTCTCACAGTCGATCATTGAAGAATACACTAGAGCCATTGTCATCTTTCAATCTTATCAGAAAAAGATGTTTAATACACACAATAGCTATGGCCTTTATAGAGTCAGATGAAAAAGTGAATAATATATCAAATGCATCTGTGATCGAATATTTAGTGATGGTCGTAGGACCTTGTAATGTGTAAAAGTTTGTCAGCAGTTTCGACCCCACTATATAGTTGGGTGGACGGTGTAAGCATACCTGGAGACGGTCATCACTAAGAGGTCCAACTTCTAATCCCCCTTATGCCAAATTCAGAAGTGCCATGGAAGAAGAGCCTTCTAGTTCAGTGCTCAGCTCCCTGCATTGAGTTGCAGCTTCCAGTAAGGAGCCTTCTAGAGCCATCATTCAGAGCATCAGAGCAGTTGGTGAGGGGCCGGGACAATGCATAGAACCGAGCAGACAGAACAAGAAACTGCTGACAGACTCCTCTTAACCCCTTGGTGACCACCCTTTTTTTAGTCTTAGTGACCAAGCTATTTTATTATTTATTTTTTCATTTTTCCATCATCGCATAGAGCTCTAGCGTTTTCATTTTTCTGTTGATGTGACCATATGAGTTTTTGTTTTTGAAGGATGGGTTGTAGTTTTTACTGGTACCATTTTGTGGTAGGCTTAACTCATTGATTAACTTTAATTAACACTTTCTGGGGGCGGGGGGCACTGGGAAAACATCAATACCTCTATTGAGTTTTTACTTTGCGGTGTAATCAACATAATAATTTTATTTTCTGTGTCACTACTATAACAGCGATATCAAATGTATATAGTGTTTTTTTACATTTTACAAAGAACCCCATCTTTAAAAAAAAAAAAAATTTGAAAATTATTTTGCATCACTGCAACCCAAGACTCGTTTTAGAGAGATGTGTGGGGCTTGATTTCTGGAGGACTTGTAGTTTTCATTGGCATCATTTTAGGGTACATAACATTTTTTGATCGCTTTTTAGTCCATTTTTTTAATATTAAATAAGCAGAAAACAGCAATTCTGACATTTTTGGGAGTTCTTTTATATGGCGTTCACTGTGCGGGATAAATTGCATGATAATCATATGCTGCGGGTTGTTACAGGGGCAGCAATAAGCATCATCAGACTTGACTTCTGGCCCCATTAGGCCCTCATTAGGCCCCGAGCTGCAATGCAAAGAACTTGGTACCCCACAATCTCAATAGTGGGGGTGCAGATGCCTGACAAAGGGAACCTCTCCCTCTGCAACCGGTTCGATTCTGCAGTCGCTATTGACTGCATCATCTAAGGGGTTAAACAGCTCGGATCTATGCTTTTGCCTATTCGAGCAGTTAAAGCAGGAGGAGCTCAACTGCCATATGGTCTTCAACAGGATAATGTACTGCTGACTAACAATGATTTTTTAGGTGGTGCATGAAGGATTGCATCAACCAACAAATAAGTGTTTTCCTTGCTCGCCGAGTAATCAGTGGCACATTTATTTGAACATTTGATCCTGATAGTAAACTTGAAAATGTGCGTGAATAGGCCTTCCTAATAATTTCCCTATTGCTGTTGAGTGAAACTTTTGTACTGGGCAATATCATCTAGGCTTCATCGTGAATGGTCTTGACTTTATGTAAGTCAGAAATGAATTGCCTTCCTTATGAATTTCATTAAGGATGGCAGTGACCAATCTGAACATACTGTGGCTTATGAACTGAAATATTTGCTCATAAATATGCTTATCAATAAACAGGTTATTGTTTTGAAGTATTGATATCCTTCATAAAAGGAGATTGAGTTATGTAATAGGTGAAAAGACCTTAGGTTAACACAACCACTCGGAATGCACCAACACCTTGCCACCTCAGTGCACATTTGCTCTGTAATTGATTTTTATGATTAGCTGAAGTGCATTTTGTCAGTGAATTGTTCCAGGCCTTGATGAAGATAAAGACGCTGCCAGCACCGTACCTGGCTCATGGATAATTAGATATCGCTTGCTATGTGCCAGCATCAGCCCCTTAAACCTTTTGTGTGCGTCTAAATATTCATTGTAATTAAAAGAAAAATCACAGGGTGTAAACACTAAACTAACTTTTATATGTGTGGATATAGACTGTGGAGTCTAATTATAATTTATAATTAAATCTTGTAATGCTGTAATGAATAATTGGTAAAACTACAAGTAATTATGGTGTATCAGTAACTCATTTGTGCTGTAATAATTATTTTAGGTGGATTTGGCTGTGATCACAAAATCTTTCTTTGAAGGCTGAAGTATTGAAAATGGCTTCTCTCCAAACAACGTTTCTGTCCTTCCAATATCATGCTCCACTGGTGGCTGCTCTGCTGCTGCTTCTGCAGTCAGTGGCTTGGTAACCTGTGTTCCAACGGTGGGAACACTTCAGAAGTGAAGTTGATGATCTCATCATTCATCTACTGTTTTTTCTTTATATTTCCCTATTTAATCATTCACGACAATGACATTGATTTGATCTGCAAAAAATAATAAGTGATACAAATTTTTTCACAGTGGTACAATGGATATTTTCCGACAGGCGCATCTCAATAAATGAAAATATCATCGAAAAGTTGAATCTATTTCAGTAATTTAATTCAAAAAGTGAAACTAAATATATTTATTACACCTTGAGTGTTTACTTCTTATAATGTTGATGATTATGGCTTACAGCTAATGAAAACCCAAAAGTCAGTATCTCAGAAAGTTAGAATATTATTAGTGTTGAACAAACTTCTCTTTTCCACTTCAGCGTACAAGTATAAGTCCGTATAAGTTATGGTCTGTGGTAGCGGAATCCATAACGGAATTCTTAGATAACCCGAACCTGAACCTTGTACGCCAAATTGGAAAACAGAAGTTCGCTCAACATTAAATATTATATAAGACCAATTAAAAACATTATTTTTAATACTGAAAAGTATGTACAGTATACTGTATGCACTAAATACTTGGTCTACTTGCTTCATTACCGCATCAATGCAATGTAGCATGGAGGCGATCAGCCTGTGGCACCGCTGAGGTGTTATCGAAGCCCAGGTTGCTTTCATAGCAGCCTTCAGCTTATCTGCACTCTTGACTCTGAAATCAGCATCTCTATAAAGCTTTTCGCAAAGGGAAGAATGATGTGCTCTAAAATTTCCTGGCAGATGGCTGCGCTGACTTTAGACTTGATATAACACAGTGGAGAAACACTAGTAGATTGACATGGCTCCCCAAACCACCACTTACTGTGGAAACTTCACACTGGAGCTCAAGCACTTGGATTGTGTGCCTCTCCACTCTTCCACCAGACTCTGGGACTTTGATTTCCAAATAAAATGCTAAATTTACTTTAATCTGACAACAGGACTTTGGACCACTAAGCAACAGTCCAGTCCTTTTTTTACCTTAGTCCAGGTAAGACACTTCTAACATTGTCTCTGAATCATGAGTGACACAAATAATGTGACAGTTGTAGCCCATGTCCTGGATACATCTGTGTGTGGCGGCTCTTGAAGCACTAACTCCATGAATAGAGATGTCGAAAAAAAAAAAAAAATTCCGTTCTCAAACTGCGAGCGCGAACTTCCGCAAATAAGTCTATGGCGAACCCCCATAGACTTAAATAGGCAGGGAAATTTTAAAACCCACAGGGACTCTTTCTGGCCACAATAGTGATGGAAAAGTTGTTTCAAGGAGACTAACACCTGCACTGTGGCATGCCGGAGGGGGATCCATGGCAAAACTCCCATGGAAAATTACGTAGTTGACGCAGAGTCGGGTTTTAATCCATAAAGGGCATAAATCACCTAACATTCCCAAATTGTTTGAAATAACGTGCTTTAAAACATCCAGTGTGTGTATACGATCAGGTATGATGTTGTATCGATCAGGTAGTGTAAGGGTTACACCCGCTTCACAGTGACAGACCAAACTCTGACAGACCAAACTCCCTGTTTAACGCACCGCAAACAACCGCAAACAATCCATTTGCACAACCGCAAACTCCCCATTTGCACAAGTTTGGATACCAAGCTAGACATGTCCCGTTCCTTGTTCTCACTGACGTCATTGAAGGTCTCTTCCTCCACCCAGCCACGTACAACACCAAGGGTCCCCAAAAGGTGACAACAAGCCCCCTGGGACGCCTGCTGTGGTTGGTCTTCCACCTCCTCAAAGCCACCTTCCTCCTCTGACTCCTCTTCTTCAGACTCCTCTCTCTGCGTTGCCGCAGGTCCAGCAATCGACGACAACAAGGCTGCTTCTGGTGGTGATGGTGACCACAACTCTTCCTCTTTATGCTCATCTACGGCCTGATCCAGCACTCTTCGCAGGGCACACTCCATAAAAAACGCATATGGGATGAGGTCAATGATGTTGCCTTGGGTTTGACTGACCAGGTTTGTCATCTCCGCAAAAGGACGCATGAGCCTACAGCCATTGTGCATGAGCGTTCAGTAATGCGGCCAAAAAATACCAAGCTCCACAGAGGCAGTCCTATTTTTTTAAATTAAAAAAATAAGTTTTTACCAGTTTATTCTCTGTTTTGTCAGGGGCCGGTATATGGAATAGATTTTAGGAATCGGGAGATGGAAAAAGATGGTTGGAAGGTCCTCTTTCTTCCAATTTGGGGCACTGCGCGTGCGCCGTGCAATGCACTGTGCCGCCCTATATGAGTGGTGTGTTAAGTAGTACTATTCCTATCAGTTTAATCCCTGTTACGTTCCCTATCAGGGGATGTGTATTGAATAGATTTTAGGAACCGGGAGATGGAAAAAGATGGCTGGTCGGTCCTCTTCCCTCCAATTTGGGGCACTGCGCGTGCGCCGTGCAATGTACTGTGACACCTTATATGAGTGGTGTGTTAAGTAGTACTATTCTTATCAGTTTAATCCCTGTTACGTCCCCTATCAGGGGACGTGTATCAAATAGTGACAGTTGTAGTGACACACTCATGACAAATTTTATTCCTCTATGCGTCAATCTTGGTGTAGTGATGACTGTGTTCGTGCGCAGATTTGGGAGATTGCAGGCGATGGCGGTTTTTAAAAGCCTATGATCGTGCTGAGGTAGTTCAGTGACAATGGTTCTGCAGTGTGGGCCTATTGTTGGCCTAGTAGTCTTTAATGATCACCTTAGATGATCACAAAGAAAATTAATGTTTTTTTTATAAACAATTATCCAGCCGATCGCTTTTGGTCTGTTCACAATGAAGCAACGACCTTATCATCTGGGGTGTGCCAACATTGCCAACACACTCATAGAGGTGATCGCTTTATTGTGATACGCAAGCCCCTTCACTACAACAAGGTAACGATCACGAAGGGAATTGACACATGTATGTGCCTTTTTTTTTTGTTTTGTTTTTGCAGCCACAGTGCAGCACCAGAGGCCAGAAAAATTTATGTTTTCCTGGCAGAAAGTGTACTAAAACATTGCGGCTTGAGCCCTAGTTGGTGGCGGAGAAGTCACGCAAGTCATCCGGCATGCAGAGATTAAATACAGCAGCGTGGGGACCATTTTTAGCCCATGGCATCTCATCAGGCCTTTTTTAGTCAAATGCATTCCCCACTGACAGTCCCTTCAGTATCCACGCCTCATTCAACTTAATAAAGGTGAGGTAATGTACACTTTTTTGACCTAGACGACTTCTCTTGTCAGTGACAATACCTGCTGCTGCGCTGAAGGTCCTTTCTGACAGGACACTTGAAGCGGGGCAGGCCAGAAGTTCTATCGCAAATTGGGATAGCTCAGGCCACAGGTCAAGCCTGCACACCCAGTAGTCAAGGGGTTCATCGCTCCTCAGAGTGTCGATATCTGCAGTTAAGGCGAGGTAGTCTGCTACCTGTCTGTCAAGTCGTTCTCTGAGGATGGACCCTGAAGGGCTGTGGCGATGCGTAGGACTTAAAAAGCTCCTCATGTCCTCCATAAACAACACGTCTGTAAAGCGTCCTGTCCTTGCCGGCATGGTTATGATAGGAGGAGGATTATGTTCACCTCTTCCCCTGTTAGATTCCCGTTGTGCTGTGACATCACCCTTATACGTTGTGTAAACCATACTTTTTAACTTGTTTTGGAACTGCTGCATCCTTTCCGACTTCCGGTAATTCGGTAACATTTCAGCCACTTTCTGCTTATACCGGGGGTCTAGTAGCGTGGCCACCCAGTACAGGTCGCTCTCCTTCAGCCTTTTTATACGAGGGTCCCTCAACAGGCATGACAGCATGAAAGACCCCATTTGCACAAGGTTGGATGCCGAGCTACTCATGTCCTGTTCCTCGTCCTTAATGATCTCATTGAAGGTCTGTTCTTCCCCCCAGCCACGTACAACACCACAGGTCTAAGATAGGTGACAACAACGAGCACCCTGGGATGCCTGCTGTGGTAGGTCTTCCTCCTCCTCAAAGCCACATTCCTGCTCTGACTCCTCTTCCTCAGACTTCTCTTCCAGCGTTGCCGCAGGTCCAGCAAGCGATGATGATAAGGCTGTTTCTGGTGGTGATGGTGACCACAACTCTTTCTCTTCCTCTTCACTCTTATCTACGGCCTGATCCAGCACTTTTCACAGGGCACGCTCCAGGAAGAAAGCAAATGGGATGAGGTCGCTGATGGTGCCTTCGGTGTGACTGACTAGGTTTGTTACCTCCTCAAAACAACACATGAGCCTACAGGCATTGCACATTAGGGTCCAGTAACATGGAAAAAAAAAATACCCAGCTCTGCAGAGGCTGTCCTAGCACCCCGGTCATACAAACACTCGTTGACGGCTTTTTCTTGTTGGAGCAGGTGGTTGAACATTAGCAGTGCTGAATTCCAAAGTGTCGGGCTGTACCAAATCAAGCGCCTCACTGGCATGAATATCGGAAAAGTGCGCCATAGCCGTGTATGAACGCCTGAAATGGCCACACACCTTCCTGGCCTGCTTGAGGACGTCCTGTAAGCTTGGGTACTTACACACAAAGCGTTGTACGATCAGATTCAACACATGTGCCATGCACGGCACATGTGTCAACTTGCCAAATTTATTGCTTTCAACAGATTGCTTCCGTTGTCACACACCACTTTGCCGATTTTCCACCTGTGCGTTCAGGGCGGACAGGAGTGCTGGTCCGGTGTGACTCTCTGCTTTTAGGTAAGTCAACCCCAAGACTGCGTGACACTGTCGTATCCGGGATGTGGAATAGCCCCTGGTGAGCTGGGGGGGTGCAGTTGATGTGGAGCAAGATGCAGCAGCAGAAGAGGACTCAGCCGAGGAGGTTAGCGAAGAGGATGGAGTAGGAGGAGTAGAGGAGGTGTAGGCGGCCATACTAGTGCCGTTGCTTACACTAAGCTACACAGCACGCCGGCTCTCACATCTAGAGAGCGCGGTCTAGGCAGGCATTAGCTTTCAGCTGTGAACGCCAGCTCCCACATCTAGAGAGACTGGCCTAGGCAGAAATACTGTATCGAATACAGAACTGTGGCTCCTGAGGAAGTGTGGTGATCTTCAGCACACAGAAACGCGTTGAGCCGTGATTCACCTGTTTCCTCTCACACACCCCTCTCTCCTGGAGATAGAATATACAGGCACGCACTTGAGTGCCGGCTTCAGAGGAACTCAAGGGGGTATTTTGAGATCATCTGTAGTATATTTCCCTGTGGGATCGGCGTGTGCACAGCCGGTCTCCAGGGATAGTAAGAATATTGCCCAGCTTAAACTGTTGCTGAGGCTCTGAATTCTGCTGCTAATTATATATAACTGCTACCAGATACTGTGTTTGGTATCCACAACCACAATATAGGGCTATTTAGCCCTAGGTTACATCTTTAGCTTTATCACTAGGGCCTACAGCCATTGAATACTAACATGAGCTACACCCACATGCTTTTATTATGATTACCAAATAAAGACTTTTTTGTTTTATTTTAACATTCACGCAAGTATTTTTGTTGTATGCATAAGATAGCGGAACGTGTACCTATACACTTTTTTCTTGTTGAGTATTGATGGAGTAGAGGAGGTGGCAGCGGGCCTGCCTGCAAGTCGTGGCAGTGTCATCAACTCCGCTGCAGAGCCACGCATTCCATGCTTGCCAGCCGTCAGCAGGTTTACCGAATACGCAGTGTACGTGATATACCTGCCCTGACCGGGCTTTGCAGACCAGGTATCAGTGGTCAGATTGACCCTTACCCCAACACTGTGTGCCAGACATGCCATGACTTCCTTTTCCACAATAGAGTACAGGTTGGGGATTGCCTTTTGTGAAAATAAATTTCGGCCGGGTACCTTCCACTGCAGTGTCCCAATAGCTACAAATTTTTCGAAGCCCTCAGACTCCACCAGCTTGTATGGTAAAAGCTGGCGGGCTAAGAGTTCCGACATGCCAGCTGTCAGACGCCGGGCAAGGGGTCTGTGACATTGGCTTCTTCTGCTCAAACATTTCCTTGACAGACACCTGACTGTGGGCAGATGAGCAGGAACTGCTGAAGGTAAGAGGCGGAGTGGCGGGTAGTTGAAAGAGGGCAAGGAGGACAGCAGTGGTTGACGTGGCTGAAGATGCTGGACTAGGAGGAGGATGGTGGCTTTGAGTTTGTGTGCTGCTTGTACTCATGTGTTGATCCCATAAGCGTTTGTGATATGAGATCATGTGTCTTCGCAAAGCAGTTGTACTTAGGTGGGTGTTGGACTTCCCACGACTCAGTTTCTTTTGGCACAGGTTTCAAATGGCATTGCTGTTATCAGAGGCAGACACACAAAAAAATACCACACTGCTGAGCTTTGCAATGATGGCATTCTGGTGGTGGCAACAGCATGCGTTGATTGACGTGCTGTCTGGCTGACCCCGGGTGCTGATACATGCTGTCTGACTGTGCCACTAGCTCCTTGCGACGACCTTCCCCTGCTTCCAACTCGTCTCCTCCTCCTCTCTGTCTCCCTATCTGAACTTTCAACCTGTTCTTCTTCTCTTTGAGTGGGCACCCACGTGACATCCACAGACACATCGTCATCAGTAACCACTTCACTTGTATCTGACAACTCAGCAAAGTAAGCAGCAGCGGGTACAACATTATCATCATCACACCGTACATACATGTATGTAATGCTGCCTGACTGAGACATATCCCTGTTATCTAAATCCTCTGCCAATAATGGTTGCGCATCAGTTATTTCTTCCAACTGATGTGCAAATAAATACTCTGACAGATCAAGAGAAGCCACTGTGGTGCTAGTGTTGGTGGTGGCGGCGGGCAAGCGAGTGGTAACTTAAGAGGCGCCTAAAGCTGAACTGGAGGAGGATGGTGCGTTAAGGTTCCGAGCGGAAGGTGTAGAAGATTGGGTGTCCAGTGTAAGCCAGTCAACTATGTCCTCAGAATTTTTCGAGTTCAGGGTACGTGGCCTCTGAACACTGGGCATTATTCTAGGGCCAAAGAAAATCACAGCACCATGACCACGACGGCCCCTGCGGGGTGGCCTGCCTCTGCCTGTCGTTTTTTTTTTTTTTATTAGTGGTACTATGTATGCAAGGTACTGTGCCACCCTATATGAGTGGTGGGCAGTGGGCACAGTACAGTCAGTGGGCCTGACACACACTGGCAGGCAACTGAAAGTATATTGACGGGTAAAAATTAAATTACTTTTTTATCTGCAAGTTACTGTGCCACCCGATATGAGTGATGGGCAGTGGGCACAGTACAGTCAGTGGGCCTGACACACACTGGCAGGCAACTGAAATTATATTAAAGGGTAAAAATTAAATAACTTTTTTTCTCCAAGGTACTGTGCCACCCGATATGAGTGGTGGGCACTGGCAGTGGGTACAGTACAGTCTGTGGGCCTGACACACACTGGCAGGCAACTGAAATTATATTAAAGGGTAAAAATTAAATGACTTTTTTATCTGCAAGGTACTGTGCCACCTGATATGAGTGGTGGGCACCGGCAGTGGGCACAGTACAGTCTGTGGGCCTGACAGACACTGGCAGGCAACTGAAATTATATTAAAGGGTAAAAATTAAATTACTTTTTTATCTGCAAGGTACTGTGCCCCCCGATATGAGTGGTGGGCACTGGCAGTGGGCACAGTACAGTCTGTGGGCCTGACAGACACTGGCAGGCAACTGAAATTAAAATAAAGGGTAAAAATTAAATGACTTTTTTATCTGCAAGTTACTGTGCTACCCTATATGAGTGGTGTGCACACAGTACAGTATGTGGGCCTGCGGCCTCTTATACACGGGCAGGCAACTGCAATATATATATAGAGAAAAAAAATAAAAGCAGACTGATGTACCAGCCCTAAAAAGGGCTTTTTGGGGTGCTGTAAGGACGCTGTCCTTACAGCAGATGAGTCTTTGAGGACTGGAGTGGACACAGAACACTAGTAGCTAACGCTTTCCCTAGAATCCCTATATTAATACTTTAAGAAATTCTCCACCACGCTAGCCCCACATCTTGTTACCTGGTGCAATTATTTGCTCACAGGCTCCCACCTCCCCAAGCAAGCTCTGGAGGCAACTGTCACCGTGCTGCCAAAGGCAGGGAAAGACCCCATGGAGTGTGGTAGCTACAGGCCTATATCCCTTTTAAACGTTGATGTAAAAATTTGGGCTAAACTTCTGGCCAATCGTCTGAAAGCCTTCCTCCTGAAGCTAATCCATACAGATCAGGCGGGCTTTGTCCCCGGTAGGGAAGGGAATCACAACTCCTGTAGAATATTAACATCTATTCAATGGGCATCTACCAGAGGTCTCCCCCTTGTGTTACTGGGATTAGATGCGGAGAAGGCCTTTGACAGGGTCAGCTGGTTGTATATGAGAAAATCCCTGCAGAAGTTTGGGATCCCTGAGCAATTCCAGCAGGCCATTATGACACTCTATAACAACCCCAGCGCAAGGATCCGCGTGAACGGAACTCTCTCCCCGTCATTTTTGATCAAAAATGGTCCCAGACAGGGGTGCCCCCTTTCCCCTACCATCTACATCTTAGTAATGGAATCATTGCTCCAAGCTATCAGGGATCATCCCGCTATTAGAGGAGTCAGTGCCGGGAGCAATCATCCCAACTATGTCAATGCAGCCTTTGCCGATGACCTATTGCTCATGGTGTCTAACCCTGTCGAGGCCTTCCCGCATCTTTTATGCCTTCTGGATAGATATAGTCGAGTATCTAATTTTAAAGTGAATCACACCAAAACTGAGGCTATGAATATTTCAGCCCCCCCTCAGTCCACTCCACCTTGAAGGCTCCCAAAGGGAGCTAGCTAGTTGGGCAGTACGGGACCATGGGAGATTTATGCGATTATGGGCACCTTGGTTGAAATACAGAGGGAAATGTGAGCAACCTACCCCCCCCCCCCTCTTCCAACTAGTGGGGTGCAATAACTGGGTATCAGATCTAGACATGTATGTTCTTAGTGATCTATGACCAATTTTGTTTGACATGTGAATATAGGAATGCTTTTTTCCTTGTCTTGAACCTTTGTGTTATAGGTGCGTGAGACCAGGAGGGCTCAAGTGACGGTTGTCCCTTCCTAGGTCGCTGGGCCTCCCTCCCCCCCTTCCCCCTCTCCCCGTTAACGCCTGACTAACAATGTCAGTCTTTATTTGGATCACTCCTTTTGATAAAATGGGCGTTATTTATTTATTTACTTGTTTCATTCTATTTGATGACCTCTGTACTCATATGTATCTATTTCTGCCTTTGACTCCTCTGCTGAGGTTGTCATGGCAGTGTTGTAACCTATTTGCTTGCTTGTCTCAATAAAAAGACCATTGACAAAGAATCCCTATATTAATGAAGCAGCAGCAGCACTCTCCCTGCTCTAACTAACACTGCAGCTTCAGAATGAATCTGTCCTTGCTTTTTGATAGGAGGTGGGAGGGTCTGGGAGGGAGGGAATGCTGATTGGCTGGAATGTGTCTGCTGACTGTGAGGTACAGGGTCAAAGTTTGCTCAATGATATAGGGGGCGGACCGAACATCGCATATGTTCGCCTGCTGTGGCGAACGCGAACAAGCGATGTTTCGCCGGGAACTGTTCGCCGGTGAATAGTTCGGGACATCTCTATCCATGAATGGTCTTTTTTGAAAATTCTTTCAAGGCTGTGGTTATCCCTAATGCTTGTGCACATTTTTCTACAACTCTTTTTCCTTCCACTTGACTTTCATTAATATGCTTGAATACAACACTCTATGAACAGCTTCTTTAGCAATGACCTCCTGTGACTTACCCTCCTTGTAGAGGGTGTCAATGACTGTCTTCTAGACAACTGTCAAGTCAGCTTTACTCCCTATGATTGTGTAGCCTATTGTACCAGACTGAGGGACCATTTAAAAGGAACCTGCCATGCAAACTGAGCAGGAGATGCCGAGCAGATTGAGAAAGGCTCTAGAACTGAGCCGAAACGTTGCACCACATGGGTGAATAAAGGATTTTTTTTGGATTCTTGGAGTGCTGTACGTTTTCCTGTCTACATTTTGGGGTGAGACACCTATCCCCTTAAGAATGTGCACCCGCTTGCTACATTTTTCCTTTAAATATATATATATATATAAAAATATATCTATATCTATATATATATATATATATATATATATATATAAGAAAAATGGCGGCACTGGACAAAATACTTAGGCGGGTGCAATGTTCAATGGGGACTGACCATAAGCCCCAAACTAATAATATAGAAAAACGAACTGCACTCCAAAAAATATATCAAAAGGAGTTCATTTATTGACTCGTGCGGTGCAACGTTTGACTCTGAACCTAGAGCCTTTCTCAAGGCTTGAGAAAGGCTCTAGGTTCAGAGCCGAAACGTTGCACCGCAAGGGTCAATAAATGAACTCTTTTTGATTTATTTTTTGGAGTGCAGTTCGTTTTTCTACATTATATATATATATATATATATATATATATATATATAGTTTTGTGGGAAAAGAGTCAGTAAAACTTGTAATTTATACATTTATATGTTTGCCTTTTCCGCTTCCTGTGAAGAGCAATCAATACAGGGAGGAGTACAAATAAAGAAGTCGGATATCCAATCCAGTATATGTGAATTGCAGCGGAAACTACAAAGAGTAATCCCGAAACTCCACTTCTAAAACCACAGAAAAAAATAATAGTTCCACGCAGTCCCTAATTATGGTTAGTCATTCATTGCAAGTGATGTACAGAAATCCTTCCACATATACGTCTGTGAGATTGCGCGTTTTTTCTTTAGCCCTCGGGGTACTTCAGATCCAAATGTTTTAGCCTTTCCTCAATGCCGAGTGATCCTCTAGGTGTCCAATACCTTTCTTCACTTCAGCAAGAGGTCCTATAAAAGGATATACTCATAGTACTCACCGTGTTTATGGTATTAAAACAGTTTTTATTGTATTGTACTTACAAGATTTAAGACTTGCTTCATTCACATAAAATTTTATGTAATCTCATAGCCCGACCCGGGTTTTTCACTGCTTCATGTATCCTTTTAAAGAAACTTCCTGCGGAAGTGAAGCAAAGTGTTGGACACCTAGAGGATCACTCGGCATTGAGGAAAGGTTATACCATTTGATCTGAAGTACCCCGAGGGCTAAAGAAAAACTGCGCGATCTCACAGACGTATATGAGGAAGGATTTCTGTGAGATTGCACATCACATGCAATGACTGACTAACCATAAGTAGAGAATGCGCGGAACTACTCTTTTTTTTCTGTGGTAATACAGGGAGGAGGACTTATCAGTCACTGACAGCTATCTCTTATGCACACTTATACACACAGTGCTATCAATCACTGATAACCCCTGCCTCCTATACTGAGCAGAAATAATAATTAGCTGTAAGCCATAATGATCATCAACATTAAAAGAAATAAACACTTGAAATAGATAACTCTGTGTGAATCTTTATCATATATGAGTTTTGCTTTTTGAATTAATTTACTGAAATAAATAAACTTTTTTGATGATATACTAATTTATTGAGATGCATCTGTAACTGTACAGACAGACCTGTAGTTACTGTAGAACCTACCATACATATGAGATAACTGTCAGCCAAACTATCTTCCATCTGACAGCTGTCTCTCCTGATCCTTCCATACACATGCATGCTTACTCGGCCGAGCATGCCTGTGCTGATGAAGGGAGGGGACGAAAGCAGTTTTAACGCACATGTATGTCATTGTAATGCAAGAGAACAGGAGCCGTGCCTATGCAATCATCCGAGATAACCAGAGATAACTCAGCCTCAGCTATAGTGACCCTATGACATGAGTTTTGGGTGCCAATGGGCTACTATAGCAGACAGGGACCTCATTAGACAGTTTTAAAAAACAAAACACAAAAACATTCCTTTCCTGGTAAAAATTGCTTCTTCTGTTAAAAAAAAACAATAAATAAATAGGTAAATTGGTGTTGCCGCTTCCATAACGACCCACATATTGATTACATATAATATTTAACCACCCTGTGAATGATGTAACAAAAATTTAAAAACAATACCAAATGAGCTGTTTTTTTTTTTTTTTAAGTCCTGAATAATGGTATAAAAAGTGGTCCACTCTAAAATGCTATTGATAAAAATATACAGTAAGAATAGCTGTCACACAGCTCTGTCTACAGAAAATTGCAAATATCATGGCTCTCAGAATATTGTGACAATCGAAAATGTTTTTTTAAAGTGTCTTTTGAGGTAGTAAAAGCATTTTGTATCAACCTGCAGAATGATGTTAACATTCCATTAATGCTCGTGGTAAGTGGGGCAAACTTTATAACGCAGACATTTCTGTTTGCTTTCCCATAAAGAGTTAATAAAAGGTAATCAATAATTTATATGTACCACAAAATTGTGCCATTGGAAAATACAACTCATCCTGCAAAAAACAAGCCCTTAGGCCTCGTTCACATTTCTTGTCCTTTTGACATCTATGGAAAATCTGTGTTTCATCTGTAAAGGTGCACATGAAGAATCCATGTTTTTTTTTTTGTTTTTTTCCCCTCCGTGTTTCATCCATATTCCACAGACACTGCTCAGCTAAAAATTAATTTCCGGAGCACCCTCTACCAATGGTCTTTCCATCATTGTTGTGCCGGTGGTTTTTCATGGACCCATAGACTTTAATGAGTGTTTGTTTCACATCACGGACCAAAGTAGTGCATGGCTCCATGATTTTTTCACTGACCCATGGTCATTGGAAAGCGACTGATGTGTGAATAAACACATTTAAAATCCATGGCTACATGTACTGTCCGTGAAAAATGCAGATATTATACATTCATGAAAAACGTAAATGTAAACAAGGTGTTACACAGCTACTTGTACATCAATCAGAATGTAGAATGTGATAGCTCTCAGAATGTGACAAAGAAAAAAGGAAGATATTGCTTGGTTCTAAAGGTCCAAACAGGCCTGGTCATTAAGGGGTTAAGGTGTGAAATTATTTATTTATTACAGGCTCAGAACCTGAGGCAAAACTGGAGATGAATTCTAAGTATATAGGGGACATTTATTACAAAATATATGCCACTTTTTGGCGTATTTAAGACACAGATTTTGACGTAAAAAGGATTTTCTGCAAAATATGTCACTTTTCTTCCCTCGCACCAATTTTCCTAGGTGGCAGAAAAAGGAGAAGTGGCATGGGCGGGGAAGAGGGCAGTCTCATTTACCGTTTTCTATGCCAGTTTATGGCGTGGAAAATAGTTTTAAACTTTTCCAGCAAGGGAGCTGGGGTAGTATAAAGAGTAACTAAACTTTTAATTACGTTGTTCGTAAAATGTCCTAAATGCCCTAATAATAATTTTTCTAATATACTTTATTAACGGATTTTGAATTTTTATGGTTCAATTTCTTTTTTTTAAACAAGTTTTGAAATATATTTGACAGAGTGATATAAGCATGAAAACATTGTGTCTCAATCAGTAAAGCTTGGCATAATACAGTATCATAGACATAGGTAGCTGCTTAACATGATGGAATACCAAGAGCAGGTATAGAAGAGACAGTAATGTAACCTGAGTAGAAACATAAGTGTAAGGCACTATTATTTTTTGTTAAGTGTAAAAGGTAAGTCATATAGAAACAATAATGGAAGTTATGTGAAGACAGACAAAAAACAAGGTATAGACATACATACAGACTTACAAAGGAGACTGGACAGATACACGAGGTTAGGATGGGTAAGAGTATATACCTTATTAAAGATACTGACCATCTAGATGACCTGTTAAGGAACAACGCCATTGATCAGCCATGCCAAAAAAAACAAGGACTTGAGAAACTGAAGCCAAGGAGCCCAAGCCTGTGTCAAGGAAGATACTAGGTCATGATCTTCTGCTCTGAGTTCCTCCATGCCAACAAGGATATTGAGTGCAGATACCCAAGTTAATCTCTGAAGACTCTCAGATGATCTCCATATAACTGCTCCTCTCTTAATCTGTTGTATTTGGCCTGGAAAAACAGATAACAAGGCTACTGTGGGTGAGGGAGCTATTGAAGACTGGTAAAGAGAATTATATAGGGCCAATACAGCTTGCCCCAGAATAGCCACCCCCGGGCAATCCCACCAGACGTGTAGCATTGTACCAATCGCCACCGAACAACGCCAACAGGTGTAAGGCACAGAAGGATAAAATTGGCAGAGCTTCACCGGTGTCCTATACCACCGAGTCAGTATCTTGTAGTTAAGTTCCTGCAATCTACATGACTCTGATGATTTATGAGTAAATAATAGAGATCTACTCCACTGCTCCACTATAACAGTGGTGCCCATTTCTTCCCCCCTTCCGATAATGAACCTAGCATCTGTTGGCAGGGCATTAATTGCCCCATCCCCAATCTTACCAGTGTTTAATAGATTATAAATAAATGAGATCGCGTTTCCAGGCTGCGTAATCCGCAACACACAGTTTTTCGAAGCTTGATAGGGGGGCGTTTAACTGCAATCCAGGTGTAAATGAAGTTGTGAAGTTGGAAATATAGTAACCAACGTCTAGGGGAATGAGGTAGAAGATATGATAAGTCATTGAGGGGGTGTAGGCCATTACTGTTGTAAAGGTATATACCCCTGATCGAATTCCCAGTCGGGGGTGGAAAGGTCAGGAGAAATTTGAGGCCCGGAGGTAAAGCTGGGTGGTCTATCAGGACTGTGAGAGGGCCTGGCGTTCTGACTAGTTTAAGTTTAGATGCAAACTTGCCGCAAGACTTTGTCAGAGAAAGTATGAGTGGAAAAGGTTGAGGGTGGAGCATTTGGGCCTGTAAAGAGGAGGAGAGCCAAAAAATACCTGATGCTAAGTGTGGCGCTGTTTCATGCTCTATCTCCACCCATAGTTTCGTAGAATGATTATGAAGAAGGTCAAGGACACAGTTCGCAATCGCTGCCCTGTAATATGTGAGAAAGTGATGGAGTCCCGCTCCTCCAGAGGTCTTTGGACGTGTCAGCAAAGTATAACTCAACATCACCCGAGAGCCCTTCCATATAAATTACATCCTTAAAGCTTGTAAAAAAGTGGGATCTTGACATAGGGGCCACTTAATACGGTGGATTTGGTGGTCTCTGTAATGGAAACACTCCTTTGCTCGGTTTTGCTTCCTTTGAGGGATATCTGGCTTTCATTGTGTTGTAGACCCAATACTGGCTCCACATTTATTTAGCATATTACTGTTTCCCAGGGAGTTTTGCACTTTGGATTGCTGTGTTGAGTCTTAGATGAGGCTTCGCGGTGTTTTCTGTAGTTGGTCTCCCTGAGATCAGCTATTGTTTTGTGTGATATTAATTAAGAGGTCAGTCTCCTGAGGTGGGCAAAAAATGCTTGAGGGATCCAACATAGGATCGTCTAAAATTGATACAGTAGTCTGGGTAAAATGTCAATCTTAAGGGTGTGGATTTTACCAAACCAGATTTGTAGAGAGGACCACTTCTGGAAACTAAGCTCAGTTGATCTCAGTACGGGTTTGTAATTAAAATTAAAAAGGTGGGAAGGATTTGAGGGTAAGTGGACACCTAGGTACTCAATGGATTGTGTAGCCCATTGGAAAGAAAATGCTTCGCTAAGTTGGGTGACTTCTCGTGGGGGGGGGGGGGGGGCTGATGTTCAATAATTCTGGATATTCACCTTGAAGTTTCTGAGACGTCCAAAGAGCTTGAATTCCCAGAGGACCGAGATCAGCCTAGGTGTTGATAAATATAAGAGGAGGTAATCTGTAAACAATAACAGCTTGTGTTCAGTTTTACCTATTTTTATACCCTTAATGGACTGGTTTTCTCTAAGGGCATTAGCTAGTGACTCCATAACTAGGATGTATAGGAATGATGAAAAGGGACATCCCTGGCGAGTCACGTTTCTTTGGGTGAAACGGTCGGACAGCGAGCCATTGACTCGAACCTGTGCTGATGGAGAGGAGTAGAGCGCAAGAATCCTTCTGTCATCCTGTCTCCCAGGCCTATGCAAACCAGTATCTCTGATAAGAATTGCCAGTTGGCCCTGTCAAATGGCTTCTCTGCGTCAACTGTGAGCAGGCATAAGGGTGTTTTCATCAAACGTGCTCTGGATATTAAACTCATGGACTTTAGGGTATTATCATGTGCCTCCCTACATAGTAACATAGTACATAAGGCCGAAAAAAGACATCTGTCCATCCAGTTCAGCCTGTTATGCTGCTAGTTGATCCAGAGGAAGGCAAAAAAAAAATGTGTGAGGTAGAAGCCAATTTTCTCCACCATCATCACCTCCCCAGGCAGAGAGTTCCATAGTCTCACTGCTCTTGCTGTAAAGAATCCTCTTCTATGTTTGTGTACAAACCTTCTTTCCTCCAGACGCAGAGGATGTCCTCTCGTCACAGTGACAGTCCTGGGGATAAATAGATGATGGGAGAGATCTCTGTACTGACCCCAAAACGAGGATGACAGAGAAATCTATAAGATGAGGCAGAGAGAGGCCAAGCAAGTAATAAGAGCTTCTAAAGCTCAGGCAGAAGAGAAATTTGCTCAGACAGTGAAAAAAGGTGATAAGACATTCTTCAGATACATAAATGAAAAAAGGAAATTAAAACAAGGGATTACCAAATTAAAAACAAAAGAAGAAAGGTATATGGAAGAGGATAAAGAACTAGCTGACTGCCTCAATGAATACTTCTGTTCAGTTTTTACAATGGAAAATGAAGAAGGACCTCAGTTAGGGAGGAAGACTAATGAATCCTTTGATGCATGTGTCTTTACATAGGATGAGGTTCTAAGTCAGCTGTCTAAAATTAATACAAATAAATCACAGGGGCCTGATGGGATACACCCAAAGCTATTAAAAGAGCTTAGAGGTGTACTAGCAAAACCATTAACAGATTTATTTAACCAATCACTGGTAACAGGAGTCGTCCCAGAAGATTGGAAATTAGCAAACGTTGTGCCAATTCACAAGAAAGGTAGTAGAGTTTATTCGGGCAACTATAGGCCAGTAAGCCTGACATCAATAGTGGGGAAATTAATGGAAACCATACTCAAGGAGAGGGTTGTGGAACATCTAAAAACCCATGGGTTGATTGATAAAAAACAGCATGAGTTTACTTCAGGGAGATCATGTCAAACTAATCTTATTGACTTTTTTGATTGGGTGACTAAAATAATCGATGGCGGAGGTGCAGTAGACATCGCTTATCTGGACTTTAGTAAGGCTTTTGATACTGTCCCACATAGAAGGCTTATCAATAAACTGCAGTCTTTGAGCTTGGGCTCACATATTGTTGAATGGATTAGGCAGTGGCTGAAGTACAGAAAACAGAGGGTTGTAGTCAATGGAGTATATTCAGACCATGGTATTATTACCAGTGGTGTACCTAAGGGATCTGTTCTGGGACCCATATTGTTTAATATCTTTATCAGCAAATTGCAGAAGGCCTCAATGGTAAGGTGTGTCTTTTTGCTGATGACACAAAGATTTGTAACAGGGTTGATGTTCCTGGAGGGATACACCAAATGGAAAAGGATTTAGGAAAACTAGAGGAATGGTCAAAAATCTGGCAACTAAAATTTAATGTCGATAAGTGCAAGATATTGCACCTGTTGCATAAAAATCTAAGAGCAGAATATAAAATCAGTGATACAGTACTAACCTCAGTATCTGAGGAAAGGGATTTAGGGGTCATTATATCAGACAACCTAAAGGTGGGCAGACAATGTTATAGAGCAGCAGGTAATGCCAGCAGAATGCTTGGGTGTTTAGGGAGAGGCATTAACAGAAGAAAGAGGGAGGTGCTTGTGCCACTCTACAGAGCACTAGTGAGACCTCATTTGGAGTATTGTGTGCAGTACTGGAGACCATATCTGCAGAAGGATATTGAAACTTTGGAGAGAGTTCAGAGAAGAGCTACTAAACTAGTACATGGATTGCAGGACAAAACTTACCAGGAAAGTTTAAAGGACCTTAACATGTATAGCTTGGAAGTAAGAAGAGACAGAGGGGATATGATAGAAACTTTTAAATACATAAAGGGAATCATCAGAGTAAAAGAGGAGAGAATATTTAAAAGAAGAAAAACTGCTACAAGAGGACATAGTTTTAAATTAGAGGGGCAAAGGTTTAAAAGTATATCAGGAAGTATTACTTTACTGAGAGAGTAGTGGACGCATGGAATAGCCTTCCTGCAGAAGTGGTAGCTGCAAATACAGTGAAGGAGTTTAAGCATGCATGGGATAGGCATAAGGCCATCCTTCATATAAGATAGGGCCAGGGGCTATTCATAGTATTCAGTATATTGGGCAGACTAGATGGGCCAAATGGTTCTTATCTGCCGACACATTCTATGTTTCTATGTTTCTATATCATTTTAAATCTACATTGAGTAGGGAGATAGGTCGGTATTTGGCACATAGGGAGGCGTCTTTGCCCGTTTTGGGAATGACTGTAATGTGAGCCTGTAGAGCTTGGTGAGTAAAAGGGCAATCCTTTGAGATCGGGTTAAATGCCTAAATGATAGTGGATGCCAACTCCTCTCCAAGTAGCTTATAGAAACGGAGGGTCATCCAGACCTGGTCTTTTCCCAGTTTTGAGATCTCTGGTGGCATATAGGAGCTCCGAGGAAGAAAAATCCTCCTGTAAACCAGCGGGTAAGGTGTCTGGGATACGTATAGGTCCAAACAGGCCTATATAGTGACGTATGTCCTCAGGAGTAGAGTCAGAATTGGCGTCTTCTCTAGCCCCCAGATCACAGAGGTTAGCGTAGTAGGCCTGAAATTCAGATTTTATCTCAGAGGGAGAATGAACCGGACCTCTTGAAGCCATGTTAAGGGTCGACACATATGATAGAGGTACCGGGGGTGGAATGCCCTCGCCAACCATCTGCCACTTTTATCTTCGTATTCATAGAAACCCGGTTTGATTTTATCCAGGATACATAGAGATTTTTTATCTAGTATTTGCTCGAGTAGTGAGGAAATATCCACTTGGTCAGTAGAAGAGGTCTTATTCAGGGTCTCCTTGCGGTCAAGGTCCACAAGAAGGGTAGCAAGCTTGTGTGAACGCTCATTCTAAGTCTGGCACCGTGGGATAGGAATAAACACCTGAGCACACATTTGAGGGCTTCCCATTTCACAGGTGCTGCGGTTTTGTCCGACTGGTGGTTCCTGGTGAAGTCCAGGATAGCAGCACGTATGTCTGTCATACAGACCAAGTTATTTAACTGGTTATCATTTAATCTCCAAGTAAGTGTGCGTGAGGGTGTGGAATGGGGACATAATAAGCCATATACAGGCGAATGGTCTGACCATAAAAGAGCGTCCATTGAGCAACGGGGATCAGAATCCAAGAGTTTGTGAGTAGTGTTGAGCGAACAGTTCGAGAATCGTTCGGGTCCGTACCGAATTTTGGGGTGTCCGTGACACGGACCCGAACCCGGACATTTTCAAAAAAGTTCGGGTTCGGGTCCGGTGTTCGTCGATTACTTCCCACTTTCTGAAGGGCTGCACAGCAGCCAATCAGCTAGTGTTTTACTTCTTGCCCTAAGAGCCCATCACAACCATGCCTACTAATGGCATGGCTGTGATTGGCCAAGTGCAGCATGTGACCCAGCCTCACGTCACACTGCTCTGATTAGTGTAGGGAGAGGACGCAGCTTCTGTCAGAGCGAGATAGGCAGGGATAAAGAAGTGAATGATCTACATTTCTACACCTGTGCATCAGAACAACTCAGCTGAGCTGTTCACTGAAAGTCACTATTTTGTTTAGACTGGCCAGAGCGATTTTTACTGGCACATGTAACTGGGCTGACCGGCAGTGGCCATTTTGGGACTTGTGGTGCGCCAGCACAAGCTGCCACAGAGTCTAAACCAAAGCTCCAAAGAAGTGAAAAATCTACACCTGTGAATCAGAACAACAGCGATTCAGCTGCTCAGTCAAAGTCAATTATTTTTCTGGCTGGACAGACCGTTTTCTGGCACATGTTACTGGGCTGATAGGCGGCGGCCATTTTGGGACTTGTGGTGCTACAGCAAAAGCTGCCACAACATCCATTAATCTCATGTAATAGTCGATTTTTTCATAGATATACTACATCAGGGGTTTGGCTGTGCTTGTGTCACCCCTACCAACTGCCAATATATTTAATATATCAGTGGTGAAACTGAAAGTAACCCACTTGGATAGCAAATCCCATGAATGTGCTGTTCCAGCTAGGCTAGCCAGTGCCACTACAGCCAAGTCCAATACTGTCAGCCAGAAATATTTTTTTTTTTTATGTGCCAGAAATATAAATTAGAAAAAGCTTTCACCGTAATAATAAAATTATTCTGGTGTTAGACCAGAATAAGCACTCCTGTTGTAATTAATACTGTAAAAAGGCTTAGGCAATATTTCTCCCAGTGTGGGAAATTTATCTAGCAAAACAGTCCTCTTGTAATTTATACCGCAAAAAGGCATTATATCGTCCAGTGTTGTAATTTTGGTGAAAAAAAGGCCAATTTAATCAATCTGGTGTTAGTTACACCAGAAACAGTAGGCAGCACGTTTTTACTCCTGTAAAAAGGAATTAATACCGGAAAAAGGTAATACATTGTCCAGTGTTGTAATTTTGGTGAAAAAAAGGCCAATTTAATCAATCTGGTGTTAGGTACACCAGAAACAGTAGGCCTCACGTTTTTACTCCTGTAAAAATGAAATAATACCGGAAAAAGGCATTACATTGTCCAGTGTTGTAATTTTGGTGAAAAAAAGGCCAATTTAATCAATCTGGTGTTAGTTACACCAGAAACAGTAGGCAGCACGTTTTACTCCTGTAAAAGGAATTAATACCGGAAAAGGCATTACATTGTCCAGTGTTGTAATTTTGGTGAAAAAAAGGCCAATTTAATCAATCTGGTGTTAGTTACACCAGAAACAGTAGGCCTCACGTTTTTACTCCTGTAAAAGGAATTAATACCGGAAAAGGCATTACATTGTCCAGTGTTGTAATTTTGGTGAAAAAAGGCCAATTTAATCAATCTGGTGTTAGGTACACCAGAAACAGTAGGCCTCACGTTTTTACTCCTGTAAAAGGAATTATATCTCCCGTGTGGGAATCTATGTACCAAAACTAGCATATTAAAAATTCTGGTGTCCAATTTGCAGCAGTTTTCTTGTAATTAATACCGGAAAAAGGAATTATATCTTCCAGTGTGGGAATTTATGTACACAAACTAGCATTTTAAAAATTCTGGTGTCCAATTAGCAGCAGTCTTCTTGTAATTAATACCTGAAAAAGGCATTACATTGTCCAGTGTTGTAATTTTGGTGAAAAAAAGGCCAATTTAATCAATCTGGTGTTAATTACACCAGAAACAGTAGGCCGCACGTTTTTACTCCTGTAAAAAGGAATTAATACCGGAAAAGGCATTACATTGTCCAGTGTTGTAATTTTGGTGAAAAAAAGGCAGATTTAATCAATCTGGTGTTAGTTAGACCAGAAACAGTAGGCCGCACGTTTTTACTCCTGTAAAAAGGAATTATATCTCCCCGTGTGGGAATCTATGTACCAAAACTAGCATATTAAAAATTCTGGTGTCCAATTTGCAGCAGTTTTCTTGTAATTAATACTGGAAAAAGGAATTATATCTTCCAGTGTGGGAATTTTGGGGCTAAAAAATAATATATTTTATTGTGGTGCGAATTGAATCGCAACAATAAGGAAACATTCTATTAAGGGACGAGGACGCGGTCGTGGTGGTGTCCGTGGAGCCTCTGTTGTTGGCAGAAGACGTGACCGTTCGGCCTCAGGCGCACAAAGTAGTGAACCAACTCCCTCAAGTAGCCGGCAGAATTTACAGCGATATTTGGTGGGGCCCAATGCCGTCATGAGGATGGTAAGGCCTGAGCAGGTACAGACATTAGTCGATTGGGTGGCCGACAGTGCTTCCAGCACGTTCACCACATTGTCTTCCGCCAGTCTTCTGCGGAAAGCGCACAGGTGGCACCTGAAAACCAAGCCCATCAGTCTGTCACATCACCCCCATGCATATCAGGGAAACTGTCTGAGCAGCAGTTATGCAGCAGTCTCTTATTCTGTTTGAAGACTCTGCTCCCACAGATTTCCAGGGGCGTCCAACTAGCCCTTCCCCAGCAGTGGAAGACATTCCATGCACTGACGCACAACCACTTATGTATCCAGATGATGAGGACATGGGAATACCACCACAGCAGAGTGACCGAGTCTCTGATGATGACGAAACACTGGTGCCCACTGCCGCGTCTTAATGCAGTGTGCAGACTGAACAGGAGGAGGTCAGGGAGGAAGACTGGGTGGAAGACGATGCAGAGGACGATGAGGTCTTAGACCCCACATGGACTGAAGGTCGTGCCGCTGACTTAAATAGTTCAGAGGAAGAGGCAGTGGTGAGACTGAGACAACAGCGAAGCCAAAGAGGGAGCAGGGGGCAAAAGCAGAACAGCCGCCGTCCAGAGAGTTCGCCTGCTATTGGCCAGCGCCAACAGGGACCCAGCACCCCAAAGGCATCTTCAAGGAGTTCCCTGGCATGGCACTTCTTCAAACAATGTGCTGACGACAAGACCAGAGTGGTTTGCACGCTGTGCCATCAGACCCTGAGGCGAGGCATTAACGTTCTTAACCTGAGCACCACCTGCATGATCAGGCATCTACATGCAAAGCATGAACTGCAGTGGAGTACACACCTTAAAAACAAGGAACCCGCTCAGGCTCCCCCTGCTCCCTCTACCGCTGCTGCCTCAGCTTCCGCCTCGAGAGGAATGTTGCCACCTGCCGAGCAGCAAACAGAGGATGTGCCACCGACACCACCACCACCACCGCCACCGTCACCTAGCGTCTCCACTATTTCCCACAGCAGCGTTCAGCTCTCCATCTCTCAAACCTTTGAGAGGAAGCGCAAATTCACACCTAGTCACCCTCGAGCCCTTGGCCTGAATGCCAGCATTTCTAAACTACTGGCCTTTGAAATGCTTTCATTCCGGCTGGTGGACACAGACAGCTTCAAACAGCTGATGGCCATGGCTGTCCCCCAGTATGTGGTTCCCAGCCGCCACTACTTCTCCAAGACAGCCGTGCCTTTCCTGCACATGCAAGTGTCCGATAAAATCAAGTGTGCACTGCGCAACGCCATTTGTGGCAAGGTCCACCTAACCACAGATACGTGGACCAGTAAGCACGGCCAGGGACGCTATATCTCCCTAACTGCACACTGGGTAAATGTAGTGGCGGCTGGGCCCCAGGCGGAGAGTTCCTTGGCGCACGTCCTTCCGCCACCAAGGATCACAGGGCATCATTCTTTGCCTCCTGTAGCCTCCTCCTCCTACTCGGCTTCCTCCTCCTCTGCTTCCACCAGCTCATCCAGTCAGCCACACACCTTCACCACCAACTTCAGCACAGCCCGGGGTAAACGTCAGCAGGCCATTCTGAAACTCATATGTTTGGGGACAGGCCCCACACCGCGCAGGAGTTGTGGCGGGGTATTGAACAACAGACCGACCAGTGGTTGCTGCCGGTGGGCCTCAAGCCCGGCCTGGTGGTTTGCAATAATGGGCGAAATCTCGTGGCAGCTCTGGGACTAGCCGGTTTGACGCACATCCCTTGCCTGGCGCATGTGCTGAATTTGGTGGTGCAAAAGTTCATTCACAACTACCCAGACATGTCAGAGCTGCTGCATAAAGTCCGGGCCGTCTGTGCGCGCTTCCGGCGTTCACATCCTGCCGCTGCTCGCCTGTCAGCACTACAGCGGAACTTTGGCCTTCCCGCTCACCGCCTAATATGCGACGTGCCCACCCGGTGGAACTCCACCTTGCACATGCTGGAGAGACTGTGCGAGCAGCAGCAGGCCATAGTGGACTTTCAGCTGCAGCACGCACGGGTCAGTCGCACTGCGGAACAGCACCACTTCACCACCAATGATTGGGCCTTCATGCGAGACCTGTGTGCCCTGTTGCGCTGTTTCGAGTACGCCACCAACATGGCCAGTGGCGATGCCACTGTTATCAGCATGACAATACCAATTCTATGTCTCCTAGAGAAAACGCTTAGGGCGATGATGGAAGAGGAGGTGGCCCAGGAGGAGGAGGAGGATAAGGGTTCATTTTTAGCACTTTCAGGCCAGTCTGTTAGAAGTGGCTCAGAGGGAGGTTTTTTGCAACAGCAGAGGGCAGGTACAAATGTGGCCAGCCAGGGACCACTACTGGAGGACGAGGAGGATGAGGAGGAGGTGGAGGAGGATGAGGATGAAGCAGGTTCACAGCGGGGTGGCACCCAGCACAGCGCAGGCACATCCCTGGTGCGTGGCTGGGGGGATACAGAGGATGATGACGATACGCCTCCCACAGAGGAAAGCTTGTCCTTACCTCTGGGGAGCCTGGCACACATGAGCGATTACATGCTGCAGTGCCTGCGCAACGACAGCAGAGTTGCCCACATTTTAACGTGTGCTGACTACTGGGTGGCCACCCTGCTGGATCCACGGTACAAAGACAATGTGCCCACTTTACTTCCTGCACTGAAGCGTGATAGGAAGATGCGCGAGTACTAGCGCACGCTGGTAGACGCGCTCCTGAGAGCATTCCCAACTGTCACAGGGGAACAGGTGGAAGGCCAAGGCAGAGGAGGAGCTAGAGGTCGCCCACGCAGCAGTGTCACGGCCAGCTCCTCTGAGGGCAGGGTTAGCATGGCAGAAATGTGGAAAAGTTTTGTCTCCACGCCACAGCTGCCCCACCACCTGATACGGAACGTGTTAGCAGGAGGCAACATTTCACTAACATGGTTGAACAGTACGTCTGCACACAACTCCACGTACTGATGGATGGTTCGGCCCCATTCAACTTCTGGGTTTCCAAATTGTCCACGTGGCCAGAATTAGCATGTTATGCCTTGGAGGTGCTGGCCTGCCCGGCGGCCAGCGTTTTATCTGAACGTGTATTCAGCACGGCAGGGGCGTCATTACTGACAAACGCAGCCGCCTGTCCGCAGCCAACGTGGACAAGCTGACGTTTATAAAAATGAACCAGGCATGGATCCCACAAGACCTGACCCTCCCTTGTGAAGAGTAGTCCTTAATAACTGCCTTAAACCATGTTGTCTTGTACTCCTGGCCACTTCTTCATTGAAAAATCTATTTTTGAAATTAAGTAGGATCTTGGGGTGCAACCCAGAGTTGAATGAACCTTCCCTCTGTCTGGGTGCCGGGGCCAAAGTACATGAAAGTGTCCTTCTCCTGTGCTGGGTGATATGAATGTTATACTTGTGCTGTCTGACATGTCTCCTTTGTGTGGGTGCAGGGGGCCAAAGTCACTGAAAGCGGCCTTCTCCTGTGGTGGGTGATCGAAATGCCTGATTCTCTGCTGTGGGACCTCTCTCCTCTTTCTGGGTGCAGGGGTCAAAGAAACAAAAGGTGGCCTACTCCTGTGGTGGTTGACATGATGCCTGATTCTCTGCTGTGGGACCTCTCTCCTCCGTGTGGCTGCAGGGGTCAAGGTCTCTAAAAGTGCCCTTCTCCTGTGGTGGTTGATGTAAAACTGATGCTTGTGCTATCTGACCTGTCTCCTCTGTGTCGGTGCTAAGGCCTAAGTAACTAAATGGTGGCCTTCTCCTGAGGTGGTTGATATGATGCCTGATTATGTGCTGTGGGACCTCTCTCTCTGGGTGCAAGGGTCAAATTAACTAAAGGTGGCCTACTCCTGTGGTGGGTGATCTGTAAAACTGATGCTTGCGCTATCTGACCTGTCTCCTCTGTCTCGTTGCTAAGGCCTAACTCACTGAAAGTGGCCTTGTCATGTGCTGGGTGATATAAATGTGATACAAGTGCCATCTGACATGGTTGAAGCTATCAAATTAACTAAAGGTGGCCGACTCCTGTAGTGGGTGATCAGTAAAACTGATGCTTGTGCTATCTGACCTGTCTCCTCTGTCTCGTTGCTAAGGCCTAACTCACTGAAAGTGGCCTTGTCATGTGCTGGGTGATATAAATGTTATACTTGTGCCATCTGACATGGTTGCCGGGGTCCCATTAAATGATGGCCTACTCCTGTGGTGGGTGATCTAAATGCCTGATTCTCTGCTGTGAAAACCTCTCTCCTCCATCTGGGTGCAGGGGTCAAAGTCTCTAAAAGTGGCCTTCTTGTGCTGGGTGATGTAAAACTGATGCTTGTACCATCTGACATGGGTGCTTGAGGTCACCTTGAGGATCTCTAAAGCTTAGGCGTCGATGTCTGCCAGCTGTCGCGGTGCAGAATTGAGAGGACCGAGTGTGGCCTTGGCCAATCAGGAAGTTCCAATGGCGGTAGATCGAAAGTTTCCAGCAGTTTAGTATGTCAGCTAGTGATTTAAAAATTGCTGTTTTCCCGTCTTTCTTGGCAATTGCATGAAATCGGTATCCCCATCTGTAGATAATGGCATTGTCCCTGAGAGTTCTCAGGAGGGGTTTTGAGGCCTTGCGGAGCAGTAAGGTGTGCCTGGCAAGTTCCGGCAAGATGAGGAGTTCTTTGTTTTCAAAGGGGGTTGCCTCTGAATCTTTAGCATCTCTGAGGATGGCTTATTTGTCTTTGTAGAAATGAATTCTGCATATAATGTCGTGAGGGCGGGAGAGGTCCCCTGATTTTGGGCCTAAAGCTTTGTGAATTTGGTCAATTTCTATTGGCTGACCAGGGTCTCTATTGAGCAGTTTTCCAAAATATTCATGTGCCCAAGTTTCTAGGTCTAATGGAGATACTGATTCAGGGTGCCCCCTAATGTGGAATTGTTTCTGCGGTTCCTATTTTCAATATTGTCCAGGTGAGTTAGTATGTCCTGGATCTGTGCATTGAGATCATTTATGGCCTTATGATGTGAGTCCAGTACTGTGAGCACTTGGTCTTGTAACTCCTCCATCTCCTCTACCCTCTGGCCGACATGTTTAATGTCCTGATGTAGGGCCGCCATATCTTGCTTATGGGAGATCTCCAATCTTGTTAATAGAGCATCTAGTTCAGATTTTGTGGGAAGCGCCTTAAGGTGCGTTGTCCGGTCCCAGTCGCCATTTAGGTCTTCTGAGCCTGGTAGTCTTACTGACCTGTGCGTCATGGTGGGGGAGCCTCCTTGCTGGGGCAAGGAACCAAAGGATGCCGCTGCATATCTTGAAAGGGAGGGAGAGGAGGGGGCTGCTGAGCTGGGGCTTGCTGCAACTGCGTAGGTGCCCGGAGACCCATTGATCTTAGCATTCCAGTGTGTAGTGAGTCCATATGTTGGATAACTCAGACTCTGTGTTAGCGCAGCCGAGGCTGCCCCACACACTGCCTCCGCCATATTGGTAGACGCGCGGAAGGCTGACTGTAAAAGCTGAAAAAGCAGGAAATACCTCCCGAATCCCGATCCGTAGGCGCGGGTGCTGGAGGGGGTCCCATTCCGCGAACCATCGCTGATGAATAGAAGCCGAGGATGCCCTGTAGGGAGTAAGTTGCCGGAGATATTCAGGAGCTAGAGACTTGTGCTGCTCACTCCGCCATTGGCAAGTTCCGCCCCCCCCCCGCCCCATTTATAATTTTTAATAGAGTTTTCCCTCCCTAAAGCATACCTTTCTCTATGTGGTTTAAATTCACTTTTATTCACACAAAGTGTTTTTTTTTTTCCATTACTACAACACAAGAAAAACTATATAAATGTGGTATTGTAATTGTATTGACCTGGAGAATGAAGGGCATAGGGCAGCCTTACTGCATAATGAAAGCCGTAAAAACAAAACCCATAATGAACAAGCCATCAAACGGTTATGTGAATGAAAAAAAAAAAAAGTTAGAGCTCTGGGAAGGCAGGGAGTAACAAACGAAAATGCCAAAATGGAAAATTGTCAGGAAGGGGTAAAAGGTAAAAACTTACAATGCTTACTATATGGGTATAAGCCAGAGCGGGCACCCGCGCCCTAGAGAAATCCTAAGGAATACCAATATGCCTTACACTTTTCCTGCCATTCATCAGCACAGGGCGCACTATGAACGGTACAGGCAAGACATTAAATATAGGAAGGCTATTATAGCTAATTGATAAAGTACATGGAAAATATACTATTGGACTGTAATATTCAGGTTAAATTGCCGTGTTGGCATCTTGCAATAAATAAGTGGGTATTTTGTTGCAGTTTGGGCACTCGGTCTCCAAAAGGTTTGCCATCACTGGTATAGAACATAAAGACTGGAGAAGGACTCAGGAAGTAACACCGGAATGGTAGTGGAGCATGAAAGTTTAATATTACTTAGTTTGTTATTTTATAATTCTGCACTTTTTTGGGCAAAAATATGAAGTTGTTGATGAGATTTATAAGGTCCTCAGATAACATGATTGCACCTGGTACAGTGTTTTCATCAGACTGCTCATTGATGCAACCTTTGGATTCAAGCTGATAACTTCAAATGATCAATCCTGGAGGCAGGGTGACCTCATATGTTTGAATGGTGGGATGTGTTGGGATAAGCCAACTTTTGGAGGTGAGCCACATTTTAGTTTTTATTATGGCAACCCCTTTCTCTATATACACACTTGAATGAAAATCACATATTTCTTGACGTACTTAAATCTTACATATTTAGTCTTTTTCTTTTTTTTTAAACGTTTTAACTATATTAAAGCGGAACTTATGTCTAGTGATGAGCGAATCGAGGCTGACGAAGTGGAATTCGATCCGAATTTCAGGAATTCTTCTATTTGCACCGAATCCGAATTTCCTCACACTTCGTGGTAATGAATCAGATTTTTTCCTAAAATGGTTGCTGCACATGTTAGGACATGGAGCAAGGAACTCTGTTAACAAGGGATCACCCACAATGCCATGCATGCAGCCAATCAGCAGCCAGCCAGCCAGCTCTGTAATGTCACAGCCCTATAAATAGCCTCAGCCATCTTGGATTCAGCCATTTTCCAGTGTACTTAGTGCAGGGAGATATGTTAGAAGGCGCTAGGGACAGTGCTAGGAAAGACTTGAAAACTTATATTTTGCTCAATAGAAGTTCAGGGAAAGAGGATAGGGAGGAATTATTCTACAGTATTGAAGCAGACCAGGGTCCAAAGAAACAGTTCATTTACTGCAGCACTCCAGTTTTTTAAAGGAGACATGGACTATACTGGTTCAAACGTGGCCAGTTGAACAATCCAGAGATAGCAAAAAACATCTAGCTCTTTTTTCCTTAAAAGCCAATGCTTTTTTCTTTCACATTTTTATTTAAAATCCACGTGTACAAACTGAGAAACTGTAGTAGAATGTGACGCGTTTCGGGCCACTTGCATATGGGCCCTTCATCCAGCAACACATTGCTGAACTGACTGGAGATCCAAATTGCCATTATACAGCTGCTCATTTCAGGTTTGCAATACCTCTGTAATTCCAACAAACCGTTCTTGTTATTGTGGTCTTATTAGCCCTTGTGCAATGCAGTTATATAAATGTTCTAAAGTCTTTTTTTATCGTGTATTAGTGGGGGGGGGGGGGAAGGTGCTTATTAGCTGTTGTGTGTTAAAGTGAGAAAATTGCAGCCCTTTTTGGCGTGTATTAGTGGCAAAAAAAAATAAAAAATACTATTTGCCGTTCACGGCCGCAGTTATATGTTGTAAAGTCTTTTTTTGTCGTGTATTAGTGGGGAAAAAGAAAAAGGGCTTATTAGCCATTGGGTGGTGATGTGAGAGAATTACAGTCCTTTTTAGCATGTATTAGTGGCCAAAAAAAGTACTATTTGCCATTCATGGCCGCAGTTATATGTTCTAAAGCCTTATTTTGTCGTGTATTAGTGGGGAAAAAGAAAAAGGGCTTATTAGCCATTGGGTGGTGACGTGAGAGAATTACAGTCCTTTTTGCATGTATTCATTTCTTTTTCATTGACTTATTTGATCTAACAGTATGTCAGACACAAAAGTGACAGGCCCTGCACAATGGAGTGGCACAGGCCTAAATGTTTCTGGCATAGGCACAGGTCACAGCAGAGCTCCCAATGTCATCTAGCAGTCGTGTCTTGACCAGCAACCCAGCGGTTCTTGAATGGTTGACTCGGTCATCCACTTCGTCCCAAGTGACATCAGACACCCCCAGCCAAGAATAGGTGGGTTCGTCAGACACAACCCTTAGTTGGCATGGCCTGGGAGCCATGGCCAGGTGAACAATCCAGAGATAGCAAAAAACGTCCAGCTCCTTGTCGAATGTGTGGGCAGAAGGTGAAGCGTGGCCATTGTGCCAATGTTGGCACCACGGCCCTGCATCAACATATGCAGCCTCACCATAAAGTGGCCTGAGAGAACCGTGGCTCCAATATAGTGGTCCAGCCTGCCGCAGCAACCGCTGTATCACCCAGTGGCAAGCACCCGATTTCAGGCAGTCAAGGCTCCACCACCTCAGCCAAAGGAAGCTGTCTGTCCTTCCATTCATCTGCTGGTCCTGATGCTCCTGCTCCTCCTCCTCCTAGTCACTCATCTTGTCAGCAATCAATCCCTGAAGAGATTGCCAAGAGATAACAGTATGCGTGCACTCATCCAAAGGATCAGAAGCTGAATGTGATCTTGGCCAAGTTGCTGGTACTGCAGTCCCTCTCTTTCAAAGTGGTGGACTCTGCGCCTTTCAGAGAACTGATGGCTTGTGCTGGGCCGAGGTGGAGAGTCCCAAGCCATCATTTCTTTGCCAAAATGGCAGTACCAGCCCTGCACACATATGTAGAACAGAAGGTGGGCCAGTCCTTGACCCTGTCGGTGCCTGCCAAAGTGCACGGCAGCGCCGACGTGTGGAGCTGTAACTACGATCAAGGACAATATATGCCCTTTACGGCCCACTGGTTAAATGTGGTTCCTGCCCAGCCAAATCAGCAACTTGGCCAGGTGACGCCACTTCTGCCTTCACATTCTCATGCTGCTGGTCTTGCGACAATATCCGCCTCTGCTTCCTCAACCTCAACTTCCACCTTGTCCTTAGCCACCACTGCAGGGACAATTTACAGTGCCCCACCAGCATACCACATTTGCAGGGCATGGCGGCGTCACACTGTTCTGCACCGAGTTTTGCTGGGCGAATGGAGTCACATAGGGGAGGAACTGCTCCGTGTCCTTCATCAAGAAATCGAATCCTGGCAAGGAGGGCTGAGCTATGTGCCCTACATGGTGCACAAGTTCAATCTGATTGTCAAGCGTTTCCTGAAGACTTCCTATATCTGCAAGACATCCAAAAAATGGCCAGTAAACTTTGCATGCACTTCAGCCACTCATACACCGCCAAGCACACCCTCCTTGAGCTACAGCGGCAGAACGGCATCCCCCAACATAGGCTGATATGCGACGTTTTCACCTGTTGGACTTCCACCCGCCATATGTTGGACCGACTATACAAACAGAGAAAGTCCATAAATGATTTCTTAATTGTCCAAGCGGACAGGAGTACTCCCCTGTGTAACTTCGATGTCAGCCAGTAGCAGCTCACTTTATTTGTCAGTCGCCAGGACTAAGGGATGAACAACGTCATTCTACTGATTCATATCCTGGAAAAGATGCTGGTAACTTCAGCCACTCATACACCGCCAATCACACCCTCCTTGAGCTACAGCGGCAGAACGGCATCCCCCAACATAGGCTGATATGCGACGTTCCCACCTGTTGGACTTCCACCCGCCATATGTTGGACCGACTATACGAACAGAGAAAGTCCATAAATGATTTCTTAATTGTCCAAGCGGACAGGAGTACTCCCCTGTGTAACTTCGATGTCAGCCAGTAGCAGCTCACTTTATTTGTCAGTCGCCAGGACTAAGGGATGAACAACGTCATTCTACTGATTCATATCCTGGAAAAGATGCTGGTAAATCTGGCTGGTCAGGGGACTGGAGACGTGGCACTTGCAACTCACGGCCACATGAGCCCTTTGAGGCTGAACTGGAGAAGGAGGAGTTACATTGGAGCACAAGCAATAAGTAGAGAAATGGGTGGTTTTTCTACATAGGTAATAGGAGAGGAGGAGCAGGAGCAGCTGGAGGAGCAAGAGGGAGATGAGAAAGATGAAGAGATGAAGCAGATGACCCAGACACACCGTGTCAGTATGCAGTGGAGATAGTAGCAGGGAGTCCCTCCGAGTCACTTGCGCAAATGGCGTGATGCATGCTCACTTGCTTGTGTAGTGACAGCCGAATTGTCACCATTCGGCAGAGGGATGACTACTGGATTTCCTCACTACCGGTCCAAAATAGGGGCCTTTTTTACACCTGCTAAGAGGGAGGACAAACTGATCTACTATAGAGACATGCTATGTAGTCAGTTGGCCGCTGCCTATCAGCGCCATCGTCCATCCTCACGGAGGTCTGACTGGGGGGGCCCTCTGTGCTCATGTTCCGCTGCCATGGCTGCTGGGGCAGGGGGGTGGCAGGAGCAGTACCAGCTCCATCAGCAGAAGCCTGAGTCTAGAGTCGCTGATGAGCATCTTTCTTCACCCGCATAGTGAAGAAACTTTACTCACCAGCAGCTAGACATAGAGCAGAACCTGAACCAGCAGGTGGTGGAATACTTGGAGTGCACCCTGCCAGCTGTCATTGAAGATTCGATTGTCAACTGGGCAGCCAAACTGGATTTGTGGCAGCAACTGGAGTTTGCCCTGGAAAAGATGTCCTGCCCGGCCAGTAGTGTGGCATCAGAGCTGGTGTTTAGTCCGGCGGGGGCCATAATTACCCCAAGGAGAACTCGCCTTGTTGAGAGACTGACCTTTGTCAAGATGAATCAGGCATGGATCAGCCAGGATTTACACCCACCAATGCCTGATACATCAGATTAGATCATCCATGCTGCCTCACCCAAACCTTGACAAAAGAGACCGGTTTCTTCTGGCTACCTGCCTCAGCTACTATTCTGATGCTGCTACATGCCTGATGCCACACATCTCATGCCAAGTGCTCCTTCTTACACCAACCATCATCAGCGGGTACTGTTATTGCCACCCACCTCCCCACTCTGTCACCGGGTCACTCTGTGGTCTCCTGATGCTGCTGCCACCTCAACACTATGTTACCTTTCCACTCTGTGGTCTCCTGATGCTGCTGCCACCTCCACACTATGTCAATTGGCCACTCTGTGGACTTCTAGTGTGGACCACTATATTGCCTTTTTGGCCTGGTTGACCCTTCTTCTGATCCGTCAGAAGGAAGAAAAAAGGAGACACAATGGATCTTGTCTGTGTAGCAGCTGTAAGGCCTGTATGGTCCCATCAGAACTGGCTTATGATTTGGTAGCCAAAAGCAGGAGTGGGTACAAAACACAGAAGACATGCAAATATTCCATTCATGTGTTATCTCTGTTTTGGATCCACTCCTGTTTTATTTTTTAGCATTAGCAATACAGATGAATTACTACTGACCAAATGCTGACCGAGTGAAGGCGCATGCTCAACAGACAGGATTCGTTTTTTGGGGGGTTATTGTTCTGACAGATCAGAGAAATGGCAAAATAATCGGTAACGTCAACACAAACTTACTGCTGACACCCTCTCCACTCTGTCGGGGGGCTCTACTTGTATAAGCGTTTAATAGAACAGGTTCTGTAGACATCTATGTGAAATCAGCTGACGATGGCGTAAAAGAACTACGCTCTTTCATTCTATGGTAGAATCTTGGGCCTCTGCACATTTCTTTATACCTGACGCTAACATTGACCTGTAAAGCTGAGTTGACACTTGAGTTATTTGGTCAGTTTTGGCCCCGTAACTGCCCACAGAAGTGAAGTGTGCAGTGATTCTAAGAGCGACGCCGGTCATCTGTGTGTCATACTGACTCACAGTATTATTTCACTACCACAGCAGACTCACTATGCGTATTGCTGCATGGCACAGTGTTCTACACCACTATACAAGCTCTCTGCAAACAGAAAATAGCTGTTTTTTAATGCGATTCACCACAAATTAATTCGTATCGAATCAAATATTTTCGAAAAAATTCGGCGAACTGACTGAGTCGAAATTTTTAGAAATTCGCTCATCTCTACTTATGTCGATACAATTAAAGCTGAACATATTAAAATGTTTCAATTTACAGAGAAAAATGTGTAGCAAAGGCAACTTAAGAGAAGAAATCTGTGCAGAGCGTGAATGTTCATGGTATAGTCAAGCATTATCTTCTTTTTAACAGGTACATATAATACACCTTTTCATATACCTCTTACACCTGAGATGCAGCCACTGTACAGCTCCAGTTTCAATTGACAGTTTCAATAGCAATTTATATGAAATTTGCTTGGAACTTTACTCCTGTATCACTCTTATCAATGTATTTACAAGCTAAATATCTATAGTACACAAAATATTAGTATAGACTGGAACTGCTAGACAAAATGCTTGGTATAGTTTTGGCATTGTGCATATAAGGTAGTGTTACTAGTTAATATGAACATACAGTTCTTTTCTGAAAGGATTTCAGCTCAGAATCTGTGCATTCAATCAGCACAGAATATGCGCTCAATCTGCCTCCTATTGTTTCAATTGGAAACCGACACAGTAAAATACAATTATCAAGTCTATTATTGCCACTGAAGGCACTGGATAGTTGAGCTGGTGGTCACATGTGTTTTAGCACCATTGAATTTGTCTAAGGCTTTTTCACAATGGCATGAAAAACAGCCTGCCGGATCCATACTAACGTTTGCATGAGTGTGCTGCCGGATGTCTACCCTGACCCCATTAACTGTAATGGGAACGGGCGGGAGATAATATTTATCTTCACTTCATAAAAGTCCCCTGATAAGTCCCATTACTGGGGCGAAACGTGGCATGTAGGGGAATCAAGTGAGGGTAATTGTAGGAAATAGGCCCCAATTAGGGTAGGGTTCTGTATGGGGTCGCTCCTATCGGGGCGTGTGCTCTGTGTCTGACAGGCAGGTGCTAATTAGTCCCCTGATCCTCTGGTAGGCAGGGCCTTACATCTAGGGCTAATTAGGACACAGACTGCTCACTGTCATTGACATTAGGAGCACTGATCTTCTATGTCCTTTTGCCACCGTACATTATGATATTTGAGTCACACACCTGAGGCTGGTTCAAACACTTCTGGAAGTGGAAAGATCTTTCTATTTATCACTACAGTATTGGAGCTATCAGGGAGTGGTGACTGGAGTTAAGTTTTGTTTACTCACTGCAATTTTTATTTTATTGGTAGCATTTTATTCATACTCAATAAAAGTTAAGTTCTAATATTGTACCCTGTCCACAGTGTGTTCTGATATATATTGGGGTGAGACAGTATACCTCTACACGGTTATCCATAGTGTATTGGGGTATCTGTAGTTTTTATTTTTTTCTATGTTAAAAGTCCCCTCAAATCGTGCCACTGAAAAACACAGATAATTCCCCAAAAACAAGCCCTTATGTTGCTTTATCGCTAAAAATGCAAACGTCATGGCTTTCATAGGGGGTTAACTAGAAAATGATGCAATATTTGCGCTACACACAGCAGAAATAGGATTTACTAAAAACAGATAGCGCTTAGGAAAAAACAATAAATCTTTATTGGGGTACAAGGGATCAAAAAGAGCTATCTGTGCTAGATAACTGTAAATATATACCGGTGCAATATTGACATACCAGGGTGCGGTTTGATCCAGTGTGACCAATGCCTAATAACTCCCTGTTTGCACCGCTATATAGTAGAAAGATATGTGCGGTTAGGGTGGCTGCCGCTGCGCTGGTTATATCATAATTCAACCGCTAGCAGCTGGCATCACAGTGCTCCCACACTAGTACGCTAGTAAGCCGGAGGCTTGTATTGCGTGCACGCCATCAGTGGCGCGCGATGTCTGCAATGTGAATGCGATCCTTTTCTCTCTTGATAGCTCCTGATGAGATGCCCGCAATAGGGCGAGGAAACGCGTTGAGCTGTGAATACAGAGAGCTGAGCGATTTATATCAGTATTAGAATATTAGCGGCCTCACATGATTTTTTTAGTAGGGTTAGTGTAGGAGCACTGTGATGCCAGCTGCTAGCGGTTGAATTATGATATAACCAGCGCAGCGGCAGCCACCCTAACCGTACATATCTTTCTACTATATAGCGGTGCAAACAGGGATTTATTAGGCATTGGTCACACTGGATCAAACCGAACCCTGGTATATCAATATTACAGTTATCTAGCACAGATAGCTCTTTTTGATCCCTTGTACCCCAATAAAGATTTATTGTTTTTTCCTAACTGCGCTATCTGCTTTTAGTAAATCCCGTTATGGCTTTTATAATCCAAGGATGAAAAAATGAAACATTCCTAAATCTCAGAAATTTTCCAGTTTGAGGATAAAACACTTTCCTTGTTTCACAAGAATTTGGGATATGACTCACTCCAACTCTCCACTAATGTAGTGTATGAAATCCAACATAAATTGATTGTAGATCTAAGAATCTGTTAAAACATCTTCGATCAATTTTTCTATTTCATATTATAAGCAGTAAAACAAAAATAACTGTTCTGGATCCCTCTTATGATGCCCAGCAATGCCCATTGGACCCCATTGATTTATAAACATCAAAACAATGCCTGATGGACCCCTCTGGTCTGTCGAGTTCCTCCACAATGTCTGACATTTTTACTGGAAGAACAGTTCTTCTTGCATAATAGGATGAAATCTTGATAGAGGCTCCTGATGAAAGTGTGAACAAAGCATAACAATATCAATGTGCGATTCCGTATTTCTACTAGATCTGGGAAGCTGAATTTACACCAGGGCTCTTGAGTTCCATAGCTTTGCTCCATTATAGAAGGAGAGCAATGGAAAAAATTGGTGCTGGATTCAACACGTAACTAATGCTAATGGCGACACATGGAACATATTGACTGTACTGTGATCTGCCTGGTTTCCATCAGGTAGACGACACTTAATTTGACAAAAATGCCCTACATGTATGTGTGATGGAGACCCCGAATCGAGCCTCTGATGCAGATGTAAACTTAGCTTCACATGTAAGCAATGTAACAACTATACATATTATACAATTACATTTTTGTTCTTCTTCAATAAATCTTTTTCCAAACTGACGTTCCCGTTATCTCTGATTACAGGTAATTCAAACTTTAAGTAAGCCAATCTTTATCAACTTCTGTTTTAATAGTTGATTAATTAGGGCTATAGGTATTCAGTTAAGGTTTTATCTCAAGACCAGTTCAACCATTAGCAAAGGAAACTTCCTTGTGTACTTCTATCTCAGATAACAGTTCTAGATAATAGTTCACAGTCCTTTTTAGGCTAGAGCAAACATAGTTACTCCCTCTTATCCCAACACGCATAAGCCTGGCAGAAATGGAATCCCATCCAGCTTCCATTAGACGTTTGATTGTCCTGGTATTCTAGAACATCGACTGATTTCTATACGGGCCAGGAATATGTGTCACAATATAGTAAGATATGGTCATGAAACCAAACTATCTTTTTCATCGTGTGAGACCAATATAATTTCCCTGCCGATTACGCACAGTGCATTCCTTGCTAAGCCCGGACCAGCAGCCAAGTATTCAAACACATTTATCAAATGTCAAATGAATCAGTAACAGCCAGAACGGTTGTGTGTACATGCTGAACTTGCTTTAATGAAAACTGGTCAGATCTTACTTCTTCACAGGGCAGGTGAATTCAGTCAACATTTTACAGAATTAGGGATTTAACCAGTTATATACCAGATCTTTTGGTAACCTGGGTGTACAGACTTTTAATTGAAGAACTGATAATCTTTCATAAGAGACAATTACAAGCGGTATGCTAAGCTCAGGTCAGAGTTTCACAATATGTTTATAGATTTGTCTTGTCTATAGAGTGTATATGACTTTATTGCAAAAGCAATCTACACCTTGTTTTTTTTTTTTTTTATTCTATTCTTTTTTCTTTATTTCTTGCAAAATCTCTTTCCAAAAAGATTTTTGTGCAATCCTATGAATTCCTATTTACGTTACTGGGACTGTTGGACAATAGGGGTGGTCATCACATAATCATAACCTTGCTTATTTTTCGTTTACATATACAATTATGAATGTGATATTAATGTGAATTGCATTAAGGGCGTCCTCAGGGGTGCACCTAGCCTTTCTTCTGCCTAAAGCATAAAATGAAAAGGCGCCCAACCCCTCCAGCCCTACTGTTTAAGAGCATGCTGTGATAAAGTTGAAAATAGAGAGATATTCCCACAGCCGGGCCACTGCCCTCACTTGACTCTAGGTCTTGCCACCTGAGGCAATTGCCTCACCTGGCCTCATTGATGCTACACCCCTGGGTGTCCTTGCATACAGTGGTTTGTGATGCATGGCAATATGGAGTGCACAATTTTACTACAAATTGCCGCAGTTTTGCGTGTTTTTTTGCCATGTGGTTTGGGTGGGGCAGGTACATTGAGCATAATGGGGGACATTTACTAATCTATTTCTGTCACTTTTGTGGCGTAAATAGGTTGGAAATTTAGTCACACATTTGTACGGTAAATTTAGTGACTTTTCCCCGCTCAAGCCACTTTACTAAAGTGGTGAGAAAAGAGGGTGTTAGATGGGTGTGGAAGCAGGCGGGCAGCCAGGTCTGAGCCTCATTTTTCATTTTACATGCCGGTTTCTGGTGTGGAAAATAACTTAAATCTACCCCAGCAAGGGGGCTGGCATAGAGCTAAATGTGTCAAACGACCTGCCGGATGAAGCACCAAACTTTATTGTTTCATCCGGCAGCGCAGAGGGACTTGGGACCAGCGTGAAAAACGCTTCTTAATAAATGTCCGGTAATATGTTTATGTTACAAAGCTTTTCTTTGTGAGGCAATATTAGTTAACATGAAAAAAGTTTAGAACTGATTTAATCCCTTTTTCCATGTTGACATATGTTGGTCCTAAGCATGGCACCTACATTTTAAGGCCCATGTACAACAATATGATGGTACGATGCAGAAGCTGTGTCCGTAGGACCATCTACTGTAGGGCAGCTGGGATTGACCACTGGCCTCCTGTACTAATGGCTGTGACTGTAAAAAAAATAATCTCAGGGCTGTCTAGTATTTTTGACTGTTAGGGGATAGCACAGGCAATAATACAATGACATTTAGGTAGGTTTTGACAACACAACATTACAAAGAAATGTATTGTCATTTACTAGCCAGTGTCACAGAATCCCTACTATTCACTAAGGCTATGTTTCCATCTGCATCTTAGGCTCCATTAGGAACCTCAGTTGCTGATTTTGTAAAAATGGCAAACAACATTATGCTCATTTGCCTGCTAAATGCAGGCCCATATTATAGTCAATGGTGTCCCACAGGTCCTGCTCTTGTCTGTCAATAGACAGATCCAGCAGTTCTGTTATTTTCATTCTGTTTGATTAAAGCAATGACTATGTGACCAAAACCTGTGGTGTACCTCTAATAGAGGCAGACCAGACAGCTGATAAGGGGACTCTTGGGGAAAAGGGGCCTGAAGTGGAGGATAGACCACTACCTATCCCTATCATCAGTGGATGAAGCTAAAGGACCTGTGATGATGTCATCCTAGGTCCTGTACATGTAGTAAAGGAACTGCACAAAGAATGGTGTAGTACCTAGGTTAGGTAGGAGCATCTGCAGGACCTGTGATGACATTATCTTCAGCATCACAGGTCCTGTACATCTAGTAAGTACTGCAGACAGTTATATCCACTATTACCTCATGTACATCACATAGTGACCATACCTCACATATCAGTACATTGCTGTATATACTATATATCTGTAAACACTGCATCTATTATACCTCATACCTCACATATCAGTACATTGCTGTATATACTATATATCTGTAAACACTGCATCTATTATACCTCACACATCAATACACTGCTGGCTAGGATGGGTATTGGGAAGGACTATCAATGGGGCACAATGACTTCTATGTATGCCCCTAACCAAAACCTAATGGTCCTGCCACACATAATAAGCACAGTGTAAGCTCTTGTGAACAGGGCCCTTACTCCTCTTGTTTTATTTGTTGACTTGTTTGTATGATGTAATTTGTACATGAACCCTCTGATTGTAAAATGCCGCAGAATACGTTGGTGCCATATAAAAGATTACGTTTATTATTGCTATTATTACATAGTTTTTTTGGTGTTCATGTTTATGTGAAAAGGAAATGCATCAAAAAACAACTAACTTGTGCTGCCTTTGAAGCCTTTTTTTGGTGATTGTTGTTAACAGTTTTTGTGGTATTTCAGCACATGCATTTTTCAATGCAGTTCTTTGGAAGGCTAGTCTTTTAATATAGGAACATATCCCTGTAATGCTACTTCCACTGTAGAGCTGTATGAAAAAAAATACATTGGTAAAAAACAAACAAAAAAAAACGCCATTAAAAACTGCAACACTTTGCCACCTATATTTTTTATGGGGAAAAAGAACAATGACAGTCTATTGGAAAAAAGTCCTAGAACGGTGGGGTAGGAGGGATGTCACATGCAGACCCAAAAAACACACCACAAGTGATGATGATGAATTATGAATTCCCACAGATTTCCATTTAATAACTAGAACACGTATTTTTGCATAGTGTGTGGACACTATTGCTGTGTGGAATTCAAAGTTGGCACTATAACTTTCTGTAATATTTATTAAAACATTATATGTTCATGATCATAAGAGCTTGCATTCTAATGCTGTAAGGCAGGTATTAAAAATCCTAATGCTCAGAAAGCAGTCATGTGATCACTTCAAAGTTACAGCTATATTCTCGTCTTACAGATCCCTACTGTGTATCATCTAGATATTACTAATTGCACATCATGGGAAGGGGACAGCTGTGGATGTGCTTACACTCACTAAGTGTCACCCTTAGGCTTGTGTGGGCGTAGGATGAGTGGATCTAACATCCCTCTTAGATCCCCTAGCTACACCCATACAGTTCTATCACATTCTTGTCCATGCGCCATTCAATGCAAAGGTTTAGTCTTTCCTTTTCATCTGAAGCTAGATACACAAATCTGGTAAGCACACCTGTGCAAGCTAGTTTACGCTATCCAAATATTGTTTTTTTTTTTTTTCCAGTACAGCAAAGCGACCGTACAATTTCCTTCTCTTCCAAAAGACAAAGCAACAAAAAACGTACTAGTATTTTTCTCTGTCTGGTTTAAACGCCCTCTATGTTTACAAGACTTCAGAAAAGTTTGTCATTTCCCCTTTGTCTAGTTTTAATTACACATTTTATTCACTTCACATTTTCCTTTTTTTATTTGTTCAATTATGTCTCCAAAATAAAGGACAAATAAAGAGTGTGGCATTTCCTGGGGGTTTCTCATAATGCATGATGATGACTTGTCAATCTGGGGATTGGGTGGCGGTCCAAAACTCAGGAACCCGACCAATCAGCAGAATGAGGCTCAGCTGAGTGAAGCCGTTGCTTATGGATTTTCATTGAAAAAACTGGAAGAGTGTCCCCCGATGAGGACCATCAGAATATTTAATCACCTCTCCAGCAACTTGTATTCTTGAACTGTGCACCACTAGTGAAGTAACTGGAGACTACTTTTAGGTTATGTTTTGCCATACTATGCTATGTATACTGGGATATGCCATATTATGTTGTACTGGACAGAGAAATGATGTGTAGATCAACCAGTGCTTTATTACAAGCATTGTTTTTAATAAGTGCTGTTACTTTAAGATCATAACGCTGTGAAGGGGTGGGCAGGCAGGATGAGGTATCACACATACAGTCACACAGGTTGAATCCTAGGTGGTGCCAGATGATAAGTAAAAGGAGCTCAGAGCGCCTTGTCATCAATCAGTTACAGAGGGTACGACACACTGATGCAGCGCTAAGACATACCTGCTATGAGTTAGTTAGCATTGCCCGCTAAGATAATTAGTCACCCTGAGGTTAGGTGAAGTGTAACTGACCGCTGTCTACACCATGGACCTGTTTTAGACTGCTGTCTTTGATTCAACCTGTTGGAGCAAGGCCTTGCTGTGGATGCACAGGCAGCCCTGGATATCTCCAGTGGTTGAGGACCACTTTCAACCTAGAGATAGTAATGTGCAAGTCAGATACCTTGAATTTAGGGCTCATTTACACAACCGTGTGCCGGCCGTGCCTGTGCTGCTGACCGCAAACTGCAGTCCGCAATTCACGGGCACCGATCGCGGGGCTGCCACATGCAGATCGGGGACCCATTCCCTTGAATGGGGTCCACGATCCGCATCCGACGGTCCGCACCGCAAAAAGTAGTGCATGCACTGCTTTTTTGCGGTGTGGAGGCTCGGACAGAAACCCCACGGAAGCACTCCATAGTGCTGCTGTGGGGTTACGTGCCTCCGTTCCACACCAACCTTCTGGATTGCGGACCCATTCAAGTGAATGGGTCCGCAAAAAAGTGCCCCTAAAAGGGGGGTACAGGGGTGTACAACCCTAAATCTATTGCCAAAAAATTTAACTAGCTGAAAGAGAGCAGTGGTAATTGCTAAAACGTAACTTGGGAACTGAATAAAACACTCTGTAAAATTATGTCAAGCCTAAAGTACAAAAAACGAAGTCATAATGGACAGAGAAAAGACAAACCACACATAAATCTGAAAAGAACACAACCAAGGGCCCTGCATAGCTTATAAACATCGAACAGGTAAGGAATAGATGTCTCTTACCAAAGTGTTGGTTCAACAGCATATGGACGTAGCTTTAAAGCAGGGTAGGTGTGCGACAATTCTGTCCCATTCATGTCGTGCCCTTCTCTATCGTCTCACATCATATCAATCATGGAGTTGGCAGGATATGGATAAGGCTCCGAGACAGGTCGTATCAGTTCAAATTCGGTCTTGTTGATTTTGTTTTTAACGGATGGTACACCTGGTAAGAATAGGCAAGGGGGTCTGATCCTAAACTGACCCTACTATGCCCTACAAAGGCTAAGTGGGGTAAGATTGCACCGATTATTGCAGCTGATTCATCTCACAAAGGTGAACAAAAAATGGCTGCTTTGGCACCATTTTTTTTTTTCTTTTTTAATGGCATTCACCTGAAGGGTAAATCATATTATATTTTTATAGAGCCAGTTGTTACGTTGCGGAGACATCTAATATGTGTTTTTATTTCTATTTTTTAAATCCGTAAATGACTTGTTTAGGCTACTTTCACACTAGCCTTTTGGCTTTCCATTTGTGAGATCTGTTCAGGGCTCTCATAAGCGGTCCAAAACGGATCAGTTTTGCAATAATGCATTCTGAATGGAAAAGGATCCCCTCAGAATGCATAAGTTTGCCTTCATCCAGGCCCTGGAGGCGGACACCAAAATGCTGCCTGCAGCGTTTTGCTGTCCGCCTGACGAAGCAGAGCCAAACGGATCCGTTTTCTATTGTGCCAGATTTTGTCAGGGAAAACGGATATGTCCCCATTGACTTACATTGTGTGGCAGGACGGATCCGTTTACTCTGATGCAATCTGGCATAATATAAAACGAATCCGTCCCCCATTGACTTTCAATGGTGTTCAAGACGGATACATCATGGCTATAGAAGACATAATACAAAGGGATCCGTTCATGACGGATGGATGCAGTTATATTATTGTAAGGGAAGCATTTTTGCAGATCCATGATGGATCCGCAAAAAACGCTAGTGTGAAAGTAGCTTGACCTAGAGAATGAAGGTAACAGGTCCTTTTTACCGCATAGGGAACACCATAAAAACCAAACCCATAACACTGTGGTGGAATTGAGTTTTTTTTTCCAATTCCATCCCATTTAGAATTTTTTTCCAGCTGTGATTTTCTGCTTGTCTCCATTGCTTCTTATCAAACGTGATTGCATTGTACCAATTTTCCTATGTCATTTTGGAAAAACTAATAAAAAGAGAATTGAAAAGGGAAAGTGGTGCCATTAGATAGTACAACTTTTCCCAGAAAAAACAAGCCATCATATGACTTTGTGAAAGAAAAAATAAAAGAGTTATGACCCCGAAAAGGCAGGGAGTGAAAAACAGAAACGCACAAACGAAAACCCAACAGGGTGAAGGGGTTAAAGGGGTATTCCCATTATAGAAGTGATGGCATATCACTAGCATCCACTATTCTTCACCTCCCCCACTAACAGAAATGAATGGACCATAATTCTGATTTAACACTGTGTTCCTTCACAGTTTTTTTTTGTGTGCACAGTGGCCCTTATGGTCATCAATCATAAAATAATTGTTATATGCTCTCAATTAAAAGATGTACATATTTGATGTGACATCTTTGATGTGTTTTCTTTGATATGACATTTCCTTAGGAGATCATCAATGTCTGATGAATGGATGTAGCTCCCCTATGATCATCGGAACAAATAGACAGTGGCCTCTTTACTTCAGAATTTGGCTCCTTCTTTCTACAGATCAGTAAGGGTCCTGGAGGATAGGCTATTTGTAATATCCTGGAAAACTCCTTAAACCTAAAAGCAGTGCGTACATGTAACATTTAAAGGGGTTATCCCATAATTTATATAAAATGTCTTTGTAACAAAGCTAGGACAAGCCCTGTACCGCACATGGATCCAGAAATCTCTCCATTCATTGCTCCATTTGCTCTGCTAGATTTATTTCAAGTTAGTAGCTCAGGGGGAATGTCATTTCTCAGGAGGCATGTCCTCTCTGCTGCAGCTCTGTCCCTATCACAGCTCAGGGTGTGTGTCTTTCTGCTGCAGTTCTCTCCCTATCACAGCTCAGGAGGTGTGTCTTACTTCTGCATCTCTGTCCGTATCACAGATCAGGAGACATGTCCTTTCTACTGCAGTCCTCTCTCTATCACAGCTTAGGAGGTGTGTCTTTCTGCTGCAGCTCTGTCCCTATCACAGCTCAGGGTGTGTGTCTTTCTGCTGCAGTTCTCTCCCTATCACAGCTCAGGAGGTGTGTCTTACTTCTGCATCTCTGTCCATATCACAGCTCAGGAGACATGTCCTTTCTGCTGCAGTCCTCTCTCTATCACAGCTCAGGAGGTGTGTCTTTCTGCTGCAGCTCTGTCCCTATCACAGCTCAGGGTGTGTGTCTTTCTTCTGCTCTTCTCTCCCTATCACAGCTCAGGAGACACACTGGGCATATGCTTCCAGCTTAGTGATATTACAGAGAAATAAAAAAGAGAGCAGACAGCAGGTGCCTCAATACAGAAAGATTTTATTGCATAACTCAGTGGTCGTACAAAATTTTTTATTACATGAAATGACAAAAGTATTCAGATCGAGATGCGATTTGGAAAAATGTAGAACATTTTTTGGGACAACATCTTTAAGTAAAATAATGTTTTGTGATGGGAAAATGACCAACTGATCACATTTGACTAGATAAAGACCTCACCCTGGTTCCTCCTGAATGCCAACACAGTATGCTATGGCAATCTCATCACTCATCTTGGGTGATTCCCAATACCTCAGTCCTAAATTAGCATTCACTCACTGATAAATATTGACAGTGTTGTGTAACCTGTGTAGGTGTTCCTTCCCTCACTTTTAAATCTGCTGTTTACATGCAGCTGTTAAATGTATGCCCAGTTTATTTATCTGCAGTGAACGCTTCAATTACATAATCTGGAAGAGTATTGCAATATCAAGGCAATGTAAGTTCAGACAGGCCCTAACGTCTTAGTATGTCAGGTCAGCGTGCCAGAACTGTCACTAGATCACTGAGTTTTGGCAGAGGTGTGTGTAAATCTGATAACGGCTTTATGCTTTTTTTCCCTCCCAAACAGCAGGTGATTACCCAATGGTTTTAGTTCTACCAAGAAAACTTCATAAGAAAGATTATTGTTAACTCAGTGATTATAAATGCAGGAATTCACTTGAGAGTCCAGAATACATCAAATATATTCTAATTATTGCAAACACATCATAAGGGCAAATGCACACGACTGTGGTTGTTTTGCAGTTGCGGACACCGGCCATATGCAGACAGAAACGGTCAGCACTCCACCTCACAGTGTGAACGGTGCAGGAATCCAGAGGCGGCAGGCTCACAAAATCAATGAAGAAAGGATCAGCACTCAAATTCAGTTCTTTGCAGCTATATTCCTTTTATTTTGCCCATAGATGAGGAGACAAAATGCTACACGTGTTTCGGCTATGTGCTAGCCTTTGTCGGCCATGTGCATTCTCCATTTTGCAGAACAGAACATCTGGGCCCTAGCAGAACAGTCTTATGCTTGCCCGTAATGCGGACAAGAAAAGGACATGTTCTATAATCTTGTGGACGGCACGTTGGATGGGGACAGCACACGGAGTGCTGTCCGCATCTTTTGCGGCCCCATTGAAGTGAATAGCTCTTCATCCAACCGGATCAGAGGAGAACACAAAACCATGGTCGTGTGCATGAGCCATAAAGCGACTGGCCCCTAACTGTGTGCTATAATCAGCTTACAAAGCGTATGGTTGCATGCTGGTTTATGTAAGCTAATGTTTAGTCGGTCTGCATTGTTAAAAGTCACACGGTATTGAAGGTGCCTAACGGTCACTAAAGGGGTATTCCGGTTGTTAGAAGTTTTTCCCCATGCACAGGATAGGGGATAGATATCAGATCAGCAGAGGTCCTTAGGCTGGGACCCTTTCTAATCATGAGAATGGGAGCCCAGTATACCCTGCAGCCCCTCTGAAATCAACAAAGTGACCAATTGCACATGAGCGTGGCTGCTCCGTTAATTTCTATGGGCGTTCTGGGAATAGCCAAGTACAGTGCTCTGTTCACTTCAGGGGGGCTGCAGGGTGTTCAGGGCCCCTGTTTTTGTGATCGGTAGAGGTCCCAACGATAGGATCCCCGCTGACATGATAGTTATCCCCTATCCTATAGACTGACTAAAAGGTGCGGTCTCATTAGTTTAACAAGAGCCAGCTGTGGCCTGTATGACCCCGAGGTGCTTGACTGCAAAGTGGCCACGTTGTACCTGCAACAAGACTGCGCCATGTGGTCATACCCTTTAGAGGGCATATACATCTTTGTTACGCATTCTACAGCAACAGTACAGCCAGTTACCTTGTAGCGTACAGCCAGTTACATAGCGATCCTGTCCCAATATGGCTGCTGATGGAGGAGCACGTGACTAGACCAGTCCTTCAGTAACACTGCACATGGAATGGGTAAAAGGTTACTCAGTCACGGCCACTGATAGATGGGTTTAGTCATGTCACACTCCATCAATGGCTATGTTGAAACAGGATCACTATGTATACACAAGGACCTTCTGTACTACACAAGGGGCATGAGTTCCACAGCGGTATACACTGGCCCAGATTTACTAAGGCTGCGTTCACACTTTATTTATTTGGTTGGTGTTACATCAGTGATTGTGAGACAAAACCAGTAGTGAAGCCTACTCAGAGATCAGGTATTCTGGAAAGATCTGCACCAGTTCTTTGCTTTTGACCCGCACCTGGTTTTGGCTCACAATAACTGATGGAAATAACAGACCAAATAACTGAAGTTTGAACTTGGCCTGTTATGTGTGCGCCTAAAGATTATCTAGGGTTTCTACACTTTTTTCTTGCTCGACAAGGAGCTACGTGGAAAGGGGGCATGACTTTATGCACCATTTTGCCTAAAATTTTCACCCCAATTCTGGCATAAAATTCTTTCTCAAAGCAAGCCAGCCAATAATTGGTATAAAATTAGACAAAAGTCTCAGTCCTTGCAGCAAAGTACAGTACAACGAATATGATTTTGGCTAGGGTTAAATGGCGACAAGTCATATAATGTATGTCAATGGTGTTGCAGTGTGACACACAACATGCTGCGTCTGTGATGCGATAGTTGCATACAATCCAACTCTGCTGGGTTTGGCATTGCATGTTGCATGCAAATTTTACTTCATTGACTTCAATGTGAGTCACACGCGACATACGACTCACCTGCGACATTGTCGTGTTTTCACAGCCAAATCCCAGCTCTAAAAAACTTGCACAATGCAAGTTGCAGTGTAATCACAGAGTACCTTCACCAGTGTAAAACATAACCTTTACTGATGATCATTAAAAATCAGCCAATTTGTGCCCTTAAAAAGCAATTAACAATGAGGCTGGGTGAGACAAGGAAAGAAAAATTGACTCACCCTCACACTTGCCCTATAAAACTATAGGCCCTGCCTGGCAAAACGGAATGGCTGCCCCGATAGGTGCGATCCCGTGTCAGGAACCTCCTGATAGGCCCTCTCTCTATCATTTTCTTTGATCAACTGGGCAAGATCCTCTACAGCTCCTTGCCGCTAGTGTCAAAGTAAAACCTAATCCAGTCAAAAACATAAAACCTAGTAGTAGGTACAAATGATAGTCCATTTTTAGTGAGGGGTCATAACCCAAATTTTTATTTATTTGCGTTGGATTTGTGTCCGTTCTCGTATGGTGTAAGAGTTCGGTTGTAGACTTTGCCCTAAAAATGTAGAGGGGGATGACAGGTTTGAGGCATTGTGAGAAGAAGAGGAGATAGAGGAACACAAAGATAAATTGGAACCTCCCAATGTGGACTCCCCTAGTGAAGATGGTCGGGTGGTCTGTGGTGTATTGGTGTCTCTCCATATCTTTTGATTAGTAGAGTTGGATGTAGGGAAGATGTTGTTGTTCCTTTTCCTATCTCCCTTTTGGTACCTCCTCTTACACGATCAAGTTCCTCTATAACCACCTCTTCCACCCTTAGTGTATTGTGATTTAGGGGTGTCGCGGTCTAGGCTACCTGCTTCAGATAAAGAGGTTTCAATATTGGACCCTATATTGGTCTGTTGGGGATTAATGTAAGCTGTCTTATCTATAGATTAAGAGCAGATAAAGATCAAGAAAATGCACCTATAGGTAGCGCCAGACACCGTAGTGATTAAAGGTGAATTCACTCAGCAAATTGTTGTATCATAAATTATGAATCAGTGTTTACCCCAAATTTTATAAATACTTTTTCAGATAGGAGATCAAAATAAAGCCGTGACTTTAGTATATAAAATCATTAGAATAAGAACAAATATTGCTTTAAAATCAATAGTGGCCAATAGGGCAACTTACTTCGCCCAGAAGGGTCGGAGTGGGATAAAGCTCAAGACACCCACTCTGAGCACCTCCTGCACCTGGATCGCGTTATGAAGATGTTAGGAAAATCGCAGGGGTCCACTTCAGAACTTCTTGTAAATCCTTTTCATTTGGAGCACAGGGTAAGGGTGAGGTACAGCTGTGCTGTGCGGCAGGGGAGGGAGAGGCGTCTCCCTCCCCTGCTCCTCTGATAGGCTGCGGGCCTTGTGCCGGCAGCCTATCAGAGCGGTTCAGGCGGCATCGCGCCGCCTGAGCAGAGTGCAGAGCCGGACACAGGCCGGAAGAGGCCTGCATCCAGCGCTTCCAGGGAGGTAAGTATTGGGGGAGCCTGCACATGATTTGGGGGAGGGGGAGCCTGGACCCTGCACATGATTTGGGGGAGGGGGAAGCCTGGACCCTGCACATGATTTGGGGGAGGGGAAGCCTGCACATGATTTGGGGGAGGGGGTTAATGGACCCTGCACATGATTTGGGGGAGGGGGTTAATGGAGCCTGCACATGATTTGGGGGAGGGGGTAATGGAGCCTGCACATGATTTGGGGGAGGGGGTTAATGGAGCCTGCACATGATTTGGGGGAGGGGGTTAATGGAGCCTGCACATGATTTGGGGGGGAGGGGGGTTAATGGATCCTGCACATGATTTGGGGGGGAGGGGGGGTTAATGGAGCCTGCACATGATTTGGGGGGGAGGGGGGGTTAATGGCCCTCACCTGTGGGGAGATTGGTGTACTTATAACAATTTTATAGACAAATGATACTATTTACAGTCGCGCAGGGGGTGCAAAATGTTTTCTTCTTCCTAGGGGGGCATGACAGAAAATAATTGAGAAGCACTGCTCTATACCAACATATGTGCAGGATAAGCTTCACAGCTGGCTCCTCAATATCCTCAATTGTCCTATTGTACCCCAGAATGGTTAAAAAAAAAAAAAGCTTCCATAAATCTCCATCGATGGAAAAAAAAAAAACGTTATGGGTTTTGGAATGTTAAGATATACACAAAAATAGATGTAAATCCATTGTCTCCCGAATTATATCAACCAGGAGAAGTTATAGTAATAGTTACAGTTATCATGTTATTTACGGTATACTGCGCAGTGAACTTCGCAATGGTAGAAGTCATATTTTTCACCCCTCACCTTGCAAAAAATGACTTAGGCTAGGAGATGCGGAGACATGTCCCATAACAGTACATGGAATGTATGTCTATGGTGTTACAATGTGACACATGACAAGCTGCATCTGTGATGTGAAAGTTGCAAAAATTCCATACTGTTGCGCATGTTGCGTGTGACACTCACTCTATCGACTTGAATATAAGTTGTGCGCGACATGCGACTCACTTGTGATAGTCAAACCATAGCTGCATAAAAAAACGCTGTGTATTACATACAGGTTTTGCCATGGAAAAGCCAGCAGGATTCACCCTCTCCATTGGAAAAGGTGAAATTTGCAAAAGCAATCCACTGTATAAATTGACTCACTGTGGTTTTCTGCTATGTTTTTTTGAAGCCCAAAGGAGGGTGTCCTGGAGGGGGTAAAATTCCGTTTTTTGTAAGTGACTTTTTACTACCATCTATTATTAAAGCCACAGTTTAAAAGTTTTTTTTTATATAAATCAATAGAGAAGAATTACTGAGAATCATAAATGTCTTTCAGCACGTCAGTCCTCCTGCTTCTTATGTTTCATTGTGTATAGTTTACTTAATGCGGTACACAGTGCTGTAATCTCAAAACTAAACACAAGAACTGTCACATTTCTTTCACCTGTATCACCTCTATGTACAGACAACTGCATGCAGAATAGTGACCTTCTAGTCTGACTAATAGATATACAAAAACATAAAGTGTCTCTTTTATAAAGCTTTAAAAGTAGCTCTTTAATAGAGATGAGCGAATCGAATTTGACGAAGTGGAATTCGATCCGGATTTCAGGAAAAATTCGATTTGCACCGAATCCGAATTTCCTCACGCTTAGTGGCAATTTTTCCTAAAATGGCTGCTGCACATGTTAGGACATGGCGCAAAGAACTCTGGGAATGAGGGATCATCCAAAATGCCTTGCATGCAGCCAATCAGCAGCTAGCCAGCCCCTGTGATGTCACAGCCCTATAAATAGCCTGAGCTTTCTTGGATTCAGCCATTTTCCAGTGTACTTAGTGCAGGGAGAGACGTTAGCAGGCTCTAGGGACAGTGCTAGGAAAGACTTGAAAACTTTTATTTTGCTGAATAGAAGTTCAGGGAAAGATCATTAGAAGTGTATGGAAAGGATAGGGAGGAATTATTCCACAGTATTGAAGCAGAACAGGGTGCAATAGGGGAGTGTACAGCCTGGGTAATAGGAGCAATTCTATTGCACCTTGCTGCACTGACTAGGGATCCAAATTGTCTATGACATAGTGGGACTATGACATCGTGGGAATAACTGAGACATGGCTGGATAATAGCTATGACTGGGCAGTTAATATAAAAGGTTACAATCTGTTTAGAAAGGATCGTCAAAAGCGGAGAGGTGGAGGGGTCTGCCTTTATGTAAAGTCCTGTCTAAAGACCACAGTCCGAGAAGATATAAGTGAGGGACATGAACACGTGGATTCACTGTGGGTAGAAATACATGGAGCAAAAAACAATAATAAATTACTAATAGGAGTGTATTATAAACCACCTAATATACCAGAGTCCACAGAAAATCTATTACTAAACAAGATAGACGAGGCAGCAAATCATAATGATGTCGGTATTATGGGGGACTTCAACTACCCAGAGATAGACTGGAAAACTGAAAGCTGTACATCGCATAAAGGAAACAGGTTCTTGGCAATAGCCAAAGACAATTTCCTTTCCCAACTGGTTCAGGACCCCACTAGAGGAACGGCCATACTGGACTTAGTATTAACCAATAGACCTGATAGAACAACAGACGTGCAGGTTGGGGGACACCTGGGAAATAGTGACCATAAAGTAATAACCTTCCAATTATCCTTCAAACGAGAGTTTCTAAAGGGAGGAACAAAAATACCAAACTTCAAAACAGCAAAATTTAGCCAACTAAGCGAGGCCATAGGCCTAACTAACTGGGACAAAGTCCTCAAAAATAAAAATCCTCAATACTGAAAGATTATCAAAATTAGGGTTATTCACTTTAGAAAAAAGACGACTGATGGGAGATCTAATAACTATGTATAAATATATCAGGGGTCAGTACATAGATCTCTCCCATCATCTATTTACCCAGGACTGTGACTGTGACGAGGGGACATCCTCTGCGTCTGGAGGAAAGAAGGTTTGTACACAAACATAGAAGAGGATTCTTTACTGTAAGAGCAGTGAGACTATGGAACTCTCTGCCTGAGGAGGTGGTAATGGTGAGTACAAAAAAGAATTCAAGATGAGCCTGGATGTATTTCTGGAGTGTAATAATATTACAGGCTATAGCTACTAGACAGGGGTCGTTGATTCAGGGAGTTATTCTGATTGCCTGATTGGAGTCGGGAAGGAATTTTTTTCACCTTAAGTGGGGAAAATTGGCTTCTGCTTCACAGGGTTTTTTGCCTTCCTCTGGATCAACTTGTAGGAAACGGGCCAAATGGATGGACAAACGTCTTTTTTCGGTCTTATATACTATGTTACTATGTTACTATGTTATACTGCTGCTTTCAGGTTTGCAATAGATGATACCTCTGTAATTCCAGCAAACCGTTCTTTTTATTCCTTTTTTGGCCTGTATAAGTGGAGGGGGGGCTTGTGTGGTGAAGTGAGAAAATTACAGCCCTTTTTAGGGTGCGTTAGTAGAGGAAAAAAGGGGCTTATTAGCCGTTGTGTGGTGAAGTGAGAAAATGACAGCCCTTTTTGGCATGTATTATTTGCTGTTCAGCGGTGCAGTTATATGTTCTAAAGCCTTTTTTGTTGTGTATTAGTGGACTTTTTTGGGGTGTATTATTAATTTCCTTTTTATTTACTTATTTGATCTAACAGTATGTCAGACAGAGAAGCGACAGGCCCTGCACAGGGGAGGGGCAGAGGCCTAAATGTTTCTGGTGCAGGCACAGGTTGCAGCAGAGTAAGGGGGCGTGGCAGCAGGGGTCACTTCCAGAGGCCTGAGCTCTCAGTGTCAGCTAGCGGTCGTGTCTTGACCAGCAACCCTGCGGTTCTGAATGGTTGACTGGTCCCAAGTGACTTCAGCCAAGAGTTGGTGAGTTTGTCAAACACAACCCTTAGTTGGCATGCCCCGGGAGCAGACCCTGTGCCCTCACCTGTCCTCAACCAGCCTCTGTCCTTTTCTGTTCCTTCAGCCGGTGAAGTATTATATTCTGTGGGCTCAGCTCCACTATACAGTGAGGACGGTGCTATAAAAGGACAGTCAGCAGCCGTTGAGGAGGACATCAGTGACTTGCAGACAGTACTCGATGATGATTTAGCCGATCGCAATTGGGAGCCGGGTGACGAAGAGGCTTCATCATCATCATCAGGAAAAGAGGGTGGCAGCTTGCACGTGAGGCAGCGGCGGAGCCAGCAAGTCGGTATCGTGATTGGGAGACAGCAGGGTGGCAGCAGTGGGCGTTCGGGAGCCAAACATGCCTGGACTAGACCACCTGCATTGCAGAAGCCTACCTGACCAGAAAGTAGTTGTGTTGGGGTTCAGGGAGGTAGCGGGGGTAGCAGTCAGTCAGTGCGGAGTGTTGGGAGTAAAATCACCTACTCAGCAGTGTGGCAGTTTTTTATTAAGCCACCCGAGGATGTGAACATGGCCATTGCCGAATCTGTGGGCAGAAGGTGAAACGTGGCCAGGGTGCAAATTTTGGCACCATGGCCCTGGGTCAACATGTGCAGCATCACCATAAAGTGGCCTGGGAGAACCGTGGCTCCAATGTGGTGGTCCAGCCTGCTGCAGCAACCACTGCATCACCCAGTGGCAAGCACCCGATTTCAGGCAGTCAAGGATCCACCACCTCTGCAGAAGGAAGCTGACTGTCCTTCCCATCATCTACTGGTCCTGATGCTCCTGCTCCACATCCTCCTACTTCTCGTCAGTCATTCCATCAGCAATTGATCACTGATACCAAGAGACAACAGTATGTTGAATGGGCTTACCCAACGGCGCAGAAGCTGAACGTGCTCCTGGCCAAGTTGCTGGTGCTGCAGTCCCTTCCTTTCCAAGTGGTGGACACTGCACCTTTCAGAGAACTGATGGCTTGTGCCGAGCCGAGCTGGAGAGTCCTCAAGCCATCATTTCTTTGCCAAAAAGGCAGTACCAGACACTCACAAAAATGTAGAACAGAAGGTGGGCCAGTCCTTGAGCCTGTCGGTGTCTGCCAAAGTGCACAGCAGAGCCAACGTGTGGAGCTGTAACTACGTCAAGGACAATATATGTCCTTTACGGCCCACTGGGTAAATGTTGTTCCTGACCAGCCAAACCAACAACTTGGCCAGGTGACGCCAATTTCGCCTACACGTTCTCATTCCGTCGGTCCTGCGACAATGTCCTCCCCTGCTACTCATTCTCCACCGTGTCCTCAGCCTCCACTGCAGGGACAATTCACAGTGCTCCTCCAGCGTACCACATGTGCAGGGCATGGTGGTGTCACGCTATTCTACACCTCGTTTGCCTGGGCAAACAGAGTCACACAGGGGAGGAACTGCACGGTGTCCTTCATCAAGAAATCGAATCCTGGCTTTCTACGCGACAACTCAAAATCGCAACCAAGGTGACCGACAATGGGAAGAACATGGTGTTCAATCTGGTTGTCATGCGGTTCCTGAAGTTTTCCACCCATCTGCAAGACATTCTAAAAATGTCCAGGAAATTTTGCATGCACTGCCAAGCACACCCTCCTTCAGCTGCAGTGACAGAATGGGATCCCCCAATATAGGTTTATATGCAACGTTTCCACCCGTTGGAATTCCACCCTCCATATGTTGGAGAAATCATACATAAGTAAAGTAGTCCAAATAATAACCTCTGTGTGAAAACGTCAGAGAAAAGCCAGACCAGGCTAAAGTTCATCCAAGGGTCCGATCCAAGGTCATACATGGTGCAACTATAGAGCAGAGACGAGGTTTTCAGAGGCACTCACTAGAAGAATACAAACAGAGATCATGCATGGATCAAACTTTGTGAATATGAACCAGCATACTCCCAGGTTGTAGAGACAACAGTGAGCACTGATCAGCCAGAGAGATCACCTTTTAAACACCTGCTGGCCAATCACAGGGTGCTGCTTGTCAGAACCTCATAGGTCATGCAATGATCCTACTCTTTATCACCTGGGCAGCAAATCTCTAAACAACTTTGAATTTGTGCACAGGTGCTTTACCTGCCAGTGGCCGGCATAGCACATAAGATGACCCCTCAGGAATGCACGTAGATGCCGGAACGGGCATGGTATCGTGTCAACATGGACGCCGGAACGGAACCCACAGGAGACACCGGAGGCAGGACATATTGCCATCAGCCTGGCAAGTCTGCCCCTCCGCCGTCCACGCGGACATTCCACCGTGTCTGCCCGCAAGGGAACCGGAACCGCAGACTCCCTTACACACACACATTCTATTGGATGATTATTCCTGGGTTTTTCGTTTTCCATTGTTCCATTTAACAGACATTTCATTATGAGGCCTTTATGAAAAAATGCATTCACTAACAGTAACACAATTATAGTAATGCAGTGTTTGCTGTAAAAATGCTTTTTCTGTAACTTCATGACATATTCAAGTATTACAACACATTAAGTAAAAAGGGTATAACAATACAGTTTTTGCAAAAAAAAAAAAAATAAGCTGGCTGTCTGTTCATTCGGAAAAAATGAACTTGTTACAAAATGCAGAACTTGCCAGCAAGCTGTATAAAACAACACACAGGTCTGAATGACCCATCCATTGCTGTCTAAGTTTCTGTGCTTTCACTGATAAAACTCTAAATCTACCTAATTATATCACTATACTCTCCCTATACTGTCCCTTTACCCTCACTATCACACTTATATTGCTAGTGTATGTCTGCAATTGCTTTTTGGCAGATACAGCCAAAACGCTTCCTTTGAGATTGCTAGTTACACACAGAATGGTATTTCTTTCTTCTGAGCAAAAGGACCTACCAGAATCCTGCTCCCTGATTGGGGGATCAGACTGTGTGACAATCAGGAAAGCTCTCTTCCCATCCCTTCCAGTAATCTTTCTTCCCTTCTGTTTTCCCTGCTAATTTTCACAGTAAGATGGGTCTGGGTGCTTTTTTTGTACGACTTGTTAGAAGTGAAATGATAAAACATCAAATTCATTTAGCAAACAAATTTTTGTGAAGTTTGTAACAAATGCAATTGTTTAAAATTAATTTGCTCATTTGTAGACTAAAATATTTTTCACTTAAAAGCGTGTATTAGTGCTAATGGTAGCTAATGATTATTGAATCCTGAGTTAATGGTACAATAGGTGGTATAGACATAGAGATCCATGTTGTTTATTAGTGTATTCTTTGTGATTATACTAACAGGGTTGTCTGGTGAGATAAAAAGTTCTTTAGAAATATTTTAAACAATTAAAATTAATAATGTACTTTCATTTCATTATTGGCCTTATCTCTGGTTGTCTATCTTCGTGCCGGAATCTCCACCTCTCTGTTCATTCATAGGAAGCTTTTTCAGTGTCAGTGACCCAAAAAAGAGTGCTAGCTATGTTCAGTCCATTAGCTAAAGTAGCCATCTTCTCTGTTTCTGCATCAATTGCTATGGATAAGGGGGCTGGCTTAGCTGGGACCAAGAGCGGATATCTGAAATCAGGCCACCAGGGTAGTATACAGAACTAAGTTAAGTTTTACTATTTTACTATTTTTCAGATATAGAGGAGCACCATGTTTGACTCTATCAGTATATTCTTCCTAGGGTCTATGTACAAGGATTTTCTATAGAGACATGTGAGATACCTCTATAAGGCCCTGCAACACTTCTAGAAATAATACTTTCTTACTATTGGGCAGCACGGTGGATCAGAGTTTGAATCCAATCAGGGACAAAATTTGCATGGAGTTTATACGTTCTCCCCGTGTTTGTATGAGTTTCCCCTGGGTACATCAGTTTCCTCCCACGCTCCCAAAAATATACAAGTAGGCAAATTGGCTTGCTACAAAATTGACCCTAATGTGCATTATGTGTTGGGGTTGAGCATCTACATGACAGCCACTGACTGCCCGGGGAGTCGCCCCAGGCACACAACTATCCCTGCACTTTGAGTCCCTGTGAGAAAAGTCTTTTATTTTACAAATATTTCTAAAAAGTGCTGCCAACATGTGACAAAAATGCACCAAATTTTTGGCACAATTGAGAATTTATGCACAGCCATAATAGTAAGTGTGGGTTAATGTATTCCCCCCTAAGGGTACTTTCACACTAGCGTTAAAGTTTTCCGGTATTGAGTTCCGTCCTATTGGCTCAATACCGGAAAAAAACGCTGCCGTTTTGTCCTTATGCATTCTGAATGGAAAGCATTCCATTCAGTATGCATCAGAATGTCTTCAGTTCTGTCACTTTTACGGTATTTGTCCGGAGAAAATACCACAGCATTTTCCATTGAAATGTATTAATGCAGGATCTGGTATTGAGCAGACCTTTAAAAACGTGAAAAAGATAAATACCAGATCCGTTTTTCTGGATGACACCGGAGAGGTGGATCGGGTATTTCAATGCATTTGTTGGACGGCTCCGGATCCGGAAACAAATTGTATCCGTTTTCACACAGATTTCCGGATCCGGAATTTCCGGATTCCTCTAACGCTAGTTAGGCCACGTTTATTTCTGTGATTCTTGTTTTATATGTATTGAATTTGCCATTGAATATGGCTGGTAAACATTCTGTTGCACCTGGAAGCCGGTGTCACATGGTCTGTTGTAGGTGTAGCTTGCGGCCTCATTTGTTCCCCATTGCATTGTTGGTCCTGCAATGCAGGTGAGTGGGTGGGGGCTGTAGGCTGCTTAATACCTTTTCAGACCTTGTTCACACACCATAGGTAGTCTAGTGGTAGGACCCCATGCTGAGATACCGTGACGTGGTGCTTGAAGGGGCTCCGATATGTTCCTGATTGGAAATATTGGCGAATCTCTCAGCTTTTAACATCAAAATGAGGGATTAGCCAGTGTTGTCAGTTGCTTATCCATGTGGTGCATCTTTTTTCTGTGAGTTATGTGTTTATATATTTTCATCCGCACATGTTTTATTTTGTGTAGGATGTTTGTGTGGTGCTTGTGGTTCGCGCCGGTATCCTCCATTGTATGCAATTTTTGCTGGGGATAGCCGTTCGCTGCGAACCACATGCGGAGGAACTGCCCCCCCAGTTAGAAACACGCCACAGTGTTTGGGGTCTGGAGCAGTCCCACCCATTTAGGCCACGTTTATTTCTGTGATTCTTGTTTTATATGTATTGAATGTGCCATTGAATATGGCTGGTAAACATTCTGTTGCACCTGGAAGCCGGTGTCACATTGTCTGTTGTAGGTGTAGCTTGCGGCCTCATTTGTTCCCCATTGCATTGTTGGTCCTGCAATGCAGGTGAGTGGGTGGGGGCTGTAGGCTGCTTAATACCTTTTCAGACCTTGTTCACACACCATAGGTAGTCTAGTGGTAGGACCCCATGCCATGCTGAGAGACCGTGACGTGGTGCTTGAAGGGGCTCCGATATGTTCCTGATTGGAAATATTGGCGAATCTCTCAGCTTTTAACACCAGAGTGAGGGATTAGCCAGTGTTGTCAGTTGCTTATCCATGTGGTGCATCTTTTTTCTGTTAGCTAGTGTGAAAGTACCCTAAGCTCTAAGCTAAAATATGCCAATTTTGTGGACTTTCTTCTGGCTTTAGATTATGACAAAGGCTATCTGCCGAAATGCGTAACCCCTGACATATCTCTGACATAAGTGAAGTTTTAATAGAAGTGAAGTTTTAACTGGACATTGTATAAAATCTACATATACAATATTTTGTAGCTATAAAATAAAAAGAAATACAATTTGCACTTTCTACTATCTTTACATGTCCCACTATTATTCTCATTATTATTTTTAACCTTCTTTCAGTCGTGGACTAATAAGGACCATATATTTTTTTTCTTAACAGGGAGGAACACTGCATGGTCACAATTTATAGTGGTTAGGCGTCAGACCTGTGGATCTCATGATTAATATCCTTACGGATAATTATGCTTAATTTTCTTTTTCTTTACTTATATACCTTTATATTTTTGATTTGTACCTTGCCCCTCAGCACTTACCTTGAATAGAAGTACAAATGCAATTGATCTGTTTATAGGGGAGGTTATTAATTCTATTCATGAATGTGCTTTATTATCCTAATAAGAAATAGTCAGTAATACTGAAATGAATTGCATTTAATATTCCATACTGGTCGAAATATATTGTAATGAGGCATTTGTGTGTAGCCCACTTGCCTTTGATTTCCATCAGGAATTGAGTGACATATCATTTATGACTCTGTAAGTCACAAAGAGAGACATTTTTATTATACTGTAATAACATGCTTGCAGTATTCCAACTGCTATAATGACATGTGAGTAGTATGACAGCAAAACCCCCCTCCTTCCTTTGGTTGTATGAATGGCACACTTCGTTAGACGTGTCATGTCACTACTCAATTCAAACTTCTTAAACATTGCTAAATGGTTACTCTTCACTCCTTCCTGGCTGACTGGATCGGCTCCAGACCCCCGTCACACAAAGAGCCGGGAGACAGACAATCCTCATAAAGACTGTGCATTTACTCTATCAAAGCCAGCTCCTTCTGCTAGGAAACACGAGTGCTAAGGAGAATGGAAACATGTTTTTATAGAGGAAAAATGGTCAAGAACACAAGTGTGTGATGAGGTTGGTTGGTGACAAATCTGGTGCTCCTGCCGCTTCATCACTCTATGTATTGACAATTGATGTTGCCTACTATTTTCATGACGTTCTGCCGCCGTAATGTGCGGCATGCATGCTATAAAGTGTCAACGGCGAAACATTTCTCCAGTTTAACCCTTTCCCAAAGAGGGCCCCAAGGGAACAAGCTGTTACTGCCTAGAGAATATTCCACATTTTCAGCAAACAAAAAAATATTTATTTTATAATAAAACATAAAAAAGAACATTCTTATCCATGGAGTATTGATTCTACGAACTCTGCTTGTAGGCAGTGAATGAGAACCTTTGTGGTTTATTCCAGAGGATGAAAATCAGTCCTTTGGTAACAGTCCTGGAATTGTGTCCAGTGGTGCACCTGCTTTATCATCTCATGACCAGAACAGATTCTCAACGAATGAAGATCTCCACAAGCAGAGATCTTGAAAACGTCCACAATAAATACATTGTCCAGTAAGCAAACATGCTCTGAACACTATCCCCGCGACCCCTTCTGAAATATCTGTTTTAGTAAATAATTGTATTTCTGATGAAATTACCATTCAGGAGCATTTATTCTTATAGCTCTGTGGTATGCCATTCCTATATCATTCCTTCTAGAAATGTATCAATGAAGGTACAACTGAGACCAGACTGGCAACACCCAGTTGTACCTTTATTCATAAATGTTTTGCAGTAATAATAGAGGAATTGCACAACATGCAGCTATAAGAACAGATGTTCGAGATTTGCATGCGGAGTGCAAGTAGTTACTAAAACAGACCTGTCGGGAGAGGCGACAGCTCCTCTTTAACAGTTATTGCCAAAGCACCACAGGAATGCTAATATTTTTCATTTTGTAGCTTTAAGTAGAAATGATGTGACTTACGTTAATATTGATACAGAACCAAGTTTACCTTAAATGAGACCAACTGGTGCTTATCGAGTCCTTACTTCCACAAATGTCACCTTGTGTTAGACTTCGGGTGCTTTCATCGATGACTGCTGGCCGTAATGCTTCTACAAGCTGCGGATCACTGCTAATGAAAAAACTGGTAATTTGCTGCCGTTTGTTAACAAACTGCAAGAAGTTACCACTCCTTTCATTAGTAATATGTGTGGACCTGTAGCTTTTGGCCACATAGCAGCTGCCATGGCATCAGGGGCGTAACTATAGGGGAAGCAGGGGAAGCGGCTGCTTTGGGGCCCTGACCCAGAAGGGCCCCATCCAAGAGGAGGAGAAGTACTAAAAGATTTTGTCAGGGCCCCTCAACATTATTACACAATGAAATTATACACAGTGGCAGTATAAACAGTGTAGAAAACGAATGGAACAGCTGCCGGGCCTGGTCTGAGAGAGTGATCTTTACTAGCCACAGGAAAGGGGACGGCATGAAAGGAAGGGGTTCTGAAAAACTTACTGGGGGAGGGGGCCCCATTCAAAAATTTGCTGTGGGGCCCAGTCATTACTAGTTACGCCACTGCATAGCATCCTTATAGTTCACTGCAACTACTGTCAGTAAGTCAGCTAATACCTCATGGTTATCATTTTTACAGGATGCAGCCAGGCCATGTGCTGTTGAGGGATAACGGGGTGTCAGTACGTAGGTGCTGGATCCAAAGCTTTTTGAGTGAGCGTTAGACTATAAGCTAACAAGGAGCGCTACACGTAACCATATGAATGGAACCTTATCAAAGCCTACGGTACGGACACAATAACGGAAAATCTGCGGTGTGTCTGCTGGAAACATTGGCTGTGTCTATAGTGAACTAGTGTTTAGCCTTGAATCAGTGAATTACACAACTATATAGTTAAATATTTAACTAAAGCTAAATGTTTCAGGGTCCATGTTTCAAATGCTAAATGTTTGAGGGTCCATTCACACGTCCGTGGTGTGTTGCGGATCCGCAACACACACGGCAGGCACCTCCATAGAGCCGCCTATTCTTGTCCGCAGCTGCAGGCAAGAATAGGACATGTTCTATTTTTTTCTAAAGCCGCGGACCGGAAGTTCAGCAGCGCGCTCCGGAAATGCGGATGTGGAGAGCACACAGTGTGCTCTCCGTATCCATTCCGTCCCCATTCAGAATGAATGGGTCCGCACCCGTCCCACATAATTGCGGAACGGGTGTGGACACTGAATGTGGACGTGTGAATTGACCCTCAATTGTAAGATTAGTAAATCGCTTTCTTTAAATGTGATTTCTTGACGATGAAATGGGACAAAAAATTATCACATGGTATAACAACTGCCCACATAAAGTCCCCCTTTTATATCTGCTCATTTAATGCTAATTCAAACACTGCATACTTTTGCCCTGTTTTTCTCCGCATTTCTGCATCCTGGCAGGATGTTTACATGCAGAACTTCCCACTTTCTTAAGATTCCTGCTGAGTTTTCAAACCAAACCCAGGTCTTGCTCTCCATTTCTTACATGGAAGACGGCGTAACCCACCTATGTGAGACATATACAAATATACACCTAAAGAGAACTGTTCTAATGGAAGGAAGGAAGTCAGAATAATAATAATGGAGCCTAGAATGCTTGGGGTTAATAAGGAACAAAAATTAGAGATTAGGAGAGGAGGGGAGAAAGGAGAAGAAGAGATTAGAAAGTATGATGTTTAGGAAAGGCAGGGCATACATATCAACTGATCTCAGGCCATCGGGTCGTCCGGAGGTGCTGCGTTGGTGCCAGTAGCGTACCGCCAATAGCGGCAGACCACACAACTGCTATGGGCCCGGGGCAGGAGCGGGCCCGGAGTGGATTGAAAGCTCCACCCCCTACCATGTCTGCATTATGGCTTGTCTTCCTGGGGCTTGGGTAGGCCCTGCTTCTCCTCTGTTCTGGACCCCCCTCCCCTTTTGTATGCACAGTAAACGGTGCACAGACTGGACAGTCTGCAGGCAGGTGAGCATGCCACTCGCTCTCCTCTTGCCTGCTGGCTGCTGCACTAGCCAATCAGCTTTTAGCAGTGCTAGGCTCCTGCGGCTGATTGGCTAGTGCATTGCAGCAGCAGGAGAAAGAACTGAGCGGCGGGACATGCTCACTGCCTGCTCAGTCAGCCACAGGACTCCAGCCCCCAGCATCACATGCAAGTTGGGACCGGAGCCTGCAGCTCCAGTAAGTGACAACTTGTCCTCCCTGTCCCCTCCTCCAGCTGACCTGAGCTCCAGGGTCCCGTGTGCACTACTTGCCCATATGCTGGATGCCTGTGGCACTGTGCACTCCAGCTCGTCTGTCATTGTGCCTGCCAGCCCTGCTGCTCCCTGGTCATAGACATACACTGCTCTGTATACTGCCCTGCTAGACCCCCTGCTCCCACTCTAGTAACTCTAGTTACTGCACTGTAAATAATTATCACTATGGATTCCTGAGGATGAGGGGGGTGATAGATATTAAATATGACTATAACCCCTCTCATCCATAGAAATCCACTCATATACTGCAGTACATGGGTGGATTCCTATAGATGAGGGCGGTGATAGTCATATTTAATATAAACACTATTCAAGGACTGTTCTGTATTTGGCATGTGTTTATATTAAATATAACGATCACCCCCCTCATCCATAGGAATCTACCCATGTACTGCAGTATATGAGTGGATTACTATGGATGAGAGGGGTTATAGTCATATTTAATATAAACACATGCCAAGTACAGAACAGTCCTTGAATAGTGTTTATATTTAATATGACTATCACCCCCCTTATCCTTGAGAATTAACCAATGTACATTACATCACTGTATTCTTTAGGATAATGGGGGTTATAATCACATAAGTGTCATCCATAGGTCCCCCATAACAGTGTCATCCACAGACCCCCCCATAACAGTGTCATCCACAAATCCCCCCCATAACAGTGTCATCCACAGAAACCCAATAACAGTGTAATCCACAGAACCCCCATAACAGTGTAATCCACAGAACCGCCATAGTAGTGTCATCCACAGATCCCCCCGTAATAGTCTCAACCACAGATCCCCCCATAACAGTGTAATCCACAGAACCCCCATAATAGTGTCATCCACAGATCCACCATAACAGCGTCATCCACAGATTCCCCCCCATAAGTGTCATCTACAGATCCTCCCATAACAGTGTGTCATCCACAGATCCCCCCATAACAGTGTCATCCACAGATACCCCCCCATAGCAGTGTGTCATCCACAGATCCCGTCATAACAGGTCATCCACAGCGCCCCCATAACAGTGTGTCACCACAGATCCCCCCATCATTGTGTGACATCCACAGATCCCCCCCATCACAGTGTGTCATCCACAGATCCCTCATAACAGTGTGTCATCCATAGATCCCCCATAACAGTGTGTCATCCATAGATCCCCCATAACGGAGTGATCCATAGAGCCTCCATAATAGTGTCATCCTCAGACCACCATTAGTTCAAAGCCCACCAAAAGCACACCTTTCCGTTCAAAATATTTTTTTCCTTTTTTCCTCCTCAAAAACGTAGGTGCATCTTATATAGTTAAAAATATGGTGTGTATATATATTGCTTAAATTGCACTTTATATTTGTGCGGGGAGGGAGGGGCCCAGTACTGAGTTTTGCTATGGGGCCCCATGATTTCTATGTACGCCCCTGGTTGGCGCCGTCTGGGTCTTTTTGGATCTAGAAGACCCTGCATAGTAAGATGACCCAGGCGGAACAGAGGAGATGGAGGAGACAAAACCATTGGAAGCAGTCAGGTCTGAAAGGAAGACGTTCCAGCTCAGGAAAGTCAAGTCTGGTAGCTCTACTATGCAAAAGAAACCGTACATGAAGAGCAAATGGGAAGCCAGTCTGTACTGGATTGTTACAGGATTGGAGCACAGATAACAGGGGTTTAAAAGTAGCTATTTGACGCAGGGTGCATCTAGATAAGTCCAGGAAGAGTTGAAGTTTAGCACCGTCAATCTCAGATCTCGCCCTTGCCTTGTGTATGATATTCACTTTGAGAGCGACAAATGACGTCCAGAGGGCGTGCAGGATTCTGGCTTTTAGCCCAAAGTGCTCTATGCACTTTGTCAATTTCAATATGGGTATCAATTGACCTTCCCAGTAAGGTGTTGAAAATATTCAAAAGAGTAGCAGGTCCGATGTCCAAGTACCTTCAGGAAGGCCTCATATACGAATGTTGTTCCTTCAATTTTTATTCTCAAGATCGTCAAATTGCTCAATAAGTTTAAGCTGTTAGTGTTTATGAACTGAAATGGAGGATTGAAGCTCTTGGACGGTGTGTGACACAGATGCCTTAAAAGATTCAAGTTCAGCAACCTTGTGGAGATGAGATATGGAGATATCCAATGGCATGGACTGCAAATCACACTTCCAAGACCTCTGTGGTGTCCGAGAGGTTGAGGGTCTCCTCGGAACTTTTTTATGTTGATATTTGCCCATCGTGATGTAGGTTCTCCCCTCCTAAGCTGTTCCCTGAGTAGAGCTCTCTTTAGGCGCATCTAACCTGCAGCTCGTCAAGCAATGCTCCTCTTTAATGTAATTTTTTATTTAATTGTCAATCATTAGAATGATTCTTGACACTCTAGATGTACAACTAGCATCTAAAGGCTGCAAGACCTGAAGGAAGTTCTGTTGATTATTATAACTTTAGATTATGTCACTTTGATTCATAACCCTCAGTTCACACTTGCGCGTTTTACAGCGCGTTCGAACGCGCTGTAAAACGCTCAACAGGAGAAAACTCATGTTTCCCTATGGGCATGGTTCTCACCTGAGCGTTTTACAGCTCGTTTGAACGCGCTGTAAAACGCCCTATGCTCAAAGAAGTTCTTGAGCTTCTTTGGGGCGTTTTGTCGCGCGTTTGCACCCATAGACTTCAATCGGAACGCGCGTAAAACGTGTAACGTTAAAGTGTAGATATGCCTTTTTTTAATTGGTCTCCAGAGTCACGAACGCGCGTATGACGCGCGATTCCTATTTGCAAAAACGCACTGTAATACGAGCGACAAAAACGCGTGTAAAACGCGCGTCTCAGAAACGCTCAGGTGTGAACCCAGGGTAAGTCTTTATTTAGAGCAGTCTAGTAAATAATTTAATGTTACAGCTGTTTCACCTGCTGTTCATGCTCTATACATATTTCATTCCTTGGTGAACAGAATTCACTTCAGTGCAGTACAAACACCAAAAGGAAAATAAATTTTAGGAGCAAATATACATTTTGTCTGTAAATCTACACTGTCAAAATTGAGTATTTCAAACAAAAGTAAAGCAGAAATCACTTTTCTCCACTTCATAGCTCTGCTTCCTGGCAAAGAAATCCACTGTGCTATGAAATGTCTGTGTTACTGTGTATTGTGCAAACATCTAGGAAGTGAGTTCATATGTTGTATTGTGCATTATGCATGAGTATGGACTAATCATGGTAGTGGTGGTGGGGCCCGGTGCGTAGACCCACCTATTAGATGTTAGCTGTTATTTTAATCAAGCAAGCTAAAAAAGTTGGTTAATATGTAAACTTCTTACTCAATGGACCAGGTGCCTGAGAGCTCTCAATAGCGTCATCATAAGATCAATTTATATTTATAATAAAGTGAAAATCGTGTAGATCGTGGCAAGTGTTTCAGAAGCGCACAAATGGAATTATAAATTAATAGCAAATTAAAGGGGTTATGCCATGATTGATAAAAAAAAATGAAAATCAGACATTATATAGCACATGTCAATCTCCTTCTTTAAAAGCTAGAACCAGTCCTGTACCTCACATAGACACATAGATCCAAAGATCTACCCATTCTTTACTCCAATTGCTCTGCCAGATCCTCTTCAGACTGGAAGTTCAGGGGCATGTCCAGTTCTGTAACTAGAAATGACTGGGCCCCAAAGCAAAATTTTGAACAACAACCCCCCCTACCTTCCCCAGCAACTTCTTCGCAACCTCCTTCTCCCATGCAACCTCAACTCCTGTGGCTAGTTAAGAGGCATCCGCTCCATGTGTTTCCTACCCTTGTATACTGTATGTCATGTCACTGTATATACTGTCACTGCATATAATGTCATTGTATAATACTGTTAAGGGGGCCCTTACATTAAAATCTTTTAGTCCTCCTCCTGGGTGGGTCCCCTCTGAGTTTAGGCCCGTAGAAGCAGCTTTCCCTGATTCCACTATAGCTACGTTCCTAAGCGTGTCCATTTGCGAGTGAGTGCCTTTTCTGCTGCACCTCTCTCTCTGTAACTATAAAGGATTCTAATAGTAGATAGGGCTGGTAGCATTTTAAAGGTGGAACTGAGCATGTGCAACCATTCCCATTTAGTTCAGTAGGTGGACCTACACACTACTATACAGATTAAACACCAGTTCGCAACATTATATTGAAGTATGGCTACTTTCACACTAGCGGCAGCCTTCTCCGGCAGGCTGTTCTGGTGTGTGAACAGCATGCTGGATCCGTTCTGCTGCTAGTGCACATGTGCCGCCGGAGGTCTGCTCTGGCCCCATTGACTAAAATGGGGGCGGGCCGGAGTTCCGGCGCCAGCATGGCAAACATGCCGAGAGGCAGCCGGAATAAAACTACATGTCGTAGTTTTATTTTGGCCGCCTCTCGGCATGTTTGCCGTGCTGTCGAAGGAACTCCGGCCTGCCCCCATTATAGTCAATGGGGCCGGAGCAGACCTGTACACTAGCGGCAGCACGGATCCGGTAGGCTGTTCACCCGCCGGAACAGCCTGCCGGAGAATGCTGCCGCTAGTGTGAAAGTAGCGTAAAGGGAATAACTCACAACTGGACCAATTTTGTAGCAGAAAGTATATTACAAAAGTCACTAGTTTTTCATTCTAAATTATGTTATAATAGCATTTGATGGCACAACCCCTTTAAGTAACGTAGCTAATTATATTAGACATACTATTTTGTACCTAAAATAGCAAACATTTTTAATAGATTTGAAACTTTTTACTACTTCTTTTAGCTACAACCTTTTTTGGATTTTTTACAAAATAGTCTACAGAGGTGCAAAAATTGTCTACAGAGGTGCTTACTTGGCTCTTTAGATATGGCCGAGTTCACATCACCATTTAATTTCCATTCTTTTGATCCATCAGAAGAACGGAAAAACAAACAAAAAATGGATCCTGTATTTTAAGTATCCATTTTGCTTAGTTATGCACAATTTGCATCCATTTTAGCCATTTTTGTCTTAGACCCGTTATTTTCAAAGAACAAAAAAGTCCTACACAAAGTATTTTTTTTTCTGTCTAAAATAACGGCTCTCAGATAGAAATGGCTAAAATGGATGCCAAATGTGCATAACTGAGCATAACAGATGCCTAACATACAGGATCCATTTTTTTGCTTATTTTTATTTTCGGATCAGAAAAATCGAAGACTAAACAGTGACGTGAACCTGGCGTTACTCCAATAAAGTTCAGTGGAGATAGCCATTGATCTTAAAGGGGATGGCAGGTTCCTGGAATCGTTTTGTATCATGTGTATAAACTGCTTGTTATATAAAGCCAAACTGTGGTAGATATGGGTCACTGTACCTATCAAAGCCCACACCTTATCCCTATTTTTAAAAAAAATAGTTTTTGGGTGGAGTTACTCTTTAAACTATATGGACATCTGCACCTAAACCACTTCAATCGCTGTCTTTCTCAGTTTTTACGTCAGCTAACAAGGATGCCACAGTACATAAAAAGCAGGATTACAATATATAAAGTAGCCCTGAAACGATGCATTATGCTTCATGTATTTAATTATAATTCCACCCACCCTCCTCTAAGCTTCTTTTGTTATCCTGTAAATCTGGCTGATTAGTATTTAGAAAATATGGTGCCTGAAAGGAATACTCATTTTGATGGCATTGTTTAGGATTAGGAGGGTTATGGTGCTAGATACTTGTAAAGATAGAGCATCTGGATGTCCCCAACACCTGTTGCGGTATCCTTGTTTAGTCAAATTTGCATTTTTCCATGAATTATACTGAAATAAAAAAAGCCTTAGTTGGAGTCAAGTGATGAATATATAATATAACACAATAAAAAATGCTTGAAATAATATAAACAAATAAATATATATAAATCCTAGCAGGAAAAGGCTAGTATCAAGCATAATGACTCGTGTGGCATATTTTTCTGATACAATAGTTTGTGCTTGTATGAGAATATATGAATGCCTATTTACTCTTTATGCATTAGTTAAATGCATTGTTTTAGCAACTTTCACATAAGTTTTTCTGTGGAATGTGAGGTATGTGCGCTTTTAGTGTTTTTTGTGCAACCTTTTTTATTTTTTTTTCAGTGTTTTTTAAGTTATATATCACTGAATATAAAACAATGCCACAAACAAACTCTATGGAACACATTTACTGATCCTGTAGACAGAGTAAGCTTAGACAGGCTGTCTATATCTGCGCCAAATTTATGACAGTGGTTCCTGTTGGATGATAAACTTCATGCAGGGACAGACACTTTTGTCTAATTTTATTTGAACTGTTGGATGGATACTTTGCGACAGAATTTTAAACCAAAATTGTGGCCCAATTTTGGAGCAAAATCTTACACCATGTTCTCTTTCTTAAACTAGAAGCACCAAATTGTGCCAATTTTGTCTAGTTACTCTCACATTTGAGCCAATTTATTGAAATATTTTCATGAACCATCAAGCAAGCTTGGACAAATTTTCATGACAATCAGATAAATTCCAGTGGTCGGAATTATTGCAACTAGTTAAAGTTGTCAGCAACTCTTTCTTTTATAGGAAAATGCAAAGAGGTATCTCCCAAGGAAAGAGAACCATCTCTCTAGTGCCACCTTGTGGAAGTGGCTCCCTGTGAGTCAAAAAATTACTTTTTAACAAACCTTGGGATATGACAAGCGAAAATAGTCAAACCAAATGTCCATCTATAGACAGCTGTTTCGGGGCACTTGCCTCTCATCAGTGCGGAGTAGGATTCTGGCTGGCAGAGTAATGCCTTGATGCAACTTAAGTAAAGTATTGGCTCTCCTTAAAGAGGCCATCCCTTTATGGAGACATAACGGAATACAGGGAGCCTCATAAAGAGCCACTTCCACAAGGTGACACAAGCAAGATGGTTATCTTTTCTTGGGAGATACCTCTTTGCATATTGTTTTTCCATGAAGCACTGCCAATAAGTCTCCATACCATGCAACACTTCCAGTAAGTCTCCATACAGGACTGGTCTCTATAAGGAGAACTAGTAACCTACCTAACTTTTATAGGAGACATTGAGGCTATACAATGGCTACTGTAATATGACTTTATTGTGACTGCTGCACAACCAAAAGTCACCGTGCAGCCCTAGTGTTCCTCTACTCAAAAAATGGTAAGGGACCTGAAAATACAAGAACATAATAATATCTATCACAATTTATATACTGTAGGGTTCACCTAGCCTAATAATCCAAATGTAGTTTAATGAGATGTGAGAAGTCAACATGTGTCCCCCTACCAAGCTCTATGTAGTCACTCTTATTGCACAATGACTTATGTTCTCTGCTGAGGAGCATATCTGCAGTATTAAGTTACTGATCTCCAGAGAAGTAGTTTACATATCTACAAAATACTTGGGTAAATTCCTTACTGTGATGCATGCATCCATTACATGTCAGATACATCAAGAGATATCTGACAGGTTCACCTAATGGTCATCCTTAGTCCATCATGTGAAATCCCCTCTAAGTGGCAAGGCAGTAACTACAGGAAATGTCAGAGTATTTAAATGGATAGGTCATTGTTTCTTCCATGAGAGAATTTGGTTTAGGAGTGGGCCAATTGCTGTGCTGCTACCACACACGAATTGTAAATGAAGCACCTGCCAAAGCAAGGGACAGCACTCAATTTATGGGGTAGCCTGGGGTCAAAGGTGAAACTGACCCTTGCAAGCTGGAGAGAAAGTATAGGTGAACTAATCATACACTTTTTAATGGTGTATTATTTGTCTGTATCTGGAAGATGGATTTAATATGTATCCTAAATATTAGTGTATTGCTAATTTACATTTTGATTCTTTTAACTTTCAGAGACTAAAAAGTCAGGAGTTTAGGATCAGAATTGGGGCACACCAGTGTCCTTGAAACCTGTAGGGAAGTACATGTTGTCTCCTAGTATGGAGGTATTCTCCACTTAGAAGCAGTGTTATTAAGGGAGCATACATCTGCCTATACATCTGATTGAAGATGCCAAAGACTTTTTTTTCTGATTTATATAACATAGGGGGAAAAAACTGTGACCTCGCTGACCAACTCTGGCTGTCCCGCACCTACATAAGTTGCTCAGCCCCCTTCCCAGATGCTTCAGTGTCAAGGTCCTTGTGTTTGCTGGTTCCTGATACTCACGTGTGCTCCTGATCTATACTTCATTCCTGGATTCTGCTTATCGTCTGATCCTTGCCTGCTTGCTTTGACTCTCCTGTTGCCGACTCGGATTGCCTGACCTGTACCTGTGCCGCCTGCCCTGACCTATTGCCTGTCTGACCACATCTCTGCCGCATCCTTCGGCCCTGCACCGTTGCTCCTGGTAACGTCTCTGCCCGCCTGACTATGCTTGTACTTCAGGTACCTACTCAGGTACCTCCTGGTCCACTTGGACCAGCTGCTATTGACTCGGGGATTGATCTGGAGTAGCCCCTACCCTAACGGCTCAAGTCTATCCTCACCATCAGAAGTTCTAGTGAAAACCAGGTATTTGCTTAGACACACCCTTCCAGAGTATAGCCAGTCAGTGGCACAGTGGGTTCACACCCGCTGATCCGTGGCACCCACTTTTAAGAGTAACGGCATATTGCTAGGACAGACTATTACTTAATGATTGGTGTGTCTTCTTGACCTCTGGATACCCACTGAATCTGAAAACCTGACTTTCCTCTATAGCACCTTCACTGTTTCTCACTACATAGCCGTTTCCTGGCCACCCTTTCAAGTGAATAGGGCCAACTAAATTTCTCTGCTGGGATTGCACTTGTACATAGAAAACTAAAAAGGGATGCAGCGGTAAATCAACACTGTGAACCCATCATTCTTAGGATTGATTGGGGTTCCAGAGATCAGTAGGACATCACTTTATAAATGGGAATACACCATTAAGGGTGAGTTCAGACTTCAGTTATTTCCTCAGTTACTGTATGTCCATAAGTAATGGTGAGCCAAAACCAGTAGTGAAGCCTACTCAGGTATCATAGACAGATCAGCACGGTTTCTGTGTTTTTGAGCCGCACCTCACAATAACTGATGGATATAACTGACCAAATAACTGAAGTGTGAACTCCGCCTAAGGGCTCATTCAGATGGCTGTATGAATGAGTCCACATCCATTCTGCAATTTTACGGAACGGGTGCGGACCCATTTATTTCAACACAGTGTGCTGTCCGCATCCGTGGTCCCGTTCCGTGTCTCCATAGAAAAGATAGAGCTTGTTCTATTGTTGTCTGGTGACAAGAATAGGCATTTTCTTTTATGGTTGCGACCATGTACGGTCTGCAAATTGCAAAATGCACATGGTCGATATCCATGTTTTGCAGATCCGAAAAGCAGTACGGTCGTCTGAATGTGCCCTAAGGCTGAAGTTGTGGCACAATAACATTTTGCTGATAATAGTAATACATTTGCCAGCATCCAAAAAATTTCTTTATTATCACTAATACTTAAAATATACATTCTTAGATTGATGTATCGGTGTCAGCATTTTTTTGGATGAAGGAGGAATATTTAACTTCTGTGGATGTGCACTCTATATGGAGTCCTGGCCAACATCGCCGTTGCATTGATCAATTGCCGAAATATGCCTGTGCTGACACATTTCTGTTTTGAGATGGTGTTGTTCATGTTACATTTGCTGGAGTCATCACAAGATGTCACTCGATGTAATTATTTATGACATCATCGTTCCACGATATAAACATCAAAATGGTGCGAACTGAAGGAGAACTGAAGAATTACAGAGTTTATTTTTCTATTTGCCACAAAAAACGTAATTCATAGAGGACTTCAACTTTGCACATCAAACATGTGGCTGATGTGGCTATTAAAATAATAAATATTAGCACATTTTATTATTATACAGTATATCTCTCCATGCAATGTACCGAGTGTTTTACGATTGACCAGTTCACTATTTGTTCATGTCAGGCTAATTTTTTTTTTGTCTTTGACTAAGTAGTGTATTTCATGTGCAGTTATAACTTCCTGTCATCGTATTTATGCTCTGAACAGCCACTGGTTGAACACACCTGTACATTAAAGGGATTGTTCACTAAAGGAAAGCATACTTATCTGGTTTCTGGCACCTGCTACTAGCTCCTTCATTCTCACATTTCATGTAAACCTGCTGTTTATCACCGCTGCAGCCAATAATTGGCTGTAGCAGTAACCTGCTCCCTATGCATCATTTTAAGTGGACACGTAAGACAAAAGAAGCAGATCAACGCTAATGGCAGGCTCCAGCAGAAGAGCAGCAAAGGCCATGGAACGAAGGAGCCAGTGCCAGGAAGCAGGTAAGCATGTTGCCCTTTAAAGGTCTGCTCAGGAGGAGGTTCCCCCAAAGGTGCACAACATCTTTAAATTTAGTGAAAACAATGGAACAGTGCCCCTTCTGGTCAAGTGGCAGCATGTTTTGAAAAATTATCACCCAGAAAAAAATGTTTTTAATCAAAATTTATAATTCCATTTTTATTATTAAATTTATAGTTCTATTTTTATCTACAAGTATAGAAGAAACAAAACAATCATATAAACTAATAGCAAAACAGAACATTTATCTTAAAATACACAATCTCTCCCCAAAGAAAATACCTTTTTAAACTTTCAAACCACTGATTTCACAAGTTTGTAGTTATCCTAGTTGTAGTTTAAAATTAGCCAATACCAGCGATGAAGAGAAATGGTGGTATATGGAGACTAAAGTCACTGCACTCCGAGGAGAAGCCGATTGTCGTGAAGGGAGTGTTCCTTCCTGATAGTTGGCTGCTCATTAAGTAGAGGTGAAGTGGTGCATTTACATGTACTGATCCTCTCCACAGTATAAGGGCGAGTATATTTCTTCTGCTATCTCTTGTCCCCATACAAAATCATTGCTCCTGGGCAGCAGGTTGCTGTTTAGATGGGCAGATTATCAAGAACATTCATTCGAAGGAACGTTCATTCTCGATAGTCGTCCCGATATTCAGGTCATGTAAATCCACCTTGAGTTTTAGGCAATTTTCCATGGTAAAAAAGGATGCAAATTAGTTCATAGCAAATTACCTAGAGACACCCATCTGTAGACAGCACAGTTCCAGACTTCTGACCTCTTATCACACAGCTCAGTTGGGGTTAGTTGTACGTAGATCTTATCCTAGCACAATGTGAAAAACTCTTGAATTAGCAGACTACAAGAACAGTGAACACCTGAATTGTTTTTTAGTAACAATGGGATAAATATAACAATTTTAATGAATTAAATGAATACTTATTTTTTGCCTTAGCAGGTCGTTATTATTGGAACATATGTGTGTATTTCCTTTCCCATGTCGTCACCACAGGGAGATTTGCTGGTCCCATTATAAATTGTGAATAAACATGTACAAATCCTTAATAAATTGACACCCTAGGTTACAACTTGCTACAGTTTTAAAGTTATACTTCACTTTGGTCAGTACCTCTGTATGTTAATCACTGAGTAATACTTTCTGATTTTAAGGGCCACTGGATGTGTGATACATTGCTGGGCCCCTCAGCTGGAGAGGAGGTAATCACACATTAGTTAAGGGTCCACTGAAGGCTGAACAATGCTGCCCTTTTTATAACACTCATTGCTATTAGAAAGGCTTGGCTGAAAGTGTAGGATCAAAAGGTGGACCATCTGCTTTCATAGCAACTAAATTCTGTAGAAAAAGTTTGATTTGGTTGTGAATTTGTATAACACAATGGCATACATTAATCTATAGTGGGCAATCGGCAAATCTTTCTAAACCTTGCTTATCGATGTTAATCATATTCTACCTCGTGCTATTTATTACTGGCTGAAAATTCTGCATACTTCCTTTGCAGGCTTCCAACCCTCATCAATCTTTGTATTCTTCGCTAGGCCAAGAGAGGCCCGTCTCTTTTCTTGTCTTGGATTAAAGGATTTTACTATCCTGTAGTTAAATGTAGGGCTATTGCTTTATTATGGTTGCTTGCCCCTGTGGACATTTAAGGTTTATAAAAGTAATATACAGTAAAGTGAATTTTATGGTACAGCAATGCCAATTGGCAATTTATCCGTCACAAAGTTACCCACTAGGCCCATCAAATGTACAATATCAGGTTGCAAAATATATTATGGATTATTTTGTATACTCTGTTTATTCAACATTTTTATAATACAGATTTTTATAATTAGAAGCTTTGGCTAGACCTATGTTTTATCATAATTGGCTGATGGCAAACAGTATTCACTTTTACATAGACAGTAGAGGTACCTTTATACAAGGTAATAATTGGTATGATTGAGCGGCGAACGAGTCATTTATTGGTATAGTGAACATTATAACAACAACCCTTTAGACAAGCAGATTATCGTTCACAAATTCGCAATTTCGATTGCATATTCCATCCTCTGTAAAGCTGACTATTGCATTTACACAAAGCAAAATTTAAGTGACATGCTTAAACTTACCCACGGTGTAAACGAGAATTCTATCGATTGTCAGTTGTCGCTCTTTCATTGCTTATACACTGCTCGATAATCGTGCAGTTTTGTTCTATTTAACGATAATTTACTTGATAATCGGCTCGTTTAAAGGTACCTTTAGAAAGGTAACCAGAAACAAACAAAAAAGAACCTAAGCTCAGTTTCTATAGTCCTACAAATATGGCAAAAAATCTGTCTATGTACCAAAAGAATCAACACTGGGTTCTAGGTCTGACATAATCCAGAACATGTTTGCTCTCAAAAATGTCAAAAAAGCAACAAAAATCTATATTTTCTTATGTCACAAAAATCCTTAAGTAATTAATTTAGATTTAGTCTTTCTGCTCTACAAGTAAGTTGGCCAAGCATTTCAGGAACATGAGGTTTTTAATAAGATTTTGCCTATGATATCAGATTCCTGTTACTCTTAAAGATTGGAGATAAGGCAATTCAGATTTAGAAATGGCTACAATGTATGAATACTTTACAGTAAAGTAAAAAGGTGAGTGATACACCTCAGACCTGGAGTATTTATTTCAGTATAACGCTCATAGGTTAACAATCAGGAACATCTATGGGAAAAGCTTTATCTTTCACCTATTTTTTAAGTACATGTACACTACTGCACAATAGTGTAAATTGTGTATGAGGCCAACAGGAGATGTGGACCCACTGGGTTGCTAACGGGTTTGACTTAAGGCTAAACCAAGGAATGGAATCTTAAAGATTGTGACTTCTCCCCCCATAACCCTCAAACAAAAGGAATTGTAGCCAGGCAGTGCACAGGTTGAAACAAAGTTTCATCATGAGTAGCAGACAAGAACTCAGGATGGGCAGCAGACAAAAAAACGTGGGGAAAAAAAAAGTTGAGTACTTTTAAACAGAACAGGAATATATACACATGTGCAGACTAAGGTCAGGAACCTAAAGGACCTTATTGCCCTAGCAGAGAGCACTTTGAGTATGATCCTCATAAAGCCGGAGGTAATCTGCTTAAAGGGGTTGTGCGGGTTCAGAGCTAATCCCGGACATACCCCCATTTTCACCCCTTCTGCCCCCGATATTAGGATCGCATAGGGCAAGGGCTTTTTTAATTATGTTTTTAACACTACTAGGTGAAGGCTTCCACCTAGAAGTGTTGCCAGTGACGTCACCCGCACTGATTGGGGGCTTTAGCGCTGCCCTAGCAGTTTTACAGGCTAGGTCAGCGCTAAACCCTCCTATAAGTGCTGGTGACATCACCGGGATCGTCTTGCTCCACTTGCAGCATTATTCTGTCAGCGATGGGGATGTAACCAAATGGAACGGAATGCATTCTGGTGCATTCCATTTCGTTCAGTTCAGTTTTGTCCCCATTGACAATGAATGAGGACAAAACCGAAGCGTTTCCCCCCCGCTAATGACATCCTATGACAGATCTCAATAGCGGAAAGAAAAAAGCCCAAGTGTAAAAGTGCCTAATACTGGCTAAAGTCTAATTAAAGTTAGGCCTTATAGCTCTACATGAAGGTGCTATAACAATGTGATAGGACTTTTCACATCATTCTTTCTAACCCCCTAGTTACTAAGATATAGCTATAATCAGCGACTGATATATTTTATATTTACATTTAGGCATTCATTTCATTAATAAACATTATGCTTTAAAATTCTGGTGGTAGGAAGAATTAAAAGGGATTTTGTAGCCTTTTGTCAATTTGTATATAACAGCAGCTCAGTTGAGGCACCTGCATAGCTAGAATCCTAGACTTTCAGCTCTATAAAATCCATGCGATGGAACATATTTGAGAAGTCAGTGTGAAGCATGTAAGCAGTCACATCAGACGTCTTATCACACATGTAATATGCCTAGTGGTATACCACTTGGACAGTGATATCTGCCTGACTGTATTCCAGGTGTTTAAGATGAATAAGGTTTCCGTGAGTATAACCTTTCTTTGGATCCTTCTGAGCTTTTTTGTGTTTAATACTTGTTTTATGTGCAGCCTGTGGAGGTTCTAAAATATTAGAAGGTGCACTTTCTGAGAACTGCTTTCTAGTAGCCTGAAGATATATCATTGATGTTAGGCAACACAGTCATTCTCTGTAATCCGATTGATGTTGTAAATGAAAAAGAAGAGAAGCTAACATCATCTGAACCTTGAGCAAACGCTTTGCTGAAAAGAGGCATCAAAGAGCCAAGCCTAGGTAAAACCCAAAGCATACACAAAATGAAATTGGTGCAAATTAACAGCATTGTATTAGAGCATAGATACAAAACAAACCACAACGTAACCTATCTATAGAAAGAAGGTCACCAGTACCTAGGTTTGATGTCCTGGCCTCTCAGTAGCCATCTTTTAACAACATTCTTTCGTCAAAGCTTTCACCTACAGCAGAAAAAAAAACTTCCTATTGTTATGCCCGTATTCCTCCCTCATTCGCTTTACATTAATTACCACTTTCCTCAATACACCAGGGAAGCTTCCAAACATGCTCCTGTTTTCAAAAAAAAGGGGTAAGAGAAAGGAAAAGAAAAGGCACACTTCAACGCTTGAGCTTTTTATATGCACAGCCGGGTTGAAATGTGACTTCTGCCTACTTTGAGATTCCCCTGATTTTCGCATACTGTAATTGTTAATAAAAAAAAGACAAAAGCTGATTTCATGCTGCCCTGTCACTTGTTTGCATGGCTTTCATTTTTTTAGTCTCCAGCTGTGTCTGTCAGCGGAGGGTTCCTTCAGCAGGTGTCCTCCTGCCTGGCCTATGGTAATTTTTAACTTTGGTTCACTTTCTTTTATGTTAACGCCATGTGATGCAGCAGATGCCAGCATGCATGGTAGTATCAAAGAAAACAGTTAGGCTCTGCCATCATTACACTAGTCACCAAAATTATGTGATTTGGAAGCGTGCAGTCTGTCCCTTAGCTATGCCTTTTCATTTCCATGCATGTGGCAGACTATGTGACATATTTCATCAAAACCTCAGACGGACGCTTCTGTAGTGGACAGCAGATAAATCCGGGGAAAAATGAAACCAAAGAAATCTCTAAAACTACAAGTATCACAGTCCTACATTACCAATGTTGAAAAGTTGACAGGATATTTAAGGAGTGACAACAATAGGGACTATTTTTCTGTCTTTTTATTTTTTTATAGTTTATGTAATAGACAAGTGAGAAGCACCATGGAATGCATAAATCAGACCGAAATGATCAGTGTGCCAAGCCTAACTAATTTTTAAACATTCAGAAGAAAACATATTCGCCCACTGCAAATATGGGAAGAACCTATAGAATCTAGTTTGATATCAAAACTATGAGTCCGGCCATGCATCTCACTAAGGGAACCCATGTGCACTTTGTTAACAAGAATGATCACTAAGGCTTGGTTCAGATATATCAGATATGTCAAGCCAGCTGTTTGATCCCTGTGTTGTGCAGTGGTCCAGTATAACTAGCCTGAGTGATAAATAATTCATACAAGGTTTCATTTTTGATCCGGTTCCCGGAGAATGTCTAACCAGGTGTGTACACATCTCATAGCAAAAATCAAAACAGAAAATGTTTTTCAATTCTTTTTTTTAAGTGGTGGAAGATTTTAATAATAAAAATTAAAGGGTTATCCAACCCCTAAAATGCCTCCCCATACGCTGTATGTACGTTGTACTTAACTGGCTCCCCGACACCCGCGTCACTTCTGACGCCGCTGTATCTCCCTGTCATACAGATTATCTTGAGCCAAAAGGAAAGGTAAGGAAGGCCACATCTGAGGACGAATATAGCTTTGGGTAATGTCATATGTGCTTTGTATGGTTTGCTGTGCCACTGTTTGAATGTTAACATTGCAAATTTTAATAATAAAATTAAAGGGGTTATCCAATCCCTAAAATGCCTCCCCATACACCCAGGCCCCTCACAGAGGTTGTACTTACCTGGCTCACTGGCACCTGCGTTGCTTCTGATGCCCACATGGCCGCCAGCGTTTGGGGGGAGGCAGCCAATAGCAGGTCACAAATGGGACGAGCCTCCCTAGCGTTACCCGCAATGCTACAGAGGCTTTTAACCATCGCAACCTGCTATTGGCTGCACCCTCCAACCTCCCACCGTCCCCGGATGTTTTGATCCGGCAGCGACGGCAGGGCGGGTGTCAGAAGCGACGCAAGGAGCAGGGAAAGTACAATCTCTGTGAGGGGCCCGGGCATATGGGGAGGCATTTTAGGGTTTGGATAACCCCTTTAAGTAAATATCTGACTCACCCACTTCACATGACACACCCACTTCCCACTTCACTGGAAAATAATGAAACAGGTGCTTCATAAATGCAGCTCTCATTCTGAACACCATATTGCTCAATGAAATTACACCCCACAATCTCCTTATGCCGCTTTATGTCTTCCCTTCATATAGTACATGACAAAACTGGCTGCCTGCAGTCACTAGTACTCAGTGCGTAGGAATTTAAACAGATACCACTGAACTCAATGGCAGCTGCAAAAATCTCTATGCACTGAGCTCCTCCTAGTGGCATTCCCCCTTATGGGCCCCATAGCTGTCACATGTTTGTCTTCATAGTAGGTACACCACTGCATCCACGACCCTTCGTATAGGAGGATCAGTTTTGTCATTTGTTTCGCTCCAGTGATTTTGTTCTACAAGGAGGTCCATACATATATAAACAGACCTTAAAAGGGCTTGTTCATCCCTGGGGACTTTTTCTGCATACTCCTGTTCCAGCTCCATTTCTTACCCTCGGGTGGCGAAAATTTTGGATATCTCCATGTCTTCTTCTAACTAGCCTCAGTGGTGATGTGTCACTGGGTCACTTCCTTCATCATGTCACTTTCTTACCTTTCCAAGATGATATGGGAAGCTTTGAAAAAAAAATATTTGCTTTACTGTCTTGGCTATTGTGAGTCAATGCTGGTCATCTCATGGGACTTATCTTGAGCCACAAGGAAGGCCACATCTGAGGCTCAACGTGGCATTGGGTAATGTCTTATGGGCTCTGTATGGTTTGCTGTGCTACTGTTCACATGTTGACCATTGTCTGTCCATCTGTTGGGTCATCCTTGGTTACTTCCTTCAGAAGTTGAGTTTCTGCTAAAATAAATGCAGTAACACTCATCTGCCATCTGTGACTTCCTGTGCCATGTTTCATAAAACACTACCTCTGATAACTTTACTACTCACATGAGCTGCACACACCACAGAGAATAGAAAACTGATAACCCCTCTACAATCATCTCCTTTCCCAAGATGAGGGGCTCCTATCCAGGTCTAAGTCTATGTGTATATGAATTTAATGAAACTGTTTAAAGAACATTCAGGTTACAGACAAAAAACACAAAGGTTTGTTCTAGAATATAACTTTGATGCTGATTTGGTTGGTCACATATACAATATCTTAGCACTTAATGTTGGCTTGCAAAGGTACTGCATATTAACAGTTTGTTAATAAGTAAGTGAATGACATACTTGGCATATAGGAATATAAAGATGTGTGCACTTTGGTTTAAAATTAATTTTATCACGTGCATTGATGTTTACATTGCTAGATGCTGGGGTGGGGTGTTTACCAAGGCTCACACAAGCTACAGTGCAAATTTACTATGTCATGTCATGTGGCCATTCATTTAATTCTGCAGCAGCTACCAACGGGCTAGGATAGGCCATCGCTATCTGACCTATGGAGGTCTAACACCCCCAACCCTCACTAATCAGCTGCTCTGTAGTAGTTCCAGTGGCGGAAATCTGAGCTGGAACTACATCACTCCAACAGTGGATGGAGCTGGTTACTGCAGGGCTGAAACCATTCACTTCAATACATCTACTAAATCATATCGTTGGCCTGTCCTGCTGAGATTGTCAGATCTGTCCTATTTTTGAGTACCTTAAAGAGATTATCCAAGATCTACAATCCCCCCCCCCCCCGCATATGCTCGAGCCCCTAACAGAGGTTGTACATACCTTGCTCCCTGGCACCTGCATTTAGGGGAATGTTTCCGTGGAGTTTCTCTCCATGCTTCTGCACCACAAAAATATAGAAAACGTTCTATTTTTTTGCGGTGCGGACGGATCATGGACCCATTCAAGTTGAATTGCTCTTCATCCCTCAGCAGAAACCACACAGATGTTGCCCATGCATTGGGGACCGCATATTGCCATGTGCATGAGGCCTTAGACTGTTGGGAACTACCAAACTATGTCCAGTTGAGAATGCAGCTCTAGAAGTATTTGCTATTTCCTAGGTTTTATAATGTCTGATAAGCAGTTGAAAATTTGTAATCTACTTGAGATTTGGGTTCAGTTTTATATTCTAAACCTACCTACATACGGTATAAAACAACGTATACAATGAATGATCACCCAGAGGTCTACCTACCTATACTTATTAGAAACAGTCCTTTCGTCAATGTCATTGTGATTGGATTTCTCATATTGCCCAGTACGCTCCCCCCCCCATACACCCTATTTTATTGACATCTTTCATGAACTCCCCAGCATTTAATGGATGGCGGTTGCATCAATCAGAGCCATTACTAGCATTTTCTACACGTGAATTGTTTCAGGAAATCAGAACAATAAAGGCAATTTAGTCATGGCAATCTCATTAGCATACAGAAGACTATTACATACCATATAGTGTGCTGTGTGCAGCGAAATATCGGGTGAATACAACCAGCGACAAACACGTATTATCCCATGCCTCTGTTATTTGTAGTGACTGATAATGATTGATGATATCAAAAAGTTGCAGCCACACTAAAGAAACTGATTGTAAACAGGAAACCTACTTGTATTTGAAAAGCAGCCCTGCTGTGCCCAATTTTTTTCCATTCTTTACCAATGGGTATAATCTTTCTTAAAATGTGCCCCTGCTGTGCCACTGGTATTTTTGGTTTTATAGCATTTTACAAGCACAATAAAACACCCTCTGAGCTTGATAGCTGTTCTGATAACTATACATCCTGGGTGGTAAAAAAAAAAAGCACAAATCAGAGACTTCCATCTCCTGTAACATGTTGATGAAGCCCATCAGAGCGGTGCGGTGTGAAGTACGGTAGGTCTCATTAAGGAATACTTAAGCCAGTGTTCATACTAGTTCTAATTCCCATATGTTGTTTGGGAATTACTCCATTGTCATACAGAGTTTCGGTTACAACTCAAGAGATGTTTGACTTAATGACATAGTCTGTGCTTGATTTACGTTCCATTACATTCAATCTACAATAAAAATCTATTCATTTTCTTACTGTTATTACTCAGTAAGGATGTAATACTACAGGACTGAAGAACCGGCGACTACATGGGCTTCCTTGAGGGTTCTAGCTAAGGGATGGCTGACAGGGAGTGTGACCTAGGTGCCAGGGGACACCAACAATTATACCAGATGACCTTATAATTCTACATTGCCTAGAAGCTGGAGCTCTTTTTCTCCCATATGGAGCACAGTTATGTGGCAAAATTCCAGTGGCCTTCAGCCTCTGGCACCTGGAGCTTAGTAAATGACTGAAATGTTACATATGACCCTGCCCGACGGAGAAGGGAGACAAGGTATTTGGAGCATTGTATGGTAGACCACGACAGCAAACATAGCATCAAGTGATACATTAAAGGACTTGTCGGCTTCCCACAACTTCTTGTTATATACCTTTTGTCTAGCTCAAGAAACAAGAATAAAGGTAGTCATACCTATTAGATAGCTTTTGGCTTGACGGTCTACTTGACCTTTCCATAAACAAGCATGCTTAATTTGGCCGAGCATGCATGTGTACTGAATGGGGAGAGGGAAGTGAACCACTACCAGACACTTCTGGTGGCAGCTTGTCTGCTTTGAGAACAAAGCAGCGCAGATGGCGGCTGTACATGCGTCGCTTAAATCTGGGTGTCACGGTAACTTTTAGTTAGCACCTTCCAAGCCTCTTTTGCTTCTCCTATAACAGGGATCAGCAACCTCCTGCACTCCAGCTGTTCTAAAACTACAACTCCCAGAACCCTCCTTTCACTTCTGTGGAAGTTACAAGAACAGCCAAGTAAGTTTGCATGCTGGGAGTTGTAGTTTCACAGCAGCTGGAGTGCCGAAGGTTGCTGATCCCTGTCCTATAATCTGACCCTAAAGGCTCTTTCACATGAGAAAGTTTTCCATCCAGATGTGGTTAGTGTAGCGAACACATAGCATACGGACTGAATCCTGATCCATTCACTTCAATGGGTCTGTGTACACGTTTTTCACGCATCATCTCTACATTTAGGAAAAATCTCGGCAAGTTCTATATTGTGTGTTTTGGCTCCATAGACGTGAATGGGGCTTGCGTGAAAAAAGAAAGGTATATGGATGTAATGCGTTTTTCACTGATGGTTGATAGCAGATGTAATCTGTTATTCTTCAGTTTTTCTTCACACGCGTGAAAAACACATGCAATCTGGATACAATCTGGACAGAAACACTGTACACAGTGAATGCTATCGCATAAAAAAATGATTGAACTTGAATCAGTGTGAAAGAGGCCTTAACCTATAGATTTACACAAGTGAATTTCATTGATTTAAATGACTGACATATGCTCTTTTTAATTTTGCCTTCACTTGACATACAACGTATTTGTCATAAAACAACAAAAATCCCAGGGGTATGTGAAGGGGACGATCCGACGAGAAGACATGGAACATCGGTGACGCGCCTGGCTACTAATGTACGTATTACTGTGCTGCATAAGGAAATAAAACTGTATATATACATATATATTACATATACTTATATATGCAGTATATATACATATATACTTATATATGCAGTATATATATATGTACACAGGATATGTATGAGGCAGCGGGGATGACACAGATTAAACACTAAAAACTTCCACCTTTCTCTCCTTTTAAGATAGTGATCAATGACTTCTCTGAACACCATGGACAATAGGCAGTCAGCTTGTAACCTTTTAACCTTTCTCACATTCTCACACTATTAGATGGGTAATCTGGGGGCACTGTCTGTCACTTACTCCTCCTCACCTGAGTTCATTTTCTATGGACCTGCTGTAACTAGAATAGACACAATCAACTTGTGTAAATTTGGGGGCGTGCCTGCTATACTTTCACTGTGGATGAGAATTTGCAGATCTGAATATAATAAAGCTAGGCATATTCTATTCACTCCCAGTGAGCTGCTGCCCTTGCGCATCGAGCTGGTCAAATACTAATGTCCTGTATACAAAGCAAACCATGTGTAGCAGGATACCCATGGACATTTACCCTTTAGGTGTGTCCGCACGGGGTAGACTGTGGATGGAAAATCCACAATATTTTTCAGTATCTGCAAAGTGCATCAGATGTAAATAAATCTCATCCACAAACTCTGTAAAAATCTGCACCAATCACACATTTATTTCAAAGCTGCAGATTTCTGCAATAGATTTTGCAGAAGGAAATGCATCATATTGCTAGAGAAAAATAAGGGTATATTCTTAGGGTATGTTTACATATACTGGTGTCTGACCAATTTTTGACCAATCAGACCAATATAAATCTAAAAAATGTGTGTGAAAATGGCCAATGAGCCTGGTTGAAATCGGTCTCATCTGCAAGAAAACTGATCTGACTTGCAGAAAACTCTGTGGGTCAGTCACACTGACTGTAGAGCCTTAACAGCAGTGGTAATTAACATGGTCAATTAACAGATCTATAAAAGTAATTTTGCTTTAAACACACACATCGGTAAAATGTGATTGGCCGATAATAATTATGATTATTGGTCATTTCAAGGTGATTATTATAAAACTCAGCGATCTTAAAGGGGTTATCTGAGATGTGCCCCGATCCCACACAGCCGCCACTTCTGGGATCATGTGACTTACATTGAGCATGTGATTCCAGCCTGGGGTTAGAACCCCCAGCGCATGCATCAATCTCAATCTCTCGCCAATTCTTTGAGAAAATCAGACTCACGCTCGCACTGCAGGTTGTCATCCCAGGCTGGAATCACATTATTTGAATGGCATTAAAATAAGGCACACCCATTTTCTTTACTGTACATTATAAATATCTGTTCACTCCACACGAGGACATTGTGCATCTCAAATATTGCAACACCAACATATCTACAGTCCATATGCTTGGTAGTCATGTCATTCAATATGAGTGTTTAGCACTTTTGGTGGTTAAAGCATCTTTTGGTACAGTACACTTATTAGTTGCAGTTTCTTATGAGGGCACATACACTTACTTGATCTACATCCATAGTCCAGAGCATATCAGTCCTCACATATAGGCACAGTCCTTTATTTATCATCAGTATATACTGTAGTTATCCCAAGTGGAACCTTGCTGATCCAGGGGCAATGGTGCAGGTCAAGTGGCTTGCTTAGCACAGGCCATTGGCATCTCTATCTGTAGTCTCAAGGGACCCAGCTGCTCCGCCACCACTTTGGTCACACTCGTCATCACTGGGATGATGGGACATTGCTCTCTTTATGGTGGCTTACATACAGAAGGCAGAAGAAATATCTATCAGTTCTTCTGGAATGACGCTATAACCACTGATCATTCATTGGTGGTTTTAAAAAATACTTTGACTTAAACACATCTTAGGTTTAGATTGGTTTTGTAACATGCTCGGAGTTAACTGGCCAGATGTATCCCCAAGAGTGACTTTTTGGCACACATTTGGCTGTTATTCATACATTCTTTTATATTAAATTGACTATGCTTTTCAATACCACAAAATGCATATTAGGCAGCAATGACAGACATATGCAACTGTATCGTCATCCTGTAGGACACATCAAACAAGTGAGATGAATCACATATCCAAAAGTGGCATGAATAGACCTTAAAGTGAATCTCTCACCAGGATCTTGGACTATTATATTCATTAATTCATGAGTAGTGCTGCAGATAAGGAATCAATTGTTTTATTTTCCTACTGCCCCCTTTTTCCCTGCTGTCAGCAATCAAAACTGCACTGACTACATTGTCAGGACTGTTGAGCAGGTGCACAGGAGTCCTCTCCATTATAGAGCAGTTCAGACTGTGTATTGAGAGCTGACCGCGAGGAAACGGGGGGCAGTAGGAAAATAAAAAGTAGTAATCTGGGCTTCTTATCTGCAGCACTACTCATCTATTACTGTGAGTCCAAGATCATGGGGACAGATTGCCTTTAAAATTTTCATTTTGTATCTAAGGCTACTTTCAAACTAGCATTTGGCTTTCCGTTTGTGAGATCCGTCATGGGCTTTCACAAGTCCGAAACGGATCATTCTGCCCCTAGCGTTGGCATAGGTTGCCCACAGTCTGCCTCTCCACCTAGTTAGGAGATGCATGCTCTTCCCTGTCTTGTGAATTCAAGTATCCTTGTACATTTTTATCCAAGCTGTCAACGATTCCAAGTCATACATGAATATTTCCTTACTACTTAACTAGTTTGTTATTTAATGGGTAATTAAGGAGGATTGTTGAAAGGATTGAAGAAAATACACAGACAGATCATCTGGAAGGAGAAGATGTGTGCAGCCAGGGCGAATCGACCATGCCTCAGTGCAGAAAATATTATATACCGGAACTGATACAAACTGTTTACTTCAACTAAACAGAAGAGAAGCTCATTATTAAGAGCATATAGGGATATCGATTGTTCAGATATTCAAATTGTACTGGCAATTGTTTGCAACCTTTGCTACTACATAGGCTCCGTTCACACATCCTCATTAAAATCAAGCATGGTTTGGCTGTGGATATTCTGTGTAGTGCATCAGATCCACAGAAGAATCAGCACTATTGTCATTCAGAAGGACTAGAGCTCACCTTGACCACTGGGGAGAAAGTAGGCCGAGATAAGGAACGGACATGTTGGATTTCAACTGCTTGATCCTTTTATTCTCAGAGGATAAGCCACAGCCAGAAATGATAGTGACATCTCCTGGGAAGAAAAGGATTGAACGATTGAAATCTAGTGTGGCCAATCCTTATCTCCCCCAACATTAACCATTGGTGGAAGGTCAAGAGGCTGCATACACATTACAGGGACATAGATCTAATATGTATGGCCAGCTTTTTCCATTCATAATTAGAACACTACTTATTTTCAAAGCATATTTTTATTTCTGCGGTTGCACCGAAAATCTGCCTGGACAATTTCCACTGTATGTGAACGGGGTAGAGAAAACTCCATTCGCATACATGGGTTGTGGATTTTCATCAGATCTGATGTAGAATTCACCATAAAACCCACACCAAAATTCATATCATATTTCATACACGTCAAAACCAATCTACACAGAGACAGCACACATGTAAAAAGTAAAAGAATGAACAAAATCAACACAAGATAAAGTAAATCCTTTCATGTCTGGGAAAGCTGGGTGACACTGACAACCAATACATCACTGTGTAAAAAAAAAAAAAAACATTATTACTTTGGCATGAGTTGTAAACCTGTCTCCTGAACAGCAAATCACCTAACCGGCAACAATAGAGGAGTGGACAATGTGCCATTCAGAGGTCTGAAATAACTGGGGGAGATCCCCATAGCAGCAGTAAGTGTGGACATTTTTGGACCCTTTTTCAATCCAAATGTCGGCTGTGAATGTATGAAAAAGAAGTTCACATATTTTTTTGATGTCTACATATCTCCAGAATGTTTCATCATTCAGCTCTTATATTCATCTGCTAACCCGGTTAGTGCTCATCATTTGGGCAATGATCTGTGACTACCACCCCCATCATTACGCCCTCTCACTTCTGTCTGCTGCACTCCTGTGCTTCACTCAAATTATGAAGTTTTCAGACCCGTAAGTTTATACCTGTTTATTAATAGCTTTAAATTTACCCCAAAAACTCATTTCTTGAAGGAGGGTTTATGTTTAGGTCTGCTGTTTTAACTACTCCTTACTAAATTGTACTAACCATTAGTGGTTCTCTGGAAAACACAGATAGGTGCACTGTTCTGCCAAATTTGATTATTAGAGATTGCAGTGTCGGACTGGGGTACCTAGGGCCCACCAGTAAGATTTATTCTGGGGGTCCACCATATGGATTCATTCAAATATAATAAATAATCTAACAAGTATTTTTTATGAACATAAGCTACTTGAGGTGCTGTACACTGAATATATGTCTAGACATATGCAACTGTATCGTCATCCTGTAGGACACATCAAACAAGTGAGATGAATCACATATCCAAAAGTGGCATGAATAGACCTTAAAGTGAATCTCTCACCAGGATCTTGGACTATTATATTCATTAATTCATGAGTAGTGCTGCAGATAAGGAATCAATTGTTTTATTTTCCTACTGCCCCCTTTTTCCCTGCTGTCAGCAATCAAAACTGCACTGACTACATTGTCAGGACTGTTGAGCAGGTGCACAGGAGTCCTCTCCATTATAGAGCAGTCCAGACTGTGTATTGAGAGCTGACCGCGAGGAAACGGGGGGCAGTAGGAAAATAAAAAGTAGTAATCTGGGCTTCTTATCTGCAGCACTACTCATCTATTACTGTGAGTCCAAGATCATGGGGACAGATTGCCTTTAAAATTTTCATTTTGTATCTAAGGCTACTTTCAAACTAGCATTTGGCTTTCCGTTTGTGAGATCCGTCATGGGCTTTCACAAGTCCGAAACGGATCATTCTGCCCCTAGCGTTGGCATAGGTTGCCCACAGTCTGCCTCTCCACCTAGTTAGGAGATGCATGCTCTTCCCTGTCTTGTGAATTCAAGTATCCTTGTACATTTTTATCCAAGCTGTCAACGATTCCAAGTCATACATGAATATTTCCTTACTACTTAACTAGTTTGTTATTTAATGGGTAATTAAGGAGGATTGTTGAAAGGATTGAAGAAAATACACAGACAGATCATCTGGAAGGAGAAGATGTGTGCAGCCAGGGCGAATCGACCATGCCTCAGTGCAGAAAATATTATATACCGGAACTGATACAAACTGTTTACTTCAACTAAACAGAAGAGAAGCTCATTATTAAGAGCATATAGGGATATCGATTGTTCAGATATTCAAATTGTACTGGCAATTGTTTGCAACCTTTGCTACTACATAGGCTCCGTTCACACATCCTCATTAAAATCAAGCATGGTTTGGCTGTGGATATTCTGTGTAGTGCATCAGATCCACAGAAGAATCAGCACTATTGTCATTCAGAAGGACTAGAGCTCACCTTGACCACTGGGGAGAAAGTAGGCCGAGATAAGGAACGGACATGTTGGATTTCAACTGCTTGATCCTTTTATTCTCAGAGGATAAGCTACAGCCAGAAATGATAGTGACATCTCCTGGGAAGAAAAGGATTGAACGATTGAAATCTAGTGTGGCTAATCCTTATCTCCCCAACATTAACCATTGGTGGAAGGTCAAGAGGCTGCATACACATTACAGGGACATAGATCTAATATGTATGGCCAGCTTTTTCCATTCATAATTAGAACACTACTTATTTTCAAAGCATATTTTTATTTCTGCGGTTGCACCGAAAATCTGCCTGGACAATTTCCACTGTATGTGAACGGGTAGAGAAAACTCCATTCGCATACATGGGTTGTGGATTTTCATCAGATCTGATGTAGAATTCACCATAAAACCCACACCAAAATCCATATCATATTTCATACACGTCAAAACCAATCTACACAGAGACAGCACACATGTAAAAAGTAAAAGAATGAACAAAATCAACACAAGATAAAGTAAATCCTTTCATGTCTGGGAAAGCTGGGTGACACTGACAACCAATACATCACTGTGTAAAAAAAAAAAAAACATTATTACTTTGGCATGAGTTGTAAACCTGTCTCCTGAACAGCAAATCACCTAACCGGCAACAATAGAGGAGTGGACAATGTGCCATTCAGAGGTCTGAAATAACTGGGGGAGATCCCCATAGCAGCAGTAAGTGTGGACATTTTTGGACCCTTTTTCAATCCAAATGTCGGCTGTGAATGTATGAAAAAAGAAGTTCACATATTTTTTGATGTCTACATATCTCCAGAATGTTTCATCATTCAGCTCTTATATTCATCTGCTAACCCGGTTAGTGCTCATCATTTGGGCAATGATCTGTGACTACCACCCCCATCATTACGCCCTCTCACTTCTGTCTGCTGCACTCCTGTGCTTCACTCAAATTATGAAGTTTTCAGACCCGTAAGTTTATACCTGTTTATTAATAGCTTTAAATTTACCCCAAAAACTCATTTCTTGAAGGAGGGTTTATGTTTAGGTCTGCTGTTTTAACTACTCCTTACTAAATTGTACTAACCATTAGTGGTTCTCTGGAAAACACAGATAGGTGCACTGTTCTGCCAAATTTGATTATTAGAGATTGCAGTGTCGGACTGGGGTACCTAGGGCCCACCAGTAAGATTTATTCTGGGGGTCCACCATATGGATTCATTCAAATATAATAAATAATCTAACAAGTATTTTTTATGAACATAAGCTACTTGAGGTGCTGTACACTGAATATATGTCTATAGTGCAGTGAATCTAATGTGTTATGTGCCACTTTTGCAGGGGGTGGGAGACTAGGGGCCCACTTTGCTCAGGGGCCCACCAGGGGATTCCCCTGTACCCCTATGGGCCAGTCCAAGCCTGAGAGATTGTCTTCTGGTCCATCAGTCATCCATCAGATCCTGAATATGGATGACTACCAAAAAATATGCTGAATATGTGAAAAAGAGACACCTTTACTGACAGTTGCAGATAAAACAAACCTTTATGATCATGTTTAAAGTGGCAAGCGATTTGGATTTAATCACATACTGTACAATTTTATATGATAAATGGCCACAATCCAGTTCAGGCAGATGTGAACAACTGGTCATGTTACATTTTTCTGCAATCATATCCAAAACAGGAAAAAAAAACATTCATTGTGCTTATTTTCTGTCTAACAGTATATGGGCGGCTTTAGATTTTATGCCCTAAATAAATGTTTGTATGCACTCGAAAGAGTAATGTTTGACCCAAGGACTCAAATGGACAAAACCACACGATTATACACTTATTTCATACAATAACACATACAGATTTTTCCATAGAAACAGTTTTTGCTATGACCAAGGGCTATTTCATGGCCTGAAATGCGTAAACAGTGTGGACCTGTGTTCTGCCATTGTTCAGATTTTTCATTCATCATAGTTTGAACGCCGGAATCACTTTTACATTTCCTTGAACAGTGTTAGGAAATCCAATCAAATTTATTTTAGATTCATGTCAGAAGATTGGGGATTGAGGTAGACAGAATAGGCAGTTGTCTAGGCACCAATAGGTTGCAATTTATGGAATAAATCTCTTTGTGCAACCAGTTGTAGAGACAGTAGAAGGAGAAGTGGAAGGAATTAAGTCCTATATGTGAATTAAATGTGAACACCAGTACAATAGGTTTCCACTATAACCAGCTCTATGTACCAGCTGTTTTTGACTCCTTGTGGACCGGGCATGACACTGAGATAGAACTCTAGCCACAAGCTGAAATGTAATCCAGTAGAGGGGCAATTCAATTAGTGATTATCATGGGCGTAGCTATAGGGGGTGCAGAGGTAGCAGTCGCTACCGGGCCCAGGAGCCTGAGGGGGCCCAAAGACCCTTGTGCCGCATAAGAAGACACACAAAGCACTGAGGGAAGAGGGGCCCAAGCTGAACTCTTGCACTAGGGCCCATGAGCCGTTAGCTATGCCCCTGGTGATTATACTGTACATCTAACCACTAGTGTCCTTTATCTCAGAGTAGTGGGACGTATTATGAACCCCTCTTTGGGGTGCCAAGTGGTTTGGCTTCTTGTTCTACTTACAGAAGATCATTAGCACAGACTTACGAATCTCATCCACAAAGTAGACAGCATAAACCTAGACAGCGTAAAGATGCCAAAATAAGTTACCACAGTGGTTGATGCTCTGCACCAACTATAGGTTGGCTTAGTTTATTTTGTGCCAAAATGTTGATGCACACCTGGCATAGGTTGTCACATCATAAGCCACGCCCTTTCCACTAAGTCACACCCCTTTCTTCGATAAACCATGCCCCTAATGAAGAGATGCTTAGTGGTTTATTCTTCTTGGCACGTTTTGCTTTATCAGTTTAAAACTTGTCGCAACATTATGCATCAGAAATGTTCCAAATTTTTGGTGTATTTTTAAACCAAATTCCAGGTCAGGAGACAGCATCCTCCAGCCGTTATAAAACTACAACTGCCAACATGCACTCTTCTCGAATTTCCATAGAAATGAATGGAACGTGCGGGGAGCTGTCGTTTTAAGACAGCTGGAGGTACAGAGGTTGCAGACTCCTGTTATAGGCAATATCACCTTAGCAAATCTAGACAATTTTGTTAGATTCCCAGTAACCAAAATATCTGAGCTGTGCCAAAGGGGTTTTGAACGCCATAGATCTCCTTGTATCAGCTAACACCTAACCCCACTATTTGTGATCCAGTATTAATGCCCATAGAAAACTAAAATATGGGCAGTAATAAAAATGTTTGGGGGCCACTCAGTTATTCAGCACTGCATGGAATTGAAAATAGTCAATAAATGTCAAAAATATAAAATGTATTAGAACCACCAACATATAAATAGTAATAAACAAATGTACAAAAATGTGGTCTGTAGATATCAAGCTGGTTACCCTAAAATTGGTCTAATCTAACATCTACCACACATTTAGGACAGATGTAATCTGTAGATGTCCCACTAACCATTGACCCTCAGATCGGTTGAGCCACTGTATTGTATCTACAACTAAAATATGATGGTACAGATTATTATTTTTTTTAAAGAACATCGTTTTTAATTAAAAATAAATACTTTACTGACATAGGACTTTCAGTATTGATTCACATTTTAAAATAATCTAGCAAGCACCACCTGCTTGCTGAGTCGCTGACAGATTTATGTAGCAGGAAGGGAGGCACAGGGCATGTATGGTGCTATTGATTAGAATGGGTGTGTTGTGCTGTCAAATAAAGGCTAAGTGACAAATGTAGAAAACTTCATATGTCGATTATTGATATTAACTATGTTGCAAAACCTTGTTTGCAGAGGATACATTTATCATACCTATCAGTGCTCCAGAAAAAGTGTAGTCACAAGAGATGGGCACCACTGAGAGTGCCGTGGTATGTCTATAATGAGTGTGGTATAATGTGTGTCACCCAGCTTTTTTTTAAATCTGAATGGCGAATTTGTGTAATATATTTCTAGTTTAATAAGGAGGGTATTCTTTGGTTTTGAATACACCTGTTAAGTAATGTGGACGTATGTAATAAATCAGGATATTGGGGTCATTCATTAATCTGAAATACACCTAAATTAGGCATATTTCAGGCGCAGATGTTGGCATAGTGATTAGTTGCACCGCTATCTGCGACTTCTCCCTGCTCAAGCCAGGTCTAAAATAGTGGGCGTGGCGTGGCCGGGAAAGGGGACGGGCTGGTAGAACCGGCTCATTAATCATTTTCTACGCCTGTTTTAATCGTAGAAAATGGTCTAAATATAAAACAGCAAGGGAGCTGTCTTACATTTAGAACTGGCACTGGATGCACTAAAGTTATGGAGAAGCCGGCCCACTTCATAACTCCGGCTGATGCACCGCCAGTGCAGGGGCTTCATTAAGACCAGCGTCTAATACCGGTCTTAATAAATGTGCCCCATTATGTCTGAAATCCGTGGTTTTAATCTCCTGACATGCCTGTTTTAGTAACTGGTAAGTCAGAAAGAAATTTGGATCAGCTCACCTCCATGCAGGTATGGTGCATGTGATCTGGCAACCCGGAACAATGCAGGAAAAACGTGGATGGATCCAGCAAAAAAACCACGAATTGTTTTATTGACTCAGAACATATTAGAAAAATTTAAACCCACGGTGCTTGTGCGTTTCGGGCATACAAGCTCTTCCTCATAGCATAGAAGACATAGAAAATGATAAAAATATATAAACTGAAAAGCAGTAACACAGAAACTCTGGTATGGACAGAATGGAAGCTGGAATGGTGACATCTTAACAAATGAGTAATATAATATACCAAGCAAAGTGCAGACACATGTTGCAGAATGTACATTTGGAAAGAAGACAAGCTGCAATGTGAATAAGGTCATCAATATAGATATGACCAATCGGTATAAAAGTGGTTGTGTCATCATAGACAATGGGGGCATATCGCAAGGATATGCCCCCATTCTCTTATAGGTGCTGGTCCCACCGCTGGGGCTTCACCTATATTGAGACCAGAGCCCCGCAAGGTGGTGGCTGGAGGACTCCGGTCTGGTCATCACCAAGCCGGCTCCCCATAGAAGTGAATGGGAGCGTATCGCGCATGTGCGCCCCCTGCTCCCATTCATATCTATGGGGCCCACGGAAATAGCCTAGCCAGCGCTCTGCAATTTTCGCCGGCCCAATAGAAAATTAATAGAGGGCGGCTGCGCATGCGCAGTGCGCCCTCTTTCACTTGCAGGCCTCCATTTTAGATATAGGTGCGGGTCCCAGAGATGGGACCCGCACCTATAAGACAATGGGGGCATATCCTAACGATATGCCCCCATTGTCCATGATGAGACAACCCTTTTAACCTTTTTTCTCATTAGGAGACTTTCTTCCCATGGTGAGGATTCAGTACGCCTCATGCCTTAGCAGGGCTTGTCTCCAATTGCATTTTCTTTTGGGCTGGTTAACCCTTTCAATGGATTTCACCTGCAAGGGCTGCGTGTTGCCTTGGTGCCGGTCACACAATGTGCAGCTGCACCTGACACGTTTTTCAGTTGAGGATTTTTAATACTGTTGAGGTGTTCACCTATGCGTTTTTTTAGGCTGCGGGTGGTACACCCAATATACTGGATCCTGCATTCCTGGATCCTGTTACAGTTAATAAAAGTATTGATATTATGACAATAATTATTTGCTGTGGAAGTCACAGATTGACAGGGTTCGTTGTACTTTCATATATTATATTTGTTGTGACCACATTTATATAGACCTTTGCATGTAAACCAGTGTTGTGCATTTTTGCCAATGTGACTGTTTGGAGATATACATAAAGGTAGCTAAAGTATTACCTAGTGTGACACCCCATTTGGCTTCAAATCTGCAGCCATTTTTAAGATTTTTAATTTGGGGATCATCACCCAAGATAGGTAAATATTTTTTGAGAAGATGAACAATCCGATCATATTCTAAAAAATAATTTGTAGAAAAAGTAACTAACTCAGTATTACGATTGGTGGTGATACATTTTTGGGGGGAGTTTTTTGTGACAGTGCCATCACTGACTAAAGATTCTTTATTTTTGGTGACTGCAATATTTTTGGCATGATTAAGAGACCAAATGGGGTAGCTTCTTTCTTTGAGGTGTTCATCAGTGATAACACGTTCCTTATAAAAATCCCTAATGCCTGAACAGGCACTGCCTTAATGTACTCCACTAACGACATGCTGCAAATTGTTGTATTTGGGATGGCAACTGCTTGCCGGCTAAATAGTGTTACGTGCTGTAGGTAATGACCTGGTTATGAAAAGAATCCCCAAAGTTAGATCCAGAAAGGACATTTCATATGGCTGGCTATTGCAGGTGAAAATAAGTGAAAAAGTATTGTTATTTTAATATTCAATCATTTTCTATGTCTTATATGCTATGGGGAAAGGCTTGTATGCCCAAAACGCGTAAGCCACAGTGTTTTTAACATTTTTCTACTATGTTCTGAGTAGAGATGAGTGAACTTCAAAAATTAGTTCTGCGTTCGGGTTGGGGTAATTGCCGCATCCCGTTATGGATTCCACTACCGCGGACTATCCCGGCATATGGAATCCATAAGGGGCGGCTTTCACAAACCCGAACTTTGGAAAAGCCGAAGGACCTGGGGTGACGTCACCATCATGTAATCAGTGCAGGGGGCGTGGCTCAGCACTGGATCAAATCAAAAAACGGGATGCGGAATCATAAAGGAATGGTTCATTATGAAGTCAAAAGAAGAGATGCTCCAGATTTGGGGAATACAAGTAGTTACTAAAACAGACCGGTCAAGAGAGGTGACAGGCAAAAGAGTTTTTATTCAAGAAGTGTCTCAAAACTCCTTTTTTTTCCTCCGGTAGTTGATTGATGTTAGAAGTAAGTGAAGTTATGGTAAATTTGGTTTGGCTGCTTTGCCAAATTTCACAAAGAAATTCGCTTTGTGATGAATAACTTTGTCATAAAGCGCATCTCTTTGTATGTAGTAAGAGCAATGATGGGGAACGACGATTGCGCCACCCCCCTGTCATTAAACCTCTCTGTGTCCATCGATGATCCCAGCATGTGAGATTAAAAATTAGGGCTTTCAGGGTTTAATCAGTTAAAAAAATATAATATTATCATTTATTTGATCGTGAAGGGCCTGCCACATGCATCTTGATCTTCAATCAAGATGGCCGCTGCAGGCACTTTGCACGCAAATGGATGAGGCGAGTATGCATTTTTCAACCGCCATTTCAGGAAAAACCGATACCATGAAGCGCAAGGAAATTCGGCTTTGCGCAAATCGAAATTTCCAGAAACTTAGATAGAGGTCCACTTTAGATACTTTGATTCGCTCATTACTAATTGATGTCAATAATTCATGTCAAAATATGTTTAATTTTTTTGTAAAGTTCAAATCATTCAATATGCGATACACCACCCTGCAAGCTAATGGCAGTAAATGAACGTCTTAAATACAGAACTGGTTACTGGAAGAGAAAGCAAAATAAACTTCACCTCTGGGCAAAAGGGATACATTTTGTTACAAAGATTATTAAAGGGCTATTGACACTTTCTTGCTACTTGATCCCATGGACACCTTTTCAGCAGTTTTGCTCAGGGAAAGGAACTAATGTGATACTCAGTGCACTCCCTTGGCTGCATTCACTGTCTTCCTGCTCTTTTTGACAGTAAACTACTGGACATCCGCTTATATGCCTTGTACAATGGGCTTTGTGTAAATCTTTGCCGTATCCTCATTCACTTTCTGTAAGATTAAACTTGACAGACATCCAGGTAGGTGCTCAGATTTTGCAATGGTTTACATTGCACCAGGACCAAGGTACAGCTCTACAAGGCTGCCGACAAAATACTAAACATAGATATGAATGCATGCTGACAAGCAATTCAAGCAGAAGAGAGAAATTATTGTTGTGGAGCTTTCCTTTGTCTACTACATATATACAATATCAGAGTCACTTGTACTCAAGTGTGAAAAATAACACTTCCTGTTATTTCAGGTCAGAGATTTATGATGGTGGTGCATCCCGTCACATTACTGCAGGCAAAAGTAAAACTTTCTGGAAATGTAGTTCATTCCTTCTTCTACCAAATCTACCTATATCTTGGTAAGGCAGGGTTCACGTTACCATTTCGTTTTTTGTTATTCTGATTCGTCAGAAGAACCGAAATTTTTTTTTTCAAAAATTGATCATTTATTTGAGCATCCATACTAGTGCTTATTTTACATCCGTTTTTGTCAGCTACATCTGAGATCTGTTATTTTTGATGGGGCAAAAATAAATCCTCACAGGACTTTTTCTCCTGGATCTGAGATGGAACTGACAAAAACTGATGCAAAAAGAACTCTTAAAGGATGCTTAAAATAAAGGATCCGTTTTTCACGTTTTTCTGACGGATCACAAGAATGGAAAACTAAATGGTGATGTGAACCTGGCCTAAGCTGGAGAGTGCCATTAAAGAGATTCTCCTCCTAAATGTAGCGGTAGATCGGTTGCAGCACATGGCATGGCTCCACTGCAATAGGTGTCCATCCAGCTTTGGGCTGAAAAGTTGTCTAAAAGTTTTGTCACAACTGACCTACTAGGAAAATCTAGTAGAGATGGACATGACCTCATGACACGATTGAGGAAAATTTATCTAGCCCTGCACTCCAGAATTCTGGCTTCAAAAAGTACCTAAATAAGGCTTTTTGACTTTTTGGGCCCACTTGCAAAAATTAAATTAAATTAAAAAAATTGCAACATTTTAGATTTTTACACCACTCCAGTTTTGAAAAGTAGGTGGAAAAGTGGACATGATCAAGCAGATTTAAACCTACATGTATGGCACTGTAAGCTGGTAGTTCGCACACAGCACCATACAAGCGCAGTGCTGTGATGGCTGAGGAGCTGTGCCTACACTATCACTGTATTAAACTGTTGGCACACTGTTAATGCTGACAGTTTAACCTCTTAGATGCCAAGCTCAATGCTGTCCCTGGCTTCTAGGTGGTAAGAAAGAGGGAGGGGGCTCTCTCTCTCATGCTATCAGCCTCTCTGCGATGCAATTGCAGCTGCTGAGGAGTTGCTTATAAATAGCTCTCAGGTCATAATATGTTTATTTTGTTAAAAAAAAAGAAAAAAAAGAATAAAAACTGATTTTATCCTGGTTGGACAGTGGACAGTATAAAAATGCTAAAATTGCTGTTTTTGTTGGCTACACTTCCACAAAAAAACAACAAAAAAAATCGTATGCATCCCAAAATGGCTCAGATGAAAACGATCACTAATCATGCACAAAAAAACAAGCCCTCAAAAAGCTCCATCAACAGAAAAATAAAAACCTAACACAAAAAAATGAAGAAAGAGTTTTAATTGTGGAGAAGTACTAGAAGCCATAAAAAAGAGAACTACAGTATGTAAACTTGGTATTGGGGAACTCCTACTGACTGACAGAATATACTGTAGTTATAATGTCACGTATCCTGCATGGATATTGTAGAACTCCTGTGTTTTATCACACCAGCTATGACTTTTTAAAAAGGCACAAACAATGTTGCATTCTTACTCTAGTAAAGATGTTGTGTACAAAGTGGAGTAAAATCTCGAGACATAATGTTTGTAAAAATGCACCAAAATGTATCGAACATCATGCAAGATTTCATAAATTTGGTTTAAATGACAGTAATACAGACTCTGAATTCCATCATGATAAATCTCAATCCATGGAATTTAGCACGTTCGTCCCATCAAGGACAGTAAGCAAGAATATTGTAGGCTCACAGTTACATTCAGATGCTGAACCAAACAATTTGTTTGACTGGTTTTTCGCTATGTTACATCTATGGTATACAGGTGCTGAGATCTATCTACTAATAAAATGGTAGGGTTATCATATATGACCACACACACAAAGATGCCATGAAATGTTCATACTATGGTGGACATATCTTGGATCAGAAAAGGAGGCTAAAGTCTGAACACTATTTAGGATTTCATTGACTCTTTTTACTTTTCGGTAACTTTTGTTTTGTTTGTTTTTTGTTTACCATCTCATCACCAGAAACTGATGTTCCACAAGACCCACCACCCACCACTCAGTCCTACCACAGAAGGAGGGGGCTCATGCACATTTCAGATTGCAAGCTCATTGCTGACATTGCTGTATATTTACATGACTTGGATTGCAGTCATTTTGGTTATTTTTATTTTGATCTGGGATCTCCCCCGGCATTGTTGACTTCTGTTCATGCTCATTAAATATGTGGGTTCCATCAAATTATTTATTTCTAGGCAGGTATATGCATTGAAAACAATCCAAAGGTGACTGCACCATATAATACATGCAGACTGTAAAAATATCTAAAAAAAAACATATTTGTATAGCACAAATTAAATGTCAACATTTGGCTTGTTTCTATAAAAAAAAGTGACACTAACTTTAATAAAGAGCTTCTCCGGTGTCAGTAAAAATCTGCCAACACTGGGGAGTAGGTTGCAATAAAGAACTGTACTTTATCTAGGAGCTCCTAGACAAACGGTGAATCAAAGAGGTCAGTGGTTGGCTGCAGGGTTAACGTGTTGCAGCTGGGTCAACAGAGCCTGGAGCGGCAGTAGTGGATCCACTAGGTTGGTAGAGATGAATTTCCTAAAATTCATTTCAGGCCAGATTCGGTCGAATCGCTCATCAGATACGATCTGAGTTAATTTGGCCTGAATCAAAAGTACCCCAATTGTCCTAAAAAGTTGCGTATGGTACTCTGAGATCTCCTAGAATGCTATCCAACTTCTTTTAAGTTCTCTAATGCCAAGACAGCATTAGTAATGTCAAAATGACATATACTGTATGTCTATGGGTAAACACTGGTAGCCAGAGGTAACTAACAGCCTGTATAATACACTGCACTGTCAATATTTTTTGTAAATTAAAAAAAGTTACTAAAAGTATCCCTTTTCTGTGACAGTTGTCTTCTTCTCTGTCTTCTAAACTGTAAAATAGTGGCTGTGATTTTGAGCTATTCATGTGGAAGGAATCACAAAGGTTTTGGATTCAATGAAATTAGAATCTTTTAGGAAATTTGTAACAAGTTCAATTCACATAGAATCGATTCGTTAAATCACGACAAATCACTTCTTTATTGCAGCCCATTTTACAGTGTTGTCTGGTTTATTACTGAAAGCGGACAGCCCCTGTAACTAAGACACGGTGAAAGGTGCAATTTTGGCAACTTTTTTGTCTGATTTATAACATACAAATATAAATAAAAACAGAATTTTGTTTTAATACAATTCATTCCAGTTTTCATTATTTCATTACAATATTTGTACTATGGAATGTAACAATATATCATATTGCATAGTACTGCATATTTTTTCCTCTGAGAATATTGTATGGGATTATTCACTGGAAAAAAAGTGTGATCTTTAGCTTTAACAAATTGTAAAGGTTTAAAAGGAGTCAACTACTAAAGCTGGTGTAATGACTGGCCAGCAGATGGCGTTTCCTTCAGATACATGAACATTTACTGAGCTCAGGTGGATAATTGCTGACAGCAAATGAACGGACTATGCAAAATAGTCATTCTATTTTATCTTATTAGTAAGACATCTCAGATGTATATAGCTTCCATATAGTATGTAGTACAACAGAACAGCAATATTAAAGATTGATTTTTTATTGTATGTGTAAGCTCCTAGGTTGTGACAGGCAGCCCTACAAAAGCTTATTTTAAGACATCACTTTGTTGTATTGTACGAGGATATCTATGCAGCTTCCTTGGAAATCACTGAATCACAGGTAACATGGTGAACTAGATGTTTCCTAAGCCATAGGACCATCGTATTGCATACAAAAAATATACATTTTTGCTGTATCTTTTTACATACTTTTAAATAGAAAAGCCAAGAAAAGGAAATTGTAAAAATGCAGCATATTTAATTAAAGTGGTTGTCTCACATAGAACATACTTCACTTATCGATAGGACAGTTAATGAATATCTGAAGCTGGGGAAACCCTACTGTGAGGAACCCAAAAAATACCTAGAAGAGAACCCTGAGCTCCTTTTCCCCATCAATGCACTACCACAGTGAGCAGGAGGGTAAATAGAGCCGAGGTCCAGCATGTATCTTGTCACTTCACTTAGTGTCTGTGGGGCTGATGGAAACATCTGAGTGCTGTAGTCCACTGTCTCCATCAGTCCCATCAACTTTGAAAGGTAGATACAAAGAAGGAAAGCACTCTGTAGACGTTGAATAAACAGGTGTTCAATGGAGAGTGGAATATCTGGAGATAGAAGACCCACAGACACTGGATGCAATTAGGAAAGAGATGATCCACAATCAATGGTCATGATTGCGGATCATTAGGCAATTTTTGGAGCTGATTTTGAGGCAGAATCGCTTTAAAATCAGCATCAAAACTCTGTGGGCACTGGCCCTAAAAGTGTCCCCATGTTGTAGGGCATCCTAATTGACAAAACATGTAGTAGACAGGGTCAGCAGTACCATAACGCATAATATTGTCCCAGCAGAACCATGTACCACAGAGCAGCACAATAAATTGTCCCAAAAGCTGTGCCTTTGTTTTGGCCATCAATAGCACAAGGAGGTAAGATGTGGGCCACAGCAGTTGAATTCAGGAGGGCATGTGTGTTCACTGCCTGGGTACATGAGAACCTGATTCTCAAGGTGTAAATTTCCATTGACAGCTTATTATGTACCCTGCCAGCAACAAAGAGGGGGGCTTGGGTGGCCCCCTGGGCATTGGCCCTCCGGGAGATTTCCCGTTTATGGACAATTCGCCCCTTATACACAGTCATTTATGCTTGCATATATAAAACATGGCTGTTTATGGGCTTTTTACAACTTCAGTTAAAAACTGGCCAATCCCTTAAATGAATAATCTGTAACCTCCGTTTTTAGCATACTGTTTGTCTTATTGTTTACATGTCCACAGCTACTCTACAGAATTAAAATAGGAGATAATTAAAATGAATTGTTGTGATGTTAGAATTTACACACATTAGATCTTCTGGAGAAGTTACCCAAGTTGAATATTCAAGTATCAGCAAAGTTCCCTGAGACTTTAACCCTGGTCATTAGAACTGGCAGAACAGGGAAGACTCCTGGAATTTCAATGAGAATAAAAGCAATTAATGTAGAGGAAATTCACCTCTTTCATTTACATGACAGTGCAGGATATTTAGAATTTGCATACAGCCTCATGATGAAACCTAAGCTCACAAATTCAGTCACATGGTGCTCCAGCTACTTGTGTTGTATTACTGGTATTATCTCCATATTTTCCCACAGTGGCTACAACGAAGCTCACTGATATATTGTCATCTATAGCATCACCTATAACTATCACTGCAGCTTGTGATCCTCCAGAAGTCATGGTGAAATTGTGGCATTGGTGGAACTCTGCACAGGGGACAATTTCCCATCTTCATATGCTTTTTAATCACTTGTGGAAATATTGGAGGCCTGTTTAGATCAAGGGCGATCTTTTCATTTTTGACCTATTATGTAAAGTAAGATTTAACATTTAAATATACTTTAAACTAAGAAAATTTTCAGCCAAAATTTCAACCCCTTAAGGACACGTGCCGTACTTGTACAGCGCTGGTGGATGTGACTTTAGGACCAGCGCCGTACATGTATAGCGGGCTGATCAGGAGGGTGCAGGAGCTGCGCCTGCACGATCAGAGGCAGGGGGCCAGCAGTCACTTATAGCCGGACCCCCGCTGTATGCGCCGGCATATGTGAAAACACAGATGCCAGCGCATTAACCCTCGCACTGCTGCGGTCAGCGCTGACCACAGCACGTGTGGGATCCTGCCGGGTGCAGGGTAGCCATCACGTCCCTGCTGTGACGGGGACCCGATGGCAGGGAAGGAAGCCCAATGCCTTCCTTAGCCCCCTGGATCTCACAGGCAGGAAGATGTAAGTGTATTACACAGTGTAATACACTTACAGCCAATGTATTACAATACAGAATTATTATGTATTAAACAAAATTTGTTGCTTCCTGCGTTAGTAGGCTGTAATCAGGGGTCCCAGTCCCGTATCATAGGATTCAATAGAGTACAGCCAAGTTGAGAATGCAAATTTTCTTTTATTCGTTTGATAAAGTAAATTGCGGCTTGCAGGTGCAAACGTTTTCGGCTGATAGACAGGGCCAGCGCGCTCTCCTCCTCCCGCTGGCCCTGTCTGCAGCTGCAATCCCGCGCCTGCGCCGTATCGGTCTTTAGTCGGCGCAGGCGCTCTGAGTGAAGGACGCTCGCTTAGGCGCTCCGTCCTCAGTGCGCCTGCGCCGATGACGTCAGCCCTACACCCGGAAGAAAAGACGCCGGCATCGCCTGCTCCTTACCAGGGATGCCGGCGTCTTCTCTTCCGGGTGTAGCGCTGGAGAGCGCGCTGGCCCTGTCTATCAAAAGAAGAGGGGGTGTTCCCAGGGCATGAAGATGCGGCGGCTACCAGCAAGTACCCGCCCAACTTGCTGGTAGCGAAGATAATTTGCATATCACAAAAGTAAGTTTTTTAGAAGATAGAAAACAGGAAAAAAGTTAGGAAACATATGTTTGAACTCAGCTGACATTAGCAAGTAGCTAATGTCAGCTAGTGAAAATTACATCAGTGGGGGTGACAGAAGCCCTTTAAGTACACAGGAGAAAAGGAGCGCTTCCTGTGGCGTGCGCTCCAAAGAGCGGAAAGAAGGTTGGGGTATGGAACGCACGACCGAAACGGAAGTGCGTTCCAAATACCGGAAGTGACATCACTCGATGTTGAATACCGAGAAGAACACCGGACCGGAGTCAAAGATCACAGCAGGATGAGAACATGAAAGAAAACAAGGGAGAATAGAAAAATAAGAGTAATAGGTTACAGAAAAGTCACAGAAAGTGGGATATAGGTATGTGAAAATAGCATGAAGAGATGTTGAAATCAGACCAAAATAATAGATCACAGAGAGCAGAATAAAGGATAGTTTGAAAGAGATTGAGGGATGTAAAAAGGATACCCATCGCGGCACTGGATTATACTTCTAGCATCATGTAGCCTAGGGGGATAAATACAGAATATTGGTCATAATTTGATAAAATTGCAGGTTAAAATTATTATTAAAATATGCATACAATGAGGTGAGCGAGGTATCATATCCAGAGTTATGTCACCATTGGGTTTAGTACAGGGTGCAGAAGTATTGTAATGCATTGTAAAGGGGATCAGACCCCCAAAAGTTGAAGTCTTACAAAAGAAAAATTAAAAGTTTCAAGAAAAAAAAGCATCCTTTTCCCAACATAAGGTAAAAAATTTGCAAAAAATAGGGAAAAAAGAAAAGTAGACATATTAGGTATCGCTGCATCCTTAACGACGAGCTCTAAAAAAATATCACATGAATTAATCCCTCAGATGAACACCGTCAAAAAAATTAAATAAAAACTGTACTAAAAAAACAGTTTCTTGTCACCTTACACCCCTACCTAAGACAATCGCCCCCCCCAAAAAAAATAAAAAATTATGGTTCTTAGTAGTGATGTCGCGAACATAAAATTTTCCATTCGCGAACAGCGAAAGCGAACTTCCGCAAATGTTCGCGAACGGGCGAACCGGGCGAACCGCCATAGACTTCATTAGGCAGGCGAATTTTAAAACCCACAGGGACTCTTTCTGGCCACAATAGTGATGGAAAAGTTGTTTCAAGGGGTCTAACACCTGGACTGTGGCATGCCGGAGGGGGATCCATGGCAAAACTCCCATGGAAAATTACGTAGTGGACGCAGAGTCGGGTTTTAATCCATAAAGGGCATAAATCAACTAACATTCCTAAATTGTTTGGAATAACATGCTTTAAATCATCCAGTGTGTGTATACGATCAGGTATGATGTTGTATCGATCAGGTAGTGTAAGGGTTATGCCCGCTTCACAGACATTGACAGACCAAACTCTGACAAACCAAACTCTCATACACCAAACTGAATTGATTTTAGGAACCGGGAGATGGAAAAAGCAGCTTGGTCGGTCCTCTTACTCCAAAATTGGGGCACTGCGCGAGCAATGTGCTGTGACACCCTATATGAGTGGTGTCTTAACTAGTACTATTCCTATCAGTTTAATCCCTGTTACGTACCCTATCCGGGGACGTGTGTCGAATTAGACTAATGTGTAAAAATAAATGCCTTATTTATCGGCAAGCTACTGTGCCACCCGGTATCAGTGGTTGGCACTGGCAGTGGGCACACTACAGTCTGTGGAAGTGGGCCTGACACACACTGGCAGCAGGCAAGCAACTGAACTTAGACTACTGTCTAAAAATGAAATGCCTTATTTATCGGCCAGCTACTGTGCCACCCGGTATCAGGGGTTGGCACTGGTAGTGGGCACACTACAGTCTGTGGAAGTGGGCCTGACACACATTGGCAGCAGGCAAGCAACTGAATTTAGACTAATGTGTAAAAATGAAATGCCTTATTTATCGGCAAGCTATTGTGCCACCCGCTATCAGTGGTTGGCACTGGCAGTGGGCACACTACAGTCTGTGGAAGTGGGCCTGAAAGACACTGGCAGCAGGCAAGCAACTGAAATTAGACTAATGTGTAAAAATGAAATGCCTTATTTATCGGCAAGCTACTGTGCCACCCGGTATCAGTGGTGGGCACTGGCAGTGGGCACAATACAGTCAGTGGAAGTCGGCCTGACACACAGTAGCAGGCAAGCAACTGAAATTACACTAAAGTATAAAAATGAAATGCCTTTTTTTGATGCAAAGTCCTGTGCCACACGGGATGACAGGGGTGGGCACTGGCAGTGGGCACACTACAGTCAGTGGAAGTCGGCCTGACACACACTAGCAGGCAAGCAACTGAAATTACACTAAAGTGTAAAAATGAAATGCCTTTTTTTGATGCAAAGTCATGTGCCACACGGGATGACAGGGGTGGGCACTGGCAGTGGGCACACTACAGTCAGTGGAAGTCGGCCTGACACACACTAGCAGCAGGCAAGCAGCTGAAATTACACTAAAGTGTAAAAATTAAATGCCTATTTTGATGCAAAGTCCTCTGCCAGCCGGTATGAGTGGTAGGCACTGGCAGTGGGCACACTACAGTCTGTGGGCCTGCAGCTCCTTACACACAGGCAAGCCAGGCAACTGCAATATATATATGGAGAAAAAAAAATAGCAGACTAATCTTGCAGCCCTAAAAAGGGCTTTTTGGGGTGCTGTCAGGACGCTGTCCTTACAGCAGAGATCAGATGAGTCTTTCAGGACTGGAGTGGACACTGAATACACTAGCCTAGCTATCGATTTCCCTATTAAATCAGCAGCAACTACACTCTCCCTCCTCTCACTAAGACTGCAGCTTCTGAATGAATCTAAAATGGATGCTGTTCAGGAGATGGGAGGGTCTGGGAGGGAGGGTATGCTGCTGATTGGCTGGAATATGTCTGCTGACTGTGAGGTACAGGTTCAAAGTTTGCTCAATGATGATGTATAGGGGGCGGACCGAACATCGCATGTGTTCGCCAGCTGCGGCGAACGCGAACAAGCTATGTTTGCCGGGAACTGTTCGACGGCGGATAGTTCGGGCCATCTCTAGTTCTTAGACTATGAAGACACTAAAGCATGATTTTTTTGTTTCAAAAATGCTTTTATTTTGGTAAATGTAAAAATAAAATAAAAACGTAGACATATTAGGTATCACTGCGTCCCCAACAACCTGCTCTATAAAAATACTGCATGACCTAACCCCTCAGGTGAACAATGTAAAAAAAAAAAGAAACGGTGTCAAAAAAGCCATTTTTTTGTCACCTTACATCACAAAAAGTGTGACAGCTAGTGATTAAAAAGTCATATGCACCCCAAAATAGTGCCAATCAAACATCATCTCATCCCACAAAAATGACACCCTACCTAAGACAATCGGACAAAAAATAAAAAAAACTATGTCTCTCAGAATATGGAGACACTAAAATATGATTTTTTTTTGTTTCAAATATGCTGTTATCGTGTAAAACTTAAAAAAATAAAAAAGAACCTGCTGTATAAAAATATCACATGACCTAACCCTTTAGGTGAACACCATAAAAAATAAAATAAAAATTGTGTCATTAAAGCCATGTTTTTTCACCTTACATCACAAAAAGTGTAATAAAAGGGAAATGCTGGGCCCAATGGGTCAGAGCGAGGGACAGCACGACAGGCACACTTGCTCATTCAAAACACACGGTTCTTTATTGAAAGGGTTAGACAACGCGTTTCGGGGTCTCTAGTACCCCTTTATCAAGTCTAAAAGGATAATAAAAATAGTAATAGTAATAGTAATAATAAAATAAGGGTACACCGAAAAAATGGCGATCGAACAAATCAGGATAAAATAACAAGTGCGCTAAAAATTAGATGAACGATATGTAAATGTATACAAGAAGTTCTTATAATTAGATCAAATAAAATATATATATAAGACATGCAAAGACAATTTTCTGAGGTTCAGATACCTAGCTGATATTTAAAAACAGAAGATACCAGAATGGTATAATCCCATGTGTAACAATAATGAAACATGGGCCTGTGGCATTATTTGTCTTACTATAGTTTAATAATATACCTATATATTGTATAAAAGGCTAGTGTAAACATAAAGGAACAACTATATAAAACTATTTGTCTATATGAAACCTGAGAGGCTGGTTTGTACAATGAAACATCTATAATAGACTCCTATAGGAGAGTTGTATTTACTGGTGGACATACTAAGCAGCCGCAGTTTCTATTACCTTAAAGGGATAGTCAGCTCTGTGCTGACACGGCCGACTGCTGGCACGTGGCCTTCTAGCCAGGTAGAAGAAGCGTGGCCGGGAGTCCAGGCTGAACGCGATTGGTGGAACTGGGCTGTGGAGGAGGGAGGGCGTGGTTAGCTCGGCAGAGCGAGCACTGGAGGCACGGTGCTTTGTTAGGCTTGGGAGATTAAACATGGCTCCTAACAGCACTATATTATTTCTGGTGGTAACATGCTATAATATATAATTATACAATATGTGTATTCAATAATGAAAATAATAAACTTTATTAAAAAATAGGAGAAAATAATTATTGCTTGAGGAAATCTCAAATTGTTTTCTCTTTGTGAAAAATAAATGTATAAATAAAAAAATAAAATAAAAAATGAACATGATGGTTAGTAATATCATATTTGTGTGGGGGTGGAATGCCGATTATAGAAAGACGGATGGTGTGGACGAAAAACATTTATTTTCAAGACTTTCATTAAGACCATATCGTTCCAGGGTTTGTAGTTTAAAGATCCATGCTTTTGGAGGACTCTAAATCTGTCTGTAATAGCAAGTGATCAAAAAAATCATATGCACCCCAAAATAGTGGCAATCAAAAAAAATATAAAGACACTAAAAATATATATTTTTTTAAATGCTTTGTTATGTAAAACTGAAACAAACAACCAAAAACAGTTGTGATATTTGGTATTGTTGCGTCACTAACAACCTGCTCTATAAAAATACCACATGATCTAACCTGTCAGATGAACATTGTTAATAACAAAAAATAAAACCGGTGCCAAAACAGCTATTTTTTGTTACCTTGCCTCACAAAAAGTGTACTATAGAGTAACCAAAACTCATATGTAGCCTAAAATAGTACCAACATAACTGCCACCTTATCCTGTAGTTTCCAAAATGGGGTCTTTTTTCGGAGTTTCAACTCAGGGTGTCTTCAAATGTGACATGGAAACTTAAAATGATCTAAGTGAAATCTGCCCCTCCAAAAACCATATGGCGTTCCTTTCCTTCTGCATCCTGCCATGTGCCCGTACAGCAGTTTACGACCACATATGGGGTGTTTTTGTAAACTACAGAATCAGGGAAATTAATAATGAGTTATGTTTGGCTGTTAACCCTTTCTTTGTTACTTGAAAAAATGTATTAAAATGGGGAGTCTAACAAAAAAGTTAAATTCTGAAATTTCATCTACATTTTCCTTTAATTCTTGTGGTACACCTAAAGGGTTATCAAAGTTTGTAAAATCAGTTTTTAATTACCTTGAGGGGTGTATTTTCCAAACTGGGGTCACTTTTTAGGAGTTTCTACTCTAGAGGTGCATCACAGGGTCTTCAAATGTGACATGGCAACTTCAAATTATCCCAGTGAAATCTACCTCCAAAAAACCATATGGCGTTCCTTTCCTTCTGTGCCCTGCCGTGTGCCCGTACAGCAGTTTCTGGCCACATATTTCTGTAAACTACAGAATTAGGGCAATAATTATTGAGTTTTGTTTGGTTGTTAACCCTAAGCGGAAACAAAATGGATTAAACTGGAAAATCTGCCAAAGAAGTGAAATTCTGACCTTTCATCTACATTTTCCTTTAATTTTTGTGAAACACCTAAAGGGTTTCTATTATGTAAGCCTCACAAATTTGCTTCAGACCTAAACTGGTCCTTAAAAAGTGGGTTTTGGAAATTTTTGGAAGCTATCTAACGTCCCAAACAAAGAAAATGTAATTTACAAAATGATCTAAACATGAAGTAGACATATGGGAACTGTAAAGTAATAACTATTTTAGGAGGTATCACTATCTGTTTTAAAAGCAGAGAAATATAAATTTAGAAAATTGAAAATTTTTCCAAATATTTGATAAATTTAGTATTTTTTTTATAAATAAAAATGAAAAATTTTTAATCAATTTTACCACTGTTATGAAGTACAATATGTGATGAGAAAACAATCTCAGAATGGCTTGGATAAGTAAAAGTGTTTTAAAGTTATCACCACATAAAGTGACACATGTCAGATATGCAAAAAATGGCCTGGTCCTTAAGGTGAAAAATGGCAGGGTCCTGAAGGGGTTAATGAATGCTCAGTCATATAAATAGCAGCTGATCTGAACTAATTAAAAACATACAAAAAAAGGTTCAATAGTTTTCTTTTTTTCATTTTTAAATAGGCTTTTGCTAAGTTTGCTAAGTTATCCACCATCGACAGGACAAGGGGCTAAATAACTGATTGGTGGAGGTCTGACCATTGGGACCCCCATGGCCATCTCTGGTAGCCCCCATAAAGCTGAATGGAGAAGCAGCTCGCATGGGTGACCACTGATGGATTCAAACAGGGCAGAACAGACACCTGATCTTGTGATTGACTGGGGCCCCAATGATCTGAATACTACCGCTCAGACACTTACCCCTACCCTGTAGATAGGGAATAAGTTGTCTTCAACTCCCCCTTTAACTATTTAGGAGACTATGTAGTTCAGAATCTCAGTTGAAGGGTTTCTCCAGGAATTAAAAAAATTAAAATAGTTAAATATTATTTTATCATAAATATATTCACAAATACCTTTTATTAGTTAGAATTGCTCGTTTTGTCTAGGGAGAAATGATTAGGAGAAATAAAATGGCCGCCGTCCTATCAGTACACACAAAACCTGTCCTAATTACACAGAAAGGAAAAGTTACTTCACCACAATGAGCCTTAGTGCTGTCTTATCCTCCTCTCTGCTCTACTTGTCAGGAATCATGATCCGGAATACAGGTGAATCTCTGGGAATAGAGAGAATGAGGAGACATGAAAGGAGGCTAAGGTGTGGATAATGAGCAGCAGCACTTGTATGCAGTCTCTATTACCATAGCAACACATTACCACAGTCTGTCCTGTCTATCGTCTCTTCATGAACTAAATTCCCCAGAGTCAGCTAAAGTTCTTATCAGCTGTATTCAGGATCATAATCCCTGACAAGTAGAGAGGAGGATGAGGCCGCTCATTTCCTCAGTGTTGTAAAGTAACTTGTCCTCATGTGTGATCAGGACAGGTTTTATGCAAACTAATGGGACAGAAGCCATTTTGTTTTCCCTGATAATTGCTACCCAGACAAAATGAGCCATAATAAATAATGAAAGGTATTTATATATTTATAAGAAAGAAATATTTAAGTATTTTCATTTTCTTAATTCCCGGAGAACCACTTTAAGCAGTTGTCTTCTAAGTATGCAGAATGCTGCATATAGGAACAAATACAACACACATACTCTGTGCAACTATAGAAGATTTAGCAAGCTCTGATAATGGTTCCCTCATAAGCAAAGCACAGCGCTCAAAGGGACCCTTCCATAAATTTTTTTATCACATAATAACAACCTATATGTGAATATGCTATGCATTTTTATTCATAAAAATAGCTCTAAAGTGGCCAATTTTGAGCCTTAGCAACGCTCCTCTGTCTTCTGTTTACAAAGCACAGTCAGTGTTGAGCAGGTCTCCACAGTTTTGCAAATAGAAGACAGAGGAGCGTTGCTAAGGCTCCAAATGTGCCACTTTAGCGCTATTTTTCTAATAGAAATGTATGATTTCAGTAATTAAAGTATATTACAAAAATGGCTAGTATCACTGCCCCTATACAGTACAAAAATTTTTTTGAATGGCATCTAAGTGGTTTCCTCTCTCACTTCATTAGCCCCCAAAATACATATATTTACACTAACAAAATAAAAATAAATAAAAACTATACACAATTGATGTTATGTCTGTGACTACTCATACAATAGAATGATCACTTTTTTTATCCCATAGGTCAACAATGTAAAAAAGATAAAGAAAGACAACATTGCAGTTTTTTTGCTCATTCCACTACCTAATGCAAAAATGGCGATCAAAAAGTCATATGTGGCCCAAAATAGCACCAATTAATTGCAACTCGCCCTACAACAGACAAACCATTATACAGCTCCATCAATGGAAAAACAAAAATGTTATGGATCTTTAAATGTGGCATGAACAAGAGCTAATTAATTTCCCAAAATCAGTTTCTTGCAAATGTAGAAAACACAAAAAAGCATATACATTTATTATATCTGTAATTGTACTGACCCTCAGAATAAAGTTATCATGTCATTTATACCACACTGTGAACATTAACTGTCCCCAATAGACAGTGGTGGAGTTGCACAATGATGTACATGTGCTATACAATACGTTATAAGTACCCTAAAATGGTGCCCTTTAACCCCTACCGGCATATGACGTACTATTACAACATGAAAGCCACTGTGTTCCTGTAATTTGACGTAATAGTACGCCATGGTGATCGGGCAGGCACTGGAGCAGTGCGCACCCAATCACTGCAGGGGTCCGGCAGTCTCTGGTAGCCGGGCCCCTGCTGTATCCGCCGGCATCACTGTAAAAGCCGATGTCAGTGAATTAACCGTTTCTATGCCACGGTCCACACTGACCGTGACATAGAAGGGGTTTGTGTCGGGTGAGGGAGCGCATAGAGTCGCTGCTGTGGGGGGGACTCGGTGTCAGAAAGCAGCCTGATGCCGGGCAGAGGCTGCCCAATGCCTTGCATGGCATCGAGACCTGCCTTCTATGAGTGCCCATAGGCTGCATCTCCTAGGCAACCTGTTAGTTTATGACTCAGTGTCATACACTAACAGGCAATGCATTACAATTCAGATGTATTGTAATGCATTACAGAGGGGATCAGCCCCCCAAAAGTGAATGTCAGAAATAAAGTAAAGAAAAAAAGTTAAATAAAATGAAGTGAAATAAATAAATAAAAAAACTAGACATATTAGATATCACCACGTTCGTAACAACCAGCTCTATAAAAATATCACATGACTTAACCCCTCAGGTGAACACTACCAAAAAAAAAAAAAAAAAACTGTAAAAAAAAAACATTTTTGTCACGTTACATCACAAAAATTGCAACACCAAGCGAATAAAAAGGGTATATACCCAATGAAATATTACCAATCAAACCATCACCTCATCCCGCAAAAAATGAGACCTTACCTAAGACAATCGGTCAAAAATTTAAAAAGCTATGGCTCCCAGACTATGGAGACACTAAAACATCATTATTTTAAATTTAAAAAATGCTATTATTGTGTAAATCTTAAATAAATAAGAAAAAGTAGACATATTAGGTATTACCACATCCATATCGATCTGCTCTATAAAAATATCACATGACCTAACCCCTCAGGTGGACGCTGGAAAAATAAATAAATAAAAACTGTGCCAAAACAACCAATTTATAATAATGAATGATCAAAAAAATCATACGTACCAGAAAATGGTACCAATAAAAACGTTAACTCTTCCTGCAAAAAACGAGCCCCTGCACAAGACGATCGGCAGAAAAGTAAAAAAAATAGGGCGTTCAGAAAATGAAAACACAAAAACAATTTTTTTTCAAAAATGCTTTATTATGTAAAACAGAAATAAACATAGAAAGTAGACATTTTTGATATCATTGCGTGAGTAACAACCTGCTCTATAAAAATGATCTACCCTGTCACATGAATGTTGTAAAAAATAAAAATGGTGCCAAAACATCCACTAGTCTTGAGTGAATTGAGCTTTGGATCATAGATCTGAAGTAGATTCAAAAACTTTGGTTTTAATTAGTGTTGATCGAGCACCAAAGTGCTCGTGTGCTCATGTAGACCACTTTGCGATGCTCGGGTGCTCTACTGAGCAGCCGAGCACAATGGAAGTCAATGGGAGAACCCGAGCATTGATCCAGCCACCCCCTGCTCTGAAGAGGGGAGGATGTCGGGACTCTAGTTCGGTTTAGGAGTCCCTGCTCTGACTCCATATATAGCTATGTTCATTTATGATTTATAAGTCAGTGCTTGGGGACACCCCAGTGCATTTAAATCTAATTTAAAACTGTAAATAATGTGTATAGAGGGGCACTCCAATACCTGGGGGTATGATGAGTTCAAATCACATCACAAGCTTTTTCAGAAACAGAGGTTAAATTAGATTTATATATTTTATATTTGTTTTAGTAATTGTAAAAAATGTATGGCACAAAATAAATGTGTAATTATAATTTTATATATATATATATATATATATATATATATATATATACATATATATATATATATATATTTAAATTAAGTTGAGTCTCTATTTCTGAAAAAGTTTGCGATGGGATTTGAACTCACAGATTCAGCATCACAGCCCAGAACTTTAACCACTACACTATATAGCTGCATAGCCATTGATTTAAAAAAATAAAATAAAATGAGAACTCTACTGTATAGGGGAACTCACTAGTAGTAAGTATTCCTCTACAGTAGAAGTCTCCTATTATTTTTTTTAGCAGCTGGCTATGCAGCTGTTGTAGCTGAGTGGTTAAGTGCCTTGCTTTTAATGACTCCGTGGAGTCATGAATAAGAACTGTAAAATTTGAAACGCCTCGACTGACCCTAGACTGCGTGTTTTTACCGCTTGTGATGTGAACAGCTGTAATATTTGTATCCACCGGAATAATGAAGTTACGGCTTAAAACGAACATTGAAAGTGCTGGATTATTTTTTCCTTTTGGTATATGCTACATACAAGGTCTTACCTTATAATCCGTGTACAGGAGGAGTCCGACGGCTGGTCATTTGTAAAGCAGGTGAGCTGGATCTACTCTCTTTCTTATATTGTCATAAAATGTGATCTGATCTTCATCTAAGTCACAACAATAGACAATCACAGTCTGCTTAAACTAATAACACACAAAGAATGTTACTATGTTTTATTGAACAAACCATGTAAACATTAACAGTGTAGGTGGAAAAAGTATGTGAACCCTTGTATTTAATAACTGGTTGAACCTCCTTTGGCAGCAATAACTTCAACCAAACGTTTCCTGTATTTGCAGATAAGACGTGCACAACAGTCAGGAGTAATTCTTGACCATTCCTCTTTACAGAACTGTTTCAGTTCAGCAATATTCATGGGATGTCTGGTGTGAATCACTTTCTTGAGGTCATGCCACAGCATCTCAAACTGGGTTGAGGTCAGGACTCTGACTGGGCCACTCCAGAAGGCGTATATTCTTTTGTTTAAGCTATTCTGTTGTTGATTTACTTCTATGCTTTGGGTCGTTGTCCTGTTGCAACTCCCATCTTCTGTTGAGCTTCAGCTGGTGGACAGATGGCCTTGAGTTCCCCTGCAAAAAGTCTTGAAAAACTTGGGAATTCATTTTTCCTTCGATGATAGCAATCCGTGTAGGCCCTGACGCAGCAAAGCAGCCCCAAACCATGATGCCCCCACCACCATACTTCACAGTTGGGATGAGGTTTTGATGTTGGTGTGCTGTGCCTCTTTTCTCCACACATAGTGTTGTGTGTTTCTTCCAAACAACTCAACTTTGGTTTCATCTGTCCACAGAATATTTTGTCTGTACTGCTGTGGAACATACAGGTGCTCTTGTGCAAACTGTAAACGTGCAGCAATGTTTTTTTTGGACAGCAGTGGCTTTCTCTGTGGTAGCCTCCCATGAAATCCATTCTTGTTTAGTATTTTACGTATTGTAGATTCGCTAACAGGGATGTTAGCATATGCCAAAGACTTTTGTAAGTCTTCAGCTCACACTCTAGTTAATTCTTCACCTCATTGAGCAGTCTGCACTGTGCTCTTGCAGTCATCTTTGCAGGACAGCCACTCCTAGGAAGAGTAGCAGCAGTGCTGAACTTTCTACATTTATAGACAATTTGTCTTACCGTGGACTGATGAACAGCAAGGCTTTTGGAGGTACTTTTATAACCCTTTCCAGCTGTATGCAAGTCAACAATTCTTAATCGTAGATCTTCTGAGAGCTCTTTTGTGCGAGGCATCATTCATATCAGGCAATGCTTCTTGGGAAAAGCAAACCCAGAACTGGTGTGTGTTTTTTATAGGGCATGGCAGCTGTAACCAACACCTCCAATCTCATCTCATTGATTGGACTTCAGTTGGCTGACACCTCACTCCAATTAGCTCTTGGAGATGTCATTAGTCTAGGGGTTCACATACTTTTTACACCTGCACTGTGAATGTTTACATGGTGTGTTCAATAAAAACATGGTAACATTTAATTCTTTGTGTGCTATTAATTACATTAAAAGTAGGAGGTCATAATAATGTGACTTGACTGTTTATCATGGAAATATAAGAGGCTTGCACAAATATATGAAACATGTGGTGTGCAACGCTGACCACAATTTCTTGCATTTGTCTATATGGTTACTGTTGTATGTCATAAGTGGCCGCATGCAGTATACTTAGACGAAACCTATCATCAACATTTGACCCTCTGAACAGGGTATATGTTTTGGTAGGGTATTAAAAAGTATGTACCTGCTATGCCTATAATTTTCTAAATGACTCCTGTACCTCTGCAATCATTTTTTTCCTATGCTGTATGAGCTGTATCAGCGTATACAAGATCTTCAGAGAAAACCATTCTTCTTGAATGATTGACTTCCCATTTAACAATACATCATTACAAGCCAGCTCTAGCAGTATCTAATGCATGTGCAGTGTGGACATACAGCTGAAGCCAGTAGACCTCACTTCACTGCTCATGCACCAGAGGCCCCTAGAGCTTGTGATGTCATATCCCACACCATGTGACACGCATGCTCCATTAAAATCATTTTTTTTAATTATTTCAGCAACAAAGAATATGGATACAGATTTGTTTAGAAACATATTCCCCTACAGTATGTTTACATGCACAGTGACTTATCCGTTTTGGGGGTCTGGTAACTAGATCCACAAAATACAGGTGCTTTCCATTTGCAATCTGTTTTTTCCTCAGGCTTGTTAATAGAAATGGCTATTCCTGTCCAGAAAATGGACAAGAATAGGACATGTTCTATATTTTGTGGGACAAACATACAGATTTTTTTAATTTTCTTTAATTTATTTTGCAGACCTATATAAATGAATGGATTTGCATGCAATACATAAAAAAAAATATGGATTGGATCCAAAATATGGTTGTGTGCATGAAGCGTAAGGTGATAGTGGCTGTTTAGGGGTGCAATGTATTGTGAAAAATTATTAATACATTGCCATTTCACATAATGTAATAATCATAAGAATATGGTAAAATATTGATGCTATTAGATTACTATAATATTCTACTAAATTTTACTTGTTTTTAACCAAAAACATTTCATCAAATAAACACTACTTTAAATGTATGGCTTTTTTATGAGCATGTATTTACACTTTATATCATTTATATGTAAGTGATGATCATACGACTTATTGATAAATGGCACCCCTATGCATTGACTGATTGTAGCATGTTTTCAAAGTTAAGGAATATCAAAATTCTATTAACATATTTCTGCTTCTTTCCTTATCCTTGTAAATCACGTTGCATTGTTAACCTGTGCTCCTATTCCTTGTCTGCAGTTATGTCACTTAAGGAATTTACTGCAAAGCATTCTTTCTAATTCGCTTCTTTCTAAGCGGCACATAATGCAATCAGGCATTTACCTTGTATGCTTTATTGCTTCAATTGATATTGAAGTACTATTATTTTTTACTGTTTGCTGATTAACACGCACCATTTTTTGTTAATTATATACTACCAACATATTCCACAGTGATGTACAGACTGTCATCATTTGCCCCTGTCTGCCTCTAATAAAGCTCACAATCTAATTTCCTTATAACAGACACATACACATACACGGGACAAGTTTACATTAAGCCAATAAAGGCTTCATTTATATCATAGTTTTGTAACTCCGGTAGAAGTTACGATATCTGTGATAGCTCATTCGCTATATTGGGATCTGATGGGATCCAGTAGGTTTTCGGCATTAATTCGTGCTTTCTGTCGGAAAAATGCCCCAGTGCTGCACGGTCACAGTGCTAACCACTGAACCAGTCTTATGTAATAAAATCTATTATACTGAACATTATTATGATTATAGGTTAATGCATACCTCTAAAGTTTTTTATTGAAACAGAAGATAGCACTGGTGAAGATAATATAGTAGCAAGATAATTGGCACTGTAGGCATAAATAAATAGCTAATCCAATATGAGGACATATATAGATTTGCTAATAAAAAAAAAAAATAATTCAATACCCACTTATTAAATAGCCATAGACATAGGATGATTAAACATGAGAAAAAAATATAACAATAAATGCTGCTGGGCCCTAGCAGCATCTACCTCTAGAGTTGAGAAAATCGTGAGCACTGTGCCACGTGTTATCAGAGTCAAGTTTAACCTGGCTACATGTGCATGTAGCCTTAATCTGGGCGGAAAGCTCAAACAGAAAGTTTGTCCGCTAGCAATCCACATCCCCTGGATGAACTGAAGGAAAACATCACAAACACTATCCGCAGTATCAGCCAACATAATCAGACATGCCCAAAGATGCATAGACCTGAACAGGGACCACTTAAAGCTTCTTTTGTGACTTGTGGGTAAAAAAACACTCCACTTGCCCGTTCATCTTGTCATACTATCGCTGGAGATAGGTTACTTTTTCGGGGCTACCTCGTATATTAGACAAGTATATCCAAAGTAGCCAGGTAAGTATATCCAGATACACAACATTTCGGTTCGACTGGACCTTTTTAAAGTCATATCTGGAGCCAAGAAGGCATGGAGGATTTGCACACTGTCTAAAATGAAGGGTACAGATTGTAGTTTATTAGTCCATCCTGAAGTCCTTATGGTCCCATAATATATTTACATTCAGTTAGTTTTAATCTGAATATGTTAAGTAATTGAGAAATTATTAACTGTCCACTAATTAAATTATAGACTACCGTATCAGAGACTTCTTTCTTTTGACTTCTGGGTTGGAAACACAAGAAGGAATGAGAAAGAGATGAGTGCTACGGATGGTGCATTGTCTGGGTCTCCAGATTAGAGAGATGAAATATTATTTTATAGTTAAAAGAATAATTATATTGTACTAGCAGTAACAATTCAGTGTTCCTATTGCCTGAGGGTTACAACACATTTGCACAATAGGGAAGCCTTTCTTTTTATGTCTCAAAACTGTACCACAAACTCTTCCTTATTCATAACAGTGAGATCTCCAGCTGCGATAGGCTCTTTTCCTTGCTCTAGATGACAGTTTTCTGTGTTCATTCCAAGCACAGGGGGTTTAATAAACATATCTGGCAATCTTTTGATAGCTGGAGGGCTTTGGATGACACTGTGTGCAAACAATATGTTCTCACTGTTAGGGAAACAAGTTTATTCAATTATTCAATTAATAGATTAGAGTCAAGATGTATGTTAGCCTGCAATGCAAAACACAGGCAAATTTTATAAATCAAAAGAAGAAAGGGCAGATTTTTTTCACACTTTTCACTGACAAGGGATTGTCACAAGCATTCCACTGTGACAGATCAGGAAGCTCTTTACATGTAGCAATAAAAGTCAGCATGAGACTCCACAGCCCCTTATTACAGGATGTAACACATTTCTTATCTTCCAGCATAGAAATCTCCAGGTCACTCATGTAAACTATACACCATCAGTCAGGAGTCAGCTACTGAAGTAGCAAGGCCATTTAGCACATCATCCGCCCATTCACAGAATATAAATAGTCAGTCTGATCATACTGCCTGACCATCAAGCATTACTATTTCAAACCATATTGACTGTGGCTTTCCTCTTGGCTTGGGTATTTGTTTCTAATATATAGTGGTTTTATTAACTTTGTATGCTGCTAATTGGACTACACTTAGATATGACATGGATTTTCATGTTGACCTATGTATTCTCTACTAGGACTTCTACTCGCATGAAGGAAAAATGCATGTAAATTGGATTATTTATTTATTGATGTCTTTATTTGTTTATTTATTAATGTATTTATTTATTATAGCTCATTATTTATACACTGTCAATATGTGCAACAGTGCTGTATATAAAAGTCATTCACTTATATCAATCCCTTTAACTAGTCGAACTCACAATCTAATCTCCCTTTTAAGCAAAGTTGAGTTTTATGAGTTTAGAAGCGAATTCACATATGTAGAACTGAAAGTCAGTAAAACTAGACTGCTATCTGATGTACACGGGAGCCTCTGGAAAGAAGGATCAGGCATAGGGATTTCAACATGCCCAAAACTTTTGTTCCCTGTGGAGATAAACCACCATGATAGGTGTTTGTCAAAGACTGAGGTCTGTCAGCAGCTTACTCTTTTCTCCTTATTGATAACACATTCACATATCCAGTCGAGCTGAGTATGTATGTGTATGTCCCCCATATGTGTATGCCACATAGATATATGTTCAGAGGACAGCCATCTAATGTTTATGACCAGCCTTTTCCTATTGTGAGCAAAAACTGTAGAGTCTAGATTGAGGTTATTTAATTCCACCCGAAGATATTATTCTAAGCCCCATCCTCTATCTTTACAGAAGTTATGCAATTCTAATTGCATCACCTTTGTTGTTATAGCACTAGACATTTCATCTGTAATAGGTTATTTGTAATTCAAACCATAAGAAATAGATCTCTGTGGTAATAAGATGTCTCCAAAGTCAGTACCATGTGGATTTGTGCTATGCTAGATCTTTGAAGACTTTTTGTCAGACCTTGGGTTTACCAGGAGATCTTCTGATAATTTAGTGGGCCAGTTCGACCCTACCTCAAGGAAACAAAATCACAAAAAAAGAAAACTTGAAGCAGGAAAAAAGTTATGATTAAGTTGGTTTTAAAAAAGAGTATGTAACGTTTGATAGAGTTTATCATCTTCTGTCTACAATAAACTTACAAGATTTTACCAGGGCACCATGAAGGGGTCCTCCTGTAAGAGTTCCATATGTCCTAATACAACATACCTTAAAAACTACTGAAGTGAAAGGGGTTCTATAAAATTTTCTAAAATTTGGCAAAATTTGTGCAAAATGTTCTGCCATTCCTGCATTACTACAATGGTCCACCACCGCTTCAATACTGGGTTGGATCTAAAGTAGAACCTCTTTTACTATGCATCCTATATATATTTAACATACTATTTGCAACACATATCACAAAATAACAATGCTGTGGAAATGAACCTTCATACAATCTGTGACATCAGTTAACTAGTTGAGAGCCTGCATGCAGTTGGAGGGAGGACAATGGGAACCTGAATCTCCCAATTGACCTTGCAATAAAGCCTGTATTACACCAGATGATTGTCGGGCCAATCATCACTGACAAGAATTTGTAGGAACGCTTGTTAGCGATGATCAAGCAGTCTAACACTGTCGTTACCCGATGAACAAGCAAATTTTCATCAGGATATTTCAATGTTTAAAAATCTTCATTTGTTAGTGGCAGATCATGGTGTCTAATAACGATCTGCTGCCATCAAGCAACTAGACAGCATGGGGATGAACGATGGCATAAGGATCGCTCCTCCCCATACTCTGGAGGAGGTGGCTGCATGTAATAGCAGCGGTCTCCTCCAGTAGTGATTGCTAGGAAGGAACGCTTCCTTCCCAACAGTTGCCTGCAGAATCGGGCTTTGTAATATAGGCTTAAAGAGGACCTTTCACTGGTCCACAGTTTATGAGGTAAAGCTATGTACATGGAGAGCGGCACCCAGGGATGTCCCTGCACTTACTTGTATCCCTGGGTGCCTCTCCGTTTTTCCTCTGTAGCCCCCGGTACCAGCGCTCCTACTGCTCTAATTTTGCCTGGGGCGGAGACATCTTCTTCTGCCCTGGGTGTCTCCTTCTCCCAGGGCTGGAGCGCTGGCCAATCGCAGCGCTCAGCTCATATCCTGAATATGAGCTGAGCGCTTCGATTGGCCAGTGCTCCGTCATGTGATCAGTGCAGGGAGCGTGGCTCAGCACTGGATTTGATCCCGTGCTGAGCCACGCCCAATGCACTGATCACATGACTGTGACGTCACCCCAGGTCCTTCGGCTGTTCAACAGTTCGGGTTGGTAGAAGCCGCCCCTTATGGATTCCATATGCCGCGATAGTCCGCGGTAGTAGAATCCATAACGGGATGCGGCTATTACCACAACCCGAACGCCGAACGCCGAACGCCGAACTTTATTTTAAAGTTCACTCATCTCTAAAGAAGATGTCTCCGCCCCAGGCAAAATTAGAGCAGCAGGAGCGCCGGTACCGGGGGCTACAGAGGACGAACGGAGCGGCACCCAGGGATACAAGTAAGTGCAGGGACATCCCTAAGTGCCGCTCTCCATGTACATAGCTTTACCTCATAAACTGTGGACCAGTGAAAGGTCCTCTTTAAGTTTGGGCCACTCCCAATTAACTTTACCAATGACAATAATATGAGATATTGGGAATTGTTAATTAAAGAGAACCTGTCTCCCTAAAAATAAAGTGCAATCTGCCGCCAGAAGGTTATGGAGTAGTAGTAGCTAGCTGAACAGATTGATGAATAGATTTATGGAAAATGATTCAGTAAAACATGCAATTTATTGCAATCTCTGCTTTTCAAAGCTCAGTAGTTACGTACATGGGTGGTCCTATCAGTGACTGACAGCTATCTATGCGTACACATTTCAGTCACTGATAAGACCGCTTATATGGCTACTGAAAACAGAAACAGCAGACATTTGAATTTATAAATTACAAGTTTTACTGAATCTTTTCCCACAAAACTATATATCAGTCTGCTCAGCTCCTCCTGTTCAATAACATGTACTGATTTATTATTCTTGTTGTGGCACCCCTGCTTACTATATTAGTTTTTTTTTTTGGGCTAGATTTTCATGCTCACCATTTGACAGATGGAGGAATATTGCCACGATTTCAGCAAGCAGACAAAAGGCAGTTGGAGCTTCTCCACACGATGATACGTGAGGACAGAATATCATAGGCTTCCGTTGATGATTACACAGCTCTATCCATCTGTCTGCTGCGGGAGGTTGTGAGAGTGAGATACTGCTCACACCATCTTCATAAACAAAAGCAGACTGTGCTGTCACGAGTCAGACACGCCAACTAATTGGGCCTGTCGACAGACAATATTCTGTGTCAACAGCTCTTGTAACAGTTTGAAACAGCAATAATATGTTGGATGATGGTGAGAATGACACATATGTGTCTAATAGCATCCTGGAAATCTGACATAAATAGAAAAGAATTACTAGAAAATGTCGTTCCTGGGCCTCACTCTCTCCAAGACTTCAAGGCTGCAGAAATAGACAGAATCGTCTTTTTTGTATGTTGTAACACATCTTCCGCTGTATCATTACACAGGCTGACAGCTTAATTTGAGACTTATAAATGCCCAACTTTAAAATTAATCTAGCTAACGATTTGTTTCAACAAGACACACAGGCTTCTGGAAAATTAACAGAAAACGAAATTGCTTTATTTAACTGGCACAAAGCCAACATGAGGATTCTGTATGTTAATGTATCTGTCGCTTTAAGATGAGCTTGCAAAATTAGAACTGTCAGAATTTATTATTAAGACATCAGATGCACAACTGAGATAGAACAGGAGCATTTTTTTTTACAATTCTTAACTTAGTATTATATAAAATGCAGTTTATCTTAATAAACATAGATATACAATATGATCTATAGGACAACAGGCCTCCTTATTATGTCACTTACACATATAGCATTAATAAAAAAATATTGGTAGATCTGTATTGGTTTCAAAATTTCTGAATGACCCAACATAATCTGACCAGTTATTGAAGACTAGAGGAAAATGGATCAGGTGCATGGTGACCCCATGACTTCCAAGAAGTTTCTAGTTCATTTTTTTTACCTTAAAATTGTAAATGGCCACTGACCTGACAAAGGAGCACTCTGATGAGTTGCTTCCCATTCAGTGCCAGCAGTGCATGAGCTGATCGGATATGTTACTCGATGGGTCAGTTATTGGGCAAGAATGTCCAGTTTTGTTGTTTTTTCCACCAGCCTTGTAGTACAGTGGTAGTAGATACCCAATATCTCTAATGAAACCTTTCTGCAGCTCACAGGCAGAAACAAACGTAAGTAATGCTGCTGAGCAATTCGACAGGGGCACAGACAATTACATTTTAGTAAAAATAGTGGAGAACCGACTTGACCTCAAAGCATATGTTTACCTTTGAACACCATTATACAGTTGAGTTGACATATAAAACAAATCTACATAAAAAGTTTAGTAACTTTGTAAATACTTGGCATCAGTTATCTTGTACTGATCCTGAGTAAAAGCCTGCATTCTAGTCAGGTGCTACATTTACCATTCTGCGGACCTCAGAGCTGAAATCTTTTCCTTTTTGTGTCTGCATGAAATATATGCTCAATGCAGCTGGTACTGTGCAGTTATTCAATATAGGGAAAAAGAACTATCCTTCTGAATTTTAAGTTTACGCCAAGCTGTTAGGGATGTACCTGCTGATAAGCATGTTGATTGTTTCCAGCTAAAGCAATCAGTCTCATTTTCTGAAGATTATTTTTTTATAAACTTTGAAAGCGTTAAATAAATTAGACATTCTTCAATTAATTTTTATTTTGGGTCTAGTCCCTATACCTTGAGTTTGTATGGCAGTTCTCAGAGGCTGTATTATTCCCTAGCCACATGGCCCAATGAGCCACTGTACAGGCTTTGTTGGGTGCTGTAACTATGAGCTATTTTCCCCTAGAATCATTGATTTGTAAATATGGCATACAGTGGGGAATGACAATTCTAAAATTCTATAATTTAGAAACTTGATCCGATTAAACTGAACATAAATTTTGTGTGTGTGAGAGCACATTTGATTTGGGTCAAATATATTTGGACCCAACTTGCATTGGCTGTTTGATTTGGCTTCTTCCCGCTCACGCCAGGTATAAAAAAGTGGGTGAGGAAGGGCACAAGAGGCCCATCGCATTTACCATTTTATACGCCTGTTTTAGGCATTGAAAAAGGTCTAAATATAAGACAACTCAGAAACTGTCTTACATTTAGAACTGGCGGAGGGTCAGCCGAAGTTATGGAGAGGCCACCTCTTCATAACTTCGGCAGAACCACCGCCAGCTTAGGGTTTTATTAAGACTGGCGTCTAAAATGCTTAATAAATGTGCCCTACAGTTTCCAAAGAAATTAATAAAATAGCCACACTGGAGATCTGTCTAGGGACTTTAATGAGAAATCTTGACTATCAGTTTAAAACGCCCTGATAAGACATAGTAGAATTAGATATGTATGGAAGGCACCCGACCCCATTGATAGTTTTAGCTTCAGGATCACACTAATTTATGTGGTTTTCTTACAAATTATATGTAGTGCTTTAAAACACAGACAGACAATATTTGTTTTATGTTGTGAATTTGAATATTACCAAGGGCAAAAAAAAGAATTTGCAGAATATGAATGGTATGTCAATGAATGGATATTGCAGCACAAATCACAGAGAAAGTCAGGCCCACAATGTTTGCTGTTTCTATATAGTTTTGCAAACATTGAGCAACAGATTTTGGGAGGAAACTGTTCAACATTTGCTTTTCATGTCCGTCCATCACCACTCGAAAATACTTCAGGTATGTGAGACAGCCCTTTGCTGTGTACTATGCAATTCATAATTTCTGACACTTACTACGTGCTTAGGAATGGTTGGTATTACTGTGCGCACTGAGCCCTGATATCACATACCAACAGGTAATGCTGGATATAGCATACCGTACCTTGGTATAGCTGTGAAACCTTTACCTTTTGTGGGAATAACAATATGGTGACTTTTTGCTATAATGTGAGTTTTCTGATAAATGGTGCTATTATACATACCTTCAGTTTTTGTCACTTATGCTGCTGTTTTCATTTTCCTACGCCAGGTTGTGGGGTCCCAGTTTATTTTCATGGGGGCCTTTTAATTATAGTTATAACCCTCTGCGGCATCAGAATTTGTGTATCAGCAAATGGAGTGAGACATAACTGCTGTTTCCTTTTATACTGAAAATATCCACAGTTTTCCCAGATCTCTGTAGGCTGATGTATGTATTTTCCCAGATCTGTTGACTGATATATTGTACAGGTAAGAAGAGAAGCTGGATGGAAGCCTGGTAACGAATGTAAAGATACTTATCATTGATCCCTGATAAATTCTATATTAAATGTATATTTAGCGCAGGATTGCCTTATGTGTCATTGTATTACCTGTAAGTCCATTGATGTTGCACAATTACTACTCACAGATGATGTTAATGGTCATTTACAAATATAAAAATAATACTATATCAACTGAATTCTTCTAGTACATACAATTTGAAAGTGCCAAATAAACAACATTGTTAGCCATTGTTTACATTTTAATATATGTATAAAGTAGAATTTGTAACTTTATTATCTTACTGTAAGTATTTTGACAATTTTTTGTTGACTTGCCAAAGACAATAAATGTAGCATCACCATCTTGTAATAATTTTAATTTTGTGTGTGTGATAGAGAAAGAGACTTCCAGGAAATCAGAGCACATTTGATTCGGGTCAAATATATTTGGAACCAACTTGAATTGGCTGTTTGATTTGGCGTCTCCCCATTCACGTCAGGTCTAAAAAAGTGGGCGAGGAAGGGGACGGGACGGGAGGCCCATCTCATTTACCATTTTCTACTCCTGTTTCAAGCATTGAAAAAGGTCTAAATGTAAGACTGCAAGGAAACTGTCTGACATTTAGGCTAGGTTCAGCCTTTCTGTCGCGCGTATTACAGCGCGTTTTTGGAAACAGGAAACGCGCGTTGTACGCGCATTCGTGTGATTGACCACACTGGCATCAATCACAATACGCGCGACAAAATGCCCCAAAGAAGCTCCTGTACTTGGCGTAGGGCGTTTTACAGTGCGTTCGTACGCGCTGTAAAACGCTCAGGTGAGAACCATGCCCATAGGGAAACATGGGTTTTCGCCTGTTAAGGGTTTTACAGCGCGTAGGAACCCGCTGTAAAACACTTAAGTCTGAACCCAGCTTTAGAACTGGTGTTCTAAATGTAAGTAGCTACAAAACCAAATACTATGTACTGTATGTATTGAAAAAACACTGCATCACATAATGATCTCATTACGAGATGACCGTCTACTAAAATCGCATTTACATTTGAGTATTTTGTGATAGTAAGACTCCATCAGAATTTATCAGACTATAACAGAATAATTTCATAAGGGGGCATACAATGAGCATGGAGGCCTATGTGCTATATAATCAAATAATTCAACCAATGATTGAGCATTTTGCTTGTTCATCAGGTGATCCGCAGCACCTATACACAAGCTGATTATCTGGAATGAGCACTTATACTAACATTTTTTCCAAATAATTTGCCCAACAACTGTCTGTTGTAAGTCCAACTTTAGGATCCAACAATAATTGCTTCTGAACCAACAAGACCACAAGATCCAACAGAAACCAAACACATTTGAATTTGATTTTGGAGAAACTTGCAACAGTTATGTTTTCCTTTATAGATTAAGAGCAGACCCTCAATTATTTCCTGTAGTGGGCCAATAAACCCCAGTCTTACACTGACTATATATATATATCTCCAGAATCTTACCTAATCAAACCAAAACTACAATGATAACTATTCAGGTGGTCCCATCAGGCTCTTTCTGTGAGGAAAAGATTGTCAGTAGTAGCACACTGTTATTGGGTAAAATATTTCAATAGGTGGGTTTCTCTTCCATTATGTACCATTATACTTCTCTTTTTTCTATATACTGTTCTTTAATATGCTGCAATGTGCTGACATCTGCTACCTGTCAGGTTATGGAAGAAATCCACTGCACATTTTGCACCATGCCAAAAAATTCTAATTACACCCTTGATTGAGGATCTTTAAAAAATGTCATTACTGTTGAGTGAGTCTGCCATGTTGCACAAGAGGATGAACAACAATGATTAGCTGGATGTAATTAATGTCTGCGGCATGATGAATTCAATGGGAATGGCCATTAATTACCACAATTTTGTGTAAATTTATTCACATAGATTTATGTGTAGTAATTGGGGCTGCAGAAAATGTAGTTCTTAGATATCATATGTTATTTTAATTTCTTGTTAGGTTTCTACTAAACTTTCAATAACTAATTAATTAGTTAACTAACTATCGTTCTTTGGGTGTGTTAATATTAAAAAAGAAAAGTTGGATGTTCTGACATGTATTTGAGAAGTTTAATCCTACTCTTATACTATCTCAGTATCAGGGGCGTAGCTAAACCCTCATGGACCCTGGTGCAAGCGTTCAGCTTGGGCCCCCCTTCCTTCAGTGCTTTGTTTATCTTCTTATGCGGCACAATGGTCTTTGGGCCCCTTCAGGCTCATAAGCCCGGTGGCGACTGCCACCTCTGCACCCCCTATAGCTACGCCCATGCTCAGTATTATATTTTAATTCCTAACGTTGCTTTATTATACGGTACTGTGAAAAAGTTTTAGGCAGTTGTGGAAAGAAAGCTGCAAACCAAAGACGCTTTAAAAAAATGGAAGTGTTTATAGTTTATGTTTATCAATTAACAGAATGCAAAATAAATGAACAAACGAAATCTAGATCAAATCAATATTTGGTATGACTCCCCCTTTTGCCTTCAAAACATCATCTCCAATTCTTCCAATCAAATCAAATGCTGAGAAGAAGAGACAGATACTTTAACTTATCCATCATGAAATACTATCAGGGAGTTGTCTGTTTGGTTTGAAATTTATTCAGCAGCAGGACAACAACCCCAAACAAGGAATCTTGGAAGAAATACTATGCCCCCCCCTCCTGATTTCAACGTCTGTCTAGGATTATATTATACTTACCACAGAGTGGCACCAGTTTGAAAAAGGCCATATTGACCCAAACATCACGTCAAAGCCGCAAAACTAATAAAATTCACTAAGAAAGACAACCAGTATCACTAGAGTTAATTTTTTATTTAATGGGGTAGGAACCCTACTTCCAGTGACCAACAACAACTGCAGCCCGCATCCAAGCCATCTTTTCATATTGGTAGTTAGTCAGGACTTTGATTAGGGTTTTACTAGGAGATGTCCATCTCCTTTCCCTAGTTTCCAGGCCTTATTCCCTCACCCCTTTCGCTCCTATGTTCAGTGTGGTGTTTTCCTCCCACACCTGAACATGACAGCAGCATTGCCTTGTGGCTCATTAGATAGATTAAAAAAAATTCAATCCACATCATGTTCATGTTTCTTATCATGTGCTCTCTTATTATTGTCATGTAGAATATGTACATTGATGTGGGTTGCGATTTTTAACTCAAGGAATGACAATGATGACTGTGAAAACTACATGACAAAAAAACGTGGTCTCAAAAGGCAGGAATGCTCAACCCCATATGCAGTTGTGCATCTATACCCAGGGCAGCAAATCCCGCACATGTGGTCCATTGCTAATGGCGATCCCCAGCAAAAAATGCATACAATGGAGGATGCCTGCAGCAGACCACAAGTGCCAAAAAGACATCCTACACCAGATATTAAAATGTGTGGATGTAATTGACTATATGAAATAAACATTTACAAGAATAGGTGCACTACTGTTGTGGATGCAATCAACAAAAACTGACTAAACCCTCACACTGATGTTAAAATGAGACTTTAGCCAGTATATCTTTATATAAAGAACATACCGGAGGACACGCACTCCGTCAAGGTATCTCAAATGGCAACGGACCTAACACTAACCTACCTGTGCTGTATGGGCAGTACCAGGGGCCAGCAGGCAAATTACAGGAGTGTAAGGTCTGACTCACAGCAAACAGCTGACAGTTTCCTCCAGTGTGAAACCACACATACAATGGGAGGAGGTTGCCTATATATGAAAATCGAGGCAGATTCAAATTTGGAGTTTATACACCTCCAAGCATATATATAAAAACTACATGACAAAATAACATGGTCTTAAAAGGCAAGAATGCTCAAACCCATATGCAGTTGTGCATCTATACCCGGGGGAGCAAATCCTGCACATGTGGTCCATTGCTAATGACGATCCCCAGCAAAAAATGCATACAATGGAGGATGCCTGTAGCGGACCACAAGTGCCACAGAATTGTCGTTAGGATTAAATTAGGATAAAATGGTAAATATTAAAAAAAAATTAGAAAAGTTAAAAAAGTTTTTAAAAAGTTTATATATATATATATATATATATATATATATATATATATATATACACACACACACACATACTGTATAAACTCATCCATTAAAGTTAACACATCAATTATGATTAGAGATGAGCGAAGTTTTAAAAAAATTTGCTTCGATCCGAATTAATTCATCATAAGGCACATTAATTCAGGTAGGTCTATCCCAGCCTGCAGTTAAACTTTAGGGAGAATGTATCCTGGTGTAAATCACTCTGCAGTGCAGAGACATGCATAGCTAGTCCTTTCTGGTAGCAAATCAGTTACTGTGCTTCTAAATGACAGGCCGGTCACATATATGGCTAACCCCTAGCTAAACAAAAAAATAAGCATACATCATCCTTCAGTAAAGAAAAAAAAAACATTGCTGCACTCCCCAGCAGGTGTCCCAAAATAAGGACACGGAGGCAGCACCAATAAAGTAGTGAAGAAAAAAAAGGTTCTTTTAATCCATGTTTTGGCAGTGCAAACATATTTGTTTGAATCCTTTCTGTTAGATGTAAAATGACTGTGCGTCTCTATTAGGCTTAGTTCACACTTCACTTATTTGGTTAGTAACTGTCAGCCCAAAACAGGTGTGGGTCAAACCCACAGAACAGGTGCAGATCTATTCATGATACCTAACCCGAGAGTAGGCTTGGCTCCTGAATTTGCCTCACAATAAGTGATTGAAATAACTGACCAAATAACAGAAGTGTGAACTCAGCCTTACAGGTCAATGTTAGCATCAGCTCTAATTTATCGGTGTGGACTTAGCCATGTTGTGGCCCCATGACAGTGTGGAGGAAAATGCAGAATACTGACCGTGTGATAGAGGCCTCATGCTCAATTAGCATGAGCTTTTGCCATTTCCCTCGAAAATTGGCTTTATTCAGATGGAAAAGAAGTCATGCATGCAGTACTTTAATGGTCTTTACCATATGGTCAGTATTTGGTCAGTTTTTTGCATCAGTATTTGATCAGTCTTGGTGAGACAAAAACAGGAGTGCGCCCAAAACAGAGATAACATGTGATGGAAATATTTGCATATCTGCTGTCTTTTGGACCCACTCCTACTCTTGACTTCCAAATCATGATCAAATCCTGATGCAAAATCCTGATCATGTGATAGAGGCCTTCTGGACGCTCAAAGGACAGAACCCATTTTTTTTGTTTGCGATCAGCTTCATCATCATCCACTAATGTCTGTTACCCTCACCAGTTATATCACCCTCACCAGTCTCATGGCCACGTCAATGACCAATCTCAACACGTGCTCCCACATGACTGTCATCATCGCTTGTTGCACGCCTAATGGAGAACTCAGTGGACATCTCCTCCAAGTCCATGCTGGCCTGTAGCTGTTGACAATGAGTCTGATACATCATAGACCTATGTATAACTGAACAGATTCATTATTAATGGTACAGCAGATTTTCTAGTTACACCCACCTATATATTAGACCGGATGTTGAGACTAGGTCTTATGCATAGTCAGTCTATGTATAACAGAACAGATAAACAATAAATGGCACAGCAGTAGAATAAGATGCACATGGCGATTATACAGAGCCTGCACTGTCCCTGCAGTCTTCCTATGCTTTCCCTATGCTCTCCCTACAGTGTCTGAAAACTCTCCCTATGATCTCCCTACATTGTCTCTGCACTGTCCCTATCCAATGTTCTATAATTAAAAGATTGCTAAAACTGTCCCTAGTGCTTGCTATGTCTCTCCCTATGCTCAGCTGACAGTAAAGTGGTGGAGACCAGGCGGGATTAGGCTTTTTATAGGGCTGTGACATCACGGGGGATGGCTGGGTGCACACCTTTATGGGTCATATCTCCTTCCCATGCTTCTTATTTTCACTTTGTAACATGTGTACCCTCCATTTTAGAAACAAATTGATTTGTTACAACGATGCCAGAGGAAATTCAGATGCATGATGAAGCAAAGTTTTCCTGAAATTTGGAACAAATTCAATTTGTTTCACTTTGATTTGCTCAACACTAATTATTTATGATAATTGAGTGACATTAAAAATGAAAATATCAGAAATAAATAATAGATAAAATTTGCAATAAAAAATAATGCATTTACAATAAAAGATGTTATTACTGTAAAATTGTGGAAAGCAAAAATTAAAAAATTCTTCTGAAGCGTAAGGACAAAATTGGTTATATCCATATGTGTAAAGAGTTCATTTGAAATAAAATGACCTAGTCAATATATAGCTAGAGTAAATGCTCTGTTTTCAGATAGAAACTAAAACAATCTTGCCTCATTGCTTACCAATCACCTCAGGTTATAGTGTGAATTATGGTGTTGCATTAAGAGTATGACAGATTAGAATATCCCTTGAGCACCTGTTTGGAAAAACAAATAGATGCAGCACTTCATGTAAAGCAGTATGCAGTACTATATATATATAAATAAGCAGACACATGCCTACGCTTCCAGATAAAGAGTGCATTCCAGTTGTTCCCCAACCAAAGCCATGAATTCACAATGGTAGAAGTAAACCCCCTGTGGAGCTATTCTCTAAGGATGTGGTTCTTAAAGTACTAGCTTTCCTGGTGGGCACTAAAAGGAGATTTGAATTACAATGTAAATTAACACATAGTTTAGTGCTAGAATAATCTGGTAGAAACATCTGTTAATTTAAGAATAGCAAAACCCAGGACTGTTTCTAAACATGGATATCATAACAATGTCCCAGTAACAACACCGGAAAAGTGAAAAAATGGGAATACAAAATTAAAAATGTTATAACAGGTCAAGGGTTTTCTAATCAAATTCAAATCTCTAGAAAGATGGATAAACAAATAGATAAATAGACATAGATAGATAGATAGATAGATAGATAGATAGATAGAATAGATATGTAGATAGATAGATAGATAGATAGATAGATAGATAGATAGATAGATAGATAATGGACAGATAAATTCCAAAAACTATATTTTTTTTAGAAATCGTTCTTTCCACATATTTTCTTTTAATCATGTTCTTAACCAATCCTCAATAGCAAGAATATACTGGACATTAATGTGGATAGTAACATGGGGCCCCCCTTAGACATTGATGGTACACTCCTATCTCTATAACGAGGCACCCAAAATGAACACAAGTGAACATGCATGGTGTGTTCTGCATTCACTGCTATGATTGTTCTGAAAATACGCAAGAAAGCACACTTGGCTATTTTCAGAGGCCCCATAGCAGTGAATGGAGGGTGGCAATGCTATCCCATACTGGAGATAAAAGCAGGTCCCAGATGGACACACACCTATCTGGCATTGATGGCATAGCCCTTTAAGGAGGAGAGTCATGAAAGATAGATAGATAGATAGATAGATAGATAGATAGATAGATAGATAGACCCATACATTTGACTTTAGTGTTGCTTTCTTTTCATTTTAATTTTCTCTGCTCTTTATAGAAAATTATTGCCGTTGAAAATTCAAGTTGAGACTCAGAATAATATCAACTAATATCTCTTGCTGTTATGGAAGTCAGGGTTTTCTGTGTGCACAAGTATTTGCTCTGAGTTCTGTATACAGATAACACAGGAGAGGCTAAGACTCATGGACACACATGGGATATGCTGCCAACATCCAGAATTATTGTCACAATTTTCGAGGATTATACTAGAACATGACAGACCTATTTAAGTCCCCATTCATTTTGTCACATTATTGGTTGGTGGCACATTGCTGTTTTTCTGAGTTTCATGTTCAAATTCACAAACAATTACTGATAAGAGAGAGGACATAATGATGGGGTAGAGTAGCTTGAGCAGACTGCTTGTAGCCTGGAGGGTTCTCAGTGGTACAATTCTATCCTATTGTTGCCATGATGAGAGGAAGTAGTTTAGGGTAGTTAAAACACTGGGCAGGAAAGAAATGCAATATAAAATACTTTCACTTCCCTTCAGATGGAAGAAAAATGTACTGGAGTGGTGTCATCGTTAGAAAGGTGAGAAAAACATACTTTCTGGAAAGCATGTGGCGAATTACTCAGTTAAAAGCTAAGTGCAATGTTTCATCTGACAAATGGTATGCTGTCAGCAGACAAAATATTAGGCACATCTTGCCGGGTTTATCTCGTCAGAGGGAGTTGGGTTCTTCCTATTTACTGTATGTACATTAAAGATCCAGGATTTAAAGCATCACGTCATGTTACTTTACCCCAATTTTTGAAGCACCTCCATTTTTCTCTACTTTTAACAGATTTGTATGTACTCAACTGGGGGAAGTATAACATTTACAAAACTGATTTCCACCAAAAGCACTTAACAACACATATAGTATCAGTAGAAAAGTGATATATAAAATAAAAGGCATGCAATATTTTATGTAGATAAGTAGTGGTCTCAAAGTAGTGTATGGATAAAAGGCATGCCTTAAAGAGGTTTTCACACTATTTGATATTATAGGATACAGTATGCTTTATTTCCTCATAGACCATAGCACTAGTTTAGCTATGACTCCTTTATTCACTTGTATATTGGCTATTGTGTGCAGTCCCTGTTCTGTTGGGATCAGCACAGTTCCCAGTGGTTTGACTCCCACTGATCCGGATATGATGGCATATCACTGATATGCCAAGCAGGGTTGACAACCGTATAGAAATTCTTGAAAATTCTTGCCAACCATATAGAAATTCTGACTTTTTTCCAGAGCCTATGAAAAAAATAAATGTGTTCATGATTTTTTTGAGGCTGGTGGTACTGGAGAAGGTAAGTGTAATTGTAATTATTATCATTTTAAAGCTCACTTTAAATGCTAGTAATAAGTTCCTATCAGTACATTTAACAGTAGGCATGTATTACTTACAATCTTTATAATTTATTGTGATTTCCATTTTGTCTGTGAAAACACCGATGCCGATTGCCGAATATATGGTACAATAAGATTCCAGCTGTAAAAAGAAAACATATGAGCACAACTAAACTGAAATAATAAGTCAAATACAAAATATCTCTATTTTTGTTTTTGTACTGCCCCCATTCCCCCGCTGTCAGCACTCAAAGATGCGCTGAAATACACAGTCCGGACTGCTGTACCATGTTACACTAGTTCAGATCAGCCTGATAAATAAAATATTTTGGAGCATTTTAACAGCCGCTAGCGCCCTCTAATTCATATATTCTATAGTATAGAGGTAGCAGCTGGCTAAAGTGGGACCTCTCAGTGCAGCAGCATAAGTCTATTTGCTGCAAGGTACTGCATGCAGTGGCCACTGGATCCTCACCAGGGGTTGTTTGGTTGACCTTTGTGTGGTGAGGAGTAGCTGACTGGTCACTGGAGGTACATAAATTGGAGGCCTAAACTAGTAGTTGGACCTCTAATTTGGAGGCCTACGGACTCATACAAAAATTATGTTTTGTTTCTTTTTGTGTTCTGTTTTGGTGATATATAGGCAGTGGCGTTGCTAGTGCTGGTGTCACCCGGTGCGGTAGAAAATGGTGTCACCCCAGACCCCCCCCCCCCCGAAGCAATAATGTTTTAGTCATATAACCAAAAATAGCAGATACTCACTAGTGCTTAGGCCTCTTTAACACTTGCGTTTTTCCTTTCCGTGCTAGAGTTCCGTCCTCGGGGCTCTAAGACGGAAAGATACTGATCAGGATTGTCCCAGTGCATCTTGAATGGAGAGAAATCCGTTCAGGATGCATCAGGATGTCTTCAGTTCAGTATTCAAACGTTTCTTTGCCTATGAAAAATCCACAGCATGCTGCGGATTTTCCTTGGGCCAAAAAAATTGAAGGCATGCCGCAAGGACGGATCTGGAATTAATGACCATTGAAAAGCATTAATCCGGATCCGATTTTACGCTAAATGTTGTTTCGGCGCATCGCCGGATCTGAATGGTAACCATGGCAGCTAGGATGCTACTAAAGTCCCGGCTGCCATGGAAAAGTAGTGGGGAGCCAGGGGAGGAGCTACTTACCGTCCGTGCGGCTCCCAGGGTGCTCCACAATGACGTCACAGCGCCCCTACATCACATGGATAATGTGATCACGTGACGTCATTGTGGAGCACCCCAGGAGCCACACGGAAGGTAAGTAGCTTCTCCCTGGCTCCCCACTACTTTCATGGCAGCCGGGACTTTAGTAGCGTCCTGGCTGCCATGGTAAACTGAAGCATTTTGAAGACTGATCAGTCTTCAAATGTTTTCAGGTGTGTTGCGTTGTGACGGATCCGGTGGGCATTTCCGGCGACGGAAGTGCACGCCGGATCCTTACAACGGTAGTGTGAAAGGGCCTTAGTTATTAATTCACTTACAGTCCGGTGTGTACGAAGTGTCTTCACATATAACTAAAGAGGAATTGCTGCTGTTATGTTAATGGATGCTATAACATTGCACCATCCTTCTGAACATACACATCTGTCATCCGCCTTACCTCATGATCCTGGAGCTGTGCTGTAGAGCTCGGCGGCCACTGTACAGCACAGCTCCAGGATCATGAGGTAAGGCGGATGACAGATGTGTATGTTCAGAAGGATGGTGCAATGTTATAGCATCCATTAACATCAGCAACAAGTCTGGGCTGGTTCAGGCTGTGCTGTGCCTGTGTGAGTGACGTGACCTGGGCCGGTGCAAGCTCAAGCGAGCTACATCTTGGCGACCCCCGCCCGCAGCTCACCTGGTCCTGGTCCTGTGTGCAGCAGCTGGCTTCTCCTCTGTGTGGTCCTGGTATCTTCGCTATGCTTCAATCGCTTGAAGACTGTACTTTTCGCCCTGTAAGACTATAACACACACATAGGTTTTAGAGGAGTATAATAAGAAACAATATTTTCCACTATACCTCAGGTCAGACCCCCAATGTTAATCACACCTCAGATCAGCCCCCGTGTCAGCCGTCAGCCCCCATCCATCATGCCCCCCCATGTTAGTCATCATGTCAGCCGTCAGCTCCGATCCTTCATGATCCCCAAGGGGGGAAATGTTGGAGTCTGTACCATCGGGGGGACAATGCATGATGAGGGACAATGTTGAAGTCTGACTGTGCCAGGGGTACATGATGTCATCCCCCACCCCCATGGCACAGATTCCAACATTGTCCCTCTCTTCATCATTGTCCCCTCATCATGTCATCCCCCCCCCCCCCATGGTTGGCACATTTCTTTTCTTCCCCTCCAGGCTCCATGACACAAACAGCCATTTTGTGATTGTCCCCCATCATTTCTCTTTTCTCACCCCCAGGATTGAGGCGCCCATAGTGCCCCATAATAATGTGCCAGTAACACGTGCCTCTCCATGCCACCACATGTGCTAGTAATAAGTGCCTCTCTTGTGCCTCCCCCCATGTGCCAGTAGCCCCCCCCCCTTATTGTGTGCCAGTAGCCGTCTCCCCTTATGTGCTAGTAGCCATCTCCCCTTATGTGCCATTAGGCCCCCCTCATGTGCCAGTAGCCATTCCCCCTTATGTGTTATTAGTCCCCCTCATGTGCCAGTAGCCGTCCCCTTTATGTGCCAGTAACCGTCCCCTTTATGTGCCAGTAGCACCCTTTAGGTGCCAGTAGCACCCTTTAGTGCCAGTAGCCCCCTTTAGTGCCAGTAGCCCCCTTTATGTGCCAGTAGCCCCCTTTATGTGCCAGTAGCCCCCTTTATGTGCCAGTAGCCCCCTTTAGTGCCGGTAGCCCCCTTTATGTGCCGGTAGCCCCCTTTAGTGCCGGTAGCCCCCTTTAGGTGCCAGTAGCCCCCTTCAGTGCCAGTAGCACCCTTCAGTGCCAGTAGCCCCCTTCAGGTGCCAGTAGAACCCTTCAGTGCCAGTAGTCCCCTTTAGTTGCCAGTAGCCCCCTTTAGGTGCCAGTAGCCCCCTTTAGGTGCCAGTAGCCCCCTTTAGTGCCAGTAGCCCCCTTTAGTGCCAGTAGCCCCCTTCAGTGCCAGTAGCCCCCTTCAGTGCCAGTAGCACCCTTCAGTGCCAGTAGCCCCCTTCAGGTGCCAGTAGCCCCCTTTAGGTGCCAGTAGCCCCCTTTAGGTGCCAGTAGCCCCCTTCAGTGCCAGTAGCCCCCTTCAGTGCCAGTAGCACCCTTCAGTGCCAGTAGCCCCCTTTAGTGCCAGTAGCCCCCAAAAAAAAAAAAAAAAAAAAAAAAAAAAAGAACACTTGTACTTACCTCCAGCGATGCGATGCAGGCCTCTTCCGGCCTGTGTCTCGAGCTGTATGGCTCCGGCGGCGCGATGACGTCATCGCGCCACCGGAGTCGGCCTCTGATAGGCTGCTGGCCTAGTGCTGGCAGCCTAACAGAGGAACAGGGAGAGAGAGGACACGCCTCTCCCTCCTCTGCTGCTGCTCCGCACGGAGATGAGCGCAATGCAAGCGCTCATCTCCGTCGCCGCGTCTGCGACTAGTCAGTCTGCCCCTGGTGACACCCCATCAGACTGGTGTCACCCGGTGCGGGCCGCACCCCCCGCACCCCCCTCGCAACGCCACTGTATATAGGTCCTTCCTATTTTTAATATATACCTACATAAAATCTGGACTTTTACTTCTCTTTCAACATTTCACAGTACCGTTAGCACTGTACCATTTTAGCACAATAAAGAGGACTCCATCTCCATGCATGCAGTCATGACACTGTATTAGAGTATCATAAAGTCTTGGTCAACATGATTGGTGGTACAGATAACAGTTAGGTTACGTATGTGCGTATGTTGTCAGCCTTAATTTTGATATCACTACCGTTACACTTATGCACATATACCCCTGTGTGAAGGTTTCCTGTTATCTGTACCACTAATCATGTTGACCAAGACTTTATGATATTTTAATATGAATTGTTTTTTTATCATGGCAATAATAAAGTGATTATTTTTAAATTCCGGAGTGGTGAATTGGTGAATATATGTGTATGGGATTCCGGATATTTTGGGCGTTTTCCCAACGCCAGATTTCGGTTTACTGTATTAGAGTGCAGATTTAAAAGCTAATAGGGTGGAATTGGGTGGCAATAGGAAAATAAAATATGGTGATCTGGACTCCTTATGTGTAGTACTGTTTATGTATTACTGCAGATAATAGTCCAAGATTGTGGTAACAACAATCCTCAAAGGGGTTGTGCACAAAACATATTCTACATTTTCCAAACCAGTACCTGATAACATTAGAAAATCAACAAGTGAAGAATAATCACGTGTAAATGTATGCTTACACATGAAATATGCCACAGCAACCCATTAAATGCCCACTGAAGTTCCCTTAAATGGATGCAGCCATGGTGCAACCATAAGAAATGCCTCATCAACAACCGGTGGCTACGTGTTAAAAAAAACACTGTGTTAAATGATAGCCATTGAGAGTGGACTACAGTGTCTAAAATCTACTGCTCAGATCCTGCCGTGAGCAGGTTGGTGGAATGGACTGTGTAATGTTCAAGGCCTTTTCACCTATTATAACCTTCTTGACTTTACTGACAGGTAAATTACTGAATATCAGAGAGAATACATATCAGTTACTGCCCAGTGGGTGATTGATGACCACCGTGTGGTATGGGTAAATGTCAGGCTCAGTTTTACCTGTTACTTTTTTCACCCTTTCAAGCCATTGAGGTTACCTTTCCCAAGACCTAGGCTACTCACTCAAAAAAATTGCTAGCTGATCAACTTAAACAATTTAGACTATATCCGTGTACAGCAGATGTGATGCAAAAATGTATGCGCTGTCCCATTTATCTGAGTGGGGCTTGTAGAACTGCATGATTGCCGCCAAAGCATCAACATTTTCTACCATTTTCATAAATTTCTGAAACAATTCTGTTGCATATGAATTTATCCTTAGGCAACCAGTCAATATAGACAGCAGTGCTGGATGGAACATTATGAATACAGCAGAGATAAAAGAACACCTATCAGCAGAACCATCCATATTAAACCATACTTGCTGTCTGGTAAGGCTGGCCCTGCTGATTAAAATGATGTCTATCTTGTGATAATTGCTTGTCACATTGCCGGGCATGTATTCTTTAGGCAAATGAGGGCCTCGTTTTTGCTGCTGACTGGTGCTGTTTAATATTTTTTTATGCCAAATGTAATTTTCTATTAATTTGATTGATCTGGAACTAGTGAGACTTTCACAAATAATCTACTACTTAGGGTTAGGCAGCATCCACACATTCATTTTGCTGTGGTTTTGTGAGGAGTTAAAAAGTTGCTAAAATTAAAAACAAATGGTTATTTTAAAAAATCCAATAAATATTTACTGTCATTCTTGCAAAAATAAAAAACCCAAACAGCAAAAATTGCAGCAAAAAACACACCACGACCACACTAAAAACAGAATGTGTCAATATAGCCAATCGTGTTATAGTACATGTGTTATACCCACTCAAGGCATTTTCTGCGTTGGGCAATGCCTACTTCTTAGAAGTGTCCTTTGAAAAGAAACAGAAAACAAATTGAACCTGGAAGTAAGTGTACAATTTTCCTGCAGCTCCATCACAGGGGAGTTTAAGCATTACAGAATTTTGTTGATATCAATGAGTTGACTAGTCCTTTGTTGTAGCTAGTAAGGAAGAAGCCACAGTAGCGAAATCTGGGGTCAACTTTAATATATCTACTGCATAATAGGACCCTATATATGCATGAAATCAATAGGTTGTCTGTGTAATGCTGGACAGGACAGGTCTTTCAGATATATAATAGGGTGAATACTGGGTTTTCTAAACTGGACAACCCTTTTAAGACAACCCAGTGCTTATAAATAGGTGGAAGGTGGACTTATAGGGTTTCCTCTCCTTATCAACTCAATGACAGCACCATTAGAAATACAGAAACTTTGAACCTACCGTTCACAGAAAACAATCTGATCAGTCTGTTTAGTACATTCTCAGGATAAACAGATAACTATAAAACATACTTGACTTATTTATTCATGCTACATTTTATAGGTTTTTGCTACTTCATTTTAACAAGCATGACTGACATATTGGGACTTCTCTTTTAGCTTGGAGCTTAGCCAAACCAAACCAAACCAGAAAGCCTGTGACTTGATGAATGAAGGGAGTCAGCTACTGGAAGATTGTCAGTAAGCAATGTAGTCAGTCCGGTGCAAGTATCAGCTAGTGGTGACAGACGTAGTGACGTTGCTATATGTGGTACAGAGATTTCAGACACCGGAGGTACACCGGAGCTCTGAATGACACATGATGGCAGGGAAGTCCTAATACAGAGTCTGCAATGAGAATCCTCAAGTTATGCCTATGAACAGGAACGTGTATAACACACTGTGGGAATAATTTACAAAAACTGGCATTTCATACATTAGTCGTAGTCTAAAGTGCACTGAAGTGATATGTGACAAATTTATGAAACATGGGCCTCTTAAAGGGGTTATCCCACAAAATTACTGATTACTATTGAAAGAAATTCAAATGAAATAGTATTGTAATATAAAGTACTGTACAGAAGTGTGGAAAAAATGCTTAAAAGTCAGAATGTTTTAAACAAATAGAAGTGTTATTAGCTTATTTTTTTTATTAATTAGCAAAATACAAAGTAAATGAACAGATATCTAAACTTAATTTTGATGTGACCACCCTTTGCCTTCAAAACAGCATCAATTTTTCTAGTTAGACTTTTACACAATTTTTGAAGGAACTTGGCAGGGAGGTTATTCAAAACACCTTGGGGAACTAACCACAGATCTTCTGAGATGTAGACTTTCTTAAATGCTTCTGTCTCTTCATATAATCCTAGATAGACTCAATAATGTTGAGATCAGGGCTCTGTAGGGGCTATATCATCACTGCCAGTATTCCTTGTTCTTCCTTATGCTGATGATAGTTCTTAATGACATTGGCTGTGTATTTGGGATTATTGTCTCTCTGCTGAATAAACCATTAACTATTTTATTTTGAAAGAATTCTTACTTTGCAGCATTTTTGCACACTTGCCTAAAACTTTAGCACAGTCCTCTACATGAAAAAAATTATTGTGTTTTTTATGTACATTGCATCTTTCTCTGTGGTAGCTCCTACGGGTGTGTATCCTTGAGGTCTACTTTATCCTGCATTCAGTGATGGAGTAACATGCTCAGTAGCTTCCCTGCTCCCTTCCCCTTCCTCTCAGTACTTATGTAATTATCTCATTTTGAAGCAGGTGTAGCAGCCGAGACACCTTTCATTCATCCATCCCTACTTCTAAATACTTAGAAATATGTAGTTATATCTCTGGCTGGACAGTGGAGAAGTAAAATGTGGGGGCATTACATACCATATGAACCTCCAGGACTATATGTGAAGAAGTATTTTCTATGCCATGGAGTAAGAAGTTAAAAACAGCTAACTGCAGTACTTAGTGGAGTATGTATGTGCTTGATTGTCTCATGTGAGTTGCTGCCTGCCCAGAGAAAGGGAAGAAGATCTGGATAAGAAGATAACTGCATAAAAAAAAATTCAGGATAACTCCTTTAATAAATCTGTTGTAACTTTGCCTGTCTGGGCACCAGAAAAGCCAATCCAAGCCAAGTGATGCCCTGTCCCACCTGTTAAAGACATGTGTGAGTGATTTAAAAACCTCAAATGTCATAATTTTTTTTAGTAAATGGTACATTCACAAAATTTGCAACATTTTAAGCCAGATTTCCTATGTTTTCCATAATTAAACTCATAGTGGGTAAATAATGAAAGGGAAATTTATAATACTGCTGCATAAACAGAAAACAATGGGAGTACAATGTCTAAAAGACCCCATAACCAGCTACAGAATGGAAGATGAAAATGATGTTTATTGTGCCAAATACATGACCTTCCAGTCTAGTTTTTTTTTATTGTAGCTGGTTATGGGGTCTTTTAGACATTTTACCTGGAAGGTCATGCATTTGACACAATAGACATCATTTTCATTGCTACCCTATTTCGTATATTGTAAAATAATGTCTGATCAATGCACTTTCTATAAACGCAGCATTATGATGTTGTGCTTGATGAGGTTGTCATTGATGTTGTTTGCTTTCTTCTACCATGACCTAATCTTCATGCTTTGCTCATCCAGAACATTTCATGGTAGCGTAGATGTTAAGTTTGTTGAACTGATTAAAGTGCTTCTTTACTGTAAATCTGCAAACTTTTTGGAACACATGCCTTGAGTGGAGCCAAAATATGCAATGCAGCAAACATTTGGCAAGGATGAAACTCTCAGGCAGTTTACCTTTCAGCTGTATATTAGTGTTGTAACAAGTGAGACTGTTTGCACATGGAAAGGTAATAAGGGTTAAAGGTCACCCTATTGGACTGGAGTAGAAGCAAATGCCAATCGTATGTTTGCAGTCTTCTAGAGTGTTAATGCCTGAAATACCTTGAAAAGTACTTTTCTCGGTCTTAAATGTTTCCAGCTAAAACCTTGTCCTATGTTATAAAATGAATGCGACCATCACATACCTCTCTAACAATAGACTCACATTCTGCCCTTCATTTATCTGTTTAGCTCTTTTAAAAAAATATGTCTAGCAAATGTCCAATATTTCAATATAACGTGTGGAATTATAATGAGAATATTTTTTCAGTCAGTACAATACAGTTTACAGACCTATAGGATGTTCATATTATTTTTACATAACTCTTCACATCTGCATTGTGCGTTGCACAATGACTATTATATGATAGATACCAATGGTACCTGATGGACTGCATTGGCATAATGTGGTTAGTTGGGGATTCATCATTTTTGACAATTTAAACATAATGCGTTTTTTTGCATTTTATTTGCTTTAAATTGACTTATTTATTGATCTGTAAAAACTGTAGACAGCAGTTATAATACAGTATGCATATATTCACCCTATAGAGGAGATACTCATAGCGATGTTGGTGATGTATTAAATCTAATGAACAGAGAATAATATTAAAGGGGTATGGCACTGTGTTCAGTAATGCATGAGGAGAAGGCAGCAGTCATCAGATCACTGAGGCATATTCAAACAGCTGATCGGAGGGGGTGCCAAGTGTCAGACCCACCCCATTTAGATATTGATGACCTTGATGGACTTTTTTTTTTTAAGTCCTACTAACTACTACTCATATCATTATACGTTGTATAAGCCATAAAAAACAGCAATGTTCAGATCAATGACATTAAACTTCATTGATTGCGTGATAAGGAATTCAGCCTGTTTAGTAATGATCAACTTGTTATGGACATTAATACCTTATCCATACAATGTCCTCTAGATACAATATAACATATGAGTTTATAATGTAATCATGCCCCAATTAACATAGTTGGAATAGTTGGTTTGTTAAATGGAATAGGTGGTGCAGCTTTAAAAATTATTTATGGAGCAGATATTATGTTTTCAGACTTTATTGATCTTTTTCACTAAATCATCATCAGTGTATTTCACAGGAGACAAAACTCTACCTTTCAACTGATTTCTAATTATTCAAAACAAAATTATAAACTCTGAGGCTGTTTTGTTGTATTGTTCAGATATTGTTAGATTATAGTATTATATCTCTAAATATTCTTAAAAGGTTTGTCCAAAGATCGACAGTCATTATTGAGACACGAATTAGTATGGATCGGTGGAACATGCATGCTTCTGTTCCATTCAAAGTCTATAGGACTGACAAAGGTAGCTCGGCACTTTACCATGACACTCCATGTCTCTGTTCTTCTTCTGAATTAATGAATGTGTATTTGCTTTTATTTTGAACTGATTTTGCTCTTAGCACCTACATTGCATTGCAGAAAAGTACAATATAAGGCCTCTTTCACACAAACTTGTTTCTGCGAGTGTACGGACCGTAAGGAAGTGTTTCCGTGTGCATTCCATTTCCATATTTCCGTTCCAGGCAAAGATAGAACATGTCCTATTATTGCCCGCAAATCACGATCCGTGGCTCTATTCAGGTCAATGGGTCTGCAAAAAAGTGGAACGCATACGGAAATGCATCTGTATGTCTTCCGTATCCATTCTGTTTTTTTGCTGAACCATCTATTGAAAATTTTAAGCCCAGCCCAATTTTTTCTATGTAATTACTGTATACTGTATATGCCACATGGAAAAAAGGAACGGAAAAACGGAAACACAATGGAAACAAAAATCGGAAAAAACGGATCTTATAAAAACAGCCCACAAAACACTGAAAAAGCCATACGGTCGTGTGAAAGAGGCCTAAGGCTCAGTGGTTAGCACTGGTGCCTTGCAGTGCTGGGGTTCTTGGTTCAAATCCAACCAAGAACAACATCTGCATGGACTTTGTATGTTCTTTCCATGTTTACGTAGGTTTCCTCTGGGTACTACATTTTCCTCCCACACTTGAAAGACATACAGATAGGGAACACAGATTGTGAGCTCCACTGAAGACAGAGAACGATGATAATCTCTGTAAAGCACTACAGAATATGAATAAGTGAGTAAAATAAATAAGGTGGCATGTTTTATGAGTATACAGAAAATATAGAAAAAACCCCATTACATTTATCCAGTGTTGGAAAACTGTACCATCTCAGAAATGATCAGCAGTTGTGAAACTCTCGGGAACCACAATAATATTGTTTCTCCATAATATTATTTTGTTGGGTCTTTAATAGTCCTGATGAAGAGTCTGTGACGTCTATGACAGTGTTCATTTACTTTGTTACCAGTCTTAAGTCTCATTTACATTTATGCTCACATAGAGTTGTGATTTCCAATCCACTGGTCTTCCTCTAACAATTTCAATATAATCTAGTGTTATTCTAGGGTCTGCCTTGGTTTGCTTTGCCCAGGGTCTTTGCTTACTCAGAAATAGAAAGAATGAGTACTTTGCCATCCCAATTTTATTACCTAGGTTTCACATTCAGAAGGAGTTACACAAAACCTGGCCAGTCCTGATCTTTTATTATTACGTCATATTTATTTATCATGATATTTGATCACCTTGAGCTTTGTGCTTGCTTCACCAAGTATTAGCCTGCAGCACACTGTTGGCAACCTAGACTGGCTACTGTTAGGTTTGTCCGAGTGTTTATGCTGATGACCTACCTTCATATCCAACCTACATAGCAGCGCTACCCTCATGACAGGTCATCAGTGTCTGATTGGTGGAAATCCAGCATCCAGCTGTTTGAAGAAACTGCGGCGCTTCAGTGAGCACCAAGGCCTCTTCCTAGGCCAGTGATGTCACATTCATGGTCATGTGACCTATGAGCAACTCAGTCCCATTTAAGTGAAGGGGCCTGGGCTGCAATACCAAGCACAGCCTTTATCCCACGGACAACGACATCTTGTGAGGAGGCACCAGTGCTCATTGAAATGCCAAAGTCTCTTCAAACAACTGATCGTTGGGGGTGGCAAGAGTTGGACCCACCACCGATCACATACTGATAGGATAGGTCATCAGTATAGAATGCTCAGAAAGTCCATTAAAGGGAAACTTCCACCAGAAAGGGTCATATATTTTAAATTCAATATTCATAAAAAACTGTTAGAAGGCCAGTTTATTGGCCTGTATTTGTGGGAGGGGCGTAAGTAGCACATTTATACCAGGCAGGCGCCTCCCCTGGGTGTGTCGACGGTGCTGCGTAGTTGTGTGCAGTCAGAGCCACCTGTTGCAGCACATGGGCTGAATCTGCAGTTTCCATACTCAGCGTCCAGGATCCCAGTTGAGGTCGTTCCGGTCGGGTGAGGGTTTGCGGCAAGCTCGTGCAGCATCGTCCTGTTACAGTCCGGCTGGCGATGTGTTGGCTCCTTTGGTGAGGAGGAGCAGCATTGCACCGGAGCGATCTGCCTAGCACCCCCCGTTTGGTGCCCACGTGGCAGCACGATTAGTCCGGCCGGCGGTGTGTCGGCTCCTTTGGTGAGTAGGAGCAGCACTGCACCGGAGTGATCCTGCCTGGCACCCCCACGTTTGGTGCCCACGTGGCAGTGCGGTTAGGTAGCAGGGGTCAGCGTGACTCCGTCTTGTTTTCTCGCGCCTGGCAGCCCACGCTTGGTGTCCACGTGGCGGGACATTTAGGCAGCAGGGGTCAACGTGACTCCGTCTCGCTTTCTTGCAGGCTTCCATGTTCTTGCACAGGTCGCCTTGCTTAGTCTGTCCGTGTATATCTGCATGTCTTTCTTGTCTGCTTTTCACTTCGCTGCTTGCCAGCAAACCTCTCTCGCCATCCGCCATTATTTCTGCAGACGGACTAAAGCATTGTTCACACTGACATCCAGCGTTATCCCCTTACTTGCATTATAGAGGGGGAGGCACTGATTAATCCAGGTGGAGCAGAGTTGCTGTTTACCAAGTGTTATTGTTTCTTTAGTATAAATGCTATTTTGCAATATGTATATTAAGTAGACGGTAAGCTCCTCTGTGTTGAGGTATATTTCATTTGTCTTGTTTCATTTGTTTTGGAAATGTAAAATGTGTGTGTGCCCTTTTAAGGTGGTGAACCTGAGTTTGTGTACTTAATAAGCACCTGTGCTTGGTGCTGGGGATCCATCTTCAGTTCAGAGTGTTAGCTGGACACTGGGGGAGCTATTGCTACAAAGGTAATTGCAGAGACCCATGAGGACCTTTTATTTTGTTATTTTTGCCTCGTTTTGTTGCTTTATTTGTGCTAAAAATAGATAGCAGCGTGGCTTTTGCCGAGAACTGAGTTTAGTTTGTTTTTACGGCATATACGCCCACATCTCTACTGGGCGCATGTGCTCATGGTGGCGACGTTTGCATGTACTCACCTATAGCGGAGTGGTGTGGTGCAGGTGGTTTATATTACTGCATGCCTCACGTCGGTGTCCGCATACTACCACAGTCAGGTTGTCTTTACATGTCATTTGTTGCTTTTCAGGTCACGTCACAGCTCGCCATTCTCAGTTGATGTGGTCTATTACATCTCGTGCTTGGGTAGTAGAAAAAAGTCACATTACGGGTGGATTTCCAATTAGGTTACGGGCTTTGCTACTTGACGTTTTATTTTAGGTTGTTATAGGTTCTGAATGTTGGGTAAGTCACATTTCATCAGTTTGCTGTCTCGCAACATCAGACCGTCACTCAGGCCTCGGCGGTGTCAACCATTTCGTTGGTTCTGATGCCTGCAGGCATCAGGTCAGTGTCGGCATACTACCACAGTCAGGAGCATCTTTGCATGTCATTTGATTTTCAGGTCGCGTCACAGCTCCCCATTGTTAGTTGGTGTGCTCAATTACATCTGTTGCTAAGATAGCAAAAAAAAAAGGGGGCGTTTAAAAAAAAACAAAAAAAAAAACTAAAATTAAATGGAAAATAAAGTATATGTGAAACTTTATCAGCTTACAAACTCGCTACTTGATGTTTCTTCAAAGACTGCTATAGGTTCAGAGTGTTGGGTGAGTCACATTTTCATCAGGTTGCGGTATCACAACCTCAAACTGTTCACGTCGCTCAGGTCACGGCGGTTTCAACCATTTTTTATTTTTTTTCTTCTGATGCTTTCGCTGGCACTGGTTTTGTTACCATTTCTTGGCCCCCCAATATAATCATTTTCTTTCCAACTTTCCATTCAGGGTGCCCGGTTCGTGTCTTTCAGCAATTACTGGCAGCAGTAACAAACCAAGGCCTTGCGAGTACTGTGTTGCATTTCCCACGGCCCACTCGCCACTGGTGTTGGGCGGGAGTATTCGCAAGGCGAGTTTGTCAAATACTTGACCGTATATTCGCTCTTGAGATGGATAGTGAGGGAAACTGTATCGGGGGAAAAAAAAATTATATTCAGACATAATGTCCCCAACCTTAGTTGCTTCTTTCATAGTTCCCACTATTCCTGTCACAGTAGAGATTTAATAGGTAAAACTGTCCTGCCAATGTTCGTCACTTGAATAATTGCATTAATCTATTCGCGGTTTGTATTCCCTTACCTACCTAGTGTTAACAGGTCGTGTCAGACCCCAGTACGCTAAGTGTATTGTGGAAATCCGTACATGTCTTTTCGCCCCTTCCATCCACTCAAATGATTCCCGCCATTTCAAGCTTTCTATACGTGTAAAGCTGTTTAAACATTATTAATAACGAACAATTTATGCGCACGCAAATATTACTCGAATTAGTCGCTAGTCATGATATTGCATGCGAAATAATGAATATTGCTATATCGCGAATGCTCGATGAATATGATGCAGGTTGTTCGTCCGACAGCGCAAGGTCGAATGTGGGTCTTGGTGCTCATCTCTACTTACACCTCTGTCGTGCGGCATGACCGCATGCCTATGTCTAAATTAGGGTTGAAACCTACATCTATCAGCCTTTCCTTCAGGTGAGGTGCGGCATATGCTGCCTCTAGGTACGATAGTTCCGGCCTATTTTATCCGGAAGCTAGGTCAGTGGCGCTCTGCAGGTTTATTAGGTTCATACCTGAATCTAGTCGAGAGATGTTCTTGCATTCCAGAGGTTGGTCATGTTGATGTTGTTGCTGGCACTGGTTTCGTTGCCATTTTTGGCCGCAATATAATCATTCTCTTTCTGACATTACTTTCAGAGTGCCCGGCTTTGTGTCTTTTAGCAATTACTGGCAGCAGTAACAGACCAAGACCTAAGAGTACTCTGTTGCGGTCCTCACGGCACCCCTCACCACTTCTCAGTTATGCGGCATGTCCTATCCCGGTGTCCAATTTTAGAGTCAAAACCAACAGCTATCCGGCCTTTCCTTCAGGTCAGGTGCAGCATGTGCTGCCTCTGGGAACAATAGTTCTGGCTCATGTTATCCGGAAAATAGGCGCTCTGCATGTTCAATGGGTTCATACCTCAATCTAGTCGAGAGATGTTCTTGCATTCCAGAGATTGGTCATGTTAGTGTTATTGTTGCGTACTATTGTGTATCATTTAGTTGTTGGCTTTTTTGGCCCCCTTCAGGCATTCCTCCTACGCAGCGGTTACAGCACAATTCAAGCAGCTTAGCCTAGTTAGGTAGGCAGGTAGACTGTTACATGTCATGTAGCCCCGACCACAAATATTTTTTAAGAAATTTTTGCTGTTTTTCACTTTCATTTCAGCAACATTGGAAGTGGCAGAATTGGATCTAAATTGCAATGACCTAAGGTCCATTCCACAAGATTACCTAACAATTTATTATTAGTATTATTATTGCTATTATTTATATACTTCTACATATAGGAAATCTTCAAGTCAATTGGTGTTTATACTGGACACCATAAAATAATAAAAGACACATAATACTTTGTAAAGAATCTGCAGCGCATGTGACATTTTTTACTTTGTGTATAAAGCAGGTGTAAGTTATATTAACACTGATATGGCCATGTTAATATTTAATTAATCAAGCCCAACAATACAAAGACGGGTCAGATGCAGGCAACTGATTACATTGCAAGAAATATGTGAGATTTGACTGTATATACTGCCTGGTCTCAATAGTCATAGCAAATAAATATGTATAATTATATTGTAGCTTTTATAAAATATACAATAATATACTACATTTCAACACATTTAGAGGCCCCTAGTAATATGTCCTTGTTCTGGTTGATCTGCCGTATTATGTCATTTGTATACCTTAAGTAGCCTCTATCCTGATGAGAAGACCAAGCCCAGCAGTGACAGGTGGCTGTAAGAATTCATGGATGCACTGTATACTCTTTCACGTGTCATTACTGGATAGTATACAGTCCACTAGGTTTCACTATTCTTAGAGTTCATACTATAAATGTGTGCACAATATATACAATATACATGTGTGCATTTTATTTATTTTATTCATTTGTATAGCGCTAACATATTCCACATCACTGTGCAGAGATTGTCACCACTTACATTGATCTCTATGCCCATTAGTGATTTAAATTCCAAATTAACCTATGAGCATATTTTTAGTGTGTGGGAGTTTTTAGATTTTTTTTTTCCACTATGGCATTCTCCGTACAAGAAAAATACTTTTATATTTTAATAATTATGGCATATTTGGATGCAGCAATACCATTATTTTTTTTTTATTTTTATATGTAAAATGAGAAAAGACGGGTGACTTGAAATTTTTATTCTTTTTTGTGTTTTAAATATTTTTAAAAACTTCTTTACTTTATTTTTAGCTCCCATAGGGGACTCAAATATGTGATCTTCAAATCGCTATATCATAGACTGCAATAGTTTACTATTGCAGTGTAAGGGAAATGTACTGTTTTCCTATTGAGCTCTGCTTTGCGGCAGGGCTCAACAGGAACTTTGCTATGGCAGGCTTAGGAGTTTAAAAAGGCTTCCAGGTGCACACAATTCCTGCTATCTCGTCAAGTGAGCCATTCCGGTGTCCGAGGAAGCCCCCGCCCTCCAAATGATTACTCAGATACTGAGGTCAAAATCAATCACAGCATCTGAGGGGTTTAATGTCATATGTAAATTACTGGATTATTCTTATTTCCTGCTCCTTATATAATGCCAACCTATTCTGCAGCACTGTACAGAGATTTCACAGAAGCCAACTACCCTGTAATTATATTTTTTCTTGAATGTATGCTGCTGAATTTCTTTGGAACTTAGCGTTCACTGTTAAGGGTCAATCCAAGTGCTATCAATCCTCAATTAACGTTATGAAGACTCTGGCAGACAGAAATCAGCAATTTATGACATTTTCTGTTGTTATGCTATAGCACCAAAGAATCAATCCTATTAACCCAGACGTACTACCTTGTAGGGCTGATCCTACTGATTACAATATTACTTGTCTTGTGAAAATCAGTTGTGACATTCCTGAGATAAATAAGGCTTGTACTCTTTATACAAATGAGGGCTTCAGTGAACTGAGGGGTGGGTCCAACACTGAAAAGCTAAGGATCTGTGGTGCATCAAGGGGCTAGGTCCCACCCCAATGAAACTCCCTTTTGTGTAAAGAATAAAAGCATTTTTCTCAGGAAAGCCTCAAACAATTTTCACAAGACAGGTGAAAATTGTTTTTTTGTTTCTGTTTTGGTTCAGTTTTTCCCTTCCGTTTTTCCAGATGGCATATACAATATACAGTAATTACATAGAAAAAATTGGGCTGGGCTTAAAATTTCCAATAGATGGTTCCGCAAAAAACGGAATGGATATGGAAGACATACGGATGCATTTCCGTATGTGTTCCTTTTTTTTTGCGGACCCATTGATTTGAATGAAGCCACGGATCGTGATTTGCGGGCAATAATAGGACATGTTCTATCTTTGCACGGAACGGAAAAATGGAAATATAGAAATGGAATGCACACGGAAACACTTCCGTTTATACGGACCGTATACGGAACACAAAAAAACGGTCTGTACACTTGCAAAAAAAATGTTTGTGTGAAAGAGGCCTAAGGTGGATATTCTCCTTTAAGAAGTACATTAAATAATGTCTTACAATTGTGGATAGAGTATCACATATATCGACATTAGAATGAAACATTCTCCCCTTTCTTTATCACTTTATTCTTTGATGTATACATGATATTGTTGTTTTCATTCCCATATACTGTTTATGAGGAAACTGCTTGACATGCTAGAAAATCCCCACTGACTGCCAAGGAGTTAATTGTAAAGGCAGAAGGTGGCAAGTTTGTAAAGTGCTTCATTTTCAGCCACTATGTCATGGTATCCTGGGTAATTACTGGGGCTTAAGCAACGCCACACCTTAGATAAACCTGTAATGCAGGAGTTTTCTACAAACATTTTCTTTTCTACAAGCTGCAGCTTGCCTCGTATATATATTTGCACTCTACGTTTAGCTCTCTTCTCCCCTGGCTAGTTCGTACTTGGCTTAACTAACAAATCCCAATTTGTTGACTTAGCTCCATTCCTCTCCAGTGTGTGCGTGAGACAGCTATGCCATTAATGTCGTAGATAGTACGGAGGGGGTCACCTGACTTTATTTTTCCACCATATATAAATATAGTGAAGCAAAAAAAAACGAACAGGTTCAGTGAAAGGTGACGATTTAGGGTCACTTCAATAAATCAACGTGCAAACATGCAGCATATTTCAGTTTTTTTTATTTGACATGTGCCGGTATTTCAAGCGTTTGACGCAAGAGCAAAATATCACTAAGATGTAAATTGTTTAATCCCATGTGTAGGTGTAGGAGCTATTTGTTCTTTCCTTACTTGTTCTAGTGGCTCATATCTCATGCAAACTCTAGGCATTTCCAGCCAGGCAAATGATTAGCAGCATAAAAATATCTAAAGGAAATCTAAAATTAAAACACCTTTCTGACAGTGAACACGGTGGATTGCAGCTAATTGACCATCAAATATTAAATGCAGGAAGGTTGACAAGGAAATCTGAATTGATAATGCCTATTAGATGCTGATAGTCTTTACTTCACTTATCTTACCATTCATAGCCTGGCTTATCTCTGTCAGTACATAGAGCATCACCCAACTGAAAGTATTGTGAACATTTGGTGAAAGGAAATATCAGGTTTGTTTACCAAGATGAAACCAGCCAGGACATCTTCAAACACTTAAGAAAATAAGATTGCAGGAGAAATTCCATTCAGCCAGGTTCAGCTTTCAGCTCAACATAAGATATATTTAATTTCAGCAGGTCTACACCTTGTAAAATTGGAGAATGGACCATAGTATAAGGCCTCATGCACACGACCGTATGTGTTTTGCGGTCCGTAAATTTCAGATCCGCAAAAAAAAAAAAGGATGACGATCCTTTTTTTTGCGGATCCGTTATTTTTGCGGATCCATCTGTAATAATGCCTATCCTTGTCCTTAAACTAGAAAAAAATAGGACATGCTCTATTTTTTTTTCGGAACGGAAAAATGGACCTACGGAAACGGAATGAATGGTTCCTCATATTGTCCGCAAAAAAAACGGAATGGACATGGAAAGAAAATACGTTCGTGTGCATAAGGCTTAACTCACATAGTCCTTGAGAAAGAAAAGATCAGATTTGGGGGATTTATATCAGATTTTTGTTATTTTTTTCTTTTCTTTTTAGACTGAAATTTTCAAAAACAAAAAAATTGTGATTCTACTGAATTTGAATTTAGTACAATCTCCGACTGGCACACAGGGGAACAAGTGAATCCCCCAGTTACCCCCTGGGCATGGTGAGCCCATAGTTCCTCACCCCCTTCACAAGTGGCACATTGTACAATAGAATGACTGCACTACATATAGATAGGCAGCGGAATTATCTCAACCAGTCTATGTTTGTGTAAAAAAACTGGGTAGATTTTCCAGACTTCTCAGTATATTATTAAAAATGGATTGGGTGGCTGAGACAACTTTTAGGTATAGAGGCATGCCACTCAGTATTCTCTTTGTCATCCATTTTGAAGTCGAAGCAGGAACCCCCATGATCCATTATCTTCTAGCGTCTTGTTGCTGCCGCATTTGTGTGGATGACTAATATTTGCTTGTAGCTTTACAGTGGGCATGCAGAATGAAATTTTGTGGGCAGTGGACACCCCAGTCCAACACTGATTTTGTGTAATTTGGATTTTATATAATTTCAGGAGAATCAGAAAGAGAGAGAAGGAAGATAGTAAGAAAGACTTTTCTTGGTAATCACGTCACTTTCGATGTTGGCTGAATTTATTTGTGCCCGAATCAAATCACATGGTTGATATGCCTGAATCAGACAAGAGTCATTTTTTTTTTAAATATGTTCATCTCTACTGACAAGAAGATCCATACGGATTACTTCACCAGACAACCATCCCTACCAATGCATTTGGATGCTAAACAGGAAAACATAAATTAGGATAAATACTGTATGACATGCACTTCTATTTGACAATTTTTGTATATCTATACAAAAGATCTAATGCTAGCCAAACAATTAAAGGAGCTGACCATGTTAAACATTTCTTTTTTGGAAACATCAAGGAAGATATTAGAATAATGGTAGCAATGTATACTCCCCATCTAAAACCACCTCCACTTTAGCACTACAGCTCCAATCCCTCCTCTCTGGGCTTTGTTTTCTTGACTGCAGCAGTGGTGTGCAGCTCTCCCAACAAGCAAGATTCAGTAAACAAGAATGTGAGGCTAATATGACTGGAATCATCTTCAGGATGGGAAATTGCGAGTACATACTGCAAGATCTATAACACTCTGCCCCCCCAACACACTTGCACAATTGGTCATCTGATATGGTAAAGGCCCATTTGGGCACCATCAGACATCGAAGCCTGGTACTGCTACATTTGCACCCTACTATAACTGCGTATTAGCTGCTATATTCAGCTGTTACTAAGTTATGTCTGCGTCATAAATAGATCGTGATCTATGCATGGTAAGCAAACAGGAAAAAGCATTGTTAAAAAGTACACTCCAATTGTGGAGTATCTATATATTAGATGGTACAAGTATGTGATGCTTTAACATCTTTTCTCCTTAGTTATCTACTATTTCACTTGATACATAGATCCTCTGCTCTACGTACAGTAGTGCACCGTTAGAATTCTTCATGGTTGAGGACTTATGATGACTTGCTTCTTCACATGCTCATGTTTACTCACATTAGCAGACTCATTAACACATTTTACATGACCTGAATAGCTGAGATCCTGACATGACACAGTTGTGACTGTAGCGTCTCTGCCCACCATTTATGACAGGATGAGCGGGGTCGGCACACTTGGTAGTTTAGACATCAGTGTCAATTGTTGTGTCTACCATTAGAAAATATTGGCTGAGAAAAAAAAAAAACATTTTCACCTAAGATGTGGTCATGACCTCAGCTCTACAAGCTCCACTATGGTATGTAGACTTTCAAAGTATTTTCACCCAGTGTAGCAATGCTGAAATGTTGATGCACCTTCATTCAGATGTAATGGCTCCTTCATTACAGTTTCAAGCAAGGAAAGGGCGTAAACCCCACTTGTTTTGTTATGTTTATGAGGATCAACATCTCGTGGACTGGACACAGAGACAACTATCAGATTAGATGTGGTGAATCTACTTGGATACATCGGTGAAACCAAGGACTTTTTTTTTTATCTTACATGGGTTACTATCAGATAAGCTATTAGCACCTCTAGATAATGTATAGATGTTTTCCATCATGTACAGAATTTAATTTGAGAATTGCGGCTAACACTTGTCACAGTAATGCTAAACAGCTATCTTACAAACACAAAGGCCCTGATTTATCAAGACCGTCATCTTCTACGGCCGGTCCTGACGTGCCCTGCGCTGCCACAGTAGGCATAACATTTATGACTAAATGCAGGTCTCGTCATAAATTAAATGCCTCCTCTGGTAGTCTGTGCACCTAACTGAAATCAACTCCAGCTCCTAGTTAGCATAGATTTCAGTCATTAGTCTGTCCTCGCCATGAACCCTCTTCCTAAACTGCTGGTGTAAAAATGCAAGTTGCCTCAATAAATATCACAGTGGCATTTGAAAAGTTGTAAAACTGGGGTTTGCAACTTTTTAAATCCAAAAAACTGTCATAGGGGAATGAAAAATTCCCCTCTAAGATCTTAATTGTATGTCAAGTACTTTGGCTGTCGTTAAGGCACCAGTGTTGAAGTCTATCAAATCTCACATTTCACTTTGTTACCTTGGATGCATACATTTCGGACATGGCTGTGAGCTAAAAGAGAAACTATGATAGTGATTAAAAATTTAAAATTTGTAGGAACTTCTAGATACAATGGAGGAATTTATTGGGGTCTCCTAGATTCTATTTACTGTGTTTGCCTTGTAATAGCAAAATGCAGCTTTAATGTAGCTGATGTATATATTTTATGCCGAGTTCCATTCAGAAGAGTGGGGGGAAAAAAAGAAAATTTTATTTTCCTATTTATCATATTATCTTATGTGGCTGGTTAGGTGTCACAATCCAACACACCGCCAGATCCTTCTTTGGACAAGTTTTATCTTAAGACATCTTGAGACAGCAATTACATTAACATAATATGCCTAATATAATGTTGATCACCCCATTTCCCCAAAACAGCTTTGACCCATCAAGCCATGGATTTGCAGAACTGTAGACAGCCTCAATAGAAGCTCTACGAGGCTATCTGAGCATTTCTTACTCTTTGTTCTAACTGGTAGCGGTGTCAGCACTCAAACCCACACCAATCAAAACTTTTGATATTGTTTCACTATGACATAGCAAAATTTTGTATTTTGCATTTTGCATTTTGTAAAGTGCAGTTACCCTATGGAACTTGCAAGTGGGTTTAAACGGATTGGACTTGTTTCTCCTGCACAGATGCCCAATCGGCTTGAGACCTTGGGAATTTGTCAACACCTTGAACTTTTTGTCATGTTCTGCAAAATGAAATATTTTTGTAGTGTGGCATTATCCTGCTGAAAGAGGACACTGGCATAAGTTAATAGTGCTGTATGTAGTCTGCAACAATGTTTAGGTAGCTGGTACATGTCAAAGTCACATCCACATGAATGTTAGAACTCACGGTTTCAGCAATTCAATCAAATACATTTAAACTGTAAAAGTAATACTGTCATTTAGTGACTCATAATGCTCACAACTCATAGAGGAAACATCTTCCTGTCTTTTTATTTCATACAAAATAGGTGGGTAAATTCCAATGTGTGAGCCAATCCTCTTCTTGGCCTCTTTCCACCACGCAACATTTTGGGGGACTTTTCCCCCTTACTCATGCTTTAAGGGGCTTGGTATCCTTCACACACTGGAATATACTCTGTAACTAGAGCTTTTGTATGAGTCTGACATAATGACTCTAAACTGCAGTATTGATTTTATTGTTGAAGTCCTTGTGATTGAATTGCTGTGATTGGAGGAGAGTGGAGCTCCTCGTGTGGAGTTTTTGATAGGTGTGGCTGTATTTTAGACAGTGTTAGGACTCAAGCTTTCCCAGGAGAGCATTGCCCAAAACATTACAATGCCATGTCCGCTTGTTTTATTCCCATAGCGCATCTTGGTGCCACTTCTACCCCAGATAAGAAATGTTCCATTGCGCAATGGTCTAGTTCTGATGCTCCCATGCACATTGTAGGGACTTTCAGTGGCAGGAAGGAGTAAGCGTAGGCACTCTGACTGCTCTGCAGCTATGCAGCCCCTTACACAGAAAAATTCTTATGCACTGTGTATTTTGACACCTTTCTATCAATGCCAGCATTAGTTTTTAAGCAATTTGTGGTATAATAGCTCCTCTGATATCGGATGCTGTGTTCAGGCCATGTGACCCTGTTGCTGTTTCATCTGTTGGTCGTCTATGGACAACTGTTGGTTTGTGTTCAGTACTAACCACTGCATAGTGGGAACACCCCACAAGACAATTTGGTCCATGTTATAGCACTCCTTAGGTTTGCCTATATTTTCTGTATCCAATATGTCAGCTTCAAGAACTGACTGTTCACATGCTGCCTAGTGTATCCTACCCCATGACAGGTGCTATTGTCTCAAGCTAATCAATGTTATTCCCTTTACCGATCAGTGGTTTTAATGTTATGGTTGATTAGTATTTATTAACTCTTTGTCATGTTTTAAATTATTATTAATAAGGCCCAACATCCTAAAAATGTTCTTGCCTTATAACTAGTACTTAAAATGCTAAAGATGACACCTATAGGAAAATGTGCACCAAGTGGATACATAACCCCTGAGATGTAATTACATTACTTATTCTTAAAATCATTCAACACAAGAAACTGTAGCCTTGCGATGTGGATCTCTGTAGTCTGCTGGTGTCTCAGATAGCAAGGATGTATTACAGTTTGGCAAGATACAAGATGTTTATTATTTCCCCTTTGTACACAAATGCTGGGTCTGAATTTCTCATCTTTCTTAATTACCTGCTTGTTGTTTCCGTGTCCTTTACTCATAAAAAGTAATACCTCTTTGTAAAGAGATTGAACACCAATGATTTGCTTTCCTAAACAAATTGGTGACTTGTCAAGATCATGGATCTACAATCCTCTTGGTTGAGTACTGTACAGAGAATGTCTCAGCTTTCTTCACTACATAGTCAGTATCCAGCGGAGGCTAAATACAGTCAAGAGAGATTGGGGAATCCTGTTTACTAAGGAAAAGAGGGAATTTAGCCCCTTCATGACACAGCCATTTTTCACCTTAAGGACCAGGCCATTTCTTGCAAATCTGACGTGCCACTTTATGTGGTGATAACTTTAAAACGCTTTTACTTATCCAAGCTATTCTGAGATTGTTTTCTCGTCACATATTGTACTTCATGACAGTGGTAAATTTGAGTCAAAATATTTCATTTTTATTTATGAAAAATACCAAATTTACCCCAAAAAATGAAAAAATCTTAATTTTCTAAATTTCAATGTATCTGCTTTTAAAATAGTGATACCTCATATAATAGTTATTACTTTACATTCACCATATGTCTTCTTCATGTTTGGATCATTTTGTAAATTACATTTTCATTTTTTGGGACGTTAGAAGGCTTAGAAGTTTAGAAGCAAATCTTAAAACTTTTAAGAAAATTTCCAAAACTCAATTTTTACAGACCAGTTCAGGTCTGAAGTCATTTTGTGGGGCTTACATAATATAGACCACCCATAAATGGCCCCACTTTAGAAACTACACCCCTCAAGGTATTCAAAATTGATCTTACATACTTTGTTAACCCTTTAGGTGTTCCACAAGAATCAATGGAAAATGGAGATTGAATTTCAGAATTTCACTTTCTTGGCAGATTTTCCATTTTAATCCATTTTTCTGCTAACAAACCAAGGGTTAATAGCCAAACAAAACTCAATATTTATTACCCTAATTGTGTAGTTTACAGAAACACCCCATATGTGGTTTTAAACCGCTATATGGCCACACGGCAGGGTGCAGAAGGAAAGGAGCGCCATGTGGTTTTTGGAAGGCAGATTTTTCTGGGATCACTTTAAGTTGCCATGTCACATTGAAGACCCCCTGATGCACCCCTAGAGTAGAAACTCCAAAAAAAGACTTGATTTTGGAAACTACGGGATAAAGTGGCAGTTTTTTTGGTACTATTTTAGGATACATAAGATTTTTGATTGCTCTTTATTAAACTTTTTGTGGGGCAAGGTAATAAAAATTAGCTATTTTTGCACGGTTTTTATTTTTTGTTATTTACAATGTTCATCTGACAGTTTAGATCATGGTGTATTTTTATAGAGCAGGTTGTTACGGACGCGACAATATCTAATATGACAACTTTTTTGGGTTGTTTGTTTCAGTTTTACATAATAAAGCATTTTCGAAAAATTTTTTGTTTCTCCTTATTCTGAAAGCCATAGTTTTTTTTTTTTTTGGGCGACTGTCTTATGTAGGGGCTAATTTTATTTGGTATGAGAAGACGGTTTGATTGGTACTTTTTTAGGGTGCATGTGACTTTTTGATCGCTTGGTATTACACTTTTGTGAGGTAAGTTGACAAAAGATGGCTTTTTTGGCACAGTTTTTATTTTATTTTTTATGGTGTTCACCTGAGGGGTTAGGTCATATGATAGCTTTATAGAGCAGGTTCTTATGGATGCGGCAATACCTAATATGTATACTTTTTTTTTAATTTGTTTCACTTTAGAACAATAATAGCAGTTTTGAAGTAAAAAAAATAATAATATTTTAGTGTCTAAAATAATAATATTTTAGAGCAATATTATTATTATTTTTTGGGCAATTGTCTCATGTAGGGGCTCATCCTTTGCAGGATGAGGTAAAGGTTTGATTGGTACCATTTTCGCGTACATATGATTTTTGTGATCACTTTTATTCCCTTTTTTGGAAAGTGAAGTGGGCAAAATTTCAATTTCATCGGCCGAGTACCTCATGTGCTCGAGCGCAATGCTCGAGTCTCCTCCCCGCACATTTCTTGGCTGGTACGCAGCAAATAAACATGCAGGGAAGTACTGGCATGCACTGCAATGCCGTAGCCATGATGGCTACTGGCATTACAGTGATTGGCTGGCTGAAACGCATCATTGGGTGCTATATAGCACCCGATGACACGTGTTCGGCTCAGTATTAGTTAGGGGGAGTTGAGCATAGGAAGAGACAGACAGTATAGAGAGTGTTATTGGAAGATTTTCATTGCAAAAACTTTTCAGAGACCCAAAAGTCCTTTTAAGGACTATTGTGTGTGACAGCAGCAATATATGTTTGTAGCACAACCTGGGCAAATTGCTTAGTCTTAGGCCTCTTTCACACGGCCGTAGGTGTCACGTGCCCATATTGCGGACCGCATTTGTGGATCTGCAATACATGGGCACCGTTCCGTGGCGATTCCACATCACGGATGCAGACCCATTAATTTCAATGGGTCCGCAAATCCGGAGATGCGAAACGGTGCGAAACGTTATGATGGAACGGAACACTATGAAAGCACTGAGGAGTGCTTCCGTGGGGTTCCATTCCATACTTCCGTCCCGCAAAAATATAGAACATGTCCTATCTTTTTGCGGAACGGGCAGATCGCAGACCCATTTAAGTGAATGGGTCCGCAATCCCCTGCGGCTGCCCTGCGGTCAGTCACGGGACAACTACAGCCGTGTGAAAGAGGCCTTAGGGAGAGCTGTGCATACGAAGGGACAGACAGTGTACCATGGGCGTAGCTATAGGGAGTGCAGATGTTGCAGTCGCCTCAAAGACTCTTGTGCCGCATGAGAGGACACTAGTATTATAGTATTATATAATGCTAGGAGGGCTCTGTTATAGACTTTGCATTTGATCCCAGAATCTTTAAGTTATGCCTCTGGCTGGAGGTAAGGGGTTAGGTCAAGAATTTGGCTTGATGGGGGAAAGGAGGGGGGGCAGTTTTGATTTTTGCCTTAGTCAGCATGAAGGCAATGTGCTTCCCTGCACATAGGGGCCCAAGCCAAACTCTTGCAACAGGGCCCATGAGCCTTTAGCTACGCCCCTGCAGTGTAGGGAGTGTTATTGGAAGATTTTCATTACAAAAACTTTTCAGAGATCCAAAAGTCACTTTAAGGACTATTGTGTGTGACCGCACCAATATATATTTTTAGCGCATCCTGTGCTAAATAGCGTCTAAAAGGCCGCTGCGGAAAGTTAAAGAGGACCTTTCACTTCGGATTGAGGTGGCCCCCACTGCAGTCCAGGCAACAGTTTTTTTTGAAAATACCTCCCCAAAATATCCGCTCCTGTTAGTTCTCACATGAGTCGAATCTTTGTATGAGACGGGGACTTGTCTTTTGCCTGGGGAGTGGTTTTCCTCTCCCTGGCTGCGAGCCGAGCACTATCATTGGCTGCGCTCGCATCCAAGGAGAGGAAAACCACTCCCCAGGCAAAAGACAAGTCCCAACCTTATACAAAGAATCGCCATATGTGAGAACTAACGGGGAACAGAGCGGATGAACTGGGGGATATTTAAAAAAAACAAACTGTTGCCTGGACTGTAGCGGGGGCCGCCCAGGAAGGTAGTGTAAGTATTTTACTACCTCAAACCTAAGTGAAACATCCTCATCAAATTATCTGCGCCACATTTCCTGTGTAAAGTGTGCGCATCCCAAAAATATCTGTGACATCCATTGAACTTTTTTGCCGTATACGGTGTCTGCTGCGGACAGTGACATTATTGGCGCCAGATCTGCAGTGTAAATTGTACGCTGAAAAAATTTATCTGTGACATGCAGTGTACTTTTTCAATAGACAGAGTCTGCTTCTGAGAGTGACATTACCAGAGGAACATCAAAATTGTAACGTGTGCGTTTAATTTTTTTTATCAGTGACATACAGTGTACTTTTTCAATAGACGTGTCCGCTGCGGACAGTAACGTTTTCTCATCCCAAATACCTGTGATATTCCCTGTAATTTTTTATTAGCCGCTGGGGACAGCATTGACATTATTTGCGGGATATCTCCTGTGCAACTTTTCTACATCCCACATACCTTTTTACATTTTTGCTTCCAGTCGGTTATGTACCACCTTGTCTTCCACCAAGTCCAGTCTCAGTAGCCAACAGTCTGGTCCACACAATCCTCACCCTGATCCTCCTTCCTCCCACTATGGACAGTCTGGGCAAACAAGTGATCCCACAATCTGTTGAAAAGCCTGTTATGTAAAAGTAGAAAAAAATGTGGGCCTAATTGACGTTCAGCGGTGCAGTTATATATTCTAAAGCCCTTTTTGCGGTATGGACCGAATTACGTAGTGTGACATTTTTTAAGTGAAACAGGCTTTTTTGGGGAAAATTGATGGGTGATTGTAGACCTTGTTCTGTTTGTACCGATGTTATATGTTGAAAAGTCTTTAGGCTAGTTTCACCCGCCGGAACAGCCTGTCGGAGCTAGTGTGCTGGTATAAAAGTAGCCCTAGTGTAGTGTAAAAGTGGGAAAAAAGTTTGTTGGGAAAATTGATAGGTTATTGTAGACTTTGTTCTGTATGAACTGATGTTATATGTTGAAAAGCCATTAGCGTAGTGTAGCCTTTAGTGTTACTCCGTTCACCCAGGCAAACCAGGTGAGGAACAGCGTGAGAGTGATGAGAGGGGTCGCATATGGCTTGCATACACTACATGCCTCCAATATAATTCTTGGATCTCTACATGAAAATAATGTATTTACTGTAAATCGCGAGAGGGGCATAGTTGGAGACATTGACTTCACAAGAGATACAGAGCAGCGGAGTTTAGCCACCTCTATTTGCTTCCCGCTGTTTACTGCTCCTGAATTAAATTTGGGGCAACCAGCTTCAGCTTCCTCTGATGTGTATGCCTACGGAGTCTTTTTGTAATGGCTTTGCACAGGGAGCAAGAATGTTATGGTTATAATTCTGTTGGAACTCCTGATCTTAAGAAACTGGACTTGGACTCCAAAGCAGAAGCTCTCCTGTTATGTCTTTTGTGCTGTGGAGATCGAATGCAGACGGAGCAGATAAAAACTAGAGATGAGCAAATTTCTCAAAAATTCTATTCGGCTAGTCGCCGAATATTATTAAAAAATTTGCTTTGATCTGAATATATTTGCGGCGAATAAAGATAAAAACCGTCTATTACTGGGCTACAGAGAGCCTTTATAGGGGTGTAGAAAACTAGTAAAATAATACTGTGATTCAGTATGACATGCAAATGGCAGGTGTCGCTATTAGAATCAGTGCACACTTCACTTATTTCGGCAGTCACAGGGCGAAAACTGACCAAATAACTAAAATATTTACTCAGCCATACAGGTCAATGTTAGTGTCAAGAATAAGCGCACTCCTTTTACACCCTCATCAGCTGATTTCACATACATGTCTACAGAACCTGTTCTATTAAACGCTTATACAAGTAAAGACCCCCGACAGAGTAGAGAGAGTGTCAGCAGTAAGTTTGTGCTGATGTCACTGATTATTTTGCCCTTCCTGTGATCCGTCAGAACAATAACCCACAAAAAACGGATCCTGTCTGGGGAGCATACGCCTTCACTTGGTCGGCATTTGCTCAATAATCCATCAGTATTGCTAATGCACAAAATAATAATTTAATATTGTAAAATCTGGTGTCTCCATGAGAAATCTGCAGCTTGGGGGCCATGTGTCGGCTTCTACACACTTTCAAAATAATCCTTCAGCGGTACGAATAGATGCGGGATGACCGGGAAGCTCCATGACCTTCCAAGGAGAAACTGTCGGGAGCAGCGGTTCATTTCTGAGGCATCCATATAATGCAGGGGGAATCCAAATACCCTCTCGATCTCCGTGCACCACAGGATGCCCTCCTTTTGACTTCCATGATGACTGGGAACCCATGATGTTTTTACTGGACGAAGACACTGGGGGGCCTGGTTGGTTGGTTTGAATCTTGACTAACTTTGCGAATCTTCCGGGCTGACAGGATTAGTCTCCAGGTTGACATGCTTTCTATATTGCAACACCACGTTGTTGAATAAACAGACTGGCTGATTCTCTCCTGTATTAGGCAAAAAGGACATTTTATTAATAAATTTATTAAATATTTTATTATTAAATTAATTATATATAATAACATGAATATTTTCAACTTACTGAAGCTGCTTAATTTAATTGTGAATAGATAGTAAAGGCAAAGTCTGCTGGTGTGCTGTCATCAGCGTCTTCATTATGTTTGCTGCTGGACCCACGACGACGTAATTCAGTCCATACAGCAAAAGGAGGTCTACAATCACCCATCAATTTTTCAGAAAAAAAGCCTGTTCCACATAAAAAATGTCAACAATGAAAGGATAATGGAATTCAGTCCATTCCGTTATTGTTCTGAATGGATCAGAGGAAGGGCAAAATAATCAGTGACATCAACACAAACTTACTGCTGACATCCTCTCCGCTCTGTCGGGGGGCTCTACTTGTACAAGCGTTTAATAGAACAGGTTCTGTTTATATCTATGTGGAATCAGCTGACGATGGTATAAAAGGAGTGCGCTTCTTCTTGACGCTAACATCAACCTGTAAGGCTGAGTTCACACTTGAGTTATTTGGTCAGTTTTGGCCCAGTGACTGCCCAAATAAGTGAAGTGTGCAGTGAATCTAAGAGCGACGTCTGTCATCTGCATGTCATACGGACTCACAGTATTTTTTTACTACCACAGCAGACTCCCTATGCGTGTTACTGCAAGGCACAGTGTTGTACACCACTATATAGGCTCTCTGCAGCCAGGAAATAGCCGTTTTTTTTAACGAAATTCACCGCATATTTATTCGTATCGAACCAAATTTTTCCCAAAAAATTCAGAAAACCGGCGAATCGAATTTTTGAAAAATTTGCTCATCTCTATTTGCAACATAAGATCCCTGAAATACTAGGTGAGCTGTCCCAGGAACAGGGGCATCATGGTCAAAATAAGTCATACATTTCTTCAACTCATCCAGCCAATGACAAATATTGATAATCTGTGCTCACAAATACATATACACATTCCATTCACTGCTGTTGGCCTATTGTTTTTCTAGGCTTTGTTTGAAAGACATAGACCTGAATGGACCTTAAATATGAACATAAATGCATCTCTAAACAGCAGTGGTTGTATTGATCTGCAAGGATCTATTCGATACAATGTGGCTGAACATCTCTCTATCTATTTAGTCTAAAATTAAAACTCCTCTTTAACTACTAGTCCCAGTGGTTAGTCTCCCAAAGATCAAATACTGAGATAGGTTTCTAATTTGGCAATTTAAGGTTCACTGATCTAGGCTAATTGTAGAAGTCTTCTACGCCCCAGCTATTGTAAACTCTAGAAGCTGAAAGCATGAATGAGATATGTTTTTGAGTATGTTTAGAAATATCTGGAGTAGGTTTATTGAGTAACACTTTCTAGGGGAATTTACAAAGGAAGATACAGTATGGGTGATGGATTCTTAGAAGATATTTTTAAAACTTTTCAGAAAGGCCCTACTTAAGAACAAATCCACCAAATATGTAATAGTGAACCTTCAGGCCCCATAACCCTTAAGGCAGTGAGAGGCAGATCTGGGAAGATCCAAGCCAGCCTACTAGTTGTCAAATATTATCGCATGAGTAGCTTATAGTTGTACTCTGTCTAGGTTGTGTAAAAAGTTTAGCATTCGATTCAGCCATCTCCTGGCCATTCTCTGATTGAAAGGAAGCCCCCTAGATCTTCCTCCTATCGTCACATATAAACACAAAGTTACATAAGTAGATATGCTACCCGGATATCCTTAATTTTTGTGCCATGTTATAGTCACAATAGATATAATTTATATGCATTGCTGCTCGTGTATACAGCTTGTATACTGCTTGAATGCTACAGTAATGACCAAGTAAAGGACATAGGGAGCTCATTTCCATTGGTGAGATCTGATCATTTAGTCTCCTAAAAACAACATCAGTTGTTGCACCTACAGTTAATGAATTTTTTCCTTTTTGCATAGATGAGCCGTACATAAAAATTCTTGGAATAGAGAAGGGGAAAGGCGTAATGTGTAATCTGATCTCAGTCTGTTAACTGTTTTGGGAATCATATTTCCTGTGGATCTGTCTAGTTCACAAAAATAATATGTGCATTATTATAAACCTAGAGGATCCTCTATACATACACTGCTAATTCAGGTCTCTGCATTGTCTGCACAGCAAGCCTCTAAAAAGCAAACATGGCCTCATTGTGTTCCCTAGGGGTGTCGACTTGTCTGTATCATGCACTTGACTTGCGAGCCAATCTCAGGTGCAGTCAGGGAATACTGTCTGTGTTTGCTTATTCATGTTTTTCAAATATGATGTACATGAAAAAAACTTTGAAACCACTTCTAACAAAAATCTGAACAATGCACTAAAAATATCCCCTCCCATCCTTCATTCTGTATACTTTTCCCTTTGAGCTATCTGTAAAAACAAAGATTGCATGCGTGTTTACCAAAAAACATATGCCGCTCCATGTAAAGCTCCTGCTGAATTGAAAAGGTGAATCCTATTGAACTGCGCGGAAATATGACCTCATAACCAGGCAGGTTAAGACTCGGTCATCTACAGAAAACAACCGCAGCGCGAGATGAGACTAATGAGTGACATTTTCTGCCTTTTGTCCCCTACCTGTGTTTATTTTTTAAAGTTCATATGAAGAACATTAAAGGAAGTAAATTAATAACATCTCGAAATATTCATTGGACGTTGATGATCTTTTAATGTGTTTGGTTTGCTTCTCACAATACAAATATGGAACAGACAGACCCACCCTGCAGTATCAACAGTAGGCTTAGGGCCAATGAGAAGAGTTGAGAATGGCTTCTTTATTTGTGATGCGTCGGTCAAAGGACAAAAGAGTGTGTGCCCGAGTGCCAGCTCCACAAGGATGGTAGTTTAATGGCATAGCACAATTTGTGACTAAACTTTATGACTGTTTGCACAGTGCTTGGCTCTGTCTTTACTTCATTGATTTCATTCTGCATGGAGATTATACAAAATTTGATAGAAACCTAGAATAGGGAGGGATGACAGGAAAGGACCAAGTGAGCATTCACACAAGTGCTTTTTTTGCAGAGTGCTTTCTTTTAAATGGTCATGTTATATCCCCATCCTATTAATTTCTACTATATTCACATATAGTGCATTAGGATCCATTACATCTTGTAAAAGGTTTGCATCGTAAAATATAAATTTTTGCTGATGAAAGTAATTAACATGGAAGAGGACAGTATACTGCTACAGAAGGATCTGGATAGATTGGAGGCTTGGACAGATAAGTGGCAGATGAGGTTTAACACTAACAAATGTAAAGTTATGCACATGGGAAAGAATAATGCAAGTCACCCGTACATACTAAATGGTAAAACACTCGGTAACACTGACATGGAAAAGGATCTAGGAATCTTAATAAACAGTAAACTAAGCTGCAAAAACCAGTGTCAGGCAGCTGCCGCCAAGGCCAAGCATCAAAAGAGGCATAGATGCCCGTGATGAGAACATAGTCCTACCACTTTACAAATCGCTAGTCAGAGCACACATGGAGTACAGTGTACAGTTCTGGGCTCCTGTGAACAAGGCAGATATAGCAGAGCTGGAGAGGGTTCAGAGGAGGGAAACTAAAGTAATAACTGGAATGAGGGATCTACAGTACCCTGAAAGGTTATCAAAATTAGGGTTATTCACTTTAGAAAAAAGACGACTGAGGGGAGATCTATTATCTATGTATAAATATATCAGAGTCAGTACAGAGATCTCTCCCATCATCTATTTATCCCCAGGACTGTGACTGTGACAAGGGTACATCCTCTGCGTCTGGAGGAAAGAAGGTTTGTACACAAACATAGAAAAGGATTCTTTACGGTAAGAGCAGTGAGACTATGGAACTCTCTGCCTGAGGAGGTGGTGATGGTGAGTATAATAAAGTAATTCAAGAGGGGACTGGATGTATTTCTGGAGTGTAATAATATTACAGGCTACAGCTACTAGAGAGGGGTCGTTGATCCAGGGAGTTATTCTGATTGCCTGATTGGAGTCAGGAAGGAATTTTTTATTCCCCTTAAGTGGGGAAAATTGGCTTCTGCCTCACAGTTTTTTTTTTTTTGCATTCCTCTGGATTAACTAACAGGATGACAGGCCGAACTGGATGGACAGATGTCTTTTTTCGGCCTTATATACTATGTTACTATGATCAGGATTATCATTGAGATCAATGAGTAACGAATTACGAAAAATATGTAAATTCAGAGCAGTTTGTCTTCAATTTTCCCCACCTTTTATCAGTTTAATGCCTTGTGCACATTGTAGCACTGGGGAGACCCCATATTCCGCCGCATGGTGCTTCTTGCAGTGTAATGTTTGAGAGATTCTCCTATAAAAGTAGTTTATGGGTTAATAGGAATAGTAAAACCTGCTAAGCACAAAATATCAATCAGATCTATTACAAAAAGTATAAAATACAGTACATGTCCTTCATGAATCCCGTAAAAACAGAGCCCATGACCCGTGTATACAGATGAAAAGGGCAGCATGGTGGCTAAGTGGTTAGCACTATTGCCTTCTAATACCGGGGTCCTCGGTTCCAATCTGACCAAGGACAACATCTGCATGGAGTTTGTATGCATTTAGTAAGGTTAACCCTCATGCTTTATGAGATGTGTTATCTAAACTAAATGCAACTAAACGCATTAAGCAATTGCTTTTCAATGACTTTTGTTTCAAGATAACGCGATGAGTTAAGAAATTTGAGTTAAGGGTTTGAATGTTACCCCTGCTACATCTGTATGTTCTCCCCGTGTTTGCCTGGGTTTCCTTCTGGTACTCCGGTTTTCTTGCACACTCCAAAGACATACGGATAGGGAACTTGACTATGAGACTATGAGCACATTGGGGACAGCTTGATGCTATTGTCTTTAAAGTGCTGCAGAATATAGAAATGCTATATAAGTGCATAAAATCAATAATTGCATAATTTTCATTTTTTGGCATTGTTAACTTATACCCATTGAATTATTAATACAGTAATTATTGTAATATTAATAATATAATGATTTCTAATATCTTGAAAACTTTTCACAAAGAATTCCAACTTTCTGTAGTTATGACTTCTGAGTTGTAGGTGTGGCCAAATAGGGGTATCCTCTTGCTAGAAACTGGGTTTTATCTCCCTGTACATATGTGATATTAGTTATAGGCTGTATTTCATGCAAGCCATTTGAAAAGAAACGTATAGCGATAAAATAGAGGCAGATTACAAAACAGAGATCAATCCAGTATTTGGTCCACAAATTTTCCTGTTTTGGTGCAGATGTCTCGGTTTTGTGACCTGGAAAATAGTGGCGGATATTTTGAGAAATTCAACCAAACTAAATCCCAGATAAATATCCCCAAAAATTTTATTTTGTTTACAATAGATTCACTCATCTCTAATAGTTACCCTTTAAACATTCATCCTCAAACAACCATGCTTTTTTGGAGGTTTGGGTTATTTAATAGATTGTGTTGCTCAGTCCTTTGAGAAGGGCATATACCATAGGACTACCAGAGGAGCTGCAGTATGTAATGCAATGTAATGCACTATTGTGATATTTCATTCAACTGCACAAACACAGCTTTATTAGAATTTTAAAGTCAAAAGAGGAATGGGGGAGTGTATTATTCAATTTTGCCTGTTTTGTGGGAAATTAGTCAGTACACTATATCTGCTATATACTTTGCAACTTGTTACTTCTCTCACCAATTCTGAAAAGTGTCGAGAGAAGTGGATGGTATTTAGCAGGAGGGGGTATAACTACAATAATCTGAAGAATTTATTGTCTAAAGCCAGAAAATGGCACAAAAAGTGATGCAAATCTACAACTGCTCATAGCAGTCAAAAATTGTAACTTTTTTGCCATTTAGCCTCAAGTGAATTGTCACCACCAAAGTCAGTCACTGGCTGTAGTGGTGCATGTGGCCGTGTCCATTTCCCAGCCGGAGGAGAACAAGCCGGGAACAGGAGCCAGCATTCAGGATCGATGTGGTGGGGAGCAAGTAATTGTGATTCTTTCAGGAGAAGATGCAGGCTAGGGGATTTCCCTTGAGGGTATGGTCACGTGGCTAAAACCTGCCACCGTCACAACAAAAACTCACCAACAGTTTTCCCATTGACTTTAATGTTAAAAGCTCCACCTTGTGCAAACAGTGTAAAATGGTAGAGGTTAGGTGATTTAAAAAATGTTTGAGAAGTGATATGTTAGCAGGTTTGATTGCGGATTTCATAGAAGTCAATGGGGAAGCAGAGAAACCTTAACCAAATACTCTTCTAATACTTTTATAAAAACTCTTCTAAAATCTCCAAAATAGAAAGAACAAGTATCAGCACTCACTGTTATATATGCTTTGCAGCTTTATTCTAAGTAAAAAAGGTCGGACACAGGCACTGCACAAAGGGTCAGGCAACAGCCATTTTCACGCACCTCACGCTTTGACAAAGTGCGAGGTGCGTGAAACGGCTGTTGCTTGACCCTTTGTGCAGTGCCTGTGTCCGACCTTTTTTACTTACAATAAAGCTGCGAAGTATATATAACGGTGAGTGCCGCTACTTGTTCTTTCTATTTTGATGTTTCTACATGTGTTTGTGGAGCAGAGCACCACCGAATATCGCTATTGGTCTCGTGCTTATAAGGGTTAAATTGGACGATATACACACGTGGCAGTGCCGGCTGCGTTTTCTCTTGATGGACTTCTAAAATCTCCACCAAATTATAAATCTGCCACTAAAAGCGACCTGCTTTTAGCTAATAATCTGCTACAGATTTTTATGCTGCTGATTTTGACATATGTACTTAGTCTAATAGTTAATATTTCTGGAAAACCCTCTATTTTAAACCATGGGGATTTATCAAAGTGTTGTAAAGTAGAATTGGCTTAGTTGCCCACAGCAACCAATCAGATTCAACCTTTAATTTTCCACAGCTCCTTTGAAATATGAAAGGTGGAATCTGATTGGTAGCCAATTCTTCTTTACAACACTTTGATAAATCTCCCGCTATGTTTTTGTATCAGTGATCAATCTCGCATTCAGGCATTAGTCTATTAACATTTCTTTATTGTATTTCTTTTTCATTTTGAACTTTATTTTTATTACCCAAAACAGCTTACTTCATTTGAAGCATACACAAAAAGTGAGCCACTATCCCTCTTTTTCACAAATCTGTGTTCCCAGTTCCTATTACAGCTATAACAGCTTTTCATATAACATGACCCTATTCACTTGTTGCCTCCAATCCCTTCTATATGGGGAAGCTTTTTGCTAACCACTTTCCTTTATTCTTTTTAGAAGCACACGCCTTTAAATGTATCCCATCTTCAGGTGTTTCTGCGTTCATTCAGAGCAGCAATAATGTATATTTTTGGAAATTGTGAATTGACCTGATGTATGAGACTGCTGAAAGAGTTATTTCCGATGTGAAGGGCTGAATGGCTGTCTAGCCGGGTTTTGGCAGCGGCTTGGTGTTCTGTATCTGTGTCTGCTCCAGCTGAGAGTGTTCTTATATCTGATGGATTAGCGCTGATCTGTTCTGATTGCTCACACCTGCAATTCAAGCTAACCTCTGTTCTTCTATGTGCACTCAGCCATGCCTTGTAAGACCATCAGCTTCCTAAATGACATGCAAAGCGACCCACCTGACAGGTCCGACCAGCCACCTGCGAGTGAAATAGTGGCAAGCGGGGGAGGCACTGGATAATGACATCTGCGAGAGTTGCTATACCCCTTGTTTATAACTAACAAGTGCAATCACTAGAAAAGTGTTATGCAGGCAAAAGATCAAGTGCATAAGCTGGTAAAATAGCAATAGGGACTAAAGTGCCTGAATAAGGATACTGGACCGGATGTTTCACAATGACCTTGTACTTAAAACGGTTGTCTCACTTCAGCAAATAGCAATTATTATGTAGAGAAAGTTAATCCAAGCCACTTACTAATGTATTGTGATTATCCATATTGCTTCCTTTACTGGCTGGATTCATTTTTTCATCTCGTTATACAATGCTCATTTCCATGGTTACGACAACCCTGAAATCCAGCAGCGGTGGTCGTTCTTGCACATTATTGGAAAAAGAACCAGCCTATGTGTGCTCCCACGGTCCTGGCAATCAGAGAGGACGACACTTTTTCCAATAGTGTGCAAGCACGACCATGGATTGCAAGGTAACCATGGAAATGAGCAGTGTATAATGTGATGGAAAAATGAATCCAGCCAGCAAAGGAAGCAATATGGACAATCATAATACATTAGTAAGTGTCTTGTATTAACTTTCTCTACATGATAAATGCTATTTGCTGAAGTGAGACAACCCCTTTAAAGGATGCTTCAGGGATTTTCACCAGAAACAACTTGCATGGCTCTGACCATTACTTCTGAAGATGCAGAGAAGGCCTTGTTTACATGACTAATTTTGTTTATGGATTTTCCCATGGATCCTGCGCCAAAAAACCACATGGAATCGGCGTGGAAACCACCTTCCATTATTGTCAGTGTCCATACCACTGCAGTTTATTTCTGGACTGATTTTCAGTCCACACTAATGAAGGATATGTTCGTGTCCATGCAAACCCTGCTGGAAACCACAGTGGGTATCTGCTTGCGGATTAGCCCGATTAAATGGGGTTAAAGCTGTGGGCAGACCTGCCACATTCAAAATGTGAATCTAAAGGGTCATCAAAACCAGAAAGGAAAACGCAGATGTGAAAGTAGTCTAATTTGCCAACTGCAGAATAAGTGACAATGAGATTCCTAGTACCATATATTTCTTCTTTACTCATTGAAGCCAAATATATTCTTAGTAATAATTAATATTAATAAATTCATTATATAGCATTCTTTTGTAGCTCTCTTTAGTGAATACATTCTTCAAGAAAGAAGATGTGTCTCTCAAGTAATTGTGACAGCCACGTGATGCATTTCTGTGTTAGACAATTGAACTGAACATGTGCAAGTGATGAGAGGAAGAGATTTCTGTGTTTTCATAGCCCATTCTCTACCTGTATGACTCATGTCTCCTGCTTGTATGATGCACTTATAGTGGGTCAGGATAAAAGTCACATCAAAGTCAACTACGTGTGACTAAGGCCTAATATAAAACGTTACCTGGACTTAATCCACATGAGAGTACTTGATGCATCAAAGTAAATTAATAGATAACTAGAGCTATATAGAGATAGATAGACAGACAGACAGAAGATAAGTACAACTACATAAATGGAGAAAGAAAGATAATATATTGATTAAATAGATTAATACATATTTATTTATATTAATAGCCATATGAGGGCTTCTTTTTTTGCGAGACAAGATGCACTTTCTAATTCCACCATTTAATATTGCATATGATGTAGTGGGGGGATGGAAAATTCTAAATCGGATGAAATTAGAAAAAAAACGCAATTTAGGAACAGTTTTACGGGTTTTGTTTTCACGGAGTTCCCTATGCGGTAAAAATGTTACTTTTATTCTCTGGGTCAGTACGATTACAGCAATACTGCATATGTATAATTTTAGCCCCTTCTACCCCGGGCCAGTCTTCGCCCTTCTGCCCAGGTCATTTTTTGAAAATCCGACATGTGATAATTTATGTAGTTATAACTTTGGAACACTTTTACTTATCCAAGCCATTCTGACATTGTTTTCTCATGACAAATTGTACTTCATGATAGTCATAAATTTGAGTCAATATATGTCACCTTTATTTATGAAAAAATCCCAAATTTACCAAAAATTCTGAAACATTCGTAATTTTAAAAATTTCAATTTCTCTGCTTTTAAAACAGAAAGTGATACATAAAATATTTATTACTTCACATTCCCCATATGTCTAATTTATGTTGGCATAATTTTGAAAATGGAATTTTATTTTTTTAGGATGTTAGAAGGCTTATAACTAAGTTTAGAAGTAAATCTTGAAATTTTTAAGAACATTTCCAAAACCCACTTTTTAAGGACCATTTCAGGTCTGAAGTCACTTTGTGGGGCTTACATAGTAGAAAGCCTTCATAAATGACCCCATTGTAGAAACTACAACCCTCAAGTTACTCAAAACTGATTTTACAAATTTTGTTAACCCTTTAGGTGTGTTCCACAAGAATTAAAGAAAATGGAGATGAAATTTCTAAATGTCATTTTTTAGCAGATTTTCTATTTTAATACATTTTTTTCTTTAACACATAAAAGGTTTAACAGCCAAACAAGACTCAATACTTATTACCCCGATTCTGCAGTTTACAGAAAAACCCCAAATGTGGTCATAAACTGATGTATGGGCACATGGCAGGGTGCAGAAAAAAAGGAACGCTGTATGGTTTTTGGAAGGCAGATTTTGCAGGACTGGTTTTTAGATGCCATGTGCCATTTGAAGCCCCCCTGATGCACCCTTACAGTAGAATCTCCCCAAAAGTTACCCCATTTTGGAAGCTAGGGGATAAGGTGCTAGTTTTATTGGTACCATTTGGGGTACATATGATTTTTTGATAATTCATGATTACACTTTATGGGACAAGATAACCAAAAATTGTTAATTTTGCCACAGTTTTTATTTATTTATTCTTACAGCGTTTACTTGAGTGGTTAGGTCATGTAATATTTTTAAAGAGCAGATCATTATGGACGTGGCAATAACTAATATGTATACTTTTTCTTATTTATTAAAGGTTTTACACAATAATAGCATTTTTTAAACCAAAAAATGATGTTTTAGTGTCTCCCTAGTCTGAAAGCCATAGCTTTTTAATTTTTTGACCAATTGTCTTAGGTAGGGTCTCATTTTTTGCAGGTTGAGGTTATGGTTTGATTGGTACTATTTTGGGAGGCATACGCTTTTTGATCACTTGGTGGTGCAATTTTTGTGATGTAAGGTGACAGAAAATAGCTTTTTTGGCATTGCTTTTTTTTTTTTACGGTGTTCACCTGAGGGGTTAGGCCATGTGATATTTGTATAGAGCAGGTTGATACGGATGCAGCAATACCTAATATGTCTACTTTTTATATTTTTTTCACTTTAGCACAATAATTGCAGTTTTGAAGCAAAAAAAATCATATTTTAGTGTCTCCATTGTCTGAGAGTCATAGTTTTTTATTTTTTTACTGATTCTCTCAGGTAGGGTATAATTTTTTACAGGACTAGGTGACGGTTTTATTAGAATCATATTGTTCGACATACGCTTTTTTGATCGCTTGGTGTTGCACTTTTTGTGATGTAAGGTGACAAAAATGGCTTTTTTTGACACCGTTTTTTGTATTTTATTTTTTTATGGTGTTTATCAGACGGGGAGGATCAGGTGATATATTTATAGAGCTGGTTGTTACGGACGCGGTGATACCTAATATGTGTTTTTCCTTTTTTTTCTATTTTGTATTATGAAATCTGGGGAAAGGTTTTTTTTCTTTTTTTTACTTGAAAATTATTATTTTTTTATTAAAAACACTTTTTTAAAAAACATTATTTCTGTAACACTCTGGGACTTCAACTTTTGGGGGTCTGATCCCCTCTGCATTGCTTTTCAATACATCCGTATTGTAATGCATTGCCTGTTAGTGTATGATACTGAGTCAGATACGCAAAGGTAGCTGACAGCTACATTTTTCTGTTTATGGCCTGATATTAGAATATACCTTTTATTAATTCAATTTAAAATAGGAGAGAAAAGCCCCCCTACAAAAAGCCAATTGATGATAAAAGTTAAAGGCTGGATGATGGCGTTCTGTGTAAATTTGTTTCACTAGTGAGCCACTTTATTTTGGTGCCCTCATATGTATAGACTATCCAGTCTCATATAAGATGATTTATTTATTCAGATCCAAAAGAGTGGGTGTTATCTTCACACTATCTCCTGATGGTATGAAAATAATTTCTTAATTCTTCCAATAGTCGATAACAATGTGTGAATCACAGAGGGTCCTTAATATTGATAGCAGCACAACACTATATTGCTATTTGTAACTATAGAGAGGGAGCACCTGCAGAACTCTCCCAAGTATTTAACACCACATCCTAACCTAAGCTAAAATTATTCCTATTGCCCGCCCCCCCCCGACATGTTTCGCCACAGATGTGGCTTCATCAGGGTATCGGGACAATTAACTGAGTTATACACTAACAGGTTGCCTAGGAGACGCAGCCTGAGGTTGGATCCTCTGCATGGCATCAGGCGGTCTTGTTGTCATGCATCGGGTCCCCGCCACATCAGTACAGGGACTCGATGCGCTCTTCACCCGCCACATACCATTGCTATGTCGCGGTCAGCGCTGACTATGGCATAGAAGGGGTTAATCCGCCGGCATCGCTGTAAAAAGCGATGCCAGCAAATACAGCAGATTCCCAGCTACCAGGGACTTCCGGACCCCTGCAGTGATCGGGCACGCACCGCTCAGGTGCCCACCCAATCACCATGATGTACTATTACGTCAAAATGCGGGAAGACACTGACTTCCATGACGTAATAGTACGTCACATGTCGGGAAGGGGTTAATACTGAAAAAACATAAAAACCTTGAAAATCTTCTGACCCCATATTCTGACTCCTATAACATTTTTGTAGTTATGTGTACAGAGCTGTATCAGGGCTCATTATTGTGGGGCGACCAAGAAATGTCGAATCGTCAACTTTTACTTTTTTCTGTTTCGCTGTTGCCGTATGGGATAAATATTTTTATATTTGAATTGTATGGGCGTTCTCACACGCGGCAATGCCCATGATGTGTATTTTTTTATCGTTTGTGTATTTTTATTTTCATTTTGGGGAAAGCAAATTTTTTGAATTGTTTTTAATTTTTATATTTTTAAATTATTTAGTATTTCTAAACACATGCATTTTTTCCCATAGGGAACTATAACAAGCAATCATCAGATTGCTATTCTCATAGACTCAAATGCATTAGCATTGGAGTCTATGAGTATTTTACTATGTTCCTATGGAGCCTTACAACAGGAACTAATGTGCGGCAGAGGACAGAGGCTGCCGCACACTGCATCCGGCTCTCCTGATCCTTTCCTGGGGGAGCCGTAACACACCTGGAAGCGCGCACTTCTGGGTTTTTGCGCGTTCAGATGCCACGGTCGCATTTTATCACAGCATCTGAAGGGTTAAAAGTCTGCGATTGCCATTAAGGACTTTAGGCCCGGGTGGTGTCTGCTGTTTATGGGCCTGCCGCACTTGCTAGCAGGCACCTTCTTTGAAATCCTGGCCAGCGCTGTACATGTATGGTGCTGCTCAGGAGGGGGTTAGCTATCTTCCAAAAACAGCACTACACCTATCCACAGGTTGTTTACGGTAAGGTAATCCAGCCCAATTCACTTCAGTGTAGCTGAACTGTAATTCCAGGCACAACCTATGGGCAGGTATGGTTGTGATGCTGTTTTTTTAAAAAAAAAGCAGCCATGGTTTTCTAATCCTGGACAACCCCTTTAAGTGTTTCGTTTGGGTACCACGTTAACTCTCTCGGATAAGGCAAAAAAAATAATAATTGAGTAGATATTCTGTAATCCTCATAAATTAGGCTGCATATAAAAGATCTGGTGTCTTATTTGTCATGACTCATAATCAGTAAAAGAAGGGAATAGATCCCAGCAGATGGAGAACATTCCTCTTCTCCCCTGTACTGGCATCTATTTCCCTGGTGAATAGTGATGATGAACAGAACACAATTATGAATGACCATTGGCATTTCTGTACAGCTAGAAAGAGCTGGGATGTTTGTCACGAAGCCATTCAGAAGTACCGTATGAGTGTTTTCTCTAAATCTTCTATACAATCGCCACAAGGAGAACGAATGTAGTAATTGGCATAAAGGGGAAATATTGTGATACTGCTAAAACATTGAAAAGCTGATATAATAAAGCAGCAATGACTCTCGTACGGCTGATTTCATTATTTCGTCTGAATATAATGTGTGTTTGATTTTCCATAGCTGGGAATAGAGCGAGAATTGCTTGAGGTGGACAGCTTATAGAGACACAGTAACTCTTTCTTCACACACAGCAAAGCACAGAAGGTTAGGTCATATCTGCTCCAGAAAATGACTCAGTCCCTCAGTCGGCTTGCTGTGTGGTCTGTACCGCACAGGTATCCAGCTGCTCCCAGCCAAATGAGGCTCGGCATCATTTACAGCCTTTCCATGGCCTATCAGGAATAAAACGGTGAAGTACACGTGAGCTTCCTGCCACTGACAACAGGAAATACAAACGAGACTTTATTCCATTTTTATCTGAAAGAGATTGAAGCAAACACAGGCTAAAGTCATGCTGAAGCCCACACTGCAGTTAATGAATACAGAGCTCAAACAATCCGAGCCCTTTTTTTATTTCTTATCCAAAGCCCAGCAAATGTTATATTTAATGAGCGGCGCATTGATGACTCATTATGTAAATGGAGGCCTAAGATCACTCATATTAGCTGGCGTCAAACATTAAAAACAGATTAGAAGGTAAAAAAAGGCCACAGGAATACATTCTGATTTGAACAAATAGTTTCTACTCGCTAAATAATTTGGACAACATGACATATGCCCAGTAAAAGTTTGAAATTAACTATCCGTATTTCAGATTTCATGCAGTCGAATTGCTAGGAAAGTGCCTTAACGCTTACTCTAATATCTGGGGGGTAGGGGTGCACCCCTAATGAGGCCAGGTGAGGCGATTGCCTCAGGCGGCAAGACCTAGAGACAAGTGGGGGCTGGGGCACGGCTGTGGGAATCTCTCTCTATATTACACTGTATCACAGTATGCCTTAAACAGTAGGGCTGTAGGAGTTGGGAGCTGTTTAAATCTTTGCCTCAGGCAGCAGAAAGACTAGGTGCACCCCTGTTGGGAGGCAATGCTGGGGTCCTGATCTAACTATCTGCATGGAGATTGTACGCTCTACCTGTACTTTGTGGCTTCAGTTTATTTCTCAGACATCAGAGGAGTATTATTGCAGTATTATTTGGATACTGGATGGTTTTGTATGGGCACTATGACCTGAGGACATGGTAGTGTTATGTGACTGCTATTTAGTAGTCTTATTTGGATACCTTATAGAGGTAATATTTATAGAGTATTCTGAGGTCACTATTTGGAAGTATTATAAGTATTATTGGGATTGAATAGCAGTATCTTGATATATTCTGGTTGCAGCTTCAAACGCGCTGTAAAACGCTCAAGTGAGAACCAGGGCCATAGGAAAGCATTGGTTTTCATGTGTTGAGCTTTTTTTCAACGCGTTCGAATGCGCTGTAAAACGCTCAGGTGTGAACTTAGGGTTATGGTAGGGGGCGAAGCCTGCAGGATCACTTGGTGCACAGCTACTACAGTGAGGCACCTAAAAGACCTGGTTGATGGCCTCAACAGATACAGGGCTGTTACAGATGCAGTGTAGCATGTGCACATATTGTCCAGGGTAGCACTTTTGAAAGTAATGTCACAAAGAAGACATATACAATCAATGGGTTCATCAACTGTTGATCAAAAAGTGTTATATATAAGGCGACATGTATGTGCGGACTGGAGTATGTGGGTAAAACCACCAGAGAACTCCACAGACATATTGGTGAACATCTGAGAGATGTACGGCGCAAAAAGGATACCCCATTGGCAAAAAACATGGAACTGAAACATGGGGGGGCCGTGTCCCTGATGAAATTCATAGGGATTGAAATAAGAAGGGGCGACTGGAACAAGAAGGTGTTGCAATGTGAGACGTGGTAGATTTTTTAATTAAAAACAGTCCACCCCGAGGGTCTAAATGAACAGCCGATGTATGACTGCTATATTTGATCCCTCCATTATCCAGTTGCCAAACCCCCTTATTTTATCACCATATCTTGGGATACCTCCCGTACACCGTAACCTCTAGTTAAATCCTCATTATACAGCACCGGGGGAGTGCTGCTATATGTCTACATCATAAACTTTGGGAATTCGGACTAAAGGTTGGTGCCACTCATTAAGTTGATTGGTACCAATTCCCTGTATTTGAGGAGAGTGAACACACTGTATGGTTCCAAAATAATGACATACATAAATCAGTCCATTGGTGTGTACTATAGTGTTTTTGGAAAACGCCTCTCTATGAGAGGCTTTTTGTTTCATCCCTGTTGGTACACCATTGTGGTCTAACAATTATGATACTTTGTAAACTTTAATCATGTCCTGTATTACAGTATCCAAATTTTTTGTTGCTGTCACAGTGGACCGATGAGTCACATTTTGTAAGTGTACTAATTAAGATAGAAGGGATCCCCTGGGCGTGTTGCTAACAGTGGCGGATTATAATTGGGGCGTTCGGGTCGGTCGCCCCGGGCCCGGCATCGCTGGGGGGCCCAGCGCCGACCCGAACACCCACGTACTGCGGCGGGGCATGGGAGCGTATAGTTCCCTGCCCTGCCGCCTATCACCGCCATAGGCTTCAGGCCTAGTAGGCCTGAGGCCTGTGTGGTGGTAGAAGCCCGGCGTGCGCGATGACATCATCGTGCGGCACGCGTGATGACGTCATCGCGCACCTGTATGGTGGAGCTCGCGCACGCTCTGATGTACGTGCGCGCCTGCCACACCATTCAGCATACAGGTAAGTATTACCTTTTTTTTTTATGTGTATGTGCTAACTTGGGGGGAGATATTAAGGGACAGTGGGGCAAATTAGTTAATGGATGGCAGTTGTGGGGGAAAATTAATGGATGGCAGTATGGGGGAAATAAATTAATGGATGGCAGTGTGGGGGCAAATAAATTAATGGATGGCAGTGTGGGGGCAAATTATAGGATGGCAGTATGGGGCAAATTAATTAATGGATGGCAGTGTGGGGGCAAACTAATTAATGGATGGCAGTTGTGGGGGCAAATTAATAGATGGCAGTGTGGGGGCAAATTAATTAATGGATGGCAGTGTGGGGAAATTACTATATGGGGGCAGTGTGGGGAAATTACTATATGGGACAGTGTGGGGAAATTACTATATGGGGACAGTTTGTGTGTGTGTGGGGGATTATTATATGGGACAGTGTGGGGATTACTATATGGGACAGTGTGGGGAAATTACTATATGGGGGCAGTGTGGGGGAAATTACTGTATGGGGACAGTGTGGGGGGAAAATTACTATATGGAGGAGTGTGAGGGAAATTACTATATGGGGGCAGTGTGGGAGAAATTACTATATGGGGGCAGTGTGGGGGAAATTACTATATGGGACAGTGTGGGGGAAATTACTATATGGGGGCAGTGTGGGGGAAATTACTATATGGAGCAGTATAGGGGAAATTACTATATGGAGCAGTGTGGGGGAGATTACTATATGGGGACAGTTTGTGTGTGTGTGTGGGGGGAAATTACTATATGGGGGCAGTGTGGGGGAGATTATTATATGGGGCAGTGTGGGGGAGATTATTATATGGGGCAGTGTGGGGGAGATTATTATATGGGGACAGTGTGGGGGAGATTATTATATGGGGACAGTGTGGGGGAAATTATTATATGGGGGCAGTGTGGGGAAATTATTATATGGGGGCAGTGTGGGGAAATTATTATATGGGGGCAGTGTGGGGAAATTATTATATGGGGGCAGTGTGGGGAAATTACTATATGGGGACAGTGTGGGGAGATTACTATATGGGGACAGTGTGGGGAGATTATTATATGGGGACAGTTTGGGGGAAATTATTATATGGGGGCAGTGTGGGGAGATTACTATATGGGGGTAGAGTGGGGGAAAAACTATATGCGGCAGTGTGGGGAAAATTACTATATGAGGGCAGTGTGGGGAAATTACTATATGGGGGTAGTGTGGGGTATTGGGGGACATTATTTTTGGGGACACTATACAGGTATTATTACCTGGAGCACAATATAGGGTGTTGTTATTATTATTGGGGCCCTCTAGGGACATTATAACTGCTGTAGACACTATAGGGACCTTTGGGATAATTTATAAAGCTGGTGTAAGTAGACCTGGCTTAGTTGTCCATAGCTACAGATTTCACCTTTCATTTTTAACAGCTCCTCTGGAAAATGAAAGGTGGAATCTGATTGGTTGCTATGGGCAACTAAGCCAGTTCTAATTTACACCAGTTTGATAAATGACCCCAATTATGAGAAATCTAACGTGTCTGTGTAACAAACTCTGTAGGGACGAGATGCGGCGGGAGGAATTAGTCATGGCGGTCTGGGTCAGACGGAGGAGAAGAGGAAAGAGAAGATCTACATGACAGGAGAAGTCCCTGGATGTAAGAGGTATGTGGTGCTGTATCCTCACTGCTGTGACCTGCGTCTCATCTTCTCCTCCAAGTCTTTATCATAATCATATGTATTTTAAATTTGGCAACTTAAACTTTAATTTTTCACCTGCAGCCCTATGTAACAGCCCAGATACCAGTGATAACTCTCTGTGTGCAGATAATGTTGTACATGTTCCATGCAGTCCTATGTAACACCCCACATAACAGAATAAATCACTGTGTTATGTGGGGTGTTACATAGGACTGCAGGTAACATCTATGACATCTGTACACAGAGAGTTATGAGATGGTGGGGGTCAGACTCCTGTTTGAGGAGACCGTGATGTTCCAGTAAGCGCCGCAGCCTCTTTGCTCCTTACCAAGCACGGCGCTGTCCATGTGATAGCACTGCGCTTGGTATTGCAGCTCAGCCCCAATCACTCAGATGGGACAGCGCTGCACCTCGGCCACGTGAACGATGAATGTGACATCATATGGCCTAGGAAGAGACTGTGACGCTCACAAAGCACCGCAGCCTCTTCACACAGAAAAAAAACCTGAAACCTAAAATGGAGGGGGGGGGGGGGGGGGCCCAAGTTGGGTAGACAGCCCCGGGCCTATCATGCACTTAATCCGCCCCTGGTTGCTAGCCCGTATACTGCAGGGGGATTCTCCGAACTCCACCCCCAGAATAGTGTGGAGAGCGATTTGCAGTGCGGCTATATTGTGCGCATGCATGGCTCTTCAGTATGGGAGAGTATTGATAAACCCACGTGAGACACAGTTCGAGATAGACACCTTACGTATCACATCCATGTGGTTGTCGGCACTGCACAACACTATAGCAGTGCAGGACACCATCTTTGCAGGTTCAGACGGAGGACTAGTGCTGTTCCTGTTTGGATTAGTCCCCTGATGATTTGGTTCAAGTCCAAGGAAACACCTCAGGATAGTTTTTATTTGGTTACTAGGGCTGCCCTGCAATTTACCTTGATGAAGCTGGGCAGTCATAAGCTCAGTAGGTACAATCAGGGACTCCTAGTTAGATGTGAGGGACGGCTCAGTGGGGTCACCCTTATCAGGGTGAGCACCTTGCTCCTTGAGCATAAAGACTAGCTCAGGACAAGCAGGGTTGAATAGGATTATTGACCCAGCATCCTTAGATTAGGGACCCCCTCCAGGGACCATAATTCTATGAAGTGGTAAGAACATTCCCTTTCATTATGTGCACGGTTAATGGTTGCACAACTGTGCGCCACTTATTATTGTTCAATGGGCTAATATTTTATGTGATACTATTAAAAGTTATGTATTAAATTGAGGTCACCCACTCTATTTACATTGTTTCCAATATAGGCTTGCCCATTATCACTATCTGATGAACCAATGACATATAGGTTGTATTAATTTGTGAGCATACATAAATACACATACCCAGCAGCTCATGGCCATCGTTAGTGTATTGTAACGTCTCTTATGCTACAGAATATGAATACTTAGAGAACTAATTAATACACTCACAAGAATGGTGGTGTCAAAGAAGCTTCGCATTGGCACGTTCGGGACAGGTTAGAATACATCCACTGTTTTCATGAAAAAGTGTCTAGGTAAAGGTAAATGCTGTGACTCACTGCCATAATGCGTGTGCACGAATCTCACAGATTACTGCTAGCTGGAGCTTTAACGTATTAGCACAACTATTAGTCAGGCCCACTACCACTTCTGACTGTGACTTGTCCTATTAAAGGAAAGATTAAGACAATCCATCACTGCTAGATGTATAAATTAAAGGTTCTTAGTATCTGACATCTGAAGAATTCTTTCCTGGTAAAGCACAGATTTTCATGAATTAAAGGACTTAACATAGCCCACCAACATATTGCCTTAGGACCACACCAGAGCTAGACTGTGCCTTAATTCTGTGGTGTCAATTACAAAATAACTTGTAGTAAAACTTCTCCAGATACCTACGCTAGGAAAAGTAACAAGAAGCAATCACCTGCATACCACTGGATTCATGTATAGAAGTATTATCATCACATCTTTATCTACTCTTGTCAGGGCCACCATGATCCTCCTGACAAGGAAGAGAACATGTACAGACTTCAGACTTCTTATATTGATGGCTTAGCCTCATCATAGGCCACCATTATGAGACCGATAGGGTACCTACACCTTGTACCCCCACCAATCAGCAGTTCCAGAGAAGTTTAAGTAAAAACAGGGTTAAAACTCCGCTGCTAATTTCTTCTTTTTTAAATATCAATTATTACAAAATATTGGGGGGGTAATTTATTAAGACCGGCATTTTAGATACTGGTTTTAACATTCCATATAGCTGGCAGTGGATCCGCCGTAGTTATGTAGAGGTGTCGGCCTCTACATAACTTCGGCAGATCCACCGCCGATTCTAAATGTAAGACAGATTCCTTGCTGTCTTACATTTAGTCCATTTTCTACGCCTAATACAGTCATAGAAAATGGCAAATGAGATGGGCTTGCCGGCCCACCCCCTACTCTGCCCACTTTGTGCCGCAATCTGCACCAGAAGTAGGCCTAATATAGACGTATTTCTGGTTAGTAAATGACCCCCATGGTAATTGGTGAGTGATAAGCAGGTCTCAAGTGATATAACCAGATGTACACAATGTCCACTACCTCTTTTCACTTAATTGGAGTGCTGACTCATCTTGTATTTGTAGATTTACACACTGAGATGAAATTGAAAAGCCCTGCAAACCCCACATTTTGGCTTCAGAAAGTCTTGAAACAGGGTTTTCCAACTTTATGGAATTTTTACGCCACAATCACCTATTTTAAAAAGTGGATGGGAAAGTAGACATGATTTAAAAAAAAACGTTACTCCAGTACTGGGTGGCTTAAAAAAAAACTGAAGTAGCATTTGTAGATATAAGTATTAGGTTAAAAGTGCATCTGTCAACAGATTTGTACCTATGAAATTGGCTGACCTGTTACATGTGCACTTGGCAGCTGAAGGCATCTGTGTTGGTCCCATGTTCATATGTGTCCGCATTGCGGAGAAAAATTATATTCAAATATATGCAAATGAGCTTCTAGGAGCAACAGCAGCTTGCCATTACACCTAGAGACTCAGCTCTCTCTGCAACTGCCGCGCCTTCTGCACTTTGATTGACAGCAGTGCCGTAGATAATTTTTTTTCCTGGGGGGGGTTCAGCTTTCTCAAATTATAAGACGTTATCAGGAGATATAACAGGCATCGTGGAAGAAGTCACACAGACACACAAGAAGATGTGCTGCAGCTTGCAGCCTAGCTTGGAACTGTGACAGAGAGGAGCAATATGGCTGCAGCAGCATTGACAATGACGTGCATTAATTTGCTTTTTGCATGCAGAAATCATCCACATTCCCATCATGTTGCATCATCCCCCAATAAAATAAATCACACAGTCTTACTGTTGAAAAATTTTTTTTTCAAGAGTAAGACTGTCACTGATCTGTCTGTGTGAAGTGATTTATTTTATTGGGGATGATGCAACATGATGGAAATATGGATGATTTCACTTCAGTGCCTGTCCCACAGTCCCCACTGCACTGTGTGGGGAGGGGACTGAAGTGAAAAATCATCCATATTTTAAAATATGGATGGACTGTGGGACAGGCACTGAAGTGAAATCATCCATATTCCCCCCCCCCCCATAAAATCACAGTGACAGTCTTAGTTGACTACTCTTTTCTCTTGACAGAAAAAAATTGATCTGATTCTCCAGTGACAGTCTCCAGTCTCTCTCTCACACAGTCACACACTTACTAGTTCTGTCTCTCTCTCCAGGAGGACTGGGAAGACCAGGAGGAAGCCTCCCTCCAAGTTCCAAGCAATTCAGTGCCTGTCCCACAGTCCCCACTGCACTGTGTGGGGAGTGGGGAGGGGACTGAAGTGAAAAATCATCCATATTTTAAAATATGGATGATTTCACTTCAGTCCCCACACAGTGCAGTGGGGACTGTGGGACAGGCACTGAAGTGAAATCATCCATATTTCCATCATGTTGCATCACCAACCCCCCCCCCCCACCCCCTCCCTCCATAAAATCACAGTGGCAGTCTTAGGGCCAGCTCTTTCTGTCTGAGAGTCTACTGACTAAATTGACTCACTTGACTGACTCAGCTTTCAGCTAAGCTTGGGCCGGGCGTTGGACGGCAGGCGCAAGCACAGGCAGCTGCTCTTCTCCTCTGCAGCTGCTAGCAGACAGACACTGCCTGTGCGCGCTGCCCACGTGACAAAACGGTTCAGTCAGTGACTGCTCACCACTGACTGAATCACTACGCGGCACGCGCCGGCCGCCCGCCCGCACTGAGCTGAGCCGGGTCCTGGGCTGGTCCTCTTCCTCTTCTCAACAGAGTGCTCTGGCGGCACTGCGGCAGGGCGCCGGCGCGATGCGCCCACACGCCGGCCCGGCCGCAGGCGCATCAGCCGCATCCACCCATATTATATATATAAAAAAAAAAAAAAGGGCCATTCTGGGGGGGGGTTTGAACCCCCCTATCCCCCCCCTTATCTACGCCCCTGATTGACAGAACTAGGCATGACGATGTTTTTAAGACCTGCCATATTTAAAAAAAATAACAATTTGCAACATTCGATAAATTTTAAGCAAAGTACATCAAGCAAAATTGACTTCATGATGAATTCCTCCCTTAATCTATTTGGGGAGAACACATGTTGCATCTATTACATAGTGTTGTCTGACTGTGTGGTTACAGCGGGTCATTGAGTGTGTGACTATGCAGCACTATTCTTATATGTAGTTAGTCAACTATCATAGAAGTGCTTAAAGGACCACTCCGGTTATCAGCCATCAGGGGCGTAGCTAGAAATTACTGGGCCCCATAACAAAAGCATTTTATGGGCCCCCCTCCCAGATCTCCCACCCATTCCAGAGCTCCCATTCAAAGACCTCTCCAGGACCTCCCACCCCAACATTCCCACACCCCTCCCTAGCCACCCCAACATTCCCACACCCCTCCCTAGATCCCCCCTCAGTGTCATCCACAGATCCCCTCTCAGTGTCATCCACATATCCTCCCTAAGTGTCATCCACAGATCCCCCCCAAGTGTCATCCACAGATCCCCCCCTCAGTGTCATCCACAGATCCCCCCCTCAGTGTCATTCACAGATCCCCCCTCAGTGTCATCCACAGATCCCTCATAAGTGTCCTCCACAGATCCCCCTTAGTGTCCTCCACAGATCCCCCCCCCCCAGTGTCATCCACAGATCCCCCCTCAGTGTCATCCACAGATTCCCCCCTCAGTTTCATTCACAGATCCCCTCAGTGTCATCCACAGATACCCCATAAGTGTCCTCTAGAGATCCCCTAAGTGTCCTCCACAGATCCCCCTCAGTGTCATCCACAGATCCCCCTCAGTGTCATCCACAGATTCCCCCTCAGTGTCATCCACAGATCCCCTTAATGTCATCCACAGATCCCCTCAGTGTCATCCACAAATCCCCCCTCAGTGTCATCCACAAATCCCCCCTCAGTGTCATCCACAGATCCCAAATAACAGTGTCATCCACAGATCCCCCCCTTAGTGTCATCCACAGATCCCACATAACAGTGTCATCCACAGATCCCCCTTAGTGTCATCCACAGCTCCCTTATATTTGCAGTTACAGTGGCTGCTGACTCCAGAAATTGAGTCAGCTGTATAGTAAATATCTGTCAGAACACTTAAGCTCCTACCCAAAGACCCCTCCAGGACCTCCCACCCCAACATCCCCACACTCCTCCCTAGATCCCCCCTCAGTGTCATCCACAGATCCCCCCTCAGTGTCATCCACACATCTCCCTAAGTGTCATCCACAGATCCTCCCTAACTGTCATCCACAGATCCCCCCCCTCAGTGTCATCCACAGATCCCTCCCTCAGTGTCATCCACAGATCCCCCCTCATTGTCATCCACAAATCCCCCCTCAGTGTCATCCACAGATCCCCCCTCAGTTTCATCCACAGATTTCCCCCTCAGTGTCATCCATAAATCCCACATAACAGTGTGATCCGCAGATCCCCCCCTCAGTGTCATCCACAGATCCCACATAACAGTGTCATCCACAGATCCCCCCTCAGTGTGATCCACAGATTCCCACTCAGTGTCATCCACAGATCCCCCCTTAGTGTCATCCACAGATCCCCCCTTAGTGTCATCCACAGCTCCCTTATATTTGCGGTTACAGTGGCTGCTGACTCCAGAATTTGAGTCAGCTGTATAGTAAATATCTGTCAGAACACTTAAGCTCCTACCCAAAGACCCCTCCAGGACCTCCCACCCCATCATCCCCACACCCCTCCCTAGATCCCCCTAAGTGTAATCCATAGATCCCCCCTCAGTGTCATCCACACATCCCCCTAACTGTCATCCACAGATACCCCTCTCAGTGTCATTCACAGATACCCCTCTCAGTGTCATCTACAGATTCCCCCTCAGTGTCATCCACAGATCCCCCTCAGTGTCATCCACAGATCCCCCCCTCAGTGTCATCCACAAATCCCCCTAAGTGTCCTCCACAGATCCCCCCCCCCCCTCAGTGTCATCCACAGATCCCTTCTCAGTGTCATCCACAGATCCCTTCTCAGTGTCATCCACAGATTCCCCCTCAGTGTCATCCACAGATCCCCCTCAGTGTCATCCACTGATTCCCCCTCAATGTCATCCACAGATCCCCCCTCAGTGTCATCCACAGATACCTTCTCAGTGTCATCCACAGATTCCCCCTCAGTGTCATCCACAGATCCCCCTCAGTGTCATCCACAGATCCCCCTCAGTGTCATCCACTGATCCCCCCTCAGTGTCATCCACAAATTTCCCCTCAGTGTCATCCACAGATCCCCCCTCGGTGTCCTCCACAGATTTCCTCCTCAGTGTCATCCATAAATCCCACATAACAGTGTCATCCGAAGATCCCCCCCTCAGTGTCATCCACAGATCCCACAGAACAGTGTCATCCACAGATCCCCCCTCAGTGTCATCCACAGATCCCTCAGTGTCATCCACAGATTCCCCCTCAGTGTCATCCACAGATCCCCCATTAGTGTCATCCACAGATCTCCTCCCCACCCAGAGCCACCTCTTAGCTAATTTATTTACTGCACTTGCCTCTGAAATTGAAGAGAAGCGCCATAATCTCGCACAGGCGCACTGGCAGAGGCCAGGAAGACTGTGCATGCGCACTTCGATGCCTTTGCCAGTGCGCCTGTGCGAGATTACGACACTCCTCTTCAATTTCAGAGGCAAGTGCAGTGAATAAATTAGCTAGGAGGCGGCGCTGGGCGAGGAGGAGCGGCGCTGGGCGAGGAGGAGCGGCACCGGCTTCCCAGGCCCCCAGTGGTGTAGGGCCCCATAGCCATTGCTATGGCTGCTATGGCGATTCCAACGCCACTGTTAGCCATCACATATACTTCACATTTATATGTGTTTTTTACTTTTACACTGTTCTGGGTTTCTGCTCCCTTATATTTGCAGTTACAGTGGCTGCTGACTCCAGAAATTGAGTCAGCTGTATAGTAAATATCTGTCAGAACACTTAAGCTCCTACCACAGGTGAAAATGTGACAGTGGAGTTAGAAATCAGGCCTCATGGAGCCTGAGAGACCCAACTGTGAGATAAACTTTCTCCAAGCCCCATCATCCCTGGTGCCCTGTTAGTATTCTGCAGGGGAGTAGTCATCATTTGTAACATGATGTGATGCTGTCTGCATATATTTCCTATGATGACTCTGAGGTGGCTCAGGACAGCACTGTGCTGTAGTTATGGCAGCACAGGCTATAGCTGTGGCCTAGTAGTGTAATAGTAGAAAATATCTGTAATGGTACCATTCAGGTGAATAAAACTTTAGGAGCATGTACTCTACTGCTCTGTGACTTTGGGCAAATGATTAGTTTTTGAATAGAATGGCCCTTTTATGGGACTACAGAAAATAAAAATGCGATTATTAGCCCGTGTTCAAACACTGTTTGGACATAAGCCACCACATTCGATTATTCGGGTGTGCATGAATTGTTGGAACACAGTAAAGCGCACAATAGGGTAGCATGTTCTACACAGTTTGTATGATCAATAGAGCAAAGAATGGAGGCTCACCTTAATGGGTTTTGTAGACTTTTTAGTGAAAGAACTTCGGTCACCGGATATGCTGCCACAGGAACAGTTCCTTTGGGAAGAAATGCACAATCTCTCAAGGAGATGTATGGGTTAAAATGAGTCCCTGCTTTGGCGCAAGAACACCGGCATAGACAGTTTTTGAAATCTCAGAAATTCTTCTTTATTTCAGAGTAATTTGCACATTAATAATAAAATGCATTGTTTTATTCTTGATGCAGAATGAAGAAGAATTCCTGAAACTTCAAAAACTGTCTATGCCGGTGTTCTTGCGCCAAAGCAGGGACTCATTTTAACCCCTAAGCCACCACATGTCACAGACCTCTCTTATGCCTATGGTTTTTAGTGCAGTGCGGTTTATAAGTGAACTTATAAAATATTTTCCGGTAAAAGTTCATGGCTGGATTTTTACGAGGTAAGTATCTGTGCTCCATTCTTTAATTTATAGCAACATCTACAAGCCTACAAGTCCACATCTACAACTTGATACAAAACGACATCACAAAAATGTAATTACAAAAATAATAAAGACATAGTAAGGAAGAATAACTGAGTTATAAATATTGACAGTCATTGTCTTTTTGTTATCTATTTTTACAGTAATTTTGTACATGTTATATGTGTTTATTCAAGCGATAACTATGCAGAAAAACTGTTACTAATCTTCAAAGGTGGCTTCAATGTGGCAGGATCTGATGTCACAGTAGATGGCGGCATGGGAAAATAGATTAGCCATGGATATAAGATGGTTTCTTTCTTTGAAAGAAGTCAAGCAGGATGGTAATAAGGTGAGATTTCGGGGGCTCATGTATTTCAATATTGTACCTGCAGCAGGTGGGATTTTCTCACATTTTCTTTGTTATTCCTTTAAGGACTCATGCACATGACCACATATGTTATGCGGTCTTCAAAATGCTAATTCGCTAAATAGGGATGACATCCATGCGACGTCTGTGTTGCATCCATTTGTTTGCGGACCCATTGACTGTGGTCCACATTTTGCGGCCAAGAATAAGACTTGTTCTATGTTTTTGTGGAATGGTCATACAGATGTGGAAGACACAGATGATGCATCCCAAAAAAAATCAAAAGTGACAAGCAAGATGGCTGCATTTCCCGTGACTGGGGCAACATAACCAAAAATTCTGGTATACCTATAATTTCTGAGCACTGGTGTAACTTATGATTTATTAATATATTGTTAGTTTTGAATGAAAATCCTGATTAAGATATACAGACAAAAAAATCTATCTGAAAATCTTTCAGTTCCTTAAAATACAGAATAAATATAAAAAATAGAGCAGATACAAATATAACACATAAATAGTATTAGCTTTTACCTTAGCACACATAAACTGGAGGGAATGCCAAAAATAATGTAAAATGCCTCAAAAAGTACACTTTCAGGTGCTTGCCAAAAAGGTTCTGTCTGTGACTAATAAAAAATACCTGCATAATATCAATAGATATTTGACCTTATTATCTACCATATACCATTGTATATTTACTATATATACAGACGTGGGAAGGCTGGTTTCTACTATAGCTCTCTGTAGTAACACAACTCACTTGGTTTAGGCTCTGTTCAGACTAGCACCATTAATCCTGGTAATAATGGAGCCGTGACAGCTATAAAATCCTTTTTTGATCAGACACAAACAAATCTAGGTAGACCTAATTTACTTATAATTAGAGATGAGCTGATCTCCAATTTTTTAGGCACCGAAACGAACCTGGATCTTTTCTGGTTTGATTCAGACGAATTTTGAAAATGGCACCCAGTGAATAAGCAATCGATAGTGTTCTGTCATCACCAGACAGGAGGTAATTGCAGTAATTTGCGGCCAAGCAATAACCGCAGTTTGCAGCGGCTACAATAAAAGTAAAAAAGAGAAAAGTGAGGAACAGCACACTGTACTTTCAGGGTGCAAAATCCCGCAAGCACCCACAACACGGTCCACTGTAGTTAAATCCCAAAAACGCAAGGCAGCACTCCAATCTTCAAAATAAAATGGTGATTTATTAACCCAGTGGTAGATACAGCTGGATACAGCTAAACCTGATGCTGTATCAGACGGAGGGGATGGGCGAGGGAAAATGAAAAATATTTGTAAAAAATTAGCAAAATGACATTGGAGCTTTCATTTAAAAAAATAAATAAATAAATCTGTGTTTCAGAGGACTAGAGGGGGTTATATACCAATTTCCAGGGCAATTGGAACAACTTTTCAGAAAAGATTCGGACCCGAACTGAACTTTTTAAAAATTGGAAGATTCGATCATCTCTACTTATGATATAATTTGTCAGCTTTCAGTCGATCTGATATTTTAGCTGGCATGATAAAAGTTACACATTACATTTTGTGATTAGAGATGAGCGAATTGTTTACACAATTCAACCCAAATTTTCCAAAGAGTTCAGATTCTCTAACAAACTTGAATTATGTGTGATCCGATTTGGGAGAAATGAGAGAGAGAGAGAACGGGAGACAGAGTTAAAGAGTTTTTCAGGTAAGTAGGGCACTTTCAATTCAGGTGTAATTTATTTTGTCCTGAATCGAATCATGTGGCCAATTTGGCCAAATTGGACCGGAATCGAATTTTAAGACATTTGCTCATCTCTTTTTTTATTATTAATATTCTTTTATTAGAAAGTTACAAAAATACAACAACACATTTTACACTTACATAATAAAAACATCAAGTATTGACCAGAAGGGGAAGGGGGTTATTAAAACAAAAACATCAGTAGGGGTGGTCTCTGGATTAAGGCATCCCTTCCCCTCCCTCCTAAATACCCTCTGCAGGAAATACTTGACTTCTCCAGTGCATAACGATAATTATTACATTGCTCCGCTTTCCTTTTCCCCTTTATTCCTTGTCCCCGACCCCCCCCCCCCATATTTGCTCATCACTAATTGTGATATAACAATACGTTGTAGAAAATGCAGTTTATATAGATTAAAACATAATTTAGTGTCTGATCTACAGTAGGTGTCCTTCAAGGGAATTCTGCAGCCTTCACTGCATTTTCCAGATCCATTTGTCACTTTTGTTCTATATAATCCATCTGAATACACGTAATTAACCCTTTCTGTCCCTTATAAAGCTTACATTTTGCTCATTAAAGTTCATAATCAAACATGTAGGAGGGTCGTGGTAGCATTCACACTAGCTCCAAGGCCCCTCTGACACATGAGGAGCAATGGTGTTATAAATGCCATGCGGTAGAGATCCTGTTACAGATTTTTCATTGGCGCCCAAGAACTTCAAGCTACTGTTTAATGGCATTCGGGTTTCCAGAGACTACATGGATGCCAATTTTAATTACTTTAGCAAAGTGAGCAGTAAGAGACGGGTGCCACCTGCAACTACAAATGTGCCTACAGGCTATCAAAGCAACATGCAGGTTGAGAGCGAGGAGTTAAGCGAAAAAAGGAGAAAGACACAGTATGTTCACAAAGATGGGAATAGTTCACTATAAGTGGTTTTCCCAGCCTCTTTCTAAATCTAGCTACCTTTGTCAGTCTGATGCAGACAGTTGAGAGCAATATTAGAGGAGGTAATTGCTTGTATCATTCAACATCTTTTGTCCCACAGTCACCGAGACTTACAGAAAAATGGGCACAGGAATACACCTCACTGGATTAGAGGAAAAAGATCTTTCTCCAGTTTCTTCCTACTTACCAGCTGTTATTTTCTATGATGGGGCTGATGCCACGACACTGTCTGAAGCAGAGTGTAAGTTGCCAAAAAGTCCTTTCAGCAGTGTTTAGTGTCTTGCTTTTATCACAAGCTGGATGATAAAGAGGAGATTCTAGCTCCAGACCTGGCAGCGACAGTGAATATTAGGCCAGTTATAAATTCAGATTGTGCCTCCCTTACACAGAGCAAACAAAATGCTGGTTTGTAGCCTTCCAGTAAAAGTTCTATTTGTGGGCTTTGATCTAGTTTTAAAGCACTTCATAAATGGCACAGGTAGCCTCTTAAGCAAACATTTGGCTAGGACAAGACTGTTATCAGCTGCATGTTGTAAAAAATACTGCAATCACTTTATATACATTAGAGCTTGCTACTTTGTATCATGAACATATTGCAGTGCTCTGATGCTAATGAATGGAAATTATTGGTTGTTGTCAAGGTCAAGGGAAATGCACAAAAGCACTTGGTTGATTAAATCATTCTTAATTCCACCAAAAAGGTTTTAGGCAACGTACCTGATTTAAGGTTCTTTTACAGGGATCAACAGAACATTTATACTTATGTCCCCCCCCCATATAAAGATGTCCAATGATCACCAGATGAAAAAATGCTCTAGTTGATCACATCCTTTGTGAGGGCATAAAAGTTGTCATTTGTCAGAGGCAGATCTTCTCGAGGTGTGCTGCCAACTACGTAATTTGATGAGGAGGGATTTGAAGAAACAATTGTACTTTCAATCTTCTCTTAATAATTGCCCAGCAAAAACTGAAAATTTGGAGAGTTTGACACAGGCCCATAACCAGTGCCAATATCAAGTTGAACCCAACTCATTTATCTCCATTGATGGTACATGACTGAACGATCGCTAATGTGATCATTTATTCACTTATGTGTTAGAAAAGTCAGGAATGGATGTCAGGCAAGGGGGATAACAAAAACGCCCCACAAAGATATTGTAATGCACTTTTTACTGCAAAATGTAAATTATTTTATTTTTCCCATGAAAGAAGCATTTCCCTGAAGCAAGACCATCTCAGTCTCTATAACGATACAATAATACATCCCTTGGACTTGGGCTCACACCGTCGTGTTTGTTATCGGACATAATTTCAGCCAGCTGGACCAACCACAACACCAGTTGCCTGTAACTGGGTTTAACCAAATCTGTGTCATCGATATTCTGTAGTCACTTGTCCAAAGAATTATCTACTCATCCTCATTAAAGTGTTTGTGCACATTTGGGAGATAGAGGGGTTTAACAACGGATCCCTTAATGTAAACTTCCGGTTCGACACTGCTGCAGCTAATCACTGGCCACAGCGATGACCTTCTCTCCTTGCATCACGTGACCATTTGACATGATGGAAGGGAAGCAGGTCACTGCTGCAGCCAGCAATTTGCTGTAGCAATGTTAAAGCAAAAGTTTAGATCCTGAGAGCACAGCTAAACAGCAAAGGCAGGAGGGCCAATGGGTCAGGAGCCAGTGTCGGGAAGCAGGCAAGTATGCTTTCCCTTTTGCAGGTCTGCACAATGCCTCAATTTCCTCAGATTGGGCCATTTTGCATATTCCCTGTCAGGCGATGCATGGCATCAGCATCAACTACATACCACACCCAATATATCTGCATCTCCTTTTATAACCAACACTTACCATTCCCTCTAAGGGCCCTTAGGTGATCATGCAGCCCAACCCAGCCCAAGATCAGGGGGGTATTTTTTTCTTCAAATGTATATGACCTGCTGTCTCACTATATAATGGTTGTTGTGACAACCGCCACAATATCAAATGGCACATTGCGCTCCAAAACTAAAATCAGTTACAAAAATCACAGAAACACACAATAGTGAAAAAAAGAAAACACTCCACAAGCAATACAAAGCAGAGGGCGAGTACATCACAAGTGTCTTTGGACTTTCATTCCCTAATATCAGCCAAACAGTAGCAGCTTTTTTCCTATTAGGTACTTGTTACAAGTGTCAGTCTCAGAACTATAGGGGTTATGATACTGTAGACCATTCAAGTAACTGATGTCTGAGGAGGTCTAAAAGGTGTCTCAGAAGGTCAATGAAAGAGTTCAGCATTTCTTTGAGGGTACAGATTTATTAATGCAATTTTTGAAGCCAAGTCCACAAGTGAATTAAAAAAAAAGGAAAGTTTTATCTGTCCTTCAAGGGGTTGTTTCACTTTAGCAAATGGCATTTATCATGTAGAGAAGGTTAATACAAGGCACTTACTAATGTATTGTGATTGTCCATATTGCTTCCTTTGCTGCCTTTATTCATTTTTCCATTGCTTTATATACTGCTCATTTCCAGGGGTCATGGCCACCACTGCAGTGCAGATGCGTGGTGTCTAGGACGGGAGCTGCTGCACATGGATCCCTCTGCATGTTCCTATGGTCCCAGCCACCACAGAAGCCAACACTTTTATCTCTTGTGTGCAAGCACGGCCACCGATGCTGGATTACAGGGTGGCCGTAACTCCAGGAAACAAGCAGTATATAATGTGATGAAAAAATGCATCTTTTGGGGCACCACAGAAACAAATGGGTATGCATCTAATCCCCACAAAAAAAATGCGTCCATGAGACCTTAATGGGTGGTGGAGAGGTTTGGCGACATAGCATAAATTACAGAGTTATCTTAAAATGAATACTTTTAGATGGTTTATATCCAGGCTAAGAGGCCCAGTACAGAGTTTACATCATCTGTATCATCATTTAATCACAATCCTGGGGTATTTCTAGTATTGTGGGGGTGTTTCCCATGAACTAATCTCGGGCAAAAACAGCTTCAGGTTGTAAAATGTTGAAAAAAGTAAAATTTAATTCAAGCTATTGTCATGCAAAAATGATTCCCTATTGCCATAACTTCTAGTTTAGATAGGGAGTTTCCTTAACCAGAAACAGTGCTATACACATCTCTTTACTAGTCCAAATAAATGAGTTGTGGTGATGGCAAATTACTGAAATTAAGGGGAGGAAATTAGAACCCAGCCTGTTTTTAAAGAAATCATCCCTTCTTAAAGAATGAGGCACCTATTTCTATAATTGTTCGCTACCTTACCTGACACCCAGAAAGGCACGGTACAAAATAACTTGAGTTGGGTTCAATTGGTTCTAATTAACTAAAGGGTAGAACAGATTTCTTGGGAGAGTTCTCTAGAAATAACCAACAATTTGTGTATAAAATGTTTATTATTTCATATCCAAAATCTGTTCCAAAAAGTTATTATTTAGTCTGGAAATCAAGGGGTTAGAAGTGAAACAGGATGATGCAGCTCTCCAAAATAATTTCCCATGGCATATTACACGGACGAGCTATCACAGTGGCACACAGTAGCGGCAAAGAGTCCAGTCCATCAACTGGTTGTAATTTAGAATTTAGGTTCGCAAATGAGTTAATTTATTAAACACAGTTGATGGCTCAAGAACAGTGCCAGTAATGTCTGAGGCGGCTCTTAACTGCATAGTTGCTGGTAAGGACTGCAGTGATCATCTCTGGAGACTTTCCCTTTAATGGAAATGAAATGACGAAGTTAATAAAGGAATTACCGCTGAATATGTTCACATTTTGTTCTTTAGGTTTAATATCTTTACAGTATGTACAGTTTTAATCAGCTTTCTTATATACACATAAAAGACTATGTGGACATAAAGGACTACAACATATAAAAGACTATACTATTCCTGTGAATGAAGTAGCAAATAATGCAGAACGATCTGTCCTTACAAACCATAAAGTTTGCAACGTTCTTCCACAGGAGGAGTATTGACTCTCTGACTGTGGTGTTGTTGTTTTTTTTTTTTATATAGTGTAGCAATGTAGTATAAGAAATTAAAAACAAAAAACAAAAGTAGTTGTCCGGAAGTAGATTTTGTTTTTCTAGGAAAAGTGTCCGATCTGTCTTTTGTCTGACATTGCAGCCTTTTTCCACTCAAGTGAAGACAGTGGCGCAGTTTACGGGAAAAAACACAGACTATTTTTTTCTCATTCTGGACAATTCCTTTGAAACCTAAAATATTAAACTCATTCAAATCCCAAAGATTTAAGTGTGACTGATTGAGATGAGTAAATGAATTCTAAAATTCCAACTCAAATTCTACCAAAATTTTTCAAAACGTTGTTTTTCGAGTTTTTCTGGTAATCAGAGCACTTTCAATTTGGGTTGAATTTTTTTAGACCTGAATCAAGTCAAAGGGTCTGCACTATCAGCACTCAAAGCTGTGCTGAAATACACAGTCCGGACTGCTGTGCTAATGCAATGGAGTGGACTCCAGTTCCTACAATGTGCTGTCCTCCGTTTCTCACCACCACTTACGAGTGGGGAAATGTAGGGGAAAAATAAAAAGTAGCAATCTGGACTCCTAATCTGCAGTAGTGCTTATGTATACTCCTAATCTGCAGTAGTGCTTATGTATTACAGCAGATAAGTGTCCAAGATTGTAGTGACAGATTCCCGTTAACGTTGGACTCCTCTATGTCGGACTAGAATGCATCCAGTAAACTAAAATATGGAGGATTTGGTGAGGTCCTCTATCTAAAGAGTACCTAAGAGTAGCCGTTTTCATGCACATCTGAAAACATCACAGTCCTTTTCTTCCGTCAGTAACAAAGTATTGTCACAGTGGGGTTATTGATTTAGGTTGTATGGAAGCAGTTGAGGGGAACCTATCATCAGGGCTACTTGACTTCAGGATTTACCATGTAATGATTTATTCTTCTCTAGAGGGTTACTGAGCAGTTGTCTTAGATAGTTTCAAAAGGTCCCAACAGCAGAATTTCTCAAGATGATCATCTAGGACAATGTTCCTCAACTCCAGTCCTCAGGGCCAACCTACCGGTCATGTTTTTAGGATTTACTTAGTATTGAGCAGGTGATATAATTAGTATCTCAGGACTTTCCACAGGTATTCATTCTGTGGTACATTCTCAAATCATGACCGACAGGTGGGCCCTGAGGACTGGAGTTGAGGAACACTGATTTAGGATGCTCAGTCATTTGAATAATGGAAAGCATTTGTGCAAAGAGGAGAGAAGTAGAAGATAACGCTTTTTTGGACACCAATTTACAAATTTGTAAATCAAGAGAAGAAAATACCTGATGACTTCCTTCCAAACTCTTTTTCAGTTCTGAATATGTAATACTACTCAATCATATATACCCTGGCTGTCTGCCTCATATGTCGTGTTAGGCTCTTGTAATGATAGAATTAGAGATAAATGAAAATTCAGTTTGGGTCAGATTCTTCTGAATCGACCTTGTTATTCGATTCTGGTATGAATCAATTCTACCCAAATGAAATGTACTTTGAATGCCTGACAAAATTTCTCTCTCTATCTCTAGCTCTCTATCTTAGGAAAATTCACCCGATCTGAATCAGAATTTTTTGAAAAATTCGGGCCATTTTTTGATTCAGAAAAATTGATTCTCTCATCCCTAGCTAGAATTCATCCGTTCTACCCAAGGGCTGATTTGGGGGAATTCTGGATGATCAGATTATGGCTCAATAAAGCTTTACTTTCATTTAAAGTGATTAAATATACAGTAGCGTGTAGTAACATCTTGATAATAAAACGAAGAAGGAATGTAGATTATGAAAAATTCATTGGAGCACTGTATCAAGAACCATATAAACCTGTATTATGGTTGCTATCTTTTATTACATTCTTTATCTCATGTGATATTTTACTGCTGTGTTGCATTTATGATTGTACTCGTGCATGTTTATCTTTCTTATAACTTTATCTGTGAATTAGTCATTGTCTGCACTATATATATTATTAACAATTGGACTGGAGTTTATTTTCTCTAGTAGGACTTTATTGTTATCTTAATAAAAATGACACAGACCTACATGAAACCCTGCTATCAAGTCTGGCCGTAAAGAAGGATTTTTGCTGCTGTGCTTCATAGTAGTATTATTTATATTCTCTCTAGTGGTGTGGCTAGGTCAGAGGTTGTAGCCCTTAAAGCGGTTATCCCATGATTAATCTAAAAAATGAAAATGATACATAATTAGAACCAGCCCTGTACCTCAAATGGATTAAAAGATCTCCCCATTCATTGCTCCAATTGCTCAGCTTGATTTATTTCAAACTGGCACCGTAGGGGTGTGTCCTTTCTCAGATTGTGTGTCCTGTCTGCTGCAATTAGTGGAAGTTGAAAGGTGGAACTCAACATGTGCTTCCATCTCAGTGAGCAGCACTGACACAGGAAAGCACAAAGCACAGCAATGGCACTGCTGTCTCTCTCAGAACTCAAAAACACTGCATAAAATGACTGCTGGAGAGCTTCCTATATAGTAAGAGGTAGGCAACTTTCTTATTGGTTGCTAGGGATGTTGCTAAGCTCAGACAAAGATATTGCAGGCTTTTCATTGGTCTACAAGCAAGAAGCAGGGAGGGAACACGGGTTCAGAGGAAAAAAGAATCAAGAATATTCGCGAATATGAATATATAGCACTATATTCTAAATATTTGCGAATTCTCTAAGTGGTGATATTCGTGATTAAAATTCATGATTCGAATATTCGCGCCCAACACTAATTCAGACGATGTGTCAAAAAAACAGCAGTAAAATACAATTAGAGGAGTCTTCCCCCTTATAAGCAGGGGAGACCTCTCAATGCATTTTACTGCTGGTTGTCACAGCACAGCGTTGGAAAGCAAGTGAGTATGAAGATAAAATTGGCATACCGTATTTTTCGCTCCATAAGACGCACTTATTCCCCCCAAAAAATGGGGGAAAATGTCCCTGCGTCTTATGGGGCGAATGCTGACATTTTTAGATCGCAGGCTGCGATGCTCCAGCATCGCAGCCTGCGATGTATGAGCGGAGAGGGACCGGGAGGAGGAGCTGGGAGCAGGCAATTGCGACGGGGCCGGTGCGTTCACTGTGCTCTGGCCCCGCCGCTCACAGTCCTGCACTATAAAGTTATATAATGTCCCCTCATTCATAAAATGTCCCCTCATTCAATAAAACATGCCCCCTCACTTATTACTGTAGTTATCGGTACATAGTAAGAGCTTACGAATAATGCGGGCAGGCTGGCTCGGCGGACGGCAGCGTGACTCCCTGATGTCACGTGCACACGCCGCCTACTTTATGAATGAAGCAGGCGGCGCAGGCACGTGACGTCAGTGAGTCACGCTGCCATCCTCCCAGCCGGCCTGCCCGCATTATTCGTAAGCTCTTACTATGTACCGGTAACTACAGTAATAAGTGAGGGGGCATGTTTTATTGAATGAGGGGACATTTTATAACTTTAAAGTGCAGGACTGTGAGTGGCAGGATGGGGAGATCTGTGGATGGCACTGTTATAGGGGGGGGGGTCTGTGGATGACACAACAGTGCCATCCATAGATCCCAGATAACAGTGCCATCCACAGATCCCCCATCACAGTGCCATCCACATATCTCCCATCACAGTGCCATCCACATATCCCCCATCACAGTGCCATCCACAGATCCCCCATCACAGTGCCATCCACAGATCCCCCATAATAGTGCCATCCACAGATCCCCCATCACAGTGCCATCAACAGATCCCCCATCACAGTGCCATTCACAGATCCCCCATAACAATGTCATCCCCAGATCCCCCATAACAGTGTCCGTCACAGATCCCCCCATAACAGTGCCATCCACAAATTCCCCATAACAATGTCATCCCCAGATCCCCCATAACCGTGTCATCCCCAGATCCCCCATAACAGTGCCATCCACAGATCCCCAGTAATAGTGTCATGCACAGACCACCATTAGTTCCAAACCCACCAATAACACACCTTTGGGTTAAAAATATTTTTTTTCTTATTTTCTTCCCCAAAAATCTAGGTGCGTCTTATGGGCCGGTGCGTCTTATAAGGCGAAAAATACGATAATAGGACTCAGAACCACATACACTATACGGCGCTTACTCTAGTCTGAGGGGTGTTTCGGAGCTGACAGATTCCCTTTAAATAAAGTCCTTTAATTGATGGTATTGAGTTTTTTTCAAAATTCAAAACTAGTGAAAAATCACTAATTTACCAATTCAGTCTTTGAGATGCCACCTGGTATCAAAAGCTTCTACAAGTTTAATGTGTAATTGGGATTCCCTTTTCTGTGTACTTCAGAATTACTTTATCTCAAAGCTATTGATAGCACTGTTCAACCTAAACCTCTGCAGTGCTGCCAAACTTACACTTGCAGAAAAAGACTTAACAATTTAGATTCAGGAGTGTAGAAACCTCTGTGGCAAGCTACTTTCTGGGAATCTTTCATCAGAAAGAGGTATTTTTTACTCAATATTCAACAAAAAATTTTTGCATTTTTGGCTTTTTCTTTTTCTTTCTAGCAATACTATGCCATTTAAAACTACATACAAAAATTGTCCTCCTGTACCTGTCAACAAAAATGATAAGACCTCCTAAATTGGAAATCCATTGTCAGTTTACTGCTGTTGTGAGGTGAAGATGTTATCTACAAGGTTAACCTCATTATAATAGTATGTGTAGAAAAATAGAAGACTAACAGCAGAAAAAGACCATATGGTCTGCTCGTATATATATATATTACATCTTATTTATGTTAGGATAGACACAGGGCAGCATCTTGCCTCAGGTGGCGGCTGACTTACCTTCGAGGGGTACGCAGTTTGCAACTGTGGCTTCAATCCCCAATGGTTCAGTCTCATAGGCTGCAGGCCACTAGTCCTGAAGTCTATGAGACAGCAAAACCTGCCCAAGAGGATGTCATTGTAACCACTTGTGCTAAGACTGGCAATCTCAGGCCATAGGCCAGAAGAGGCCTGTGGGTTCTATCGCAGACAGAAGCAGAGAAAAGTAGTCAAGTGAGTATTTTTATTATTTTTTTATATACATGCCAGCATTACTGGGGGCACTATTGGAGGGCGAGTAGCTCTACAGCATTAAAGGGGGCATTATAATACATGCAACACTACAGGGGGCAATACAATACAAGCAGCACTACAGGTCAGCACTACAGGGGGTATTATACAATATTATACTGCCCCTGAAGTGCTGAAGTACCCTACCTTAGTGCCATCTGTATTATAATGTCCCCGTAGTGCCTCCTCTAGTGCTACCTGTATTATAATGCCCCTTGTAGTGATGCATGTATTATAATGCCCTCTGTTATGCCCCCCATAGTGCTGTAGTGCTCCCCATAGTGCCCCCTGAAATGCTGTGCTGAAATGCTCCCCATAGTGCCCCTTGTATTATAGTGTGTCACATAGTGCCACCTGTAAATATGATGATACATTTTGTAAATTTCATTGGACATGGCCTCCTAATATTGCATAACATTATTTCTTTGTTTCGACTTTTGGAATGGCAAACAGTCTCCCTTAACTCTCTGAATCAGACCATCACTCCGGCACGCGGGTGTGTGTGACTCAATTAGAGTATCATGCATGCAGTGCTCTTCGGTGAGTTTTTTTTTATCTAGACCTATAAAGAGAATACCGTTGCCAAACTGTAATCCTGATTGTGATCCCGTTGTATGGAATACTACTGTAGTAAGACCACACCTTCAGTTCTGGAGACCAGGAGGGGACTGGGAACTTAAAGTGGCCCTGGAAAAAATACTAAAAGTGGCCCCATTTTGTAGTTGGGTCTGAATTGATGGAAGGTAGGGCAAACACAAGTAGGCAGGACCAGCAATACCATATTGCAGAACATTATACCACCCCAACAGAGCCAAATACCACAGTGCATCACAAAATACATCCTCAAAAACTTCCACTGGCTGGCTGTCAGGAGGGCTCAGGTGGCCCCTTGGGCATCGGTCCACCGTGAAATTTCCCTGTAAGGTCTACGGCCAATCCACCACTGCTGGAGATCCAACCTACAAAAATATATAGATAAAATGAAGCTGGTGCAAAGGCAGGCTACAAAAATGGTGGAGGCTCTGAAGCTTAAAACATATCAGGAGAGACTTAAAGAACTTAATCTGTATAAGCAGGGAAAGGAAGGACATGATCAAAACGTTTAACTATATGAAGGTATGAATAGACTGACATCATGATTCTTTCAGCTATGTCTCGTTTCTGCAGAGTTTACCAAACAGACATCTTAAAGGTGTAGTTGGGTCATATACATATACTATGTGCATATACATAGTAATTATGCCCCACAGTACCTCCAGTAGTAATAATGCCCTACAGTGCCCCGAATAGAAATAATGCCCCCCCCCCATAATACCACCAGCAGTAACAAGACCTCAATGTAGTGCTCTGGCCTTTATTATAATACCTTCTGTAGTACTCCAGTCAGTATTTTAATGCCCCTTCCGTAGTGCACCCTGTATTATAATGCTTCCCCTGTAGTGTCCCTTATATTACAATATTCCCCTGTAGTGTATTTTAATGTAAACTTTAGCACTATGACCTGTATTATAATGCTCCCTGTCTAGTGACCTCTGTAGTGCCCTCCATAGTACCCCCTGTAGTGCCCCCATACTGCTCCCTGTATTATAATGCTTTGGTCTGTATTATAATGCCCTTCTGTAGTGGTGCTTTAAAGGGAATTCCTCTTCAAACATGGAATTCTAGTACAATGTTATGCAATATTTTGAGGCCATGTCCAATGAAATTTGCAAAATGTAACATCATATTTGCCTTTTTTTTAGGAAATAAACTTAATTCGGCTAGCTGGGAGCAAAATGTAATTTAGCCAATCAGCTTGGGAGAGGCCATTGACTTTACAATAGGTGAGAAAATTACTTGCTGCTATGGAAACGGTTGGCGGTGTGCTGAATTCTTTCGAATATTGGCACAGGCTGGTTTCATAGATGATTAATCTTTTCCCTTGTGAACTTCCATGAATAAATTAACAAAACAATATGATACAATTGTTTATCCCAAGACATTCATTAAAAAATTACTTACAATGATAACTGTCATTAGGCTACAACATACCACCTCAGCCATATGGCAGGTGATAGAGCTGGCGAGAAAAACTGACCTTGGTTTCAACAGGTTTGTAAGAATCATGAATTCAGAAGTGATTTACAGACATGCAACAGAATCCGAAAGAAAATCCACATAGAAGGTCACCACTATAATACACTGCCATGTTTATGTGGCCTAATTGCAACAAGTGAAAAAAATAAAAATAATAATACCAAAGATAATAGCCAAAACTCTGCTTTGAAATGCATGTAGAAGGGGTTAATAAAAGCAATCATATTTCTTCTTTTTCTTTTCTCCTTGCTACTTCAAACATTTCAGTATTTGTTAATAATTCACCAGCTAAAAGGAGGGCTGGGCAACAGTATTTTCTAAGTGCAAACTATGACTTTCCTTAGATAAAATGAAAATGACCCAGCAGAAGGTTAGGAAACAGCAATGCACATAGAAAAAACATCACTTTAAGTTTGCACAATTTACTGGAGTAAAGTTCTTCTTTGCTCTAATGATTTTCCTCCCTTGCACTGCCTTAATGTTCTTAATAGTCTTACCATCAATTTACATTATTCTAGAGTAAAGGTTTTAAAGTTTTGATATTCGGCAGAGGATCTCAAAACCGAAATTAAACGGGTCCGTGCCATCTAATACATCCGGATGCATCCGTTTCGGACGGATATGGTTGTATTAACCCCTTAGTGACCACCGATTCATGTTTTTATAGCGGTCACTAAGGGGTCTTAGGCTGGGCCACCGCTTTTTTACGGCGGCCCAGTCTAAGCACTGCACGGGTGCCCCGTGCAGCGGCAAGCAGGGACACGGCTCTCACATGCCCAGGTGCAGCCTGCTGGTCAATGTTAGAATAGCATTGTCATTAAAATGCAATGCACTATAGCAGTGATGGGCAACGTGCGGCTCTCCAGCTGTTGCAGAACTACAACTCCCAGCATGCAAAGCCTGTCTATAGCTATCAGCCTACTGCAGGGCATGGTGGGAGTTGTAGTTTAGCAACAGCTGGAGAGCCGCACGTTGCCCATCACTGCACTATAGGAATAGTGCATTGCATTTTAAAAGCAATCAAAAAACTATTAACTATCAACTATTAAGTGGTAAAAAAAAGTTAAAAAAAACTCATTTATTCAATAAAAAAATCCAATTAAAAAAGTACACTTTTTTTTCCATTGAAAATGCGCTTTTCAATGAAAAAAAATTGCAAAAAAGATCTTCCCCAAATGTTCGGTATTGTCACATCCGTAACGACCCTGACTACATAAATATCATGTAAATTATGCCCTAAGGTGAATGTCGTAAAAAAAAGTAAAAAAAAAAAAAGACAGAATTGCTCATTTATTCTTAGTTGCCACCGAAAAAACGTAATAATAAGCGATCAAAATTATACCTTCAGTGCCCACGTTGGAACGCTCGGGATAATACAGAAAGGTCATAAAACCCAATAAATCCCTTTAAGGGTAACAACATTCAATCGTCTGCTGAAACGTCACCTTTATTATATTTATTGTTAAAATCTCATATTAGACAAACCTGATTCCTATTAAAATTATCAGGGTAGAGATCAGGGGGGTTTTTTTTCAGATTATTTCTGAGGCCATTGTTGTCGACAGATATACTCTTCATGTATTTGTCTATGTAAGAGTGGTGTGTAGCACCAAGTAGCTGCTGCATATAGCTGCAATACACTCCCTTGGACTGGGCACCAAAGTACACTGCACCAGTCACTGAGTTATTGTATCTATTGGTCTGCTCTGGACTACATTGCAACAATAACTAGTTTATTGTATATATTGGTCTGTTCTGGACCCAATTATCAAAATTGCTTTTATTGCACTTGATTATTGTTGCAAGTAGATGTTACAATCCTGTCAGTGTCCTTGGACAATTATACAGTCCCCTGTATTCCAATATCTCATATTAAAGGTGTATATTCTCATTTACCACCGTTACTCCTTATAAACTGTGGCTCAGTAACAACCCTTGGGGAATAATTCCCCTGATTTTACTTAGGGAATATTTCCCTTAATTTGCTATTAGTGGCGCCCACTGCTTACCCCACTTTATCTCTGAGCCACTAGCGAGAATTTACTCGGTGTATTGCAGCTATCGCACCTTCATTCACTCCTATCTGTCACTGGCCCTCATATACCCATAGTTTATGATTTGCCCTGTTCAATTCCCTGCCTAAAAACAGCACAGCGCTAACCTTCCCGACATGTTTCGCCGTATGCACGGCTTCGTCAGGGGAATAGGGTTATTAGCGTGAATAAGCGATCAAAAAGCACCATTTACTCCAAAATGATACAAATGAAAAATACAAGTCGTCCTGCAAAAATTAATCCTTCACATAACTTCATAGAAAAAAAAATAAAGTAAGTTATGAGTCTTGGGAAGCGGCAATGCTAAAATATTTTTTATTATTATAAGAGTTTTTATTGCAAAAAGGTAGTAAAATGCAAAAAAAAAAAAAAAAAAAAAAAACAATATATATATATATATGTATGTGGTATCACTGTTATTGTACTGACTGAGAGAATAAAGATATTGTGTTATTTATACCGAAAAATGAACGCCATAAAATTTATAACGTAAAAACGCTGTGACAGTATTGCTGTTTTTCCCATCTCCCTCCCAGAAAGAGTTAATAAAAGTTAATCAGAATATTACGTGTACCCCAAAATGGCGCGGTTAAAAACTACAACTTGTCCCGAAAAAAACAAGCCTTCATAAAGCTATATAGACGGAAAAATAAAAAAGTTATAGCTCTTGGAACGAGATGAGAAAAAGGAAGAAAAACACTTGGTCAGTAAGGCCCAAAACAGGCTGGTCACTAAAGGGTTAAATCTAAACTGGAAAAACAGATCTGGTATGAAAATCACTGTAACTCAATAGGAGCTGGAAAAAAAAAAAAAGATCCAGCAGCACCATTGACTTACACTGGGCAAAAATATAAATGCAACACTTTTGGTTTTGCTCTCATTTTGCAGACCGCATGTAACCACACCAGCCCAGGCCCTTTGCATCCAGCATGTTCACCTCCATGATCGTCTGGGACCAGCCACCCAGACAGCTGCAGCAACAATCGGTTTGCATAACTAAAGAATTTCTGCACAAACTGTCAGAAACCATCTCAGGGAAGCTCATCTGATCTGCATGCTCGTCGTCCTCATTAGGGTCTGGACCTGACTGCAGTTCGTCGTCGTAACCTACTTGAGTGGGCAAATGCTCACATTCGATAGTGTCTGTCACGGAGAGGCATTCTGTTCACGGATGAGTCCCGGTTTTCACTGTACAGGGCAGATGGCAGACAGGATGCTGGATGTGGAGGTCCTGGTCTGGTGTGGTTACACGTGGTCTGCGGTTGTGAGGCCAGTTGGATATACTGCCAAATTCTTTGAAACGCCTTTAGAGATGGCTTATGGTAGAGAAATTAACATTCATTGCCCGGGCAACAGCTCTGGTAGACATTCCTGCAGTCAGCATGCCAATTGCACGCTCCCTCAAATGTTGCAACATCTGTGGCATGTGTGATCAAACTGCACATTTCAGAGTGGCCTTTTATTGTGGGCAGTCTAAGGCACACCTGTGCAATATTCATGCTGCCTAATCAGCACCTTGATATGTGAGGTGGGATGGATTATCTCGGTAAAGGAGAAGTGCTCACTAACACAGATTTAGACAGATTTGTGAACAATATTTGAGAGTAATGGGTCTTTTGTGTATGTAGAAAATTTTAGATCTTTAAGTTCAGCTCATGCAAAATGGGAGCAAAACCGAAAGTGTTGCGTTTATATTTTTGTTCAGTCTATGTAATATTTAGGCTGGGACTACACCTAGACATTTTGAAGCACTTTTAATTGATTTTAACTGTTGAGCACCAGCTGCAGGGCACAAGATTGCATACAAAGCAGTTTACTGTTTTGGAGTGCAGCTGTCACTAGATAGTTAAAATCAATTAAAAGTGCTACAAAAAGTCTAGGTCAGTGTTTCCCAACTAGTGTGCCTCCAGCTGTTGGAAAACTACAACTCCCAGCATGCCCGCACAGTCAAAGGCTGTCCGGGCATGCTGGGAGTTGTAGTTTTGCAACAGCTGGAGGCACACTGGTTGGGAAATACTGGTCTAGGTGCAGCCCCAGCCTTAGAGAACATAGTAAGTTGGTTTCACATCGTAGGTGTATTAAGTGTAAGAGGTCAAGTGGTATTTATAAGTTGCATTCTTGTCTGGCATTTTTTAGACAGGCCTATTAAGGCTAGTTTCACACTAACGGCAAGGAACTCTGGCAGGCTGTTCCGGCAGGTGAACAGCCTGTCGGATCTGTGCTGCTGCTAGTGCATGCATGCCCCCGGACTACCGCTCTGGCCCCATTGACTATAATGGGGGCAGGCCGGAGTACGGCGGCAGCACGGCAAACATGCCGAGAGGCGGCCGGAATAAAACTACTACATGTCATAGTTTTATTCCGGCCACCTCTCGGCATGTTTGCCATGCTGCCGCCAGAACCCTGGCACCGGTGCGGTAGTCCGGGGGCACGCATGCACTAGCGGCAGCATGGATCCGACAGGCTGTCCACCCACCGGACAAGCCTGCCAGAGTTCCTTGACGCTAGTGTGAAAGTACCCTAATCCACTTATTTGTTCCTAACTTTTAAAACCTTGTTATCTCAAGACAAAAAGCAATGAAAGAAGCTGAAAAATAACTTCCCAGACAAAATTTACACTAAAGCTGGCAATACATATTATACTTCTGTTGGCCGAACCCACCAAGACTGGCAGGGTCGGCTGACACACTGATGTGTGTGGGGATGTGTGTGGGGAACTCCTGACTCTTCATCGACAATTGATATTAGTGTAGAAAAGGATCGGAAGAAGTAAATATTTTCATTCTATCCTTTTGTTCTCCCGGGAGATTAGCTACCTCCAGAAGTGTCTTGCAGTGGATTTCTCCAATCTCCTCATATCACAGACACGTTTGTGTGGGAAAGCTGAGAGGGAGATGGTTAAGATAGCTGCTGACAGTTTTTGAATGTGTATGTCCAACTTAAAGGTGTTGTCCGGGTTCAGAGCTGAACCCAGACATACCCATAATTTCACCCAGGCAGCCCCCCTGATGTTGGCATTGGAGCATGTTCCGATGCTCTCCCTTGCCCTGCGCTGGATAGCGCAGGGCAAGGGCTCTTTTATTTACAATAACAAAAATTATAAAACAGATTTTCCAGCATTGTATGCAAACGTGCTCTGTGGCACAACAGTACGGGTTTATTAACCCAACCACAGAAATACAGTATGACACCCCAAAAATTTTAAAACAGGTTTTCCAGAGTTGTATGCAAACATGTTCTGTGGCACAACAGTATGGGTTTATTAATCCAACTACAGGAATGCAGTTTTTCACTGCAAAATTTGAAAACAGTTTTTTCAGTGTTGTATGCAAACGTGTTCTGTGGCACAACAGTATGGGTTTATTAACCAAACTACAGAAATGCAGTTTTTCACCGCAGAACTTTAAAATAGGTTTTTCAGCGGTGTATGCAAACGTGATCTGTGGTACGACAGTACGTGTTTATTCCACCAACTACATAAATGCACGATGTCACCGCAAAATTTTAAAATAGGTTTTTCAGCGGTGTATGCAAACGTGCTCTGTGGTACAACAGTACAGGTTTATTACAGCAAATACAGAAATGCCCTATGTCACCCCAAAATTATAAAATAGGTAATGTAGGGGGACTTGAAAAAAAAGGAATTTTTCCTCTACTGAGCTACTAAAAATTAATTAGAATGATGTCCCTGGCAGGCTGGCACACATGCAGGTCATATGTAGTTCCATAGACACTGCAGTTGCTAAAATGGCCGCCGACCCCCACCTCAGTAACAGATGGATTTAAAATTATTTTGCAATATCACTGGGCTCAGGCCTGGGTACAAATATTTAGCATAGCACCCTCAATAATTGCCATAGTTTGAAGAGTTAACACCACCAAGTTCCACAGATTTCTTCCCTATTCTCTACCTGAGAGCACCAGCAGCAACCTGTCCCTACACTAAAAGCAGCAGAGTGACGTGCGGCACTACGTGACTCCAGCTTAAATAGAGGCTGGGTCACATGCTGCACCTAGCCAATCACAGCCATGCCAATAGTAGGCATGGCTGTGATGGCTTCTTAGGGCAAAGTAGTGAAACGCTTGTTGATTGGCTGCACTGCAGCCTTTCAAAAAGCGAGAAGAAATGGCCGAACAACGAACCTGAACCCAAACTTTTACGGAAATGACCGGTCCGGGTGCGAAAAACCGCAATGTTCAGTACGAACCTGAACTTTACAGTTCGGGTTCGCTCAACCCTACTCATACATTATACTTGCTTTTCTTAGTTGTTGTCCAGGATTACATGGTGGACCGTTTTTTTGACAGCGCTATTGTAATAATGCCTATCCTTGTCCGCAAATGTGAAAAAAATAGGACATGCTCTATTTTTTTGACGGAATGTAAACACGGACCACGGATGCGGTACAAAAACGGTTGACCATCCGCATTTTTTTAATGGACCCATAGAAATGAATGGGGAAGCATCATATCTGTGAAAAAAAATGGAACGGACGCGGAAACAAACAACGATCGTGTGCATGAGGCCTTAACCTGAAATAGTGTAAAAACATTTTTTTTAAATCATACTTACCTCCTACATTTGCTCGTAAAGGGCCAGGCACCGCCATCTTGATTGAAGATCTCGACCAAAATCCCATGAGTGACGTATGACGTCACTACGCCAGCCGGCGTGACGACATAATCTCAGGCCATGCGAGATTTCGCTCCAGATCTTCAATCAAGATGGTGGCACCCGGCCTGTTGCGAGCAAATGGAGGCAGTTAGTATAATAACATTTTTTATTTCTGTTAATTTTACACAGTTTTTACTTCCAGATGTTGCAATCATGTATGAATGAGGGGTACAATGATGGGCAGCGGCGTTATTGCTGCTCCCTGTCATTGCACCCACTACTTCCAAAAAAATGCACTTTATGACAAAGTAATTCATCATGAAGCTAACTTTTTTGTAAAATTTTGCTCATCTCTTACATTAACCAACTGCAAAGCTTTTTACAGGTATTGTTATTATTAGAGTCTATGCACACAGTACCAACATTTTAGAGAAGCATTATAGGCACGCATATGGCATGCCACATATTGACAATTACGGTAATGTATGTTTTATTAATAGTGCATTGACAGGAAATATAATCACGCTTTACACACCTTTTGCGTGCTAAACAAGAAAAAAAGGATTTCTTAGCAATTACAACAACTCGATTCCATGTTGTGTATTAAATGGTTGCTATGTAATTAAAAAGCAAATCACTTTAAATCTGACAGTCACTGGAGCATTTAAATCTTTTAAAATGATCCCATAATTCATGCTTGTATTCTGATAGGCAGTGAAGCAGAAAGATGCAGGAAATTAAAGCTCCAACCGCAAAAAATATTGTATTTACTTTTTTCCTATGCTTCCTCATATCTAGGTTCTCTAGTAGTAAACCCTTCCAATAATTTATTTTAGGTGTCTTTTAAATCTACAGTATGAAATGAGTAATTATCTGTTATGATAATTGGTGTCTACTTATCTCGTGTTGTAGCATTCGGTATACAATACACTTTTCACATCACTTCTGTCCTGGTCATGTGATTAAGAGGTTATCAAATTAGTCATCAACCTAATGCTACAGTTTACTAATATATAGTGTTGGGCGCGAATATTCGAATCGCGAATATTAATTGCGAATATCGGCACTTCAAGAATTCGCGAATATTTAGAATATAGTGATATATTTTCGTAATTTCGAATATTCAAATTTATTTTTCATCAGTAACCTCCCTTCTTGCTTGTGGGCCAATGAGAAGGCTGCAATGTCTTTATCTGAGCTTAGCAACATCCCTAGCATCCAATTGGAAAGTAGCCTACCCCTTACTATATAAGAACCTCCCCAGCAGCCATTTTCTACAGTTTTTTTAAAGTTCTGAGAGAGATATCAGTGTCATTGCTGTGCTCTGTGCTTTCCACACTACATTAGATAGTTAGATAGCTTATATGTATAATACAGATAGTTACTGGTTAGTGGGAGATAGTCAGTGTAGGTTAGATAGTGATATAGTGTAGCTGATAGATTCCAGTGCAGGGTGTTAGGTAGTGTGATGGGCAGACCTGCTAAAATGCGTCATGTATTGCGCCAAAATATTCGCATCATTAGTGCCGATTAGCACAATCGCGAATATATTGGGGCACTCTAACTGCATATAAAGCCATTTTTAATGTTCTGTTGTGCCAACCATTTTCTCTAATCTCAGAAAACTTCTAGCAGCTTGGAAAATGTAGCAAAAGTGACCCATGCCTGTATTTTGCGTGCATTACGCGATTATTACATTGCTGATTTTTCAAAATAATCTCGAATTTGCGAATATATGACGAATATTTGCCCAATATTTGTGAAATATCGCAAATTTGAATATAGCCCCTGCCGCTCATCACTACTAATATAGAGTATACAAAGATGTGGCCCCCATTTTCTGATTTTGGGGCAGTAGTGGCAAGGGAAATATAAGGTGGGTATTTATCATGAGGGGGATATTGGAAGTCAGTTTTGTCTGTGTTTGCGTAATTTATGCCAAATTTATCAAATGTTGCAGTCTTTGATAAATCTGGAGCATCTTTAAGTCTAATACATCTGTCTTGAGATTTTACTGTTTTTATGTCACCCATTTTACTGGAGAAAGATGATGGTATTTTTTGTGACTTTAAAAAAAAACAGTTGTTAAATGTGTTGTCTACTTAAGTAATGTAGCTAACCATGGACAAACATTCAGAAGTGGCAAGAGAAGCGTAAAATCACAAAAAGTTGCAACTATTGCACAAAAAATATTGTGCACCAAAATTAAGGTAGCTAATTTTTCTGCCTGTCAAGATTCTGCTGCGAATGGAATATCATTTTCACATTTTCACAGTCTGCAGGGCAGAATTGGAACTCAGTAGGGTTCAAGTATCAAGTATATTGTGCCAAAAAGAGCATTAAGCCTCCATATCATTTCTGCTGAATGCCCATATGCCCATTTGTCTTGGAATCAGAGTTTTTTTCAGTTGGATTCTTTATAAATCTGACCATAGAGGGAAAATATATTCAATCAAATTGCCACCTTCAAATGCCATTTTACAATATATATATATAAATATATAAAGTTGAGTAATTGTATAAATACATTTCATGACTGGTCTTCAGCCAGCAGGGAAAGCTGGTAGATTTGTCTTGTGAAGTTTTGAATGCAGCTCTAGACTATAATACAGTCTGTAATTGTGTGATCATCACATAACCAGGACAGGTGCTTACCCCTGTAAGGGGTGAATAATTAAGTTTTTTTTTTATTATTACTAAAGACTGAGAATTTGGAACCCATAAGCAATTGATACAAAAAATAGTCTTTAATTCCAGAAGCTGTACTAAAAGAATGTTTACCTGTGGACTGAAAGTGTACTTCTGCATGAAATACTGTCTATACCTGAACAGTATGTGCTATAACAATCCCACATGCATGAGAAGTATTATTTGAAATTTCTGGCCCTATTGCAACATTTGTAATTGGCCCCTCATCTGCCTTTAGGGGTGCACCACCAATGAGGCCAGGTGAGGCGATCACCTGAGACAGCACCAGGTAGGGGCAAGCGGGGGGCAGTGGAAGGGTCATGGGCAATAAGTGCTTTCAGGCATTTTAGTTTTCGCCTCAGGCAGCAGAAAGGCTAGGTGCACCCCTGTCTACCATCTGCTGTTTACAATACTGGGGACTTCACATGTAGAAGATAAACCTTCAGGACCAATAAAGGGAATCTGTCCCCATGTTCCTGGACTATTATTTGTAGTAATACATGAGTAGTACTGCACATAGGGAGCCCAGATTAATAATTTTTATTTTCCTACTGCTGTCAGTGTTTAAAGCTACACTGAAATGCATTGTCAAGACTAGTGTGCATGCAGACAGGAGTCTTTTATGTTATCAGACCAGCAGTCCACGCAGTGTACAGTATTTCAGGACAGCTTTGAGCTCTGACATAGGGGGAATGGGGGGGCAATAGGAAAATTTTAAAATGGCGATCTGGACTCCTTATGTACTGCACTACTCATTTATTACTTACCAGAATTGTGGTGCTAGATTCCCTTTAGACTGAGCTTGGGCATAACAACTAACTCTGTGACCCCTACAGCTATACCGCTGATATACATGTATATAATGTAATCAAGTTTGTTTTTAAAGTCGAGTCATCATTAGATATTTTTGACGTCATAATGTGTGAAACAAATGGGTTCTCTTTAGGAGGATCTTTTCTAACTACGAGTTTTGATTTGAAAAGCCAATAAGAGGGCTTATACAAGATTTTAGAACATCGTCTTTTCTCCATGTTATATGGACATAGTTTAGCACTAAAACATTTCCAGCCTACAGATGAATATATTAGAAAAGACTAGCTTACTCTTGTGCTGAGGATACAAGCTCCTTCATGCCACAACTTGGAGCAGCTCTAAGATATCAAAACTTCCAGACAGTAAACTATCTTAAGCAAACACCACCAGGAAAATGACAGCCCACACACCTGCAGGACACCTACATTATACCAATCAGCACATGTCAGGGAGGTTTAAGACGGGATAAAATAAATAGGCACATACAAGCAGAGCTATTTAACAAAATACCAAAAATGTGTTTCTTCCTTTCATTTTTTGTTCCCCTTAAAAAACAAGAACAAGATCTAAGCAAAGGCAAGTTCATAAATGCGCTTAGAGCTTTCTTACGCAATCCACAGACGTGTGATAAAGACGATGTCCACATTTACTTCTTGTCACTATTAGGTAATGGATGCAGACAAAAAGAAGTGTTGTAGGTGTAGCCTGTGATACTGCACTTTAGAGATTATTACTAATGCACACTGCTGGGATTCATCACCTTATGTTTTACATTTTATGCAAACCGATCAACCCAGTATTTTACTGCACTACTCATATTCCACATCATAGTCATCAATTTATTATTAATCAAAATAGTTTCCATATTACAGTTGCGTCTGGGTTTATAGATTAAAGCTCATTGGCCAGACTATTAGAAGATAGATACATTTTGAATGTTCTTGAAATAACTTTACTTTTCATTGCTTAGGCAAGTGCTGGAAATATCTTGGTGTTTGATATTTTATGTTTTACATTTCAAAAAGGGAAAAGATGAGATCTGCACCTCTTTTTGACAGTTATCTACAGCTAGTAAGTATTTTTTTTTTAATGGACATAGGCTTAACTTGTGTAAGACCAGTTTACAACTTCACCATGACCAATTTTAAGTGTAGCCTATATCTAATATCAGATTCGTTACCTTATGGTGACCAAGAACAGTTCAACACAGCACCGACAGGAGGAGTTGAGCAGCAGCATGCATGTTGTCAGGCTAAGCCCCCTGGGCTCTGGACTACATATCTTACAGGCACAAGACAGGAACAAAAAGAGACTAACGTACAGCACAACAAGCACCAGATCAAAAAAACTCAACTTTTCAAGTGGTTTCGATTAAAATACCAACATAAGTGACCCCAAATTTTGTAATGTAAGTTCAAACTGCAATCAACCCATTCTGTTCAATAACTTGACACCCTCCTCTGCGATCACTTTAGTTCCGTTATATCTTTTATGTACACAGGTTCTAGCCTCCCAGACTACAAAATTGATAACCTTTCCTTAGCATAAGACATCAAAATCAGACTCTCAAATTAATCCACAGTAGCCCCCTCCAGACAAACAATTAATAACATTTTATGTGCTAGTTTTGTAGAATTGACTGTCATTAAAAGGGTTGGTGGCTTTTCTAACCACCAACAATCGGCTGTATTTAAAGGGGAAACCACATCTGGGAAGATATTTAAAATATAGCATTACATGGAGGCCCTGAAATGAAAGGACATCCATTGAACACATGGATGAGCCAGTTCATCAGAGTGGGGGCTGCTTTAAGAATGTGTTTCTCCATTCTGGCTCATGAAGGAGAGGTGTTAAACCTTTTTATTGCCCCCTAGGTAGAGATGATCGGACCTGTGGATGTTCGGGTTCACTGGGTTCGGACAAACTTCGGGTCAAAGTTCGGGTTCGGGACCCGAACTTGACCTGAACTCGAATCCCATTGAAGTCAATAAGGGCCCGAACTTTGGTGTACTAAAATGGCTGTAAAATAGTCGTAGTAAGGGCTAGACGGTAAAATAGGGGTAAGAGCAGGACAGTTGCCCTGCAAACAAATGTAGATAGAGAAATTACTTAAAATAACATAGAATAGAAAAAAATGTAAAATTATAATCTTGAACTAGGAGGAGGAGGTCAAAGTGGAGTAGAAGGTTGAGGAGGATTTTTAATTAAAAAAATGTTTTCATTTATTTATTTTATTTTTATTTCTTTATAAATTTGGGAAGACATTCGGAAATAAAAAAGAGAACGCAAAGAGAAAGTGTGACAATGAAGGGTGTGGCCGGTATCCTTGTCTACTCAGCACAAGGTACGGACAAGCCCTGTGGGATCCATGTCTGGTTTATTTTAATGAACGTGAGCTTGTCCACGTTGGCTTTGGACAGGCGGCTGAGCTTGTCTGTGATTAGCCCCCCTGCCATGCTAAACACACGTTCGGACAATACATTTGCTGCAGGGCAGGGCAGGCCAGCACCTCCAAGGCGTAAAGGGCAAGCTCAGGCCATGTGCCCAATTTGGAAACCCAGAAGTTGAATGGGGCAGACCCATCAGTCAGTACGTGTAGGCATGCGCACATGTACTGTTCCACCATGTTGATGAAATGCTACCTCCTGCTAAGATGTTCTGTATCAGCTGGTGGTGCTGGTTGTTGTGGTGCTGACAATGCTTTGCCACATTTCGGCCATGATTACCCAACCTTCTGAGGTGCTGGCGGTGCCCCAACTGCGTTGGTGACTTCTTCCTCCTCCTCCTCCTCCTCCTCCTCCTCCTCTGCCTTCGCCTTGTGCTTCCACTGAGCCCCCACTGTCAGGTGTGAATGCCATCAGCACCGCATCTACCAGCGTGCGCTTGTACTCGCGCATCTTTCGATCACTCTTCAGTGACTGAATTAAACACAGCACATTGTCCTTGTAGTGGGAATCCAGGAGGGTGGGCACCCAGTAATCAGCATTGGTTAGAATTTGGGCAACTCAGTGGCCGTTTCGCAGACACTGCAGCATGTAGTCGCTCATGTGTGCCAGGCTGGCCAGAGGCAACGACAAGCTGTCCTGTGTGGGACGTGGATCGTTTATGTCCTCTGTATCCCCCCAACCATGCTCCATTGATGCCCATAAGCTGCTTCGGGTGCCACCCTGCTGTGAACACGGTTCCTTCTCCTCATCATCCTCCTGCTCCTCATCCTGCAGAACTGTGCCCTGGCTGGACAGTTGTGCACCTGGCCTCTGTTGGTGCAGGAACCCACCCTCCGAGCCACTTGTGAATAACTGGCCGGCACTGGCCATGTTGGTGGAGTACTCGAAACAACGCAACACGACACACGCGTCCCGCATAGAGGCTCACTTGTTGGTGGTGAAGTGGTGCTGTTCCGCAGAGCGACTCACCCGTGTGTGCTGCAGCTGAAACTCCACTATCGCCTACTGCTGCTCGCACAATCTCTCCAGCATGTACAAGGTGGAGTTCTACCTTGTGGGTACGTCACATATGAGGCAGTGAGCAGGAAGGCCGAAGTTAAGCTGCAGCGCAGACAGGCGAGCAGCAGTAGGGTGAAAACGCCGAAAGCGCGCACAGACGGCCCGCACTTTCTACAGCAGCTCTGACATATCGCGGTAGTCTTTCAGGAACCACTGCACCACCAAATCAGCACACGCGCCAGGCAAGGGATGTGCGTCAAACCGGCTAGCCCCAGAGCTGCTACGAGATTTCCCCATTATCGCACACCACAAGGCCAGGCTTGAGGCTCAGCTTCACCAACCACTCATCAGTCTGTTGTTCCATGCCCATCCATAGCTCCTGCGCGGTGTGGCTTTTTTTCCCCAAGCAGATGAGTTTCAAAACAGCCTGATGTCGTTTCCCCCTGGCTGTGCTGAAGTTGGTGGTGAAGATGTTACGCTGACCGGATGAGGAGGCGGTAGAGGAGGAAGTGGAGTAGGAAGAGGAGGAGGCAACAGGAGGCATGAAAAATGTCCTGCAATCCTCAGTGGCAGTAGGACATGCGCCAAACTGCTATCTACCTCCGGCCCAGGCGCAATTGCATTTACCCAGTGTGCAGTTAGTAGTTATGTGGACCTTGCCACAGAAGGCGTTGCGCAGATTTTGTCCACCACATGGTTGTGCAGGGCAGGGATGGCTCACCTGGAAAAGTATTGGCGGCTGGGAACCACTGTGGGGCAGCCACCGCCATAAGGTTTTTTAAAGTCCCTGTCTTCGCCAGACAGAATGACAGTATTTCAAAGGGCAGGAATTTTGAAATGCTGGTATTCAGGGCCAGGGATCGTGGGTGGGTAGGGGGGTACTTCCTCTTTCAGTCCAGTGTTTCGGGGATAGACAGCTGAACGCTTTTATGGGACAGTGTGGACATGCTGGGTGACAATGGTGGAGGTGGTGTTGTTGCTGCCACATCCTCTGTTTGCAGGGTGGCATGTGCCACTGTCACTCCAGAGGGGGAGGAAGAGGCTGAGACTGCAGCAGAAGAGGGAGCAAGAGGAGCCTGAGATCTTTTGTGGTTTTTCAGGTGTGTACTCCACTGCAGCTCGTACTTTGCATTTAAATGCCTGGTCATGCAGGTGGTGCTCAGGTTTAGAACAATTATGCTTCACTTCAGGCTCTGATTACACAGCGTGCAAACCACTCACGTCTTGTCATCTGCACATTGTCATGATAGGGAACTCCTTGGAGCTGGATTTGGTGTGCACAGTCCCTGGGTGCGGTGGGCATAAGCAGGCATACTGTCTAGGCGACGGCCACTTTGCTTTTGCACTCTGCTTCCTCTATTGCTGTGCGGATAGTGCACTGTGACCACCACCTCTTCCTCCAAACTGCACATGTCACTCGCATGACCTTGATTCCATGTGGGATCTAGGACCTCATCATTCTCCACATAATCTTCCACCCACTTTTCATCCCTGCTCTCCTCGCCAGTCTGCACACGGCAGAAAGCCGGAGCAGTTGGCACCTGTGTTTTGGGCTGTCATCATATAAGCCGAACCCACCCTAGATGGTATATCACCACAGGAGTGATTTTATGTGATAAATCTGGTGTCTCAGTGTCACAGTAGGAAGTGGAACCATATGAGACTGATGCATTTCAGTCCAACCTTGAATACTGTTGACAGAATATGTGAATTTGCACCGGGTTCTGCTAACCTGGTACTTGCCACTTGCGTCCTGTATGTAGCCTGAGTGGTCCTGATAGGGACTAATAGGGATATATAGACGAGGTACGAGGACAGGGAGTCCCCACCATCAGGGGAGATCCCTGGGCTGAGGTGTAGCTGAGGGCTTAACCAGGGACAGACATCCATGTCCCCTATACAGCATTACACCCACGTATCATCTACTATTGGTACAAACACCCATTTACAGGTCATATCGGACGCAGGTGCCAAGGATCAGTGGAGTGCAGAGAGTGTTCCCCTGTCATTGCAATAAAAGGGGTATTGGCCCCATATTTTATTAATAATATTAAAGGTTATGTTTGTAAAGGGATTTACTTTGCTGGAATTAGAATTTTTGATTATCCCCCAAATTTTGTATAAATACTGGTTGGAGTTGGGGGGGCACCTGTGTTTCGTCATCATCAGAGACGTGCTGCGGTGATAGTCCCATGTCCATATTCTGAAACATAAGTGGTTGGAAATCAGTGCACTCAATCTCTTCCACATCTGGGGCAGGGCTAGGTGGATGGCCCATGGAAACCGCCAGCAGAGTCATCAAAAAGCATAAGAGACTGCTGCATGACTTGGGGCTCAGACTGCTTGACTGAATTGCAAGGGTTGAGGTGAAAGACAGATGCCCATGGGCTGCAGGTGCCACATCGACGGTTTCAGCAGGGGACTGTGTGGGAGACAATGTGAAGTAACTGGAGGCACTGTCAGCCATCCAATTTGCTACCGCCTCTACTTGTTCTGGCCTCACCATTCGTACACCGGTATTCTGGCCTACAAAATGACGCTGAACGTCCTGTCGCCTACTTGCACCTGAGGAAGGTGTTTCATTTGGGCGTGTAGCTGGCACAGATCAACCACGTCCTTTCCCTACAACAGAGCTCGACCAGCACCAGCAGCACAATGACCAGGGCCACATACCTTATTTTATGCTCTCCTCATTCTTTGAGGTCACCCACCGAACTAACAGACAGAATAACTATATTAATTTTCCTGGTTGGTTAAAAGATGGCCCCACAATATTGTGCGGCCATCTTTTAACCAACTTTATTTGCCTTATGGTCATGCACTTCTGAGTGTAGAAATATATTTGCTTAGTCTGAACTCTGTCTTATAGTATATTAATTTTCCTGCAGTGCACTTGTTTCTCACACCAAAAATGGGTATATGTTACCGGCCGAACTAACAGTCAGATTAACTTTATTAATTTCCCTGTCACGTATAAAGTGCACGTGTATCTCACACCAAAAATAGGAATACATCACCCACCGAACTAACAGACAGATTAACTATATTAATTTCCCTATCACACATCAGTGCACGTGTATCTCACACCAAAAATGGGTATATATCACCGGTCAAACTAACAGTCAGATTAACTATATTAATTTCCCTGTCACATATGCAGTGCACGTCTGTCTCACACCAAAAATGGGTATCTGTCACCGGACGAACTAACAGTCAGATTAACTATATTAATTTCCCTGTCACATATAAAGTGCACGTTTATCTGTCACTAAAAATGGGTATATGTAACCCACCGAACTAACAGATGGATTAATTATATTAATTTCCCTGTCACGTATGCAGTGCAGGTGTACCTCATACCAAAAATAGGTTTATGTCACCCACTGAACTAACAGACAGATTAACTATATTAATTTCCCTGTCACATATGCAGTGCATGTGTATCTCACACCAAAAATGGGTATATGTCACCCATCAAACTAACAGATGGATTAACTATATTAATTTCCCTATCACACATCAGTGCACGTGTATCTCACACCAAAAATGGGTATATGTCACCCATCAAACTAACAGATGGATTAACTATTATATTTTTGTGTCAGGGGAACAAAAATTGTGCATTGCACCCACAAAATATCGATATAGGTCACCCACAGAATTAACAGTCAGATTTATAACTATATTTCTGTGTCAGGGGTGCAAAGCTGGTGTATTGCACCTACAATAAAATCATTATAGGTCAACCACAAACCACATTATAGGTCAACCTGTCCCTGCACTAATCAGAGCTGATGGGCGGTGCTACACGTGATCCAGCTTTGATAGAGGCTGGGTCACATGATGCACCAGCCAATCACAACCATGCTATTACTATGCATGGCTGTGATGGCTTTTAAGTGCCCACAGCTTAAAAGCTTGTTGATTGGCCCGCCCTGCAGCCTTTCAAAATCTTTATTAAATGCCCGAACACCGAACTCGAACCCGAACTTTTCCGGAAAAGTTCGGGTTTGGGTCCGGGTACCCGAACTTGCAAAGTTCAGTACGGACCCAAACTTTACAGTTTGCGATAGCTCAACACTACCACTAGGCTCTAATAGGAAATATGGACTTGGGTTATCTTAGAAATAATTGTCTGCCTATCATACTATTTTATTCCTGACTAGAGATGAGAGAATATTTAAAAATTTGTTTCGGGACCAATTCATTCAAATTCACCTTGTAATTCAATTCAGGTACAAATCGTTTTTTAGTCTAATCAAAAGTACTTTGAATGCCTGGAAGTCTCTCTCTCTCTTTCAAAAATACTAATCAAATTTCTGAAAAAAGTCTGATTCTAACTAATTCGGGTGACTTGATTCTGAAGAATTTATTTGCTCATCTCTATTCCTGTCGGAATTCTAGGGCATTTTTTAATACCTAGAAAAAGTTTTTGTAAAGGGGTTCTCCAGGAATGATTTAAAATGGCCGCTAGCAACCTATCCTAGAATGTGAGTAGTGCTGGTTGGCACCACTTGCAGAGCTGCCTAGTGGGTGAGAGGGCTTACTATGCTGCTCTACAATTCATATTAATGACTTGATCTTGCCTATGATAGAAAAAAAAATCACTGAGATAAAGTGGCCTAAATGGGAGGAACTGCTCAAAAACCCCAAACACTGTAGCGTGTTTCTAACTGGGGGAGCAGTTCCTCCGCATGTGGTCCGCTGCTAATGGCCATCCCCAGCAAAAATGCATAAAATGGAGGATGTCGGCACGGACCACATGCACCACAAAAGCATCCTACACAAAATTTAATTATGTGTGGATGGAAATATAAAAATACATAAATCACTGAAAAAGGTGCACCACAATGATAAGCAACTAACAATGCTGGCTAATCCCTCAAGTTTACATAAATCACCTTTTTCAGTGATTTATGTATTTTTATATTTCCGTTAGCAGCGGACCACATGCGGAGGAACTGCTTCCCCAGTTAGAAACACGCTATTTAGGCCACTTTATTTCAGTCATTGTTTTCTATATATGTATTAAATGTGCCATTGCGTTTTGCTGGTAACATTCTGTTGCACCTGGTAGCCTGTGTCACATGGTCTGTTATAGGTGGGGCTTGCAGCCTTATTCTACCTCACATTGCATTAGCGAGCTTACTATGGAGGTATGTGGGAGCCTGGCTGTGAGTTGGATCTGAGCACCTATCAGACCTTGTACACACACTATAGGTAGTCTAGTAGTAGGACCCATTGCCACACTGAGACACCTTGACGGTGGTGCAAAAGGATATGTTCCTGACTGGAATGTGTTGGCGAAAGTCTCAGCTTTCAGTGATTCCTGCCTATGATATACCTTCATGACTGAGCAGCCTGACAGGAAGACTCACCAATATGTAGTATATGCAAGTGCCAGAGTGTAATATGTAGTGAGGCCCTGCTCCTTCACCCCCCTAGGAAGTTCTGCAAGTGGACAAAATCAGTCCTGCTCACATACTAGGACAGGTTACAGGAGGCCATTTTAAATCATTCCCAGATAACTCCTTTAAAAGGAATCAGTGACCCAGATTTTGGACTATTATCTACAGTAATGCATGACCAGTACTGCAGATAAGGATCCCACATCACTACTTTTTATTTTTCTACTGCTCTGAATCACCCACTGTCAGCATTCAAAGCTGCACTGAAATACACAGTCCAGTCTGCTGTGCTGTGCTAACATAATGGAGGGGACTCATGTGCGCATGCACAGCAATCCCGACAATTTAAATGCATTTTGAGTGCTGACAGCGAGGGAATGGGGGGAAGTAGGAGAATTAAAAATCGTGATCTGGTCACTAATGATTCCCTGGACCCTACAGAGGGTTTGGAATAAACTTAAGAGCATTCTTAAAGTTTCTCATGCTTTTTGGTTTACCCCTCTGTGAGAGAATGGGAATCTGATGGAATTCCTCAAAATCACAGACTATACCTATTGGCTCCGTAAAGATGTCGTAAGGGTGTCTACCCTTTTTTCTCATGGACACTTTAAGTCCATTTTGGAATATAATAGCACTGTTATTTCTTCATTAGATTTGATTATGTATTTAAGTCTGAAACACGCATATGAGACCACGAATGATAAAGGTTATCTGTCTGTACGCTACCATTTATTTTTTGATTATTGTTTTGCACAGGGAGAAGTAGGTATTCAAATTTCGAATATTTATTTATCTCCATAGGTCACTGGCAGATGTCACTAAATTTAAAAGTTCATGTAAGTGGGAGCAAGAGTTGCGTTGCTCCTCGTTACATTGGGCTAGTATATATAGGAATATTAGAAAGACAACAATTTCTAATGCACATAGATTAATTCAATTTAAGATTATACATCGACTTTATTATGCGCCTAAGATCCAAGGGAAATTTGTTAGGAATAGGGAACATGAGTGTTGCTGTCCGAAATGTGGTTGCCTAGAAGCTGACTTTGTACACGCCCTTTGGGAATGTAATAAATTGAAAAGGTTTTGGGAACAGGTTCTTGAGGCTATACAAAAGGAGGTGTCATATCAGTATAAGCCTGATGTCCCGATGGTGCTGTTGGGACATTTTGATCTGTAAGAGGTTATACCCCACCGGGTTAGAAGAAGGTGGATGCGCGGTTTGATGGTCGCAAGAGTCAATATAGTTAAAAAATGGGGCTCTGCCTCCCCACCCTTAATAAAGGAATGGATCCAGTATTCGCGGCAAATTAAAATTTATGAGGAAATGAAAAGGAAGGGGAGAGAGGCGCGTGTGACGGGATAGAGATAACTTAATGTGTTCTATACTATAATTGTAGTGGTCTATGTGACGACAGCCAACATGAGAGGGGGGTCGTCACATTAATTGATTAATTTGTGTTATACACTTTGTAATGATATTGCTCCACTGACATTATTGTAATTTTTACCTTGTACGAATAAAATAAAAATATTTAAAGAAAAAAAAAAATTGTGATCTGGACCCTTTATCTGCAGTGCTAATCATGTATTACTGTAGACAATGGTCCTAGATCAGGGTAAGTGTACTTTCACACTAGCGTTATTCTTTTCCGGTATTAGTTTCCGTCCTAGGGGCTCAATACAGGAAAAAAAATGGATCAGTTTAATTCTAATGCATTCTGAATGGAGAGCATTCCGTTCAGGATGCATCAGGATGCAGCAGTTCAGTCCCTCTTATGGTTTTTGGCCGGAGAAAATACTGCAGCATGCTGCGGTATTTTCTCCGTCCAAAATTTCAGAACACTTGCCGAAATGCCGGATCCGGCATTCATTTCCATTGAAATGTACCATGTATCATTAAAATTACCGCATAGATCCGGTCTTCCGGTCTGCGCATGTGCAGACCTTTAAAGATGCGAAAAAGATAAATACCGGATACCGTTTTCCAGAAGACAGCCGGAGAGACGGATCCAGTATTGCAATGCACTTGTGAGACTGATCCGTATCCGGGTCCGTCTACAAATGGTATTCGTTTGCATACAGATTGCCGCAGTCCAGCAACACAAGTGTGAAAGTACCCTAACAGATTCCCTTTAAGGCAGCACTTCATACTTTCTTGGGTTAGGCTCGTGATATTTGCATATATGCTGATATGGTCTATATATATATATATATATATATATATATATAATGCTCTTCCTATTCAGATTTGACTATGAAATGTATATATCCTTTTAAATAAGTCAGTGGTGGTCTATCTCTAGGCTCTTGGTAACACCTGTCTGATATCTGAGGAGGGTTTAAAGTGTCCAGCACCTGGAGGCATATTAAAATAGGACAATAAGACATGCTAAGTTATCCTTCTGCGGGAAATGTTTCGTCACAGGTAAGAACCTCTGAAGATTTCAAGCTTTGAGTTTCAAGTTAACAAAACCAGAACTGGTTATGGACAAGAAATCTTGTAATCACATTAAAGCAAGTTAAGTTGTCTATGCAGCAACAGTGTCAGTGATAGATCTTTTAACGTATTGCTTCTGTAAATTGCTAATGTTAGACATCACAATATATAATCCAGTGTAAAGTAGCAAATGTGAATGTGATTGATTATAAAGTGCATTGAAATATGCATACATACACATAGAAACACAGGTGTAGGCTCTCCCCAGTTACTTCAGGATTACCTGTCCTTCTGAAAACCTAGTAATAATCTGAAATCTGAAGCGCTACTTGAACTTTTCTACTAATTCAGTAATTGCTGCCGTGCCTGAAATTGGCCTCTTTCCTGTGATTACTCAATATACACGCTCAGTCATAGAGGTTAGCACCTGAACCTGGATTCTAATTAACACCTAAGGAAGAGGGTTTTTTGTTTAAAGCTTATTAAAAACTGGGAGTTTTCCCAGCATAAGATTTCATTCTTCTTTACACGTAAACACATGTCCTGTTAATCAGCCAATGGATTTGGCTGTCCTGAAATGTGACCAGGACAAAGGTCACCTACATATAAGGTCACTTATATGACAAAGGTCATATAAGTGACCTCCACTATATTGTAGTTAGTGAGAGTCACAAACATTTGCTAAAACTGCAAAAAAATAGATTGGTATTAAGAATGATTCTACAAGATAATACAGTAGTTTTATTAGAAGATTAGAATTCTACCGGATGTTGCATTTAATTTAATATTCACCACTCCTGACATGCCTGTTTTAATATCTTCATGCATTCCCCATTTAATAACAATTCTGAAACATCTATTCGTATGGCTCTATGTTGGGCCATTCCTTTATTATTTCTACTAGAAGTTATGAATGAATTGCTAGCAGTTTGCAGTAAGGGTACAGAGGGGAGGTAACCAGTTGGAGGTGTGTACCTGCACAGTCTGAAAATGGCAGCACTGATTGGATAGTGAGTCTGTTCAGGTACACACCCCCAACTGGTTACTACCCATCTGTACCCTTACTGCAGACTGCTGGCAATTCATTCATAACTTCTAGATAGAGACCAGAGAAATAATGCAAAAAGTAATGCACTATTCCATTGTCCTTATATATCACTAACTGTAGATACCTTATGTCTGAGTGGATATGGGTCCCTTTAGTTATACACTCATACCTGCAAGAAATCTTTGAGATCAAAATGTGAAACAAAGGAGGAGGGCACAGTCATCTAAAGAAATGTTAGGATGATACAAAAGGATAAGCTAAAAACATTTAAATGGCATCTGTAGAGATGAATTCCTAACCTCATATTCCTGCTGCTATCAGCAAAATAACTGAATATTCTAACACACTTTATATGCCTTTGGAAAAATCTACTAAAAGTCACAAAGCAACATTTGACCATCAGTAGTTTGACAATGACAATACAATCCGGAAATTTAAAAAATAACATTCTCATATAAGATCGTCTAAAAAATAACTTCTAATATAAAGTCGTCAACACATGAGGAACTAGGTAACAAAACAGAGTAAAAGGCTGATATTGGACATGCATTACTTGTTGCCATAAAAATTAAACATCAATCTGCTTGCATATTATAGAACAGGAGAAGCTGAGCAGATTGATATATAAATCCATGGGAAAAGAATCAGCAGAACTTGTAATTTATACATTTGTATCTCTGCTCTTGCTATGTTTAGAAGTCATATAGTCAGATATGTTTAGTGATTGACAGCTAGCTCTGCATAGCTAAGCATGGAGATTTATTTGCTCAGCTCCTTCTGCTCTATAACAACTGCCTGCAGATTGCACATGGTGACAGGTTCTCTTTAAACATATTTTAAAGGGGTTTTCCGGGCTTTTAATATTGATGACCATCAATATCGGATCAGCTACTGAGGTCTAACATGCGGCACCCCACCAATCAGCTGTATGAAGAGACGGAGCATGCAGTGCGTGCGTACAATCTCCCTTCTCTCTTCCTGCTTGCTGCTGCTATGTATATGGCAAAGCAGCAGCGAGCAGGAAGGGAGACGGCACAGGCACACTGCGTGCACCGTCTCTTTATACAGCTGATTGGCGGGGGTACAGGGTGTCGGACCTCTGTCGATCTGATGTTGATGACCTATCCCGAGCAACTTTTTGCCCACCTTACCTTGCAAAAAACATATCAAGCAGTCAAAAAATCCTATATGCCAATAGATCCCTCTGATGCTTTGGAAGCTCTCTGCAGACCATGACTTTTTCTGTGTGATGCGACTAAGAAAATTTCAGGAAAGACCAACTAAAGCAGCTGAACTTTATTTGAGGTTAATTAGAGGAACTTTAAATGATGGCAGGTGTATGCTGACTCCTATTTAACAGGATTTTGAATATAATTGCTTAATTCTGAACACAGGTACATCCCCAGTTATAAGAGGGTGTGCACACTTATGCAACCACATTGTTTAAGTTTTTTTTGTTTTCCTGCCTCCACCTAAAAGATTTCAGTTTGTGTTTCAATTGAGTGGTACAGTTTATAGGTCACATTAAAGGTGGAAAAAGTTCTGAAATGATTTATCTTTGTCTCATTTTTTTACAGCACAGAAACCTGACATTTTAACAGGGATGTGTAGACTTTTTATATCCACTGTATGTGCCCTACACAGGGATTGATGCAAACTGTGCTTTCTCCTATGGATCCTTTCAGCTTCAAATTACAGTCTCTGCACTGTCCCTGCACTCTTCCTATCCAATATTCCGCAACTAAAATCTTTTAGTATTACTTTCCCTAGAGTTTGTCACGTCTCTCCCTATGCTCAGCTCAGTGCTCAGTGAAATGGTCGAGACCGTGTGGGAGGCTTTTAAAGAGTTGTGACATTATAGGGTCTGGCTAGCTGCTGATTGGCTGTCTGCATGACAATATGGGTGATCTCACATTCCCGAGCTTCTTACTTTCAATTTGTAACACATATAGCCGCCATTTTAAAAAAAAGGATTCGCTAACACGAAGCTCGAGGAAATTCAAATTGGTTATCAAATTCCAGTTCTGATGCTTTGAGTCACTCAATGCTAGTTATAATAGCTCACTTTGTCTAGGGAGCAATCATTAGGAGAAATAAAATGGCCACCATCCTATTAGTACACCAAAGACGTGTCCTAATCACACAGCAGGACAAGTTACTTCACAACACTGAGCTTAAGAGGAGACAGCTGAAGTGCATAGAGGACAGACTGTGGTAATGTGGGGCTGGGGTAATGAAGACTGCATACAAGTGCTGCTGCTCATTAGCCACATCATTACCCTCTTCTCTGTACTTCTTGTCTCCTCATGAACTCCATTCCTACAGAGATTCAGCTGAAGATCTTATCAGCTGTATTCAGGATCATGAATGATCCCCCCTGACAAGTAGAACAGAAAAGAGGTCGAGGCAACTCTTCAGCTCTGTATTCTGAAGTAACATGCCCTGCTGTGTTATTAGTACAAGTTTTGTGTGTAGTAATAGGATGACAGCCATTTTATTTATCCTAGTGATTGCTCGCCAGACAAAATAAGCCATTATAATTAATGAGAGGCATTTTGGAATATATTTATATTAAAGTAATATTTAAGTACTGTATTTTGATTTTCTTATGCCATTTTCCTCACATGGTATACCCTGCAATAATTCATCAAGCAATGACAGAATTGCTGCCTTCTCTTTCTCTTGCTTCCCAAAAAGCAAAATAAAAAGATATAAAAAAAGCTGCATGTACCCCAAAATAGTACCAATGATACTGGAAACTCATCTCACAAAAATATAAGTCCTCACACAGTTCCATTGGGAGAAAATAAAAAATATATGGCTGTCAGAAAATAACTGTACTGGTCCCCCGAAAGCAACATGACCAATCAGTCAAAACATGAGTTCCAAAAGGCAAAAGGGGGTCTCTCCCTTCTAAACCTTGCAGCATATCTATAATAATTGCATTACCTTCTAAGTAGAACCCACTTAATTTGAAGGGTGTGTCTTAGATGGCACAAGATGAGTACAGCATATTGGGGACTAAAATGCCATATCTATGGGGAAGTTGCAATTTTCATTTTGCATGGTCACCTGATCAAAAACCTGTAGTGTCAAAATAATCACTCCGCCCATTGATAAATAACTTGAGAGGTGTTATTTCCAAAATGAGGTCACTTATTGGAGTTTTCACTGTAGGGCTCTACTTTCTGCAAATCTGATGTAGCACCCAAAAACCATTTTAGCAAAATCTCTGCTCCAAATGGAAAATATAGTGCTCCTTCCTTTCTGAGCCTTGCCTTATGCCCATACATAGGCTTACATTTTTGCCATTTCTGTACAAAATAGACCTTTCCTATGAATTTAAGTAGTGTGGTGTTAGTTTCCAATAACATAGGCTGGGTACAACATATTGGGCACTGTCTGTTGCACATTCATTTCTGCAAAATACATGTGGCTTCAAAATGCTCTATAGTTTAAAGGGTGGCATTTCCAAAATGGGGGAGTTCCATTTATTATTTCTCTACAATTGTAAGCACAAGCTGTGTAAATCAACACACTGGGTCTCAAAATGCTCCTGGTGCTCTTATTCTCCTGAGACCTCTTATATGTTCAGGCAAAATGGAGGATATTTCTAAACAAAAGAATAGGGCTTACGCGTAGGACATTTCTAAAACCAGGAAGCCTGGTAAAATAATAATAAGGTGTACTTTTCACACTGGCATATGCTGGACACAAAATATTGGGCACTGAAATAGCATATTTTGAAAATTGCAGTTTTCACTTTGCACCGTCAACTATGCAATAATATTTGCAAAAAACTGTGGCAATAAAATGCTTACAACATCCCTTTTCAAATTCTGTGAGGGTTGTGGTTTCCAAAATGGGGTCACTACTTTGCTTTTTGTTTTTGTTTTTCTTCACCGTACAGCCTCTCCAGTTTTCAGCCAGTGCTGTATAAATCACCAGACTAAGCCTCAAATCCAGGGCCTGCGTCAGCACCCGGCGCCAAGTGCCGGCGCCCACTGCTCCTGGAGGGGCCCACTGTGCCCGCTTACTCCTGCAGCTGTGTCCTGGTCTTCATTAAACTGCCGGTTCTTAATTCTAGGGCAGGTTACCCCAGCAATAAAGACAATTTTCTCTATATGCACTGCTGGGGTGGGCAGCCCCAGGACTCAGGACAGGGTAGATGGAGTTTCCTACCTGATGTCATCCGCCCATGTGACCAGTGGTGGAAGAGCTGGAGGAGAAGAGAGCCTGGCTGGAATGTGGTGAGGCCTAACTGTGTGTGTCTGTCCCTGTGTGTGTGTATGTGTGTCTTTCTGTTGCTGTGTGTGTGTGCCCGTGTGTGTGTGCCCCTGTCAGTGTGCCCCTGTCTGTGTGGCATTACTTAGACTCCATACCACAGTCTAATGGGTTACAGTTTAGACCACCTTTTGGTAAATATTGATAATTCCCTTTTAAACCACAGTCCACGTCCCCTCAGTACTGGGAATCAGTAAGAGTCATATTAGAAGGTAACAAAAGGTTGGAGCATAACTAAAGGTGGAATTCTCTCTTAATGTCCCCTAAAGGTGGCCACACATTAGATTTTTGGTTGACGATCTCACCATCGCACAGGTGTCTGTTCATATGTATGTGTCTGTCACTGTGTATCTGTCCCTGTCTCTGTCCCTGTGTCTGTCCCTGTGTTTGTGTGTGTCTGTCCATGTGGGTGTGTGTCTGTCTCTGTGTTTGTGTCTGTCCCTGTATGTGTGTGTGTGTGTGTGTCTGTCCCTGTGTGTATGTGTATCCCTGTGTGTGTGTGCGTGTCCCTGTGTTTTGTCTGTCCCTGTGTGTGTCTGTCCCTCTGTGTGTGTCTGTCCCTGTGTGTGTGTCTGTCCCTTTGTGTATGTGTGTGTCTGTCCCTGTGTGTGTGTGTGTGTGTCTGTCCCTGTGTTTGTGTCTATCCCTGTGTGTGTCCCTGTGTGTGTGTCTGTTCCTGAGTTTCTGTCTGTCCCTGCGTGTGTGTCTGTCCCTGTGTGTGTTTCTGTAACTGTGTGTGTGTGTCTGTCCCTGTGTGCATGTCTGTCCCTGTGTGCATGTCTGTGTGTGTCCATCCCTGTGTGTGTGTCCCTGTGTGTGTTTTTCTCTACCTGTGTGTGTGTGTGTGTGTCTCTCCTGTGTATCACCATCACGTTCTGTGCAGGGCAAGAAGAATATGGAAGAGGAGGCAAAGCCACCAGCATGGAATCCATGGGAGAGACACAAGGAGGCACACTAAGGACATAGGTAACACTACCACATGATCTACACTAGTGTTATCTGTGGTTTTACATAGGACTGCGGGTAAAACTACCACACTACCAGCACTAGTGTTATCTGTAGTTTTTAAATTGGACTGCAGGTAACACTAACACATAATTAGCACTAGTGTCATCTGTAGTTTTATATAGGACTGCAGGTAACACTACCACATTATCAGCACTAGTGTTATCTGTGGTTTTACATAGGACTGCAGGTAACAATACCACATTATCAGCACTAGTGTTATCTGGGGTTCTACATAGAACTGCAGGAAACACTACTACATTTTCTGCACTCAATTAGCCATGACTGTGTTATCTGTGCTTTTACATAGGACTGCAGGTGATATCTACTATATTATCTGTACTCAGAGAGTTATCACTGTGTAGGGGGGGCCCACTTAGACTTTATGGCCCAAGGGTCCACATGAACCTGAAGCCGGCCCTGCTAAAATCCACACAGTGCTCTTTCTCTTCCAAACCCTGTGCCTAAACAGCAGTTTACGACCACATAGGGAGTATTATCGTTCTCGGAAAAAATGATGTATCAAGATTTGGGGTGCTTTCTTCCTATTACCACTTGTGAAAATGAAACATCTGAGGCTAAAACTACATATAATATAAATACAGTATCATTTTTAATTTCATGTCACAATTTAAAAAAAAAATATTTGAAGCTCCTGTGTGGTCAAGTCAATCATTATATCCCTAGGTGAATTTATTAAAGGGTGTAGTTTCCAAAATTGGGTATACTGTATTGGTACCTCAGGAGCTCTGCAAATTTGATATGGCACCTGAGAACCATTCCAGCCAAATCTGTCCTCCAAAAGCCAAATAGTGCTTCTTCCTTTCTGAGCCCAAACAACTGTTTATGATCACATACTGTATGAAGTGTTGCCAAATTCAGGGGAAAATATGTAACCAATTTTGTGGTGCTTTTTCTCCTGTTACGCCCTGTTAAAATGAAAAATGTAGGGCTAAAGTAACATTTCATGGGAAAAAATTCAATTTTCATTTTCACAGCCAAGTGTTTCTAAATTCTATGAAACACCGGCGGGGTCAAAGTGCTCACTACGACCCTTAATAAATTACTTGTAGAGTGTAGTTTTGAAAACAAGGTCACTTTTTGGGGGTTTCCACTGCAGAGGTACCTCAGGGCGTCTTCAAATGTGACATGGTGCCCGAAAACCATTCCACCAAAATCTGGGCTCCAAAAGCCAAATGAAGCTCCTTTCCTGCTCTGCTGTGTGCCCATACAACAGTTTATGACCACATGTGGAATGTTTTTGTATTCAGGAAAAAATGCTTACGAAAGTGTAGGGTGTTTTTTCTCCTGTTACCCCTTGTGAAAATTATTTTTGGGGCTAAAGATTTTATTGGAAATGTTATTGTAATTTATTGGAAATAAAAAATTTCATTTTCATAGCCAAGTGTCTTTAAATTCTATGAAACACCTGTTGGGTCAATGCACTCACTACACCCTTAAGAAATTCCTATGTGGATGGCAGTTTCCAAAATGGGCTCACTTTGCGGGGTGTTTCTGTAAACTGCAGACTCAGGGTAATAAATATTGAGGAATGTTTTGCTGTTAACCCTTGCTGCGGTACAGGAAAAAAATTATTAAAACGGTAAATCTGCACAAAAAATATCATTTTAAAATTTCTCTTCCATTTTGCTTTAATTTCTGTGAAACACCTAAATAGTTAATACATTTGTTAAGATCTGTTTTTATTAATTTGAGGGGAATATTTTTTAAAATGCAGTCATATATGGGTGGTTTCTATTGTGTAAGCCTCTCAAAGTCACTTCACAGCTGCACTGGTCCTTTAACCGCTTCAACCCCTCTAGCTTAAACCCCCTTAATGACCAGGCCACTTTTTACAATTCCGCACTACGCTACTTTCACCGTTTATTGCTCCGTCATACAAATTACCACCCAAATGAATTTTACCCCCTTTTCTTCTCACTAATACAGCTTTCATTTGGTGGTATTTTGTCGCTACTGAAATTTTTCCTTTTTTTGGAATTTTACTTTTTTTGACCAAATTTTTGCAAAAAAACGACATTTTTCACTTTCTGTTGTAAAATTTTTCAAATAACGCTACATTTCAATTAAAATTTTTCTCTAAATTTATTGTTCTACATGTCTTTGATAAAAAAAAAATGCAATAAGTGTATATTTATTGGTTTGGGTAAAAGTTATAGAGTTTACAAACTATGGTGCAAAAAAGTGAGTTTCCGCGCTTTAACTTTCTGAGCACCTGTCCTGTTTCCTGACGTACTACAATGCCCAGACAGTAGAAACACCCCATAAGTGACCCCATTTCGGAAAGTAGACACCCTAAGGTATTCACTGAGGTGCATAGTGAGTTCATGGAATTTTTTATTTTTTGTCAAAAGTTAGCGGAAATAGAATTTATTTTTTTTCAAAAAATTTCATTTTCTGCTAACTTGTGTCAAAAAATAAAAACTTCCATGAACTCACTATGCCCCTCAGCGAATACCTTGGGGTGTCTACTTTCTAAAATGGGCTCACTTGTGAGGATTTTCCATTGCCCTGGCATTTGAGGGTCACCATAATCATTACACGTATGGCCAGAATTAGGAGTTTTTGCGATTCTCCTTATATTGACCATACGGGTAATGAGAATTTTTTTTTCCGTTCAGCCGCTGCGCTGAAAGAAAAAAATGAACGTCACAGATTTTTTCATTCACATTGATCAATGTGGATGAAAAAATCTCTAAAAAATGTGCAAAAAAAAAAGAAAAAAAGAGGGAAAAGCTGTAAAGCTGCGATCGCTAAGGGACCCTAAGGCCTCATTCAAGCGTCCACAATTCTGTTCCATAAAATTTTGCGGAACAGAATTGTGGATACATTCAATTCTATGGGGACAGACTCCCGCTCGGATCCGTAATTGCTTTTTCTATATAGTTCTGGCAATGTGCGTATCGGCAAAATGCGGAAAGCACATTGCTGGTGTCCGTGTTTTGCGGATCCGCGGATCTGTGGATCCGTGGATCCGCTAAACACATGCGGACATCTAATCTAAATGGGGGATATGGCACTCAAACTCTGGGGTGCTGGATCACAATTATTCAAATTTAATAAACATATACAAATAAGTACAGGAAAATTCCGCATAAAATGACAAATAAAATAAAATTAAGATAAAATGAAATAAAATAAAAATATCGGCCCAGACCATTTAGATAAAATATAACAGACTGGTAGAAGAGAGTCAAGTAAAAGCCGATTAAGGCATGGATGCCCTTCAATTAATGTTGTTCAGGTTAGGAATGTTTAAGTTGGCAATGTTCCCATCAGGGTTTGACAGCCTGTATATTAGTCAGTACAGGTATCGGTCACGCATCAAAGCATTGGTGGCGTCCCACCATTCAAATAGAGTCCTCCTCCTACCTTTAGATGATCGCTTTGTTCGATCTCTTACCCTGTCTTCTGACCCGTCTTTACCGCACTTCGCTTGGTATCGCGCCTCGTGCAGTCGGGCTCTCCAGCTGGCTTCACTCCACCCTGGCGTCTCCTCGTGTGCGTGCTCAACAGTCTCCCAGTAATTTAACGTGGTTGAAACTTAGAGTCACGTTCCAGATTGGCCAATCTTATAGTTCTTTAGTGCACACTTGCAATTCTCGTGTCACGAAGGTTAGGATAATGTCCCCATACGCGTTTCGAAGTCTCTTGAATAACCAACCTCTTCCTCAGTGGTAACCTAACCTGCATTGTGACACTGCTTAAATACATCCCCCTTTGATTGTAGGGCGATTGTAGCTAAAGCCCGACCTGGATACATTCCAGTAATAGGGGGAAATCTGGTCCGGATCATAAACATGTTCTTATTTTCAATTTAGTTTTTGTTTCCCATTCTTCCTCCTTTTTGTAATATAGTATTTTTCCTTCTTCCATACAAACGCCTTGTTGCATTCTAGTGGAGTTTCGTCATTATTATCATTTATGGCAATTGCAATTCGAACAGTTTATCTCAATTCGTTCTTCACTCCTGTTTTTGTTTCGTTTTCCTCAATCGGAGATATTGCTTTTTTGATGTTGCTTTTTTGATAATTCATATCTCCTCCCTTTCCCCATCTTCTATTATCCATTATATCTAAAGATCATTCGTTTCCAGTTATAAAACTACATTGCGTTTTCTTTGCGGTTTCCCTGCGTTTTTTAGAAACAGATGCGTTTTATCTAGATATGGTTGCTCAAAGTATTCTTCAATATTCCCAATAAGGGAAACTGACTTTTTCGGCTTTAAACACTCTCAATTTTATTCAAAGACTTGTAACTTACATTTTTCTAAGAGGCAACTGGACCCTATTCAAAGAATTCAATTGTAGTTTGAAGGTGGGATATGGAGTGGGAGCCACCTCCCAAGGAGCAGTCAGATGTACGTACATATATACCAGCCGACTACTCGTCGGGGAGTGGCACCCGCCTCCTATAAGAAACCAAAAATCTCCAGTTCAGTATTAAGACCATGTGGCGTTAGTGTATTCAGGTTGAAAATCTATTTAGATTCTATCCTTGACATTTTATTTATATGATTTCCACCTCTCCAATCTTTATCTACCGTTTGTATTGCCGAAAACTTCAATCCCCTGACTTGTTGTCCATGATGCTCTTTAAAATGTCTCGAGAGTGGATGGTCCATATAGCCCTTTTTAATATTATTTATATGTTCTGCTATTCTTCTTTTCAACATTCTCTTAGTACGACCAACATATAACTTATTGCACGGACATTTGATTACATAAATCACACTCGAGGTATTGCATGTAAGGAATTCTTTTATTTTGTATGTGTATGAATTAGTTGAAGATGCTATCTCTATTGTTTTTCTAGGGAAATCAGTCGAACGGCAATTTATACAAGAACCACATCTAGAGAAACCTCTCATACCCATCAGACTAGGTAGATCTTTTTTCTTATTTAGTTTTGTTTTAACCGTTGGAGCGACCTTCAGGCCTAAATTGGGTGCTCTAGTATATATAATTTGGGGCACTATAGGTATGAAGGGACCTATTATTTTATCGTCCTTCAAGAAATGCCAGTGTTTCTTAAAGGATAACTGTCACATTTAGACCCAAATTTCAGTTTTCATATATGTAGTTACTAATATGATAATATACCTGAATCAATAACTATTAGACTTACTTACCCCTTATTTAATAAGATTCAGCCCTTAGCAACCAGTCTGCATAAAACTGCAATTTCACTATTCTGTTAAGATGGCTGCCCTCAGCCCTGAGGCTAATCCATAGGACACCTGCAGTGAAGTTAGTGAAGACCAGCTCTGTATAGGGGGGTCTTGCAGTGAAGTTCCCAGGTCTGGCTGAAGCCTGTAGTCCTTCTACAAGCTCTCCTCTTATCAGATAAGGCTGTCATTTATACACTGAGCAGCCCATATCTTCTCTGAGCTGTACATTCTCCAGAACTGCTAAGGGAGTGTCTGCCAAGCACAGGCATGTGGAGAAGTTCACACACACAGCCCAGCACTGTTATCTCCTGTCAGGAAGAACCTGGCTTTTTATACATTCCCTTACAAGGATGACTCACTATCAGTTCCCAGTGCATGCAGCGTGCTCCATCCTCTATCTGGTAGACGGAAGGAGCATAGCAACCTGATTTTATCTCAGGTAACAATAGCCAATACTGGGGACTTTTAGGTGGCTTTTAGGGGTTATTTATTTAAGAATCAGAAATTAAAACAGGGCCAACAAGGTAACTTTGTTGCAATTTACGATATTATGCATTGAACGGCAATATGACTCTTATTGATTTTTCGGTGGAATTTGTTTCCTGTTTAACAGTTTCTTCAAAGAAGGACTTTCTATCTAAAATACGAACCTTATCTAGTGCGGTTTCAACAAGTGTCGTGGGGTAATCTTTTTTTATAAATCTTTCCTTCATTTTTTGGGCCTCTTCTTCAAAGTCATTTTCTCTTGTGCAATTACGTTTAACACGCCTAAACTGTCCATATGGCACATTCAGTAACCACCTAGGAAGGTGGCCACTGTTGAAGGGGATGAAACTATTTTTAGCCACATTTTTTTGAAACGTGGAACAAACAATCTTGTTCTCTTCTATATGAATTCTAAGATCCAGAAATTCCAGACTCTCTAAATACTTATTAGGGGAGAGGACTATATTTCTATTATTATCATTTAATATTTTAATAAAGGTATCCAACGATTCTTCATTCCCATTCCATACCAATATGACATCGTCTATATATCGGAACCATAGTACCAGACTCGCCCCAAGATACGGGAAGACAGATGACTCCTCCCAGTGCGCCATAAATAAATTAGCGTAACTTGGGGCGAACCTGGTACCCATGGCTGTACCACATTCTTGTACATAAAATCCAGATCCAAAATGGAAGTAGTTATGGGATAGAATGAATCGCACACAATCGTCCACAAAATCAATCTGATCCCTTTCTAATCTCCCTTCCTTAGACGATGTCATATTGGTATGGAATGGGAATGAAGAATCGTTGGATACCTTTATTAAAATATTACATGATAATAATAGAAATATAGTCCTCTCCCCTAATAAGTATTCAGAGAGTCTGGAATTTCTGGATCTTAGAATTCATATAGAAGAGAACAAGATTGTTTGTTCCACGTTTCAAAAAAATGTGGCTAAAAATAGTTTCATCCCCTTCAACAGTGGCCACCTTCCTAGGTGGTTACTGAATGTGCCATATGGACAGTTTAGGCGTGTTAAACGTAATTGCACGAGAGAAAATGACTTTGAAGAAGAGGCCCAAAAAATGAAGGAAAGATTTATAATAAAAGATTACCCCACGACACTTGTTGAAACCGCACTAGATAAGGTTCGTATTTTAGATAGAAAGTCCTTCTTTGAAGAAACTCTTAAACAGGAAACAAATTCCACCGAAAAATCAATGAGAGTCATATTGCCGTTCAATGCACAATATCGTAAATTGCAACAAAGTATTAAGAAACACTGGCATTTCTTGAAGGACGATAAAATAATAGGTCCCTTCATACCTATAGTGCCCCAAATTATATATACTAGAGCACCCAATTTAGGCCTGAAGGTCGCTCCAACGGTTAAAACAAAACTAAATAAGAAAAAAGATCTACCTAGTCTGATGGGTATGAGAGGTTTCTCTAGATGTGGTTCTTGTATAAATTGCCGTTCGACTGATTTCCCTAGAAAAACAATAGAGATAGCATCTTCAACTAATTCATACACATACAAAATAAAAGAATTCCTTACATGCAATACCTCGAGTGTGATTTATGTAATCAAATGTCCGTGCAATAAGTTATATGTTGGTCGTACTAAGAGAATGTTGAAAAGAAGAATAGCAGAACATATAAATAATATTAAAAAGGGCTATATGGACCATCCACTCTCGAGACACTTTAAAGAGCATCATGGACAACAAGTCAGTGGATTGAAGTTTTCGGCAATACAAACGGTAGATAAAGATTGGAGAGGTGGAAACCATATAAATAAAATGTCAAGGATAGAGTCTAAATGGATTTTCAACCTGAATACGCTAACACCACATGGTCTTAATACTGAACTGGAGATTTTTGGTTTCTTATAGGAGGTGGGTGCCACTCCCCGACGAGTAGTCGGCTGGTATATATGTACGTACATCTGACTGCTCCTTGGGAGGTGGCTCCCACTCTATATCCCACCTTCAAACTACAATTGAATTCTTTGAATAGGGTCCAGTTGCCTCTTAGAAAAATGTAAGCTACAAGTTTTTGAATAAAATTGAGAGTGTTAAAAGCCGAAAAAGTCCGTTTCCCTTATTGGGAATATTGAAGAATACTTTTAGCAACCATATCTAGATAAAACGCATCTGTTTCTAAAAAAACGCAGGGAAACCGCAAAGAAAACGCAATGTAGTTTTATAACTGGAAACGAATGATCTTTAGATATAATGGATAATAGAAGATGGGGAAAGGGAGGAGATATGAATTATCAAAAAGCAACATTAAAAAGCAATATCTCCGATTGAGGAAAACGAAATAAAAACAGGAGTGAAGAACGAATTGAGATCAACTGTTCGAATTGCAATTGCCATAAATGATAATAATGACGAAATTCCACTAGAATGCAACAAGGCGTTTGTATGGAAGAAGGAAAAATACTATATTACAAAAAGGAGGAAGAATGGGAAACAAAAACTAAATTGAAAACAGGAACATGTTTATGATCCGGACCAGAGTTTCCCCCTATTACTGGAATGTATCCAGGTCGGGCTTTAGCTACAATCGCCCTACAATCAAAGGGGGATGTATTTAAGCAGTGTCACAATGCAGGTTAGGTTACCACTGAGGAAGAGGTTGGTTATTCAAGAGACTTCGAAACGCGTATGGGGACATTATCCTAACCTTCGTGACACGAGAATTGCAAGTGCGCACTAAAGAACTATAAGATTGGCCAATCTGGAACGTGACTCTAAGTTTCAACCACGTTAAATTACTGGGAGACTGTTGAGCACGCACACGAGGAGACGCCAGGGTGGAGTGAAGCCAGCTGGAGAGCCCGACTGCACGAGGCGCGATACCAAGCGAAGTGCGGTAAAGACGGGTCAGAAGACAGGGTAAGAGATCGAACAAAGCGATCATCTAAAGGTAGGAGGAGGACTCTATTTGAATGGTGGGACGCCACCAATGCTTTGATGCGTGACCGATACCTGTACTGACTAATATACAGGCTGTCAAACCCTGATGGGAACATTGCCAACTTAAACATTCCTAACCTGAACAACATTAATTGAAGGGCATCCATGCCTTAATCGGCTTTTACTTGACTCTCTTCTACCAGTCTGTTATATTTTATCTAAATGGTCTGGGCCGATATTTTTATTTTATTTCATTTTATCTTAATTTTATTTTATTTGTCATTTTATGCGGAATTTTCCTGTACTTATTTGTATATGTTTATAAATTATCCCCCATTTAGATTGTATTGTTTTCCCTTGATACTTAGGAGCTTGTATCAACGGATATAGAGCACCATTTTAGTCCAATTTACACACTGGTGGAGCCACCTATCCATTATTGAAAATTTTATAACATGCGGACATCTGAATGAGCCTTATAGGGGGTGATCAGTGACAGGGGGGGGTGACAGGGGGTGATCAGGGGGGGTGACATGGGAGATAAGGGGTTATTCAGTGACACAGGGGGGTGGGGGGCGGTGGGGGGGGTTGTGTGGTGATTGGTGCACACTTAGATATTTTTCCTCTGGTGGTCCCAAGCAAAGGGACCACCAGAGGAGCGGCCAGCAAGCAGATCAGACGCTGTTCACAGAACAGCGTCTGATCTGCGATTTTTTCTGCGATATACAGCCTGCCAGCGCGCGATGGGCGCTGGCAGGCTGTAGTATAACTACATGCGAGCGCGCCGACGGCACGCATTGCGCATGTGCGGGCGCATCATCGCGTCATCTCGCGTCTCGCGAGATGACGCGTAGATGCGTCCGATCAGAGCTACAGGGCCGCCGCCAGGACGCGATCCTGCGTCTGGCGGTCCTGGAGCGGTTAAAAAAGTAGGTTTTGGAAATTTTCTTGAAGATATTAAAAATTTCTTCTAAAATTTGAAGCCTTCTAACGTTCTAAAAAAATAAAATGACGTCTGCAAAATGATGCCCACATAAAATAGACATACAGTATGGTTAATGTAATATAATAACTATTTTGCAAAGTATCACTATCTGTCTTAACAGCAGAGAATTTCAAATTGAGAAAATTATGAATTTTTCCAAATTTTTTGTACTTTTTTTTATCTTTTTAGAAATAATAGAGAAGTATTTCAATCCAAATATACCATGAGGTATGATTTTATAAAACAAAAAAAAAAACATCTCAGAATGGATTGGATAAGTAAAAGCATTCCCAAATTATTACCATATAGAGTGACAAGTGTCAGATTTTCAAAATGAGGCTGGGTCCCTTAGGCCCCTAAAACTAGTTTACTTGAGGGGTTAAAAGGTTGTGAGGAACAGAATGTATAAACAACAGCGTATTACATGTTGATTACCTTTTTATTATAAAATAAATACACTTTTAACCACTTGAAGACCACAGGTTTATACCCCCCTAGTGACCAGGCCCTTTTTTACAAATCCGCACTACACTACTTTCACCGTTTATTGCTCGGTAATACAACTTACCACCCAAATGAATTTTACCTCGTTTTCTTCTCACTAATAGAGCTTTTATTTGGTGGTATTTCATTTTTGCTGATATTTTTACTTTTTTTGCTATTAATAAAAATGTAACAACATTTTTGCAAAAAAATGACATTTTTCACTTTCTGTTGTAATTTTTTTTTAAAAAAAACTACATTTCTATATAAATTTTTCGCAAAATTTATTGTTCTACATGTCTTTGATAAAAAAAAAATCCAATAAGTGTATATTTATTGGTTTAGGTAAAAGTCATAGCGTTTACAATCTATGGTGCAAAAAAGTGAATTTCCGCATTTTAAAGCAGCTCTGACTTTCTGAGCACCTGTCATGTTTCTTCAGGTGCTAGAATGCCAGGATAGTATAAATACCCCCCAAATGACACCATTTTAGAAAGAAGACACCCCAAAGTATTCGCGGAGGGGCATGGTGAGTTCATGTATCATTTCATTTTTTTTCACAAGTTAGCGGAAAATGACACTTTCTGAGGAAAAAAATAATAATAAAGTTTCCATTTCTGCTAACTTCTGGCAAAAAAAAATAAAATCTCAGACGGACTCACTATGCCCCTCAGTGAATACCTTGGGGTGTCTACTTTCCGAAATGGGGTCATTTTTGGGGTGTGTTTACTGTTCTGGCATTTTGGGCAGGGCTAAATTGTGAGCAGCCATGTAAAACCTAAAGGTACTCGTTGGAATTTGGGCCCTTTAGCACCAAGCTGCAAAAAGTGTCACTCATGTGGTATCCCCGTACTCAGGAGAAGTAGGGCAATGTGTTTTGGGTGTATTTTACATATACCCATGCTGGGTGAGAGAAATATCTCTGTAAATTGTCAACTTTGTATAAAAATTTTTAAAAGTTGTCGTTTACAGAGATATTTCTCACACAAAGTATGGGTATAGATAAAAATACACCCCAAAACACATTGCCCTACTTCTCCTGAGTACGGCAATACCACATGAATGACACTTTTTTGCAGCCTGGGTGCGCAAAGGGGCCCTAATTCCAATGAGTACCTTTAGGATTTCACAGGGCATTTTTACGCATTTGGATTCCAGACTTCTTCTCACGCTTTAGGGGCCCCTAAAATGCCAGGACAGTATAAATACCCCACAAGTGACCCCATTTTAGAAAGAAGACACCCCAAGGTATTCCATGAGGGGTATGTTGAGTTCATGTAAAATTTTATTTTTTGTCACAAGTTAGTGGAATATGAGACTTTTTAAAAAACAAAAAACAAAAAAAAAATATCAATTTCCGCTAACTTGTGCCAAAAAAAAAAATTCTGTGAACTCGACATGCCCCTCATGGAATACCTTGGGGTGTCTTCTTTCCAAAATGGGGTCACTTGTGGGGTATTTATACTGCCCTAGCATTATAGGGGCCCTAAAGCGTGAGAATCCAAATGCCTAAAAATGCCCTGTGAAATCCTAAAGGTACTCATTGGTTTTAGGGTCCCTTTGCGCATCTTGGCTGCAAAAAAGTGTCACTCATGTGGTATCGCCGTACTCAGGAGAAGTAGGGCAATGTGTTTTGGGGTGTATTTTTATATATACCCATACTGTGTGTGAGAAATATCTCTGTAAATGACAACTTAAAAAAAAAAAATTTCTCTCACCCAGCATGGGTATATGTAAAAATACACCCCAAAACACATTGCCCTACTTCTCCTGAGTACGGCGATACAACATGGGTGCCACTTTTTTGCAGCCAAGATGCGCAAAGGGGCCCAAATTCCAATGAATACCTTTTAGGAGGGCATTTTTACGCATTTTTCTTCTCACGCTTTAGGGCCCCTAAAATGCCAGGGCAGTATAAATACCCCACATGTGACCCCATTTTGGAAAGAAGACACCCCAAGATATTCCATGAGGGGCATGGCGAGTTCATAGACGATTTTTTTTTGGGCACAAGTTAGCGGAAATTGATTTTTTATTGTTTTTTCTCACAAAGTCTCCCTTTCCGCTAACTTTTGACAAAAAGTTAAATTTTTCATGGACTGAATATGCCCCTCAGCGAATACCTTGGGGTGTCTTCTTTCCAAAATGGGGTCATTTGTGGGGTGTTTTTACTGTTCTGTTAGGAGTTTCTGCGATTCTCCTTATATTGAGCATACGGGTAATGAGATTTTTTTTTTCCGTTCAGCCTCTGGGCTGAAAAAAGAAAAAAGATGAACGGCACAGATTTTTTCATTCGCATCGATCATCGTGGATGAAAAAATCTCTGCCAAAATCAGTGACTGCGGTGCGGTGGGCTGGGCACTAACTACCTAACAAGTAGCTAGCTAACTGGCGGTGATAAGGGACCCTTATGCCCCATTCACACATCCGCAATTCTGTTTGCGGAATGGAATTGCGGACCCATTCATTTCTATGGGGACAGACTTTGTCCCGCTCGGATCCGGAATTACGGATCCGCGCTTCTGGGTCTGCAGTTCAGTTCCGCAAAAATATAGAACATGTCCTATGTCCTTGTGGACAAGAAAAGGTATTATCTATATAGTTCTGGCAATGTGCGGATCCGCAAAATGCGGAAAGCACATTGCCGGTGTCCGTATTTTGCGGATCTGCAGATCCATGGATCCGCAGATCCATGGATCCGCAAAACACGTCTGAATGAGCCTTACAGGGGGGTGATTAGTGACAGGGGGGTGACAGGGGGTGATCAGGGGGGGGTGACATGGGTGATCAGGGGTTAATCAGTGATGGGGGGTGGAGGGGGTGTGTGTGTAGTGATTGGTGCACTTTACTTATGTTTCCTTTGGTGGTCCCAGACAAAGGGACCACAGACGAGCAGACAGCAGGCATATCAGACGCTGTTTACAAAACAGCGTCTGATATGCGTTTTAAATGCGTTTTTTTCGCATCTACAGGCATCTCCGCTGGCAGGCTGTAGTTTCAGTTGTCCCGGTCACGATCGCATGAATGCGCGTGCACGGCGCACGCGCGTTCATGCGAAATCTCGGGTCTCACGAGATTACGCCGATAGGCGTGACTGAGACCTGAGAGAGCCGCCGCGCTGACGCCCATCTGCGTTAGCGTGGCGGCGAGTGGTTAATAGAAATTTTGGTGAATCCCTTTAAGTACTTGTCAACAATGTTCAATGTAAAAATCTACTATTCATAGACTCAGAACAGAGGAGTACATCATGGCATATCAATATTTAGAGAACCAATCTGCAAATAATTGTAGATCGTAAAGCATGGAAGAACAAAAAGTGCACCCATTGATTAAAAAAATGCACCCAAATAGAAATGTCGTATTACTGCAAAAGTCGGCATGCAATCATGTCTCAAGTCATGTAAATGCCACTAGTAAATGTAAAAGTGTTTCCCCTACTGCCCTTTAAAACGGTACTCAGAGGCTAATGTTGGGTATTGTACCTCTTAATGAGTAGTGATCGGTGACTGCTAGACATGCCTCTACAGCACACTTGAAGATATTTTGCCCATTTGACAGACTTTGAGAGTGGGCGCATCATTGGACTGAGAGAAGCCGGATGGTCGTTTAAACGAATTGTCTACCATCCAGGTGATTCTGACCTAGCTGGAGGTGTTCGGAGCAGTGGTTATATGAGGGAAAATACACACAGTAAACAGATTCTGGAAGAGCCATACAGACCGTCAGTAGAGAAGATCATTTGATCCGCGTAAAAGCACGAGCAGCTCCCGCATTTTCGTTGTCTATCGTCCAGACACAGGTGGCACCTTCAATACCCACCCCTGTCTCTGCCTGGAGTATTTCCATGAGCTTATTAGAAGGATTTTTGATGTTACTGCTTCAAGTAAGTGGCCTGCCATTGACCAACAACCACCTTCACCTTCGTTTGCAGTAGTAGTATTAGTGTCATGAATGAGAAGCATATGAGAAGCATAGACTACTATGGACTTAAACTGTATCGTCTTTAGCAACAAATCCAGGTTCTGTGTGGGATCCCATGATAGTCGTGTTGGAGTATGAAGGTCTGTTGGTGAGAACTTCAATCCTACCTTTACTGTGGAGCAACAAACTGCCCGAACTGCTGGTGTGATAATCTGGGGAGCCATTGCATATGACAGTCATCACCTCTCGAACCTCTAGTAGTGATATGAGAGACACTAACAGCTCAGCAATAAGTGCAAGACATCCTGCAGCCACGTGTTACCTCTCATTACAAGGCTTCCAACTGGCATTTTTCAGCAGGATAATGTTCGTCCACAAACAGAGCAAGGATTTCCCAAGAATGTCCCAGATTGCAACACTTCCTTTGCCTGCCCAGTCACCAGATCTATTGCCAATTGAACATTTATGGGACCAGCTCGGACACCTGATTCGGCAACCTATGAGTGTGCAGGATCTACAGGTCCAGCTGCAACATCTGTTGGCAAATGTTCCTCAGGATACCATACAGAACATGTATGCCTCCATGACCAACCATATGTCATCTTGTATACAGGCTAGAGGTGGCCCACGGGTGTACTAGAGTCTCCTTTCATTTGTACAGTTTCCCCCAATAAACGTATCCTTTTGCTCTAATATAGTAATCACTTACATACTGTATATCATCATAACATTCACGCAAGGAAAGTTTAATTCCATTCCAACAACTCCTTGGACTGTTGTTTTGTTTTTGTTTATTTGTCAATGAGTATATTACACTATGGGGGAAATTTATCAAACTGGTGTAAAGTAGAACTGGCTTAGTTGCCCATAGCAACCAATCAGATTCCACTTTACATTTTTCAAAGGAGCTGTGAAAAATGAAAGGTGGAGTCTGATTGGTTGCTATGGGCAACTAAGCCAGTTCTACTTTACACCAGTTTGATAAATCTCTCCCTATATGTCAGAGCTAGAAGTCCGGATCAATTATACCAGTTGAAGTGTCATATGAGGATGAGTTCAGTCACAGTGCTTTATTGCTGGGCATTTATGGCCATGGTTTAAAATTCCAATCTGTTCCTATCCATACACAATAATCAATGAACATCTCATCAGAATTATCAGATCCTCACACCTGATATGTGTTTACGTATGAGATCAATATGTCCATCATCTGCATATATGACTCAGACTGGCTGGTATCTGGCAATATAAATTATATAAAATGTAGCTGGCACCTAGAGACAGTTCATATACTACTGACAATGCAAGGGGCATTAGTAAGGTTACGTTTATGACATTGCTGTTAGCTAATACATTAAGAGAAATGAGCGAAAGCTCTCACAATTGCATTGTAACAGGTCTGTGACTAACAATGAAAACTATTTACATACATGACAGATAATCATGTAATAAGTAAGTATACATCATCAAAGAAGGCTACTGGCACCAGCTCAAAACAAGGTGCCCAAATAGAGTTGAATACGTGCAAACTGGCAGATGCGGTCTATGCCTGAAGGTTGTTAAATTCCCACCCAGAAGCCAAGTAAATCTTTAGGTTTAGACAGATTTTGGATTGGGTTCCATAGCTATTAAGTTTAGACTATGATTTAGCTCAGAATGTGATATGTGGTATAATGTAGGGCACCTAATATGCCTATTTATTCCGTTAAAGCATCAACAAGTTTTACATTGTAATTGCAGAATAATCTATTTTAGCATACTTAACTACTTAGGGACCAAGGCAGTTTTGGCCTTAAAGCCTTTGTCAGAGTTGAATTAAAACTCTGGCAGCATCTGCACATGTGATCATCAGGACCGCATCTGCCAGGAGGTGAGATGAGCATCTCACCTCAGGCAGCCAACCTGCCTTTGGGCTAAATCGGTCAGGTGATTATAAATTATTTCAGTCTATATTGATGATATCAGTCAGGTCCCTCTAAATTTAAGTTCAACCCAAATCGATGGTGCTCCAATTGCCCTGAAAAGTTGTGGATGATATTGTGGAGTCTACTTTCACACTCGAGATTTTTCGGGAACCCTCATGGATCTGCAAAAACGCCTTTGTTACAATAATACAATCGCATGCATCCGTCATGAACAGATCCAGTTGTATTATGCCTTCTATAGCCATGACGGATCCGGCTTGAACACCAAGGGGGGCGGATCTGTTTTCTATTATGTCAGATTGTATAAGAGAAAACAAATCCTTCCCCATTGACTTACATTGTGTGCCAGGACGGATCTGTTTGGCTCCGCTCTGTCAGGCGGACAGCAAAACGCTGCAGGCAGCGTTTTGGTGTCCGCCTCCAGAGCAGAATGGTGACTGAACGGAGGCAAACTGATACATTCTGAGTGGATCCTTTTCCCTTCAGAATGCATTAGAGCCGTTTTGGACCGCTTTTGAGAGCCCATGACGAATCTCAGAAACGGAAAGCCAAAACACTTGTGTGAAAGTAGCCTAAGACTGTATGCAACTCATTTCAAGATCTTTAATGCCAAACTAGCATTAGAAATTTTTAAAGTGACAGTGAGACTTTGGTAAATGGATGTCTGCTGGTGGTAACAAACAGCTTCTTTCAAAACAAACTGCATTGTAAGATTTTTTGCATTTAAAAATGGTACGAAAAAAAATCACTTTTTGGGTACAAATGCCTGATGATGTGTATACAGACACACTGCCTGGGGACATGTGATTCTCCTTCCGTATCTTTCCTGTCTTCTGATATGAAGAATGGCTGAAGCCATTCTACAAAATTCACCCGAGTTGAATTGACAACATTTCAGATTTGGATTTTTTGACAATTTGAGTTGAATTTAATTACTTTAGAGCCTATTTGCTCATCTCTGTCACTGTAGTCCTCTGTGCCTGCTCGGTTGCATTTGCTCCTACTTCTTTTGGACGTAATAATAATAATAATGTACTTTAGCTGACCTTTATTTCCGTGTTCTACAAATGGGATAATCACCTACAGTAATGCAATCCGTTGCTCAGCTGCACATTTCTGAGCAATGTTATCACGTATCTAGGAATGTTTTAATCTAAAGTAAAATAAATAAATGAAGATGAGTGTATATATTTTATACCTGTGAAAAACTAATCTTTGTGACATCAATGCACTAATGCTAAATAACAGAACTATTTTATGTTTCTAAGGCTACTTTCACACTTGCGTTGCTAATCTCAATACCAGAATAAAATGGATCAGTTTTTATTTTGCCCATCAGGATGCATCTGTTCCGTTAGGATGCTGTTTGAAATCAAAACAGAAAAAAACAGATTACTAAATACATTAAAAGTCGATGGGTGACGGGTCTGTTTTTTAAGCTCCAAAAAAACAGAACCATCACCATTGACTTACATTGTTTTCAGTGCTGGATCTGTTTTTTGCATTTTTATGACCGAACACAATACTGCAGCTTGCAGCGGTTTTGTGTCCGGTCACAAAACGGAATGCTAGCAGTAGAGAAGCAAACCTGATACATCCTGAACGGATCTCTTTCCATTCAGAATGCAGACTAAACGTAATTTTTTTTTTTCCAGTATTGAGATCCTCTGCCGGATCTCAATACCGGAAAACAATGCAAGTGTGAAAGTAGCCTAATAAAGAGATACATGGCATTGGTACACAATATGAACAGAGAGGTGACATAAATGTGTTGTCACAGAAGATTTTGTAGGAGCCTATTGTATGCTGTTTCTAAGATATCAGTCTCCTAGGAACAGAGAGACTGACTTCTTGTTCAAAACACAGATGATATGCAATCCAGCGAGTTTCATTGGAGGTCATATTGTCTAACTGCCAAAACTAAAGGAGACTGAAAAAACATCAACAAATAAATATGTAAGTTTGTTAAACAAATGATTATGTAGACCTGCACATTTATAAACTATTAAGAAATGTATTTATCACAGAATGCTGCACCCAAAAACTAAATGGTTTAAATGCTTGTTTGTGAAAACAATGTCTTGTAAACATCATTTAGTGACAGACATTTATTAGTAATTACCTCCCCAATTTAATTATAAAGAGATTTTATAGTCTTGTACCAAAGCTGAGCATTTAAAGATATCCAGACAGTCCACACGGGCAAATGTCAGGGAAAAGATATATGGATTGAATATGCCAAGTTTCTTCTGGAGTTAAGATGTAAATCAATGAGTAAAGACGAGTTTAGATGCTTCGATTTACAGCCGATTGTCGGGAAGGAAGCATTCCTTCCCGACAGTCAGCTGCTCGTTCAGTGAAGGAGACTGTTGCATTTACATGCAGCGATCTCTTTTACAGTATGAAGACGAGGGATCGCAATTGTGATCCCTCGTCCCCATAAAGAATCAGTGTTTCAAACAAACAAAAGAGGATCACCCTATGAACAAGCATTTCACGGCACATTTAGGTGGGCAGATTGTCAGGAACAAGTGTTCGCAGGAGAATTTGTTCCTGATAATCTGCCCGATTATTGGTCAGTGTAAATCCACCTTAAGTGTAAGACCATATTTACATAAGGTTGGGATACACATGGTCCCCACAGAGGTATCTGAAAAAATGTTTCTAAAGCAAGCCTGAGTGCTAGGAATTTCACTATAAAGAAGTTCCTTTCTTCTCTTGCTTTGTACATTAACTCCTTCTCGACCAACACCGTACATGTACTGCACTGAGGGATGTGACTTTTTGCCCAGTGCCTTACATGTACTGCCCTCTGGGGTCTGGTTTTCATAGGCAGACTGTCAGTGTGTTACACTGACAGTCAATGCATTACAATACACATGTATTATAATGCAATGTAGAGAGGATCAGACCCCAAAAGTTAAAGTCCCATAGTGAAACAAAAATAAAAATTAATAATAAAAACATAAAAGTTTTAAGTAAAATAAAAAGCCTTTTCCCATAATTAAGTCATATAAAATTGTGAAAGATACGAAGAAAAAAAAAAAAAAAAAGAATAGACATATTAGATATCGCTGTGTCTCTAACTACCAGCTCTATAAATAAATGACATGATCTACCTTGTCAGGTGAATGCTTTAAAAAAATAAAATTAAAAACTGTGCCGAAAAAAAACTATTTTTGGTCACCTTGACAAAAAGATTACTACCAAGCGATCAAAAAGTCATATGAACCCCAAAATAGTAACAATGAAAATGTCACCTCATCATGCAAAAAACAAGCCCTCACATGAGACAATCACACACACAAAAAAAAAAATATGGCTCCCATAAAATGCCAACACAAAAACAAGATTATTTTGAAAAATGCTTTTACTGTGTAAAAATTAACAAAAATAAAAAATTTACATATTAGGTATTGCCACATCCCTAACAACCTGCTCTACAAAAATATCACATGATCTACGCCATCAGGTGAAAGCTGTAAAAAGAAATAAGAACTATGCCAGAACAGTAATTTTATGTCACCTCACCTTACAAAATGCGTAATATTGAACAAACAAAAAGTTGAACAAACAAAAAATCGTCTCAATAAAAACATCAGCTCATCCCACAAAAAATTAGCCCCACATAAGACAATCACCCTCACCAAAAAAAATAACGGCTTACAGAAGATGGCGATGCAAATAAAAATGCTTTGCTTAAAAGTGGTGACATTTAAAAAAAATATGTAATCGTACTGACCAGATAACATATAATTTTTCCTGCACGTGTATGTCGTATATAACAAAACCGAAAAAGCAATGGCAGAATTGTCGCAATTCCTTTTCCTGCTTCCCAAAAAGAGAAATAAAAAGTGAACAAAAAGCTGTATGTGCCCCAAAACAGAACCAATGATGATGGCAACTCATATCACCAAAGTTCTCACACAGAAAAACGTATGGTTGTCAGAAAATAGCTGAACTGGTACTCCAGAGACTGTTCAATACCAACTTGGTGCCCGTAAACCAATCCATCAAAATCTGCGCTGCAACAGCCATATGGCGCTGTGTGGTGTGTGTGTATTGCAGTGTGTATTTCGTGTAAGGGATAGAAAGAAGTTTGTGTTTGTGTATAAGGTATGTATTGTGTATTTCTGAATGTGTGTATGGAATGCGTTGTGTGAATCTGTGTTTGTAAGGGATGCAGTGTTTGTGTCTGTAAGGGGTGCATTGAGTGTGTGTAATGGATGTCAATCTCCCCCCCCCCTCCCTTGTCACTCCCTTTCTCCCCCCCGTCCCCTGTCACTCTCTTCCAAGTTCCTCCCCCCTTCCTTGTCACTCTCTTCCAAGTTCCTCCCCCCTTCCTTGTCACTCTCTTTCAAGTTCATCCTCCCCTGTCACTCTCTTTCAAGTTTCCCACCTTGTCACTCTCTTCCAAGTATCCCCCTCCCTTGTCACTCTCTTCCAAGTTCATCTCCCCCTCTTGTCACTCTTCCTCCCTCTAGTGTAGCATGGCCGAGCTCTGTAGGGTCTGCGGGTATAGGAGCTTTTGTTTCCTGTACCCAGGCGGACTGACAGGAAGTGCACACTGTATGCACACTTCCTGTGAGTCCGGCCAGGTAGAGGAGACAGATGCTCCCTGTACCCGCGGACCATACAGGGCTAGTCCACGTTACAATGCGGGAGGGACAGGAGGGAGCGCTGAGCCCCTGTCCTCTTGCTGCGCCCGGGCGGTGCGCCCTCATGGATGTGCCATCCCGGGCAGTGCTGCAGCCGTCTGAGGCTCTATATAGAGAGCTCAGCGGCTGCATCATGAGGAGGCCGGCACTCCTGGTGGCGCCCCTTCCCAAGCGGCGCCCTATGCGGCTGCCTAGTCCGCCTATAGGATGAGCCGGCCCTGGGTCCAAGTGTTCAGAAAGCCCTTTACTAAATTAATTGAGCGATGTAGTTTCCAAAATTAGATCACTTTTTGTAGGTTTCCACTGTAGGAGTGCCTCAGGGTGTCTTAAAACACAACATGGCACCAAAAAGCCTTTATAGCAAAACATGCCCTGCAAAAACCATATGGCGCTCCTTCCCTTCTGACCACTGTCATGTGCCCAAAAAATAGTTTATGACCACATATGGGGGGGTTTCTGTAAACTGCAGAATTAGAGTAATATATTGAGGTTTATTTTGCTGTTAACTCTTGCTGAGTTGCAGGAAAAATGGATTAACATAAAAATTCTGCCCAAAAATTTAATTTTTAAATTTTACCTCCTTTTCCCTTTAACCCTTGTGGAACACCTGAAGGGTGAACAAACTTTGTAACATCAGTTTTGAATAAGTTGAGGGGTGTAGTTTCTAAAATAAGGTCATTTATGGTTTCTATTATGTAAGCCCCTTACAATAACTTTATAACTAAGTTGGTGCTTAAAAAAAAATTGTGAAATTTTCTTAAAAATTAGAAAAATTGCTTCAAAATTTCTAAGCCTTTCAACCTTCTAAAATGAATAAAATTACATTTACAAAATGATTCCAAAATAAAGTAGACATATGAGAAATGTTGATTGATAACTATTTTATGAGGTATTACTATCTGTCTTAAAATTAGAGAAATTAAAATTTATGAATTTCTCCAAATTGTCTGTAAATTTTTAATTTTTTTAGAAATAAAGGAAAAAATATTGAACCAAATTTACCGCTTACATGAAGTACAATGTGTCACCAGAATACAATCTCAGAATCAGTTAGATAACTAAAAACCATTCTAAAGTTATTACTACATAAAGTGACACTTGTCAAATTTGCAAAAATAGGCCTGGGCAGGAAGGTGAAAACTGGCCTGGGGTAGAAAGGGCTAACTTGTAATATACAACAAAAACATTTGTAAATCATAATATTCACATTATTATCATGATCGAATACTGTTCAGTAGTTATGAGCAGCAGGGGCAATATTCGAATTTGCGATATTTTGCGAATATTTGGCCAAATATTCGCCATGAATTCGCGAATTCCTGATCTTCAGGCATTATTTTCTTGATTCAGAAATTTGCATTAAAAAAATTCGCATAGACTGGTATTTAAAAAAAAATGAATATTCGTGATTAAGAATATATTTTGAGATATTCTAAATATTCGCAAATTCTCGAAGTGCCGTTATTCGCGATTAAAATTCACAATTCGAATATTCGTAATCAACACTACTGTTCAGAAATTCTTGCACAGTTTATTATAGTTAACAGAGATGACTTGAAAAAGGTTTATTGTCTTTCTTTTCTTGTTTTTCTTTTCATATCTTCTCTCACTTGGGGATCATGCTATCTCTGTGAAAATTCATGTGCATTGAAAGCGTATAACTGTATGGGAAACTGAGCAATATCTATTTTTAGAAGTTGATTTAAAGGATATAGAATTTAAAAATATATGAAGTTTTGCTATTTTCTTCTTTTTTTTTTAATGTCTCTCTTCCCTGAGGCAGGTTTCATATCATGTTCTGGAGCTTCTAGTAGTATCCTGAAACCATACATCTCTTCAATGACTTTTCGTGAAGGGGCTAAGGACACTTTTACATGGATTCTGCAAGAAACACCTCTCTAAATTTTGCCCTGGTAACAGGATATAACATTTGTCAGTTTTTACACAGGGAAGAGAGATCAACTGCAGTCTCCAGAGGGCATGGGCCCTTGCATAAGTGAGGAACACCCCCAGGTACTTGAAAAACATTACATATATCATCAAACTTAATTTTTATCAACATCAGATACACAGAAAACATAAAGAAAGGTATGATCTACCCTTTCTTGACAAAAGGGCCCTTCATCCTCAGCTCCCACTGCAGCTAATAAACAGTGATTTTACAAAAACTACTGCACCATCAGAAGAAATGCTGTAATCAGGATCTGTGTCACTCAGAAAGGGCAGAACAGATTACTCTTAAGTCTGATTTGGCACCAGTTCCCACAGACACACTCCAAAATCTTGTGGAAAGCTTTCCCAAAAGAGAAGACGCTGTTATAGCCAAAAAGGACCCCAACTCCCGATTAATGTCCATGGTTTTAAAATGGAATATCCAACAAGCTTATATAGCTGAAATAGTGTTCACATTCTTTTGGCCAGTCCGTGTATGTTAGATTGCTGAGGACCTCACTGCAGGCTCTCTGGAATTACTATAGGACTCCAAAGAATCCAGTTCCTCCTCACGAGCAAGTCAGAGGTGTGAAAGTGTGAGTGAGAGCACAAGGCTGTATTTGTAACTATAAAAAGTTGTATGATCACCACACCATACAAGCTCCTCACCATTGATATGCTAGTGAGGAAGAACATGGAATTTGGGACTTCCATCCTAGTGGTCCCAGTGATCTAACAAGTATCAAGTCATAAAATGCTGTGATATTAAGAAGGTTGAGAAAACAAAATATGGTCTGATATGGGGGGTCTTAGAGGTCTAATGGGGGTCTAGTCTGAGGTCTGACATGGGGGAGTCTGGACGTCTAATGGGGGTCTGATCTGAGGTCTGATATGGGTGGTTTCTGACATAGAGGTCTAAAGGGGGTCTGATCTGAGGTCTGAGATGGGGGGTCTGATATGGGGTTCAATATGGGGATCTGCTCTGAGGATCTGATATAGGGGTCTGATTTGAGATCTAAAAGGTAAGGGGGTATTTTTTGTACTGGTACACAATATAAGTTGGGATTTTTTGTACTGGTGCACATTACAAGGTTTAGTTTTTGTACTGGCACACATTGGGGGGTATTTTTCTACTGGCACACATTATAAGGAGAAGTATTAGTACTGGGGAGCTATGGGGAACATGATTACTAGTATGGGCACAATGGGTGCATTATTACTATTGGGGGCACTGTTAACACTACGCACTCTGGCAGATAATTATTTCTATTGGTGTGACTTTGGTGAGCACTATTACTGTGCGGGGCACCTGGCACAGCTTAGCACAATTATTTTTGTAAGACATTATGGTTACAGTATTAGTGTTGGACACTATTTGCCTGCTGCAGTGATATATATTTTAGTTATACTAGTAACTCCCAAATCTGTAAATATGATAGACCCTATGGTATACACTCCATCTCTAATATTCTACTGCCGGCAGTTTTTTCACACATATTCTTTGTGACATTTTGTGGCTTGAAGAAGTAATGAAGAAAACACAAACAAACAAAAAAGTACTGTTTGTAGTGCTTTTTACATTTCACTATAGCATATTAAGGTGCTTTTTTATAGTTCACTATTGACTTTTAGTAGACAACTACTTGCAGTGTTTTTTGTAGAAAAAAAAAATTACCAAGCACAATACATTGTATAGTAGCTGTGATTGGCATTGCAGTTCAGGCCCATTCACTTGAATAGGACTGAGCTGCACATAGGCTATGGGACCGATAAATGTGGCATAACTGGCCACAGTGCTCACTGGTGCTCACTGCTGATCACTGAGGGTGCTGGGAGTGAGAACCCCACTGGTCAAATATTGAAGACCTATCTTGAGGATAGGCCATCAATATTGAACTCCCGGTAAACCCCTTTAACCCCTTAAAGACTAAGCCTATTTTAGCCTTCAGGACACAGCGCCATTTTTCAAATCTGACTTGTGTCAATTAATGTGGAGTGCTTTTGCTTATGCAATTGATTCTAAGAATGTTTTTTTTTCATGACACATTGTACTTTATGTTAGTTGTAAATTCTGGTGATTTAAAAAATAAAATAAAACCAACATTTTGTGAAAATTTTATAAAATTTTGAATTTTCCACATTTGAATTTCTCTGCTTTTAAGACAGTTAGTCACAGATCACAAAATAGTTAATACTTAATATTAACAATATGTCCACTTTATGTTTACATCATTGTTCAATCATAATTTTATTTTTTGGAGAGGTTAAAAGGCAGGAATTTTACAAATCCTAATTTTTAGAAACCAGTTCGGTTCCAAATTGCCTTTGCGAGGCCTATAGATTAGAACCCCCCATAACTCACCCCATTTTTAAAATGACACCCCTCCAGGTATTTAAAATGGCATTTAGGAAGTTTAGTATGTAGACTGTGTGTTTCATAGAAATCAATGCAAAATACAGGTAAAATTTAAGTAAAATTTTTGTAGATTTTAAATTTTTAGCCATATTTTTAACTTGGCAGGAGATCACATAGAACTAATACTCCAAACGTATTACCAAGGTTTTTTTTATTTTTATATCCCATATGTGGCCCTAGAGAGCTACTTGACTCAAATACCAGCCTTATATTGAAGTAGCAATCTTCATAGAAAAAATGCGGCACTCACCCATTTCTTGTAAAGAAAATCCACTTTATTTCATGAAAATAGTCAGGTACATGCTAAGTCTGTGCATATTCATGTGCACAGACTTAGCATGTACCTGACCATTTTCATGAAATAAAGTGGATTTTCTTTACAAGAAATGGGTGAGTGCCGCTTCTCTGCATTTTCTCTATGAAGATTACTATATATGTCTAATATAGCAGAGCACCACCGCACCATATTGCTGAAACGCAGGAACAAATCTCCAGCTGAATTACAAGTCATTCAGAGTGGTTTGATGTACAGCAGTGCCGACAGCGCTTTTTCTACTTACCGTTACTTATATTGAAGTAGCACCTTGTGGATTTTGGGGTCTCCTTTTTTTAGGATGTTTTTCAGTCACCATTTTAGGTTTGCAGAGGCCTGGCTTTCATAAAGGGGTTGTCTAGCCTTTTGGACTCAGCCCTATTAAAAAAGTTATTCTCATATGCTCCCCACCTATCTAGCTCCCTGGCTCTATTCAGAAATAGAGATGGCCCGAACTATTCGCCGGCGAACAGTTCCCGGCGAACATAGCTTGTTCGTGTTCGCCTCGGCAGGCGAACATATGCGATGTTCAGTCCGCCCCCTATACATCATCATTGAGCAAACTTTGACCCTGTACCTCACAGTCAGCAGACACATTCCAGCCAATCAGCACCATACCCTCCCTCCCAGACCCTCCCACCTCCTGCACAGCATCCATTTTAGATTCATTCTGAAGCTGCAGTCTTAGTGAGAGGAGGGAGAGTGTAGTTGCTGCTGATTTAATAGGGAAATTGATAGCTAGGCTAGTGAATTCAGTGTCCACTCCAGTCCTGAAAGACTCATCAGATCTCTGCTGTAAGGACAGCGTCCCAAAAAGCCCTTTTTAGGGCTGCAACATTAGTCTGCTTTTTTTTTTTTCTCCATATATATATTGCAGTTGCCTGGCCTGCCCGTGTGTGAGGAGCTGCAGGCCCACAGACTGTAGTGTGCCCACTGCCAGTGCCCACCCCTGTCATCCCATGTGGCACAGGACTTTGCATCAAAAAAAGGCATTTCATTTTTACACTTTAATCTAAGGTTAGTTGCTTGCCAGTGTGTGTCAGGCTGACTTCCACTGACTGTAGTGTGCCCACTGCCAGTGCCCACCACTCATACCGGCTGGCACAGGACTTTGAATAAAAAAAGGCATTTCATTTTTACACTTTAGTGTAATTTCAGCTGCTTGCCTGCTGCTAGTGTGTGTCAGGCCGACTTCCACTGACTGTAGTGTGCCGACTGCCAGTGCCCACCACTCACACCGTGTGGCACAGGACTTTGTATCAAACAAAGGCATTTAATTTTTACCCTTTAATCTAAGGTTAGTTGCCTGCCAGTGTGTGTCAGGCTAACTTCCACTGACTGTAGTGTGCCCACTGCCAGTGCCCACCACCACTCATACCGGGTGGCACAGGCATTTAATTTTTACACCTTAGTTTAATTTCAGTTGCTTGCCTGCTGCCAGTGTGTGTCAGGCCAACTTCCACAGACTGTAGTGTGCCCACTGCCAGTGCCCACCACTCACACCGTGTGGCACAGGACTTTGCATCAAACAAAGGCATTTAATTTTTACCCTTTAATCTAAGGTTAGTTGCCTGCCAGTGTGTGTCAGGCTAACTTCCACTGACTGTAGTGTGCCCACTGCCAGTGCCCACCACCACTCATAGCTTGTGGCACAGGCATTTAATTTTTACACTTTAGTCTAATTTCAGTTGCTTAAGAATCACAAAAATAAACGTGGCCTAAATGGGTGGGACTGCTCCAGACCCCAAACACTGTGGCGTGTTTCTAACTGGGGGGGGCAGTTCCTCCGCATGTGGTTCGCAGCGAACGGCTATCCCCAGCAAAAATTGCATACAATGGAGGATGCCGGCGCGAACCACAAGCACCACACAAACATCCTACACAAAATAAAACATGTGCGGATGAAAATATATAAACACATAACTCACAGAAAAAAGATGCACCACATGGATAAGCAACTGACAACACTGGCTAATCCCTCACTCTGGTGTTAAAAGCTGAGAGATTCGCCAATATTTCCAATCAGGAACATATCGGAGCCCCTTTAGGCACCACTACACGGTATCTCAGCATGACATGGGGTCCTACCACTAGACTACCTATGGTGTGTGAACAAGGTCTGAACAGGTATTAAGTAGCCTACAGCCCCATCCCACTCACCTGCACTGCAGGACAAACAATGCAATGGGGAACACATGAGGCCGCAAGCTACACCTACAACAGACCATGTGACACCGGCTTCCAGGTGCAACAGAATGTTTACAAGCCATATGCAATGGCACATTCAATACATATAAAACAAGAATCACAAAAATAAACGTGGCCTAAATGGGTGGGACTGCTCCAGACCCCAAACACTGTGGCGTGTTTCTAACTGGGGGCAGTTCCTCCGCATGTGGTTCGCAGCGAACGGCTATCCCCAGCAAAATTGCATACAATGGAGGATGCCGGCGCGAACCACAAGCACTCACACAAACATCCTACACAAAATAAAACATGTGCGGATGAAAATATATAAACACATAACTCACAGAAAAAGATGCACCACATGGATAAGCAACTGACAACACTGGCTAATCCCTCACTCTGGTGTTAAAAGCTGAGAGATTCGCCAATATTTCCAATCAGGAACATATCGGAGCCCCTTAGGCACCACTACACGGTATCTCAGCATGACATGGGGTCCTACCACTAGACTACCTATGGTGTGTGAACAAGGTCTGAACAGGTATTAAGTAGCCTACAGCCCCATCCCACTCACCTGCACTGCAGGACAAACAATGCAATGGGGAACACATGAGGCCGCAAGCTACACCTACAACAGACCATGTGACACCGGCTTCCAGGTGCAACAGAATGTTTACAAGCCATATGCAATGGCACATTCAATACATATAAAACAAGAATCACAAAAATAAACGTGGCCTAAATGGGTGGGACTGCTCCAGACCCCAAACACTGTGGCGTGTTTCTAACTGGGGGCAGTTCTTCCGCATGTGGTTCGCAGCGAACGGCTATCCCCAGCAAAAATTGCATACAATGGAGGATGCCGGCGCGAACCACAAGCACCACACAAACATCCTACACAAAATAAAACATGTGCGGATGAAAATATATAAACACATAACTCACAGAAAAAGATGCACCACATGGATAAGCAACTGACAACACTGGCTAATCCCTCACTCTGGTGTTAAAAGCTGAGAGATTCGCCAATATTTCCAATCAGGAACATATCGGAGCCCCTTTAGGCACCACTACACGGTATCTCAGCATGACATGGGGTCCTACCACTAGACTACCTATGGTGTGTGAACAAGGTCTGAACAGGTATTAAGTAGCCTACAGCCCCATCCCACTCACCTGCACTGCAGGACCAACAATGCAATGGGGAACACATGAGGCCGCAAGCTACACCTACAACAGACCATGTGACACCGGCTTCCAGGTGCAACAGAATGTTTACAAGCCATATGCAATGGCACATTCAATACATATAAAACAAGAATCACAAAAATAAACGTGGCCTAAATGGGTGGGACTGCTCCAGACCCCAAACACTGTGGCGTGTTTCTAACTGGGGGCAGTTCCTCCGCATGTGGTTCGCAGCGAACGGCTATCCCCAGCAAAAATTGCATACAATGGAGGATGCCGGCGCGAACCACAAGCACCACACAAACATCCTACACAAAATAAAACATGTGCGGATGAAAATATATAAACACATAACTCACAGAAAAAAGATGCACCACATGGATAAGCAACTGACAACACTGGCTAATCCCTCACTCTGGTGTTAAAAGCTGAGAGATTCGCCAATATTTCCAATCAGGAACATATCGGAGCCCCTTTAGGCACCACTACACGGTATCTCAGCATGACATGGGGTCCTACCACTAGACTACCTATGGTGTGTGAACAAGGTCTGAACAGGTATTAAGTAGCCTACAGCCCCATCCCACTCACCTGCACTGCAGGACCAACAATGCAATGGGGGAACACATGAGGCCGCAAGCTACACCTACAACAGACCATGTGACACCGGCTTCCAGGTGCAACAGAATGTTTACAAGCCATATGCAATGGCACATTCAATACATATAAAACAAGAATCACAAAATAAACGTGGCCTAAATGGGTGGGACTGCTCCAGACCCCAAACACTGTGGCGTGTTTCTAACTGGGGGCAGTTCTTCCGCATGTGGTTCGCAGCGAACGGCTATCCCCAGCAAAAATTGCATACAATGGAGGATGCCGGCGCGAACCACAAGCACCACACAAACATCCTACACAAAATAAAACATGTGCGGATGAAAATATATAAACACATAACTCACAGAAAAAAAGATGCACCACATGGATAAGCAACTGACAACACTGGCTAATCCTCACTCTGGTGTTAAAAGCTGAGAGATTCGCCAATATTTCCAATCAGGAACATATCGGAGCCCCTTTAGGCACCACTACACGGTATCTCAGCATGACATGGGGTCCTACCACTAGACTACCTATGGTGTGTGAACAAGGTCTGAACAGGTATTAAGTAGCCTACAGCCCCATCCCACTCACCTGCACTGCAGGACCAACAATGCAATGGGGAACACATGAGGCCGCAAGCTACACCTACAACAGACCATGTGACACCGGCTTCCAGGTGCAACAGAATGTTTACAAGCCATATGCAATGGCACATTCAATACATATAAAACAAGAATCACAAAAATAAACGTGGCCTAAATGGGTGGGACTGCTCCAGACCCCAAACACTGTGGCGTGTTTCTAACTGGGGGCAGTTCCTCCGCATGTGGTTCGCAGCGAACGGCTATCCCCAGCAAAAATTGCATACAATGGAGGATGCCGCGCGAACCACAAGCACCACACAAACATCCTACACAAAATAAAACATGTGCGGATGAAAATATATAAACACATAACTCACAGAAAAAAGATGCACCACATGGATAAGCAACTGACAACACTGGCTAATCCCTCACTCTGGTGTTAAAAGCTGAGAGATTCGCCAATATTTCCAATCAGGAACATATCGGAGCCCCTTTAGGCACCACTACACGGTATCTCAGCATGACATGGGGTCCTACCACTAGACTACCCATGGTGTGTGAACAAGGTCTGAACAGGTATTAAGCAGCCTACAGCCCCCTCCCACTCACCTGCATTGCAGGACCAACAATGCAATGGGGAACACACGAGGCCGCAAGCTACACCTACAACAGACCATGTGACACCGGCTTCCAGGTGCAACAGAATGTTTACAAGCCATATGCAATGGCACATTCAATACATATAAAACAAGAATCACAAAAATAAACGTGGCCTAAATGGGTGGGACTGCTCCAGACCCCAAACACTGTGGCGTGTTTCTAACTGGGGGGGCAGTTCCTCATTGCATTGTTTGTCCTGCAGTGCAGGTGAGTGGGATGGGGCTGTAGGCTACTTAATACCTGTTCAGACCTTGTTCACACACCATAGGTAGTCCCCATGTCATGCTGAGATACCGTGTAGTGGTGCCTAAAGGGGCTCCGATATGTTCCTGATTGGAAATATTGGCGAATCTCTCAGCTTTTAACACCAGAGTGAGGGATTAGCCAGTGTTGTCAGTTGCTTATCCGTGTGGTGCATCTTTTTTCTGTGAGTTATGTGTTTATATATTTTCATCCGCACATGTTTTATTTTGTGTAGGATGTTTGTGTGGTGCTTGTGGTTCGCGCCGGCATCCTCCATTGTATGCAATTTTGCTGGGGATAGCTGCTCGCTGCGAACCACATCGGAGGAACTGCCCCCAGTTAGAAACACGCCACAGTGTTTGGGGTCTGGAGCAGTCCCACCCATTTAGGCCACGCTTATTTTGTGATTCTTGTTTTATATGTATTGAATGTGCCATTGCATATGGCTTGTAAACATTCTGTTGCACCTGGAAGCCGGTGTCACATGGTCTGTTGTAGGTGTAGCTTGCGGCCTCATGTGTTCCCCATTGCATTGTTTGTCCTGCAGTGCAGGTGAGTGGGATGGGGCTGTAGGCTACTTAATACCTGTTCAGACCGTGTTCACACACCATAGGTAGTCTAGTGGTAGGACCCCATGTCATGCTGAGATACCGTGTAGTGGTGCCTAAAGGGGCTCCGATATGTTCCTGATTGGAAATATTGGCGAATCTCTCAGCTTTTAACACCAGAGTGAGGGATTAGCCAGTGTTGTCAGTTGCTTATCCATGTGGTGCATCTTTTTTCTGTGAGTTATAATTTCAGTTGCTTGCCTGCTGCCAGTGTGTGTCAGGCCGACTTCCACAGACTGTAGTGTGCCCACTGCCAGTGCCCACCACCACTCATACCGGGTGGCACAGTAGCTTGCCGATAAATAAGGCATTTAATTTTTACACTTTAGTCCGGATAGGGTACGTAACAGGGATTAAACTGATAGGAATAGTACTAGTTAAGACACCACTCATATAGGGTGTCACAGCACATTGCTCTGTGCACGCGCAGTGCCCCAATTTGGGAGTAAGAGGACCGACCAAGCTGCTTTTTCCATCTCCCGGTTCCTAAAATCAATTCAGTTTGGTGTTTGAGAGTTTGATCTGTCACTGTGAAGGCAGTCGAAGGTACCCGGCCTACATTTTTTTTCACAAAAGGCAATCCCTGATATGGGACGTAACAGGGATTAAACTGATGAGAATAGTACTACAGAAAATACCACTCATATCGGGTGTGACAGTAAATTGCACAGCGCAGACGCAGTGACCGTGGATTAAAACAAAGGGGAGGGAGCCAGCGTTTTTTTAACCATCTCCCTGTTCGAAAAATCAATTCAATAGATGGACCCGGGACGTAACAGGGATTAAACTGATGAGAATAGTACTACAGAAAATACCACTCATATCGGGTGTGAGAGTAAATTGCACGGCGCAGACGCAGTGACTGTGGATTAAAACAAAGGGGAGGGAGCCAGCGTTTTTTTAACCATCTCCCCGTTCGAAAAATGGACTGTTTGTGGTTGTTTGCGGTGCATTAAAAGGGGAGTTTGGTCTGTCAATGTCTGTGAAGCGGGCGTAACCCTTACACTACCTGATCGATACAACATCATACCTGATCGTATACACACACTGGATGTTTTAAAGCATGTTATTCCAAACAATTTAGGAATGTTACGTGATTTATGCCCTTTATGGATTAAAACCCGACTCTGCGTCCACTACGTAATTTTCCATGGGAGTTTTGCCATGGATCCCCCTCCGGCATGCCACAGTCCAGGTGTTAGACCCCTTGAAACAACTTTTCCATCACTATTGTGGCCAGAAAGAGTCCCTTTGGTTTTTAAAATTCGCCTGTCTATTGAAGTCTATGGAGGTTCGCCCGGTTCGCCCGTTCGCGAACATTTGCGAAAGTTCGCGTTCGCCGTTCGCGAACTGAAAATTTTATGTTCGCGACATCACTATTCAGAAATCTTCCAGGACTCTTGAGGACGAGTGATGGCTAATGGATAACACAGTATACACATGTTAAGGGGAGAATTGCAAATTTAGGGTTTATTCATACAAAATGCCAAGGCCACCACTAGTGAAAAGCACCTTGGTCTAAATTCCAAATACTGTAATATGCAAATGTGACCAAAAAATGTGCATTGCTTCATAACCTGAAGAATAGAACTAAATATCACTGCAAATCTCTATGTTTCTTATTTTATGGCCAATGTGTATTACAAAATTATTTGTACTATGATCCATAACTGCCATCTATTGTCTGAATTCATTGTCCACAATATGTTCAAAGCAAACTGTCTTCATGGCACTGAATAATCCACACTAAATATGTTCAATTCCGTATAATCTTCACAAGGTCCTTGTGCATTTATTATCACAGCACTAATTAGTTCTGACATGTTGTAGAAATGCACAGCTTCCTTGTACTAATTATAGTCTGGCACAATATTGTCACTATAATTTACATTCTACTTTTGGGTCAAATAATCACTTCATAAATTCATATGGTAAGTACAGTTAAGTAGGAGAGTAGCATCATTCTGGTAACAAAAATAACTTCAGAAGAACCTTGAAATCGTTAAATCCCTCGGAAATGTTTATTGGCAAAATTATATTTTTAATCACCAAGAATGTTTGCTATAGGGACAAAGAAATGTTTCATGAATGTAGCTACAGCTCTCATATGTAATAACTGTAATCATATTAATTAGAGGAGCGAAGTTTTTAAAAATTCGATTCGGCAGCTTCGCCGAGGTTCGGCAAGAAATTCGATTTGTTACACATTCATTTGTTAGGAATCGCTATAAATCAAGTATACATTCTGCCTAAAAGTAACAGTGGCCTGTAATATTGAAGCATGTTAACTCTATAGCTTACAGAATGAATTGACTATGAATATCGGTTCACTGCACACTTATGTACATGGCATAAGTTTAGAATCAAAGTTTTCCTAAACATCGGCCCGAATTCCGGTTTGGATGCTACACTTCACTCAACACTAATATTAATGTATACTCATCGTGGCAAACGTAACTTTGAGCACATAGAAAGTATTGATACATATACAAAAGGCATTCAGTACTAATTTGGCAAGTCTATTCTCTAGTTGTGCTCTTATAGCATGGATCAGACTGGGGCCCCAATTTATTGTTGGGATTTGGCTGATACAATTTACAAAGGACATTTCCTAAACAAAACACCCCAAAAAAAGCACATTGATTCATAAATTCAAGCATTCCTAATAGAGTTGAGCAAACACCTGGATGTTCGGGTTCAAGAAATTCGGCCGAACTTCACAAAAATGTCCGGGTTTGGGATCCGAACTGGACCCGAACTTCACCCCGAACCCGAACCCCATTGAAGTCAATGGGGACCTGAACTTGTGGACACTAAAAAGGCTGTAAAATAGTGGGAATGCTATGTGAGTTGAAGTTCTCATCACAGCCAAAAAGGATATATGTCTGCCTGCAGTGCCACAGGCCTCATTCACAGACTCAGGGCCATGGCACCCACAAAGACGAGAGCAGTCCCATAACAGCAATACAGGCCTCAGGTCAACCTGCAATGGAACAGGCCATTATCATTTATGTAGTCCCCTGACACCCAGACAGAGGATAGGTCATTTGACAGTAAAAAGAGTTTAATGTCCCCCACCAAGACAGCAAGCAACTTGGAGATGCACAATAGTGTGTGCAAATGTAGAGGATTATGCTTTCAGCACTTGTAATTTAACACTTAGTGTAATATACCCTTTTACGGAAATAAATACACTTGGAGATGCACAGTAGCGTGTGCAGTTATTGAGGATGACACTATCAGCACTTGTATTTACACCTTGAGTGTAATATACCCTTTTACGGACATAAATACACTATAAGATGCACAATAGTGTGTGCAAATGTAGAGGATAATGCTTTCAGCACTTAAATTTTAACACTTAGTATAATATACTCTTTTTACGGAAAGAAATACACTTCGAGATGCACGGTAGCATGTGCAAATATAGAGGATTTATTTATCAGGCCTTGTATTTAGATGCTAACATGCTAAGTGTAATATACCCTTTTACATACAGATTTACACTTGGCCAGCAACAGCTGAAACCACTGATTTCTGGTATTGCTTTTTTGGCAATTGAATTTCACCCCAGATAAAAAACTATCCTTTGCTGGACACTATTAAACTTGGCCAGCCACAGCTGGAACATCAGATGTAGGGGATTGCTATTTTGGCAATTGAATTTAACCCCAGAACAAAATCTATCCTTTGCCGGACACTATTAAACTTGGCCAGCCACAGCTGGAACACCATATTTAGGGGATTGCTATTTTGGCAATTGATTTTCACCCCAGAACAAAATATATCCTTTGCCGGACACTAGTAAACTTGGCCAGCCACAGCTGGAACATCAGATTTAGGGAATTGTTATTTTGGCAATTTAATTTCACCCCAGAAAAAAATCTATCCTTTGCCGGACACTATTAAACTTGGCCAGCCACAGCTGGAACATTAGATTTAAGGGATTGGTATTTTTGCAATTGAATTTCACCCCAGAACAAAATCTATCCTTTGCCGGACACTATTAAACTTGGCCAGTCACTGCTGGGACACCAGATTTAGGGGATTGCTATTTTGGCAATTTAATTTATCCCCAGAACAAAATCTATCCTTTGCCGGCACTATGAAACTTGGCCAGCCACGGCTGGAACACCAGATATACGGTATTGCTATTTTGGCAATTGACTTTCACCCCAGAAAAAAATCTATCCTTTCCCGGACGCTATTAAACTTGGCCAGCCACAGCTGGAACACCAAATTTAGGTGATTGCTATTTTAGTAATTGAATTTCACCCCAGAACAAAATCTATCCTTTGCCGGACACTAGTAAACTTGGCCAGCCACAGCTGGAACACCAGATATACGGTATTGCTATTTTGGCAATTGAATTTCACCTCAGAAAAAAATCTATCCTTTCCGGACACCATTAAACTTGGCCGGCCACAGCTGAAATCATCGATTTACGGTATTGCTATTTTGGCAATTGAATTTCACCCCAGAAAAATATCTATCCTTTGCCGTACATTATTAAATTTTGCCAGCCACAGCTGGAACACCAGTTTTAGGGGATTGCTATTTTGGCAATTAAATTTTACCCCATAAAAATAAAATATAGAAATTTGAATTTCACCCCATAAAAACATCTATCCTATGCCAGACAGCAGACATTATTACACTTGGCTAGCCACAGCTGGAACACCAGATTTAGGGTATTGCTCTTTTGGCAAATTAATTTCACCCCTCAATAAAATATAGAAATTTCTATATAGAGTTTCTAGGGGTGACAATAAGCACAGCCAAGCCCCTAATGTAGGATATAGCAAAAAAAAAAAACTACTATTGATGGATTGATGGACTTGGTGGCAGCTTGTGCACCACAAGACACAAAATGGCCGCCAATCACCCCAGAAAAAAGTGACAGAAAAACTTTCTGGGCAGCCTAAAAACCACTGAGCAATTAACTAGCAGATGTTGAATGATTCACAGCTGTAGATCGATCACTTCATTAGGTGTTTTTGCTGAGTTATCCCTGCCTAATCTCGCCCTCACAGCAGCTGGATCCTATCCTTACACTAATCAGAGCAGAGTGACGTGCGGCGCTACGTGACTCTAGCTTAAATAGAGGCTGGGTCACATGCTGCACTTGGCCAATCACAGTCATGCCAATAGTAGGCATGGCTGTGATGGCCTCTTGGAGGCAAGTAGTATGACGCTTGTTGATTGGCTGCTTTGCAGGCATTCAAAATGCAGCATAGAAATCTCTGAACACCGAACCCGAACTTTTACGTAAATGTTTGGGTTCAGGTCCGTGTCACGAACACCCCAAAATTCGGTACGAACCCGAACTATGCAGTTCGGGTTCGCTTAACCCTAATCCATAACACTATTAAAGGGAATCTGTCACCAGTTTTGTGGTGCTCTGACTAAGGGCAACATAACCTAGTGACAGCAAAATGCTGGGTCACTTTGTTTAACTGACTCAGCTATTTGGCTAAAATCTTGTACTGAACAGCTCCAGCGCATGCTGAATGAGTCCCCATATTCATGAGCTCATGGCTCTCCCCACCCACCCGCTGCCAATTCAGCTGGAAAAAAACTTTCAATCAGAGGCAGGTGGGCGGGAAGAGCCTAACAGCATAAAACAGATTCACTTTAAAGCAATCTTCCAGGATCTCTCTTAAGGCCCTTTTACACTGACTGGGAATCGGCCAGGAGGCGCTAACAAGCATTCACGGGAATGCTTATTAGCGATTATCTGCCGATGTAAAAGTGCTCCTGATTACCAGGTGAATGAGCAAAATGCTGATTCATCAGGTAATATGGTCATTTGTGCGGACCCCAACATCATCGTTTGTCGGCAGTAGATTGTGCCGTCTAAACAGCCTCTGCTGTCGGCAAACAATGATTCAGTATGGGGACAAGTAATAAAATTAGTGATCACTGCTCCCTATACTGTGGAGGAGATCACTGCATGTAAATGTGGCATTTGCCTCAGTACATATTCAGTAATGTCCTAATGTCATTTTTTCTCACTAATGCATTAGTAGTCTGTACGTGCCAGTAGTCCCCCCTTATGTGCCAGTAGCCCCCTTATCATGTGCCAGTAGCCTCCCCTTATCATGTGCCAGTAGCCCCCACCCTATCATGTTCCAGTATTGTACAACAAAAAAAAAACACTTATACTTACCTCCATGTCAGTGATGCAATGCAGGCCTCTTCCGGCCTGTGTCCTTCGCTGTACGGCTCCGGCCTCTGATAGGCTGCCGGCCTGGTGCTGGCAGCCTATAAGAGGAACAGGGAGGGGACACGCCTCTCCCTCCTCTGCCGCCCTCCTCCTGAGGACGGCGATACAGATGACTATGGAGATGAGCGCAATGGAAGCGCTCATCTCCTGCTGTGCCCTGCCGCCAGCCGCCCCCACTTGTCACCAGGGCCGCGGCAGGCCAGTCCGGCCCTGGTAGCCTGCGAGCTACACCTGCACAGCTCGCACACCCCAAAGGCCGGCCCTGATTGTGTAATGCCATTGTTGTCGAGAACTTCCAAGTTCCTCTTCTGGACAGTCTGGTCTTTTTTGAAACTACATTTGTAGCCTATAAGGCGATACTGGGGCCATAAAGCCTCCATTGAGGTACATGGAGTCTAAGGGTCTCCATACTGCAAGAAGCACTCCATGCACTGCCTTATGGCCTCTCTTTACATCACCATATCACAAGGATATTTTGTAATAAACTCCGAAAAAGGCAAACAATAATTGTATGTCAAATATATATATAATCTTTATAAATTCTTCATAAAATAATTAAAAGACAAGTTGGTAGGTGAAGATTATACACACGGCTTATACTAGTCCAAAATAACAGCAGCTGTATATAATTCCAACAACTAGGAGCGAAATCTCAGGCATAAAAGAATGTCATTTATAGTAATATATGCCCATAAAGTGCCTAGTGCAGACAATGTACATAAGTCAATATTTCGCCTTATATCCATAAAATTTGTGCAATGTATAGCAGACATCACTCACAAAAGGTTACGTGTATAAGTCACCGCTGCAATGTTACGACGCGCGTTTCACTTACCGCTTCTTCCAGGGATCCTTCCGGTAAGCGAAACGCGCGTCGGAACAGTGCAGCGGTGACTTATGCACGTAACCTTTTGTGAGTTTATTGCAAGGGGACCTTGTTTTGATACTTCGGTTTGTCCCAATTGTTTATTAGTAAAGATATTTTGTAGTATAAGCAATGGTTCTTGGGTAAAAAAAAACTTCTTTAATCCAATGGAGCGTATGGAAGTACAACGCGACCTAAAACTTTATGGGTATTGTATTATGGCTCCCTACGGATTGTATATTTTTCAGAGCTGTAACAATATTTTCAAAAATTATTTTAATAAGGACAATAGACCAGTACTTCACAAGGGCTATTTTTCTTTTCCCCTTGATCAATATTGGGCAGACTAGATGGGCCAAATGGTTCTTATCTGCAGACACATTCTATGTTTCTATGTTTCTGTGTTAATACTACATGGTAATAGGTTGAACTGAATCTTTCCTGGTCTCAGGTGTAACATACTACATCAGAATGCATCCATAAGTGATTGCACATATTCTACTTTATACCAGGCCTCTTTCATGTTCATAGCCATGATGTAGCTTTTAAAAGATTATTTACACCTCAGAATTGGTAAGCCAGGCCAGGATAGGAAAGTGTTTGCTTTTGAGAAATCAAACCCAGAAGTAGCCATGCAGAATGCATTCTGCATTCTCCATCACATCATGGGAAAAAACTGAGGGACCTTTGTACAATTAAGTAATCAGCTGCCTTCGGTTACCCCTAACAACTCGGCCAGATGAGAAATTACTAAGCAAACAGGCAGCAGCATAAGAAAAAAAAATCAAAGGCAATTAAAATAGTGAAAATGCCCGCATTCCCAAGCCAGGCAGAGACTTACTATTTTAAGACGAGATAGTGGGTTCCTGTGTTTCGGAAAAGCTTTTAGGAAATCTGCACATATACACAAACACATCCACATATCACCCACACACAGATGCTACAAGAATCTCGCTGCCTGACAATTTGATCTAAGTGTAACAATAAAACTGAGTTTGAGGAGTAATTACATCCAATTTAATATTAACATCATGATTGCGAGTGTATGCATGAGTCACGCCATAGCGCCGCTAAAAGCTCGCACTTTACAGAACAGGCAACTGACTTCAAGGGCAGCGTGAAATCTTTTCCTCTATTGTTTATTTCAGAGATGTGCCCAGATGAAAAAAAAACAAGGTTTTGGGTCAAAGGTTTTAAAATAAAGGTTTGATAGTTAATTTCAGCAGAATTAGAAATATGTTTTAATCAAAATGCTAGTTTTAAAGGAGACCTCGGCCCCGCAAATGAATACATTAAACATTCCTTGGTCTCTTCCACACAGTCTTAATTTCTGACATTTTAAAGTTTGAGAAAACATATTTTGAAATGCCAGCATCTTTATTTTTAAAATAATAATGTGGTTTTTGGAGCATTTTAGTGGCATTTTTTAGTAGTTATTTTCATTTCCCACGTGTGTTTTCCCTGTTGTTTTCAAATTTTTCTTCTATAGAGAAGTATATAGGAAAAAAAATTGTGGTTTTCTGTGACTTTTCTCATTTTTATACCATGCTCATCATGTTTCTAAAAAGGGGGTGGGATGTGGACAAAAAAGGCATAATTAGGGTGGAACCTATGTGGCCTGACAAATTTAACTATAAATGTGCCAGAAAACTGTAGACATCTATGAAAGCTCCTTGCTGCCATGGGCTTCATCTTCTAGCAAACGGACCTCTTAATAATTTTGGTTCTTCTTATGATAACGCCAGTATATTTTCTGCAGCAACCAGCTCTGTCCACTATACAATGGACAAAGCTCCAGAGATGACTTCCAGCGTGGAGTTCTGGCCGAACAGCTGATCAGTAGGGGTGTGGGGGTTGGACAGCTGTCCATCAGGTAGTCATGGCCTAGCCTGAGGATAGGCCATCACTTGGAAAATCTTGGACAACCTCCTGTAAGGGCAATGCTATGTTAAGGTCTATGCGTTGGTGCGCTACTGCCATATGGAATACATTTCATGTAGACCATTTTCGGAATACTATAGCTCATTATGGAGACCGGCTAAATGGTGTGAAGAGTCTTATAGACCAGGCAATGCTCCTCTGAACAGTTGTCTGCCGATGAGGTGCTGGTTTATTTGTTGAACATTGACATATAGGATAGCTTCCTTACAACTGGTGACATTAGAGGCAGAGCTTGCTAAGTGCTCATTTCTAGACCCTCTTTTCCTGTTGTAATGCTATTGTATAGTCATTATGTGGACCTACTGTAGCCACAGTCTCTCTGTAGCTTCATTAGCTCTGAGTACTCATGCTGAGAATAAAAAAATTGTTGGGCTTATAACCAGGGAATATTTTAGAGATGTGGCCAGGATAATAGTTCATACTTCTGTGCTACCATATTGCTTCTATGCTGCCTGTGCCATATATCCACCATATGATGTTTGCACCTGAAAGTCAGTAATATGGCATATGAATAGCTTACATGTAGTGCTCCTTTTGCAAACCAGATCATCAGGTTTAGGCCTCTTGCACACGAACTTATTTTTTTTTCAGTGTTTTGCGGTCCGTTTATAACGGATCAGTGGTTCCGTTTTTTGTTTCCGTTGTGTTTCCGTTTTGGTTCCCTTTTTCTGTTCCATTTTTCCGTATAACATATACAGTATACATTAATTCCATAATAAAAATTGGGCTGGTCTTAAAATTTTCTATAGATCGTTCAACAAAACCGGAACGGATACGGAAGACATACAGATGCCTTTATGTATGCTTTCCGTTTTTTTTGCGGACCCATTGACTTGAATGGAGCCACTGAACGTGATTTGCGGACAAGAATAGGACATGGTCTATATTTAAACGGAACAGAAAAACGGAAAAACGGAAAAACGGAAACGGAAGGCATACGGAGACACTTCAGTATTTTTTGCAGACCCATTGAAGTGAACGGTTCAGTATACTGTCAGTATACTGAACTGAAAAAACTGCCAGTATACGGTCCGCAAAATACTGTAATGTGCAAGAGGCCTTACGGAACATACCTATGTTCGCTAAGACATTAGAACATTAAATGCAGTGTAGAATTGGACCTCATTCACACAGTCAGTGTTTGGTCAGTGATTTCCATCAGTGATTGTTAGCCAAAACCAGGTGCGGCTCTAAACACAGAACAGGTGCAGATCTTTCCCTTATATACATTATCTCTGTGCAGCATCCACTCCTGGTTTCAGCTCACAATCACTGATGGAAATCACTGACCAAACACTGACTGCGTGAATAAGGCCTTTTTACGGCATTTTGCTGGCACACTAATTCCTGTCATTGCTGCAAGATAATGGAATGTATGGCATATTCTTGTTCGATTCAGAAACAGTTCTGGGATTTAAAATGTGTAAAGCCTCTTAAACATATCAAATGTTAAATGGCAGAGGTGTAACATGGCTAAGTGCCTCCAATTTACTGTAAATTCCCTACATGCTGCTAAGTGGGCTCACAGGTTTCATGCATAATGTTACCATGTCAGACAAGGCTGATTTTTCCCTTAGGAAATGGCATGGAAATAACGTTGGAGTTGTGCCATGTTGGTTGCTGACATTTTAAATGACAATTTCCATGTTCTATAAGAAGTCATTTGCAAAGCTACTGGTGGTAATTGTGACTGAGTCTGTCACTAACTCCTCAGTAATAAATCCCAGTCAGCGGGCTGCAGTTCTAAACATCCAGTTGCTCAAGCTATATGTGTAACGTTGGCTTCTATAAAGCTATCGGTGCTCATCTAAGACTGGGAAAAAATCATCCTTGTATCCTTTTATCTTTCCATCATAACAACTTACTTATATTTTTAGCTCTTTTGATATATTTATATGCATTTTTTGCTATTTCAGGGTAACATTGTTCTTTTCAGGAACAGTTTGAGCAAATCAACTTACTAGAGATGAGCGAACTAGTCGCGATTAGTTTCGTTTTTAAAAAAGTACAGTTCAGACCCAAATCGATTTAGGCTGAACCAAAATTTCTCCAATTACCCTGAAAGTTGGTATATAACCCCCTCTAGCCTCCTAGTACACATTATTTTTTTTACGAAAACATGTTATTTATTTTTTTTGGAACGCCAAGCTTTGGAATGCAATGATGTCTGAGTGACACTGACATACATAGCTACAGGTAAATGCATATTTGACAGTGTTATCATACAGCGTGTTTAACCACTTCAGCCCCCCTAGCTTAAACACCCATAATGACCAGGCCACTTTTTACAATTCTGCACTACACTACTTTCACCGTTTATTGCTCCGTCATGCAACTTACCACCCAAATGAATTTTACCTCCTTTTCTTCTCACTAATAGAGCTTTCATCTGGTGGTATTTCATTGCTGCTGACATTTTTACTTTTTTTGCTATTAATCAAAAATGACCGAAATTGTTGCAAAAAAATGAAATTTTTCACTTTCTGTTGTAAATTTTTTTTTTTTAAACTACATTTCTATATACATTTTTCTATAAATTGATTGTTCTACATGTCTCTGATAAAAAAAATACAATAAGTGTATATTTATTGGTTTAGGTAAAAGTTATAGCGTTTACAAACTATGGTGCAAAAAAGTGAATTTCGGCATTTTGAAGCAGCTCTGACTTTCTGAGCACCTGTCATGTTTCTTCAGGTGCTAGAATGCCAGGATAGTATAAATACCCCCCAAATCACACCATTTTAGAAAGAAGACACCCCAAAGTATTCGCGGAGGGGCATGGTGAGTTCATGTATCATTTCATTTTTTTTCACAAGTTAGCGGAAAATCACACTTTCTGAGGAAAAGCAAATAATAATAAAGTTTCCATTTCTGCTAACTTCTGGCAAAAAAAAATTTAATCTCGCACGGACTCACTATGCCCCTCAGTGAATACCTTGGGGTGTCTACTTTCCGAAATGGGGTCATTTGTGGGGTGTGTTTACTGTTCTGGCATTTTGGGCGGGGCTAAATTGTGAGCAGCCCTGTAAAACCTAAAGGTACTCGTTGGAATTTGGGCCCCTTTGCACCCAGGCTGCAAAAAAGTGTCACTCATGTGGTATCGCCGTACTCAGGAGAAGTAGGGCAATGTGTTTTGGGGTGTATTTTTACATATACCCATGTTGGGTGAGAGAAATATCTCTGTAAACTGACAACTTTGTATAAAAATTTTTTAAAAGTTGTCATTAAGGCCTCATGCACACGACCGTTGTTTGTTTCCGCGTCCGTTCCGTTTTTTTTCACGGATAGGATGCTTCCCCATTCATTTCAATGGGTCCATCAAAAAATGCGGATGGTCAACCGTTTTCCTTCCGCTTCCATGATCCGTGTTTTCATTCCGTCAAAAAAATAGTGCATGTCCTATTTTTTTCACGGTCACGGACAAGGATAGGCATTTTTACAATGATCTGCCATAAAAATCGGATCCGTCAAAAAAAACGGTCCGTCATCCGTTTTTTTTGACGGACGCGAAATTTCAAGGAGGAGCGGACGCGGAGGCAGGCAACGGTCGTGTGCATGAGGCCTTACAGAGATATTTCTCACACCCAGCATGGGTATATGTAAAAATGTAAAACTACACCCCAAAACACATTGCCCTAGGGGCCCAAATTCCAACGAGTACCTTTAGGATTTCACAGGGCATTTTTACGCATTTAGATTCCAGACTTCTTCTCACGCTTTAGAGACCCCTAAAATGCCAGGGCAGTATAAATACCCTACAAGTGACCCCATTTTAGAAAGAAGACACCCCAAGGTATTCTGTGAGGGGTATGGTGAGTTCATGTAAAATTAAATTTTTTGTCACAAGTTAGTGAAATATGAGACTTTGTAAAAAACTAAAATAAAATATCATTTTCCGCTAACTTGTGCCAAAAAAAATAAATTTCTGTGAACTCGACATGCCCCTCACGGAATACTTTGGGTGTCTTCTTTCCAAAATGGGGTCACTTGTGTGGTATTTATACTGCCCTGGCATTTTAGGGGCCCTAAAGCGTGAGAATCCAGATGCGTAAAAATGCCCTGTGAAATCCTAAAGGTACGCATGGGAATTAGGGCCCCTTTGCGCATCTTGGCTGCAAAAAAGTGTCACACATGTGGTATTGCCGAACTCAGGAGAAGTATGGCAATGTGTTTTGGGGTGTATTTTTACATATACCAATACTGTGTGTGAGAAATATCTCTGTAAATGACAACTTTTTAAAAAATTTTATACAAAGTTATCAATTTACAGAGATATTTCTCTCACCCAGCATGGGTATATGTAAAAATACACTCCAAAACTGAAATTGATTTTTTATTGTTTTTTCTCACAAAGTCTCCCTTTCCGCTAACTTGTGACAAAAAGTTCAATTTTCCATGGACTCACTATGCCCCTCAGCGAATACCTTAGGGTGTCTTCTTTCCAAAATGGGGTCATTTGTGGGGTGTTTGTACTGTTCTGGCATTTTGGGTGGGGCTAAATTGTGAACAGCCCTGTAAAACCTAAAGGTACTCGTAGGAATTTGGGCCCCTTTGCGCACCCAGGCTGCAAAAAAGTCTAACTCATGTGGTATCGCCGTACCCAGGAGAAGTAGGGCAATGTGTTGTGTATTTTTACATATACCCATGTTGGGTGAGAGAAATATCTCTGTAAATTGACAACTTGGTATAAAAAATTTTAATAAGTTGTCGTTTACAGCGATATTTCTCACACCCAGCATGGGTATATGTAAAAATACACCCAAAAACTCATTGCCCTACTTCTCCTGAGTACGGCGATTCCACATGAGTGACACTTTTTTGCAGCCAAGATGCGCAAAGGGGCCCAAATTCCCATGAGTACCTTTAGTATTTCACAGGGCATTTTTACGCATTTGGATTCTCACGCTTTAGGACCCCTAAAATGCCAGGGCAGTATAAATACCCCACAAGTGACCCCATTTTGGAAAGAAGACACCCCAAGGTATTCCGTGAGGGGCATGGCGAGTTCACAGAAAATTGTATTTTTTTTTTTTTTTACAAAGACTAATATTCCACTAACCTGTGACAAAAAATAAAAATTTACATGAACTCACCATACCTCTCACGGAATACCTTGGGGTGTCTTCTTTCTAAAATGGGGTCACATGTGAGGTGTTTGTACTGCCCTGGCATTTGAGGGTCTCCGCAATCATTACACGTATGGCCAGCATTAGGAGTTTCTGCTATTCTCCTTATATTGAGCATACAGGTAATGAGATTTTTTTTTTCCGTTCAGCCTCTGGGCTGAAAAAAATAAATAAATGAACGGCACAGATTTTTTCATTCGCATCGATCAATGTGGATGAAAAAATCTCTGCCAAAATCAGTGACTGCGGTGCGGTGGGCTGGGCGCTAACTACCTAACAAGTAGCTAACTAACTGGCGGTGATCAGGGACCCTTATGACCCACTCACACGTCCGCAATTCTGTTTGCGGAACGGAATTGCGGACCCGTTCATTTCTATGGGGACAGACTTTGTCCTGCTCGGATCCGGAATTGCGGATCCGGAATTGCGGATCCGCACTTCCGTTCCGCAAACATATAGAACATGTCCTATTCTTGTCCACAACTGCGGACAAGAAAAGGCATTTTCTATATAGTTCTGGCAATATGCGGATCTGCAAAATGTGGAAAGCACATTGCCGGTGTCCGTGTTTTGCGGATCCGCGGATCCGTGGATCCGCAAAACACATATGGACATGTGAATGGAGCCTTACAGGGGGGTGATCAGTGACAGGGGGGTGATCAGGGAGTCTATATGGGGTGATCAGGGGTTAACAAGGGGTTAATAAGTGACAGGGTGGGGGGGTAGTGTGGTGCTTGGTGCTACTTTACATAGCTACCTGGTGCTCTGGTGGTCGATCACAGCAAATGGGACCACCAGAGGACCAGTTAGCAGGTATATCAGATGCTGTTAACAAAACAGCGTCTGATATACTTGTTTGATGCGATTTATTTTTCATCTACATTGATCATCGCTGGCAGGCTGTAGTATAACTGCTGAGACACGATCTGCTGTGAACGCGTGCGCGCGTTCACAGCAAATCTCGCCTCTCGCAAGATGACGCGCCGCCGCGTCAAGGAGGAACAGACCTGCCGCCGCCTGGACGCAGCCCTGCGTTAGGCGGTCGGCAGGCGGTTAAAAAGACACCGTGCCGATACACGTCTCATGAATTTTTTTAGATTCTAAAGCTTCCAAAAATTGTCCCTGATTAGGGGCAGATGATGTTTAAACACACCCAGTGTTATAGGATAAAAAGAAAGTGTCTTTGGGGAATGTGATGGTTGGCAAGTGGAATTAGTGGCATGATGCAGGCCACAGCAGCTGCCATACAGAACATGATGGATGGAAAGTGGCATAAGTGGTATGATGCAGCAGCCATACAGGAAGGACAAATGGTAGGCAGAGAGATAGACAGCAAGAGTAGCAAGATGGGGCACACATGCCGCTTCATGAAATTTAAGCTCCCCCACAAAAAAAAAAAAAAAAAAAGTGAGTACAACGAAACTGACCCCCAGGCATTAGCAGCATAATGCAGGCCCACATCATAAACTGATAGCGAAAAAATGGTATGATCAAAAGTATGATCAAAAATGCCTTTATGGGAGGCAGTATCTGTAATGTTAGGGACCCTCGTGCGGAAACCACCTTCCATTTTATTTGGAATGAGCCCCTTTTCCTATTTTTCGCTATCAGTTTATGATACATTGTGCAGCCAGTTTTTAACCAACTTTGTTTGCCTTATGGTTATGCACTTGTGAGTGTAGATGCATATCTGCTTAGTCTGAACTCTGTCTTATAGTATATATTGAGGGTGGCGCCTCTTTTGGACTGAGCAACGGCCAAGTACCTGGGACTTCTCAGCACAAAAGCAATTTAGCTGGTTCCTGCAGTGCCCTGAATAAAAGGAGACTGGTAAGTCTATGAGAGGCAGTATCTGTAATGTTAGAGACCCTTGTGCGGAAGCCACCTTGACGCGGTACTTGGCGCCGACATACTTTTGATCAAAAATGTACGCTAAGTGCTTCCTTCATTCCATTTTATTTGGAATGAGCCCCTTTTCCTATTTTTCGCTATCAGTTTGTGATCTATTGTGCAGACATTTTTTAACTAACTTTGTTTGCCTTATGGTTCATCAAACTTATTTTAACGATTTGAGCAAGATCATTCAACTATTCTCATCTCTAAACTAAGTCAAAATATTATGAAATGTTTATTGTTAGAAAATGTGGCTACCAAAAGTCATGGGACTCTAAAGCTCATGTGCCATAAAGTCTCTAGAAATAAAGTCCTACCGAAACCCACAGGCTGTTATACTAGGTGTGTTCACTACATGATGCTCGTCATTTCATTTCTGTGTCTTAGAATTCTACTTAGAATCAAAAATCCCCAGTTTCACGTACATCAAGGTCTAAAGAACATTAGACATATGGCTTAGTCTACGCAGATATTTAATAGAAGAAACCGAATTGATAATGGTATGTAGAAGGGATTTCCATTCTTATATTGTGAGTTGTACCTTTAGTAGGGCTTACATTTTGAACAGAAAAGATCAGCATCTGTGTGAGCCACATGATTTCCTAAAGTTCAGTCTTAGGCCTCTTGCACACGACCATATGGCTTTTTCAGTATTTACTGGTCTGTTTTTCACTTATCCGATGTTCCTTTTTTCTTTCCGCTGTGTTTTTGTTTCCGTTCCGTTTCCGTTCTGCAGTTCCGCAAAAAATCTCCGTATGGTTTTTGCGTGCGATCCGTTGTTTGCGGATCGCAAAAAACAGAAACGTAAATTTTTGAATCATTAATGTATTGTACAGTCATGTGTTTTAACAGTAAAGGCAAAGTGGGCATGGATCCGCAAAAACTGAAGACATACAGATGTGTCCCGTATGCATTCCATATTTTTTGCAGACCCATTGACTTGAATGGAGCCATCGATCGTTATTTGCGGGCAATAATAGGACAAGTTCTATCTTTCAATGGAACGGATATACGGAAATACGGAAACGGAATGCATACAGAGTACATTCCATTTTTTTGTGGAACCATTGAAATGAATGGTTTCGCATACGGACCGCAAATGGAATCAGCAAAAATGGAACGGAAACGGAAAAAATAAACGTTTGTGTGCAAGAAGCCTTAATGGCAGATACTTAGATACAATCTGTATTTTGAGGCCTTCACAGTGACATAGCAGCTGTCCTTGTTGAAAGCACTACCCTAGTAAAGACAAACACAGTTGAAAATGATTGATTAGTTATATGTACTTCATTTAATTTGACAGGCATCAGAAACTTCCCTGAGCCACGTAACCTGAGTTAATGAAATCATATTTAACTAAGGGTGTGTATGTAGACTTGATCTTAGTGTGGTGACTTAGCCATTAGTAGGAATTCACTGTTTACTTTTAGAATTCTTATCAGTACTCAGCCAGGGTTTATGTGTGATTTTTCTCCAATTGCTCAATCTTCTTAGTGTTCAACTATCTCTACCAAGTTAGAACACAGCAAGATCACAGGCAATCCACTCAACATTATCTAATCTGCCAAATTGGTAAGATATTTTATTTTTATTCACAACCACTGAGCAACTTCACAATTTTAATAAATGAAGTTATGCACTGGCTCATTGGCAGCATATTTCAGTTTGGTCCAAATGCCCACTTAAGACGCATTTATACTGCCCAATTGTCAGCCAGATTGTTTGAAATAAACATTCCCCATAATCTGCAAACGCAGATTATGGGTAATGTAAATGCAGCTCTTCAACTCCACTGACAAGCAAGCAATTGTCAGGAAAGAACCATCGATAATTGATGGTTGGCGTGGTGTAAATGCACCTTAAGATTCTCAAGTTTATAAGTATATTATAGTACACACCCAGTCACAGGGTGGTGTTGAATCTTTGCGTTTGTTTGTTTGATTATACATTGCAGTCACAGCAGACCTGCACCTGCCTATTTATTTCACTTTGTTAGAAGGTGCTGACTAATTTTGGTCCAGATTTACTAATGTGTCTACACCGAAAAACTGTCTAAATTAGTATAATTTTGGCACAGTTTGGTACAACTAGAGTTTTTGCACAGCATGGCCTAAGGTGCACAAATTTGCGCCAAAATTGCACCACAATTCTGGTAGAAAACTCTGTCTCAAAGTAAGCCAACTAATAGTTGGTGTAGAGCTAGACAAAAATGTCTATCAAATGTATCATTCAGCCTTAGCCACTGTTATAAATCTGGTGTAGGTTTAGACAAACTGAGGCCACACTCACACGAACGTATGAGTTCCATTTCCATATTGTGGGCCGCATATGCAGATCCGCAATAAATGGACACCATCCCATGTGCATTCCGCATTCTGGATGTGAATCCATTCACCTCAATGGGTCCATAAATCAGGAGATACGGAGCAGTGCGGAATGTAATGAAAGCACGGAATGGAACCCTACGGAAGTGCTTTTTTGGGGTTCCGTACTTCCGCACCGCAAAAAGATAGAATATGTCCTATCTTTTTGTGAAACGGAGGGATGTGGACTCATTCGAGTGGAATGGGTCTGGATCCATCCCGGAAGCCTCAAGAACGTTCTCCGTGCGTTGGGGACTGCAAATTGCACGGGACGGAACACATACGTTCGTGTGTTTCGAGCCCTAAATTTACACCGTTTACAGGATAAGTAAATCTGGATCTTTGTCTTTTGCTTTGTACATGTGCAGTACCGCAAACCTGGGGTACTACAATTGTATATAGTTATGTTTTATATTGTTATGTATTTTTGTATGTTTTGGCCATTACTACCAGTTAGGAGTGGATGGCAAAGTTTGGCAAGGAACAGGGCTAACCATCCTGCTCCTTTCCTCTTGGTAGGAGTGGGTTGGTCTTGCATCCTGCCAGGAGGGGAAGTTCCTGTGTAACCAGAGAGGCGAGAAGAGTTCCTACTCCTAAGAAGGATTCTCCAGAAAGAACAACCAACAATTATCCTCAAGTAAATCATTGAGAAGACAGCAGAGTGACAAGCTGAGACCAATATTTAAAGATACCCCTGTGAGGTAAAGGACTACAACTAAGACACCCATCACCAAGTCAACTACTAGGCAAGTACAATTTAGCAAGTGCTAAACTGCAGCAAACCAAACTTCCTTCATAATCCTTACTGGTGCCAGAGAATTGCTTTTGGAAATTGCTAATACTGAATGTACCTTGCACTTTACTCTTCTATGTTTACTTCAGGCCTCATTTGCCAAAGCTACATTTCCACTGCACCGATCCTAAGGAAGCAACAGCCTGAGAGAGTACACCATGACACAACACTTCAACAGGACCACTATCCCTCCCATCCTCTGCACTGGCTCATCCGGAGCTCTCTGGACATGAGGGGATATTCTCCATATTGGCCAAGCACTGCTCCCACTTGTCCAAGACTGTTTTCAGGTAGTATAGAATAAAGATGGCACCTACCTATCCTGAGTTTATAGTGTTGGCCCAAGAGAGGGAGGTAAGTTTTCTAGTGTATATTGTACATTGTAGAGCGGAGTGACCCATCCATGGCTGTATCTATGTGTTTGTTTGCTTTTGTATTACAGTTACAGCAGTGTGCACCTGCTCATTAATTTCATATTGTTAGGTAGTGTTGACTATATATTATGCGAGTTAGCTGATAGAGGCAGGGTTCACCAGCTTGCGGACAGAGACAATGGAACACGGGAAAAGGTCGCAAAAAAGTTCCCCTTTATTGTGGTTTTAACAGCAAAAAAATAAATAGTCTTTACATTTCAGTCAAAATACAACACAAACCCTGCTCGCCTGAGCACAAACTAGACAGTATTTCCCTAACTGCACTAGGTGCTGTACTGCCAGCACTGAAGTTCCACAGCAAGTTACTCACACGCACCAGTTTGGCACTTCCAGACATCAGCCAGCTTTCAGCCCAAGACTTTCTGCCTGGGTTCACTATATGCAACTAGTGCAGGTGCAGCTAATCAGGCAGCAAGCTAGACCCCAGATTGGGGAACCCACCCAACTCTTCCCCAATCCAAAACTCCAGGCCCTATACCAGCTTCTCCACAAAACAACCTCAAGAAAGCTTGGGCATTCCACTACATACTGGGCACTCCCTGGAGCCTAAGTCACATGGGACAGGATTCTGGGGGAGAAGTACCTGCAATCAATAACTCTTCATGTCACTGTCTCACTATATATATTGTGTTTTTATATTGTTTTTATATGTTTTTTTAAGAATAAGAGCTAAAGATTGCACAGTTTTGATGAAATAAAACAAAAAAAATCTATAAAAAGGACCCTAATGTGCCAGGAAGAAAATTTTTGGGAAGCCCGACAAATAAAAATTTTTATTAAAAAATTAAAAAGTTAGGACTGTTAATCGACACAAAATCACCCAAAAAAGTATCTGATCACAGTCACATCTATGGTCATTATTCATGACTAATGATGAGTGAGAAGTGCCATATTCGATTTCACGATGTTTCACAAATATTCGATTTAATATTCGTGATATATTCGTCGAAATTGAATATTCATCATTATTCTATATATTGCGAATGTTACACAAATTTATATTCGCGTATTGCGATTTGAACTTTGAACAGTGTACACGGGCAAATTTCCTATTGGGTTAGCTTAGTAGAATCAACGAAGATATCGAATATAGCACTATATTCTCCATCTTCGTCATATTCTAGCAAGCCAAGCATTAGGAACTCAGTTCTAAGTGGAATTCGCAATGCGATTATATGTTCGCATTGCGAAATCAACATAGAGCTGAGTTCCTAATGGTTGGCTTACTAGAATATAACGAAGATTGAGAATATAGTGCTATATTCGATATTCCTTATCTTCGTTATATTCTAGCAATACAACCATTAGGAACTCAGCTCTAAGTTGAATTCGCAATGCGAACATATACTTGCATTGCGAATTCAACTTAGAGCTGAGTTCCTAATGGTTGTATTGCTAGAATATAACAAAGATAACGAATATCGAATACAGCACTATATTCTCAATCTTCGTTATATTCTAGAAAGCCAACCATCAGGGAGGGACCCAGCTCTAACTTGAATTCGCAATGTGAACATATACTCGCATTGCGATTTCAACTTAGAGCTGAGTTCCTAATGGTTGTATTGCTAGAATATAACGAAGATAACGAATATCGAATATAGCACTATATTCTCAATCTTCGTTATATTCTAGCAAGCAAACCATTAGGAACTCAGCTCTAAGTTGAATTCGCAATGCGAGTATATGTTCACATTGCGAATTCAACTTATGAATTCTACACAGATGCAAGTTGAATGTGCAATGCGAGTAACTCAGGTTATATTAATTGTATTGCGACTATAACTTAGTCAAATTTGTGAGATCGGGATTCCCAAATCCGACAGTACATTTTAGCATGGAGGCGTTCCCATTGTGATGGGGACGCTCCATGCACACGGGAAGTCGGCAGAAGCGGCAACGGGCATTAACTGAAGCGGGCAGGGAGCCAGGAATCCTCTGGACATGGAAGAACAGCTTTTGGGAAGTGGGAAGACAACTAGAGAGCAACAGTAACTTAAAAAAATATATATATATATATTTGAAATAGCGCAAATATGGCATTATATTCGAAATATTAGCGAATTAGCAAAGTGCCAATATTCGCTAAAAAAATTCACTATTCGAATATTCGCGCTCAACACTATTCATGACCCCACAATATATCTAAGTCTTTTATTGATAAAAAGGTTTTTAAAGATCAGATTAGTTTTTGGGTAGAAAAATTCATACACACTGTTTGACTCTTGTTTGACCAACAGCTATTTCTCCTGAGCTCCCCTATAAACATGCATGAATGTGTTCTTCATGGGGAGAAGAGAATAAGCTTCTATCAAACACTTCTGGCCATGGCTTATCCCCATAAACATAAGGCATCAGGTATGTTGAAATCCAACATATATGATCTTTCACTGCCCCAACATTTGAGATGGAGGGAGAGTAAGAAGGCCCCATACACATTAAATAGTCAGTTGTTACCTCTAAAATCTAAGGTGGGCAGCTTGCATTCATCTTCACATGTACTTACCATTCCATGTTCCCACGACAAGCTCTGACGATTGGGCAAAGGCATTATCATGGCTATGCCATTGCCAGGGAGACTTGTCTGGTCAGGATTACGTTTGATGACAGTGCCTGCATTCCATTCTAGTGTTAGATGGCACTGTTGGCACTTGAGATTGTTTCTTCTACCACACTACTGTAGCTACCGATGACACTTGTGGAATTCTGTATTTCTGACCCTTGCCTGTGCCTGACTTTGTTTTTGGACTTCTGATTTGGACTCTTCTTCATACTCTTGGTATTGACCTCAGTTTAATATTTACTGTGTGTTTGCATTTGGTCTGAATATATCCTCTGGTTTTGGATTATGTGTTGTTACTGGTTTGGACCTTGTTTTCTGCATTGGTTCTTGTCGTTCTTTCTGGTTCTGACTTGGTTCTGTCTGTCTTCCTTTTTCCAATGCACTTAGCAGAGTAGGGACTATTGTCCAGGTGGGGGCTTCTGTTTAGGGTGGATCGTCTAAGTAGGTAGGGACAGTGATTTGAGTGGAGACTAGGTGGTGCACTGTTCCCTACCTATGTGACAGATCTTATGTGCATGGCCAAGTTTACAAAACAAATTAATGGGTAATGTGAAATGATAGAAAACATCCAAGAGAGACAGATTTATTAGCCTTCTATGACAATGGCCCTAATATGTATTTCATATAGCGTGTGAGTAATTATAAAATGCATGTCCTACAGCACATAAATAAATTAAAACAACACCCATTTTACCTTTTACAAAAATACTATGATGGTTACCAGCCTGCCTTAATGTTATTTGGCCAGGTTAAGCCGTAGCTGTTCAGACAATCGACGTCCAGTTGTGTCTAAAATAAGGAAATACAGTAATATACACTAAAATATCTCACCAGCAGTAAATTGTTGTGGTATTGTGATTATTGTGGATCTTTTCCTATGTCTGGTCCTAGACGATTTGAAACAGCTGAAGGATCTATGAATAGCATACCAGTGTGATGATTTTTAGTCATCTACCTGTAGGATGAAGATAAAGTATAATTAGATTATGCAACACGATAAAGATCCAGATACAAAATGCAACATTATATCTTAACAGACAAGGAGAAAAAACTGCTGTACTGGTCTTCTGCTGCATTATGGTGTACAGGGGCATAACTACAACTTCATAGCGGCAGACCATGAGACTACTATGGGGCCCAGTGTTAGTTGGGATTATCTCCTTTTCTACTGGAGGTAAAAACTTGGTCAGGACTTTACCCTCTAAAGGAACAACTTTTATCAAATGAGGCAGTGGAAAATTGCCTAAGGGTCATTGAAAAGGGTTGGGGGGCCTGGTTTGATCCTTGCTATGGGGCCCATAATGGGCCCTTATATGGGTAATATAAGTGGTATAGCAAATAAACCAATTCTAGTATTTATCACAAAGATAAATGCTGAAATTCCAAAGTAATTGTGCAGAGGTGGGAAGAAAAACATCTCAGAACATTGTCACAGATGTGTATAGACCATATTAGATTATACTCCTGCAGCCAACAGCATAAAAATGCAGCAGCGATGGACAGACAGTAACTCTCACTGGACTGTAGTAAAGTATAGGATAAAGTATTTTGTGGCTGGACTGTTGTGTTGTCCTAATAGCATAATCGGAATTTATCCCAAAGCCACATGAAGCCAAGGAACCAAGATGGGTGGTGTCTTCCTTCAAACCTAGCTGGTCATATGGTGTCAGTAATAATATTACATATCACTGCCATTTGAACCCGATTTACTTCCGTGTTATAGTGTATCCACTGTACAAGTAAACTCTGTTACAGGAAAGCAATAGTTAATAGTCTTCTTGGTCCAGAGCTCTATCTCTGTGCTGCTGTTTCTCTCATTCAGTGCCTAAGTGTCAATTCTCTTTGTCAAAGTGCAGTCCCTGATTCCAGTTAAGTCCAGTTTTTTTTCCTGTATCACTGGCACACATCTACTTGCTCCATGTCTGTTGCAAGTCCTTGTGCCTATACTGTGACCATGTTCCTGTGCTGTCACTTTACTCCAGTTCTGGCTCCATGTTAGAGCTTGTCTTCACACTTCATGTTCCTGTGCCTGTGGCCATTATCCTATTCCATGGTCCATATTCCTATCTGGCTTCAAAGTCCTCTTCTGCGCTCATGTCTGGTTGTGTTCCTGTCTTGCTATCGCTGGTGCATCCAACTACCAACTACTAGTGATTATTCTGGGGACTGCAACTTGGGAGTCTTCCTGCAGCAAAGTCCATACCTCCTAGGGAGGTTAAAGGATTTTTGTTTAAGGCCTCATGCACACGACAGTATTTTGCGGACCGTATACTGGCTGTTTTTTCAGCTCAGTATACTGACAATATACTGAACCATTCACTTCAATGGGTCTGCAAAAAATACTTAACTGTCTCTGTATGCCTTCCGTTTCCGTTTTTGCATTTTTCCGTTCCGTTTAAATATAGAACATGTCCTATTCTTGTCCGCAAATCTGCCCTCCGCAAATCTGGCTCCATTCAAGCATACGGAAATGCATCCGTATGTCTTCCGTATCCATTACGTTTTTTGCGGAACCATTTATTGAAAATTTTAAGACCAGCCCAATTTTTTCTATGTTATTACTGTATACTGTATATGCCATACGGAAAAACGGAATGGAAAAACGGAACTGAGAGGGAGACACAACGGAAGCAAAAAACGGATCTGATAAAAACAGATGGTCGTGTGCAAGAGGCCCTAAAGAAATGCACCTGAAGATGGTAAAAAGAACAGAGAATTGTTATTCACCTCCACAAATCTCTGCTTGTCACTGTTCTGACACTGCTTTGTGCTTCTTGTCTTGGCTCAAAACAACCGGAGTAGGAAAGGCCTGTTCAGCCAGGCCTTAGTGACCCATGTCAGCCAATCTCTGGCCCCACTTTTTAAAATAAAAATTCTCCCCAAAAAATCTGTTAAGGATGTAAACCAGGGGATCCTTTAGACTTGATGAGAAAGAGAGCAGACACATGAGACAGTGTAATTAATGAGGATCTGTACCTTTCCTGATGTTTCTGTTTTAGTAATTATTTGCTGGAGCATCTATTCTTATACAGCCTCATGCAGATGACCGCATGTATGTAGGTGGGCCCCAAATTGCAGATCTGCAAAATATACATGCTATCCGTGTTGCATCTGCATCTTTTTTAATGGGTCCATAGTCCGCATTTTGTATATGACATGTTCTATCTTTTCTCGTAACACACATACAGAGGCGGAAAGCACACAGATTATCCATGTGCTTTCAGTAGTCGTATGTCAGTTCCGCAAAAAAGATAAAACATGTTCAATACTTGGCCACAAAATGCGAGTGAACTGCACTCCTGTATGTGTACTGCGATCTGGCATCTATAGACTGATATTGCCGTGCAGGCAAACTGAGTATGCTGGGTTTTAGTAGCACTATTTGACAGATGTCAAACTGATGCACTACAGTCGTGGCCAAAAGTTTTGAGAATTACATAAATATTGGAAATTGGAAAAGTTGCTGCTTAACTTTTTATAATAGCAATTTGCATATACTCCAGAATATTATGAAGAGTGATCAGATGAATTGCATAGTCCTTCTTTGCCATGAAAATTAACTAAATCCCATCTGAGATCATTTCAGTAATCGTCTTGTGAACTCAGGTGAGAATGTTGACGAGCACAAGGCTGGAGATCATTATGTCAGGCTGATTGGGTTAAAATGGCAGACTTGACATGTTAAAAGCAGGGTGATGCTTGAAATCATTGTTCTTCCATTGTTAACCATGGTTACCTGCAAAGAAAAGCGTGCATCCATCATTGCGTTGCATTAAAATGGCTTCATAGGCAAGGATATTGTGGCTACTAAGATTGCACCTCAATCAACAATTTATAGGATCATCAAGAACTTCAAGGAAAGAGGTTCAATTCTTTTTTTTTATTAACAAATATTTTTTTATTTTAATCATCTCAAACAAAATTCATAAAACAAAATTACACAAAGAACCTCCCCATGCAGTCTGGAGCAGAGGGGGAAAACCATTCTCTGGCTACAAGAAGCCTGGCTAAAAACATCACTTTAGTCAACAAACGGCTCTTCATGGGCTGGCAATTAACCTCTGGATAGGTCCCCATAAAATCCATCACCTTGCAGGCAGATAGAGGAATATCTTATTTTAAGTCTCCGAATCAAGGTTGTTTGAATCGATTCTCCAGATAATCTTACTCACTATCAGAGGCTATTATCCCAGAACAGATGCATATGATCTGCTCGGGAGTCTCCACAGCTGCAAGGCAGTACAGGAGGTAACTCTTCACAATTCACCTCTTATCGGAGCCATAGGCAGGCTGATCAGTTCCATATATTTGAGTGTATCTGTATATTGAACTGTACAACAGATGTGATCTGCATAGTTGTGAGAAACCTGCTCCCCACTACAAGTTCATCCACTCTAGTATTGCCTCTGCCAGCTGCAGAGAGATCCACCTCTAGACATTAAATAGCAGACCAGGATCTCTGTCCTGGAGAAAAACATTCCAAAAAAAAGCACAAAACTCTCTGTCAGCATGTCATTAATCCTAATTCTGGCCACTGGACATTTATATAACAACTGAACCATCCCCATAAATTTGGGGCCAAAACCCATTCTTTTCATCACTTCCCAGAGAAACGTCCACTCGACCCTGTCAAACGCCTTAGTAGCGTCCAGTGACAGGACCGAGCGGGCGCCCCCACCGGGAGACTGAATATTAGCGAAGAACCTATGCAGATTATGATGGGTACCCCTTTTCACCATAAAGCCATTTTGATCTGAATGAATCAGAGAGGACATAACCTGAGAGAGCCTCCTAGCCAAAACCTTTGATAACAACTTAACGTCCGTGTTTAATAGGGAAATTGGTCTATATGAGCTCAAATCCACCGGGTCTTTATTTTTTTTGGGAATTAAAACTATCACGGCTTCCATCATAGACTGTGGCAAGACCCCTCCCTGTGATGCTTGAGCAAACACTTCCAGTAGATGAGGGAGGATAACATCACTGTACTTACGATAGATTCCATATGGAAAGCCATCTGACCCTGGCGATGAGTTCCCGGAGATAGATTTCAAAGCCTCTTGAACCTCCACAAGAGACACCTCTCCTTCCAGGGATTCTTTTTGGGCTTCTGTTAGCATTGGAAGAGAAATTCTCTCCAGGAACTGTCTCGCCAGGTCAGTTGGCAGACCAGGAGAAGCTCTATATATCTGGGAGAAGTATTGCAGGAAAGTGTCTCTTATACCCTCTGGGTCTGATATTATTACCCCATCTAAATTACGAACTAAAGTAATAGCTTTCTTTCTTTTATCTTGTTGTGATATTATTTTAGCCAAAAGCTTACCAGGACGTCCAGATTCTGAAAAATACTTCTGGCCCTTAAAAAGTAGCCTATGGTTTGCTTTCTCAATTACATATTCCTTCAAGGAACAGCTAGCCTTCTGCATCTCTTCCCTACTACAATCAGTAGGTTGATCAATAAATCGCTCCGTTGTGGAAGCCACAGTATCAGTCAGGTCTTTCTCCCTCTTCTTAAATGATCTTCTCACAGCCGTAATGTCACTAATAAGAACCCCCCTCAGATATGCTTTCAAAGCGTCCCAAACTGAATTGATGTTAGCAGAGGGAAGATTCACCTCCCAAAAGGAAGATACATGTGTTTTAATAGACTGATATTTATCTATAATAGTGAGCCAATACGGGTTCAGCTTAAACCCACATCACCCTATTGTCTTTATTCTCCCCACTGCGAACCTCAATTAGGACCGGTGAATGGTCTGAAACTGTTCTTACGCCATATCGTATCCTTTTAATATTATTCAAGTTATTCTCATTAGTAAGTGCCAAATCAATCCTAGACATTGCTCTACCTCCTCTACTGACACAAGAGTACACTCTCTTTCCTCCGCCAACATGTTCCCATATATCCACCAATCCAATCTCCAAGCAAAACTGAGGTAATGGAGAATTACACATGCTCCTCCCCGATCTGCGTCTAAAGTCAGTCTGTCCTTTTTGGGATCCATAACAGCGTTAAAGTCTCCCATCAGTACGAGCCGACATTCTGGCTTTCCTTCCAAAAAGCGCAGTAGTTGGATAAGTGGATACATAGAGAATGGAGGAGGTATATAGAAAAAGGCGAGAATGTAACTATATCGATGTAACCTCCCATACAGAAAAATAAACCTGCCTTGGTTATCTATATAAGATTCAATTAAGAAAAAATCTATAGAGTTATGGATCAGAACCGATACCCCCCTAGAGGCACTGCTAAAAGTAGAGTGATAGGATTGGGAATGCCATCCCGTCGTCAAACGGGACACGGTCTCTTCGGTAAGGTGAGTTTCAACTATACAGATAATTGCAGGGAGATATCTCTTCACTGCATCCATTATAGCTTGTCTCTTAACCCTCTCCCCAAGCCCTCTGACATTCCAAGAAACGATTCTAACAGACATTAATTAAGACGAGGAGAAAAAAAAAAAAAAGAAATAAACCCCTTCCCTGCAGGTTGAATTCCCTCCCCATTCCATCCCCCCTTTGGTCCGCCCGATCTAGTCAGCAAACCTCTACCCTCCGGTCACTCTCACCCCCCACTAGTCCCCTCCTCCCTCCGTCACTAGAAAAAATATAGAAATATATCAAATGCCCATTTGCTCCATCCAATCCAATGCTTGTTGCAGTTTCTCAAAAAATTGAGTAGTCCCATTATAGATCACTCTCAGTTTCGCTGGATACTGTAGGGAATATTTAATGTCTTTTAGCGCCAAACGTTTCTTTATCTCACTAAAGCTTCTTCTTTTTTCTTGAGTCTGTCGAGCAAAGTCAGGGAAAAATAACAGTCTAGTGCCTTGATAGTCAATGGGTGAGCATTCTCTTGCCCTTCTCAGTATCATATCTCTATCCATGGATAGTAATAGTTTCATTAGAATTACTCGCGGCGGCCTCCCTGGAATGGGTTTCCCCCCTGGAATTCGATGGGCTCTTTCTATTTGGAACATAGAGGAAAAATGTTCACTGCCCAAATTTTTCAAAATTACATCCTTAAGTTGTTCGACTAACTGCCGGCCCTCAACTCCCTCTGGAAATCCGACTAAGCGGATATTATACCGCCTTGATCTATTTTCCAGGTCCTCCAATTTATCTTGTAGGAGGTGGTTTTCCGAGGAAAGAGACAAAGTCTTAGTTTTTATCATGTCCATGTCGGATTGGAGGGAGTCAACCGTCTTCTCCATATTAAATACTCGATCCCAGATTTTGATCAGATCTTCTCTAATTAGAGATATATCGCTCTGCATTGACCCGAGTTGAGTAGACATCCCCTGCACTAACACGCCATTATTTTCTACAGCGCGCAGGATTTTTTCCAGGGCTAAGGGGTCATGCTCAATTTCTGTTCGCACTAAGAGACTTTCCTCCCCTCCTTCCTGATCTGCTAACCCGTCCTCAGATAATTCTTCAGCTTGGAGAGTTTTAGCAGATTTCTTGGAGTTAGTGCTCATTTTTCCTTTAACTAACCCCTTTTCATTAAGAGAGGGAGATTTCAAAAACTTATCAATTTTACCCTCTGGTGTCTTAGTCCCCAGCTTTGTTCCAGAGGAATCCACCGACCGCCGCTTTGGAGCCATTAACCGTTATTTTTTTTTTTATTTCCCCTCCTCCCCTTTTTTTTTTTTTTTTACAAATTTGGTAATCCCCTCTCTCCTTTCACACCTGCATCCACCCTGCTTTCAACACTTTTTCCCTTTTTTTTTTTTCTCTCTTGCTCCTTTCCCCCTTTTTTTCCTTTTTCCTTTTAAATTCCTCCCTTCTCTGTTCCTCTTTTCTTTACTCCCCCTTTTCTCTCCTTTATTCTTTCTTCTTAAATGCCAACCACAATCTTTACACAGTCTTTAAACAAAGTCCTAGAACAAAGTCCTAGAACTGGTACAAGGCAATAAGCAAATGGGAGAGCAAAAATAAATAAAATAAAAAAAAACACAAAAATAAAGAAAAAACAGTTTTGTTTTTTCTCACATATCCAGCGTCCAGGAGCAGAGATAAGCAGATGAGCTGGGAAGACTCAGCAAAATCGGAGCAGGAAAACAAAGGTATGCAGGAGGATAGGGAGCGGAGCAGGTCAAAACCGGGAGGCCAGCAGTGAAGGAGAACGGGGAGGCGGAGCCACACACCCCCAGCAGGCAGCAGGAGACGACAACGAGATCCCAACGTTCTCACAGGAGCAGGGCAGCCAAGAATGACTGCGAATGAGGCTCACCCTTGCTATGAGCTACAGCAGGCGGCAGACTGGAGGCAAGGGAGCGGGCAGCAGGCTTGAGGCAAGCGGAGGCACGAGGAGCCCGACGTTTCTTCCACAGGGCGGCAGGCGGCAGGCAGGCGGCAGAGGGCTCAAGCGTGCTCAGGACTCAGGCATCAGCGGAGGAGCCGGAGGGCCTGAGGAGGAGGGTAGGAGGAGGAGGAGAGCGCGACGTAGCGCATTCACGTCATCGCACCGTCACGAAAGAGGTTCAATTCTTGTTAAGAAGGCTTCAGGGCGTCCAAGAAAGTCCAGCAAGTGCCAAGATCATCTCCTTAAGAGGATTCAGCTGCGGGATCGGAGTGCCACTAGTCCAGAGCTTGCTCAGGAATGGCAATAGGCAGGTGTGAGCACATCTGCACGCACAGTGAGGCGAAGACTTTTGGAAGATGGCCTGGTGTCAAGAAGGGCAGCAAAAAAGCCACTTCTCTCCAAAAAAAACATTTGGGACAGATTGATCTTCTGCAGAAAGTATGGTGAATGGACTACTGAGGATTGGGACAAAGTCATATTCTCCGATGAAGCCTCTTTCCGATTGTTTGGGGCATCAGGAAAAAGGCTTGTCCGGAGAAGAAAAGGTGAGCACTACCATCAGTCCTGTGTCATGCCAACAGTAAAGCATCCTGAGACCATTCAAGTGTGGGGTTGCTTCTCATCCAAGGGAGTGGGCTCACTCACAATTTTGCCTAAAAACACAGCCATGAATAAAGAATGGTACCAAAACACCCACCAACAGCAACTTTTTCCAACAATCCAACAACAGTTTGGTGAAAAACAATGCATTTTCCAGCACGATGGAGCACCGTGCCATAAGGCAAAAGTGATAACTAAGTGGCTCGGGGACCAAAACGTTGACATTTTGGGTCCATGGCCTGGAAACTCCCCAGATCTTAATCCCATTGAGAACTTGTGGTCAATCCTCAAGAGGCGGGTGGACAAACAAAAACCCACTAATTCTGACAAATTCCAAGAAGTGATTATGAAAGAATGGGTTGCTATCAGTCAGGAATTGGCCAAGAAGTTGATTGAGAGCATGCCCAGTCGAATTGCAGAGGTCCTGAAAAAGAAGGGCCAACACTGCAAATACTGACTCTTTGCATAAATGTCATGTAATTGTCGATAAAAGCCTTTGAAATGTATGAAGTGCATGTAATTATATTTCAGTACATTACAGAAACACAGAAATAAACGTGGCCTAAATGGGTGGGACTGCTCCAAACCCCAAACACTGTGGCGTGTTTCTAACTGGGGGGAGTTCCTCTGCATGTGGTTCGCAGCGAACAGCTATCCCCAGCAAAAATTGCATACAATGGAGGATACCGGCGCGAACCACAAGCACCACACAAACATCCTACACAAAATAAAACATGTGCGGATGAAAATATATAAACACATAGCTCACAGAAAACAGATGCACCACAAGGATAAGCAACTGACAACACTGGCTAATCCCTCACTCGGATGTTAAAAGCTGAGAGATTCGCCAATATTTCCAATCAGGAACATATCGGAGCCCCTTCAAGCACCACGTCACGGTCTCTCAGCATGGCATGGGGTCCTACCACTAGACTACCTATGGTGTGTGAACAAGGTCTGAAAAGGTATTAAGCAGCCTACAGCCCCCCCCACTCACCTGCATTGCAGGACCAACAATGCAATGGGGAACAAATGAGGCCACAAGCTACACCTACAACAGACCATGTGACACCGGCTTCCAGGTGCAACAGAATGTTTTTCCAGCTATATGCAATGGCACATTCAATACATATAAAACAAGAATCACAGAAATAAACGTGGCCTAAATGGGTGGGACTACACAAACATCCTACACAAAATAAAACATGTGCGGATGAAAATATATAAACACATAACTCACAGAAAACAGATGCACCACAAGGATAAGCAACTGACAACACTGGCTAATCCCTCACTCGGATGTTAAAAGAGAGATTCGCCAATATTTCCAATCAGGAACATATCGGAGCCCCTTCAAGCACCCTTCACCATCTGTTTTCTGTGAGTTATGTGTTTATATATTTTCATCCGCACATGTTTTATTTTGTGTAGGATGTTTGTGCGGTGCTTGTGGTTCGCGCCGGTATCCTCCATTGTATGAAATTTTTGCTGGGGATAGCTATTCGCTGCGAACACATGCGGAGGAACTGCCCCCCCAGTTAGAAACACGCCACAGTGTTTGGGGTTTGGAGCAGTCCCACCCATTTAGGCCACGTTTATTTCTGTGATTCTTGTTTTATATGTATTGAATGTGCCATTGCATATGGCTGGTAAACATTCTGTTGCACCTGGAAGCCGGTGTCACATGGTCTGTTGTAGGTGTAGCTTGTGGCCTCATTTGTTCCCCATTGCATTGTTGGTCCTGCAATGCAGGTGAGTGGGAGGGGGCTGTAGGCTGCTTAATACCTTTTCAGACCTTGTTCACACACCATAGGTAGTCTAGTGGTAGGACCCCATGCCATGCTGAGAGACCGTGACGTGGTGCTTGAAGGGGCTCCGATATGTTCCTGATTGGAAATATTGGCGAATCTCTCAGCTTTTAACATCCGAGTGAGGGATTAGCCAGTGTTGTCAGTTGCTTATCCTTGTAGTGCATCTGTTTTCTGTGAGTTACATCACAGAAACAACTGAAACAAAGATCTAAAAGCAGTTTAGCAGCAAACTTTCTGAAAACTAATATTTGTGTCATTCTCAAAACTTTTGGCCACGACTATAGAAGTATGAGTACAATCCCACAGAAAATTATAGGATCACTTCTAGCTTTGGTCCGTCCATCTACCCCACCCCCCAACTATGTTTTCTGATTCACCTTGAAAGAGAACTGAACCAGATCGCCGGATATATGTGAAGGGGCCCTAATAGAGGAAAGGCACAGCATGGAGTAGATTAAGTAATAATTGATGCTCCAGTATTATTATTACAAGGGGGATGCAAATAGTTACTAAAACAGATGGGTCAGGAGAGGTTATAGATCCTTTTTAATAATGGCTATCTTGCTAACCTTTACAGACTATGATTAGGTAAGTACACCCAGAATTCTGTGCCATGAGCCCCAAGAGAGCATTTTCTGCCCTGTGCCACATTTTAAAAATGGCAGTAATTGGGGTAAACAAAGATTAATATGTTGTTAAACGTATGATACATGTTGTCCGCAATATCTTCTGATGTATTTACTACATTTTTCCCTTACATGACTCTTATTGAATCCAGTTCTAAGAACCAAATATATTCTGTCCATTATTTCAGAAATAAACGCTGTAATTCATCCTGGTGACTTTCTAATATTAGGAAATGAAAAGGAAGAAGAGAGAATGAACCTTTTCATGCTTGAAGGCAATAAGAAATATGATTACGGTATTTATTGTATGCTATGAATTGCTATTTTTGGGAAGGCACTCACTGTCATACATTGCACTAATTGAACCAGACCTGACTATGAGTAATGCAGAGTATGACAAGCATTTTAATTCCTGCTGATGGGAATGAACCTCTCTTGTACTAAAACACGACTGTGCAGGCAGTGAGTCCTGCCCACTAATCAGGTTCTGCCACCCTGCTGGTGAATTATCCATAGATTAACTAATGCTAAAGCATGTGGGCAGTCTACGCAGTGCTGTGCAAATGATTTCTCTGTGCACAGGAGAAATCAGTACTCTGGAGAGCTTCCAGTCTAAACTTGGTGAAAAATCTTAAGGATCAATTAACAAGTTTAAAGCCATCAGCATAAAAGAAAAGGTAAATAGCAGATTATGTAGGACAAGATTAGCATATTTAAAGGAATGGTAACCTCAATTTATAAGGCTGAATTTATAGAGAAGCAAAGTCTGGCCGATTGCCTCTAAACAGTTTATTTAGTGAATACAGCACAACAGCTAACTGCAAGCATCAATACAAATGAGCTCTTCTAATAAAAAAGCCACATACAGTATATTCAATGAACCTTCTGCAGAATGATACCAATAAAGGAATAAATAGATTAGTGATCCTCTACGGTTCTGCTTTATTTTACCACCGGTCATGTGCTGTATTCGCTTATAAAGGGGAGCAGAAAACTCAGACACAGTTCTCCTGCCTTAAAGGGGTTGTTCAGTGGGTGAAACAGTTTTAGCTCAGAGTGGGTTAAAAAACAAATAAGCAAAACTCACCTCACCGTTCCTTTGCTGCTCCTGTTCCATTGCTTACCATCGGTCCGCTGTACCCATTCAAGTTCAAGTTGAATAGATCTCGATCCGTTCCGGCCACCGCACGGATGTTGCCCGTGCATTGGGGACTGCAAATTGCGGTCCCCAATGCACGGAACGGCCATGTGCATGAGGCCTAAGTGTGATGCCCCTTATTATGGTTACTAAAAGGGTTTATTGCCCTGACAAATAAAGAAGAATATTTCTGAGCACATATCTAGAAATACCAGCCTTGCAACATAGTGAAAACACTTTTTTGTTTACCGTTAGTAATGTTTGTTCAGGAATTAAGATATACTTATACACATGTCTGGCAAACCGTACATGAATGTAATGTCTGTAGCTACTACCAAAGTCTTGGTTAACCCCTTTGTGAAATCTATAACTTTGTACAACTATAATAGTATTTGTTATACATTATCCAAACATGTGCTTATTCCCCCAGGCATTCTTTTTTTTCCTATCTTTTTTTTTTTTTAGGTCATTGAACAATTGGACAGCGAATGTCCATATTAGATTCAGGTTTCAATCGTTCATTCTTTTCTTTACCTGATCCAGGTATTTGTGTTGGTCAGTCAGGTTGGGTTTACACGTTGAGATTTTTGTATCGATAAAGCAACTGCAGAAAAAAACTCATTGTGAACTGAAAACACATGCATTTTTACCATGATCATGCAGTTTTTATGGTGTGGTCCTTCTTTTTTTTACCCTGAAAAAAAAAATGCTAAATGTAAGTAAACCCAGGCTTATAGCCTCATGCAGATAGTAGGACGGTGTGCACAGAGCCAGCGCAGAAGACACATGAAGTCCCTGCAGCTCTGTAATACAGGGTCATAGACATTCCATGTGCCACCATATGATACAGCACAGTATGACCACAATATGACCCCAGAGAAATCTACTTGGGGGAGGGGGGAGTAGTTATCATGAGGGTAACTTTTGAAGTCAGTTTTTGCTTGAGTCTGCATTGAAGGACTTTGCACCAAATTTATCAAATTTCACACATGGTTTTATAACTTTGGCACATGATAAAATGCATGGACTACATAGCTTTTTTTACAAGACAGAAAAAAATAAAACAAAAAAGAAGGGTAAAGGAAGCCTGAAGCGAACAATACTTTAACAATCCTATTGAGTTCCACGGGATGCAAACCATTTACACTTCAAATTAATTTGCCTCAGTTTAGTCAAGATCTGATTTTCAAGCTTTCTTAAAAATGTGTGCTTGACTTTGTCCACCAGAGGTAAAGCAAATAATAAAAAACTGATACAAATCATTAATGGGCATCTTTTGATACTTGTGATTTCAAATAACATCCAGGATGTTAAAACATTCATTTTTCATGTAACAAAACCTCACACAGTGAGCAGCGTGATATCATAAACTCAACCCAGTATTGGTGGCTGAGATAGTATCTTCCATCAGATTGTAGAGGAATCATATGCAGGCCATCTTACATGATACACGATGCTACCAGCATCTACACGTTAGACACCGTGGCAAAACAGCCCTAATTACTTTTCCTGCATAGTCTATAAATTACACATAAGTGTCATCAAGAAGCAATCCAGTGTGCTAAAATAAACAGATCCTCAAGCTTATTACGTTATCCCACTGCAAAAAAAAAATGAGAATGGCCTTATTACTTCAAAACCTAAATAATTCAGAGGTCATTCTATGAAGAACGCGCCGTCCGGCCAAACACTAACTGCGAGGAATGGCATAATTACTTTCAGTTTGCTTTCAGCTCTGAGGAAAGTTGACAGGGTGATTAAAGGAAAATACGTTTAAAAAAAATAGAGATACATTATATGGTCTGTGTGCAGGAGGTTCTGAGGCCTGGACCCAGGGCTTATTTGAGGAAAGATTATCTTGACAAATTGGATAAACATCTTATGCATGACAGGACGCTGATGGAGAGTATGTTCAGCAAGCACACCTGGTGATAGTTTGCTTAGTGTGTGACCAAGGTGTTCGGCAAGCCCTGCTCTCTCCTTGGAGGATTTGTTTACAGTTGAACAGGTAGAGGCAGATCTGAAGTCTGGCCCTTGGTAACCAGTGTTGCCATCTCTGCAGATGTCTTACTATTGTTGGATATAAAAAAAAAAAAAAGCTCCTGGCGAGACTAGTCCGCCACAGATTACACTAGACGTTATCAAAGTGTTGCTACTTAAAAAGGTCGACTATCTCATATGCCATAAGCCAATAAAAATGGCAAATAAATGCCCTTAGTTTCTTCTCATATCCTGGCAGATGTCCTAAAAAAGCAAAAAAAAAAAAAAACACCATTGCCAAGAATAATGTTGACTTTAGAAAGAACTGAGACTTCTATCCTAAAATAACCCAAATCGGGACAATTGCTGACAATCTATTGCTTGGAAAACATTCTCTGTGTGTTCTTTTTGCTGTGTTCCCTCCTGTATTTTAGTTTACCTTGAAGTATATCTGTATGGTAGATCAGAGGACTTTAGGGAACTGTTGTGTTAAAATTGACATATAAATTTCACAGCATGTATTAGTATGACATAAAGGCTACACTGAATTGTGAACCCAGTTATGAGATTTGTGGAGAAATAAAATAGAATCAGGTCATCATTACGGATGAGCGAATTGATTGTAAACAAATCGGATTCAACCAGAATTTGGTAAAAATTCAAGTTGCGTTTGAGAGGAAAAACTTTATAACTGCATGGATTCTCAGGCCAATTTGAGCACTTTTGAATAAATACAGGCCAAAATTGAATAGGTCAACCAATGCAGCTGAAACAAGTCTAAATCTAATTTACAGAGAATCACTTGTCTCTAGTTTTTATGTTTGATATATATACTAGACATTATGCCATTTACAATAACGGGCGCTAGAACATTAGTGCTGGCACTGTTATGGGGGGGGGGAGGATCTGTGGATGGCACTGTTATACATGTGTCATCCACATACCCCCCACCCCATAACAGTGCCATTCACAGATCCCCCCTCAGTGTCATCCACAGATTCCCCCTCAGTGTCATCCACAGATCTGCCCCCAGTGTCATCCACAGAGCCCCCTCAGTGTCATCCACAGATCCCCCCTCAGTGTCATCCACAGATCCCCCTCAGTGTCATCCACAGATCCCCCCCTCAGTGTCATCCACAGATCCCCCTCAGTGTCATCCACAGATACCCCCCTTAGTGTCATCCACAGATCCCCCTCAGTGTCATCCACAGATCCCCCTCAGTGTCATCCACAGATCCCTCCTCAGTGTCATCCACAGATCCCCCTCAATGTCATCCACAGATCCCTCCCTCAATGTCATCCACAGATCCCCCTCAGTGTCATCCACAGATCCCCCTCAGTGTCATCCACAGATCCCCCTTAGTGTCATCCGCAGATCCCCCTCAGTGTCATCCACAAATCCCCCTCAGTGTCATCCACAGATCCCCCTCAGTGTCATCCACAGAGCCCCCTCAGTGTCATCCACAGATCCCCCTCAGTGTCATCCACAGATCCCCCTCAGTGTCATCCACAGATCCCCCTCAGTCTCATCCACAGATCCCCCCTCAGTGTCATCCACAGATCCCCCCTCAGTGTCATCCACAGATACCCCCTTAGTGTCATCCACAGATCCCCCTCAGTGTCATCCACAGATCCCCCCCTCAGTGTCATCCACAGATTCCCTCCTCAGTGTCATCCACAGATCCCTCCCTCAGTGTCATCCACAGATCCCCCTCAGTGTCATCCACAGATCCCCCCTTAGTGTCATCCGCAGATCCCCCCCTCAGTGTCATCCTCAGATCCCCCCCTTAGTGTCATCCGCAGATACCCCCTCAGTGTCATCCTCAGATCCCCCCCTCAGTGTCATCCACAAATCCCCCCTCAGTGTCATCCACAGATCCCCCCTCAGTGTCACCCACAGATCCCCCCTCAGTGTCATCCGCAGATTCCCCCCCCCCTCAGTGTCATCCACAGATCCTCCCCTTACTGTCATCCACAGATCCCCCTCAGTGTCATCCACAGATCCCCCTCAGTGTCATCCACAGATCCCTGTCAGTGTCATCCACAGATCCCCCTCAGTGTCATCCACAGATCCCCCTCAGTGTCATCCACAGATCCCCCTCAGTGTCATCCACAAATCCCCCTCAGTGTCATCCACAGATCCCCCTCAGTGTCATCCACAGATCCCCCTCAGTGTCATCCACAGATCCCCCCTCAGTGTCATCTACAGATCCCCCCCCCTCAGTGTCATCCACAGATCCCCCCCCCCCCCTTAGTGTCATCCACGAGATTACAGCGCTTCTCTTCAATTTCAGAGGCAAGTGCAGTAAATAAATTAGCTAGGAGGAGGAGCTGGGCGGGAAGGAGCGGGCGCCGGTGCCTCGGTGCCCCAGTGGCGTAGGGCCCCATAGCCATTGCTATGGCGTTCCCTACGCCACTGAATAGGATGCCGACTATTTAGTGTCTTTGGAGTGTGTGCCGAATGCTCTGTGCGCCGCGCATACGCTTTTGAGTATTCGGCACACACGCACGGACGGCAGGGACACAGGGATTTTATTAGTATAGATAACATTTACAAAATTGTTGATTTTTAGGCTTTATGCACACAACTGGTGTGGCCAATAATGCACTCTCCTGATAATAATGCACTCTCATGAAAAAAATCATGTAATATCAAGAACCATATGGGGTGATATTTATCAAAACTGGTGCTAAGGAAAACTGCCTTGATTACCCATAGCAACCAATCAGATTCCACCTTTCATTTTCCACAGAAGCGCTGAGAAATGGAAGGTGTAACCTGATTGGTTGCTATGGGCAACTAAACTAGTTTTCCTTTGTACCGGTTTTAATAAGACAGCACATGGAAAGCACAGGTCTGCAGTGTCAGCCAATCTGGACTCTGTATGCCATAGCTATTTTGTGAGCATGAACTATTAAATGTATAACTATATTAATGTCTATTATATATTACCGTTTGTTGGATTGATTTATTGATTCTTTAATAGATTAATTCATTCATTTTTTTGTGCTGTTGTAATAACGAATATAAAGCCCTAGGGGCTTGGAGAAGGAAGAAAGCCCAGTATGACTTCAACGAGTTTAAAAACAAGAATCCTCCTTTCTGCCCATCCCCCTGCTCAAATTCTCCAGGAGTCTCTCATAGATAACATGGTATCATCCTGCGCTGCTCTGTAACTGGCTGGTGGCTTATGATTCGGTGTCAGTGTGGTCAACAGCTAGTGATGAAGGAACCTGAAGGAGTCCTGCAGCCTTCAGTAGATGTAGTTAAAGGGGATTTTCTGAGATTTTAATACTAATGACCTATTCTCTGGATAAGTCATCAGTATCTGATCGGTGGGGGTCCGACACCCAGGACCCCCTCCAGTCAGCTGTTTTAGAAGGCAGTGGTGCTCATGTGAGCCCTGCTGCATTCTTTCAGCTTTTTCTAGGTCAGTGACGACACGTTCATCAGTCATGTGGCCTAGGCCCAGTGAAAGGGGCTTAGCTACGATGCCAAACACAGCCACTATACAATATATGGTGCTCTGCTGGGAGAAGACTGCAGCACTCACAGGAGCGCCAATGTGTTCTCAAACAGTTGATAGGGGTGTCTTGAGTGTCAGATCCCCATGACAGATACTGATGACTAGAGATAAGCGAAGTTTGAAAAATTTTATTTGGCCGATTTGCCGAACTTCGACAAGAAATTTGTTTCACTACAAATTAATTCATCACAACTTGCAATAAATCAGGTAAACCCAGGTAACTCTGCCTAATCATATTCATCCCAGTTGGTGGCCCAATCTCAGTGTGAAGACTTGGAAGATAAACTGCAAAGAGATTGCAGGAAGAGTATATCACCGTGTGCATTAAGTTCTAGTGCACCCACATTCATAGTTAATCCAGTCTGTAGGTGCTGTACAGTCAGTATTACAGGTAGGTGTACATCACTGTGCAGGGCACCAAGAATCATAGTTAATCCCTTCTGTTAAACAAAAAGAAAAGCATACAGCACCCTCCAGTAAAGCCAAAAACCCGTTCACGCCCCTGCAGAAGCTGTGTCTAAATGGCTCCTTAGTGGAACAGAATAAAGAAATGGAGGCAGCGGCCATAAAGTAGTGGAGAAAAAAAAAAATCTTTTAATGCATGTTGTGGCAGTCCAAACACATGCTTTTTAATCCCTTCTGTTGTAGCTGTTAATTACTAAGCGTCAGTATTACAGATCAATGTTAGCGTCAGGTTATTTATCGCCGTGGACTTAACTTAAGAATGAATTACCATGAAACTAGCTGATCATAAATAGGTGATGGATAAAGAGGAATACCTGCTCAAAAACTCTCTGTAACAGAAATAAGCAACAGCTATAATGGAGGACATTACACAGAAGAACTGAGCAGTGTAGCAATGAATCTGCAGTGACCCAGGAGATCACTGCTAAAGGCCAGGGATTAATATTTACTATTCTGGGTTAATGTACTTTGCATGATTTGAATGTGATTCCAAGAATTGAAATGGGGCAGCTTAGTTATCATGCTCTAGTCAGCACGAAGAAGGCTGGACCTACCCCCTCTGAGAAAGGAGCTGCATATTATCTGTGCAGTGTGAGATCTGCTGCAAGGATTTAACTACCACTAAACTGTAAAAAAGTATAGAATTTATAAACTGTGTGGGACCAAAATGTAGGATTGGTGCAAAGGTTAGGCAGTGAGTACAGTCACTCTCATATAGCAACAGGCCTTACTGCTGGTGGAAATTGTGCATTACCTCGGGTGCCCAACATGCTTTTACCACAGATAAGCTAGCTAACGGAGGATCTACAACCTGCAGTAGAACATATTGTGAATGTATACCCCTCTGGTGGATTTTGAAAGTAGCCTGGATCTGATAGAGAGAAATTTACAGTCAGTCATCTCACTGTTAGTTGTCCTATGTTCAGCATTGGAAATATTGGGGGTCATTTATTCAGACGCCCAGCAGTTGCTGGTGTGGGACTTGGCTGGTTAGGTGGGGGCACGATATGCAAATTATTGCTGTTCTGGCTTGTAATCTCTTGCAGGTTACTTGACAGTAAACACAGAAAATTAATCAGCTCTGGCATACCCACTTTTCAAACCCCAGCGCTCTCCTGTCCTATAGGTGGGAGCCCTTCTTGCGCCATCTGCTTTTCCTCCTTTTGCACATCATCTAATATCAATGAGAATATGTCATCAGGAACATCCAGCTCCTCTTTCTGCATCTTGCTGAATTTTCTAGGACATGAAGACTTTGACGGATGATTTGGAAGAAGTAAAGCCAGAAAAACATAATTAAAACCTGGTCCCCATAACATTGGTTGGCACTTGGCACGCTGGCACTGGAATAATAAAGGCTTCCATCTTAATGGTATTGAATTACATATCTTAGTTTATGGCTGATGTAGGAATAAATAAAACTGATGCAGAATAAGTCTCCCTGCACTCTCCCTGCGTTCTCCCTCTCCAATATTCTTCTATTAATCATTTTTAGCAAAACTGTCCCTAGTGCATGAGCATGACAATGGACAGGAGACTTCGCAGAATGATGGTTTTATAGGGCTGTGACATCACTGGCGATGGCTATCTGTGTATTGACTGGCTGAATGGCATAATAGGTGATCTTGTGGTCCCTGGCTTGTCTCCTCTGCACTTTGTTTTGCTTTGTAACACGTGCAGCCGCCATTTTTGGAAAACCACGAAGCACTCGAAAATTCTGATTAATTTTGAATAAAATTTTTCCTAATATTTGGACAGAATTCCGCTTCAAATACTTCACCTCAGTCAACACTAATAATAAACAGTGATGTCAGAGTGCATAGCTAATGCACATAGTCATGTCACAGTACAGGGATAATAACACAGTGATGTTGGAAATAATATTTTTATGCAGAAATAATAAGCACAGCGATATCACAGCACAGGGATAAAAAAAAACACACAATTATGTCATAGTGCAGAAATAATGCACACAGTGATGTCAGAGTGCTGAGATAAACACAGTGATGTCACAGTACAGAGATAATAAACACATCTCTGTGTAAAGATGGGTTTACCTTCTATGCTGCTACCTTGGTAGCCTCTTCACCGTCCTAGACTACTAGGGATATTACTATTAACCCTTTCACTGCTCAAAACCAAGAGGGAAGTTACTAGAGACAAGCGAATTTTATGTTATTAAAAATTCATTCACGCTTCATTTGGTGGTAAAAGCAGAATTGCATTATGGATTCCATTACCACGGACCATAACGCAATTCTTTGATGGAATGCATAACGGAATGCCTTTAGAGGTATTCCGTTATCCATTCCGTCATAATAGAAGTCTATGGGCTGCAAAACGGATCCGGCCAGTTTCCGTTATGCAGGAGAGGACTCCAGCATAACGGAAACCCGGACGGATCCGTCTTGCAGCCCATAGACTTCTATTATGACGGAATAAATAACGGAATGCCTCTAAAGGCATTCTGTTATGCATTCTGTCATAGAATTGTGTTATGGTCCGTGGCAACTAAATCCATAACGCAATTCTGCTTTTACCACCAAATGAAGCGTGAATGAATTTCAAAATATGAAATTCACTCATCTCAACTTCTCAAGAAGTTACTATTAACACCTTCACTGACTCAGACCACCAGGAATATTTCCCTTAGCCCCTTCACTGCCCTAAGACTATAGGAATTGATCCATAAAAACTTTTACTAGGATTATCAGGGATGATACCCATGGCTTCCAGAGAAAATTAACGTTATCATTGACTGTGTCTGGCCCTTACTGTTTTTTGATGAGACTTTTGGGTTGAAGACTGTTGTGCATTTCTAGAGGAAACATTGTCATGAAATCATATACCCTGACTCATAGTGTTCTCTTCCTTGGTGTTGTCTTTCAGATATCAAATGAGATAATATAAAAAGTATCAGATGAGGTAGACACTGTATTTCAATGTTCACAGCTGTAAACCTTCACTGTTAACCAAATTCTCTGTGTTGGGTCACAGTTAATTTAATGGAGTCTGTCACCAGGAATTCACTACTATACCAGCAACAGCACATTGTAGGGCTAGCTCAGCTGAATGTAATGATACCTCTCACTTAGCAATCTGTTGAGTGGTTCAGGAGAAAAAGTACTTTTAATACATATGCACATTAGCAGTTAAGTGCACTGAGGGCTGGTCTAAGACATTCTGTGCACCGTTGCTCCTCCTGCTTCCTTTGCAGTATTTCATTTCTCACATCTGATTCATATTGGGAGTAGGTCCTTTCTTGAGGTTCAGATTATCTATCTTCCCATTTTCCCTATATTTGATTGGATTCGTAGAAGTGTGCAGATAAACACCTGTTTAAATGTCATTTAAAGGGAATGTGTCACCTATAAAATCAGACAGTGAACCAACCATTATTTTCTGTTTACAGGTCTGATTTTCGGGACTGCCATCTTTCCGGAGCTGTTAGAGATCGTAGACCATGGACACTATGGACAGGAGTTGACTCATTGAGTTTTCTAGGAATGCTCTGTGACCTGTGCAGAGGTCAGTAGGGAGGGAGTAGATAAGATGTGATATCAACTATTGTGAATAGTGGATCCCGTGTTATCTATATATAGGTGATATCTGTCATTCTAATCCTGCCTGTGATGATAGTGATGAAAAGTGATCTGTACGGACCAAGAAGTAATGTCTATCATTAGGTTTATTGGCCAGTGCAAAAAGTACTGGATTTTAGGATATTTTTAATATAGACAATTATATGGAAAATTAAAAATAATAACCATAAATTCTTTTAAAAAAAATGTTTAATATACTAACTTGATTGAGGGCGCATTCACATGACTGTATGTATTTTGTGGCTCACAAAACGTGGATCCGCAAAAAATACGGATGATGTCCCTGTGACATTCATGTTGCATCCGTTTTTGCAACAATGCCTATTCTTGTCCACAAAATGGAGAAGAATAGGACATGTTCTATCTTTTTCACAGAGCAGTGGAACGGACATATGGATGCTGACAGCACACGGGGTGCTATCTGCATTTTCTGCGGACCTATTGAAAGGAATGGGTCTGCATCAAATACGCAAAAAATGCGGATCGGAGGTGGAGCAAAAGTGTAGTTGTGCAACAGGTCTTTTTTCTTATGACACATTCCCTTTAGGGGCTCATGCACACGACCTTTGTCTTAGCCTGCTTCTGATCCACATTTTTTGTTTTTACTGTTGTTTTTGTTGTTCGGTATATAGTAAAAATGACATGTAGATTTTATTCTGCGGGTGTGTACGATTGTGGAGATAGCGAATGTATATAGGAGGTTATTTATTAGCGTTTTAGATGCAGGTCTTAATCACCCGTTTTAGATGCAGGTCTTAACCTCTTAAGGACGAAGGGCGTACATGTACGCCCTTCGTCCGCACTTTAAAGATGGCGCCCGCTCCCGCACGGAGCGGGCGCCCGAGCTGCGGGTAAAAGCTTGATTCATCAAGCTGACACCCGCAGCTCATGTCCGCGACCGGCAGCGATGCCGATCGCGGACATTTAACCCCTCAGATGCCGTGGTCAATCCTGACCACGGCATCTGATCAGCGCAAAACCGAAAGTTTCACTTTCGGTTTTGCTCGGCTCCCTGATGGCCACAAGGGAGCCGGAGCATGCATGTAGTACCCTAGGTTTCTGTGAATGAAACCTAGGGTACTTCACAGTATTCCTATGGAGCCTATGACTGTAATAGGCTCCATAGAAATATCGTGATTTTCTCATATATTCCAATGCTATTGCATTGGAATATATGAGAATAACTAATCTGATGATTGCATCTTATAGTTCCCTATGGGAACTATAAGAAAGTGGTAAAAAAAAAAAAAAAAGTTTAAAAATAAAAATTAAATAAAAAAATATAAAAATTCAAATCACCCCCTTTCCCCAAAATGAAGATAAAATAAATAAAAAAATCAAAAAATTACACATAATGGGTGTCGCAATGTGAGAAAACGCCCATACTATAATAATATTAAAAAATATTCACCATACGGTAAACATAAAAACGGAAAGAAAGCGTCCAAATGGCTAATTCGCCATTTTTGGATGCTTCATTTCCTAAAAAAAAATGAATAAAAAGTGATCAAAACATCATACGCACCCCATAATGGTATCAATTAAAAGTTCAGATTGCCCCGCAAAAAATGAGCCCCTACACTGCTCCGTACGCATAATTACAAAAAAGTTATAGGGGTCAAAACATGGCGACAAAAAAATAAAATAAAAAAATTCCCACTTTTAATTTTTTTTCACTATCAAAACGCAAGAAAAACTATACATATTAGGTATTGCCGGATTCGTACTGACCTGAAGAATAAAATTAACCAGTCAGTTTTATCGCAAATCGAACGTTGTAATTTAAAAACCCGTAAAACTGTGGTGAAATTGCTTTTTTTTTGCAATTTCACCCCATTTGGAATTTTTTTCCCGTTTCCCACTACATCACATGCAAAAATAAATGGTAGCTTTAAAAAGTACAACTTGTCCCGCAAAAAATAAGCCGTCATATGGCTATGTGAGCGGAAATATAAAAATGTTATGGCTTTTGGAAGGCAGGGAGCGCAAAACAAAAACGCAAAAATCCCAAAACCCCCGGTCCTTAAGGGGTTAATAACCCTATAGCTGGTGCTGGCCTCTACATAACTGGCGTATCCAGCGTCACTTCTAAATGTAAGACAGCTTCAGGTGCCCATCCCCTTCCCCCCATGCCACGCCCAATTTTTTAGACCTGACGTAAGCGGGGAAAAGTCACAGATTGTGAGGCAAATAACATTTGTGCCGCAATCTGTGCCAGAAATATTCCTAATTTACATTACATAGTTCTGGATAGTAAATGACCCTCACAGTTTTTTCTCATGTTTTACTACTTTTAAAACATCAAAAAGCTTTTTTTGTATATAAATAAAAAAAAGATTCCTTTGTGCTGCCAAAGCAATGTGACCAAGAAATGACAATTGGCCCAATTTTATATGGCATTCACCATGTGGGTAAAATAATGGGATCATTTCAAGGGGTTGTGCACAGGTATTGATGACCTATCCTCAGGATCGATCATCATTATGAGATCTGCACAGATCCACTTCACAGATTCCATTCACTTAAATGGAATGAGCACTTGTAGTTACACTGTGCTGCCTCTGCAAGCAAGACAAGTATAAGAAAATGGCCAGCACTCGCTAGTAGCGTTGCACGGGACAGGACCAATTCCACACGTAATAAGATAGAAAGTCCCAGCAACTGATCTTGAATGTTCAAGAAGGTTTATTTAGAAAATAATATAGTCCATAAGCACAGGACGCGTTTCGGCACGCAGGCCTTTCTCAACAGCATGTAACTCATAGTGATACACGGTTATTTATATCAAGGTGTATACCAGGTGGGAGTGTCTCCTGGTGACGTCGACGCCCAGGTGAGGGCGGTACTAATAATTAATCAAAAGAAAATCACACCTTGAATATCAAAAACCGACAAAGGGAATAGAATGACATTATCAATATTATAGCTACCATATCTTAGAAAATCCTTCAGCGAGCAGTCGAAGTCTAAAAAAAAGGTAATGATAATAAAGAAGATTAGTAAATGAACCGATCAGCAGATCTAAATATGCATGATTTCATAGTCTCTATTCAAGCCCCTTGGATACAGGGTATCAAGAGTATGAATCCAGTAAGCTTCACGTCGTAGAAGTAATTTTTGATGTCGCCCCCTCTCCTAGGTCTTGTCACTCGCTCTATGACCTGAAATTTTAACTGAGCAATGGTATGTTTATGTTTCTCAAAATGTGCGGGAATGGGTAGCATCAAATTACCAGTTCTAATAGTGGACTTATGTTTACTCACACGATCCCTGATCGTTTGCATAGTCTCACCCACATACAATAGGCCACAAGGGCACTTAATCAAATATATCACGTTGGTGGATTCACAGGTAAAGAAACCTTGTACCGGATATGCACGTCCAGTATATGGATGATGAAAATTGGGACCCTTAATTATATGCGAGCACTGAAAGCAGTGCAAGCACGGAAAGGTGCCCTTCCGCTGAGTGGCTAGTACACCTTGTTTCAAAACACCTTTAGTGCTGCCCAAGTCAGCATGAACCAGTTTGTTCCTGTAACTCGGATTTCTTTTATTGCAGATAAGTGGTGGATTTTTGAATTCCTCTATCTGAGAGTGCAGCTTTATTCAATAAATGCCAGTGTTTCCTGACCACGTTGTCTAATTTCTGATTAAAAGGATGGTATTTGTGTACCAACGCCACTCTGGGGTTTTTGTCTCTCACGGCTACTAGGTTGGGTGAGACTATCCAGGGTCTGTGTGAGAATCTGTGGAGGATAACCTCTCTCCTTAAACCTCTCGGTCATCTCTCGGATCCGTAGTCCCTGTATGATAGGGTCTGAAACTATCCGTTTAACCCTTTGGTATTGTGATTTGGGGATAGCCCTTTTCAAGGAGGATGGATGCGCACTAGAAAAATGTAGGATGCTATTCCTATCCGTTTCCTTCCTGAATAAATCAGTAGATAGATTACCAGAGGGATCTTTTATAACTCTAGTATCCAAAAAGCTTACAGTCTGTTCGTCACATACTAGCGTAAATTGTAAACCTCTGCGTGCCTGGTTCAAATGTAACAGGAAGGATTCTAGGGTCTCACGTGGCCCCGCCCATATGCAAAAAATGTCGTCAATGAATCTCTTCCACAGTAATATGTGGTTGTGATACCATATGGTATTGTATACATGTGTCTCTTCAAACTTTGACATATAAGCATTTGCATAGGGCGGGGCCACGTTCGACCCCATCGCGGTCCCCCGCTTCTGCAGAAAAAAGGCGTCATCAAACATAAAGTAGTTCTCATATAGTACCAGACGGAGTAATTGTATAAAGAATTCACGTTCATTAGTGGAGTAATTGCTTCCTTCCAAAATGCTCTCAACCGCCTGTACACCTTCTATGTGTTCAATAGAGGTATACAGGCTTACCACGTCAATGGTCACCAACAGGCTATCAGAAGGGATGGTCCCCAACGAGGCTATAGTGCTGAGAAAATGTTGAGTATGGGATAAATAAGAGGGTGTATCCCTTATCAATGGTGTAAGTACTTTTTCCAGCACTATCGCCAGTGGTGATAAAATAGATCCCACCGAAGCCACAATAGGGCGTCCAGGAGGGTCCACAAGAGTCTTGTGGATTTTAGGGAGTACATAAAAAACCGGTGTTATAGGTGTATGATTCAGAAGAAACTTGTATAGATTTTTATCAAAGGTCCCCAATGTAATAAAGTGGTCCAAAGTTCTCTTGATTTTTCTTTGATAGAAAAACCGGATCACCGGTTAAGGGTTCATATGTTTCTCTATCTGAAAGTTGTCGCAGTACTTCTCCAACATATTTAGTTCTATCCATGAGAACTATGGCACCCCCTTTATCAGCGGGCTTTAAAACCACATTTCTATCATTCATAAGGGACTGAATAGCAAGTCTCTCTTCTGAAGTCACATTCGATGTTAATCGTAGTCCACCCTTCTTAATCTCCTCCATATGTTTGTGTATATCTCTGGTGACCAATTGAACAAATGTTTCAATAGGGTGATATGTTTTTGGGGGCATATACCCACTTTTGTTCTTCAAGCCCAAATCTGCCAGGCAGAGGCCACTGAACCCTTCACTGCCAACCGAGTCTATTGATTTATTACCATCCGCATAGTGTGCTTTCAGGCGTAACTTGCGGAAAAAATGGTTCAAGTCAATATCATATTGAAATGTGTCGAAGTATGAAGAGGGGCTAAATGTCAAACCCCTCTGTAAAGCTGACATCTGTGTGGGGTTCAAAATCCTGGAGGAGAGGTTGATGACAAGCGATTGGTTCTTACCTGTGAGCGGGTCAGAATCGCTTGACCCGTTCCCAGCGAGATCGCGCTGCTTGCGATGCTTGCGTCCCGCGCGCCTCCTCCTCCACGAGGACGCCGACTGCCCCTGCGAAAAAAAGTACGAGTCTCCTGATGGTCCGTGGAATCGCTTCCGGAACTGGAGGTAAAGGATCCTGGTCTTGCAGGTCTTCTGTAACCCGATCTGTTGCGCTGTGAAGAGCCTTGCCATTTGTATACTCTGCCTAAGTGGTAATCTTCACTATCACGCAAGAACTTTGACCTCTTCTTTTCCTCCGTATCTTTCCTGTAGGTAGCGATATAATTATCCACGGTCTCCTTTAGTTTATTAAATTCTTCCGAATTTAAGGAATCTTTCAGTTGTTGTTCGGTAGTTACGATTTGTTCCCGCAATGAAGTAATCGATGTCTGTAGGCGGCTGATAGTTAGTAATATAAGATCCAGGGAGCATTTATTTAATATTTTTTCAAAATCTTTACAATAGTCCAGATCATCCGGAAAGAATGTTGGTCGCAGGTGTACACGTAGACCTCTAGGTATTCTTTTAACCTTATAATATTCGGCCAAGGTTGTCGCATGTAGTTCATACGAGGTCAGACGCCTTAACTCACGTTCCCAATGCCGTTTCTGAAATTCACTTGAAGGGATGTTGAGAAAATCCGAAGTATTCGTCACTTGGGAGAGTATCCTCTCTGCATCAGCTTCAGCAAAGCTCAATGTGGTAATCCCAGAAGTCATCTGGGTTTGACATTTAGCCCCTCTTCATACTTCGACACATTTCAATATGATATTGACTTGAACCATTTTTTCCGCAAGTTACGCCTGAAAGCACACTATGCGGATGGTAATAAATCAATAGACTCGGTTGGCAGTGAAGGGTTCAGTGGCCTCTGCCTGGCAGATTTGGGCTTGAAGAACAAAAGTGGGTATATGCCCCCAAAAACATATCACCCTATTGAAACATTTGTTCAATTAGTCACCAGAGATATACACAAACATATGGAGGAGATTAAGAAGGGTGGACTACGATTAACATCGAATGTGACTTCAGAAGAGAGACTTGCTATTCAGTCCCTTATGAATGATAGAAATGTGGTTTTAAAGCCCGCTGATAAAGGGGGTGCCATAGTTCTCATGGATAGAACTAAATATGTTGGAGAAGTACTGCGACAACTTTCAGATAGAGAAACATATGAACCCTTAACCGGTGATCCGGTTTTTCTATCAAAGAAAAATCAAGAGAACTTTGGACCACTTTATTACATTGGGGACCTTTGATAAAAATCTATACAAGTTTCTTCTGAATCATACACCTATAACACCGGTTTTTATGTACTCCCTAAAATCCACAAGACTCTTGTGGACCCTCCTGGACGCCCTATTGTGGCTTCGGTGGGATCTATTTTATCACCACTGGCGATAGTGCTGGAAAAAGTACTTACACCATTGATAAGGGATACACCCTCTTATTTATCCGATACTCAACATTTTCTCAGCACTATAGCCTCGTTAGGGACCATCCCTTCTGATAGCCTGTTGGTGACCATTGACGTGGTAAGCCTGTATACCTCTATTGAACACATAGAAGGTGTACAGGCGGTTGAGAGCATTTTGGAAGGAAGCAATTACTCCACTAATGAACGTGAATTCTTTATACAATTACTCCGTCTGGTACTATATGAGAACTACTTTATGTTTGATGACGCCTTTTTCTGCAGAAGCGGGGACCGCGATGGGGTCGAACGTGGCCCCGCCCTATGCAAATGCTTATATGTCAAAGTTTGAAGAGACACATGTATACAATACCATATGGTATCACAACCACATATTACTGTGGAAGAGATTCATTGACGACATTTTTTGCATATGGGCGGGGCCACGTGAGACCCTAGAATCCTTCCTGTTACATTTGAACCAGGCACGCAGAGGTTTACAATTTACGCTAGTATGTGACGAACAGACTGTAAGCTTTTTGGATACTAGAGTTATAAAAGATCCCTCTGGTAATCTATCTACTGATTTATTCAGGAAGGAAACGGATAGGAATAGCATCCTACATTTCTCTAGTGCGCATCCATCCTCCTTGAAAAGGGCTATCCCCAAATCACAATACCAAAGGGTTAAACGGATAGTTTCAGACCCTATCATACAGGGACTACGGATCCGAGAGATGACCGAGAGGTTTAAGGAGAGAGGTTATCCTCCACAGATTCTCACACAGACTCCTGGATAGTCTCACCCAACCTAGTAGCCGTGAGAGACAAAAACCCCAGAGTGGCGTTGGTACACAAATACCATCCTTTTAATCAGAAATTAGACAACGTGGTCAGGAAACACTGGCATTTATTGAATAAAGCGTGCACCTCAGATAGAGGAATTCAAAAATCCACCACTTATCTGCAATAAAAGAAATCCGAGTTACAGGAACAAACTGGTTCATGCTGACTTGGGCAGCACTAAAGGTGTTTTGAAACAAGGTGTACTAGCCACTCAGCGGAAGGGCACCTTTCCGTGCTTGCACTGCTTTCAGTGCTCGCATATAATTAAGGGTCCCAATTTTCATCATCCATATACTGGACGTGCATATCCGGTACAAGGTTTCTTTACCTGTGAATCCACCAACGTGATATATTTGATTAAGTGCCCTTGTGGCCTATTGTATGTGGGTGAGACTATGCAAACGATCAGGGATCGTGTGAGTAAACATAAGTCCACTATTAGAACTGGTAATTTGATGCTACCCATTCCCGCACATTTTGAGAAACATAAACATACCATTGCTCAGTTAAAATTTCAGGTCATAGAGCGAGTGACAAGACCTAGGAGAGGGGGCGACATCAAAAAATTACTTCTACGACGTGAAGCTTACTGGATTCATACTCTTGATACCCTGTATCCAAGGGGCTTGAATAGAGACTATGAAATCATGCATATTTAGATCTGCTGATCGGTTCATTTACTAATCTTCTTTATTATCATTACCTTTTTTTTTTAGACTTCGACTGCTCGCTGAAGGATTTTCTAAGATATGGTAGCTATAATATTGATAATGTCATTCTATTCCCTTTGTCGGTTTTTGATATTCAAGGTGTGATTTTCTTTTGATTAATTATTAGTACCGCCCTCACCTGGGCGTCGACGTCACCAGGAGACACTCCCACCTGGTATACACCTTGATATAAATAACCGTGTATCACTATGAGTTACATGCTGTTGAGAAAGGCCTGCGTGCCGAAACGCGTCCTCTGCAAGCAAGACGACGATAAAGTACCTTGAAACAGAAGCATTGCTCGCACGAGCCACTACCCCTTCAAACAGCTGATTGGCATGTGTGCCTGGAGACGGACCACTGCCAATCTGATATCTTTGCACTGCACAAGTGCACAACCCCTTTAATAGACTGGGTCAATAAAAAACGTATCCAAATTATTTTTATTGATAGAGCATGAGTATCAGATCAGCGGGGGTCTGACACCCAGCACACCTGCCAATCAGCTAGTTGAAGAGAAAGCTGCGCGCCATGCCAGCGCCGCCATTCCCTTTTTTCGTTTACCTGCTCGCCATTGCATCTGCAGTGGTGACCAGGTGTAATTACACCTAAGCTGTCCCATTCATTATAATGGGAAGGCTTCTTCCTATACACTTGTAAAGGAACAAGCCACCCCATTGAAATGAATGGGACAGCTTAGGTGCAATTACACCTGCTAACCACTGCGGATGCGATGGAAAGCAGGTAAACAATGAGGAGGAGGCACCGCTGGCACAGAGCACAGCTTTCTCTTCAACCAGCTGATCGTCATGGGTGCCGGGTGTGGGACCGCCACCGATCTGATATTCATGGCCTATCCTGAGGATAGATCATCAATGAAAATAACTTGCACAACCCCTTTAAAGATGTGATACTCATTATATTCATGTTTAAACTTTATTCAGCAGTTTTTTACATTGTTTTACCTTTTTTAAGTTTTGGTAGTAGACAGAGAGAAGTGTGGCAGCTGGATAATACAGCAGGCACCCACACGAGGGCATGCCATCACCGGAACATACTATTACGTCTAAGCGTTACCTACAAATAGTCAGTGATATAATAGCCACTGAGCAAGAAGGAGTTAAATGTTTATGATTACCCAAAGGGTGGAATCCACTGGATTCATGTCTACCAAACAATGCATGAAAGAAATGAGTATATTCAATATGACTGTACAAGAATAAAATGCCAACTAATCAGCTGATGGTAGGGCAGACGGCACCGAGGAAATGCATCACAGGGAGACACAATGCTGGGCTCTGTTTGCCTCCCACTCTTTGTCTGTGTAATCCAGACAATTCATTTTCTATCACAGAAATTTATGAATGAAACACATCCATCTTCCAGTAAATCCTGTAGCTGGAACAACCCCATTAATCCAGTGGCACTTATCGTAGTACAGTACCAACCTCACATACCAGGCTATCCTCTATTTACAGTATACCTTATTAAAGGGGTTGTCCAGCTTTTTGGACTTATTTTTAACTATCAATGCCAACCTACTTATCATACTCACCTGCTCCCGGTGACTGGTTCCCTTCAGCAGTCTTCCGGTATGTCCTGTAAAGATCTGTGCAGATGGGGTCATGTAAGTCAATGCAGCCAATGACTGGCATCATTGGTGATGTGTCCCGCAAGGGTCCTTCCATCCAACAGAGGATATTCCATTTTAGCAATTGCTTGAATTGCCTCATATAACTGATTGGGAGTGCAGTTTGCTCACATGTAATTCTGAGTGAAGGGCAAATGCTGTATACCTGTTTGAGTTGCTGTTGCATGCATGCCTATTGCTACATGTCAAGGACACTGAATTATAGAAACTGCCTGAAATCGTGAGTGAAGAGAAATTGCTATATTAGCATGTAGCCATTTATGTTATGTTTTCTCCACAAGGACTTCTTCCATTGTTCTAGAATCTATCATCCTTTTCCATGGGCTGTTAGAATGTATAGTGATTGGGAATGAGGAAGTTCATTCCCAATAATTGCCTTCTCATTAGCTGCTCTTACATACAACAGATCACCACTTCTGGATTGAAGGATTCTTCTTATGATTGTCCATCCCCATACAGTCTCGTTGTTTGACCGTGGCATATTTCTGTTTGCACAGAGCAACATGTTCTGTATGAAAGATGCTATCACTTTTACATGCGCCAATTATTGGGAACTTGTGTTTGATAAAAGTCAGATAACCCCCCCGTCCTAGGTGAATGGGGGCCTCCCCGCAGTCTCTGACAGCAGATAATGAAGGATTTTCACCAGGGGCGTAGCTAAAGGCTCATGGGCCCTGCTACAAGAGTTCAGCTTGGGCCCCCCTTCTCTAAGTGCTTTGTGGCCAGGAGCAGGGGGACACATAGCCTTCCTGCTGCTGGAGGCAAGAATTGAAAGGGCACCCTACTGCCAATGCCAAATTCTTCACCTAACCCATTCCCTAAAGCCAGAGGTGTAACTTGACCAACATGCACTTTCTATAATTCCAGTGTCTTCAGGCTCCTGAGCCCCCTCTGCACCCCCTATAGCTATACCCATGATTTCAACATTCCCTATGCTTTGGTCCCATAAGAGATTGATCTGATGCTAATATCTCAATGGACAAATTAATGATCTCTCTTTGGATCTGAATACTTTAAAAAGCAGTACTGAAAGCAGCCACTATTAGAAGATCCAATAGTTCATGTCTCTGTATAAATGCAACACAGCAGTATACAGTATATTGTGTATCAAATGATATGCTGCTGTCATTTGTTATTTGTGTTGCCAGTGAAGTATGTAAAATAAAAGCCGCTGCACATACTAATGAGTAGGTAGAAGCCCTCTTGAAGACAACTCACTGACTTAGACAGAAGCGTGATCTCAATTTTAGATGCTGTTGAGCTTTTTTTCTTTTTTGACTCCGCTCCTCCCTCTGTTGGTCTGTTTAGCAGAAGCTGTGATGCTGGAATTTCACGATTTTCTTCTAACCTATTCATGATAGTGAACTCAGCTTTAACTCATTGGATTGCATATAGCTTTTAGTTGTGGGCTGATATCTGAATAGATAGGTATGTAGAGGGAAACAGGGTATAAAATAGGTAGATAGATAGATAGATAGATAGATAGATAGATAGATAGATAGTTAGATAGATAAATAGATAACAATGGCAGCAGCCCAGTCAAAGATGAGGTTGAGTGCAATCCCTTGACAAAGGCCTCATTGTACTTGTCTAAAACGTTGCAACTGGGGAAATAAAAGGGTCTAACACCCTTCACTGACACTGGAGTGCTGCATCATCATTTGCTTATAGATAGATAGATAGATAGATAGATAGGACATAGATAGATAGATAGATAGATAGGACATAGATAGATAGATAGATAGATAGGACATAGATAGATAGATAGATAGATAGATAGATATACAAATATGTAGGCTACTTATAGATACATTTAGAGGAAAAAGATAAATATGAAATTGATTAGTCAAATTTAATGTAGTTCAGAGGGAAGGAAATGTGCAATAATTTTATACTTAAAATAGTATACTTAGTTATGTAAAAAAAAAATTATATATATATATATATATATATATATATATATTTATTATATTAAATAAGACCAATAGATAGATAGATAGATAGATAGATAGATAGATAGGATATAGATAGATAGATAGATAGATAGATAGATTGATAGATAGATAGGATATAGATAGATAGATAGATAGATAGATAGATAGATAGGATATAGATAGGATATAGATAGATAGATAGATAGATAGATAGATAGATAGATAATAGAGTAGCAGAAAGGCAGCACTCCTAGGATTGTGTATTGGGCCATGGTCTAGTCCCTTCGGGTGTGCACCCCTTTTTGTTTAAGTTGGACGTAGTGCTGCCAGATTTTTGCTTTAGATAGATAGATAGATAGATAGATAGATAGATAATAGATAGATAGATATTTTTGATCAATTTGATAATGTTTTCAAGAAAGAAAAATTTTAATAAGGGGATACTTAAAATAGCATACATGAGACTGTATGTAAGTAGATAAATTGATGGATTGAACGATAGGTGATGAAAAAGAATATTTTCAAATGCAGTTGTTTGAACTCTGCACTGATATCAGTTTTTTACATTTGAACTTTGTAAACTTTATGGAAAATGCAGTTTGTGGTGAGTTCCACATCTTTAGAAATCACCCCCTTTTTCAGGCAACAACAGATTGAAGTGTTTTCCAAATATCTTGCAGTCAGGACTGTAACTTTTCAGAACACTTCATTCCTTTTAAGCGTGAGCATTGTGCTGTGACGTACCATTAAGGGGTGAAGATTATTGCTTTTGAAACCTAAATCATGGGAAACAGCGAGTGCACAAATTACTACCAAATCGTGTTCAATAATCATCATTAATCTAACATCATTAATCTATGGCTGTCATTCATTTAAAACGTCATATTTTGGGAAATTGTTAAAAATTATAAAAATTCAGTATGTTGACATTTAGGTTTTCTCTGTATTTTAAAAATTTGTCATAGTTTAGAATAAATTCATTCTTAAGCAGTCATTTTACATTATAATAGAAACAATAGGTCTTTATTATGGGATGCAGCAATTGTTTGTAGGAGTCCTTGGCACAACGAGTTAAGACTTTAATGTAAACTGTTTCCAGTAATCCCAAAACAAGTGGAGAAATAATACAAATGAACGTTTAGGAGGCAGATATGTGTTATCAGAAGGGGCAGATTTGTCATACAGAATTAATATTCAGCGGGAAATGGGACCAATGTTGGATCCATAATGTGATCTTGTAAAGATATCACCTTCTCATTAATTTTCTTAAATTGTTCCCATTGCGTATAGCATTGGTTTAATTGATTTAACCCTTGCTATGCAGACTCGAATTCTCTTTAATTAAAATTCTTTGTGCAGAGACTCTTTCCATTGAAATACATTTTATAATATTTAAAGTATTACCCCTTATTCATAGAGACTATGTGAGTGTTTGTTTTCTGTCTGTCCTATCAGTTTGAAGAACATACATTTTATTTCTATTTTGAATTATTACTTTTAATGCTAATTAAATCCATCAAGCCATAGGAGTTGTCAAATCTCTAGAGACAGATGACTAGCAAGAAGTGAAATGTACACCATTTACTTGGATACAATAACTTTTGATTACATTTTCATCAGACTATATTACCATAAAGTCTAAGGTCAATGACCTATTTTTGTATTTATTTTTCATAATAATCTAAAATTGTCTGACACTGCCCCACGATCAAGTCCAGTCTTGGTCCATCTTCTATACTCCCACCATAATAAGCTGTCATCACTAGGGGGAGCTCCATGTGGCTTCTCATGTACCCTAAACCACCTATAACATAGACCGGATAGGGCCACATGTATGGAAAACCCAAACCTACAGAGACACGTGTATTGCCCACATATAATTACCAAGTATACACACAAATCCACAACTTTGTAATAACAAAATAACTTTATTAATAATATTTTAGTAAAAAAACATATACCGTACATTGGAGTCAATCAATGGACAGTGAGATAAAAAGCACCAACAGAGAGGCTCCAGGAAGGGGGCTAGTGATGTACAGTATACAGCAATCAAAATTCACACTACATGGTCATGTGTTGCCACAGCAAGTATAATATGTGTAAAAGCAATCCCACAAGGGACCACAATCTGTCCCAACAATATATAAAGAAACCTATATTAAGAGCAGTCACTATTACAAATAGTCTACAAGGACCCAAGCAGCAGGGGATCCATTAGAATCAAATGTATAACCAGGGCTGCAAAATGCAGTGTGCAAACAGGGAGACACATGACCCAACAATACAGATGAGTAATAAGAACAAATCAGTATGTATTGCCCCATTCCCAGTGTCCCCTCACCTACCCTACGCGATGTGCTAATGTCAGCAGACCCTAACTCTCCTAATCATATGCTTCTGGATGCCCTATTACTACACAATTTTAACCAAACAAAGCTTCACGTGCACATGGTGCTCTTTCTCTCATGGACCCAGCAGTTTGCCCAAACAGCAGTTTATGACCATATAGGTGATATTGTCGTACTTGGAAAAAATTATGTAAAAATATATGGGGTAAAAACTAGTTTTGCCCTACTTTGGGCAAAAACTACTAATTATTGAAAAATGTAATTTTTCAATTCACATCCCAATGTTCAAGAATTATATGACACAGTGGGATGCCAAAACAATTACTACCCCCCTAGATAAAATATATTATGGGAGTAGTTTCTAAAAGGGATAACTTGTTTGGGATTAACACTGGGCTGGTAACTCAGGGCCAAATATACCCTACAGTAACAAAATAGCACTCTTTCACTTCAGAGCCCTGCCATTTGCCCAAACAACATATAGGGTATTTCCATACTCAGGAGAAACTGCTTAACAAACTGTGAGGCACTTTTTTCTCCTTTTACTCCTTTTCAAAAAAAAAAAGAATGAGCTAAATATATTTATTACTGAAAAAACAGTAATTTTCATGTTCACTGCCTAATTCTATTAAGATTCTATGAAACCCCTATGAAGACAAAATGGTTACAAAACATCTAGACAATTTAGTTTTTTATATGGGTTTTTGTGGGGTATTTATTATGTTTTGGCCTCTGCAAACCTAATATGGGGTCTGGAAAACATCCTAAAAAAAAGAAGGCCCCAAAAATTCATTAAAAAATGCTTCTTAATTTCTGGGGCCTGTTTTTTGTTAACATTGCACACTAGGGGCACATATGGGATAGCTTAAAAAACTGCAAAAAAGGGGTCATAAATATCAAGTTCTATTTGTCTGTTAACACCTTTTGAAAATGTATTAAAATGTTAAATTTTCAGAAAAAAAATACATTTCTAAATTTCATATCCACTTTCTGTGAAACATCTAAAGGGTTAAAAAAATTCATAAATATTGCTTTAAATTCTTTTAGAGGACAGTTTTTAATTTGGTTTTATTATATAGGCCCATCAAAACCACTTCAGAACTGAATTTGTGACCAAAAATGTGGGGATAGGGGGAATGTGTTTTGGAAAATTTTCTTACAAATTTTCTTAAAAATGTGAAAAATTGCTGCTAACTAAACAATGTCAACATAAACTATACATATGGAAAATGTTGCTCAATAACTTTTTGTGTGGCATTACTATCTGCCTTAAAGGGGTTGTCCAAGTTATGAAAAAAAAAATATATAGCACTGTAAATCTGATGGGCAGCAATATATAACTGAACTAAGCAAGTTTTAGGTAAAAAAAAATATATATATTTCTCATTTCCCTGGTTCTCTTCTGGCCCTTTATTTTCCTGCAATAATAACAATCTCTGCCTCTCCCCCTGCTCTGCAGAGGGAGTGAATATAAGTGATATGTCTGCCTGCTGGGATACTTGCAGGGGCGTAGCTATAGGGGGTGCAGAGGTAGCAGTCGCTACTAGGCCCAGGAGCCTGAAGGGGCCCAAAGACCCTTGTGCCACATAAAAAGACACACAAAGCACTGAGGGAAGGGGGGCCTAAGCTGAACTCTTGCACCAGGGCCCATGAGCCTTTAGCTACGCCCCTGGATACTTGAGACAAAAAGTGCAAAAGCAGAAAGGTTGTGCCACTTTAAATGGCACCAGAAAACCCTCTAATATTAGGTGTCTCGTGGGTGTCACTTAGTTGTGATTGCCCGGGTACAGAGACGCAATTGAAAGAAGGTAATGACCAGAGATACCTATGCTCCTAATGTAGGGGATTTCTAATACCCTGAAATGTGTTGAGCAAATACCTTAACCCCCACCCTGTGGTTCAATAAAGGCATTTGGCAAGAAGTACCAGTGTGGACTGCTGTCATTCCTGGAGATCTTACTGGCTACCCGGGCGCAGGAGGAATGCCGGAGGGTGTCTTAAGCTTTCCCATCTGGTACCTCCTGGATGAAGTGAGTTATCTCTAACTTCTATTTAATTTTATGTCTACTTTTTTTATTTATTTCCTTAATTATCTTTTAACTTAGTGTGAGTACCAAATCTCTGGTCATTACCTTCTTTCAATTGCGTCTCTGTACCCGGGCAATCACAACTAAGTGACACCCACGAGACACCTAATATTAGAGGGTTTTCTGGCGCCATTTAAAGGGGCACAACCTTTCTGTTGTTGCACTTTTTGTTTGATTGCCCACACCCATCAAGGAACCCTCTTTATGGTTTATGTGCCCTTGTCAGCCTATCTCCTCCACTCTATAAACAAAAACTGACGCGTTAAACAGGTCCATTCTCTGGCGCCCCGCCAGTTATTCCCAGTTCCTTCCTTGAAGGTCTGCGACTAACCCTCTTTCTTTTTTCATTTTCTCTACCATGATGGCATACTTAGCAGCATGTTGTATGTGTAGGACTACAAGTCCCAGCTGCACAATGACAATGCTGATACACAAAGAATCTTCTCCCTGCCTGTTCTTGTACAGAACTCCTCTAGTCTGTGAGCTCCTGTGTCCAGCATTTGTCTCCTGGCTGCATGTAGCTACTCAGTAAAGCCTTAAGCCTTGAGTCTGTGCTCCTGAAGAGGTTAATCTTTCCTGAAGTATCCAGTAGGAGGGAGACACTGGGCAGACAGCAGCAGCAGACGGCAGAGCAGGGAGGTGTGGCCAGCCCAGTGACATCTCGTGTACAGACACATATCTGCTCTCTCAGGCTTGTGCACAAAACATCATCAGAGCAGCTAGAGAATAAGCTGACATCACAGGTCATGTGACCCTCAGTGAAATCTGAGAAAGGAACAACTACAGATGCAGTAAGTGCATGGTAAAGCTGTTACATTTGATTAGTTAGAAACAAACAAAGAACAAAAAAATAACCCAGACAACCCATTTAAAGGCAGAAACAAATAAAATTTTGAAAATTGCTATTTTTGCCACATTTTTAAATTTCAGATTTTTTTTGAAATTTACTATTTACTATTACTATTTAACATGAAGTGCAAAATGTCACAAAAGGCAGTCTCAGAATAATTTCGTTAAGTAAAAGCATTCCAAAATTATTTCCATATAAAGTGATACATGTCAGATTTGAAAGCAAGACTTGTGGGAAGGGGTTAAACTTTCACTTTACTGCTAGCAGAACTCTTAGAATCTTACCTTCTTAAACTGGTTTTCTAAACTCCTGATAGTGATGACCTATCATCAGGATAGGTAATTAATATTCAATCAGTAAGGGTCCGACACCTGGCACCCCCACCGATCACCTGTTCCCTGAAGCCTCCTGCGCTGGAACTATCACTGTGAATGAAACAGGAAGCACAGCTCCAATCAAAGTGTAGTGGTCATGCTGGGTTACTGCAGTTCAGCTCCCACTCACTACAATGTAACCCAGCACAGCCACTACATTTGAATGGAGATTGAATGAGTTAGGTCCACAAATTCTAAAATGCAGCTCTAATATTTCACTAATGATATTAAAAGTCATTTTTCAAAAGATAAGTTAATGATTCTAATAGAAAAAGGAAACATTCAAAGATACCATAAAAATATGACAGACTTCTGCCCCGTTATCCCATATTTCAGTGCTTATTATTTTGTGTTAAGAATAACATCTATCAGAGCTTTATCAGATTTTTTTCTCCTATACAGTTAATGTGAAACAACCATTAAAATATATGCATTAACAACTATGTGTATACACAATAATATGTAATGACACGTATATTATTTAAATCCTCACATTACCAACTCCTTGCAGATCCCGTACCGACGCTCTCCTGGTCACATATCATTTCTGTTTAGCTCGACTCCAGCAACATCGAGACCTAAATGGTGTCAGCCGGTCACTGCTACAGCCGCTGATTGGCTGGAGTTGTCATGTGTTGACCCGAGCAGCAGAATTGATAAAGTGAGGATTACTCTATTTTTGCTCTTTCTAAAAAATGACACTGGGGTAGAAACACCATCTAAGTTATGACCATGTCCATTTCAAACCAAGAAGATAAATGTTTTAAAATGTATTTTATTGGTTTTCCAAGGTTCTCTGTGAATATTGAACTGTTGAGTCAAATTTCCATCTTGATGATGCAACATGTCAAAATTCTTACAGCCATTGATGAATCTCCAAGACGAGCATCAAACCACAAATCCCTTGGTGAATTAATTCGACCCTCCTGTGTAAATAACTGTTCTTAAGCAGTTTACCATATGCATCTTGCCGAACCTTCCCACTTATTACGGATGATGTTGAGAATCCACCCAACTCTTATTTCATTGAATGTTGACTCATCTGCTGATTGTTGGAGATGTTGCTGTCCTCACCTGCTATATGACCTCTTAAGAGACCCAGCCAAATACTCATTAAGCTGAGTGCCAAATAAATGATCTAACTCAGCGATGCCAGTCAACGGCTAATCCGAATCCTTAAAGTTAAATGTATATGAATAAATCCCAACTGTGAAATACAACATCACTATGACAACAAGGAAGTGTTCACAGAATATTTTCACAGGCTTGGCTCACTCTTGGCTCAGCTTCATTTGCAAACTGTACAGAGTGCCAAGGTCAGGAGCATACCAGGAATGGAGGCCTTGGTGAAGAGCTAGAGTATAGTTTGCCATTTACTTTTAGTATTTTATTTTTGCAAGTTTTACCTATAACGAACATGACATCTAAGATGATCATACTGCCAGTAAGGTTCAAAAAAGACAGATATCAATCAGGTTCCTTCTTAGGAAAGAGTCCTACTTAGGGAGGACATTTTGCATATTTCAACTAGTGGATCTGGCCTTGAAATATCTTCACTCCACACACATTTGCAATGTCACCCTTAAGACCGGTTGAGTTGTGTTAGGCCAAGGATATTTCATAGATTCACTTTTAATGTTAAATTTATGTTCATACATAGCAGATAGTGGATGTGCCACGTGGATCCTCATGTGGAAAATCAGCATCATTGCACAATAGCAGCAAAGTGGATGAGATTTTAGGAAATGTCATCCACGTGCTTGGGATTTATTTTACAGCATATGGATGTAACATGACCTGTGGTGTGGATTTTAATATCAAATATCATAATATCAAATATCAAAAGTTTTGAACTATGGTGTCCGAGTGCTGAGACCACCACCGATTGCTAGAATGAGGAAAAAGAAGCACAGAGTATAATCATAAATCAGGCACATTATAGACCCTCGTAATATGCTGGTCTATGATAAGTTCCCCCTAGTGCCTTGTAGGGCTAACTCAGATGAATGTCATGATACCTCTCATTTTAATTCATATGTATATAAGCAGTTAAGTGCACTGAGGGCGGGTCCAAGCCACTCTGTGCACCCTTGCTCCTCCTGCTTCCTCTGCCGATTCTTCTTTTTCTTGATCAACAGGGCCAGGAGAGATGAAAATGCAAGGGCTGGGCCCTGATAGAAGGATAGAGAGGGACTGGTAGAGGAAGGAGGCGGAACAAAGGTGCACAGAATGGTTTGGGCCCGCCCTCTGTGCACTTGACTGCTTATATACATAAGGATTAAAAATACTTTTTTTCCAGAATGAAGTAGCGGACGGGTATCATTAGATTGAGCTTAGCTAGTCCTACAAGGCATTGTGCCTGGTTTAACGGCGAATTTCCTGGTGACAGACTCCATTTAATAGCACTGTACAGAAGTCAACTAAATCCCTTATCTGCTTATTTTTGGAGTGTGGGAGGAAATCGGATTACCTAGTGGAAACCCACACAAACATGGAGAGAACATACAAACTCGGAGTAAATATTATCCTTGGTCAGATTCAATTCCTGTCTGTGGGTATTGGAAGGCAGCAATGCTAACCACTAAACCAACGTGCCTATCATCATATAGTTAATGATAATATACTTCTTTAAAAGAATACCAATACATTTCTAAGTTAGAGAGTACCAGGTTTACCCTATATGGCCAAGAGATATGTGGTTACCCCTCCTGGAGTAGATATTGTCAGCTATGTGTGAACAGAGCTCAGTAAGAACATCAACTGTTACCACTGGAAGGAGATTCACTGGCAATGTGTGACCAGTGTCCTATATGCCATAGTGGCAGACCATGCAATGGCTAAAGGACCCTAGGAATAAAAGAGGCCAAGACCTTGTTGGTGGCACTCCTTTGCGTCTTGGTTGCAAGAGGAGACAGCGTTCCTAGCTAACAAGGGTTTGAAGAATTAGCCCAAGGTTCATGATAAGGATAGAAATATCAGAATGCCTCCTTGTTACGTTGCTGGGTGCTTTGATATTTCCTTTGAGGTCCCCTCTCTTCTATGTCCACCATTGTATTCCCACCATAAGATATCTTCAATTCTGCATCATTCAAGAAGTGGTAGTTGAGAGTAATTTTGTCCCATTCATTTTCATTGAAAAGTAAAAAGTAATGGTACACACCTGGCCAATATCTTTGCATTTCTAATACATATTTATCAAGAAATCAAGAGTATAATAAAGCACGATATACTATATTATAATCAAGAGTAGGATAAAGGGCAATATGCCATATAAGTTGTCTACTATACCAATGAATCTGCTTGAAACACCGGATTTATCAGCATCTTTAACTCATTCCTGTATAAAATCTGGTGCACTTTATGGTGCATTCGGCAGTTTAAAGACAAAAAGTGAATGTGTCCTCAGAATGTAATCTTTCCTAGCAGGATGTGAACTGAGAGATTTGCAAGATTCCCTTTTAAAACACTTTCTTCCAGCTATGATCATGCATGTTGGCCACACTGATCAATCCATAGGATCACACACAAGGAGCGCGCAGTGTCTGAGCAACAAGAGGAAGAAAAATGTACAGCTGCAACTATATTTTTCATACATTTATTGGAAAGGGCTTTACAAGGGGTTTAACAACTTATAACCCTAACCACAAGACACAAAAGGATGATTTATTACCGTGTCATGGGGGAGTCGTATGGCCACACAGGCTTTAAATGTCTTCCGTACATCGTGCATGAAACATTTAGTACTTGCCGTGAAAAAAAGGAGTAGGCAATGAGTGACATTATGACTCTGTGTGTACATCAGATACACGTATACTCGCAGCACAGTAGATATTACTAACATATATATCAGTGGTGACAGATCTAGACTAAGTGCAATAATAGGGGCAATGCAAGTTAAGACAAAGTGAATTTAATGCAGGTCATGATGGATGGATGGATGGATATATAGATAGATATTAGATAGATAGCTAGATAGCTAGATAGATAGCTAGATAGATAGATAGATAGATAGATAGATAGATAGATATAAGATAGATAGATAGGTAGATTGATAGATAGTAGATACATGATAGATAGATAGATAGATAGATAGATAGATAGATAGATAGATAGAATATAGATAGAAAGATAGATAGATAGATAGATAGATAGATAGATAGATAGATGTGAAGAATAAATGGGCTTTCCGGTTATATTTTTTAATGAAAACGGTCCCCCTGTCTATGGCACTTACTGACCTGAGAGCTGCAATGTGTAAACCCTGCATTGGTGCTCAGGTCTGTTGTATATGCCCCCCCCCCTCTGTTGTCTGTGCAGTGCACGGGACAATGTTTTGGAAACATGTAATTGGAAAGCCCCTTTTATTCTTCATCAATAGATAACAAAAAAAGCCCAAAGAGCCTGTGGGTTGATTTCACACTCAGCATATTGATGACAATGCAGGTTTTTCCTGTTGCTTTTGCGCGTATTTATTGGCCAAAAATTCTGCAGCTAAAAGTTATATCAAAGTCTATGTACCGTGTAGCTGTATGGGGCTTGTTTTTTGCGGGACAAGATGTCATTTTTAATGGTGCCATTTTGGGGTACACATAACTTTCTGATTAACTTTCATTAACTCTTTCTAGGAGGAAGAAAAAGAAAAAAGCAGCAATATTGCCACTGAGTTATTCATTTTGTGGTGTTTATTTTTTGACATAATTAACACAATATCTTTATTCTCTGGGTCAGTACAATTACAGCAATAACAAATATGTATAGTTTTCTTTTTACGTTTTACCACTTTTGTGCAACAAAACCCCGTTTTTTCAAAAGAAGAAAATCTTTTTGCATCGCCGCATCCCAAGACCCAGAACTTTTTTACTTTTATTTCTATGGCGTTATGTGAGGGATTGATTCTTGCGAAACGACTTACTTGTAGTTTTCATTGGTATCATTTTGGAGTAAATAACACTTTTTGATCGTTTGTTATTACGTTTTTTCAGTGGCAACTAAGAATAAATTAGCAATTCTGGCATGTATTTTTTTTTTTACGGGGATTCAACGTAGGGGATAATTTACATGATATTTGTGTAGTTTGGGTCGTGACGGACTTGGCAATACGAAACATGTGGGGGAGATTTTATGTTTGCAATTTTTTCCATTGAAAGGCGTATTTTCAATGAAAAAAAAAAGCGTATTTTTTTAATTGGATTTTTTTTTAAATTTACTTAAAAACATTGGAGAACACTCAAGGCAGACTTGGGGCCTACACCGGGTCCCAGCCAACCTACACACACATCAGCATCCCACGATCGCATTTGCAGCGTGCCATTGGGAGACAGAGGGAGTCCGCTCCTTCTGTCACCGCTAATATGTGGCAGGTGTCATTGCCCGTGGCATGTAAGGGGTTAAACAGCCCGGATCGGCACTTCTGCCTGCCCAGGCTGTTAGAGCAGGAGCATGGCTGTTATGTGAAAGCTGATCCCCCGCTCTTCACTGCACAGGAGACCCATGCAAACTAAGACTGGGTAATCATGAAAAGGCGCCAGCTCAAGCCTAAGGCCCTTTAGTGACTGCTGTAAAAAGGCATATGGGTGATCACTAAGGGGTTAATATGAAGCATACTCTGGGTATGGCATTTTAATGTCATTTTTCCCATAGGTTTCTCTGCAGGGCTTGTTGGAAAACGCTAGGAAACTCAAAGTAATAATTGGTGGTCACCTAAAAGGGGTCGTACACCTTTGGTGGGAGAGGTTGGGGGGTTTGATAAACCACCCTCTTCGACAGATGTTCAAAGGGAACCATACTTGGTTCCTGGCTCTTTCTCTTCCTGGCCTCAGCTTCTCTGTTCAGCTCCCAGGATGTCAACTTCTGTTTTAACGCTGCTGCAGGCAGTTGCTAGCCTCAGCGGTGACCTGCTCCCTTTGCGTCATGTCAAATGGTCATGTGACGCAAGAGGAAAAATACATCTCTTTGGCCAGAGATTGGCTGCAGCGGTGTAAAAATGGAACTTTGCATCCTACAAGCTAAGAGGAGATGCCAAGGCCTGGAAAAGAAGGAGCCAAGAGCCAGCACTGTAAAGCAGGTCAGTATGCTTGCCTTCACAGGTCTGCCAAACGGAAAGGGTGGGGTTGCCTGAGGATGCACTAGTGCAACAAACAGGCTCTGTAAAAATAAACTGCACTGTAGGATATTTAATGTTTTTTTTTATAAAAAGGTCCGAAAACTTTTTGCTATTTGGCAGCAAATGTCTGCCACATTTCCTGGGGTCATATGATCCTCCATCTTCTTCTTTCGAGTCTTCTGATTCACCCAAAGTGAACCACCAAAAATTTGATTCATCCCACATTCAGGTTGAATTTGATTAGTTTAGAATCGATTCACTCATCTCACGCATCTCTCATATATTAAACAACATTTGTTTCTAAACACTTGTGTTTAGAAATGAACAGATCTCTACAAACTCTTTTTTTCTTCAAAACTAATTGGATTTGATTGTGACTCTCAAACCTGGAAAATCGATTCTTCCATCTCAATTTTTTTGTTGGCCATTTTTCATCATATGTCTTTTAGGTCTTATTCACACAGTCAGTGATTTCCATCAGTAATTGCGAGCCAAAACCAGAAGTGGGTCCGAAACACAGAACAGGTGCAGATCTTTTCATTACACTTTATCTCTGTGTAGTCTACCCTCTTGGATCTGGCTCACAATCACTGATGGAAATCACTGACAGTGTGAATAAGGCCTAACTTTCCGGTGTCTGTCTCTAAATCAAGAGCTGTGGACATAAAAGATAACAATTCAGTAGAGGATTGCGAGAAATAATAAACTCTTATGTCATTCCCTTGGAAACAATATGTTGCATGGCAGATTATCTTGCCTCTGTACATGATTCAGCAAGCACTGTGTGATAATGCAGTCTATTACCAGCTCAAATGTTATGTCATTTGCTGACGGACAAGATGTTTACTGTGCCAGCAAAACTCTCATGGACTGAAGCATGCGGTCTATGAAATATTACTCATGGATATTCCCTTTCTCCATGCCAGCTAAATTGTTCTGCATACTCGCCTTGAATTATTCACTTAAGTTTCTCTTACACTAAACCTGCTTGTCATGTAAAAGTTTAAAATGTTATCGACTAGAAAACTGATTTAAACTGATGGGAAAAGAGCCCACTGCCTCTAAGGTTACCATTTGTAAGCCTTTTTACTCTGTTCTGTTTGGGGCCATTGTTCTGGCCAAATCATCCATTAAAAATCAGGCCCTCCAGCTCATTACAAATTCTTCATTGGAGGTGACCAAAAGTACTTCCTGCAGCCTGCTTTGGGTGCTAATTACCTTCTCAGGCACCTTGTAAATACCTCTCGGAACAAGTCACATGCTCACGCCACATGCACGGCTCACCTTTTCAGTCTGAACATCCAATATATTCTTACTTTTAGCTTCCTTATTTTTAACTCCTCCTTCTCCATAGGGAAGTTTAAATTGCAAAGACCCCCTATCCAGCTCAGAGCTGCAGGGGTTAATTCAGACAGTTCATGTCCTCTGCTTCTGTAGAGCAACATGCTTATATTCCATAATCTATTGACTGCATCCCAAAAAAATGCTAATAAAAAAAAACTGCAGTTTTGAGATTTCCTTTAAGATTTCTTAGAGTTAGGTTTTCTTCATGGCAATGTTTGGAGAAAACTACTCTATTATATAAAGGATGTTCTATCATTATTATAATTATGTGTCAGAGAGATAAATATTACATTGTTTGTAGGATACAAAAATCCAAATGGTCATGCAAAGTTGATTTGTTAATACATATTATTTTAGGATCCAGAGCTGGAAAGAGGCAAGGTGTGCCTAATGAAAGCGCCTCAGTGGTGACCATAGTGATCATAGAAAGTAATTGATCAAACAGCTTTAGGGTATGGCCACACGGTCAGGTTTCTTGATGTAGTTTTGGAATCCAAAAAAGGAGTGAATCCAAAAAAGAGAAGATGTTGTATCTGTTCTTATACTTTCTCTCCTTTTATGATCCATGACTGGTTTTGGCTTCCAAAGCTCTATCAAGAAACCTGAATGTGTGGCCATACCCTTAGGGTTTATACCATGGTCACGATCAGGGGTGCACCTAGCCTTTCTGCTGCCTGAGGCGAAAACTGAAATGGCGCCCCCTCCCCCCTCCATGCCAATTTCTTAACCTAAACTCTTTACCACAATGAAAGCACTCATTTCCCATGGCGATCGCCTCACTTGGCCTCATTGGTGGTGCACCCCTGGTCATGATGGTCATGTTGTTGCTCTATTCTAAACAGAGCCATAAAAGTGCTGCCATGGAGGTACAGAGGTGCTCTACTGTACCGTCATAAGAACACAATTTCTTGTGTTCCATCAAAATACATATGTATAAAGGCACTATGTATCTCTAGAAACATGGCACTTAAAGCATGTACACGAGTTGACAGAGGCCATATATCACCATAATAATGACTCTAAGTTTCCATGGCATACAGGCTCTGTGCATACATCTCTACTGTGTGCATGTGCCCGTATATTTAAAGGGACCCTAAATATTGACTAAATATTCTGATAATGATGACCCATGAAATGCTTAACTCTATCCATGACTGATCCTACATCTGTCAGATATTTAGACATTTAGTCCCACAAATGTGCACCAATTTGTGGTTTAAACTTTGCCAAAAATGGTCACAAGTCACTAATTGTGAGCTAAATGCTACTGCTTCTGCAAAAGTAGAAAACACCAGTATTAAGTACTAGTCCCAATAAATGTGGGTTTTAGGGCCCTTTTACATCGACCGATGTGTCAGGTAATTGTCCGGAATTGCCAATAACTGTCTGATCATCAGCAGAGGTAAGGCCTCTTTCACACTTGCGTTCTGAGGATCCGGCAGGCACTTCCGTCCCGCCAGATCCGTCAGAACGCAAGTCACCTGAAAGCATTAGAAGACTGATCAGGATCCTGATCAGTCTTCGAAATGCTTTGAGGTTACTATGGCAGCCAGGACGCTAATAAAGTCCTGGTTGCCATAGTAGTAGTGGGGAGCGGGGGAGAAGTATACTTACAGTCCGTGTGGCTCCCGGGGCACTCCAGAATGACGTCAGAGCGCCCCATGCGCATGGATCACGTGATCGCATGGATCACGTGATCCATGCATGTGGGGCGTCCTGATGTCACTTTGGAGCGCCCCGGGAGCCACGAGCGTAAGTATACTTCTCCCCCGCTCCCCACTACACTTAACCATGGCAGCCGGGACTTTAGCGTCCTGGCTGCCATGGTAACCATTGAGAAAAAGCTAAACGTCGGATCCGGCGATGCGCCGAAATGACGTTTAGCTTAATGCCGGATCCGGATTAATGCTCTTCAATGGGCATTAATTCCGGATCCGGAATTACGGCATGTCTTCCGGATTTTTGGACGGAGACAAATCCGCAGCATGCTGCGGTTTTGTCAACGTCCAAAAAACGTTCACGTACTGAACAGAAGACATCCTGATGCATCCTGAACGGAATGCTCTCCATTCAGAATGCATTAGGGAAATCCTGATCAGCATCTTTCCGTCCTAGAGCCCCGAAGACGGAACTCTAGGACGGAAAGGTAAAACGCATATGTGAAAGGGGCCTAAGGGATGCATTTACATGCAGAAATCACGTCTGCTGTATGGGGACAAGGGATTGCTACACCTAGCACTTGTCCCCAAAGAAAACAATTGTTCTTGGGTAGCAGACCATTGTTTAAACAGAACGAATTTTATAATTTTTGTCAGACAGACACGATCACCCAATAAAGGAGCGTTTACACAGGGCAATTACTGCGAACGAACGTTTATACATATGCTCATCCCCAAAGATTGGCCTGATTATCAACGTAAAAGGCTCTTTAGTTTAACTGATTGTATTCCCTAAACTACAAAAAGTGATTGAAAATCATTTCCACGTATTGGATACTCAGACTGCAATAAAATAACAGCTATATTAGGCCGCGATGCTTCCTCGCGTGCTTTCCTCTTAAATGTTGTAAAACTGCTGCTAGATGAAGAGCTGAGGATGACCGAACAAATGAATAGAAACAATAAATAATTGGTTACATAAATACAATACTGCAATAATGTAACTCAAAACTCACTTGAAAAGTCCCTGAACCATATGCAGTGTTGAAACAATTCCTTTGGGACCTTAAGGGTTAATCTAACTTCTCCAATGGATGTAATTGATCAAGAAGTGGAAAACCCAATGGAGCATGAAAAAAAACTTTGCACAGAGAAAACTATCTTCTTTCAAGCCATGGTAAGTAAAGAAAGCAGCAGCTGGGTGATTTGCAAGCATGTAATCAGCTTTTGTCAAGGTCTATTTTTCCTGCCTTAAGGGTATAGAGATCTTGCTTTAAAGGTCTCCGTATTTCACACCTCGGTTATAAAGGGAAGTGAGGCCTGGTCCTCTGTAACTACTGGAAGTACATTGCCCAGAGCCATTCTGTCCTACTTCTGAACTATCATAAAGGCACAGATTACACTATTTTATAGACTGATACGTTTCACATAGCAGCAGTGTCACCCTGGAGAATACAGTAGGTTCCTCAGTATGAGCTGATATAATAGGGAATTCCATGTACATAATTTGCCTAATATATTTCCATGATTTGGGGTTCTTCTCGACTAAGACTTATTTGATTATTTGGAGGACATCTTGATAAGGAATCAGCAATTTGATCTTTAAATTTTATAGACAGACAGAATCTTAAACCCCCCCAAAGAATGATCAGTAAATATAAGTTGAGGAGTCATTCTGTTCTGTAGAGTTGTTCGGAAGTCTATTCAGCTTATTCTCAGGCTGGGACTACACAACGATCTTGGCCACAACACCCGTCACACAACCAAAGATCATTGTGTAGAATTGCAGCTATTGAACTGCATGGGCTCGCAATGCGACTCTCAAGTTGCAGTGTCTGTGACTCTAGAATCACAAAAAAACATCTAGCAGTTTTCTAGCACTTTTGGAATATATCTTACTATATCGCCATTGCCCCTATGTCCAATCAGTACTGATAGCGTCAGACTGTGTGAGAACACACCACCTTGACAAGGGGAATGGTAATACCGAATTATCAATTTATTCATAAATTTCTAGGAGAAATAACAGAAGAATAGCACAATGCAGAACTATTAGAAAAGATGTTCCAGAATTGTTATTTCATGATAAATCCAAGGATTTCCTAAAACAAATATGCCAGGAGAGCTGAAAGGTCCTCTTTAAATCATCATGGCCAAAATGCCCCCTAAATAATAATCATGCACACAGTACAAGAAATACAGTTAGTTACATCCTTTTGAGGTAATTTAATTTTGGAAATAGCATTGATTTACATATAGTGAGCATACAGCATAAAGGTGTTATCCAGCCTAGGAGCCATCAACCCCAATGGTCATCATAACTTGTGACTAATTTAAAAAAAAACAAGGTCTGAGGTCCCGCCGTTCTCGCACCACTGCCCTGTTTCCAGTTCGCACTGGACCGAAAGTGGCTTGGTCCCATGACCATAGTGGCCATTCAATAGTCTCTGCCATCACTTGTGCTAGAATGGAACATCACCGCTAGTGACATGCTAGTGATGTATCCTTCCAGCACTTGTGACCACTGAGGCCAGTGACTGGCTGCAGGGGTCACAGGATCAAGCCGTTTCTGGCCAGGCAGGAAACAGTGGGAACAGTGGAATCACTGACAGTGGAGGCAACCATTGAGGTTGTTAGCCCCTCCCATCTCGACAGTTATGCCATATGTGCATGTGTTGCTCTGGTTACTGCTGTGCCGTTCTCACTGAAATCGGTAGGAGATGCTCTTCAGTGACCAGATTGTCCTTTATACAATGACTGGAGCTATTTATATCTGTGGATAAGTTTAGAGATGGAGAAACTGCAGATCGGTGGGCTGGCGGGGTGTCAGATCCATGCCAGATCAAATCAGATATTCATGGTCTATACTGAGAATAGGCCTGCAATGAAGAAATCCTTGAATACCCAATAAAGGTCCTTTGTCTGAGTATATGAACACATTTACCTTACAATAAACATCATACAATATACAGTACATTTATTACATGGCTTAGGCATTATTCACACATCAGTGCTTATGGTGACGTCCAAGAGAATATCGCCAGTGTTTCATCCGTGAATATGTCTGTAAAAGGTCCGTGTTTTGTCCGTTTTCTGCCCTCCATGTGTCATCCGTGTTCCACATGCACTGCTAGGCTGAAAAAGAGACCAGAGCATCTCTTATAAAAGGTCAGTGAAAACCACTTACAGAACATGGATGCCATACACAGGCTCGGACTGGCCCACAGGGGTACAGGAAAATCCCCCAGTGGGCCCCAGAGCAAAGTGGGCCCCAAGTCTCCCACCCCCTGTGCAAATGGCACATAACACATTAGATTTACTGCACTACATACATATATTCAATGTACAGCACCTCAGCCATCCTATGTTCATATAAAAAACTTGTTCAATTATTTATTATATTTGAATTTATCCATACGGTGGGCCCCCCATATAAATTTTACTGGTGGGCCCTAGGTGCCCCAGTCCAATACTGGCCATACATGTTCTGTCAGTGGTTTTCATGGACACAAAGGCTTCAATGGGTGTGTTTGGTCTTCATCAAACTTGTGCATACCATAGCTAACACTTGCAAAGTATGAAGGATGTAACTATGACCCCTAGCGAAATGAGATGCCCCCCCCATCTAGTGTAAGAAAATTAAAACAGCAACATAAGTAGCAATAATTAAATGTATGTATAATTGCACAATATATCAGAAAACGCACATTATATCAAAAGGCCACTATATGCAAGGAATAAATCAGATCAAGATATCTCAAAGTGCACATTGTAACTTAAAGAGGTTGTCTAGAATATACCACCAATACCACCAATTTCAGAAAGGTATGGGTTCCACCTCTGGGGCTCGCACCTAAGTCTAGAATGAAGCTCCCAAATGAGAAAGAATGCAATTGGCTATTTTCGGCAGTCCCAGCTAAATGAACTCCATTCACTTCTATGGAACTGTCAGAAATGGCAGAGCCAGTGCTTGGCTATTTTTAACGCTCCCAGAGCAATGAATCAGGAGCGGCTGCACATGCACGGTGCTCTATATTTCTTTTTGGGAGCTTTGTTCTAGAGATGGGTGCAGGTCCCACCTCCCTCACCAAGCGATATGCCCCCACTGTTCCAGGTGAGAGAACTCCTTCAATGTACTTTATAGTCAGAGTTTTGGGGAATCATGGGTAAATAATCTACTTTTGCGGTGTGCAGTCCTCAGTTTGAGGATGGGCTGCTTCCCTCCAGTGATGGTCCATGCATGTCACTCAGAGAGACAATGAAGCTATGCTTGAATGTCGGGTGTCACATTCTAGACTAGAATGGGATCTGCATTAAAAGGGATCCTTCACACCTGCAGGAATTCCAGAACCCCTGGAATTTTTTCTACTCCAGTAAATCCAAACATTCTGACATTCAGATTTTCAGGAAGAAAGGATCCTGGAATTTACAGTATTCTCTCCCATTAAAGTAGGACAGTGGGGTGCTGACAGCGAGAGCAAGTACACCAGCGGCACTACAATGCCCTGCACCTGTTTCCAGTTTAGAAAGTAGCTCATTAAAACAGATGGGCAATCACAAAATTCTTGTTCTGTTACCAAAGTAATAACTGACTACTTAACAGACGCGGTGACGCACACAACAGTCCAGAATGAATTCTAATAGGCTTCTTCCTGTGTAGATTTTTCTAGATTATTTTAAACGGCAGAACTCAGTCTTTCACTTTTTGTTAGCACTTGTTTGGATTACGTCTTTCAATATTTCATTCTAATTTGCGAAACCTTTTTTTCTGCAGCATTTCACTGTGAATATTATTCACCGTTTTTACCATATCCTTTAATACTGATCGTTATTCCTACATGTCAATTAAATGTTGAGTTTTAAATACATTTTTATGTTCAAGTTTCCAAATACGTACGGAAAAGCAATGTGGCAGAGGGCCCTCTGTACCTGCTACCTCTGCACCTTCTAAAGCTACACCAGTGACTTTCACCTTCAGGTACGGCCACATGACCAGAGGGCAATGCATTTTGGGAGATCGGTTAACAGATTATAATGGGTCAAAAGTCTCATAAAGGATTTCAGAGTAGATGGAAGCGTAGCACTTTCCTGGAGAGTGCTTTGCTTCCATCTACTCTGAAAAGAGGTATCTTCCACGGAAAGAGAACTATAGTAACATAGGGGATCATTTATAAAACAGAAATACGCCTAAATTAGGCGTACTTCTGTCGCGGATTGCAGCGCAAAGGTTTTAACTCACTGGATTAAATACCCTTCTCCAGAATTCTAGTATCAGTAACCTGTAATATTATTACACTCCAGGAATACATCCAGGCCCTTCTTGAACTCTTTTATTGTATTCACCACCACCACCTCCTCAGGCAGAGAGTTCCATAGTTTCACTGCTCTTACCGTAAAGAATCCTCTTCTATGTTTGTGTACAATCCTTCTTTCCTCCAGACGTAGAGGATGTCCTCTCGTCACAGTCACAGTCCTGGGGATAAATAGATGATTGGACAGATCTCTGTACTGACCCCTGATATATTTATACATAGTTATTAGATCGACCCTTAGTTGTCTTTTTTCTAAAGTGAATAACCCTAATTTTGATAACCTTTCAGGGTACTGTAGTTGCCCCATTCCAGTTATTACTTTAGTTGTCCTTCTCTGAACCCTCTCTAGCTCTACTATGTAGTGTTGATCAAAGTATCTGAAGTGGAATTTAATCCGAATTTCAGGAAAAATTTGATTTGTTACGAAGTCGAATTTTCTGGCGCTTCGTGGTAATGAATCAGTTTTTCCTAAAGTGGTGGCTGAAAATAAAAAGAATTATACTCACCTCAACCACTTGATCATAGAAAAGCCACTCCCTATCTTGATTGAAGAAAACCACTGATGAAGTTTCTACATGCAGCCAGCGTGATCACATGGTGATGTCTTCATGCTCGCCGCAGCTCTTTTGGCGGGTTTTCTTCAATAAAGACAGGAGTGTAAGGCCTCTCCACGATCAAGTGGATGAGGTGAGTATGATTTTTTTTTTTAACAGCGGATTAACCCCTGAGGAGATAAATGTGAGTCTCAGATGCCACTATTGGTGTTGAAAGTGGCATCTGAGGGGTCAAATAATTGGGGCCGATGCAATCACCATTCCCCATCATTGCGCCTGCTCCATACAATGAAAAGTGATTCATGACAAAGTAATTCGTAACAAATCAAATTTCTTGATGAAGTTTAGTGAAGCTGCCGAATCAAATGTTTCTAAACTTTGCTCATCTCTACTAATATGTCTGTCTCATACTCCATGTGTGGTCTGACTAGTGATTTGTAAAGTGGAAGGACTATGTTCTCATCACGAGAATCTATGCCCCTTTTAATGCAACCCATAATCTCACTGGCCTTAGAAGCAACTGCCTTACAATGGTTTCTACAGTTAAAGGTGTTGTCCGGGTTCAGAGCTGAACCCAGACATATCCCCATCTTCACCCCTGATATGAGTTCATGCTCCGATGCTCTCCCTTGCCCTGTGCTGTATCGCACAGGGCAAGGGCTTTTTTGTGTACATTGACACACTGCTGGCCAGAGGCTTCCATCCAGCAGTGTTCCTGCTGACATCACCAGCTCTGATGGGCGGGCTTTAGTGCTGCCCTAGCTGTTTTACAGGCTAGGGCAGCGCTAAAGCCTGCCCATTAGTGCCGGTATGTCACCGGATCTCAAAAAAATTCCTTTGCCCTGAGCAATTCAGCTCAGGGCAAAGGAGAGCATCGGAGCATATATAGCTATGGGTAAATGCTGGTAGCTGGAGGTAACAAACAGCGTGTTTAATATACTACTCTGATTTTCATTCTTAATTTTAAAAAAAACTGTCAAAACACCATCCCTTTTTGGTGGCAGATGCCTTCTTTTCTCTCTTCTGACCTCTAAATAGGTAGCCGCCATTTTGAGAGATTCTTCCAAAAAAAGCAACATTTTCTGAAACTTGTACACAATTTGATTCATTTAGAATCGATTTGTTCAGCTTTAATTGCATATAATTTAGAAATAATACCGAATAGCTAATGTTGCACTGCTACTAAAAATGTCTATCCAACCAAATGGTGCTTTCCTAACAAGCTGATGTTTATAAATGGCCACCTCTGATTAGTTCTTGAGTATAAACACAATAAAGATCCAGTCATTTATCTAGTTCTTGTGAGACCGGTCTACCATGGAGCTGTCCCTTCAGTCCCTTTATAGTAAATACAGCTCTCTGGCTCATTTAAAAGGAGTTCTTCTTCTCGGACACTGTCACCAGTGTTTAATGTTTAGCTTCTCATGAAAGAAAAGTTCTGCAGTATAAGTATTGTATTGTGTCCCACGTGCTTAGCACAACCCAGCCATGTCGATTTCAGTGGTCAATGGCAAATACAGTGTTAACTGAAAGAATTTAGCTGTAGTAAGCTGCCCAGCAGCAAATTAGGAAGTTTGGCCTCCTAAGAATGAGTTGCGTTGTTTGTTCTTCCAAACTGCAGCTGTCCCTCTTTTTTGGTGGCTTATTACACATGGAGTCTTAATGAATAGGAGTCGCTGTTATACTGTACGCCACACTTACAGGATCTATCTCAGAGCCCACCACAATCTCACTGATCAGCAGAAGGCCAGAGACATCATAATTCTTTCTACAAACAGGAGAGGATAAAGAAGGTTTTTTGTTGGAGCTTGGCTGAGTATGCCGTGTGTCCTGCCCTCAGGGTACACCGTGCCATCTCTAGCTGATATGGTCCTTGGCTTAGAAAGGTAACAAGCAAATATTGTTCGCTCTCTGTAGAACATTATTGGACTAGGGGGACATTAGGATTTCAGGGGTGGGCAATCCTTCTGTGCGCCGATAAAACTGAAGTAATTGTGAGATTATGAAATCAGATGGTCAAGAACTGTGAAATCATGGCCACACTTACCATAGAATTCCATTTTATACGTGCTTTCAATCACAGGGTACTTGCCTAACTGATGGTAGATAATGGTAGGTACATTTTTTAGATATTTTTGTCTGCAGAATTAACTCTTTGCAATGCCAATTGTGAGATTATGGCACCCATTTGCTGTAAATGTTAATGCTAATGAGTTTATGTGTATAAGTGTATGAACATGACTGTGGGGAAACATGGTACTACACGGAGGCCATGGTCTGGATGAGACAACCCCTTTAAGAAGGAAAATTTTGGACATAGGTAATATAGTTGTAGGCAATCCTGGTCAGGCTTTTCTCTGCAGTAATACATGTTAACAAACTTTCAGAACATGAGAGATTTTTGCTGCTATGTTGGTACTGGTGTACTGTCTAGCCTCAATGCAATTTTAGCAAGCTGCCATCTGTAAGAATTATGTTTCCATGAGTTTTCAGCTAAGGTGAGAAATAGAATCATCATATTGATGGATACAGAATAAAACAACTAGCCTCTATAAAACATGAGCAGGTACTTAAAACTAAAAAAGGCTGTAGTAGAAGACTGATTTTTTTACCTAAGACTTCCCAGATGTTCTCAAGAAGTTATCTTTCACCCTTCCAAATGAGCTGAAGGACCAAAGGAACTTCTAGAGCAACTTCTATGGATGGCCAAATTTTTTTCTGGAGCCAGGGTTAGGTGATCTTCCAGTTTACTATAGACAGAAACATATGGCACCAAAGGACACTGCTAAAAAAAGTTTTTGAAATGTCCAGTTTTCAGATGCACCAAGTGCCCTTTTACTAGTCTAGCTAACACAGTTAGTTACTTTTTGCATTTATTCTACCACCATCCTTTTCCATACCTAACTATGTTGGACGGTATGAAGAAAAAGATGTTGGTTTGTGTGGGAAGAGGTCTGAAATAAAGAACCGTGCAGATGTGCACCAGATTCTGGTGCTTGTACTCAGTGAAGTGGTGAGGGAGATACAGAAACCTAGGAGACCTAGAAACCTCTACTGGAAACATTTACTGGAACTTACTAGTTTAGCACATCAGTGGGGTTCCCAGTTCCTGGACACCAAACAATGTGTTCTTTCAGCATAGATCAAGGGATTACTTAATAAGTGATCTGTAACTTTGCATTTGCACCCAAAAAGTATAAAATCGCTGATGAGTGGCAATGAAAGTACATAGGGGCATGACAAGCATATAAATATGTCTACCAATATATTGGTGTAAAATGTCTGTATAAACTGCCATGAGTAACGTGCTCCCACCAGCAATTCCACCGCACTAATGTTAAGAAAGTCAGACAGGAAAATACTCAGTTTGATGAAGTCCATGTGCTCTAGTAGTCACCTTAGTTGCCATTAAGCCTACTTACATGGACACTTAATCTGCATGGAAGAAGCATCATTTGACAATACAGCAAGTTGAATAGTGCTCATTTACCTCCATTTACATGCCTTAGTTATCATGAGTATGTTTGGAGAATGATCATTTATGGGATCATTCATACCCATACAGTTTTTATATTATCAGCAGTACATCCTTTGTTTACACTGGGTGATGTGTTACGGACAAAGAAACATTTTATGTTCGCAACGTAGATGCGATCCATGGCAAACAAACATTTGATCACTTGTTGTCCAATCACTGGGCATGTTTTCACAGTGCAATGAACATGTCACCCCCATTTAAATGGACCTTAAATGAGATTTTTCATTTTTAAGTCAGAGCTGGAAAAACAAAAAGTTCTAGTTTCAAATGAAATGGCTTGGAAAGTGAGCAACTAAGGAAATGTGCACAGTAAAACTGCTATTTCCTTTTTCTATTTAGGGAGTCTGCTTTGGTAGTGAAATAATACTGTGAGTTTGTATGACACGCACATGACAGGCGTCGCTCTTAGAATCACTGCATACTTCACTTATTTGGGTAGTCACGGGGCCAAAACTGACCAAATAACTCAAGTATGAACTGAGCCTTACAGGTTGATATTAGCGCCAAGAAGAAGCGCACTCCTTTTACACCATCGTCAGCTGCTTCCACATAGATGTCTACAGAACCTGTTCTATTAAACACTTATTCAAGTAGAGCCCCCCAACAGAGTGGAGAGGGTGTCAGCAGTAAGTTTGTGTTGACGTCACTGATTATTTTGCCCTTCCTCTGATAAGTCAGAACAATAACCCAAAAAAAACGGATCCTGTCTGTTGAGCATCTGCCTTAACTCAGTCAGCATTTGGTCAGTAATCCATCAGTATTGCTAATGCCAATAAAAACAGGAAGTGGATCCAAAACTGAGATGACATATGATGGAATATTTGCATGTGTTCTATGTTTTGTACCCATTACAGCTGCTACACAGACAGCATCCGTTGTGCGTCTCATTTTTCCTTGTTTCTGACAGATCAGAAGAAGGATCAAATAAATTATGATGTCATCCAGGACAAAAGGCAAAATAGTGGCCCAGTCATAAAGTGGGGAGGGTGGGAACAGCATGAGAAGTCCACAGAGTGGCCCTTTGACATAGTGGCGAGGTGGAAGCAGCATGAGGAGGCCACAGAGTGGGACAATGACAGTGTGGAGGTGGCAGCAGCATCAGGAGGCCACAGAGTGGCACAATGACACAATGTAGAGGTGGCGGCAGCAGCATCAGGAGGAGACCACAGAATGGCAAGATGACATAGTGTGGAAGTGGCAGCAGCAGCATGAGGAGACCACAGAGTGGCAAGGTGACATAGTGTGGAGGTGGCAACAGCATGAGGAGACCACAGAGTGACCCAGTGACAGAGTGTGGAGGTGGCAGCAGCATCAGGAGGCTACAGAGTGGCAAGGTGACATAGTATGGAGGTAGCAGCAGCATGAGGAGACCACAGAGTGGCAAGGTGACATAGTGTGGAGGTGGCAGCAGCATCAGGAGACCATAGAGTGGCAAGGTAACAAAATGTGGAGGTGACAGCAGAATCAGAAGACCACAGAGTGGCAAGGTGACATAGTGTGGAGGTGGCAGCAGCATCCAGAGGCCACAATGTGGCAAGGTGACATAGTGGTGAGCATCAGAATAGTAGCTGAGGCAAGTAGCCAGAATAAACAAGTCTCTTTTGTCAAGGTTTGAGTGAGGGAGCATGGATGATCTAATCTGATGCATCAGGCATTGGTGGGTGGAAATCCAGGCTGATCCACGCCTGATTCATCTTGATAAAGGTCAGTCTCTCCACATTTTGGGTGGACAGGCGAGTTCTTCTTGGGGTAACTTTGGCCCCTGCCACACTAAACTCCCACTCTGATGTGACACTACTGGACGGGCAGGACAGCTTTTCCAGGGCAAACTCTGACAGTTGCGGCCACAAATCCAGTTTGGCTGCCCAGTAGTCCAGCGGATCTTCATTGTGGGGTGGTCCTGCTCCAGGTCTACCTGCTGCTGCTGGTGAATAGATTCTTCACTAGGCGGGTGAAGAAAGCTGCTCATCAGACTCTAGAATCAAGTTGCTGCTGATGGAGCTGGAACTGTTCCCACCCCTCCCCCCCACCCTGCCACAGCAGCCATGGTAGGTTAACGTGAGCGCAGAGGGCCCCCCGGTCAGACCTGCGAGAGGATGGACGATGCCGCAGATAGGCAGCGGCCAATTCACTACATAGGATGTCTCTATAGTAGTTCATTTTGTCACTCTTCTCAGTGGGTGTAAAAAAGGACCCCATTTTGGACTGGTAGCAAGGGTCCAACAAAGTGGAGAGCCAGAAGTCATCCTCTGCCGAATGGTGACAATTCGGCTGTCACTACGCAAGCAGGTGAGCATGCATTAGGCCATTTGTGCAAGTGACTCAGAGGGATTCCCTGCCCTCCATCTCCCCTGCATACTGCCACTGTGTGTCTGGGTCCTCTGCTTCATCTTCCTTATTGCCCTGTAGCTCTTCTGGCTGGTACTGCTCCTCTTGCTCCTCCTCTCCTGTCACCTGTGTGTAAAAACCACTAATTTCGCTATACATTGCTTGTTCTCCAATGTCCTCCTCCTACTACTACTCCAGTTCAGCCCCCACAAGGCTCATGTGGCCATGAGATCTAGGCACCACGTCTCCAGTACCCTGACCAGCCAGATTTACCAGCATCTGTTCCAGGACATGAAGCAGTGGAATGACATCGTTCATCCTGTAGTCCTGGCAACTGACAAATAACGTGGCCTCCTCAAAGGACCTGAGCAAACGGCAGGTGTCACACATGATCTGCCACTGGCTGACATCGAAGTTACACAGGGGAGTTCTCCTGTCCGCTTGGATCATCAAGAAATCATTTATGGCCTTTCTTTGTTCGTATAGTTGGTCCAACATATGGAGGGTGAAATTCCAACGGGTGGAAACGTCGCATATCAGCCTATGTTGGGGGATGCCATTCTGCCACTGCAGCTTAAGGAGGGTGTGCTTTACGGTGTACGAGTGGCTGAAGTGCCTGCAAAGTTTCCTGTCCATTTTTAGGATGTCCTGCAGATGGGTGGAAGACTTCAGAAACCACTTGACAACCAGATTGAACATGTGTGCCATGCAGGGCGCATCGCCAACACCATGTTCTTCCTGTTGTCGGTCACCATGATTCCAATTTTGAGTTGTTGCGGAGAAAGCCAGGATTCAATTTCTTGATGAATCACACGAGCAGTTCCTCCCCTGTGTGACTCCATTCGCCCAGGCAAACGAGGTGCAGAAAAGTGTGACACCGCCATGCTCTGCACATGTGGTATGCTGGAGGGGCACTGTGAATTGTCCCTGCATTGGAGGCTGAGGACATGGTGGAGGATGAGGAGGCAGAGGCGCACATTGTCGCAGGACCAACAGCGTGACAACATGGAGGTGGAAGCGACCAAGTTGCTGGTGTGGCTGGGCAGGAACCACATTCACCCAGTGGGCCAGAAAGGACATGTATTGTCCCTGACCGTAGGTACAGCTCCACACGTTGGTGCTGCCATGCACTTTGGCAAACACCGACAGGCTCAAGTACTGGCCCACCTTCTGTTCTACATGTGTGTGCAGGGTTGTTACTGCTTTTTGGCAAAGAAATGCTGGTTTGGGACTCTCCACCTCGGCTCGGTACAAGCCATCAGTTCTCTGAAAGGTGCAAAGTCCACCACTTGGAAAGGGAGGGACTACAGCACCAGCAACTTGGACAGGAACACATTCAGCTTCTGCGCTGTTGGATGAGTGCACGCATACTGTTGTCTCTTGGCAATCGCTTCGGTGATCGATTGCTGAAGGAATAATTGACGAGGAGGAGCAGGAGCATCAGGACCAGCAGATGATGGGAATGACAGACAGCTCCCTTCGGCTGAGGTGGTAGAGCCTTGACTGCCTGAAACCGGGTGCGTGCCACTGGGTGATGCAGCGGTTGCTGAGGCAGGCTGGACAACCACATCGGAGCCACAGTTCTCCCAGGCGACTTTATGGTGATGCTGCATATGTTGACGCAGGGCCATGGTGCGAACAATTGCACCCTGGCCATGCTTCACCTTCTGCTCACAGATTCTACATATGGCCATGTTCACCTCCTCCGGTGCCTTAACAAAAACTGCCACACCGCCGAGTAGGTGATTTACTTCCAGGTGGGCTCCTGCGAAGCGGGAGGTCTACTCCGGGCGGGTTTTGTTTCCGACCTCCCACTGCCTCCACCGTGCTGACTCCCGGCCACGCTAGCGACTTGCTCACTCAAGCTGCCACTCTCTTCTCCCGATGATAATGGAACCCCTTCGTCACCCGGCTCCCAAGTGTGATCAGCGACATCATCGAGTACTGTCTGCACATCACTAATGTCTTCCTCAACCATCTCTGAGTCAGGAGCCTGACTGCTCGCAACATCGGCTCCCACGCCACTCTCCTCATCACTACTTGCCCACCTAGTGGAGGAAGCGGCGGATGTCTCCTTCACATCTTTGCTTGCCAGTAGCTGCTGCCTCTCTTCTAGTAGCTCGTCCTCACTGTGTAGTGGAGCTGGGTCCACAGCGTACAATACTTCTCTGGCTGAGGGAACAGAAAAGGACAGAGGCAGGTTGCGAACAGGTGAGGGTGAAAAACCCACTGACTCTTGGCTGGGGGTGTCTGATGTCAATTGCGACAAAGTCGAAGATCAAGTCAACCATTCAAGAACTGCTGGGTTGCTGGTCAAGACACGACCGGTGGCTGACACTGGGAGCTCAGGCCTCTTGAAGGGACTCCTGCTGCCATGGCCCCTTACGCTGCTGCGAACTTTGCCTGCGCCAGAAACATTTAGGCCTCTGCCACTCCCCTGTGCAGGGCCTGGCACTTCTCTGTCTGACACCTGTCAAATAAATAAATAAAAAGGAAACTAAAACACACCAAAATATTCTTTAACTTTCTCACTTCACCACACAACGGCTAATAAGCCCTTTTTTCCCCCACTAATACACACAAAAAAGGGCTTTAGAACATATAACTGCACCGCTGAACAGCAAATATATTTTTTATTTTTCCACTAATACACGCCACTAGCGGCTTTAGAACATATAACTGCACCGCTGAACGGCAAATATATTTTTCTTTTGCCACTAATACATGCCACAAATGGCTTTAGATCATATAACTGCACTGCTGATCGGCAAATATATTTTTAATTTTTCTACTAATACACACCACAATCTTTCCCTGCACTTGTAAATCATTTTATTAGCACAATGACGTTTTTTCGAACACTGTCCCTAGCGCCTGCTTATGTCTCTTCGTACACTGGTAAATGGCAGAATTCAAGATAGCTGAGGCTATTTATACAGCTGTGACATCACAGGGCTGGCTGGCTGCTGATTGGCTGCATGCATGGCATTATGGGTTATCCCGCCGCAGCCATTTTAGGTAAAATGAGATTCGTTACCACGAATCGTGAGGAAATTCGGGTTTGGTGAGAATCGAATAATTCCTGAAATTCGGATCGAATTTTACTTTGCCAGCTTTGATTCACTCATCTCTACTCATCAAGTTTATTACTACTAATCATGAAGTTATAGTATTCCAAGCACAATATAGCCACCTCCGAGTCACACAGAAGAAGATGGAGTGAAAGTTTGTGTAAGTGAAACTCACAATGAAAGGGCCAGTTTCCAGGCGGAGATGTTATGGCATTAACAGCTTTACGCTGCACAGTATTTTTGTTCTAGTCCTAAGGGAAGCCTTGTTCAGCCTATTTTGGGGCCTCATGACATGCTGCCAGCACTACTGAAATTAGCATTGGTCTTTTGTTTCTCTGCATGCGCGCATCATACACTGCTGATCTGATAAACCCCTTTTTTCCAAACACCAGCATTTTTAAACAAAACTAGCATGGGACTGATGAGTAATGTGAATGTGTCCAAAAAAAAAACTTCACAGCCACTGCTACAAAATCCCAGATTTAGAAAAGGAAAAGATAATCACTTAAATAATCTCACAGATGGCACATTTCATAAAAAAAAGTAATTGGCAGATAATCTCTTTGCTAAGTGAAGTGAAATGATACGTACAAGTGTAATACACCACTGATGTAACAGAGTAATTACTGGGTTAATGTTTGGTACCAGGAAAATCAATGTATAGGTTTAACACTATATATATATATATATATATATATATATAACTATGTGTGTGTGTGTATATATATATATATATATATATATATAACTATGTGTGTGTGTATATATATATATATATATATAACTATGTGTGTGTGTGTATATATATATATATATATATATATATATATAACTATGTGTGTGTGTGTATATATATATATATATATATATATATATAACTATGTGTGTGTGTATATATATACTGTATGTATATATATATATATATATATATATATATACGTTTTGCAATACATTTGTTGTTGTTGCAACTACAGAGTTTTTTTAATGAAACTGTATGTAAAGAAAAAAATGTATATATGGGGAGACAACTACATATGTCCGAGGCATATGTTCAAATCATTCCATGGAACATAATTCCCAAAAATGACATAAACGTAGCCATAGGTTCCCCACTGCCTGTAATATGCTTGTGTGTAACTGGTCCTAAGGGTTACAATATTAGCAGATCTGTACTTCCGGCACTATGTCCATGAAACAGGAGGACAAGGACAAGCATTGCTACACTCCCCACTCAAATAAGAAACTGTTGCAGTGCATGACATTGTTGGGGGACACAGTAAAAAGTTAATCTAGAAGTTATAACAATTATAATAAGGAATGCTTAATTATCTTCATTAAATTGGGTTTTTAAGTATTCCAGGATAGGCCATCAATATCAAATCTGTAGGGGTCCAAGACCCCACACCCCCACCCATCAGCCTTTCTGCAGTAGCTCCAGCCGCAGAAGTAGGTGCTGGATCGATGTATCCTGTAGTGGAGAGAGTTTGTTACTGCAGCCCTGCTCCCGTTCTTATGTATAGAAGCAGTGCTGCATTAACCAGCTTTGTCTACTACACATTGGACAGAGCTGCTTCCCAGAACCTGGGTTTTGCTCTCCTTGAATTTAAGTGCTTATGAACAGCATAGTGATAGGTACTTAAATGAGTTGTGAAACATATTCTACATTTTTTTAAATCAGCATCTGTATCTGAATACTTTTTTTAATTTCATATAATTAAACATTTAGTATATCCAGTGAGCTAATCAATAAAATGTATAGCGCCACCTACTGTTTGTTCTTTTCCTTATTTTTTGTCTGTCTTAGTGAGCTGGTTGAACGCGCTCAGTTTTAACTGCCACTAGCAATATATTCTGTTAGAAGCTGTGGCTGTTACATGGAGGGATCTGCAGCAGAAAGGACACATCCGCTGAGTTGCCAGGCTGGAGATAATCTAGAAGAGCAATTGGAGCAGTTAATGTCGAGGTCTGTAGACCCATATAAGGTACAGGGCTGGTTCTAACTTTGTTAGAAAGGTAATGTCATGTACTAGATGGTGTCTGATTTTCATTTATTACATCAATTGTGACATGACCTCTTTAATGGAGTAAGGTTCCCATCCAGACTGAGGTCAACTTGCCATGATGGATAACTGGAGATATTTTTGATTAAAATATGTTAGCTAAGCACCTCATGTCTCTCTATATATATATATATATATATATATATATATATATACAGTATGTATATTTATTTATTTATTTATTTATTTTATCATATATTTTATGTTATATGCCATATGCCATTCTCCCCTTTAATTATGCACTTTATCCTGCAGGATGTGCTGAATTATTCTGTTTGTATTTTCAGAGCGCTGGAATGGAAGGGGATTGAGCAGGTGAACATTTCAAACACTCAACAAAATGTTTTTGGTTGCTGGAAAACCCCTTTAACAAGTATGCTAATTGTCAAGTTAACAATTTTATTTCCCCACACAACTTTAACAGGTTGAGCTCCATTAATGTAATGATTCAGGGGCGGAATTACCGCCATAGGGGCTGCTATGGGCCCTCAGTGGCAGGCCCCATACTCAGTGGCAGGCCCCATACAATGATTACTGTGTGCATGCACTGCTTTAGGTAGGGTCAAGCAGCGCTAAATTCTCCCTTAGCCACCCTTTACCCGCAGGCGATCCCACAACTGTCTGGTTTGGTACACAGTTTCGAAGATAGTTGGATTGCCCTTCTCAAGGCAGGTGTTCCACTTTAGGAAGAATAAAGGAGGGATATTGTTAGTTTATCCTTGGGGTATCTTTGTGGAAAAACTTTAATCAGAGTAATAAAAGTCAATCTTTGCCATTCTGTGATTTTGTCTATATTCACATTTATCGTGCTTTCTAGTAGTTCATCTATCAGCCTCTGTGATTCGGTATGTGTGCACTGGCAGGTGCGCACATCCCGCTCTGCCCAGTGGGCGCCATGCAGTGGCATCATCGCGGGGAGGAGGAGGTGTAAAGAGGCCAGTGAGCACAGGAATGTTTCAGGACATTCAGCACCTAATAGAAAGTCTTCTATCTCACTCCAACTACTTTATTCAGATCAATACTGGGCCGTAGTTTTCTATAATGTCCTATATGGTGATTCTGAGTGGGTAAGAGAAAGTTAGGGATCAAAATCTACTGTCTCCATGTGTATACTATAGACAGACATGATGAGCAGCTAATCTCCACCTACCGACTCAACCGCGACTTATAGATGCAGCATGCAAAGGAGAAAACTGTTAAAAAATGCCAGATACAAGTCATATAATGGTTAGATATAATTATAGCCTGAATGTATTCACCCATGGCAGCTTTTTCTGAAAAGTTATTTCATAGTTAACCTTTTCAGCCAGGATTGGACTGGACCACCAGAATACCCAGAAGATCCTCCAGTGGGCCAAGTCTTTGAAGTCATAATGACCCCAAAGATCCAAGAGAAAAATTTCATTCGGAGTTGCCTTTAGCGCTTATCACTGTCCACCAGGATCCATGTCTTAAGTTTGAATCAGTAAGACTTTATCAATGATATAGAGTTTGGGCCCCGAGAGTAATTTCCTCTGGTGGGCCCAAGGAACCACAGTCCGACGCAGCCTTCAGCTATCACTAATCACTCATTTTGTTTACTGCCATAACTTGTACTTTAGACAAGATTGATAAATCTGCCCAAGGATGATAGGACTTCCACATTAACTGCTCACACATGCACATGTACAGTGTCCTGCTTAATAAGCCATGTGCCTGGCATGCTCACACATACTGTTGATGAAACAAATGCACAACCTATAACTATTGATTCAGGAATAAAGTGTCGACAATGCTAAGTCTGTCTAATGTAGACATGCGGCCGAAAATAAAAACACTTACCTTACCTCTAGTGCATACTCTGCCCCGGATCTGTGTGTGTCATGAGCAATCCTCTTACACTACATTTGCTATTTACAACCATTCAAAACCCATTTGGAATCCTTCAAATGAATGCATGTGTTAACCTTTCGGATGGAGGGGGGTGTTTGGAAATATACAGTGTTTCTCACGCAAACCCCAGTGAAGAGTTTGTTACATTAGTCACACAACTAAACTTTTCAATTGAACTTTGGATCTGTATGCGGAAGAGTTAGTCAAGTTCAAGTAATGGGAAGGGACAGAGCCACCCAGGATCCCAGTGATTCACTTGCTGACAAGCTTAGAGGACTTTGTTACACACACGTTTCAGCATTAATTATGTCCTCACAATGCAGTTTCAATTATATCAAAATATTAGTGGTCCATCAAAAAAAAAAAAAGTTTGTGTGCACTTCAAGCAGGTTTACCGTATATGAGCTGGATTTCTGGCATATAAACTTTGAATTATAAAAAAACAAAAAGTTGTTATCTCTTTTTATCACTTTACAGCCAGTGCTAAATAGAAAGCTTCTTGGTGGGCGATGCAATGCCATGGCCCTCTAGTTATACCTTGCTTTCTCAAACGGTTGGTGCTCTACTTAATAACAGCGGAAAGCTGTCATGCTTGTGTAAACCCTCTCCTAGGTTGGATGCTGTTCCTCTGTTAGACAAGGCCAAAAGGTCACAATCGATTTTAGAGGCCACCTGGTGGGTGCAGGCCATGAACTGACTCCAAAAAATTATATCAGAGCTGGATTAGCTGACCTCGCAGGGCTAGACCTGCAAGGTCTACAGACTGTGGCCTGGCAGGCCTGGCTCGGGGAGAGGCCAGAGTGGATGTGACCTGGTTAGCTGACCTCTTCAAACATCAGGAGCATTTTTCTGGCAGTTACCACGGAGATTGGGCAGCCCAAGCCTCCCCTACATACTAAGGAAGGGGAACTGTTACCTCCTACCTCATGGAAACGTCTATTAAAAATCATGCCGCAGTGATCCGTTCTGCACTTCCAACACAGACCATTATTTCTGACAGATTAGATCTATATGATACACTAAAATGGTGACAACCTTTCATATGTCACATGTGACAACTTAATACCATTATATAGATTAGAGCGTTTGCTCTCATTTTCCGTGCCAGCTATTCTAGGACAAATGTTCTTTAAGGAGAACACTGTCAATGAAATGCTGGTCTTCCACTTATTATAGCAAAAGTGAGCTCAGAATATTTGTCAGAATGTGGAGAGATGAGAAATTATTCTTGAGCGTAAAGGAACAAAAGATATCTGTAGTTTTAATTTACTGCTATATTAGTATAATTGAGTAGTTCTGTCCAAGATGATGGTAGTAGAACAGTAATATATTACCCGTAGGATACGACCACACCGTCAGGTTTTTGCAAGCCAAAACCACAAGTGAATTCATCAAAGAGTAGAAGTGATATCTGTCCTTTATACTTTCTCTCCTTGTATGATCTGTGTAGAAGTAGTAATAGTAGTAACAGAAGTAGTACTATATATCACCAGTAAGGCTTCATGCACATGGCCATCATGGGTGCACCACCAATGAGGCCAGGCAATCGCCTCAGGCAGCACCAGGTAGGGGGCAAGAGGGGGGAAGCGGAAGGGCCATGGGCAATGGTCAATTTCATTGATGCTAAGGGGTTAGGTTAAGTAATTGGGGGGGGTCCATTTCAGTTTTCACTTCAAGCATCAGAAAGGATAGGTGCACCTCTGATGGCCATGTCGTATTCTGGTCAACATGTTCACAAAATATAAATAGCTTCCGTGAAGAAGTAGTAGTAGTAGCAGAAGTAGTACTATATATCAACAGTAAAGCTTCATGCCCCATAGAAATGAACAAGTCAGTGGGCTATCAGTGAAAGAAAATAAATACTATCTATGCGTGCAGTCACACGGTCAAAATCAAAAGTGAATTTAAAAAAGAGAAGTCGCACGTCTTTAGTGCTTTCTCTCCTTTTATAATCCACTCCTGATTTTGACTTTAAAAACTGCATCAAGAAACCTAAGTCGAGTTAAAAATTTTAGAACTTTAACTGTTCTGATTCTGGAAAACCTGGGTTACCATTTGGGTGTATTCCCATAGTACAGTAATGTACCACTACCCCACCACGACAAAACCAAGTAGGAGATTTATCATAGACCAGTGTTCTACGCCTCCTGGGCCAGCGGAGGATGTGCCTAATTTGTGATGAAGCGCAGGCCTCAATTGGAAATTAGGCGCATCCTCCGGCAGTCTGTGTGCCTAAACAGAAATGTACGGCAACTCTGAGCTGCAGATTTCTGTCTTCATTTAACGGAGAAAACTGGTATAAATTAAGATAAATGTGTTGGGTACAATATCAGTGAACTAGAGCACTCTTAATCCCACCCAATAGATATTTTATTTAGTCAATTATAGCAGCAAGCATAGTGTCATTTCAACTCCTCTGAGCCTTTATCAAGCCAGGAGGGCGGGCATGAAATACCAAGCGCAGCAGAATTTTGTCACACTGGCGTTTAAAAAGTCACAAACACACAGTTTGCTTGCTACTTTTTTAAACTTTTTTAAAACCATTTTTAAAAGTGCCAGGGTGGAAATGATAAATTCCCTCCAAGTGTACATCTTTCTATCTGTCTCATATCTATCTATCTATCTATCTATCTATCTATATATCTTATATCAAATAAGTTTTATTGGCAGGACTAAATACATTTTATCATTGCCAAAGCAAGTGGGAAATAATTGTGTAGGCTTGGGGAATGGGGACAAATCCAGGGTGAGGCTATAGGAGTCCATGGTATATCAGGCTCCTCTCAGTCCGTGGCAGGCAGTAATATATTATGCTGCTATGGCCGCTGTATTCTCCTCTTCCCCCAGTAGTATTGAGGGTCTTTCTTCCTCCTCCATGGAGGTGAAGTCTGGGCAGATATTAGACAGTCTCTTGGAGTGAGAATCCCTCTCTTCTGAGTATTTGGGGCACCGCAGCAGGAAATGAGCCTCCTGGTCACACTGCTGGCACAGTGTGCTCTCCCTGGGCATGTACCTCTGTCGGTGACGCTCGGATTCGATGAGCAGGTTGTGGGCGCTCAGTCTGTACCGGCTCAGGATCTGTCGGTCTCTGGGGTTGGAAAGTTTCTCCAGATATGGGGCTAGTTTGTATTCCCTCTGCAGACTCTGGTATACTGTCAGCTTCTGTGATATTCATATGTAGTTCCTCTAGACCTTGATACTCCTCTTTGCCCTTGTGTATCATCCTCTGGATTTCCCCCTTTGCCAGGCTGTATTGGTTGGTGGCTTGGGCAGGCTGGGTTTGAGTGACTTGTTGCAGGGTGCTTTGTCTTTCTGGGGCTTCTTGGTGTAGCAAGGCTTTGTGATTTTAGGAGCTGGGTTTGCTTCTATTCAGATGGGTTTTGAATGATAACGCCCTCTTCTGCAAAGCAAAGTAAAGTGGGAATCTGCCCAGTTCTGCTCGACAGGCGCTGTTTCTGAAAGTGAACAGTTGTTTAGCAGAAAGGGAGGACCCCCGGCTGCTTTCCGGTTTCTTTTGTAGAAAACCATGATGTTGGTTTTCTTTGGATTGATGGGCAGTGCCCACGTGTTTCTGAACTTCTCCAGGATTTTCAGGTTATCTTGGAGACCTTTCTCAGTTGGTGATAGTAGCAGAAGATCATCTGCATAAAGGAGAAATTTCACCTTGGTGTCATGGAGGGTGAGACCAGGTGCTGATTAGGACTCCAGAGACACTCCAGCTCTTTGATATAGATGTTAAAGAGGCTTTCGAGAAATTTCAGGAATAGGCCCGGGTGCCACACTGAGTCAAAGGCCTTCTTAAAGTCCACAAAGCATGCATAGATCTTTCCATGCTTTGTATTGTGGACATGGCTCTTGATGAGGCTCTGCAGGGTGTAGATGTGGTCGGTGGTGAGGTGGTTTGGCATGAAGCCTGCTTGGCTTCTGCTGAGGACGTTGTGCTGGGTGAGGAAGCTAAGGATAAGCTGACGCATATCCCTCTATAGTTGGCTGGGTCGTACTTGTCTCTGCTTATGTGTATGGGGGTGATGATGCCCTGATTCCAGCTCTGAGGGAAGTAGCCAGCACTCAGCACAACATTGTAGGGTTTTACTAATGTGGCCTGGATAACTGGCGGGCGGAATTTGATAATTTCTGGAAGGATCCCATCTGGGCCACTGGCTTTTTTACTCTTTATCACTGAGATCCTCTCTGTTATCTCCTGCAGTATAATCGGTGTGTCTAGAGGGTTTTGGAAATCTTTGATTTTTTTCCTCCATATCCTTTGGCTTTTTTGTGATTTCTTTTTGTTCTGGGCTTTGGTCCTCCCTCGAGATGTCTTTGTAAAGATCCTTAAAGTACTGGAGCCAGATGTTTGGATTTGGAGGTTGGTGTTCTTGTTGGTTTTATCCATGTGCTTCCATAGTTCCCAGAAGGAGTTGTCCTGGAGAGCGTCTTGTGGTTGGAGATGCTTGGTTGAGATGTTGCCTTGCTATTTCTTTCTGAGGATGTTTTTGTATTGCCTTTGTATGTTGTTGTAGGCTTCCCTGAGACTGGTGTCGTTCGGATCTTGGTGTTTCCTATTCTTAGCACCCTCCTTATATCTTTACACTCCCGTTCGAACCAATTGTTGGGTTGTTGCTTTATTGGCCTTTTATTGCATCTTTTGAGGTCAGAAATTTCCACCATGGTGTAAAGTATATTATTAAAGTTTACTCCTTCTGGGTTCAGCTCCTACACTTTACCATAGAAGTTATGGAGCATCTCCTGAATCTCTGCGCTGTTTATGGTCTCAATATACTTTGGTGCTGACATCTTGGACCATTTAAAAGATGGAGGTAGGCTAAAGAGGCTAAAGAGGCCTGTCTGCTGTGATGTTTGTGCCGGTGGTTTACCTATGGATTTAATGCATAGGAGCAGTTGGTTGTGATCTGACAGGTGTGTCTGTGGGATGACTACGAAGCCACTAACATTTGTGGGGTCCATATCTGTGATGGTATAGTCTACCACACTGTTGCCTACATGGGAGTTTAGGATATGTCTACCAAGAGAGTCTCCCTTGGTGCGGCCATTGAGAATATGAAGTCCGAGGATTCGACATAAGTTCAGCAATTTTTTGCCACTTTTATTTACTGTGCTATCATAGCTGTTCCTCAGTCAGTGTCTGCTCCGAATATATAGACATTTACGTCTATCTATTTATCTATCTATCTATCATCTATCTCATATCTAACTATCTATCTCATATCCATCTATCTGCCTATCTATCTATCTATCGATCGATCTATCTATCGATCTATCTTCTGTTTAGTTAGCTATCTATATCTATCTCTCTAACTATTTCATATCTGTCTGTCTATCTTCCATTTATTTCTCTATTCCTGTTTATCTGTTTATCTAGCTATCTGAACTTTTATCATATGGTGTCATTTGTCTTCTTCATTATCTTTATCATACAGGCAATTGACATAATTAATTGAGATAGAAATAGTAGTAGTAGTAGTAACATAAATGGTGGTAGTAGTCAGGCTTGGACTGGTCCACCGGGGAGCCGGGGAAATCCTCAGTGGACCCCTACCTAGTTACAGTCTAGGTCACAATAACGCCTGTACAAGCCTAATAGACGCCTATTTAGGCCATTTTACTCCCTGGAAAAAGACTTGTGCGTATTTTTATGCATGGTCTTTTTCTTGAAGTTGCCAGGTCTGGCACACATGAAGCCCCGCCACTCTCCTGAGAAGCCCTGCCCCTCACAGACATCTATCTCACCAGGAGCAGCTCCAGAGACTGGGCTAAACACTACATTGTGGTTACAGGACCTGTGGTGATGTCACAGTCATGTGATCAGCCATGTGTGTGGGAGGAGTTAGGGGAGTACAGGCTGTGCTGGTGGAGAATGCCGAGGTATTTTATGTATGGAAGGTGTGTATAAAGCAGGGCTAGGTCAGTGTAACCAGTCTATTGTACAGTTTTCTGTGTGTAATGTGCACACAGTAGTTCTATCTGTGTAACGGACATGTAGCAGAGCTGTGTGTGCAATGTGTATTTAGTAAACTATCTGTGTAATGGGCATGTGGTAGAGCTGTGTATGTAATATGTATATAGTAGCGTCAAGTGGGTGCTGTGTATGGCAGCGTCAGGCGGGTGCTGTGTTTGGCAGCGTCAGGTGGGCGCTGTGTATGGCAGCATCAGGCGGGCGCTGTGTATGGCAGCTTTTGGTGGGCGCTGTGTATGGCAGTGACAGGTGGGCCCTGTGTATGGCAGCGTCAGGTGGGAGCTGTGTATGGCAGCATCAGGTGGGCGCTGTGTATGGCAGCATCAGGTGGGCGCAGTGTATGGCAGCATCAGGTGGGCACTGTGTATGGCAGCATCAGGTGGGCGAAGTGTATGGCAGCATCAGGTGGGCGCTGTGTATGGCAGCAGTGGTCTTATGTTTAGTGTATGATGTTGGATATGTAAAATTGTCTACACGGGAGACTAGCAATGGTTTCCCTGCAGAAATATCAGCCTCATAACGTTATGTGGGCCTATGCATTACATATGTGAATTACCGCAAAATTCGTCCTCCTCCTCGGCTAAAAATACTTTTTTAAAATTGTTAAGAGGAGTATTTTTACTCTTCTGGAAAAAATGTAGTGCGACCTCTGGTCTACATATTAATTAGCAGCGGCAGGCAACCCCAGCTTTCTCCTGGCAAGCACCTCTGCCTGCCGCTTCAATAAGAAGAGCAGAGCTACACAGACATACAGAAGGTGGCGAGATGGTCCTGATCATCTCGCCACTTAATTTGCCCTGCAGTGATGCTGGCGGCTGGCGCTGCCATCTTTCAGTGGGCGGCAGGACCCACCTATTGATACATGTGGTTCGGTGCCTGCGCTTCCTTCTCACTCCCTGCGCTGCACACACACTGCGTCCTCGCAGAGCCCTGACGCCCGCCCATATTCTAGAGTCTGCAGAGCGCGGTGGCGGTGTGCAGACGTGCTGCTGGTGCCGCTGTGTCCACCATGAAACAAAAGCTGCCTGTGACTCAGTGGTGGATATCACAGGCTGCCGCTAGTCCCCAAAGACAGTATAAAACATAAGAAAATATATAGTTAAAAAAATATATAATTTCACCTTTTGCTGCATTCCACTCTGGAAATTATAACTCCTAGCATGCCCCGTGAGATGCAAACCTTCAGAACCTGCTAGGAATTGTAGTTTTCCTGCAACATGCTGTAATTTTACATCACCAATTATGACCGAATGCTACAAAAATTTGAGTAAACATTGCTAAAAAAGTCAAACACACTCCAACATACGGTATCAATATAGTACAGATCGGGCCCTCAAAAACTTATTCCTCACACAGCTCCATAGACGTAAATGTAAAAAAATACCGTATTTTTTGTTTTTATTTTGTGCTTTACTTGTTTTTTTTTTTTTGTATTAGGCTAAATGCACACGACAGTTGTTTTTCTCGGCTTCCGTTTCAGTTTTTTTTGCGGATAGGACAGGAACCCATTCATTTCAATGGGTCAGCAAAAAAATGCTGACCGTTCATCCGTGTGTGTTCCGCGTCCGTTGTCCGTGTTTCCCTTCAGCAAAAAAAGTAGTGCATGTCCTACTTTTTTCTCATTTGCGGACGAGGATAGGCATTTATTACAGGGGATCTGTGAAAACAAAGGAGTCCTCCAAAAAAAACTGATGGACCATCAGTTTTTTTTGCGGATCCCGATTTGCGGACAGCAAAAAACAACTGTCGAGTGCATATAGCCTTAAGCTGTAGGATACCTAGGTTTCTAGTAAAAAAAAAAAAAAAACGCAGCTTTCACATAACAAAGTCATATAAAATTCTAAATAACAGAAAAAAAAGAAAAACATACATATAATAGGTATTACTGCATCTGTAACGACCTGCTCTATAAAAATATGACACGATATATCCCCTCAGGTGAATTCCATAAAAAAACTAAATAAAAACATACATAAGACAATCGCCAAAAAAATTTAAAAAATATGTCTTTCAGAAAATGCTAACACAAAAAGATATTTTTCACTGTGTAAAACTTAAAGGGAATGTCTTATCTCAGACAATGGGGGCATAACGGAGCCCCGCATGGTGGTGGCTGGAGGACTCTGGTCTGGCCAAGCGGTCTCCCCATAGAAGTGAATGGGAGCGCACAGGGCATAACCAGCCACCGCTCCTATTCACTTCTATGGGCCCGACGGAAATAGCCAAGCCAGCACACGGCTATTTGTGGCAGCCCCATAAAAAATAAATAGAGGGCGGCTGAGAATGCGCAGGGCTGTGTGACCTGCACCTATAAGACAATGGGGGCAAATCCTAGCAATATGCCCCCATTGTCTGAGATGAGACAATCCCTTTAATAGAAATAAAAAAAGATAGATATATAAGGCATCGCTGCGTCTGTAACGACCTGCTCTATAAAAATGACATGACCTATCCCCTCAGGTGAATGCCATAAACGATTTAATCACCCTTGGGCGTAATGGCTGCTGTGGATGCCGTGTAGGCTAATTAGCTGATGAACTAACGAAACGCTCATTCAACGGGTACCATAAGATTACTTTCACACTGGCGTTTTGGCTTTCCATTTGTGAGTTCCATTCAGGGCTCTCACAAGCGGTCCAAAACGGATCAGGTTTGCCCTAATGCATTCTGAATGGAAAAGAATCCGCTCAGAATGCATCAGTTTGCCTCTGTTCCGTCTCCATTCCGCCATTCCGTCTGATGAAAATGAGCCAAACCCATTTTCACTGACACAATCTGGCACAATAGAAAACGGATCCGTCTTGGCTATGTTACAGATACTACAGATAATACAAACTGATCTGTTCTGAACGGATGCAGACGGTTGTATTATCTGAACGGATCCATCTGTGCAGCTCCATGACGGATCTGTAGTTTACAGAAACCCCACATTTGTGATCATAAACTGCTGTACGGGCACAGGGCACGGTGCAGAAGGAAAGGAACGCCATATGGTTTTTGGAGGGCAGATTTCACTGGAATAATTTTAGGTTGCCATGTCACATTTGAAGAGTAAAAACTCCAAGAAAGTGACCCCATTTTGGAAAATACACCCCTCAAGGTATTCAAAACTAATTTTACAAACGTTGGTAACCCTTTAGGTGTTCCACAAAAATTAAAGGAAAATGGAGATGTAATTTCAGAATTTCAGTTTTTTGGCAGATTTTCCATTTGAATCCATTTTTTCCAGTAACAAAGGAAGGATAAACAGCCAAACAAAACTCTATATTTATTACCCTGATTCTGTAGTTTAGAGACACCCCATATGTGGTTGTAAACTTCTGTATGGGCACACAGCAGGGCGTAGAAGGAAAGAAATGCCATATGGTTTTTAGAGGGCAGATTTCACTGATAATGTTAAGTGCCATTTCACATTTGAAGCCCCCTGATGCACCCCTAGAGTAGAAACTCCAAAAAAAGACCCAATTTTGGAAACTACGGGATAAGGTGGCAGTTTTGTTGGTACTCTTTTAGGGTATATATGATTTTTGGTTGCTCTACATTACACTTTTTGTGAGGCAAGGTAACAAAAAATAGCTGTTTTGGCACCGTTTTTATTTTTTGCTTTTTACAATGTTCATCTGACAGGTTAGATCTTGTGTTATTTTTATAGAGCAGGTTGTTACGGACGCGACAATACAAAATATGACTACTTTTTTTGGTTGTTTGTTTCAGTTTTACATAATAAAGCATTTTTGAAAAAAACTAATCATGATTCTTTTTTGTGTCTCCGAATTCTGAAAACCATACTTTTTTTTTTTTTTTTTGGGGGGGGCACATGTCTTATGTAGGGGCTCATTTTTTTTGTTATGAGATGACGGTTTGATTGGTAATATTTAAGGGTGCATATGACTTTTTGATCGCTTGGTGTTACACTTTTTGTGATGTAAGGTGAGAAAAAATGGCTTTTTTTACTCACTTTTAATTTCTTTTTCTTTTTTTACGGTGTTCACCTGAGTGGTTAGTTCATGTGATATTTTTATGCAGCAGGTTCGTACGGATGTGGCGATACATAATATGTATACTTTTTTTGTTTATTTAGGTTTTACACAAAACCAACATTTTTGAAACAAAAAAACATGTTTTAGTGTCTCCATATTCAGAAGATTTTTTGGGCGATTGTCTTAGGTAGGGTATCATTTTTGTGGGATGAGATGACGGTTTGATTTTGGGATGCGTATGACTTTTGATTACTTGGTATTACACTTTTGTGATGTAAGGTGACCAAAATGGCTTTTTTACACTGTTTTTATTTTATTTGTTATACAGTGTTCATCTGAGGGGTTAGGTCATGTGATATTTTTATAGAGCAGGTCATTACCGACTTGGCAATACATATACTTTTTTTATTTATTTAAGTTTCACACAATAATATCATTTTTGAGACAAAAAAATTATGTTTTAGTGTCTCCATATTCTGAAAGCCATAGTTTTTTTATTTCTTGGGAAATTGTCTTGGGTAGGGTATATTTTGCAGGATGAGATTTGATTGGCACTATTTTGGGGCTTATATGACTATTTGATCGTTTGCTATTACACTTTTTGTGATCAAGATTTTTTACACTGTTTTTATATATTTTTTACGGTGTTCATCTGAGGCGTTAGGTCATGTGGTAACTTTTATAGAGCAGATTGTTACGGACATGGCGATACCTAATATAATATCTACTCTTTATTTTTTTACATTTAACACAATAGAAGCATTTTTAAAACAAAAAAAAAAATCATGTTTTGTGTCTCCATAGTCTGAGAGACATATTTTTTTTAGTTTTTGGGCGATTGTCTTAGGTAGGGGCTCATTTTTAGCCGAATGAGATGATGGTTTGATTGGTACTATTTTGACTTTTTTTTATTTTGACATATGACTTTTTGTGATGAAAGGTGACAAAAAATTGCTTTTTTTAGCACCGTTTTTATATTTTTTTTTACGGTGTTGACCAGAGAGTGTGGATCATGTGATATTTGTATAGAGCAGGTTGTTACGCATGTGGTGATACCTAATATGTCTGTTGTGAAAGTAGACTAATTTGATCGTTTGTGAGCACATAAAAATGATCATTTACTGGAAGTAGATTGTGCTGTGTAATCACGATCTGCTGCCGGCAAACAACTAGTCAGTATGGGGAAGAACATTGACAGTAGTGATCACTGCTCCCCGTACAATGGAGATCACTGCATGGAAATACAGCGTTCTCCTCCGTTAAAGAGCAGGCAATAGTCAGGAAGGAACGCTTCCTTCCCAACAATCTCCTGCTCTGTCGCCCTGTGTAAAGGAACCTTCACAGATCAGGTTATCAACTACAATGAGCTGCTATGAGAACCAATTTGATATAGAGCAGTGCACAATACTGTTCTGTTTTGCACACCGTATTGTGTGCTAAACTGCAAATAGTCATGTGCATGAGCCCGAAAAATGAACAAGTAATATTTCTTTTGGGTAGCTGTAGGGTGGGCCCCTAGAATAATTGGTGGGGCTGTAGGCACCCCAGTCCGACAGTGGTAGTAGTACTAGCAATAGCAGTAGTAGTTGTATTAGTAACAGCATCAACACTAGTAGTAGAAGCAGTAATAGTAATAGTAATAGGGACTGTCCCTCTTTTGGAGGGACAGTCCCTATTTTTAACCAAAGTCCCTCTGTCTCTCTTTGATCCTTAAATGTCCCTCTTTTTGACCTGGGGGATTAATGCATAAATGTGCATTAATAAATTCACTAAATTGCTCCTTACTAAAGTGTCTATATGGTTTCTACCTGTATATTAGACCAGAACTTCATTATTTTGTCCAATTATCCTTTAAACAAGAGTTTTAAAGGGAGGAACAAAAATACCAAGCTTCAAAAAAGCTAAATTTAGCCAACTAAGAGAGGCCATAGGCCTAACTAACTGGGACAAAGTCCTCAAAAATAAAAATACAGCCACAAAATGGGAGATTTTTAAAAGCATTTTAACATCTAATTGTCAGAGGTACATAGCGTATAAGAATAAAAGGCTAAGAAACAATAAGAAACCAATGTGGATAAATGGAACTGTAAAGAAAGCAATAAATGACAAAAAGAAAGCATATAAATCACTAAAACAGGAGGGGAGCCAGGAAGCTCTGATAAACTATAAGGAAAAAAATAGAATATGTAAAAAAACTAATAAAACTACCAAACTAGAGACCGAGAGATTAATTGCCAAAGAGAGTAAAACTAACCCTAAAATGTTCTTCAATTATATAAATAGTAAAAAATATAAATCTGAAGGAGTCGGCCCTCTACATAGCAATGAGGGGGGAGTTGCAGAGAGCGACGAGGATAAAGCAAAACTATTAAATATTTTTTTCTCCACTATATTCACTAAGGAAAATAAACGGTCAGATGAAAGTAAATTCCCCATTAAAAGTGCCCTGTCTGACCCAAGAAGAACTACAACAGCGACTTAAAAAGATTAAAATAGACAAATCGCCAGGTTCGGATGGCATACACCCCCGTATCCTAAGGGAATTGAGTAATGTCATAGCCAGACCTTTATTTCTGATATTTACGGACTCTATACTGACAGGGAATGTTCCACAGGATTGGCGCATAGCAAATGTGGTGCCAATATTCAAAAAGGGTCCAAAAACAGAGCCTGGGAATTATAGGTCGGTAAGTTTAACATCTGTTGTTGGTAAACTGTTTGAAAGGTTTCTAAGAGATGCCATCTTGGAGTATCTCAATGAAAATAAGCAAATAACGCCATATCAGCATGGCTTCATGAGGGATCGGTCATGCCAAACGAATTTAATCAGTTTCTATGAGGAGGTAAGTTCTAGACTTGACAGCGGCGAATCAATAGATGTCATATATCTGGACTTCTCCAAAGCATTTGACACTGTACCTCATAAAAGGTTAGTATATAAAATGAGGATGCTCGGACTAGGAGAGAATGTCTGTAAGTGGGTAAGTAACTGGCTAAGTGACAGAAAACAGAGGGTGGTTATTAACGGTACAGATTGGGTCACTGTAACTAGTGGGGTACTTCAGAGGTCAGTATTGGGCCCTATTCTCTTCAATATATTTATTAATGATCTTGTAGAAGGCTTGCACAGTAAAATATCTATTTTTGCAGATGACACTAAACTGTGTAAAGTAATTAACACTGAAGAGGACAGTTTTCTGCTACAGAGGGATCTGGATAGATTGGAGGCTTGGGCAGATAAGTGGCAGATGAGGTTTAACACTGACAAATGTAAAGTTATGCACATGGGAAGGAATAATGCAAGTCACCCGTACATACTAAATGGTAAAACACTCGGTAACACTGACATGGAAAAGGATCTAGGAATTTTAATAAACAGCAAACTAAGCTGTTAAAAACAGTGTCAGGCAGCTACTGCAAAGGCCAATAAGATAATGGGTTGCATCAAAAGGAGCATAGATGCCCGTGATGAGAACAGAGTACTACCTCTTTACAAATCACTAGTCAGACCACACATGGAGTACTGTGTACAGTTCTGGGCTCCTGTGAACAAGGCGGACATAGCAGAGCTGGAGAGGGTTCAGAGGAGGGCAACTAAAGTAATAACTCGAATGGGTGGACTACAGTACCCTGAAAGGTTATCAAAATGAGGGTTATTCACTTTAGAAAAAAGACAACTGAGGAGAGATCTAATAACTATGTATAAATATATCAGGGGTCAGTACAGAGATCTCTCCCATCATCTATTTATCCCCGAAACTGTGATTGTGACGAGGGGACATCCTCTGCGTCTGGAGGAAAGAAGGTTTGTACACAAACATAGAAGAGGATTCTTCACGGTTAGAGCAGTGAGACTATGAAACTCTCTGCCTGAGGAGGTGGTGATGGTGAGTACAATAAAGGAATTCAAGAGGGGTCTGGATGTATTTCTGGAGTATAATAATATTACAGGTTATAGCTACTAGAGAGGGGTCGTTGATCCAGAGAGTTCTTCTGATTGCCTGATTGGAGTCGGGAAGGAATATTTTTCCCCTTATGTGAGGAAAATTGGCTTCTACCTCACAGGGTTTTTTTGCCTGCCTCTGGATCAACTTGTAGGAAACAGGCCGAACTGGATGTCTTTTTTCAGTCTTATATACTATGTTACTATGTTACTATGTTGCTACCGTATTTTTCGCCCCATAAGACACACCATAAGAAAAAACAATTTTGAACCAAAAGGTGTGCTTTTGGTGGATTTTGAGCTTATGCTGGTCTGTGGATGACACTATTATGGGGGATCTGTGGCTGACACTGTTATGGGGGTCTGTGTCTGACATTGTTATTGGGGTCTGTGGCTGACACTGTTATTGGGGTCTGTTGCTGACACTGTTATTGGGGTCTGTTGCTGACACTGTTATTGGGGTCTGTTGCTGACACTGTTATTGGGGTCTGTTGCTGACACTGTTATTGGGGTCTGTGGTTGACATTATAATAGTGTCAGCCACAGACCCCAATAACAGTGTCATCCACAGATCCCCCCCATAATAGTGTCAGCCACAGACCCCAATAACAGTGTCAGAAACAGACCCCCATAACAATGTCAGCCACAGACCCCCATAACAGTGTCAGCCATTGATAAATGTGGGGGCTGGCATCTACCGTAGCTTTGTAATGGCAGCAGGGCCCGGTGCAGTCACTGCATTCTATTGCACCGGGCCCCGATTACTGTACTAATCCTATAACTGTCAGCATTGTTAAACTATGGTATAATCTAGTACAATGGATCCATTAATCTGCACTTACAAATCTCCTATCAAGCAGGAGGAGGTGGCAGGAGGAGGCAAGAGGCCGGGTCGCCCGCGCCGCCTGCTTCATTCATAAAGTGGGTGGAGCAGGCACGTGATGTACTGAGTTACGCTGCCAGTGCCCGCCCGCCCGGCCTCTTGCTTCCTCCTGCCGCCTCCTCCTCCTGCTTGATAGGAGATTTGTAAGTGCAGATTAATGGATCCATTGTACTTTATTATACCATAGTTTAACAATGACAGTTATAGGATTAGTACAGTGAGCGGGATCCGGTGCAATAGAATGCAGTGACTGCAACGGGCCCCGCTGCCATTACAAAAGTAGATGCCGGACCCCAGCCCCTCCTCCCTCCCCACTGATACACCCGCTAACCGTGCTGTGCAGCATGCGCTCGCCGGTGTATCAGTGTAACCTGCAGCATACGCCCCAAAAGACGCAGCACTATTTTCCCCCCACTTTTTTTGGGGGGGAGGCGTCTTATAGGGTGAAAAATATGGTAACTTCTGCCTTAAAATCTCTATAATCTGTTGATTTATGTGCTGATATTTAAATAGATATTGAAGCAAAAGAAAAAAAATAATCCCAGGGGCTCCACATGCTGTGAAAAATAAAGGAACTTACACTCACCTAACCGATCCCCAGCTGCTGCGGTTGTGACGGGGGTCAGTAATTTTGCTTTGGGGGGAGTAGTAGTAGTAGCAGCATTATTAGTACTAGCATCAGTAGTAGTAGCAGTACCAATAGAAGTAGTAGTAGTACTTCCAGCAAAAGTAGTAGCAGTACTAGTTGCAGAAATAGTTCTATCAGCAGCAGTAGTAGTAGTAGTAGCAGTACTAGCAGCAACAAGAGGAGGAGGAGGAGTAGTACTAGCAGTAGTACTAGCAACAGTAGGAGTAGAAGTAGTAGTAGTACTAGCAGCAGCATCAGTAGTAATAGAAGTTCTAGTAGTAAGAGCAGTAGTAGTACTAACAGCATTAGTTTGTAGTATTAATACTAGCAGCAGTAGTAGTAGTACTAGCAGTAGTAGTAGTAGTAGCAGCAGCAGTGGCAGTACTAGCAGCAGTAGAAGTAGTAGTAGAAATGCTAGTAGTAGCAGTACAAGTAGTAGAAGAAGTAATAGTGAAAGAAGTATTTAGTGGCTTTATGCTGTGAAGATTAGAAGCATGGATAGATGAGTCTTAAACTAGTCTCTGAAACGTGCAATCAACGTGAAAAGTGTATTTTTCCGCTTTTCTTAATTGCAAGTATACTGAAATGGCTGAATGTGCTGAAAATAGGCAGCAAATATGGCGATTAGCATATTGGCTAGAAAAATCTGAAGATAAATTGAAAATGTTGCACGCAAAAATGCAACAAGCATGACTGAAACGTAAGTAATGAACGTGTCATAGTGAAGAACCTAAGCGAGATGGATGTTGGGCCTGTTCCTGAATCGTGCTAACTAGTAAAGGTAAATATTCTTATATTTGCCTTTTTTCTTCTTTGAAGTCTTAACCTGCCAGTATTATAAATGATGACAGATTAGTAATGTAAGTGTGGCTTTATCGGTAGTCACAGTCAGATCTATAGAACAAAGACACCCTATACACCTTTAGTTTATGCAAATGTAAAAAATGTCCTTGTGTATTTTGCCAACAGTGAGTGAAGGGAGGTGATCTTTGCCCACTTACATATATTTTAGATTGAGGTGTTTCCAATGTGAATGTTGCCCACACATGGTGCAGTGGTGCAGCCAGGTAATCAGACAACCAGCACTCCTCTGCACAACCACCCCTAATATTGCCTGAAAATTTTTTCCAAGATCTTGGAATTAGCCCGTGCCAGTGCTGCAGACAGCAAATAGTGGTAAACAATGTACAGGCACTGTCCATGTGTACAGCGTTTGCGAATGCGGACATATTGACTTAAATGCAAAAAAAATAGGACATATTCTATTTTTTTGCTGTGCGGAGGCACGGACTGAATCCCACGGAAGCGCTTTGTAGGGTTTCCTTGGGCTTCCAATCCGTATCGCCGCACCTTACCTTAATGATTGCGGACCCATTTTCACCTTAAGGACCAGGCCATTTTTTGCAAATCTGACATCTATGCGGTGATAGCTTTAAAACACTTTTACTTATCCAAGCCACTGTGAGATTGTTTTCTCGTCACATATTGTACTTCATGACAGTGGTAAATTTGAGTCAAAATATTTCATTTTTATTTATAAAAGAAAAACCAAATTTACCTAAAATTTGGAAAAATTCGCAATTTTCAAAATTTCTATTTCTCTGCTTTTAAAACAGATAGTGATACCTCCTAAAATAGTTATAACTTTACATTCCCCATATGTCTACTTCATGTTTGGATCATTTTGTAAATAACATTTTCTATTTTTGGGACGTTAGAAGGCTTAGAAGTTTAGAAGCAAATCTTGAAATCTTTCAGAAACTTTCCAAAATCCACTTTTTAAGGACCAGTTCAGGTCTGAAATCACTTTGTGAGGCTTACATAATAGAAACCACCCAAAAATGACCCCATTTTAGAAACTACACCCCTCAAGCTATTCAAAACTGATTTTATAAACTTTGTTAACCATTTAGGTGTTCCACAAGAATTAATGGAAAATGTAGATGAAATTTCAGAATTTCACTTTTTTGGCAATTTTTCCATTTTAATAATTTTTTTCCAGTAACAAAGAAAGGGTTAACCACCAAACAAAACCTAATATTTATTTCCCTGATTCTGTAGTTTACAGAAACCCCACATTTGTGATCATAAACTGCTGTACGGGCACAGGGCACGGTGCAGAAGGAAAGGAACGCCATATGGTTTTTGGAGGGCAGATTTCACTGGAATAATTTTAGGTTGCCATGTCACATTTGAAGAGTAAAAACTCCAAGAAAGTGACCCCATTTTGGAAAATACACCCCTCAAGGTATTCAAAACTAATTTTACAAACGTTGGTAACCCTTTAGGTGTTCCACAAAAATTAAAGGAAAATGGAGATGTAATTTCAGAATTTCAGTTTTTTGGCAGATTTTCCATTTGAATCCATTTTTTCCAGTAACAAAGGAAGGATAAACAGCCAAACAAAACTCAATATTTATTACCCTGATTCTGTAGTTTAGAGACACCCCATATGTGGTTGTAAACTTCTGTATGGGCACACAGCAGGGCGCAGAAGGAAAGAAATGCCATATGGTTTTTAGAGGGCAGATTTCACTGATAATGTTAAGTGCCATGTCACATTTGAAGCCCCCTGATGCACCCCTAGAGTAGAAACTCCAAAAAAAGACCCAATTTTGGAAACTACGGGATAAGGTGGCAGTTTTGTTGGTACTCTTTTAGGGTATATATGATTTTTGGTTGCTCTACATTACACTTTTTGTGAGGCAAGGTAACAAAAAATAGCTGTTTTGGCACCGTTTTTATTTTTTGCTTTTTACAATGTTCATCTGACAGGTTAGATCTTGTGTTATTTTTATAGAGCAGGTTGTTACGGACGCGACAATACAAAATATGACTACTTTTTTTGGTTGTTTGTTTCAGTTTTACATAATAAAGCATTTTTGAAAAAAACTAATCATGATTCTTTTTTGTGTCTCCGAATTCTGAAAACCATACTTTTTTTTTTTTTTTTGGGGGCACATGTCTTATGTAGGGGCTCATTTTTTTTGTTATGAGATGACGGTTTGATTGGTAATATTTAAGGGTGCATATGACTTTTTGATCGCTTGGTGTTACACTTTTTGTGATGTAAGGTGAGAAAAAATGGCTTTTTTTACTCACTTTTAATTTCTTTTTCTTTTTTTACGGTGTTCACCTGAGTGGTTAGTTCATGTGATATTTTTATGCAGCAGGTTCGTACGGATGTGGCGATACATAATATGTATACTTTTTTGTTTATTTAGGTTTTACACAAAACCAACATTTTTGAAACAAAAAAACATGTTTTAGTGTCTCCATATTCAGAAGATTTTTTGGGCGATTGTCTTAGGTAGGGTATCATTTTTTGTGGGATGAGATGACGGTTTGATTTTGGGATGCGTATGACTTTTTGATTACTTGGTATTACACTTTTGTGATGTAAGGTGACCAAAATGGCTTTTTTTTACACTGTTTTTATTTTATTTGTTATACAGTGTTCATCTGAGGGGTTAGGTCATGTGATATTTTTATAGAGCAGGTCATTACCGACTTGGCAATACATATACTTTTTTTATTTATTTAAGTTTCACACAATAATATCATTTTTGAGACAAAAAAAATTATGTTTTAGTGTCTCCATATTCTGAAAGCCATAGTTTTTTTATTTCTTGGGAAATTGTCTTGGGTAGGGTATATTTTTGCAGGATGAGATTTGATTGGCACTATTTTGGGGCTTATATGACTATTTGATCGTTTGCTATTACACTTTTTGTGATCAAGATTTTTTTACACTGTTTTTATATATTTTTTTACGGTGTTCATCTGAGGCGTTAGGTCATGTGGCAATTTTTATAGAGCAGATTGTTACGGACATGGCGATACCTAATATAATATCTACTCTTTATTTTTTTTACATTTAACACAATAGAAGCATTTTTAAAACAAAAAAAAAAATCATGTTTTGTGTCTCCATAGTCTGAGAGACATATTTTTTTTAGTTTTTGGGCGATTGTCTTAGGTAGGGGCTCATTTTTAGCGGAATGAGATGATGGTTTGATTGGTACTATTTTGACTTTTTTTATTTTGACATATGACTTTTTGTGATGAAAGGTGACAAAAAATTGCTTTTTTTAGCACCGTTTTTATATTTTTATTACGGTGTTGACCAGAGAGTGTGGATCATGTGATATTTGTATAGAGCAGGTTGTTACGCATGTGGTGATACCTAATATGTCTGTTTTTTATTTATTTTTTCAATTTTTTGAAATTTTACATGTCTCTTTTTATGGGAAATGAGCTTTTTTATTGAAACTTTAATTTTTTTATTGTTAAGAACACTTTATTTTTCACTTTTATTATTTTTTATTTTTGTCCCACTATGGTCTGATCCCTGTTTCAGTGCAGCACAATACCTCTGTATTGTACTGCATTGCCTATAAGTGTATTACACAGTGTAATACACTGATAGTTTGCCTATGTAGGCCTCCGTACATGCCGGGCCCCAAGGCCTTTGAATGGCTTGAGGCTGCCATGGCAACCATCGGGTACCCGCCACTGCAACGCTGTGACCCGATGGCTAAGGAGAGGGAGCGTAAACCTCCCATATGCCGTGGTCAGTGCTGTCTGTGGCATATAAGGGGTTAATCCACTGGCATCGGTGTTATCACTGATGCTGGTGGATGCAGCAGGGATCTGGCTGTCAGTAACAGCCAGATTCCTGCTGCTGATCGCTGCACCACATGGGGGGAGGAAGGACCGCAGGACAAGAATGTTTGTCCTGGGGTGCAAAGTACCGGCTATTTAGGACAAGCATTTTCGTCCTGGGTCCTTAAGGTGTTAAGTAAAAAGGTCCACATGAGTGATACGGAGCGCACGTGGCCTGTGCCCGTATATTCCAGACCCTCTGTGTGGCATTTATATACTCTATACAAGTGTGCATATAGCAATAGTTGTCAATTACTGATAGGACCACCCACTGGACTCCTATGCGCAGAAAGGCCAGAGATTTAAATGAATAATAAACAATAATAAATAAATTTGTACTGAATCGTTTTCTATAAAACTATATATCAGTCTGCTCAGATACTCTACATCAGATTGATCTGCATTTTGATTGTGACAGGTTAGTTTTAAGAAGCATAAAGAACTAGTACCAATTTGTAATTCTTTGTATGACATTGAAAAATAGTCTTCTAGAGGTCTGATCCTTTCAAAGAAGGGGTTAATATACATGGCAACACATATTAGGGAAAATTATCACAGAAAGAGGAAATGCATTTTGTATACTATTTCATTTTGTGGGACGTCAAAGCATTCCCTCCTGGTACCCAAGGCAAAGGTTTCAAAATGTAAGCTACCTCATAATATCTGATATGCATATGTATGTGTTAGGTACATAGATTAGATAGATAGATAGATAGATAGATAGATAGATAGATAGATAGATAGATAGGCGTATGCATGCGTTAGTTACATAGAGAGATATGATAGATAGATAGATAGATAGATAGATAGATAGATAGATAGATAGATAGACGTATGCATGCGTTAGGTACATAGAGAGATGTGGTTCAGCTGTCAAAATGTCACAAAATTGTGCGCAAAACCCCAACTGAGACACCACTTATGACATGTCCAAAAATTGTTCAATGTCCCCCATTGTGTTTACCCCCACATTTGTAGCAGAATGGGGCCTTAGGCAGGTGGCTATAAAGGTGCTTTACTTTCCAAGAAATTGTTTCATAGGCAGAAGAGCTAAATAAAATGTTGTGCGCTAAAATCATTCATAGGTTAAAAAATAAAATGTTACCTTTATTCTAGTGATATCCACTGCAGTACCAGTTCCGGGGGGCATTGTGTGGGGGCTTTGACTACGACACTACTGATTCTTTTGACTAGTTAAGCTGAATCTATTCTGTTTCATCGACTACAACTTGGTGCCTGTCTTATAACTGCAGATGAGCAAATCAATTCTATAGAATGTAAATTCAATCCAAATTTGTCAGAAAATTTAGATTTTATAGAATTAGAATTTTTGCTGATTCGTTTCGGGATATTTTTTGCATAGAGTGAGAGAGAGAACCAGAATGCCATTCACAGATTTAGGGCTCATGCACATGACCGTATTTTCTTTCCGCTTCTGTTCCGTTTTTTTGCGGACCGTATGCGGAACCATTCACTTCAATGATTCAAATACATAGGTGTGGTGAGCTCGCCCAAATCCCTGGAGGCACAGGACCATGCCGAGGAACCACAGGCGCCAGAAATCCACAAAGTAAAGAAAAGAAGGTCCAGCTTCCGTAGCAAACGTGACTTTCACTTCAATGGGTCTGTAGAGAATACGGAATACCCCATGTGCATTCTGTTTCCGTTTGTCCGCATGGCCGTTCCGCAAAAAAGTAGTGCATGTCCTATTATTGTCCGCAAATCACAGTCCGAGGCCCCATTCAAGTCGATGGGTCCGCAAAAAATACGGAACGCACACAGAACACATGTGCATGCCATCCGTATTTCATCCGTTTTTGAGGATCCATACTGTAGACATGCTATGCCCAGCACATATTGCTCATGTGTTTGGCGATTAATAAGTTACTGTTTAAGTATACGATCCGCAAAAAACGGATCAAATACGGAAACAATACGGATATATTTTGTGCAATAACGGAACGGAACACGACTTAAATTAGCGGGGAAAAAACTCAGACACTTAGCAACGGATCCGTGAAAACGGACCGCAAAATAGCAACAGTCGTGTGCATGAGGCCTTATTTGAAGCACTTTTGATTCAGGTTGAATCAATTCACGGCGAGAATATTTATAATTTTATTTTCTCTCTGCCAAATTCACCTTAATCAAATCACCAAAAATTTGAATTTAGATGCAACTTGAATTTTTATAAAATTTGGGTTGAATCTGATTTGTTTCAAATTTATTCGCTCATCTCTAATTGGAACCCAGTCCCTTGTTACCAGCAATCCGACAAGCTTTGCATTTACTAAATGGGTTAATGTATCTGATTAGTGGACTGCTGTGGATTGAACGCCTCTACAAATAGACATGGTTATTCACAAACCTTCCAAGACTGATCCAAATATAATTGTGCGCTGCATTTACTGGAAAATATGACTCAACACCACTATGGGTTTAGGTTGGCAGTGATACCAGGATAAATATATCACAGAGTACGCGCTGAGTGTTCCTGGGTTGATCTATCTTCTATGTTTGGCAAAGTTTTTATAACAGTTAGTCCTTATTGAAAAATATGGAATTTTTGTTTCTCCACAAACAGAAAAGTCATCTAATGTATGTTCTATACAGAAAAGTCATCTAATGTATGTTCTATACAGAAAAGTCATCTAATGTATGTTCTATACAGAAAAGTCATCTAATGTATGTTCTATACAGAAAAGTCATCTAATGTATGTTCTATTGGTAAGTAACTGAAAGAACAAGGCCACAGGAAGCACAGTAAGTGTCAACTGCTCGTCTCTAATGATCAGAAAGGAGGGCATCTCGTATTGATCGGGAAGAAAGTGCTCCAGGGTAAGTCTGGCTGGCTTCATGCACCTTCAGTCATCCCGCTCATGTAAAGAAACACCAAAGAAAAGCAGTACAATTATCAGCAGTGAATACATCCTAATCTGACGCTTGCACGCCCATGAGTTAAACTTGAGAAGAACATGAGGTACATCACTAATATAAGATGACAGAGGATCAATAAACGCACAGCTTTATGATTCCAATTTTTCTCTAAGGAGATCTCCGCCACAATGAAATTCCCTAAAGGAACAAGATAAATTAGAGCACATTATAGCACTAACCCTCATACAATGCAACATACATTACAAACCAGTAGTATGGGGCAATACATTCATACTGAAACACTCAAATTCTCAAATTATATCCCCGGCCCTGTAATATATTGTTTGCCACAGCTGTGTAAACTTTACTTGAAGTGGTTGTCTCACTTCAGCAAGTGGCATTTATCATGTAGAGAAAGTTAATACAAGGCACTTACTAATGTACTGTGATTGTCCATATTGTCTCCTTTGCTGGCTAGATTCATTTTTCCATCACATTCTACACTCCTTGTGTCCATGGTTACGACAACCCTGCAATCCAGCAGCAGTGGTCGTACTTGCACACAATAGAAAAAGTACTGGACTATGCGCACTCCTGCAGTCCCTGGTACCATAGAGGCCATGGCTTGTTCTATAGAGTGCAAGTACGGCCACTTCCCAGCTAATTTGATACTAATCAGTGTGGGGAGCGCTGACTGTGAACAATACTGCTGTATCCGCGGCGAACAGAGTAACTAACCAGCTTCCGGGAACTGCATGAAAGTGAGCAGTAAGCGATTGCTATTGAGAATGCAGGGAGACTGCAAGCAGCTGTTCGGCAGTATACAGGGAGAAATAACTGTGGCAAACACAATGAGTGACATTTACTATGCTCTTTACCCCATTATTATGGCACAAACACGTCACAAATTATGGCGCATGCCATATGTGCACCATAATTTGCAACTTTTTAAGCTTCTGTGTTGAGTGTTGAGAATGGCGTGTAGCGTGGCGTAGGCTTCAGTGTCTGGCGCGGCAGGGCAGAGATACACCTAATATATTAAGAGGCACACGCCAGGACAGAAATGTGCCTAATGTATTAAGAGGGATTCTCCCCCTTCACTTCCTCCTCCATGAGACTTTCCCCTTGTGGGTCCCCAACAGCTACAGGGTGTCCAGCAAGCTGCAGATGCTGTTCATCTTCTACCATCCATTGTTGCATTAGAGTGAGAGTCTGCTCTAAGATAAATATCAGGGGATGACAATGCTGATGCCACAGTTGTCATTACTAATAAATCTGATGTACTCTTCAAAAGGCCTAAAGATGTTGAGAAGGTGGATAAGTGCCTGGCGTGGGACTGACACAAATGTAGAGGTGGCAATAGAACATGGTCTTGTTGCTGTGGTGCTGCCTTGCCGCTGATGTGAAAAACCTTGATCCAGTGGACCTTGAAAGACATGTACTGTCCCTACCCGTATCAGCTGCTCCAGATGCCCAAAGTGGAGTGCACCTTTGTGGACTGCGACCATTGCATGGACCATCCCACGTTCTCTGCCATGTGACAATATAAGGCAGGGATGCTTTTTTTCAGGAAATAATGCCAACTAAGTGTCTTTCAGCAAGGCCGAGCCAATTCCATTAGTCCACTAAAGACAGTGGAATCCAAGTGATACAGCAGCAACTGCACCACCAGCAATTTGGTCAAGTGAACGTTAAGCCTGCACATCATAGGATTGCTGGGCTCGTAGATTTGTTTCTTGGCCATACATTCCATTATTGATGGCTGACAATGGAGCGGAGTAGGAGGATGAGGAATAGTCTGAGCAGGAGAAGCAGTAACTGATGATAATGATGATACACAAGGACACTGTACTACATATTGATGTGGCCTGGCTACTGCAAAGGAGACCGTGAGAAGGAGGTTACTATTGTTCCACTAGCTGGCAGCCACTTCTATTTTTCCACAGGATAAGGTGACACTACTTCAGGTGCTGCAAAAGAGCTGTGGTGCCAATGGCTTATTTTAATCCTGCAGATCATGCACATGGCAATGCTTTTGTCTTCTGGCACTGGGGAGATAAACTGCCAGATGGGAGATTCTCGCACATAGCCAGTGGCAGCCGAGTTTGGCTTACTGCGGTTTGCACTACTACCCACATTCTGACTCGAATGATGAGGCATGGGTCTTTTGTTTTTCATTCTTCCATTTACAGGACATTTTATTATGAGGCTTTTATGAAAAGCCATAGGTTTGGTACTTAGATTATTAAATGGTACTAGCAACATTGAAAGTGTTTTTTTTGTCATTTAAACACAGAGGTGCAATTAAATGTTCCTCCCTTTCTATAATCACACTGCACACTGGTATTGACAATTTACAATGGTAATAATCCCGTTTTTGCATAAATTTTTTTTTTGGCTGTAACTAAATGGTATCTTGAAGTAATACAACATGTTCACTAACATGGGTATAGTAATGACATTTTTGTAGTAAAAAGCATTCACTAACAAGGAAATAGTAATGCACTTTTTGCAGTAAAATGCGTTCAATAATATAGGTATAGTAATCCAGTTTTTGTAGTAAAATGCTTTTGCTATAACTGAATGGTAGGTTAAAGTAATGCAACACATTCACTAACAAAGGTATAATAATGCAGTTTTTTTTTTTTTTTTTAGAAAACATGTTCACTAATACAGGTATAGTAATGCAGTTATTGCAGTAAAACACATTCAATAATATGGGTATAGTAATCAGTTTTTGTGCTAAAATGTTTTTTCTGTAACTGAACGGTATCTTGAAGCAATACAACATGTTCACTAAAAGTAAAAATGCCCAATTGAGGTTTTTAGAAAAAAAAGGCAATTGCTTAGCGTTTGCAGCTGAATGTATGCTATTGGGATTCTGACAATAAGCCTATAAACTGTAGAAACTTGAGATTTTTATTTTTACAAAAATAAAATGCCTGGCTGTCCACATTACCAGCAAACTGTATGAACTATGAATTAACGCACAACCAACTTTCTGTGATAAAACCCTAAAATGTACCCATGTATATCTCCCTATTCTCTACCTATAGGGTGAACCTAGTTCAGCTTGATTACTTACTTGTGTCAACTCTACAATTGGTTTTTGGCAGACACAGCCACAACACGTGTTCCGAGGTTTAAATGTGAACACAGAGGGGTGTTCCATTGCATTCTCAGCAGCAGGACTTGCTAGAATTCTGCCCCCGATTGGCTGATCATGCTGTCTGTCAGCGTCTGAGCCAATCAGGGCAAGTACTCCTGCCCTCGTCCCAGTGTAATTTCATCCTCTATATTCTTCCTTTCTGTTGTTTTCCTCGCCAATTTTCACAGAAACATGGCCGTGGACCGTTCTTGTGCAATTTGTCCGAAGCGAATCGCAAAAAACGATGCATTCGTATGGCAGACAAGCTTATGTGAAATTTGGAAGGAACCCGCTTAGTTTAAAATCGATTCATTCATTTGTAAAATTTAGCCACATATATTCAATGTCTTGTAGGGCTACAAAGTGTCATATATTTCAATAAATATTTCCGCACTTCCTCATAAAATGCTATTTTAAACAGTAATCATTACATACAGAGCAGTAGGCAAGGCCTGTAGTATGGAAACTGTATAATTTATCTATATAAATTAGATTTTCCTGGCTTCACATAGCAGTGATGTTCCACTAATGTGTGAGCACAGTATGGAGCTGGCACATATGGTTATTAGAGATCTGTGTACACAGGTGACGGCTACACTCCCGATGTGATGTGAGCACAAGGTGGGCACTGAGGATTCCCTGCGCCTCAGTTATTAGGTGCCATTCTCTCTGCTCTGTCCAGATAAATGGGGATGCCACATAATCGATAAGAAACTCACAGCTGTCACTTACCCTAAGCTTGATCCTGACACACAAAAAACTGGAACTGTCACTTCAAAGTGGATTTGCATTAACCCCTTGATTGCCGAGGGCCAGCAGAATGCATAGGGCACACGCATCTGGAAATATGAAGCTGAGATTGCATATAATAAAGATGACAATGCAGGAAAGTGTAATAATGAGTTATTATCTAAAGTGAATTTATCATCTTTAGGTTTTTAAAGGGAAGCTGTGACATTGACCATGGTGTTTCAGCTGCAGGCAGCATGTTATACAGAGCAGGAGATAGATAAGCAGATTGATATATGGGATATATGGGAAAAGATTCAGTATAACTTGTTATTTATTCATTAACATATGTGCTCGTTATCTGATTTGAAGTCAAGGAGGTGGATCTATCAGTGATTGACAGTCTTCCTTCTATGACTGTGTATACAGAGACCTGTCAATCACTGATAGGACCGCCTCCTGGACTTCAAGAATGAGCAGAGATAAAAATGAATAAACTACAAGTTATTCTGAATAGATAGATAGATAGATAGATAGATAGATAGAGACGATAGAGTAGATAGATAGATAGATAGATAGATAGATAGATAGAATAGATAGATAGATAGATAGATAGAATAGATAGATAGATAGATAGATAGATAGATAGATAGATATGAAATAGATAGATAGATAGATAGATAGTGATTGATAGACTAGATAGATAGATAGATAGATAATTCGACTTGATAGATAGATAATGATTGATTGAAAGATAGATCTAGATAGATGATAGATAGATAGATAGATAGATATGAAATTAGATAAACTAGATAGATAGATAGATAGATAGATAGATAGATAGATAGATAGATAGTAAAAGTAATTCCACAGCACTTCCTTGGTAATGAAAAAAAAAATTCTACTTTATTTACCGGGTAAAAAGCGACGTTTCGGTGCACCCAATGGCACCTTTCTCAAGCAGTGATGAAAGGTGCCATTGAGTGCACCAAACGTCGCTTTACCCGGTAAATAAAGTAGAAATTTTTTTTTCATTACCAAGGAAGTGCTGTGGAATTACTTTTACTACATTTTTTGTGGACATAGGGGACTGTCCATACAGCCATTGGCACTCCAGTTTTTTCTGTTTTGAACCTGCTGTGCGATCTACTGCATCTTTTCTAGATAGATAGATAGATAGATAGATAGATAGATATGAGATAGATAGATAGATATGAAATAGATAGATAGATAGATAGATAATGATTGATAGATAGATAGATAGATAGATAGATAGATAGATATGAAATAGATAGATAGATAGATAGATAGTGATTGATAGATAGATAGATAGATAGATAGATAGATAGATAGATAATGATTGATAGATAGATAATGATTGATTGAAAGATAGATAGATAGATAGATAGATAGATAGATAGATAGATAGATAGATAGATAGATATGAGATTAGATAGATAGATAGATAGATAGATAGATAGATAGATATGAGATTAGATAGATAGATAGATAGATAGATAGATAGATAGATAGATAGATAGATGATAGATAGATAGATAGATAGATAGATGATAGATAGATAGATATGAGATTAGATAGATAGATAGATAGATAGATAGATAGATAGATAGATAGATAGATATGAGAATAGATAGATAGATAGATAGATAGATAGATATGAGATTAGATAGATATATAATAAGATGATAGATAGATAGATAGATAGATAGATGATAGATAGATAGATATGAGATTAGATAGATAGATAGATAGATAGATAGATAGATAGATAGATAGATAGATAGTACTAGCATGTAACTTCTAGTGATTCTACACTTGAACGTTCTTCCACCTTTTCTATGTTCTTCATAAAAAAAATTGTTTGGAAAAGTGAATCCATAATGAGTAGAACATTTTCCTTCTCATCTGTCATAAGACAATCGTCATCCTTTGTAGACACTTTCCTGTTGACATGCCATTGAGCCATATCAGTAGTTATATCACATAATGCAGAACTGATGCACCCCATCTAGACTTCCTGACACCTTCTACATCACAATCAGAGATGAGAACGACAACTTTTCTACTATGGAGCAGTACTGTATATGCCATTTGGGGACCAAACTGCTGAAATATGCATCCATGAGTGTCTATTGTCGTACTTAATACAGCTCCATGATAGAAAATTCACAAAGCCATGAAATGTCAGCAAAGTACATTTTCCCAGATCTCTATTCATTTATTTCTATCTATTTGTACAGCCAATTTAATTTCATTTTGCTCATCTTTAATTAAATGGTTTTCTGGTTTAACTAAATAAAATATATTTAGTGTACAGAACTGTGCAAAAGTTGTAGGCGTGGGAAATTACTGCAAAGTAAGAATGTTTTCAAAAGTAGAAGTGTTTATAGTTTATTTTATCAAATAACAAAATGCAAAGTGAATGAAGAATGGAGAAATCTAAATCAAATCAATATTATACTAGGGGCACTATGGGGGGATGTAATAACTACTGGGGGCACTATAGAGGGACATTAAAACTACTGGGGGCACCACAGGGAGACACTATAAAAACTCAGTGCACTTGAGGGGAATGTGATAGCTACTGGGTGCAATACAGGGGAATGCTAACCCTATACTTGAGCAATACCAGGGGGCATTAAAACTACTGGGAGCTATACTGGGGCACATTATAACTACTGGGGGCACTCCAGGGGCACATTATAACTACATGGGCACCATAGAGGGAACTATAACTACTGAGAGCACTTTAGGGGCCTTGTTACTACTGGGGCACTTTATGAGGCCTTAATAGTACTGGGGCACTTCAGGGAGCTTTATCACTACTGAGGGCACTGTGGGGTATTATTACTACTTGGGGTTTTGTGGGGGCATTTTTTTTATTAGGCACAATATGAAAGACACTACTTATAACAGGGGAACTCTCAGTAAGCATTATCATATGTCCATTCATATATGCTATTATTATTGGGGTGGAGCGCACAGATATATTTGACATTCACCACAAAGTCTGTTTTAAAATGCTGGGGATGAATTTCAGCCCTGACACTTGCAAATAGTGTTTTAAGAATCTCCAGAAGTAGGTTGTTCCACACATCTTGGAGAACTAATCACAGATCTTCTTCAGACGTAGGCTTGCTCAAATCCTTCTGTCTCTCCATGTAATCCCAGAGAGACTCACTGATGGTGATATCCTTGTTCTTGTCTTTTGCTGAGGATAGTTCTTAATGGCACTGGCTGTAAGTTTGGGGTTGTTGTTCTGCTACAGAATAAATTTGGAGCCAATCAGACATCTCCATGATGGTATTGCATGATTGATAGGTATCTGCCTGTATTTCTCAGTACTGAGGACACCATTAACCCCTTAGTGACCCGCCTGTTTTGAGCCTTAGTGGCCAAGCATTTTTTTTAGAGCTACAACTCTTTTATTTTTCCTTCGATGTAGCTATCTGGGGGCTTGTTTTTTACAGAACAATATAATGACACCATTTTGGGGAACACATAACTTACTGATTAGATTTTATTATCTCTTTCTGGAGGGAGGGGAAAGCACCAATGCTGGTGCAGTATTCATTTTTCGGCAATGCAGTATTCATTTTTTGGCATAAATAACATAACTTTATTCTTTGAGTCAATATTTAGTTTTACTACTTTTGCACACTAAAAACCCTTATTAAAAAAAAGAAAATGTTTTTGCATTACCCCTTCCCAAGACCCATAACTTTTTTATTTTTGTTTCTATGGAGCTGTGTGGGGGCTTGATTTTTGCAGGACGACTTGTAATGTTTATTGTTATTATTTTGGAGTACATAACACTTTTTGATCACTTTTTTTTCAGTTTTTGCAGCAAATAAGCAAAAAACAGCAATTCTGTCATTTTCTTCTGTTTTGTGTTTTTGTTTTTTGTTTTTTTACAGTTTTGCATCTGCATCAGCACCTGCAATTTTATTTGCGGTCGTGCTGATGCTTGAGAGAGAGAGCTCCTTCTCTTTATAACCACTTAGATGCTGGTCTCATTATTGACTGCAGCATCTAAAGAGGTTAAGCAGTTAAACAGGAGACCCATGTAGTGCTTAGACAAGGCCACTGTAAATAGGCAGTGGCCTAGCCTCAAGCCCCTTAGTGACCACCGTGAAAAGAAGTATTGGTTAAGGGGTTAGTCCTGAACAAATCTCTATCTCCATTTGGTGAAATGCAGCTCCAAAATTGCAAGGAGCCTCCGCCATGCTTCACTATTGCCTGCAGACACTCATTATTGTACTGCTCTCTCCAGCCCTTTTGTGAACAAACTGCCTTCTGTATAACTATCTGCCTGTATTTCTCAGCATTGAGGATACCATTAACCCCTCAGTTTCCAGTTTGTTTTAGCTCTTAGTGGCCAGGCAATTTATTTTTTCATTGTCACCAAATATTTTAAATAGGGATCTCGCATGGCCTTGATAATATCACACATGCACCATTAGGCCCCTTTCACACTGGCGAGCATTCCGCACGGGTGCAATGCGTGATGCGAACGCATTGTGCGCGCACAGAATCTGGACCCATTCATTAAAATGGGTCTATGTACATGAGCGGTGGTTTTCACACATCACTTTTGTGTTGCATCACAGCATGTTCTATATTCTGTGATTTTCACGCAACGCTGGCCCCATAGAATTAAATGGGGTTGCGTGAAAATCGCATCGTATCTGCAAGCCAGTGCGGATGCGATGCGATTTTCACGCATGGTTGCTAAGAGATGTTGTTTGTACACACTCAATTTTCTATCACGCGCATACAAAACGCAGTAAATCGCATTGCACCCGCGCAATAAAAACTGAACAACTGAACCCGATAGCAAACAAAACTGAATGACTTTGTTTGCTGAATCGCGCAGTTCACTGAACGCATCCGCAACGCATCCGGACATAATCCAGACACGCTCGTCTGCAAGGGGCCTTACTGTGAGTATCGGCACATGCATGGATGATGCACGAGATTATCAAGGCTGCATGCGATGTGCGCCCATGTTAATCTTCTAGCACAACGGGGAATCTGTAGAGGGTCAGTCCCTCACAGATACAGGGTACATTGAGATAAACAAAACGATTTCTATAAATGAATTCGCTCATTTCTCATTTAAAATTTTGACTTGTCATTATCAGTTCAGAGCAGCTGCTGACATTTTTCTGCATCCCAGTTCCTATGTTTATGTGTATAGTTGAGTTGCTTGGCTTTTTTTCCACTCAACTATGCACAAAAACTTAGGTGCCAAAAATGGCAGCAGGTGCTCTCAACTGATGAGTCAAAATTTTAAATCTTGCTGGTCCTTGTCAAAACCCTTGAGATTTTTATGTTTTCCTATTTTATATGTATAATATATTTATACACTATATAGATACTGGGACTCTCCTCCTAATCGTTAAAATTCAGGTGTTCATTCACTCCCATTGGCACAGGTGTATAAAGTCCAGCCCCTAGCCATGCAGTCTGCTTTTACAAATGTTTGTGAAAGAATGGGTCGTTCTAAATAGCTCACATAATTTGAGCATGGTACTGTAATAGGATGCTACCATTGCAAAAAGTCAGTTTGTGAAATTTCTTCCCTCCTAGATATTCCACCATCTAGTGTAAATGGTATTTTTGCAAAGTGGAAGCACTTAGGAACCAGAGCAACTCAGCCACAAAGTGGCAGACCACGATAAGTTACAGAGAAGAGTCAATTACTGAGGCACATAGTCCATAAGTCACCAATGCTCTAATGACTATAACTGCAAAGTTCCAAACCTCCTCTAGCCTTAACATCAGCACAAAAACTGCACTGGGAGCCTCATGGCATAGGTTCCCATGGCTTTACATCACCAAGCACAATACCAAATGTTGTATGCGGTGGTGTAAAGTACATCGCCAGTGGACTCTGGAACAGTGGAAACATGTTCTGTGGAGTGACGCTTCTCTATCTGGCAGAGACGAGTCTGGGTTTGGCAAATGTCAGGAGAACATTCACTGCCTGACTGCACTGTGCAGTCCATTTGTTTGAGGAGGAATAATGCCATGTGGTTGTCTTTTAGGGGTTGGCCTAGGCCCCTTAGTTCCAGTGAAGGAAATATTAATGCATCGGAATACCAAAACATTTTGGTCAATTGTATGCTTCCAACTTTGTGGGAACGGTTTAGGGAATGTCCTTTTCTGTTTATGGACCTTGCTTTGTGCAGAATCAAAGACCTTAAAGGTTCGGTACGGAAGAACTTGACTTACCGCACAGTCCTGAACTGAACCTCATCCAACACCTTTAGAATGAACTAAAATGGAGATTGTAAGCTAGGCCTTCTAGTCCAACATTAATGTTTGAACTTGCAAATGTTCTTCGGGATGATTTGTCAAAATTTCCCAGATACACTCCAAAATTTTGTAGAAAGTCTGCCCAGAAAAGTAAAGGCTGTTTTTGCTGTAAAGGGGGACCAACTGTATATTAATAGCCATGGATTTAGAATGTGGTCATTAAAGCTCCTGCAGATGTAATGTGTAGGTGTCCCAATACTTTTGTTCTATATATATATATATATATATATATATATATATATATATATCAAATTAAAAAGTGTATAACATTACCTTCTTTGGCTCATGAAACCTTAGTCGTGGCCTGATCCTGTGAGTGTAGGAGGATGTCATTTATGTGAGAGGACACAATGACAAGCCGGGAGTGCCAGGGCTGTGATCTGCAGAGAGCAGAGATAACCACCCCACTCCAATAGGCCTGTTGTTCTACTGTTACCTGATCAGCGTGCGAACTTGCCTTAAGTATAGTGCAGCCACTGGGGCCCCCAAATTGCCACAACCTATAGCTGCACGTCCTCTTAGCACGGGGTCCTCCTAGGTAATTATACAGAAAGTAATCCAGAGCAGAGAGCAGAATACAAAGGTGCTAGCATTCATTACCTATTAGTAATACCCATCAGAAGTGACAGCAGATTAGGCAAAATGGGTGAAAACCTAGGATAAAGGGTTAACTCGAGGTTCCTGGCAAAGACGTGTACATTCTAGTGTGTAATACCTATGTATGAATTGTGGCATTGGTGTCTCTGTAGACATGTGCTGTGCATTCATCAAAGAGAAAAGACGACACCTCAAATGTTTAAAGTTAGAATGGTGAAATTATGTTGGATGGATCTTTCTTGTTAAATGTATAACTCCACAAGATTTCATAGGAAACATTTGACATTTCTATATTTATGTTAAAGTCTAATTACATTTTTTTTGCAAAATAGAAATGTATTTTTTTATTCAATAAATAAAATAAAATGTAAAGAAAATGCCTTGATTTGGTTTAATGAAACTCATCTTTTATATTTTGTTTGTATTATATAACAGAACAAGGTAGATTGCCAGCAAACTTAGGGGGAGATTTTTTTTTTAAATTAGTGCCAAGGAATACTGTCTTGGTTGCCTATAGCAACCAATCAGAATCCACCTTTCATTTTCCAAAGAAGCTATGAAAAATGAAAAGTGGAATTTTATTGGTTTCTATGGGCAACTAAGCCAGTTTTCCTTGGCACCGGTTTTGATAAATATCCCCTTTAGTGTCCAATATACAGTATGACTTGAGAAGACTCCAGAAGCTGAAGAACAGGGTGACCCGACTGGGTGGTCGTCAATTGTCAGATTCCACTCATCATCTAGAAGCAGAACAGGATGTAGATTTCACATAGGGCTTTGTTCTTCTTCAGCTTTGACATCTGGAAAATAAGTCATTCAATTATTTTACAACATTAAATATTGATAATAAGAAAGAAAAACGGTGGTGACATCCACATAAGACTATGTTCACATCTGTGCTAAGAATTCCCTTTTTATGTTCTGTCATAGGAGTAGAAAAACTAAATTCAGTTCTGTGATGGATCCATCACATACTGGAAAACAACAGTGCCCGATGAAACTATTGGCTCATGATGGGTTCCGTCATGGTGACCGTTATTGTTTCCTGACAAAGTTGATGAAATCTTTGACTGAGGCTCCTAACGAACCCTCAGATGTGAGCCTAGCCTTGGAAGACAGGCCCACTTCACATATATCAGTTGTGCCCAGTCAGTTATTTTAGGTCCTGAGCCGGACACAACTGACATATGTGTGCGGCAAGTCAATGCACAGGTCTAGCTTCCATAGACTGATAGGACAGAAAAACATAGCATGCAGCGTTTTATGTATGTGTATGTGAACTATCCTATAGAAAACGATGGGATCAGTCCCGCATTTTCTGCAACACGCCAGAGGAGAACCGAGCTGGATGGTCGGATTAGAGATGAGTGAAGTTATGGAAAATTCCATTTGGCTGCTGCGCTGAATTTCTCAAAGAAATTGGCTTTGTGATGAATTACTTTGTCACAAAGCGCATTTTCTTTGTATGTAGCGGGTGCAATGACCAGGAACAGCGATCGTGCCGCCCCCTGTCATTGAACCCCTCAGATGCCACGTTCATTTATGATCGCGGAATCTCAGGACTTTAAGGGGTTAATCAGGGTAAAAAATAAATAAATACTCATCCCATCCATTTGTTTGCATAGATGCCGTCGCGGCATCCCGATAGAAGACAGCGGGCGAAATGTTGGCCGGTGACATGATGATGTCATCACGCTGGCCGGTGTGGTGACGTTGTGAGATCTCGTGTGGTATCTTCAATCAGGTTGGCCGCGACGGCCTCTTGGCGGGCTAATGGATAAGGTGAGTACCGTATGTTTATTTTGTTTTTACCTCCACTTTGGGGAAAATTGATTCCTTACCATGAAGTAATGTGACAGCCACAGTTATCTTGAGGATACCAGTGAAATACTGTATAATGGCAAACAGACAGAGTTTCCTGATCTGCCAGAAGAGCAAGTAGAGACCTCCTTTCCATATTCATTATATTCCATTACATTCTTCATGACATGGCAGTATGGAGAAGGCGCAATCACTGATTGTCCTCCTGGGAACATTCCTACACTCATCAGATCATAGTAACACAAGAGCAATCAAGATCCATAGACCACAGTACAAAGTATTCATTAGACACATAAGATCCATACAAAAGTATAGAGGCCTCATAATCAGGTTTTCCCCAGCAGGCTATAGTAAAGAACAGCCCCGAGAATGGAAGCCAGTGTTAGGAAGAAGTCATGCATATAATTGTCTGCATTTAACCTAAGCAGTTTAATGATCACTTAGTAAAAGTGCATTGCTTTAAATTGGTTAGAGATACAATTTGATCAAATCAACTTTATATGTTAAAAAAGGGGGACAGGAGGCTGGTGGAAGGGGTTGTGTGATTGCAGTGGGCCAGAGAGGGGATTATGTGTCATCGTGCTATCAGCTCTGCTACATCTTTACCATGACATGACAGTGTTCATTAGACTGGAAGGCGACCAGGGACACTGTAGAACCTACTTAGGGCTGACAGGCTGCTGAGGAACTGCAAGTTGCAGAATGACAATTTCACATGGTTTATGGAAGAAAAATGGGGGGATTGCTAGTATGATGTAGGCACGTAGATCCAGGGACGCAGGTCTATAATAGACAGAGCCATTAGTCTACAATGTGGACTAATAAACACTATGTAAAAACCCAGAAGGAATGTAATGGATCATATCACACATATAACACAAGTGGTATACTGTATATGTATCTAATAACTTCTGAGAGGTTGTGTGATCTGCTTCTACTCTCAGGCCTCATTCTGTAGAAAGAGCCTTATCATTACCAAGTTCCCATATTTCATTACAAATGCTATATAATTATATATGGTCAGTGGCAGCAGGATATGTGTAAGTGCACAAGAAGTATCCATGCCAGATGGCATTAGCATCATCAGCAAACAAATTTAGGGATGTGCTGCAGAAGCCTGAGAGGTTGGGAAGTGCCCCGGATGGGAACAATGGGGGCTGCTGTTGAATATTTCCCTTCACTGGCCGCCAGCACTAAAATCCTTCTGCCTAATGCTGCTGCATAATGAAGGCCTGTCCCTCTTTCTCCCCCTCCCTCCTGTCACTGAGAAAAGTTTCTGCACTGGGCAAATGTGACATTTATTGATGGGTAACCCCCCGCACCCTGGACCACAACAACCACGAGCTTTGTGTTTTCTTACACAAATATGCTATATAGACAGATCTATCTATCTATTATCTATCTATCTATCTATCTATCTATCATTTCTATCCCCTGTCTGTCTGTCTAGCTATCTACTTTAATGTATCTATCTTCTATCTATCGCAAAACACTGAACTTTATTTATTTAGTAAAAAAATAATAATTAGAATTTTGCAGGAAATGTTGATGATTACATTTAAACACACACATGTGAATCATTGTATTGTGTATGAATGATTAGATAGATAGATAGATAGATAGATAGAATACAGTAGATAGATAGATAGATAGATAGATAGATAGATAGATAGAGTAGATAGTTAGATAATAGATAGATAGATAGATAGATAGATAGATAGATAGATAGATAATAGATAATTAGATAGATAGATAGTTAGATGATTGATAGATAGATAGATAGATAGATAGAGTAGATAGTTAGATAATAGATAGATAGATAGATAGATAATGATAGATAGATAGATAGATAGATAGATAGATAGATAGCTAATAGATAGATAGTTAGATGATAGATAGATAGATAGATAGATAGATAGATAGATTAGATAGTTAGATAGAGTAGATAGTTAGATAATAGATAGATAGATAGATAGATAGATAGATAGATAATAGATAGATTAGATAGATAGATAGTTAGATGATTGATTGATAGATAGATAGATAGATAGATAGATAGATAGATAGAGAGATAGATAGATAGATAGATAATGATAGATAGATAGATAGATAATGATAGATAGATAGATAGATAGATAGATAGATAGATAGATAGATAGAAAGATAGCTAATAGATAATTAGATAGATAGTTAGATGATTGATAGATAGATAGATAGATAGATAGATAGAGTAGACAGAATAAGAGTAGATAGTTAGATAATAGATAGATAGATAGATAGATAGATAGATAGATAGATAATGATAGTTAGATAATAGATAGATAGATAGATAGATAGATAGATAGATAGATAGATAGATAGACAGATAGATCAACGTTTTGTATACTAATACAATTTTTTTAGTTTAAAAAACCTGAAAATTAAGTCTATGATCTATGGATTCTATAGAAAGTAAGGCCCAAAATGAAAATTAAAACTGCTAACCAGAAAGAGCATCATACACTGTGTATTGTAAGTAGGGAGTGTGTTTATAGACTACCCCCCCAACAACCCCCCACACCACCAGACTAAGTGAAGTGAGCGGATAAATGAGAGAGTTGGAGATGTTTGTGGCATTATTTGTGCACTTGTGCCCCCTCCTCCGCCTCCTACTTCTCCCAGGATCCGATGCACAAGGATGAAGAATGCCATACATCATCACAGTCCCCTGCTGTCCCTGCTTAAAGTGCATCAAAGCTGACATTGTTCCACGCTTGGGGTGAGCCAGCAGAGGAGCACCATTGTTCAGGCCTCCGCTATGGGGAAAGTTTTGAGTGCGAGCTGTCACCTCTGTGACTTGTTCCCAAACAGGTAGCATAGTGTAATAAATTGGAACTGCTCACACTGGGGTACATCAAAAGATGTCTGTTTGGCACTAGAAATATATATATATAATAGAGATGAGCAAATCCATTCTACAGAATCAAAATTTGACCATAATTTTTTTATTTTTTATTCTTTTATAATCATTGGAATCAGAATTTCATGAGTTTCGATGAGATTTGTCATACATTTGAAGCACTTTCAGTTTGGGCGGAATTGATTCCTAATCAAATTTGTTAGCCGATTCAAGTGAATTAGACCAAACTGAATTTTATGAAATGTGCTTATATCTACTATGTGTGTGTAATTGATGCTTCTCTGTATATACCTATAAAATGTTAGAATATTCTTGTGATTTTACACAGGACGGCAGATATGTGCACAAAGCAAACAGTTAAATGGCTGTCTTTGATATATTTGTACACAGTCAGTGTTCTGCAGAGCAGCTATATCAGCAAGGGTGAGAAGGGGGGTTGTAGACTTTTCCAAGCCCTGATCTGCAAGTCTTGAGGCTTGTGGAGTGTATTTACTCTGGGAATATCCAAGCTGTTGCTAGGCACTGCACACAACAGCATTCCCCATAAATCCCACGTTGTATGGGTTAGTAGGAGGTAGAGTAGGGGCCAGACATCCGAGGGACCCTCCATATCCAAACAGTTCATTTCCACAAGTCATCTCCAGAAATCTCTACAATTACTTTGCTATTGTTCTTGGTCTTCCCTGCCGGGGTCCCCCCAGCCTAGGCTTGGAGTTATTAAATAATAAAGCTATTGTGAATTACATTGTTGTTCCGAAAAATAGGCCAATTATCCGCTCTTATATTGCCATAAAGATCATATTAACTCGAATTAGTAGCCTTCGTGTGTCACTAGTGGTTTATTTGTCTTGCAGAGAACAAACAGTGCAGGATTGTCAGGAAGTGGAGTAAATCATCAAAATTAAAATTATCTGCCTAACACCAAGATTAGGGAATACTGTGTTCTGTCCTTCCTTATTTAGTAGCAACTAAATGTCAGTCATTTATCTCTCATAATTAGGAAAATTGGTGCAAGAAAATTGTTGATTTTGGCATGCTGTTTATGGGACTGTCCTGTATGTATACGAAGCATATATATTTACTGGACATGAACCTGTATGTACATGAATGCTAAACATGAGTCTGTTCCATATGTACATGGATGTAGCACATAGGTCTGTTCTGTACATACATGAACTTTGTGTATGGGTGTGTATATACACAGATTCTGCACTTATGTTATACAATTAGTTTTATGTCCAGTTTCATGTGCACACAACTCATATATAGTTTCTTATTTTTGTAACATGTGGACATCCCAATATTTGATGGAACAGAAAGATGTGTGAACATAGCCTTATTGACCCTCAGTATTTAGTTTGGTTTGCTCGTTGTTGATGAAAAGTGTGGTATCACCATGCCTGGATCCAAAGAATTCTCTTAGGCTACTTTCAAACTAGTGTTTTTCCTGGATCCGGCAGGGTTCAGTGAAAACGCTTCCGTTACTGATAATACAACGATCTGCATACGTTATGAACGGATCTGATTGTATTATAGTTAACATAGCCAAGACGGATCCGTCATGAACTTCATTGAAAGTCAATGGGGGACAGATTGTGTCAGAGAAAACGGATCCATCCCCATTGACTTGCATTGTGGGTCATAACAGACCCGTCTTGCTCTGCATCCCAATATGGAAATGCATGTTGGAGCACTCCGTTCTGTTCTGTTACATTTTGTCTCCATTGACAATAATTGGGGACAAAATGGAAGCGTTTTTTTTCCGGTATTGAGACCCTATGATGGATCTCAATACCAGGAAATATTAACGCTAGTGTGAATGACTGGGCTAACTGAATATTTTTTTCCTACTTCTGTTCTCCTAGGAGATAAGCCACCAGAAGAAGTATCTGCCAGAGGCTCCCTCCTGTCTCGGCTGAACAGAACGTGCAGCGCAGTGAAAGAATCTTTTTTTTATCTTCCCTGTTCTTTCTACCATTAGAAAGAGGATGCACAAGGGATGTGCACCAGGAGGAAACTTTTACTGCCTAGTAGCATCAGGGAAGACTTAAGTTTGCCCAAAAATACCCGTAGCAAGGTTTCCTGTACAAACAACTTAAATGGCCACAGGACCAGAAGACTTGTTTCACAAAAAACAAGAAGTTAACTGTAGAGCAAAGTGGTGAAAATTGAATGGTTTAGGGCAGAGGATAATGTGAGACCATCTCTTAGAAGACTGACCCTCAGTCAAAAGTGGATCTTAAGGCTACGTTCACACGACGACAATTGTCGCGCGACAATTTTTATAATGGGAGTCTATGGTGTCGCATTGCGACATGCGATATGCTGCGACTGCGACATGACAGTCGGAAAAAAGCCACCCGGGATGGATTTTTTGCGACTGTTGTGTCGCAGTCGCAACATGTCGCATGTTGCACGTGCGACACCACCATAGACTCCCATTATAAAAATTGTCGCGCGACATTAATGTGACATCAATGTCGCGCTACAAATGTTGCAGTGTAGTGGTTCCCAAATTGTCGCGCGACTTTTTGTCGTCGTGTGAACGTAGCCTAAATGACAATAAAAATACCAGCATATCCAAGAAGGAAAGGCAGAAAAAAAGAGATGGGAGTTTCTTGAATGGCCAGGTCAAAGCCCAAAATTATATCCCATTGAGATCATGTGAGGGAATTTAAAAGGGTCGTCTTAGAACTCTGCTGTTTCCCAACTGGGAGGTGGTCGGAACTGTGTCTCATCTCACCTTAGTAATGGCCAGATGAGACAACCCCTTTAAACAAGATGTGCATGTTAGGGTACTTTAACACTTCCGTTGCTGGAACTGCCTGCCGGATCGGGCAATCTGTATGCAAACGGATACCATTTGTAGACGGATCCGGATGCAGATCCGTCTCACAAATGCATTGCAATACCAAATCCGTCTCTCCGGTTGTCATCTGGAAAAACGATCCGGTATTTATCCATTTCACATTTTTAAAGGTCTGCGCATGCGCAGACTGGAAGACCGGATCTGTCAATGCGGTAATTTTAATGTCCGATCCGAAACTAATACATTTCAATGGAAATTAATGCCGGAGACGGCATTACGGCAAGTGTACCGGAATTTTGGACTGAGAAAATAACACAGCATGCTGCGGTATTTGCTCAGGCCAAAAAACGTAAGAGGGACTGAACTGATGCATCCTGATGCATCCCAAACTGAATTCTTTCCATTCAGAATGCATTAGGATTAAACTGCTCCGTTTTTTTCAGGTATGGATCCCCTAGGACGGAACTCAATACCGGAAAAGAATAACGCTAGTGTGAAAGTACCGTAGGCCTCTTTCACATATATTAGTTGTGTCCATACAGCTACTTCAGGCTAGTAGCTTAACACAACAGATATGTGTGTACTGCACTTCAGTGCACAGATCCAGCGCCTATCCACTGACAGCACAGGACAGAAAAATGCTGCATTCAGACCTATCCACTGACGGCACAGGACAGAGAAACGCTGCATGCAAACCTATCCACTGACAGCACAGGACAGAGAAACGCTGCATGCAGACTTATCCACTGACGGCACAGGACAGATAAACGCTGCATGCAGACCTATCCACTGACGGCACAGGACAGATAAACGCTGCATGCAGACCTATCCACTGAGGGCACAGGACAGAAAAACGCTGCATGCAGACCTATCCACTGACGGCACAGGACAGATAAATGCTGCATGCAGACCTATCCACTGACAGCACAGGACAGAGAAACGCTGCATGCAGACCTATCCACTGATGGCACAGGACAGAAAAATGCTGCATCCAGACCTATCCACTGACAGCACAGGACAGAAAAATGCTGCATGCAGACCTATCCACTGACGGCACAGGACAGAAAAACGCTGCATGCAGACCTATCCACTGATGGCACAGGACAGAAAAACGCTGCATTCAGACCTATCCACTGACAGCACACGACAGAGAAACGCTGCATCCAGACCTATCCACTGACAGCACAGGACAGAGAAACGCTGCATGCAGACCTATCCACTGACGGCACAGGACAGAAAACGCTGCATGCAGACCTATCCACTGACAGCACAGGACAGAGAAACGCTGCATGTAGACCTATACACTGACAGCACAGGACAGAGAAACGCTGCATGCAGACCTATCCACTGACGGCACAGGACAGAAAAACGCTGCATGCAGACCTATCCACTGACGGCACAGGACAGATAAACGCTGCATGCAGACCTATCTACTAACAGCACAGGACAGAGAAACGCTGCATGCAGACCTATCCACTGACAGCACAGGACAGATAAACGCTGCATGCAGACCCATCCACTGACAGCACAGGACAGATAAACGCTGCATGCAGACCTATCCACTGACAGCACAGGACAGAGAAACGCTGCATGCAGACCTATCCACTGACAGCACAGGACAGAAAAACGCTGCATGCAGACCTATCCACTGACGGCACAGGACAGAAAAACGCTGCATGCAGACCTATCCACTGACGGCACAGGACAGAGAAACGCTGCATGCAAACCTATCCACTGACAGCACAGGACAGAAAAACGCTGCATGCAGACCTATCCACTGACGGCACAGGACAGATAAACGCTGCATGCAGACCTATCCACTGACAGCACAGGACAGAAAACGCTGCATGCAGACCTATCCACTGACAGGACGAAACGCTGCATGCAGACCTATCCACTGACGCACAGGACAGAGAAACGCTGCATGCAGACCTATCTACTGACAGCACAGGACAGAGAAACGCTGCATGCAGACCCATCCACTGACAGCACAGGACAGATAAACGCTGCATGTAGACCTATACACTGACAGCACAGGACAGAGAAACGCTGCATGCAGACCTATCTACTGACAGCACAGGACAGAGAAACGCTGCATGCAGACCTATCCACTGACAGCACAGGACAGAGAAACGCTGCATGCAGACCTATCCACTGACAGCACAGGACAGAGAAACGCTGCATGCAGACCTATCTACTGACGGCACAGGACAGAAAAACGCTGCATCCAGACCTATCCACTGACAGCACAGGACAGAGAAACGCTGCATCCAGACCTATCCACTGACAGCACAGGACAGAGAAACGCTGCATGCAGACCTATACACTGACAGCACAGGACAGAGAAACGCTGCATGCAGACCTATCCACTGACGGCACAGGACAGATAAACGCTGCATCCAGACCTATCCACTGACAGCACAGGACAGATAAACGCTGCATCCAGACCTATCCACTGACAGCACGGGACAGAGAAACGCTGCATGCAGACCTATCTACTAACAGCACAGGACAGAGAAACGCTGCATGCAGACTTATCCACTGACAGCACAGGACAGAGAAACGCTGCATGCAGACCTATCCACTGACGGCACAGGACAGATAAACGCTGCATCCAGACCTATCCACTGACGGCACAGGACAGATAAACGCTGCATTCAGACCTATCCACTGACAGCACAGGACAGAGAAACGCTGCATGCAGACCTATCCACTGACAGCACAGGACAGAGAAACGCTGCATGCAGACCTATCCACTGACAGCACAGGCATAATCAGTGATGCGTCAAATTTATGTTAACGAACCCATAAAAAACTATGGGATAAATTCTAGCTTCAGTTCCCCTTCACCATTTTCTACAACACACCAGAGGAGAAGTGAACAGGACCGCCAGATACATGTGGAGCTGACTTAAAAAACCCAGGAAATATGGCAAAGCCATGAAGGTAGTCTGACCGTCATGTGTTCACATAACATTTATGAACTACACATGCCTCCTATAGCATACACTAAATAGCTCCAATTTATCTGGTCTATGCTACAAGACATCATTCAATGGTTATCCCAGAACATGACTGCTGCAGCCAATCACTGTCCTCAGTGGTTATATACCAGCACGTCATTGGTGCAGTTTGTAGATAAACAGTGGCAGGAACGAACCAAGAAGGGAACTGGTGAAGGAGGTAAGTATAACATCATTATTTATTTTAGACCATTTAGACGGGTTGTCTGTAATTTTTAATGATCTCGGACAACCCCTTTAAACATATGCCAAGCCATTATGCATCCTTCCCTTTTTTTGTGCAATATATAATACCTTGTAGACTATGCTGTTTTATTAATATATGCAATTCTATCCAGAGGGATGTATTGAAAAACGACTTTATTAAAATGCTAAGCTATTGAAGACATATGATACAGCATGCCTTCATAGTGTTAAATGCCACGGCTTGAGAAATCCTCCCAACCTATAACTCTAACACCGTGTGAACAGAGACTTACAAGAAACACCTTCTTGGGGTTGCTATAGCCAGAGTGGCAAGAAAAATGTTAGAATTATTTGTTTAATAGATAACTACAAAGTCACTTTGTATATAAGATAGATAAGATGCCTTTATTGTCACTGTACAATACAATGAAATGTAGTATCTATATCTACTTTTAAATGAAAATCCAATATTGAAATATCTGTACATTAAAAAAAACTTTCTATTTATTATCCTAGATGAGGCACTATATCCCCACTGTACCAGGATATTTTTAAAGGATTCTTTCTTGGCACGAAAAGCCATTGCGCTTCAATGGATGGGGGACAGATGTTCATCTCTTAGTGAATGGAAAACCCTGGTAAATACCATCATCCCCTATGAACACAGAGGATGTGACTCCAAGTGTAACAAGATCTGCGGATCATGGTGCTCCTCTCCTTTAGGCCTCTTTCACACAAACGTTTTTTTTGCGAGTGTACGGGCCGTTTTTTGCATTCCGTATACGGAACCACTCATTTCAATGAGTCCGCAAAAATAAACGGAAGGTACTCTGTATGCATTCCGTTTCTGTATTTCCGTTTTTCCGTTCCGTTCAAAGATAGAACATGTCCTATTATTGCCCTTATCACGGACAAGGATAGTACTGTTGTATTAGGAGCCAGATGTTCCGTTCCACAAAAAACTGAATCCACACACGGATGTCGTCCGTTTTTTTGCGGATCCGTTTTTTGTGGACCGCAAAACCATACGTTCGTGTGAAAGAGGCCTTAATGCAATACTCTGTACGAGCGTTTATCAATAGCTTGAACACTTTATCTAAAGCCTAATTCACACGTCCGCAATCTACATCCGCACCCGTTCTGCAAATTTGCAGAACGGGTGCGGACCTATTCATTTTGAATGGGGACGTGATGGATGAGGAGAGCACACACTGTGCTCTCCGCATCCGCATTTGCGGAGCGCGCCGCCGATCTTCTGGACGGCGGCTCCGCAAAAATATAGAGCATGTCCTATTCTTGCCCGCAATTGTGGACAAGTATAGGCATCTCTATAAGGCTGGTGGCAAGGTGTGTTGCGGATCCGCAAAACACTACGGACGTGTGAATAAGTCCTTACTGTTTGGCTGCTGCTGATAATCGATGGATCTCTAAGGCTGGGGACACACCTAGGCGTTTCTGAATCGCGCGTATGACGATGACGCGCGTTTTACGCGCGTTTTTGTAACTAAGAAACGCGCGTCATACGCGCGATTCAGTGATTCTCCCCTATGGCAACATTGTCCATAGGCGCGTTAAAACGCCCAAAAGAAGCTCATGTACTTGTTTAGCTGTTAGGCTTTACAGCGCTTCAAACGCGCTTTAAAACGCCCAAATGTGAACCTTGCCCATAGGGATGCATGGCTTTTCACATGTTGAGCGTTTTTCAGCGCGCTTGAACGCGCTGAAAAACGCTCAGGTGTGTTCCCAGGGTAAATGCTGCAATATGTATTTCTCTTGTAACCTGCACCTTGCTCTGTCACTTATACTATGCTGTAATAATCTGCCAGAGATGTGAAACAGATATTTGGTGTACATGTTTACTTGATTTGTTCAATAAAACGAGTTTAAAAAAAAACTTTCCGTAGGGTGTCCTTTATTTTTCAGGACTGTACGTTGCAGCAGGAGCTGCCAGTGTCAATCTCAGTTACCCAGACAGAACATTTCTATGAGCAAATCTTTACAAATCCTCTTTTCCACAGACTGGCGGTCTGATGCACTGCAATTTGGAATGGATTCTGGCTTGTCTAGTCACAGTCATACTTGTCATACTCCAACCTCTGATGAAGTTGTGCAGTTTTCTCTCCAATTGCCCATGAATGTAATGAAATCCATTTACAGTGATGCAGAAAATGACTCCACCAAAACAATGATGGCCACCTGTCAGTTTTTTTCTGCTTAGCAGGTTGCAGGAAAATAGCAGGATCCCCTTGAAGGTGATGCCATTTGTACTCAGATAAAACTTTTCCGCTTACATGGGTTTTTATAAGCAAACAAGCAGGCAATTTTCGCACTGCAATGCTCCAGCAGGTCCACCCAAAGAGGCCTAATCTGCTGCAGGCCTGCAATGAGGTGACAGTGACAATAAGAGGTCTCTATTACCAGGGTTAATCCTGAAGAAGGCACTGTATACAGCAGGTACATGCTAATGATGATAAATCTACCATTCACCTATTAATCTTCATAAATCATTGGCCTTCTGGGAGATATCATCTGTGAATGGTGGGTCAAATGGACAAAGTGATAGTAAAAGCAGATATGACTTAATAAAATGTAGAGATTATTTGATTCCTTCTCTCTGCAGAATGGCAGAAATTCAGTGTTTGTCACACAAGTGACAAATGTTCCTTAAAGGAGCCTTGCTGGTGCTCCTGTATAGCCACTTTGTGAACTGAGGACTGTGTAAGAGGGTGAGTTGATGCCATGCTGGCTGGCAGTGTGTGGTCTATTGTGGAGAATTTGCTTTTTTGGCTGAACACACAGACCCCCCTCCCTCCCTCCCCATCCCCCCAGCAGCACTGCACCTGCACTGGATAACCCAGCTCCTGGCATTTTCCAGAACAGACTGTTCAAGTAGAAGACATCTCTGACAGGACTCAATTCATCCTGCCACCCCATCCATTGAGTGCTGCTCATCACAGATCCCACAGTGACATATTTGGGGATATCAGCACTCTTCTTAGTCCTCTAATGGATTCGGTAATACACGAAATCCAAATGTATCAGACGGTAGAAACTACAAGCATTGGGGTCGGGATGTTGTGTAAAAAGCTCCCAAGTCATGAGAATGGAAAGTGTATGCAGTGTATATATATAGAGGAGGGAGGAGAACAGCAGTGCCAACCCCAAATCCATGTGTGCACGAGGAAGAGGGATATCATAGGATTAGGGAGATAGACAGCCATACACATAGATAGGAAAGTTAGGAGAGCGATACAAGATAACAGAAGAAAGAATATATGGAGAGAAAGAAAGGAAAGAAAGAAAGAAAGAAAGAAAGAAAGAAAGAAAGAAAGAAAGAAAGAAAAAAAAAAAAGAAATCGACAGGTTGATGAATAATACGATGTAGAAAAATATAAATGTGTAACAATATATCATATAATATAGAAAACCGCACAGAAGATAGATAGACTAGATAGATAGATAGATAGATAGATAGATAGATAGATAGATAGATAGATATTAGATAGGTAGATATGAGATAGATATTAGATAGGTAAATATGAGATAGATAGATAGATAGATAGATAGATAGATAGATAGATAGATAGATAAGATGATAGATAAAGAGATAGATATCCTAATTAATAAAATATTATTCCGAATAACAGAATATAATTATACTAACAGTTTTGAAATGTCATTGTAATCTAACTATATCTATCACTCCAATCCTTCATCTATCTATTTAGTATTTATCTATCTTATATATATATATATATATATATATATATATATATATATATATGTCTTTCTGTCTATCTATTTAGTATCTATCTATCTATCTATCTATCTAATATATACACACACACACACACACATATATCTGTCTTTCTGTCTATCTATTCGTCTATCTATTTAGTATCTATCTATCTATCTATCTATCTATCTATCTATCTATCTAATATATATATATACACACACACATATATCTGTCTTTCTGTCTATCTGTCTGTCTTTCAGCAGCAGACCTCTCTAGCGCTTTCTAGTATTCCTGGCGGTCCAGTCTCTGCAGAGATCAGCATATACCAATAAATGACAGGTTATTAGCAGGCATGGCCTCTCTCCTGTGCGGTGGGGATCAGGGTGTATGCCCATCCAAAATTACTAATCAGTGCCCAGGAATGTGTACACATGACATGACAGACACATAAAGATACTGCCCAAAACACACCGACTGCGGCCACTGCACCCAATACCAGGCTGCCGTCACTGCGGTGGGCAGCGCCCTGTGCCCGAATTATGTACCCGAAAATGCCATACCCGCTGACTGATACTCATCATAGAGAGAGAGAGACAGATATCAGATAGATAGATAATGATAGATAGATAGATAGATAGATAGATAATGATAGATAGATAGATACATGATAGATAGATAGATAGATAGATAGATAGATAGATAGACATATCCATGGTTAAATAGGTCATTCCCATTGCTGTGCAAGCATTGATACTTAACTATAATTAAATATAATTAGATTCATTGGTGACAATACAATAAAGCCACATTTTTTTGGGCCTGTGCAAAAGTTTACAAAGCCAATTTAACCCCTTCCCTCCCAATACGCAGCCGTGCTCAGGCTTTGCATCCCTCTACCTCTTCAGCACATCGATTATGTATTGTTCCGATCTGTCTGCGATAAAGAGGGGGAAACCCATAATTAATACGGCACAAACGAATGGCTGGAGGTGGACACACACCAAAGAGCAGAAGCAGCAGCATTAAGTGGAACTCTACCTCATGGCAGCAGGAGGACCTCTTCTGCGTACACAAGTGTGAAGAATCGGGCTTATAGACATGGCACCCAAATCACTGTCATATACCAGTTATTACTCGGTGGGACTGTAGGGACTTTTCAGGGCAATTGTGAAATGGTGAATGATGTCTCTTGTCTTAATATCTGCGCTATTATTTTCTAAAATAGTAAAATGTTATTAAGTCAAAAAATAAAAATAAAAGGCTATATATATATATAGCCTATATATAGCCTATATATATATATATATATATATATATATATATATATATAGAAACGGAAAAAATTGGTGAACCGCACTGCCTGTAAGTCGCTTGGTGTGCCTGTGGTACAGAGAGGGACTTCAGCTCTCTGGACACATAGAAAAAAAGCAGAGTCCACGGCACCACCTATAGTAATCTGTGTCTTTATTTCACCAAAGGCAACGTTTCGGTTTTCCCAATGAAACCGTCCTCAAGCCAGTGATATATATATATGTATATATATATATATATATATACACACACACTTACACATAGTGGGAAAGACAAATTGTAGCATTAACATTTCCATATTTCTGGTATGTTACACTTACTATACTAATTCTCCCCAAAAGCTATGGCGATGACGTCACGGGGTTGATTAGCATAAAGCAGGGGGATCAGCAGTCAGTCTGCTGTAGGATGATAAGAGTCTCCGGAGAAATTCGCTCATTCCTATAATACATTCATTATTTCTCTGTCTTCTACAATTCTGCAATTTGTAGGAGCTTTAGAGAAAAAAAAAAATCATCATTGGGAAGGAACACAGGATAAAACCTAGAACAGAGTCCCAGGCTGCAGGAGGGCATCTGAACTGCGAACATTACAGGAAATTAGAAAAAATGTCGCTATTTATGCCCTGAAAGTGTCAAATACCTGTGTAATTCCCCCAGATCATGGCGCTTTACACCGGCTAGCAATTGTCGGCATATAGGCTGGCTTTAAAAACCTCGAATTATTAATTGCCAGGGAGAAAAGGCTTAAAAAGTAATAAATACATTACTATAAAATATTAACATATATGAAAAGTGGGAGTCAAAAATAAATATATGATGCACAAAAAACTGCACAGTATATAAGGCGGCTGGGCTTCTCCACATGCGCGGTGCTGCAGGGGTGTATGTGGGATTTGGGCTGGGGTCAGGCCATCTGATGATCATGATAACATTTGCTTCTAACTTTTTGGGGCAGATTCTTACATTTGTAGTCCATCATTTAGGATCCGTACAGCAGATAGACTGGCGCCTAATAAGACACTTTTTGTAGAGATATACAGGCTGGTTCACACTAGGCTTTTTTCTCTATAGTATTTTTTAACAAGAAAAAAGATACTTTGATGGATTCCATTTTTGCATGTATTTTTATAAAATGGACACGATTTGTAACAGCAAGGATCTGTTTTTTTTCTTCTAATTTTCATTACAAAAGTGCAAGGTTGTATGCCACAAAGAATAACCAAATCAGAAAAAATGTAAAAAACTGATGCAGAGTGACATCATTAGATTAACTAGTACAAAAATGCAAAACACAACTGTGGACACATCTACATAAGGATGCATGCACACAGATTTACATTTTCTCAAAAAAAAAAAAAAAAAAATAAGTACAAAAACACACTAGTGCAGAGGCACCCTTGCCATCTGTATGTTTCTAGGTAAAATTTACATCTGGGTCTGAGGTTTTCTTAGGCTGCATTCATGCCTTGGTTTATGCTAATATTTTTCTGCACTTTTGTGGTGTTAGTGGCTTTTTTTCAGTAAAACATCAGCTCCAGATGTAAGCTGAAAGTCTACAGGAAATATGAAAGGCAGGACAAACAAGTATTTTTTTACTACTGCCATTTTTGCTAATTATGTGGCTTTTTTGTTTTTATTTCTGGGTTCTTTTTTTAAAAAGAAAAAAAAGCAGCATGCTGTGGCTCTTGGCTTTTTTTTCCAGGCATTTTCACATCACCTACTGTATAGCCTGAAATGAAAGTGCTGCAACAAAACACAGAAAAACATAAGTGGCCAAAAAAAAAAAAACACATTTGGTTATTCTGGCAGTCCAAAAAAACAGCAGACAAAATTTGTGTAGGGACCCTAAAGAGCTTCCCTCATAGATTCCATCAAACTTGATGAAAAAGTAATGGACACCAAACCAGAAACACAAAGGAAGTGGGATCCATTCAGCGCCGTCATGTGACGGATCCATCATTTCTGTTCTTCTGCTCCAACCAGAAATGGGAAGGCAGATGTGAACCTAATTATGTGCAGAACCTGATTACATCCCTTGTCCTATCAGTACCCTGTGTTCAATAAAACATGGAAAAACTGTGTTCCTTGGACAGCTGTGTTCCTGTTCTCTATGGTTTTTTTAAATACATTAAGGTTAAGAATTTGCATATTAAATTGATACAAAAAAAAAATCTGCCTAAAAAAATAAAGTACACATTCACACCAGAGTTGTCATCGGAATAGAAAGGATCTTCTGATGAATACTCTGTAGCCTACAAAATGATATTACTTTGAATCATATTTCATATCTGGGTCCTGAAAACAGAACCAGATCCAACAAAAACGGATCAAAAACTGACATGGTTTTATAAAATCAGCAGCACAAAAATAATAAAAAGGGAGCATTAACCCAAGAGTGGATTCAGAAGTGTTTTTGAGATTTTATTTTTTTATGAGCAGGAAGGATAAAACAGACAGTTCATTTATTTTTTTATTTATTTTTTGGTATTTCAGTCCCTTTTCCATTGACTTCAGGGTTCATTCACACTAGGGTTGTGTGAAAACAACTCTTCCTGGCGGATCCTATTTATTTCTATTGGACAAAGTGCAGTGATAAAAAAAAAAATGCTAAAATAAACACTAGTGTACATTACTTGTTTCCCAACATTGAAGTCAACGGAGAACAATTTGGATAAATTATGTAAAAATGCATCAGTTGCCCAATCCCTTCCATTTTGGTCTTAAAAAAAAAAAAAAAGAGGCAGCATCAAAAAACGCCTTGGGGCAGACCACACATTTTTCTTTTTTCGTTTTCTATTTTGTGCAACTGATCTAAAGGCATGTCAGATCCCATCAGTTTCCACAATCAGGTTTTAAGATTAAACGGACACAGACTGAAGCAAATGACGTTTTTCTGCCTGCATGCAGCAGAAATTAACGATATTTCTTTTAATAAATAAAATATTATATAAATGAAATTATGTAAAAATATACAGTTAATAAACAGGCAGTGAATGCACATAATGTATGTCCCATACTGAACTGTGGCATACAGTTACAGCACTTTGCATCCGCTTTCCCATCAGGGTCATGAGCTATAAAATCCAGGCCAGTTGGCTTCCAGTAGAAATACATGCCAACTGTCAAAAATCTCTTTCTGTAGATTTTGTGACAAAAAAAAAAAGGAAAGGAAGCTTTTCACAAGTCCCAGTAACTGTCTGCACCCCCACCGGTCCCAGTGTGGGAAACTCCAAGCCATAAGTAAGGCTGTGACGTCAATAATCTGCCCATAGGTCTGGATTCTTTCAGGATCCCAGGATTTGACTCTATCTCTCCTCCCTAGTTAAAATCTGGAATAATGTCATGAAAAACAAATGTATTACAGGAATCTGTCATTTTTCCAAATATAGACTTTCATGCAGGACTACATCCAACAGGTACTAGACTTCTAAACATTCCCGATACAGACCCCTGATCGTCCCCTTGTCCTATAATCGAAAGCATCTTCATCCTTCCCTCCAAGACAATTGCTAATAATCGATACGATTGTCATCGGATTCTATACAGGGGTTAGCAGCCGCAGGGATACATACAATAGACACACATGCAGGTCTACTATACATGATACATGCACATATATTAGACACACATGCAGGTCTACTATACATGATACATGCACATATATTAGACACACATGCAGGTCTACTATACATGATACATGCACATACAATAGACACACATGCAGGTCTACTATACATGATACATGCACATATATTAGACACACATGCAGGTCTACTATACATGATACATGCACATATATTAGACACACATGCAGGTCTACTATACATGATACATGCACATACAATAGACACACATGCAGGTCTACTATACATGATACATGCACATACAATAGACACACATGCAGGTCTATTATACATGATACATGCACATACAATAGACACACATGCAGGCAGGGCACTGGTTATTTACAGAGTGAGAGCCCCTATTGTAAAGCCTTTATTTCCCACAAGAATGGGGGGCTCCCCATCTCAAAAGCCCGAGTAATGTGTCAACACACAAGCCATTTACATTGCAAAATAGGGAATAGAAAGCGACCCCAGTGCAGAGTGTGCAGCTAGGAGATGCAGGTAGAGCCCACCTCACCTGACAGCAGGGCCGTGTGGCCTGCAGAACTGGGGGAGGTCATCTGCGGGGACCTCACATTGCCTTCATCTTTATTCATCGCAACGAATTTCAACCATTTACATTTACAAACAATAGATTAATATGTTTATACCATATCTAGCTCATCTATCTATAGATACATCTAAGTATAATCTATTATCTATGTATAATATGTATATATATATATATATATATATATACCATATCTATCTATACATCTATGTCTAAGCTATCTATATATATATATATATATATATATATATATATACCATTTATCTGTGTATACCATATCTATCTATAGATAAATCTATGTATAATCTGCTATGTACTCTCTCTCTCTCTCTCTCTCTCTCTATATATATATATAATCTATCTATCATCTATCTATCAATCATTATCTATCTATCTATCTATCTATCTATCTATCTCAATCTATAATTATCTGTAGATATGAATTAAACTATCTATTATGTATCTTTGTATACCATATCTATCTATCTATCTATCTATCTATCTATCTATCTATCTATCTATCTATCATCTATTCTATGTATCTATCATCTATCTATCTATCTATCTATCTATCTATCTATCTATCTATCTCTCGCTATATCTACTCTATCTGTCTCTATATGTGTCTGTCTATCTCCTAGTCCCAGTAGGACTATGGCATCCCCTTCCCTGCAGTCAGCCCCATTGCTCCACACAGTAATCTGTTTGGTCTGTGAAATCTCCCCAGATCTCCAGAGATCCCCGCTCCTGTCTATAGCCGGCAGGAAGAAGCGGGATAAATAATTAATTGAACCGCTGGCCTCTGACCCCCTGAAAGTCCAGTAGGGACGCGTTTGTAGTAATAAAGCCTGGAGTGAGCCCTTGTCAAATATTCATTTAGCAGTTAATGTGAGCCGCGCTCCCCTGAGACCGCCTGTATGAGGAGTGAGCCTGCCTTGCCAAGGATGCCTGCTAATCTACTGCCCTGTTCTACAAAATACTTCACCAGGCTGGTTAATACAATCACATGGGGAACTGTAATCTCATCAGTGGAGTCATCTAACATCATCCTAAAGCAAGGATATGAGACCAGCCAGACATATTCCTATAGGGGACATCCATTCACCAAACACTACAGAGACATTCATGTACGGGAGGATGAAGAGGGGCAGAATGCTTCATTAATATGGCTACCTTATTGGGTTTTATATGGGCAAGCGGCATTCGTCTAATCATTATCCAAAATAAGAAAAAACTGTCCAAAATTCATAATTCCAACTTAAGAGAGGGTGATCCGAGGGCAGTGTAACCCAAGAGACATTTGATAAGAGACAGATGATGAAGAAGATGTATGCATCTAGGATGTATGGCTAGAGAGACCATACATCCAGGAGATAGGACTCCAGGTGTGATGACAATAGACTAACCTAGGAGATATTAACTATAGACACCCTAGATGACTATAGGGACCATACATCCAAGAGATAATGATCCAGGTATGAACATTAAAGACCAACCTAGGAGATATTAAACCAAGAATATAATGCTAGAGAGACCATACATCCAGGAGGTAAGACTTCAGGTATGAAGACTATAGACTAACCTAGGATACATTACATCAAAACTATAAGGCTAGAGAGACTATACATCCAGGAGGTAAGGACCCAGGTATGAAAACTATAGACTAACCTAGATGACATTACACCAAGACTATAGAGACCATACATCCAAGAGATAAAGATCCAGGTATGGACACTAAAGACCAACCTAGGAGAGATTAAACCAAGAATATAATGCTAGAGAGACCATACATCCATGAGGTAAGACTTCAGGTATGAAGACTATAGACTAACCTAGGATACATTACATCAAAACTATAAGGCTAGAGAGACTATACATCCAGGAGGTAAGGACCCAGGTATGAAAACTATAGACTAACCTAGATGACATTACACCAAGACTATAGAGACCATACATCCAAGAGATAAAGATCCAGGTATGGACACTAAAGACCAACCTAGGAGAGATTAAACCAAGAATATAATGCTAGAGAGACCATACATCCAGGAGGTAAGACTCCAGGTATGAAGGCTATAGACCAACCTAGATGACATTACACCAAGACTATAAGGCTAGAGGGACCATACATCCAGCAGATAGGACTCCAGGTATGAACAATATGGACTAACCTAGATGACATTACACCAAGAGTGTAAAGTTAGAGAGACTTAAGAAATTCCTCTAGTCCAGGTATGAGAACTACAAACAGGTCTCTCTCTCTCTTCTAAGAGGCGTTAAAAACTTGTTGGAGACCAGGGACCAGTAAAGCTTAGGAGACATCAAGGTGTGTAAGACAAGAAAGACATTACTTTACACCAAGTGTGTACATTACTGTAAAACAGGTCTGGAAAACTTACATTAACCCAGGAAGCATTTCTCCAAACCAGTGGTATACAATGAGAGAAGAAGCACTCTGACCTAAACAAACATAAAAATGGAAAACTAATAGACATTCACCTAGGACACAGCCAAACATATAAGATTAGAGAGATTACACCCTCCAAAAACCAAATATATAAGATTAGAGAGATCACACCCTCCAAAACCAAATATATAAGATTACGGAAATTGCACCCTCCAAAAACCAAATATTTAAGATTACGGACATTACACCCTCCAAAAACCAAATATATAAGATTACGGAGATTGCACCCTCCAAAAACCAAATATATAAGATTACAGAGATTACACCCACCAAAAACCAAATATATAAGATTATGGAGATTACACCCTCCAAAAACCAAATATATAAGATTACAGAGATTACACCTTCCAAAACCAAATATATAAGATTACGGAGATTACACCCTCCAAAACCAAATATATAAGATTACGGAGATTACACCCTCCAAAAACCAAATATATAAGATTACAGAGATTACACCCTCCAAAACCAAATATATAAGATTACGGAGATTACACCCTCCAAAACCAAATATATAAGATTATGGAGATTACACCCTCCAAAAACCAAATATATAAGATTACAGAGATTACACCCTCCAAAACCAAATATATAAGATTAATTAGATTACACCCCCCCCCCCAAAACCAAATATATAGGATTACTGAGATTACACCCTCCAAAAACCAAATATATAAGATAACTGAGATTACACCCCCCAAAACCAAATATATGAGATTATGGAGATTACACCCTCCAAAAACCAAATATATAAGATTACTGAGATTACACCCTCCAAAACCAAATATATAAAATGACTGAGATTGCACCCTCCAAAAACCAAATATATAAATTTAGAGAGATTACACCCTCCAAAAACCAAATATATAAGATTATGGAGATTGCACCCTCCAAAAACCAAATATATAAGATTAATGAGATTACACCCTCCAAAAAACAAATATATAAAATAACTGAGATTACACCCTCCAAAACCAAATATATAAGATTACTGAGATTGCACCCTCCAAAAACCAAATATATAAGATTAGAGAGATTACACCCTCCAAAAACCAAATATATAAGATTACTGAGATTGCACCCTCCAAAAACCAAATATATAAGATTAGAGAGATTACACCCTCCAAAAACCAAATATATAAGATTAGGGAGTCATTGAAGTCATCTAGGAGACCTTACTGTGACCATTTAGAGACACTCTGGCCTTTGTGATATTACACGAGTATTTGTGTCTAGACAACTCCTCTTATCTAAGTATTCACTGAGTAGTAATCTAACAGCGGAGGACTAAAGAAAGGGGGATGAATGCGATGTAAATATTCATAATTTACCTATTTCTAGATTTTCTCCTCCTTGTCATGCCCCTGCACAGGACCCTCATCACGGTAAAGTACATTCATATAAGATCAGTCATATCAGAATATTAAGTGCTTGACTATAATAATACTGGCCATGACATTCACAGGAAGACGCAAGCGTTTCAGAATTTACAAAAAAGGCGCAGTGATCACATTTCCAAAAACAAACAAACAAACAAAAAAAAAACACACCCGTGCCTTAATATCTGACTAGAAACTAGGAAAAGGCGCTGCAAATTAATATCTAGACAAATCTTCGAGCGCAAAAACGTTACATAAATCATAATATTTGGCTGGGGCCTGGATGCTAAACGTCATTACATGGAAATATCGAATATATATAGAGTATATATATATATATATATATATATATATATATATATATATATATATATATATATATAGTGATAATAGAATAAAGCGGGGCTCTGCCCGCGGGCTGTAATGCGCAGAAGTTCACAAACCAATTTAACCCCTTCCCCAATTTAACTCCTTACTTCCCAATAAGCAGCCGTGCTGAGGCTTTGCATCCCTCTACCTCTTCAGCACATCGATTATGTATTGCTCCGATCTGTCTGCGACAAAGAGGGGGAAACCCATAATCAATACGGCACAAACGAATGGCTGGAGGCGGACACACACCAAAGAGCAGAAGCAGCAGCATTAAGTGGAACTCTACCTCATGGCAGCTGGAGGACCTCTTCTGCATAGCCTGGCCGAGGATAAAGCTTCTTTTACGGCTTGTTAGGAGCTGGAGATAAGATCCAGGGTTGGAGCCCGCTGGCAATTTACAGAGACATGATTAAAACAGCGGTAAAAAGGCGCAAATTTGTTTGCAATAGAGAGAAGGTTTGGTAGAAGCTGAGGGATGGATGACAGCGATCCACTGCATCACCAAGTGCCAACATTTACCTGGTGTGGAGATGGATGCCCCATTATCCTGGCTCCCTGTCCTCCCCACCTCCATCAAATCTAGGAATTGTGAAGATTCAGAGATACCAAAGAAATCAAAGACTCAACCTCGTGTCATATTCCATATTTCAAAAATTTATTTATCTCAAACTGCAGAATGGAGTAAAAACTTAAGTTTGGAAATGTCGCTGTTATAAGGGTGGGATTAGTTCATATATTTATATATATACAGGGACTGGGCTCAGAACCGAGCCGAGTCTTTTATTCTTTTTTTTTTTTTTAAAATACATCTACTGAAAATGAGAGCCCAAGAAAAAAAAAAAACTTAAAATATCAGCACAATAAATTTACAGAAATATTACAAACCATAAGAAAATATGTCAAACACAGTCAGTGGGATGAAGAACCTGGAGAAGCTATAAATTAACAAGTCAATGAGTAGAAAAAAAACCCCCAAAAAGTATTCAGCTTCCACTTTTTTGTTGTTGTGCCCTTTTATCAAGTGGGTTGATATTTTCTACCATTTATCTAAACGAATAAAATGTCCAAATTGGGGGAAAAAGAAAGAAAATACAACTAAAAACTTGTGTTCCCCTCTTGCAGCTCGTGCCAAGCTGCCTCGACCTACAAGTGTAAAAAGATTGGCAAAGTCGCAGCGTCTAAACAGTGGGCACTGGGGGGTGCCCGTTTTATCTGATAAATACTGTACAAAAAGTCCTTGCGAATAATAAAACATTTCATCACTAGCTCTAAATATTATCGGGGATTTTTCTGACCAGTTCCTACCTAGAACTTTGTCATCTCCTTTTTTTTTCTCTGGTTCTTTACAAGTTCTTTTATTTTTTAATTTTTTTTCGCAACCTCCCCCCACCCCCCATTTTTTTTCCTCTGTACAAAAATAGTCCAAAAAAGTCCAAACTCTACTAAATAAAAGTTTCTGCTTTAGTCCTCACATGTGTGATAGGGGCAGCGTGCCATTGATGGCTGTGCCCGGTACTGATGCGCTCTGGTAGTGCTGGGACATGTGCAGTCTGCTTTGGGCAGATGGCTCTGGCACCTCTGCCCCAGGTAGGTACATGCTGATCATGTCCCGGAGGTCACCTGCCTGGCATGGAGCCCTCGAGTGGGATGAAGAAGTGACTACGGGCGGGCTGGAGCTGGACTCTGACTTTACCACCGAGCCCATGGAGCCCAGGGTCATGCCAGGGGCCCCTTGCTGGGAGTAGGACATGCTGTAGGTGGGGGAGCCGTTCATGTAGGTCTGGGAGCTGGTCATGGAGTTGTACTGGAGGGCGCTGACGTCGTAGCGGTGCATGGGCTGCATCTGAGCCGCGTTGTGTGCATTGAGCCCTGGGTGCTGCGGGTAGCCCAGCTGCTCCTGCATCATGCCATAGCCCCCGTTGGTCCAGCCGTTCATATGGGCATAGCTGTCCATCCTCTGGTTGACCCCAGCGCCCAGGCTCGCCCCCACCCCGACCCCAGAGCTCATGGTGTTGCCCCCAGGCGCCAGCAAGCCCCCGGGCAGGGTGTACTTATCCTTCTTCATGAGGGTTTTGGTTTTCCTCCTGGGCCTGTATTTGTAATCGGGGTGCTCCTTCATGTGCAGGGCTCGCAGCCTCTTGGCCTCATCGATGAAGGGTCTCTTCTCAGCCTCGGAGAGCAGCTTCCACTCGGCCCCCAGCCTCTTGCTGATCTCCGAGTTGTGCATCTTGGGGTTCTCCTGGGCCATCTTCCTCCTCTGCCCCCTGGACCATACCATGAAGGCGTTCATAGGTCTCTTCACCCGGTCCGGGCTGTTTTTCTGGTTGTTGGCCGGAGAGTTGGAGTTCCCGGTGCCCCCAGAAGTCTGCTGGGGGGCGGGGGGCTTGAGCTCGGTCTCCATCATGTTGTACATTCACGCAGCTTGGTGGGTGCACTCTGTAGCCAGGAAAAGAAAGTGTGAGCCAGGTGGGAAGCAGGCTGCTGGGAGTAGTAGTAGAAGAAGTAGTAGTGGGACTACTGGTGCACTGTGCCCGCGGCTCCTGCTCTCTCTCTCTCTCTCTTTCTCTCTCACCAAACCAGGAAACTAGTTTTCATCCTGCGCCTTTGACAAGTGCTGCGACTTTTTTTGAAACAAGTTAATAGACAAGCGTCCATGTGACGGGGCTGTCAGGGAATAAATGGCTTCCGGGCGGCCAATCACAGCGCGCCTACCTCGGTAGATTTGCATGAAGGGGGCGTGGCCAGCGGCGACCGGCAGGCCGCATGCACTGGGAGGGGGCAGTGCTCAGCAGCCTATTACATTACCGGCGCGGCCCCTCCCCCTCCTCCTGTCTCCCAGCAGCAGCAACAGGTCACACACGCCTCATAGGAGAGGAAGTTGGGGGGACATAAGCCTCCTCAGAAACTTCTTCCCACATGATAATACTACGCTATTAACCACACACACACTGGTGGAGCCCTGAGCACTGTTCGGCTGGAGCAGGAGATGTGGGGCCTGTGCTTGCAGGTGTCTCCAGATTCTTGGCATCTACTTGCTCTCAGGCTTGCCCTCCCCTCCCCCCTCCAATGCCCCCAGCAGTCCACCATACAATCTCTATACAAACAGAAAGAGAGGAAAAAAGACCCCTCGTCATAGCAACCGAATCACTCTTAATTCTGCTGAGAAGCCACAGGGCTGACTAAAAAAAAAAACCCAAGAAGTATAATCCTCATCATACACCTCCACTTGTGATATAAAATCCATGAGAGGCCTATAAGGACTGATGAGAGAAGAAGCCAGGCTGCACAACCTGCAAGAAGTGTGTGGGGGGGGGGGGGGGGAGACTTGAATTGGGGGGTACATCAGTGCCAGGAGACACAACAGCACGCCTTCCAAATAGTTTTGTGTCTTTTGTTGGAACTGCTTATTGCTGAACAATGAGGCGGCCAGGATCCCCTCCATCCCGGTCCAAAGAAACATACCGCACCGCGGCTAATAGCGTGCACACGCCGTATACAACCAGTCAAATATTGTATAACACATATTAGGTAGGCACACGGTAAATGACAAATTAGATAACACATAATCATATATATATACAAATATCTATGTAAACTCATAGCTTCTATCTATGTAAGTATCATCTGTGGAGGCCCATAGCACAATAAGAAGGGGGCCCCCACCACCTAGTTTAAGAAAGTTAAAACAGTGTAAGTAGCAATAATTAAAGGAACGTATAATAGCACAATATATCAGAAAACCCACATTATATATATATATATATATATATATATATATAAAAAAACTATATTGCTATTCCCCACAAGGTATAGTGTTCTTGCACCTGATAGCACCCCCCCCCCCCTTCCCCCAACCTCTGGGTCCTATAGTAAGTTCTATGGCTGCCATGGCTATAGTCTATCTATCTTACTATTTGTCTATCTATCCATCTAGCTATCCATCCGTCTACTATCTATCTATCTATCTATCTATCTATCCTTACTATTTGTCCATCTATCTATCTATCTATCTAATATCTATCTATCTATCTATCTATCTTACTATTTGTCTATCTATCCATCCGTCTACTATCTATCTAACTATCTATCTATCTTACTATTTGTCTATCTATCCATCTATCTATCCATCCGTCTACTATCTATCTATCTTACTATTTTTCTATCTATCCATCTATCTATCCATCCGTCTAATATCTATCTATCTACTCTATCTATCTATCTATCTATCTATTTATCTATCTATTTATCTATCTATCTATCTATCTATCTATCTATCCA